>CM033321.1:35157170-36382879 GCA_019359835.1 Pharus latifolius | reverse complement strand
CAACAAAGGGATACGGTCGATAAAAGCATCGACTTGTTCCGAAAGAAGTTTACAAAGTTCCCCAAGGGACATATTGTTGTCAGTAAGATCTACACTGACAACCCCCAAAGAACTAGCGACTACTCTAAGTCTATCTATATCGTCCCTAACAACGGACGCACTATTGTCCCTAATCAAGTCAGAGAGTTCTCGCTGTTGCTGAGCGAAGTCTCTCTCTCGACGGAAATGGTGCGCCTCCTCTCGGGATCGATCAAGACATTCTGCTAAACGCAGAATCTTCGAGGCCATCTCCTCGGTCTTCTTCTCCAGGGTATTCTTCTCTTCCAGAAGAGTCTGTCCGGAAGGAAGAGATGGAGCAGCAGAAGGCTGATCGCTGGGGCCTCCTACCTCCTGCATTTTGCGAAAGTTAGTCATATTAACTAAAATTATCAGCAAAAAGGGAGAAGAATTGTTACCTGTCCCGGTGCATAACCCGTTGATACACCCATCTTGGGAGGAAGATCATCATATGGTGGAAGAGCAACCTTCCCAGAAGAAGATTGCTTCGCCAACCCAATATGGCAATCATCTGGTCGAGGGATAGTCACCGCTTGCCGACCAGGATGTTGATCACCCAAAAGGATGGGAGAATTGAATGTGATGGGATCTTTCTCTAAGGATAAAGGCCTAACTTGCCGAGAGGCATGAACGGGGAGGATCAAAGGAACTGAAGGAAGAAAGAAACTCGCTACGTTCTTCACCTTTGTTCCACTGGAAGATCCTTCGTCAACCTTGGGTTTCTTCCTTAAGGGAGACAGGACCTCATTAGTTTGAGACCCTTGTTCGACAATTTCCCCTTCATCGCTCTCAATCTCGATGATTTCAGTGATCTGCCATTGGGAAGAGTAAGTGAAAAGGAAGGAGGCCAGGTAACAAGAAAAAGACTTAGGCGTGAGAGGGAAATTGTAAATCTTTACATGTCCAGGGGTCTGGTATTTATAGCCGCCAGGTCGACGGTTCGCCTCCCAGACACCTCGAGTTTCGTTAAAGACATTTACAATTTTACCTCGAGATAAAAATCTCTACGGCGCCATCATTGCCCGTCACGTAATGTCAGAACCCGTCTTGAAAAACCAACCGTTTTCACTTAGTGCGCCACTAAGTGGAGAAGTTAAAGGGCCGGGTTAAAAATCCAATGCACGGTTTTTAAATTCGAAATAAACACGTCTCTCCGTTTTCTTCGAATTTGGGGGCTAGCTGACGAGGATTGACACCCGGGTCACTTCTAATAAACTTCTGGTTCAAGATAGGTTCGAACCTAGACATGTGTCTGGAGATGCGAACTCAAGCTATTCTGAGAGGCATCACCACGAGGTCGCAAGCTTTACGCGATCAAGTCGCAGCTTTACGCGGTCAGACCGTAAGCCTTGCGCGGTCAGAAGTTCGTGGGCTATACGCGAACTACACATTCGGGATATTACGCGGTCAGCCGAATCCCGCGGTCATAACATCTGCCGATCAGGATACCTGGGATCTATCTATTCGGTTGTCCATACGACAGAATATTCTAAGTATCCCGAAGATTCCTACACGTGAAAAATCAACCGTCAGGAGGTTAACACGTACAGTTATTCATGAATAACACGTGTTTAACCTGCGTGGAGGTTAAGAGCAGTTTCAAAAACCGTATCCAACCGTCCGTGCAACCGATTGATGCAGTTTCCTTCGCATGGCACCCTTTCAAGCAGTATAAAAGGATGGCATGAAGTATCAATCAAGAGAGGAGAATCCAAATTAGCCAAGTCTACGGCACACCTCATATAGCATTTTTAAGTCTTCTTTAGCTTATCTTTGTACACTTTTATAGGAAAAATCCTTGCCTGTGAGGACTTTTCCTTCCATTTGTAAACATTTTACCACACTTAGTGAAATCTCAACAGGACGTAGGGCTTTTACTCCCACCATCGAGGGCCCGAACCTGTCTAAATTCTCTGTGCTCCTGTTCACCATTGTTCAGCATACCTTCCCGAAGGGTCATCTTGAAAGGTCTCACTATTACAAATTCTGCATAAGTTCGGCTGAGGACTCCGAGTCCGAATCGCCGATAGTGGTCTCCTGCGACCACGAAAAGGCGTAACTTGGGCAATAACCTCCGTCACCCGCTTTTAATAAGTCCAAGGGTAGAGGCCTGCATGAGCACCAAATTTCGTTTTAAAATAAAAAAAGCTAAAAATTTCATAAGGTTAAAATGGATTATTTGATGTATATGGAGGCCATAGCTCATTCCTGTGTGTGCATTGTTTATGCTCACTTTTGAATTTTGTATGCATGCATGGATGTAGGTAGTATGGGTATGTTTATGCATTCTCATTTCCTCAGTTTCCAGAACTAACCTAGTCATTTATAATTTCTGCATAACTATTAGGCAGTTGAACACTTGATACATATCTTAGATTGCCAAGCATATTAGTTATTGCACTCTACTCATTGACTTCATGCATATGATTGTTTGTCATGTGTGCTTTCCTATATTATTTGCTTAAGGACAACCAAAGATTTAAGCTTGGGGGTGTTGACATTCGTTATATCTATGCATATTTTCCATATATTTCCCCCTCGTTCATGTACATTTTAGTTATATAAGGTGGCATTTGCATTAATCATATGTATATATTTGTCGTCAAATTGACAGTATTATTCTTTTCGTGATTTCATTGCAGGTCAACGCGATTCAGGTGGATTTTGGCTAAGGGAATGTGTCTCATCAACTAAACCTGACCCTCGGTCGATTCTGGATAGAAGTATACTTTTCTACGGACGCGTAGGAACTGATCGTGCCGAAATTGTAATCTCCGGGGACCTAAAATCTCAAATCTTTCCAATTGAGGACCTTTTTGTAAATTCTAAAAAGTCTGAGTACCTAATGGAAAAACTACCAAGACTCAGAAAAACCTAACCCTAACTCAAATAACATGTTTGCAATTTCATTAACATTGGAGGGCTTTTCTGTGCTTTGGCCATTTCTTGTCTTAAGCCCTCGAGCGCTACTGTTTCCGTTTTCTGGTGAGCCTGGTTTTTTTTGTATTTTTCCTTCTTTTCTCTCTCGTCTCTAGTTTCCACACCTCCATCCACCACACCACCAGCCGCCAGGCTGTAGCCGTGCCCCACCCCCCCCCCCCCCCCCCCCCCCCCCGCATTTAGGCCAGTGAGCCACCATTTCTACCTCCCTCTTTGTCCTAGGGCTCGACCTGTTTTCTTTCTCCTCCTCCCTTTGATCCCAAATTCTACGTGAGCTCCCCCTTCATCACTAGCAGCTCTGGCGATCGGGCATTGCCGGCGACCGGTGTCCCTTTGTCCCTCTCTAGCTCTTCTTGTTCTTGCATCCAGGATCTGAGCATTCGCTGCTGCACCACTTTGTTTCCCTGTGCTCATCGTGAGGAGAAGTCGCTGTGCCGCTTCCCATTTCCATCCCGCGGCTGCGCCATCGTGCCTCGCCACCATCTTCACCCAATGCCGTTGCAATCCATCACCATTTTCACCGCCATGTGCTAGGATATCACAGAATTTGCTCCGTGCCGTCCTTGCGTCCCACCACCACACGCCGATCGCCACCATGCCTCGTGTGCCAAATCCATTGCCTCCACGCTGCCACCTGCGCCGCCGCTCCACACAATCCAGCACTGTGGGACCCTCATTTGAGGAATCCGGTGGAAACCGCCCAGGTGGGTTGCACTCAGAAAGGTACATCACAAGCTCACAATAACAGGATTTACTTTAAACAATAAAGCTGGTAGATAAAACAAGTACAAGGTCATGAGGACCACTATTACAATATCATAATGCCAAGGGTGGCACTAATTAAATTTGATACAAAAGTAGAGAGTTTTTCAAAATCAAGAATCCGTATCGAAGTACCGAACACAGAAAAACAACACAAAAAGCAACCACAAAAGTCTTCACTTCCTTCTGCAGCAGCTCTGGAAGGGCTTCCTCCACATCGGACTCAACTTGGCTCATGACCCTCCTAGAAACTCAAATCGCCTGGGAAGGTTCCTTCCTTCTCTTGGTGCTCAAGGCCAAGGAAATCGGGATCCTCGAATCCTTTCTTCTGAATTTGTTTGTAAAGGCAAGGGTGAGCATGTTTTTACATAATGCTCAGCAAGTCTCGTTACAAGAATGCATGTATATAGATGAGGGGTTCTCAAGGAATGTGGACTTGGTTTTATATGTAAGAATGGAATAGATTTTCACTTTAAAGTTATAAAGAAAAGCTTTTAGTTTCAAAAGCAATACTTTGAAATCTTAAATTGTACTTTAGAAATCGTTATGTGTGATGGTCTCCCATGAGTCATCACTTTTATCAACCCACATTATGAAAATATTCCAAATATTACTTGTGCTGAACCACATGAATAAATCCACCGCGAACATACTCCATGACCTGGGAGTACAGAGTATCTGATACTTTTCTTACACTTTGCAAAGGTGTACCTCTTTTTAAATCCACTCTTCACTCGGCTTTCAAGTCGGATCAGCTCCATGCGACTTTTACGCATGTGACAAGGCCGAGATCACACGACGCTTTTGCGGTCTAGTATTAACAGTATCCCCGACCGGTAGATAGACAATTAAGTCTCAAGTACCGTTGTGGGTCCTCCCCACTGCTTTTCTTCCTAGCCTAGGCCTGTGTCCACGCAAGACATATGACCATATGATTACAGCCGCTCACGACTTAATCAGGCGTAGGGCGACTTCCTTCTTTCCACCTTTTCCTCTCATAATTTTTCTGAACTCACATCACTCACGGACAAACTGCGCCCAACCAGTTTCCACGCAAGAAACCAGACCGACAAACCATGCAGGGAACTGCTAATACCAAAAAGCTACTAAGTCGTGCCTGTCCCATATCAAGCAAGTGGTTGGTACGTTTTTCATGCCGCATAGAGGCACAACACAAGGTTCTTGTCCTTATGAATTAATAGTGAGGAGCCTTTCACATTCCCTGGTGCGCACCGCACCCTCTCCATACAAACCAATCCTCACTATCAATACTAATTTGTATTTTCTTTCACAAAAAGGGGTTTTAAATTCATTTCTCACATATTAGCCATTTCACACCCAACATGTACATTTAAATAAGAGTAGAGTTTAAGCATAGCATCCTAGGGTGACAAGGGTGCATGGGTATTCAATCACAAGAGGGGCTTCACAATCGTTTAGGTTATATCTAACCACATTATTTGAACATACTCTCATTGGAATATAAGGCATGCATATACTTTGAAAACAACTAACATGCTTCATTTCAAAATATTAGGTGAGACATGATCAAGGGGTTGAGACTTGCCTTGCAATGCTGGGTCTAATTACTCAGACGAAAGTTCGAAGACTTCTTCCGCTCCTTCAACTTCGGGCACTGCGGCGGACACAAGCAATACAACACATACACTACATAAGCATACATAAAATAGTTGCAATAGAAAATAATAAGTAAATATATCATGCATGCAAGGGGAAAGATTTGGACAAAGTCACTTGAGTGCTGGTTGAAGAGATGGGCTCAAAAGGAGTTGAATGTTGAAAGGCCGACATTCGGTCCACGGCTAGACATAGCCCTAAATTGGTCTTAGGTAGGTTTTCTGGAGAAGTGGCAGAAGAGAAAGATGTAGAACACAACTCCAGGAATCTAGGGGACATAGTGGCATGTCAATTGCTCAACCAGAAGAGGTCAAACAAGACCAATGCCAGTGGCTAACATGCACTGACATAGTGCAGACATTGCCAAAAACTAGGGCAAAGCAGCAAATGTAAATCTGGGCCTCATCTGCTGTGCTAACTTTGTCTAGGAGATAGGTGAAGATGCCAAGAATACAATGCAGGTGATTTCAAGGCAAGAGATGGCCGGACGGTGGAGAACTCCGGTGATGAACTGCGGTGGCGACACGGCACAGACACAGTTCTGGACAGAAGCTTGACAAGGGCATAACTTCCAATCTGGGCAGATCTGGGTGTCGAGCTAGTGGAAGGAAATGCTTAGGGAGCTGAGGCCAAGCTAAAGGACAAGGTGGCCTTGGCTGAATCGGCCGGGAAGCAAACTCCGGTGAACTGTGCCGGAGACGAAGACACAGAATTGGGTGTTCTTGATTTAAAGAAAATGAGCTTGATTCCAAGCTTGTCAACGATCTCTAGGGCATACCAAAGCTACTGGAGGGGTTAATTTTGCTGGAGGATCACCGGAGAAGCTCGGCGACGAGGTCCAGCGAACAAATGAAGTTCTAGATTGGGATTTCTTCGATTTGGGCACAATTGAAGGTTTTGATCTCACAGGCTTGCTAGATTGGGCCTACTGATCAAGAAACTCTACTAAAGGGGAAGCTAATTTGGGATGAATCGATCAGCATTGCAGGAACAGGGGTTCTGGGCTTTTCCGATGATCGCCGGCATTAGGGATCGCCGGGATGCAATTGGGTGCTATGACACAGAGAGGGCAAAGAGGGGAACTCACCGGTTGCTTTGGATTGAAGAGAGGGCGGGTGGATTGCTCTAGCGACGGTGGCCTCAAAATCAGCTCGCCGGAGAAGAAGAGGAGAGTGTATGCGTTTGGGACTTAGCCGATTTTCTGGAGGTTTGGAGTTTTCACAGCACAAGGGGGGTTTAAATAGGCCCTGGGGCAGAGCTAGCAAGGGGAAATCCGACAACAAAGCTTGCGCCGGGGAGAAGCTTGTCGGGCGCAGGAGGAACAGTGGCGACGACGACGTGATGTACGCGGCTGTGCAGTAGCTTTGCCAGCGTTGTTGGGGGCGTGTTGGAACTGGGTTTGGAACGGCGCGGATGCGGAGGCAGCAACGCAGCTCCGGCGATGACACGTACACGCATGCAAGTGCCACGGCCACGGGCGTGCGCGCGCGAAAATAGTACTGGAGCGCGGGCGTTTAACCGCTGGACTTGGTGAGGCTCTGGTTGCTGGCACGTGCGCGCGGGATGGCTCAACCGATCACGAGCACAGGCGACTGAAGAAGATGGCCGGCGGCGAAGAAACGCGGCGAGGCAAGGTGGCGGGGCACTGGTCGAAAGCAACGACCAGGGGCTGGTCGAACAGGGACTGACAAAGAATATCTAGGCCGATTTGCAATTTTGAAACTTGGTTCCAGGGGCTGATCTGTGAAGAAAGTTTGAATAGGAATTGGGTTTGATTGCAATTCTGGAGATCTAAGGGTCTGATCTGAAATCTGATTTCAGTAGTGAGTTGCATAAAATTAATAGAACTCATCTAGCTAAAGTTTGACAAAATCGGGCAAGATCTGAAGGGTTTCGACAAAAATGGGGAAAACGACTTAGGGTAAAATTAGGATATTTAGGGTTTCAAAGCGGCAAGGGCCAAAACTCAGGTTTAGGGTAAGATTTGGAAATTCTTCCAGAAGGGAAAATTGTTTAGAATAGTGAATGGGAGATGTTCACTGAATCAGATCAAAGTTTGGAGATGGTCTGAGACTTTTAGTCTTTTTGGGCTTCTGACAAATCTGAAAAGGGCTGATTTGTGATACTTTTGGGCTGATTTGCGAAAAAGATCTGAACGAAAGAATTTGACTGCCAACTTTTTGGTGTAAGATACTGGCACAACTGGGATCTCATTTTGAAATAAAGAGAGACGAGGCAAGCCTGGATTTGGAAAAAATTGGGGTGTTACAGGCACCGTCAATAAAAACCCTAGATCGAGTGCCCCGCCGCCCAAACCCTCGATTTCACGCCCTAACCTCCAAGATCCACCGTCAATCCACTAAATCACACCACACTACGCTGCACCACTGCTGCTCCTTGTGCGTTAGCGCTGTCTCCATGGCTTCCCACGCCCTCAAATCATGCCTCCACCTATTAAAAGCCACCGCCACGCTCCTCTACACTGTGCCACTGTTTCATGCTTAGATTCGCTCGGATCTGCTCACCGCCACTGATACGACCACTTCGCCATCTCCTTTGACCTCCACTCCTTCTTCGACGATGACCTGCTCAGACAACCACGACCTGCTCTGACCTCGACCAACTCTGACGACCACGACTTGCTTCAACCTTAACCGCCTCATCCTCTTCCCCAAGCCTGGTGTCCCCAGTGAACTTTAGGCCAGTTTGACTTCTTGGACCTCTAGAGATCACCACAACATCTCTAGCAAGCCACATCTTTAGTCCAACTTTTCTCACCCTCCTCAGTTCTTGAATTCTGATGAATTAGACGTTTTTTGAGATTTGATTGTGTGTAAATGTGAAGTATTGAAGGTCTTATTTCGTATCTAATTGGAGAATTCTCAAATCAAATGAATTGCTCTGGAATTCGGCTGTTCATTCATGCATCATCTGAGTACAATTCTATATCTAAAATTCTGTGTTGAGTGGTTATTTTAATTCCACAGTGAACTTGATATTTTATTTGTCCCCTGTGATGAACTGAAATGCTTATTGCTTGTTGTTCCATCCAGTTGATCTTCATGTTGGTCTGTTTGTCAGTTGACTGCATTCACTAGCTCTTAGTTGTTTTGGTGATTCAATTGGACTAGTTCTAGGGGTTCCTTGTATATCTTGTCCTCTCCAGTATTTGCTTCTTAATGCCTTAGTTGCTGAGAAGTGTACTTTGTGAGGTAAGTACGAATTGAGGTGATCATGACCTGAATTTGGAACCTTGAGTCCTAGAGTTAAATTCCAACTATTCTTGAGTTGAAGTTCTTTTTGAACTAAACTATATTGTGTATAATTCAATTGATAGAGAGAGATAGGCTAAGGCTTAAATTTTTCCTGTGCTAATTGCAATATCATTCTCTTTCATCTTTGAGCTTTGTAATCTTGAGAAACAACCTTAATTTAGTTGAGAGCAAACATGATTGAATGATCATTATCTTTTGCTGTTAAAATGCTTTCTTTTAATCTATTTTGCTGATTTGGCTGAATTGATAGAGGATTGGGATAATTGAAGACCAATTTCAATTTATCTTCAATTCTTATTCACCTGTTGTGTGCTTTAGGTTGAAGAGCTTGCTTATCTTGAGTGTTGTGTGGTTGATTTGTGTCGAGGCTTGTTGAAGCGTTAGTATTTATTTCTGTACTATTGTTTCATTGATTTGTGCGGTGATTAGTAATTCATAGACGTCTATGCCTTCTTCCATTAGGCCTCTTCTCGATTATATTAAACATTGCACATACTTATGATCATTGTACAATTATAAACACTAATGGCGAGTCGCGGATATCCACTTCTTTTTTTCTCTATTTTTCTTCCAACTTCTCTCTATTTCTTTCGTCCGATTTATTTTCACTTGCCATCGATTTAGTTTAGTTCTACGCGTTTCGCTTCTCTAGTCCCTATGGAAAGAACGACAGAATACTCGCCTTTACTGCCACGATCTCATCCTCTTGCGAGATAGTTTAGGCTGGTATCAGATGGTATGAATCAACACAATAACATGAGTTGTCGGCATAGCACTTGGTCGGTTGTTATGTGCATCTACAACCTTCCTCTTTGGTTGTTGATGGAGATTATTACCTAAGTTATCTGTTTGTGCCTTGCTGTGGTCGCCCGCGACCACGGAGAGAGATCATGTGATAGTCCAAGATCTTCTGGACTTAATCAAAGTTATTTGTTTGGGCCTTTCCGTGGACGCCTGCGACCACGGAGAGAGATCTTGTGATAGTTCAAGATCTTCTGGACTATATATGACCCATTTTGTCAAATAACACAAAGGTCCATTATCCGTGGTCTCAATGTTTGTGACTGCGACCTTTGTGATTGCAATACCTAAGGTCGCGGAGTCCGTGGTCACTACCCGCGGTCATTATGGTCGCGGAGACGTGGTAATCCCCAATACATGGTCGTAACCAGTATGTGACCAAACGATAAGAGAGCTATCTTTAACCCTCTTTACGAGGAAATCGATAGCGGTTTCCTTATCCTTACCATGATAGTGAATTAAGACAAATACTAAACCTGGAAGTACCTTTGAATCAAGAAAGGAAGATTTGGTCGAGACTTAACTTACCAACCACGGTCTAGGGGTGATGCAGTTATGCCATCATGTTTGATAGACCATAATCGCTCTCTGACCAATGCGGTCCGTAATATGAATCTCTCTTCACTATTTAGAAGGATGAATGTGCGATTATCCATAACCGTCACATCTTAACTGTTGGACGGCAACCGCTCGCAACTACTTGCAACCCAAAGCATCCCTTTGATGAAGCAACTGATGCCTCTTCATGAAGTATAAAAAGGGGCTTAGAAATTGCAGATGGGGACCGCGAGAAACAAGAGATATACAATACAGAGATTGTTAAACTATGTACACTTTGTAATCCATCATTCTGATAGTGAAAATCCAACAAGATTAGAGCTATTACTCAGACTACGAGGGCCTGAACCTGTATAAACATAGTGCGACTGGTTTCATTTTTACGGTGATATTCTTTGGCGATTGATAGATACTGTCCCCCTTCTAAATAATTCAAATTTATGTAAGTTTGGCTTGAGATATTGCCCCAATTGTTGATAGCTGGCGCCGATCGTGGGGATTGCTAGGACATTTTTCTTCATCAAAATTAGCCATATCAATGGTTCCTATGCCCTGTGCATATGATTCAGAGAATGACTTCGATCTCGTCAACTATGCCAATATCATGGATGAGGACATCGTTCCCATGAAAGAGATCAATGTCGCCCTCGAGCCTTATGCCGAGGAGAACCCTTATTTTGCTCCAGTCACTTCCATCGACCGAGAACCTGAAAGAGTAGTTAACTTGCCTTCTGTGAGTCTTGCCACATCCGAAGGCGAGTATGAGCCACAACTCGTTGCCTTGACCAACGAGGGCGCTGGGGATCCCGATGCTTCTACGTCGGATATGGGAGATCCTGGCGAGCTACTGTTCGTTGGGTCTAGAAGAATCTGCTCCAGACAATTTCCATTCCCTCCTTGACTTTGAGTATGACTTAGAAAAGGAGGAGATGTTCTCTCCATCTGCAGTTTTGGCTCCACGAGAAATCGCTGGACTTTCCGAGGAGACCCCGGAACAACGTCTTGCTAGGGAAGAAGAGGACCGCAAACGACAAGAAGATGAAGCTCACTTGTGGCGAGAAGAAGTTTACAAGACCACATAAGAAACTATGTGCCTTGCACAACTTTGCCATAACACCGCAAACCTTGGTCCTGGAACATCCCACTAATGGCCTCCTGGTGGGAATAGGCGCGACCAATCACCGCTCACAGATCTGAAGCGTTCCCCAATTGCTGAGGCAATAATGGCTAAGACTCCTCTGGCTTCCAGAAGTACACAAGAGCACATTCGTGTGATCGCGGAAGCGCTCCACAACCCTCCCGCCAGTTTCACAAATGGTGATGGGGTAACGTTCGCACGAGTCCATGTAGAAAATCTCGATGGAGTAGCATCAGATGTAACTCTAACTACCTCGTCGCGATCAGTAACCAATTTTCGGGAAGGAGATAGCGCTTACCATAGCCAGAGAGGACACAACCAAGCTCGAGTCACACCAACCCGTCATGGTCACCACAAGATCCGTAGAACTGATTGTTCCCATGATTGCGGTTGTGAGCCAATACGCTCACGCTTGGGACCACGCCGTGATGTTCCACATGCTAACCTTTCCCGCGACCATGAGGATAGTTGCAATGATCGACAACCGCATATTGCATATGTTGGTTGCAAGGCTTTTTCGTCGGGATTACGAGTAGTGGTATGGCTTGATAAATTTAAGCCTGGCACGATTGAGCGGTTCAATGGGACACAAAACCCATCCGAATTCCTCTAGATCTATGTCAGTGCCATCCAGGCAACAGGTGGAAATGCAAAGGTGATGGCTAATTATTTGCCAACGGTCCTTGAAGGTCCGACACGGACCTGATTTTTCAACGAGCCAAAAGGATCGATCTACAACTAGGAAATGATGTGTGAGACTATACTTAACAATTTCCAGAATTGCTATGAAAAACCTGACAAGGAGGATGATCTCCATCGGTTACACCAGACTTCAAGTGATACCCTTCGGTAGTTTGTGAAGAGGTTTGTGGGAGTAAGAAATACTATCCCAAACATCTTTGATAGTTTGGTAATCAGAGCCTTTAAACATGGCATTCGATACCAAAGGTTTATAAAGGACCTCAATATTCACCCGCCAAGATCAGTGTTAGAACTCTTCGACATGGCTGATCGCTACTCCAACGTAGCTGAGGCGATGGAGTGGAATAGAATGGCTGACAAGGGTGATTTACCACTCCAGCCTAGTCTAGACTCCGAAAAGAAAAAGAGTACTAACAGGAAGTCTGGATCATCTACAGGTGGGAATATCAAAAAGAAGAAAAAGGATAGAATGAACCGCCTCCGAGAGGTCGCGAACATGCAAAAGAGACCACAGGATAAAGGTAACAAAGTTCCATACAAGAATAATAAACCTCATTCTGGTGGCTGCTATAGTGACCACGCAGAAGAATAGACTAACCTGCAGGGAACAAGAGGTGGTGTCTAATAAGTGCTAACTTAGTAGTATTTTTACCCTAGGTTTAGTATCGAAAACATGCAAAATCATGCTTAAAACTCCTTTGATGCGACATTTTATGTGTAAAATTTGATTTTTTTTCACAAATTGCTTCCATGGTTGTGTTCATCATGTTTCAGGGATCAAACCTGCCAAATTTAGGGCAATTTTGACCACATTTGAGCCTCACACGACCAAGAAACACAACTAGAGAAACAAAAGAAAAACTGGTTGAAGTCCAATTGGCGGGTAAAGAATCTTATCTGTACGAATCTCAGGGAAAAAGGACTTGTACTCGAAAAAGACTCCTGCTCAAAAAAGGAATCCAGATCGAATACAACACGGTCGAAAAGATTCCCACTCGATTTTGGTTATGCCACGTGTTTGGCCATAATTGCGCCACGTGTCCCGATCGTGTTCGATTCGGTTTCGGCCACGACGCATGTGTGGCCGTGATTGCGCCACGTGTCTTGGTTGTGTTCAAATTGGATTTCTCAGCTTTTTAATGGTCGGTTTTGATCCAAACAGGTCGTGTTGAGTCGGGTTTGACCAGAACTGGTTGTAATTGGGCCATTTTGATGTCGGTTTGATCCAAACTGATCGTTTGTGGGCCGTTTTGATCTGCTGTTTGACTCAAACTGGTCGGGTTTGGTTGGTTTTAGCCAAATTTGATCGGTTTT
Organism: Pharus latifolius; assembly: GCA_019359835.1. NCBI lineage: Eukaryota > Viridiplantae > Streptophyta > Magnoliopsida > Poales > Poaceae > Pharus > Pharus latifolius. Next base: position 36,369,694 of record CM033321.1, on the reverse strand, counting down.
AGTCGTGTTGCATCAGAACTGGTCGAATCTGGTCGATTTTGACTCAGATATACCCATTCTCGCACCGTTTGAAGCTAGACTTCGTTGTCTACACGTCAAGGAGTTATTTTTGGGCACATTTACCAATGTACTATAAATAGAGAAGCTTTTGGCTCAATTAATCATCTTTTTTTAGGTTTTAGAATTCAGGCTTAGTTTTAGTTTAGAAAAGCCCCTTTCTCTATTTTATTGCTTTTTGTAAGCCGACAAGGGCGACAACTTCAATTCTTAAGCAATCAAGTATGTTTTTATTTATTTCTTTTTGTTATTTTTGAATTCTTATGGCTCTTAGTGAGTAGATCCCCTCTAGGGTTAGGGATGATCTAATCTGGAAGGTGTGATTCTCCCTCGGTCTTTATTTCAAGTTTTGGAGTAATTTCTTGATGTTTTCTTCCTCCAAACCCTAATTCCTTGTTTCAACAACATACGTAACAGTTGAGTCTTAATAGGAATTAGGGGAGTTCTCTAGTCCTTAGAGTTTTAACGCGGGATCCTGAACATGAGAGAGGCTCTCACTAAACGTGACAGTGGAAGCGATCCTCTAACTGTTGACCTAGCGTCCCGAACTAGAAACTTAATTTGTCTTGAAAAACAATGGAAATTAACTTACAATCCTCAGACCTTGGATAGAATTCGCCGGATGGTTATAGAACTCCCGAAACCCTAGATTTTTGTTCCAATTTGCAAACCCTAGATTAATAGCTTAGTTGTAGAAAAAGACCCCCACAACTCGTGCAGACTTACCCAGTGGTCCATTAAGCTAGAAAGACGAATACACTTGTTCCTCGTGGAATTCGACCGTCAAGTGATCAACGTTCACCCGTTCACTTACGGTTATTACTGCACATCGCGCTCGACCGTTTTGGGTGCGATCAAGTTTTTGGCGCCGTTGCAAGGGAACAACGGTTATTCATCTTTTTAGATTAATTTTCGCTGATATAAGTTAATCTTACTTCTCAATCTTGCTTCTATTTTTATTTTTTTCTTTTTCTTTGCACCACTAACCTTTTAGGGACAGTAGTGCAAAGTTGGATAGCTCAGACAAACCTGTCAAAACCGTGAGCCAACTTCAGTGCGAGGCAAGATAGGTAAGATTGGAGGAAAACTCACAAACTTTTGAAGATATCAAAATACAACAAAAAATGGAGGACCAAAAGAGACTCAAGGATTATGCAATCCCGCTCAGCATGGGGTTGCAATCAGGTATTCTTAGACCACGAATTGAATCAAATAATTTTGAAATAAAACCTACACTTTTGAATTTGGTTCAACAAAACCAGTTCAGCAGTCTTTCCGCTGAAGATCCATCATTATATCTACATATGTTTCTTGAGCATTGTGATACTTTCAAGATTCATGGAGTTACACAGGATGCACTTCGTTTGAGGCGAGAGCATGGTTATACACTCTTCCTCCTGTGTCAATCACTACTTGGGACGAACTCGCACGTGCTTTTCTAGGTAAGTTTTTTCCTCCTGCTAAAACTGTTCAAATCATAACCAGATTGCATCTTTTTCTCAGTAGGTAGGTGAATCACTTTACGACACTTGGGAACGATACAAGGACTTGTTGGTCAAATGTCCGCATCACGGACTAGAGAAGTGGCTTGTAGTTCAAATGTTTTATAGTGGATTGAACTACAATGCACGGATGGCCGTAGACGCCGCAGCTGGCAGCGCACTGATGAACAAAAGTGTAGATGAAGTATACGATCTCATCGAAGGTATAACTCAGAACTACACGCAATGGGGAACCGAACAAGCTACTCAACAAGCTCCGACCAACATCATGGATGTAATTGTAATGTCGCAATTAGCCAAACAGGTAGCACTTCTAACCGATAAACTATCTATTCTTGGATCAAATGCTACTTCATCTATTAATGCGATTACACCTATATGCAAACTGTGTGGCATACAAGGCCACTATGGCCATGAATGACAATTTAACCCATCCATGGAGCAGGAAAACGCTTTTCAAGGTATGCAACAACGGCGAGGTAATGCTTTTCCTAACTCGTATAACTTTGGATGGTGCAACAATAAAAATTTTGCATGGTTAGGACAAAATCAGCAACCTCAATGCCAACAACAAAGTTTTGGACAGAAGCAACAATAGCAACAAAACCCCCCAATATCAAGCTCAAAAGTCGTTGTTTCAACCGCAAGGTCAACAACCTTATCGACTACCAAATCAATGACAACCTGAGCAGTCGAACATGGAGCGCATGCTAGAGAACTTTCTAGCAAATCAAGAGAAAGAGACAACGTCCATGAGCCAAAAGATAGACTCCATATCAGCTCACGTCCACATGCTCGAGATTCAAATCGCACAATTGGCGAATCTTGCATTGAAAAACGATAACCCTCTTCCTTCTCAACCTATTAATCCTCGCAATTCTGAGCAAATTAATTCGATAGTTAGCTCTAACCCTCTTGTTTCTAATGCAATGATCTCAAGGAGTGGAACAAAGCTACCGGAACGAACATCACCAACCGAACCTGCGCCGGCGAGCGAAATCGAAGAAGTACCATCACAACCAGAAAGGATGATGAGAAGGTCGCCGAACTAAAAGAAAAGGAAAGCGGGGAAAATCAGGTAACACGTATTTATAATCCAACTCCAACTTTTCTGGGAAAGTACATAAAAAGCAAAACTTGATAAGCAATTTGAAAATTTTGTTTGTAATCTTGAAAGAACTTAATGTGACCATGCCTTTTACTAACTTAGTAACTCAAATGCCTTCTTATAAAAAATTCTTGAAAGATATACTTACTAAAAAGAGGGATTTGAGTGAATTTCAAACTATTGCTTTGACCAAAAATTGAGGTGCTGTAATTCAGAATAGGATGTCGGCAAAGCTATGAGATCAAGGGAGCTTCTCCATCCCTTACAACATAGGTATGATACACATTAATCGATCTCTTTGCGATCTAGGCGCAAGTGTTAGTGTAATGCCTCTCACCATTGCACAGTGTTTGAGCATGGGTGCAATCAAACCTACCGGCATGGTTCTACAACTTGCCGATCGTTCGGTGAAGCATCCGGAGGGAATCCTGGAAGATGTGCCTCTTCAAGTCGGTAAATTTTATCTTCCAGTTGATTTTGTCGTTCTCTATATGGATGAAGATGTTGCTATACCTATTATATTGGGATGACCCATGCTTCGGACAGTAGTTGCCCTCATTGATGTTCGTGAGGGACGAATTACTTTTCGCATAGGGGTGGAGAAAATTTTATTTAAAATGTGTAAACTTGTTGATTGTCCTATGTAAGAAGAGAAAATTTGCAGCGTGGATGCTCTAGAAGAAGCCTTAGAAGAGGAGTCGCCACTTCAACTCACTTTGGGAGAAGAAACAGATAAAATATTCGACAATGAAAAATAGACAGCAGCGAAGAAAACGAACAAAACGACGACGAACCAACAAAAGAACCATCCAAAGAGGACATCTCTGAATCTGACATCATAGGTAAGGAAAAGGTAAGTAAACCTACACTTAAAACTCTTTCTTCCTTGCTGAAATATATATTTTTGGATGATGATGAGATGAAACCTGTCATTGTTAATGCAAACTTAACCAATTACAACTAGAAAAATTGATTTCTTTACTTCGAATGCATCGCAATGCTCTTGGTTATTCAATTGATGATATCAAAGGGATTAGCCCTGAAATTTGCATGCATAGAATCTCTCTAATCAATGAAACTAAAACCTTCATTGAGCATCAACGAAGGCTAAACCCAAACATGAAGGAAATTGTAAAGACTGAAATTTCTAGACTATTAGATGCGGGTATCATTTATCCTATCTCTGATAGCAATTGGATTAGTCATGTTCATATGGTTCCAAAGAAAGGAGGTATGACTGTGGTTAAGAATGCTAACAATGAGTTGATCCCTACTAGACTTGTTGCTAGATGGCGCATGTGCATTGATCATCATAAATTGAATAGCACCACTAGGAAGGATCACTTTCCATTACTTTTCAGTGATCAAATGTTGGAAAGATTAGCCAAACATGATTATTTTTGTTTTTTTATGGGTATTCGGGATTCTTCCAAATCCCAATTCATCCCGACGATTAAGATAAGACGACGTTTACATGTCCTTTCGATACTTTTGCTTACCAGCGAATGCCGTTTGGGTTATGTAACGCGCCTGCAACCTTCCAAAGATGTATGATGGCTATCTTTTCAGATTTAATCGAAGAAATAATGGAAGTCTTTATGGATGATTTTAGCATTTATGGTTCCTCTTTCGATGTCTTTCTACAAAATCTTTCTTGAGTCTTAAGCAGGTGCGAAGAAGTCAACCTTGTGCTAAATTGGGAAAAGTGCCAATTCATGGTTCAAGAAGACGTGGTACTTGGTCACGTAATTTCTGAACAAGGGATTGAAGTCGACAAGGCAAAAATTGATGTCATAGCAAGTCTTCCACCACCAACGAACGTGAAGGGTATACGCAGTTTCTTGGTACATGCAGGTTTTTACCGTCGTTTCATTAAAAATTTTTCCAATATTGCTAAACCTCTCACCCATTTGCTTGGTAAATATGTGCCTTTTGATTTGATGATAAATGTCTTGATGCCTTTAATCGACTGAAACATGCATTAACTAGTGCTCCCATCATACAACCTCCAAATTAGAATGAACCCTTTGAATTGATGGGTGATGCTAGTGATTATGCAATTGGTGCTGTTCTAGGGCAAAGAACAAATAAGGTTTTACAGGCTATATACTATGTAAGCAAAACTTTGGATGATACTCAAAGTAATTACAATACGACTGAAAAAGAATTGCTTGCTGTAGTATATGCCCTAGATAAATTTTGTCCATATTTAATTGGTTCAAAAGTAATTGTGCATATTGATCATGCTGCTTTTAAGTATCTTTTGGCCAAGACAGAAACCAAGCCACGACTTGCACGATGGATCCTACTACTGCAGGAATTTGATTTGGAAATCAAAGATAAAAAGGGTGATGAGAACGTCGTCATCGATCATCTCTCGCGACTCTTGATCGACACTGCCGACGTTCACATCAATGACGCTTTACCCAAGAGAACCTTTACTTGATTCAACACAAACCATGGTATGCTGATTACACAAATTGTTTATTTAACCATTAAATTCCTCCAAGGTTGACAAGTAGACAACGAAAGTGTTTCCCTCCATGACATCCGACGCTACTACTGGGATGATCCGAACCTTTTCAAAAAGGGAGTTGACAACATCTTTCGACGATGCATGCCCGACCACGAGATTCAAAGCATTCTTGAACACTGTCATTCATCTCCATGTGGTAGACACACTGGAGCTCTAAAAATAGCAGCTAAGGTATTGCAATCAGGTTTGTTTTGACCTTTATTTAAAGATGCCATGGTTCCAAAAATTTGAGTAAAAGACATGAAATGCCCTTAACAAATATTCTTGAAATTGAACTCTTTGATGTATGGGGGGTAAATTATATTGGACCCTTGTGCTAAATTGAACTGGTTGTGGTTGATTATGTTTCCAAATGGGTAGAGGCTGTTGCTACACCAACAAATGAATCAAAACATGTGATCAAGCTTTTCAAAACAATCATCTTTCCCCGATTTGGTATACCGCAAGCAGTAATTAGTGATGGCGGTGCGCATTTTACTAATTACCAATTTCAGAAATTGTGGATGAAATATGGGGTTATTCATAAATTTGCCCTTGCATATCACCCTCAAACAAGTGGACAAGTTGAAGTCTCAAACAGGAAAATCAAGACAATCTTGTAGAAGGTGGTAGCTCCGTCTCATACGGATTGGGTGCTCAAACTTCCAGATGTCCTTTGGGCATATCGCACTGCATTCAAGATTCCGATAGGTATGAATTTGGTAAAAACTTGAATTTGGTAAAAACTATCATGTGCCTGTTGAACTGTTACACAGGGCGTTATGGGCGTTAAAAGAACTCAACTGGGACTTTGACAAAGTGGGGTGAAGGTGAATCCTTCAATTGCATGAATTAGAACAGCTTCAGAACAACTCCTATGAAATTGCCTTGATTTATAAAGACAACATGAAGAAGTGGCACGACAAAAAGATCCTCAACTGTGAGTTTAAACCAGGTGATTTTATTTTGTTATTCAACACTCGGTTGAAATTGTTCCCAGGAAAATTGAAATCGCGATGGGCTGGGCCATACGCGATAGAAAAGGTCTTTTCGTATGGTGCCGTAGAGCTATGAGCACAAAATGGCACTACTTTCAAGGTAACATGCACCGTATCAAGCTTTACAATGTGGGAGACCAGGTAAGTATGCTGAACTCGGTCGATTCTTTCGATTCCATAAATTTTTGAACGACCGAGGACGTTCTGTCGAGCGGGACATTAAAGTAGCACTAGCCGAGAGGGAATCCAGTACACTAACATGTAGTTCTCTCTTTTATGAACACAGCAGCGCAAAAATCACTCAATTCTGACGCTGTTTGATCACACAAACCTTGTTTTATGTAGACTGGGGCTAACACTTTTTGAAAAATAAATAAATAAAAGTTTTCAAACTGGCCGAGATGACCAGACTACTTACACGATCAGTTTTAGGGTTTGGTTTGCTTAAAACTTTCAAAAATCAATTTTTCATCTCAGCCGAGACGACTATGACTAGGTTTACGACCAATGGTGACTTCGGTTTGATGATTTTTCAAAAACTCAAAGTTTTTCTTTTTACCCGATACGAGCACGACCAGTGTTTCGACCAGCGTCACGTTAGGGTGAGGATTTTCAAAGAAAATAAATTTTTCCAAATTCTCGAGACGAGCACAACCTCGATCACGACCAGTGCCGATTTCGGGTTGTTTTTCAAAGAAAATTCAAAAGTTTTCAAAAATCTCCTGATGCGACCACGACCATGATCACAGCATGTGATGAGGAACGGGGTCCCGATCTTCTGACAGGTAGGGGATAGTTCGATTGGTGGAGACTCACGTTGACGATCCTACTTTCGACCAGAACCGATCTAGGCCTGCAATCGCTACACCACTGCTCCGTTCGTTATCAACCGTACCGAGGGGCGGTTAACCGTACCGAGGCGCGGTTGACCTTGCCACGAAGGCCTGTTCCTGCAAGCGAATCGAAGAACACGTGCAAGAACACAGAAGAAGCAATCTCGAATTGCAAGTAGGTATTAAGATCACGAAGTGTTGGGGTTCCACAAACCGAAAGACGGCGAACTACGACAGCAGAAAATTCTAAGCAAAACCCAAGTCTAACAATGACGGCTACGAGGTTTTAATATGCGAGAGGGGTGGCGTCTAGGGTTTGGGGCGCACCCCCCAACGCGGGATACATGGGCCGAGGCCCAATAGATAGGTGACGCAGCACCGCACGGCCCAACAGAATCTGGTCTCCACTTGTTTCAACTATTGTGATTGACTCAGAAGGATTTTGGATGTGGGACCAGATCCGTTGGAAAGGTCTCGTCGAGGGCTTCTCCGTAATGTACTTGAACGCCCCAAACGGAGTTGGTATGCATCTGCTACGCCAGTTTGAAGACAGGATGCTCCGCCGTGGCCGACCCGGACTCCAGCTCGCGGTAGACTTGATTCCCGACCCGTCTTGGCGCAAAGTGACACCCTCGCTGATCAACACCATGATTCCTGAGCACAAGCACAATATTATTAGGTAGTAACTCGCTCTTGTCAATATTCTCTCGTGTACTAAGAAACGAGCTCACCTGGTGATTTAGTTGACGTGCACGTGCCCTTGTTATTGGTCCTTGCACAACGGGTGTTGGAAGAATGGACGCATCGTTAGGGGTGATGTCCTCATCAGCACGTGGCACACTCGGGTTGAATTTTTAAAATATTCAAATACCATGACTAGTGGCACGCCCCATGCTTGTGTTTTCACGACATGTGCTCGTGGTCGTACCCTCGCTTGTGCGACTAGTTGGTCGAAAGTCCAAAAAACAATTTAAAAACCGAACCAAACACAACCCGTGCTTGTGTACTGGCCCCGTTGGTCTGACCACCTGGTCGAATGTGGGCGATACCAATATAGGCACGATCCGGAGTATGCCCCTTGCACGAAAAGAGCACGCCTTGTGCCCGAATTCGTGCTGGGCTCGAATTCTCTGCGGTTTTTGGCCCGAATTCAGTTCTTTTGCTTTTCAAACTCCTTTTTTTTCCAAAACCTTTCTAACTCAACCTACCACCCTATTTAACCATAGCCTTCTTCTCCAAATAGCACCCATCCATTATTTTACCCAAACTTTTTCCCAAAAGCTCTCCACACTTAGCCACACAAATCCAAATCCAACCGTTCAAACTCCGATCCAACAGTGGATTCCAGCTCCTCGTGCCTCGACACCCCCATGGCGAGGATTGTTAGATGAATTTTTAGCTCCCATGATCGTGCAAGCGTCCCATGGTCGCCCTTGGCCATGGCCGTGGCCGCAAGTCCTCCCTATGCTCGCTAGGGGCCAGAAAGAAGGACGTCGGGTAATCCAAGGGCATTCTGGATATAACTCAAACGTCATACCAATTTCGCGCAAATTTAAGACATTCGTTATCTTAAATCATGTTTTATGCTGTATCTGAGAATGGTATGGTCACAGTGATAGTGCCAACAACCATCCTCTCTCAAAGGTACAAGGACTAATCTCATTACCATGGTCGCAGCAGTACGCGACCACCGTTTATCATTTCCTCACCCTGATCATTATCATTGACTCCGAGATAATCAGACAAGGTAACCGTCGAAGGAGGTTAAGATGGTAAGGCAGTTCCACGACGACCGAGTCAAGACCGCCAAACCGCCAAGTACCCATGATCTACGGCAACTACCACGTACCCACGACATCACAGCTGCCACTTTGGGGTAGTTAAGAGAGATAGTAGGGCGTGCCTTCAGGAGAATAGCCGGTGACCTCTTCGGCATGTATAAGAAGGCCTTCAAGGGAGAGATCGACGGATCGATCGACGACAGAGAGAAGATTGGGCTTAGCAAAGATAGGATTAGCTAACTTACACAGCAAAGATAGGATAAACACCTCTATCGAATACATAGGACGTAGGGTTGTTACCCAGCTAAGGGGGCCCGAACCTAGATAACTCTTTCTGTGTCTTAGATTCATAGATACTTTGAAAATCTTGAGGATTTGTTTGATTGGCCCCATTCTTTCTCACACTCTTCTTAGCATAAGATCGACAGAGGTGTCGATGATTGGGACTCGGAGTTCTTAGTCGATCTTACGCAGATTTGTGAGTAGGATGTGAGACCTTTCAGAGTGTTTATCAGGTAAGTTAAGACAAGTATGAAATGGAGACACGGAGATTTATACAGGGTGGGCCCTCAATAGATTGAGTAATAACCATACGTCTTGAGGTGGCTCTACTATGTATAAGAGAGTTTACAGGGAAGAAGGGAGATTGTTACAAAGTTTGACAAGCTCTCCTTGCACTGTTGTCTATTGTCTATTGCTTGAGTTATTCAAGTCTTCGATCCCTTCTGTATATCGATGATCGATCCTTCCTCCCCTGCTTCTGTACATCTGTCATCCTTTCATACTTTGCGACAGGATACCAATGTGAAGCAGTTTGGACGGTTGCTACTATGCAGTTGCATAACTGCACTTTAATCTTTAACTCCTCTCCAGTTAACATGTACAATTATAGATAACCGCACATCTTAACTTCTTAACGGTTGTCTTCTCACGTGGGAGGATAAGTCATCTTAATCCTGGGAACGTGTCTGGTAAAGCTCAAACACACTCAGGTCATCTTGGTTGTGCATAGCCTACGACCTTATGGTCGCGCAAGTTTTGCGACCATAGACTAGTTCTGCACCCGCGACCTTCTAGTATGCAGGAAGTTGCTTCTACAACCATAATGGCTGCTAGGGCACAAGTTTATGCATCATATCCGAAATATCTTGAATATGATACATCAAATAAATAACTAGCTCGGGTGATAATCCTCGTCAAGAGGGACCCAGGGTTCCAATCGTTGACAGCTGGCGCGCGCTGTGGGGCCCTGAAGACATTTTCATTAAGATTCATTGTATTCATGGATTCTTTCCATTGCCTACACAATTCTGAGAAGGAATTCAATCTCGAGGATCATGTAGATTCTATGGATGAAGATAGTGTCCCCATCAATGGTGACGATATTGCCCCCACAGCTTGTCTTGGGGAAGCATCATCCTCGATCCCGACCACGTCTGCTGAACAAGGATCAGATTAGGCAATACACTTGCCCTCAACAGAGGACGAGTATGTGCCACAACCCGTTGCCTTAGACAGCGTGGAAGAGCGTGATCTAGACATTCGTCTGGAGAACTTCTCCCAGACAATCTGAAGTCTCGCTTTGATTTTGAGTCAGACTCAGACAAAGATGAGATGCTTTCTCTGTCTGTGAACTCAATCCCTAGAGAGATCACTGCACTTTCGGTGGAAACTCCAGAGTAATGTAATGCTGGGCAGGAATGAGAACACAAACAGAAAGAGGACCAAGAACGCGAACAGCGAGAGGCTGAGGTTTGCAAAGTTGTAGAAGATCTTCTGCGACCAGCGACAACTCTTCGAGGTATCGTTTTTCGCGACCCTGGTCCTGGAACGTCTCAACAACCCTCTTCGGGAGGTCGTAGGCGTGATTACACGCCTATCCTCTCTCTGAACTATTCACCACTGGCAGAGGCGACCTCACCAGGAACTCCATCGGCACCCAGGAGGAATCAGGAGGATCATATCCGAAGGATTGCATATGCACTCTATAATCCGCCCTCCTGTCTCGCGAACAACGATAGGATTATATTCACAAGATTGCTTGCAGATAATCTTGACGAAGTTGCCCTTGGATTTACTCCAGAAGCATCATCGCGTTCAATGACTAGAGGACAGGCCAGTTCCCTCCAAGGTCACAAGAGACGTCACCCTACACATTCCCGACACGACAATACCAAACGAACTGGTGCTTCTCGCGACCATAATCCCGTACCAGTACACTCACGTTTGGGACCACGTCGTGAGCCTCCTCAGGTCAATAACTTCTGTGACCACAGTGTTAGTCGCGATGATCTACGACCGTGCAGTACGTACGTGGGTTGCAAAGTTTTTTCACTCGAACTACGAAACGTAGTCTAGCCTGATAAGTTCAAACCCAGTACGATCGAGAGATTCGATGGGACTCAAAATCCAACCGAATTTCTTCAGATCTACGTTACTGCCATCTAGGCAATTGGAGGAGATGAACAGGTCATGGAAAATTATTTACCGACAGTCCTAGAAGGTTCGGCATGGACCTGGTTGTTCAACCAACTGGAAGGATCGATCTACAACTGATAGATGTTGTGCGATGCTATCCTCAACAACTTTCAAAACTGCTATGAGAAGCCTGGCAAAGAGGATGATCTTCATCGCTTGCGCCAGACTTCGACGGAGACACTTCAGCAGTTCATCAAGAGATTTGTGGGAGTGAGGAATACAATTCCTAACATCTCTGATTCTTCGGTTATCAGGGCCTTCAAACATGGTGTTCGATATCGAAGGTTCACAGAGGACCTCGATACCCATCCCCCGCGATTAGTGTCAGACCTCATCGACATGGCAGATCGATATTCCGATGCAACGGAAGATGTGGAATGGAATAGAATGGTGGATAAGGGCAATCTACCTCATCAACTGAGCCTAAAAACCGAAAAGAAGGAAGATTTGACCAAGAAGACTGAGTTTTCTGCAGGTGGAAGATCTAAGAAGCCCAACAGGAATGGAGTAAGCCGATTCTGCCAAGTCGCAGTCTTGGACAAGCAACCACAACAGAAAGGTAAAAAAGTTCCATTCAAATCTACTAAGCTTCCCTCCGGAGGTCAAACTCGCGACCGCCCGAAAAAACAGACTAGCCCGCAGGGAAACAAGAAATGGTGTCCATTACACAACGCTTCTGGACATGACCTCAAGAATTGCTGCGCTTGGTTGAAACACCTGGACGATTTCTATCAAGGAACCGCACCCATGACAACTATACCAGAAAACAGACAATCTCGAGGAACCAAAGACGCTGATGGAGATGAGGTAATGCCATACTAGGTACCTAGTAATCACATTAATGTTATTTTTGGCAGTTCTTCATCTTATTACTCTAAGCATCAATTTAAACTTGTTTACCGCGAGGTGAATAGTATTGAAGCTCCATTAAGGGAGCCTCAATTCCCCCGTTGGTCGGAGACCTCTCTGACGTTCAACAGGGAGGATTATCCCAAAGGAATGTCCAACCCTCGACGACTACCTTTGGCAATTACCCACATTATTAGCAACGCTAAAGTGGGGCGGGTATTGGTCGATGGAGGAAGCTCACTTGACCCATTGTTCACCAAAACTCTTGACGAGATGCAAATACCTCGTTCCAAGATTAAACTAGTGGCACAGCCGTTTTTCGGGATTATACTTGGTTCCACGATGATGCCCATCGGGCAAATAGTGTTACCCGTAACACTCGGAGAGCCAGAGAACTTCCGAACAGAGTTAATTACTTTTGATGTGATTGATTTTGATTCAGCTTACAACACCATCTTTGGCAGGCCATCACTCGCCAAGTTCATGGAAATGACACACTACCCTTATCAGTGCGTCAAGTTACCAAGGCCAAAAGGCGTCATCACAGTTAGAGGCAGTCAGAATATGGCTCTAACATGTGATCGCATTTCTTTGGAATTGGTCGACCAGTTACCCCTACAGGATGTCAAGTTGGCAAGCAAAGAACCTAATGCGATCAAGACAGCTCCGACCAAGACAGATGAAAAACTAAAGCAAGTTCCCCTGTTCCCAGATGATCCGACCAAGACTGTTCGGATCAGATCATCACTCGATGCAAAATAGGAACTCGCGCTCATTACTTTCCTCTGGGCTAACATAGATGTCTTTGCATGGAAACCATCCGACATGCCCGGAGTCCCAAGGGAAGTGATCGAGCATATGCTAGCTATTCGGCCTGGACAGCGACCAATAAAGCAAAAGCTCCGAAGCTCTGCCCTTGATCGTCAAGAAGCCATCCATGCAGAGTTAACTAAACTCCAGGAACCTGGTTCCATCCGCGAGGTTACCCATCCTGAATGGCTCACGAACCTAGTCATGGTCCTTAAGTCCAATGGTAAGTGGCGCATGTGCGTCGATTACACCAGTCTCAACAATGCCTGCCCGAAGGATGACTTTCCCCTTCCCCGCATCAATCAGTTGGTCGATTCCACAGTGGGTTACAAACTGATAAGCTTCCTAGATGCCTACTCAGGCTACCATCAAATTAGCATGGCAGAAGTAGATGAAGAGAAAACTTCCTTCATCACACCCTTTGGCACTTACTGCTACGTCAGAATGCCATTCGGGCTCAAGAATACTGGTTCCACATACTAGCGCCTGATGCAGAAGACCTTTCTATCTCAATTAGGGAAAAATTTAGAAGCTTATGTAGATAATCTGGTTGTAAAGAGCTTACAAAGCTCTAATCATGTCACTGATACTTTCTGTAATTTGAATAAACATGGAATCAAATTGAATCCCAAAAAGTGCTCTTTTGGAGTTTCTTCTGGCAAACTTTTGGGTTTTCTTGTTTGTTCACAAGGCATTGAAGTTAATCCCGACAAAATACGGGCCATTGAGCAAATGCGATCTCCTTCGTCAACGAAGGACGTCCAAAGCCTAACTAGTTAAATGGCGGCATTAAACCATTTCATATCGCTGTTAGGCGAACGTGATCTACCGTTTTTTAAGGTACTACGAAAGCACAATGGTTTCCAATGGTCGAATGAGGCCAAAAAGCCTTTCTGGAAGTCAAAGCCTACTTATCAAGTGCTCCAGTGCTAGTTTCTCCACATGCAGGAGAACCACCACTCATTTACTTAGCGGCAACCCCATGCACGGTCAGTGCAGTACTGGTCGCAGAACAGGAAGGCTTGCAACGACCAGTATACTACCAAAGGAGCATCACCCCGAAGTCCAAAAACTACTTTATGCCCTCTTAATGGCTTCCTGAAAGCTGCGACATTACTTTCAAGCGCACTAGATCTCCGTGCCATCGTCCTTTCCCTTAGGGGACATCCTCCGTAATCCGGAAGCAACTAGTCGAGTTGTGAAATGGGCCGTTGAACTAGGAGAGTTCAATCTCCACTTCACTGCCTACGCCACAATCAAATCTCAAATTCTTGCCGATTTCATGGTCGAGTGGACTAATCCCGAACCAACAGATTTGTCTACAAACGACCTTTGGACGATGGTTCTCGTGGTTTTTTGAACTCGGGGCCTAGAGTGGTCTTAATCACGCCCTAGGGAAACCAACTCCAGTATGTCATACAACTCCACTTTGTTGCGACTAACAATGCGGCAGAGTATGAAGGTCTTCTAGCTAGGCTTCGAGCAGCCAAATCCCTTGGAGTCCATCAGCTAGTGGTGAGTGGAGACTCACAGCTAGTCGTAAACCAGGTAAACAAGGAGTACAGTACCTCCGACGCGAGGTGAGGAAATTGGAGAAATAGTTCAGTAATTTCGAAGTCCAATTCGTTCTGAGAAGAGAAAATACTCTCGCCAACCAGTTATCGAAACTTGGGTCCTCACGCACATCTGCTCTGGCAGGAGTGTTCATTGAACACTTAAAATATCCCTCGACCACCGAGACAACCGAGGCGATGACTAATGTCGCCGCCCTCGAGCAGGAAGCAGATTGGATCAAATCATTGAGAATGTATCTTGCGCATGTGACTCTGCCCGGGGACGAAACCAACACTGATTGGTTAGTTAGAAAAGCACGCATGTACAAACTGGTCGAAGGAACCATGTACAAAAAGAGCACGCAAGGCGTACTCATGCGTTGCATACCTCAGCAAGAAGGCAAATCCCTTTTGAGTGAAATTCACGAAGGAATGTGCGGCGCACATGCATCTTACAGAACACTGGTTGGAAAGGCTTTTTGACAAGGGTATTACTGGCCTACGGCACTAAATGATGCCAGGCACTTGATCAAGACGTACCCCCAGTGTCAATTTCATGCACAACAAACTCATCAGCCGGCATATGCATTACAAACTATCCCATTAACATGGCCATTCGTTGTATGGGGGATAGATATTCTGGGGACAATGTCCCAAACAGTCAATGGATACAAGTTCCTGTTCGTAGCCATTGACACATTCACCAAGTGGATTGAGGCTGAACCATTCCAAACCATTATCGCCCTTGCAGTGCAAAAGTTCTTTCACAAGAATATCATAACGCGATTTGGTGTCTCAAATCCCCTCATAACAGACAATGGTTCCTAGTTTGTCAGTGGTCCTTTCCTCGACTATTGCAACGACATTGGTACCAAAGTTTTCTTCGCCTCTATTGCCCATCAGCAAAGAAACGGGGCAGTTGAACGTGCCAACGGGAAAATAATTCAAGGAGTTAAGAAGCACGTGTTCAACCACCTTAAGATACGCTCGGCGGCCTGGGTAGATGAACTCTACTCTATTCTATGGGCACTTCGTACCACACCCAGTAGAGCCACGGGTGACACGCCTTTCCAACTGGTTTTTGGTGCTGAAGCCATGCTGCCAAGTGAAATACAACTTGGCTCCCCTCACATGACAAATTTTCATACTACAAATTCAATCGAAACAAGCGAAAACAAACTCGCCCTTCTGGAAGAAAAGCGCAATCAAGCATTATTTAGGTCTGCAGCATAGTTACAAGCTCTCTATAAATATCACAGCAAAAGGGTGTGACCACATAGCCTTCACGTGGGAGACTTAGTTTTGAGAAAGATCCAAAATTAGTCTAACCGCAATAAATTCTCCCCCCAATGGGAAGGTCCCTACACTGTGGTCTCACTGCCGCAACCTGGATCGGTTCAATTAGCTATGGACGATGGCAGAGTTCTTTCCAATACATGGAACATCGACCAACTGCGCAAGTTTTACGTGTAAGTTTCCCTTTCCCTTTTCCATTGTCAATAACATTTTCTTTTACGTTGCGATTACATTCCCATTTTCCCTACTCCGAGTCACGCCCAGGGGCTGAACACCCTAAGCACCTTACTATAATGATTAAGTGGATTCGCTGGCCGATCCCATGGTCGCATCTAGATAAGACATTTCTTTGTAAGCCGTTTCTCAACGCCTAAGAAACTTACTAGTATGTTCTTATAATTCAGGTGGCTTTCAATTAGCAATAACCTTATGACTTTATATAAACGTGATATCAAGACGATCATTCGGTGACATCTAGTTCACATTCATTTCAGCAATTCAAATCCTGCGATCGTAACACTATGTCTCCAGTATCATCAATCGTAGGAGGGGGCTAGGGGAATATAATTGTAACATTCAGTTTTAAGTTCAAGAATTTTACATAGTTTTTGTTAGTCCTACTAATCATGTGTATTTGCAACGTACAATAATTAAAGAAAAATCATTGCATATTCATTGTTAACCTCTCAAAAGGGTACAATAAACAACAGTACATCAAGGAAGGTCGAGATCATGTAACAGTGTTTCTACAAGAACCTTGACCTCGGCCCTGATCATGTCCAGCTGATCCTCGCTGTCAAACGCAACACTTTCCACGTCTGGCCTCAAGTTCAAATCCGGGCCGTGGTGATGTCTGAGTTTGCAAAGTATAGCAGAGGACACTTCACTGACATCAGTCTTCAGTGTCTCCCTGCGCTTCCTTACAAACTCTGGGATGTTAGCGACAAGCAAGTCAGACTGGGCGGTGAACAGGTTGCAGGACTCAGCAAGTGATAAGTCATCTCCCTCAGGATTGCAACTTCTGCGTCAAATGTGTCCGCAACTTCCTTCAATTTGGCCAAAGTAGTATTCTCAACGAGGCAGCAGTTTTCAATGATCTTTTCCAGATTCTCCTTCTCGTTAAGAGCTAACTCTGTCTTCTCTTTGGCCTTATCACTGGCCGAGCGGAGGTGATTAATGATGTTGTGAATCTTCTCAAGGTTGTGTCCACGCCTGATAAACTTCTCTTCCAATTGATCCTTCTCCCCGGTCAGCTCGCGATTTATTTCTCTTTGATCTAATCAAAGAAGGAAACATATTCAATATAATATATCCTTAAGATCAAATAAGCAATGATAATGTCTGCTGAGACGAACTTACACTCGACATCGGCTTGGAATTTATCATGCGTCGATGCGAGGCTCTCTTTTTCCCCTTGGAGGGCATCATATGATTGTACCTTCTCCTCCAAGGATGCGAGGGTGTTTGAGAGTTTCTCATTATTCTCCCTCAGAGCCTCAGCCACTACAACTCCTTCATTGTTGCGCACCGTGGCAATCTCTTCTAGTAAAGTAGAGTTTTCCCTGCGACAATAACCAAAGATTGTCATTCTGGTCCATATAATACTAAAGGTAAAGCAAGACACTTACTGTTTTATGCGGTCGTGCTCCACTTGGACAACATTGAACCGCTCTATCAGCAGACCGACCATGGTCGCGCTATGAGCAAAGTTCTACCGAAAAACATTAAGCAGACCTTAAGAAAATTCAAACGAATGTTGAATAACTTGGTGTAAGAACTTCACTTACCTCCAAAAGATCTTCAAGGAATTTTTTCGATCCAACCCCTTGGCTCGGAGAAGCCAAGCCATCTCACACTGGACTGGAGCGTTGTGCTTCAGTGATCATCTCCAGCGCGGGGCACTACATAGCCTCCTTGACCAACGGCATGGTGGATGCATCCATGTCTGTGGTCGCAGTCACTGTTGTGACCTTAGCTCCTTCGTCATCAACGGGTTCAGTACATAGCGTATCTGCAACCACCTCGTCAATGACGTCGGGCAATGGTACATCGCCAGTAGTCGCAGTGGCCTCCGTTGTAGCCGCTGGTTCTGCTGTGGTACTGCTCATGGCAGAAACACCTGCCGTGGCAGTCCCTTCCCCCTCGACCATTGCGGCATCTGCTTCGCTCGCTAGAGTAGCTACGGCCACGGTCGAAGGAGTCCTGTACATTCGATTCACAATTGTTGAAACTATTCATAACTAAGCAATATGACTTAGCTAGAAAAGAAGCCATTTACCTGATGCCAAGCCCAGAAGCTTTCGGGAGCTTGACCCCCCGCTTTGGGGAGACAGCAGCGAGGATAGCACCTTGAATGCGGGCTTCCTTGGAGGCTCTACCAGCCTTCTCCTCCGAAGGATTAGGGGAGTCTCATCCTCTGCCTCCTCGCTTCCCTCCCCCTATACAAGCAAGACATAATTCCCCATCGTGCTTATTGGGGTATAAGGGGTAGGAATGTTTACCGCGGCCATCTTCGAACCGGTCGCAGTTGCCTTGGACGAAGCCGCCCCAGTAACCGTTCAAACTTTGGACTTGCTGGGGGCTGGCGCCTTGGCCTTTTGGTTTTTGCTAGAGCTGCTCCCTTGGATTTTGGGGTCCTCTTCATCCTCTTCGAGGAATCACCAGAAGGACCTGCATCATCGATGCCCCTCTTGGCCTTTAGCCACTTGGCCCTCGGCCATCTACGCAAATCGACATGACTGTGTTCGGTGGTTAGCCTAACCTTGAGGGCGCGATTTGTCCCAATTTGCCAAAGGAAAAATACCTTTTGGCGTGCCAGAGGGACCCTGGGTCCTAGTTTGCCAACAAGGCTCTCCAGCCTCGACACTTGGGTCACCTTCCTCGGCCGAGTTAAAAGCCTTCAGCAGGTAGCTGGCCTTTACCTCAACATCGAAAGAGGCCAACTCTAGACATCACTAACTTTCAAAACAACACCTCCAATAAAAATACAAAATTGAGACATGTCCTTCCAACTTACCAGGGCTGCCATCCCTCATAGCATCCTCCATCACTTCGGTCTCCCATGCTGTGTGATCCCTCTTCTTCAACGGACTGATCCGATTTTTCACAAAATCCAGGATCACGTCCCGAGCAGTCAAGCCCGCATCTATGAGACATCTCAGTACTTAGGCTTGTTTCTTCTGCTCTTCGTCGAGGGCAAGGGCGATATCCTTCTCCTTGCTCTTCTCTGGCCACCGATCGGCGAACCAGAGATGACTCTCCTCAGGCGCGGTGCAGTAGAACCACCTCTCGTACCACTTATGCACCGGGTCGCGCAATGGAAAGGAGAGAAAGTCCTTCTTCTCCCTCAAATGGAAGTAAACACAACCCGACGTGGCTGTGCCCTTCAACATCGCCAAAAAGTAGTATTGGCGGAAAAGTGCAACATTGGCCAAACGCCAAATGAACGCCTCGCACAAATGCTAGAAGGTGGCGAGGATCAATACTGAGTTGGCATTCAGATTCACCAACTCCAAATCAAAATGGGCGAGGACCTCCCGCAAGAAGTCACTTTTTGGCAAGCGGAAACCACAGCGTAAAAAGTCCTCAAACATTACCAGTTTGCCCTCCTGAACCTGAGGGCTCTCTTCATTCTCCCCAGCAGGCCACCATGGAATCAGAGACCTAGAGGGAAGATAACCATCGGCCACCAACGCCAACAAACTCTCCTCTGATCAATGACTTGATCGAGTCCAACACGCCATCAGGATGGGTTTGTGGTGGAGGACGATGACAGCTGCGAACTACGGCTCAAGCAAGAAACTTTGGAAAACCTTAGGAAATTTTGATGATGCTTCCGTGCGAAGGAAAGTTCGGGACGAGAGGTTTAAAAACCCACTTCCCTCGGATCCTTCACCACGGTTCACACTACGCAGCAAAAGGTGTTTTTTGCATTTAATGCACGTAAAAACATACCTGACACGCGCACTCAGAGTCCCACAAAAGTTCAATGGGAAGTCGAACCAAAAAGACGCCTTTTCAGAGCAAAAACGCCTTTCCCCAGTCAAAAGAAAGCCTTTTCACTTCGACTTCAGGGGCTAGCAGACAAAGATAGCCACTCCCATGATCGCGCACAACCGCCCTGTGACAACCATTCTATGATTGCGATAGTCATTCCGTGACCGCACGCAGCGTGCATACCTTTCTATGGTCGCCAAGAGCCAAGGAAAGAGATAAGATAGAAGTCTAAGAAATACTAGACATAGTTCATGTACAGAAAGTGAAAAATTGACATGAGAAAAATTAATTCTTCATTAATATTTTTTCATTATTTACAAAAACAAAAAGAAAATATACAAACGGCCAGGTTAAGGCAGGCTAAGGATCGGCCTTCGCCCTAGCTGCATCTAAGATAAAGTCAGTTTGACTTGCAGCCAGGACACAGGACTCCTCCAGCGACAAGTTGTCCTTCTTAGGGTCAACCATATACACTTCGAGAAGACCCGCGACCTCCCTCAGCTTTGCGAGGGTATCCTTCATAGTGAGACTGCAGCCGGCAATGGTTACATCTGCGGTGTGCCTCTCCTCGCGAACAAGTTACTCCTTTTGACGAGCCAACCTCGCGGTCTCCCTAGCCCGATCAAAACTTGCCTTCAAATGCTCAATGAGCTTGAAGAAGTCATCCAAGTTGAGCCCTCGCTGAGTGTACTTCTCCTCAAGGCGCTTGTGCTCCTCCTAGAGAGCCCTCAGCTCGGCCTTCACCTTGCCCAGCTCTTCCCCGGCTTCACTCCCCTGTGCAAAATCATCAACTTACTCCAAGGTAAAAATCTACTAAATAGGATAAACCCAGAGGATCGAGAATCCGCATCGGGGAAGACAAGGTCGAAGTGGCCGCAGCCGGG
This sequence comes from Pharus latifolius, assembly GCA_019359835.1. Classification (NCBI taxonomy): domain Eukaryota; kingdom Viridiplantae; phylum Streptophyta; class Magnoliopsida; order Poales; family Poaceae; genus Pharus; species Pharus latifolius. The sequence continues at coordinate 36,349,034 of CM033321.1, read as the reverse complement.
CCCAGAGCTTCCTCATCCTCAGTCGAGGAAGGAGAACGAGGTGAAGCTTGTGTGGCCATGGGCTGAACCTGAGCCAGAGTTGCAGGGAAAGCTTGGGATGTAGCCTGGTATGCAGCCAGCTCATCAAGCTGTATCAGCCTCTTCGATGAAGATCCCCCAGATGATCCAAGATCATCGCCACCTCATTTTCCCGAAATAGTCAAACAGTCAAGCGGCTACGCAAAGAGACAGACCTTAGAAAAGCTACATTCTGAGAAGAAACTTGCACCAATCTACCAAGAGAAGGTTACCTCTTGAGACAAGGGTGTTGTGCCAGTTCCTTGTGCTCCCAAAGTCTCAACAATCTTCTCTCTAACTGAATCTCCTTCATCGATGAATCGTTCTTGATTCGGGGATGCCATTAGCACAAGAGGTTAGGAAGACGAAAGGCTTGAGACTTAGAAAAATTTGTGAAGAAGTTGGAAATTCCACAATAAAGGAATGGCTATTTATAGACTCACTCAGGCGACGCTTTGAGTTCCCGACCTAGGGCACGGTGCGAAAACCTCTAGATCCTCCCTAGTGCCTACAACTCATTCCCCGAGACGTATCGAAGCACTCATCAGCGTTTTGCAATGTCGGAATTCGAAGCGACAGACACTGTTAAGAATTCAAAGCAACACACCATTAAAATAGGCCTTTGTCACTCCAAATTCAGGGGCTAGCTGACGAGGATTGTTAGATGACTTTTTAGCTCCCATGATTGCACAAGCGTCCCATGGTTGCCCATGGCCATGGCCATGGCCGCAAGTCCTCCCAATGGTTTCTAGGGGCCAAAAAGAAGGACGTCGGGTAATCCAAGGGCATTATGGATATAACTCAAAAGTCATACCTATTTCGTGCAAATTCAAGACATTCATTATCTTAAATCATGTTTTATGCTGTATCCGAGAATGGTATGGTCGCAGAGATAGTCCCTACGACCATCCTCTCTCGCAGGTACAAGGACTAATCTCATTACCGTGGTTGCAGCAGTATGCAACCACCCTTTATCATTTCCTCACCCTGATCCTTATGATTGACTCTAAGGTAATCATAAGTCCCTGACAAGATAACCGTCGAAGGAGGTTAAGACGGTAAGGTAGTTCCATGATGACCGAGTCAAGACCGCCAAACCGCCACATACCCATGATCTACGGCAATTGCCACATACTCACGACCTCACAACTGCCACTTCGGCATGGTTAAGACAGATCGTGGGGCATGCCTTTAGGAGAACAACCGGCAACCTCTTCGGCATGTCTAAAAAGGCCTTCAGGGGAGGGATCGACAGACGGATCGACAACAGAGAGAAGATTAGGCTTAGCAAAGATAGGATTAGCTAACTTACACACCTTGTAACAACCTCTCTATAACTCTTTTTCCCACATAGTCAAATACACAGGACGTAGGGTCGTTACCGAGCTAAGGAGGCCCGAACTTGGATAACACTTTCCTGTGTCTTAGATTCATAGATACTTTGAACATCTTGAGGATCTGTCTAATTGACCCCATTCTTTATCACACTCTTCTTTGCATAAGATCGACAGAGGGACCCAGGGTTCCAATCATCAACACCCCGGATCTGAAGTTTTCTACGGCAATGACGACTCCTCGACGCAATATCAAGAAGGTAACGAAGCGCAAATGAGGTATGTCTCCTCAAACTTTCTCGGATCCAGATTTTTCGCATATTTTGTTTACAAACCTTGATCATCTTGCTAGATTTATGCATTTAGAGAAGAGACCCTTGTGGCATACTAAATTTTTAGATGTTCATGCCACTAGATCTCTAGGTATTGAAGATGATGTTAAACACCTACTTAGTAATGTGGGTTGGGACACGCTTATAGGAGTTCCAGTTCTAACTTTTTGCGAAGTCGTATGGGAGATTCTAGCCTCCTTCGAACAAAACACTATACGCGTTCGTCCCGATGAAACTGAAGGTGTTAAATTTAGGTTTGCAAACATAGATTATGATCTCTCAATTGATGAATTTGCAAATCTATTAGGGTTTAAACCCGGGGGAAATTTTCATGCTTCTATTATTTGCACCCCCGGTAAAATTTGGAGTAATATAGCCGAGGAAGGGCAACATCTTTTCCGACCCGGTAAATCAAAGGCTGCCAAGATATGTAATCCAGCCTTTCGCTATTTACAGCGTCTCATGGCTGGAACAATTTTGGGCCGTGACAGTAATCAGGATAAAGTTTTAGAAACCGAGGTTGAATTTTTGTGGGCTATGTTAGGCAAAATTCATATATCATCTGCAGCCTATTTTGTCCATCGCCTTGAAAGTATCGATAAGGATTTACACAAAACCTCACCCATAGTTTTAGGTGGCTTAATCACTCACATAGCAAAAGCCGTAGGGTTTGATGCTACTAATTATCAAGAATCTGTGCCCGTAGTCACCTTAGATTTGAATGCATTGCTTTCAATGGGGTTTTGTAGGAGGGAAGAAAATTCTTTTCGTGGGATTATTAATGGAATTCCCTCTATCCTTTTGCCCGATATTTCTCGGACTTGCTTATCTAATGAGCAGAATTGGAGAATGCTCCCATCTAGCTCATCTGATCCTAGTTCCTCATGTGCTTCTGTGTCTAACAAACCAGCAACGACTAATATTGCCTCTCTGCATGCTTCCATAGAGTCTTTGTGCACTAGTTTCTCTGACTTTAGGTCGGAATTTGCAAAATACATGGCTTCAATGGATTCCAGGATGGATCACCTCATCGGCCGCGTAGATCGCCTCTACGAATACCATATACACACAAGCCACATCCTCCCAGACGGCACATTTCCAGGCACACGTACCCACTATGGGGACCATCTCCCCACAGTCGGCGCCAACTGTCGTGGTATTGAGAATACCCTGGAAAGTTTTGTGGAGATTCCTAGCTAAGCAAAGACGACGTGAGCTAACCGAGTGACTGGTCCTCTCCCGTTGGGCAAACACAGCAAGTAACACGAGGGTTTATACAGGTTCAGGTCTCAGTGGAGACCCTAGTCCTATCGACATGCTCCCAACAGAGGTTGGCTAGGGGAGTTCTCTCGTGGGGAGAGTACTCCTAAGCACGCCTATTCATTTTTGTGTATTGATACAAATGAATTGTCCTTAGTTACATGAGAGGGATACAAGGGCTTATATAGGCCCAAAAGATGCAAAAAAACTAAACTACCTAGGTTGCAGTCGTTGGATCAAAGGGCACTAGCGTCCTTCTCCCGGCCGAGGGGGCTGGATGCTTGACAAGTGGCCTCGCCGGTTCCCGAGGCACCCCTCGCGTGACCCCGCCCGGGATGGGGGTCACCGGGGCCCTTGTCCCTGGGCCAAAGGCAGCCCCCGGGACGAAGGCTCCGGGGCCTTTTTCCCCAGGAAAAAGGCGCCTTTATCCCCGGGCAAACGGCGGCGCCTGGGACGGGGGTCACCGGGGCCTTGCCCCTTACCGGGATTTGATTGCATGGAGATTTCCCCCAACAGCAGCCCCTCATGTCCTCCGGGGACGTTGCTTAAGTCCCCGGAGAGGATGGTTCACATTACCGGGAACATCTCCCCCGGAAGGGATTTTCGGCGCCCTGCCGACGCCTCGATTCTTGCGTTAGGCACTTATGGTGGTGCGGTCGATCATCATGTCACCACTAGTCTCGGTTGTCATGCGTCGTCGGCCATAATGGCCTCGCTCGGTTCGAACCGCCGATGCGTCGTTTCCCGTGCATCCCTTCGATTTGCGCGCGCTGTTTGAATTGGATGGTGCGGATTTATCACAAGGGTCCATGTGGCGCCCATCAGGGCCGCGTTCGAGCTCTATAAATAGGGCTTCGAGGGGCCCAGAGAGGACACTTGAACCCTCGAGCCACAAACACCACCGGTGTCCTAAGCTCTCCCGGTAGCTCTCTCCCGGAAGCCTAGTCTCCGGAAACCTGAGCTCCCCGAACTTAGTTCCCTGATAGCTTAACCCACCGGAAACCCAAATGGTTCCAAATAGTCGTGCCAAGGCCGCCGATGTGCCTCCGGAGGAAGTCACCGCGGACTTCCCCTGGGCCTCCGAGTTCACCTCGGGGGACTTGGAGTCCCTCATGGACCGGGGGGTCGTCGCGGATGGGGACATCCGGATCCCCTCAACAAAAGATGGCGCGCCTCGCCCACGGCCCGGAGAGGTTGTCATCTTCGAGGCTTTCCTCGAGGCTGATCTCCAGCTCCCGGTGCACCCGTTGCTCCGGGAGTTCCTTCGGGATTACGGGGTGGCGCTCAACCACTTGACGCCGAACGCCCTCGTTCGGATGGGGCTCTTCATCTGGCTGTTCGAGACAGCCAACGGACGGGAGCCGATGCTCCAACTGTTCCGGTACTTCTATGAGCCCGCGGTGAGGAGCTCGCATTTGGTGAGGGGAGGGCTGAAGTCTCCGTTCGGCTCCGTCATGATACAACTCCTACCGTCGCAGGTGCAGGAGTATCCGTTGGCGGCCTCCTGGGACCACTGGGGGATTGGGTCCAGAGGTGATTTTACCTCCGGATCCGGGACCCCGAGGTGACCTATTCCCCAGAGCCCCCCTCCTACTGCCGATCGTCGTCCCCCAAGCCCCCGGTATGGATCGAAGAGGAGCTGAAGCTCCTTAGCAAGGTGGTGGGCGCCCGGGGTGTCTGGTCCATGAGGGACGCCACGGAGGAGCTGACGTTACTCAAGCTCTCCCCCTTCTCACACGGGAGGAGGGGGATCGGGATGTGCCCGGCGTAGGGGCCCCTGCAAAAGCCAGTGACCCGACGTAAGTACCCGGTGACTCACTTCGATTCTTGTCAATTTCTCTAACTCCCTTTATTTTTGTAGTCCGGCCATACCCAGCCGCCCGGGAGAAGGCGAAGAACCTCGCCGAGAGGTACTACGCCGATGAGCACGAACATATCGTGCTCGTCATCGGGGAGGGTCCCCCCCGGAACTTGGTGGCCGAGGCCTTTGGGCTAAGGCTACCGAAGAGGACGCCTCTCCCAACCCCCGGCTCTCACAAGCAGGGGAAGGAGACCACCGGGGGTTCCGAGCCGAAGTGTGCCAAGGCGCAGAAGGCCCCTGGTCCGGTGACGACACCGGGCTCTACCCCTGCGAAGGCCCAGGACGCAGCCCCCGGGCTGGGGCGTGCGCAAGTGCCCCCTAGGCGCGAGGCACTGCCCCCCCCCCCCCCCGAAGAGCACTCCGGGGGGCCAACGAGAACGCAAGAGTTCCTTCAGCGAACTACGCCCCCTCGCCGTCTCCGGCGATCACACCTCCGGCTGCATCGGAACTAACGGAGCCGGAGCGCCCGGAGGTGTGTTTTGCGAAGGTTTCTCCCGCCGCGCGTCGAATGGCCGTGGACGAGGGGGGAGCCCCTCGGTCTACAAGGTCCCCGTGGCTACAGAGGCCCCGGGGGCCCCACGGCCCGGAAAGGGGAAAGGGCTCCTCATCCCTCCCCGGGGTGGCACTCCCTCGGAGAGTTCGTCCACCTCTTCTTCGGCCACTTCTTCGGCGGCGAGGACCACGGCCGATGCCAACCGGTCCACATCACCCTCGCGACCCTCGTAACGGGGCCCGCCGGCGGGGACGGGTCCGGAGCCGTCGGGAGGGAGACCCCCCTGCTGTCCGCGAGTGAGGTCTTCTGGTTCGCTGAGGGGCTCCAGACCCGAAAGGTGCAAGATTACGTCTCGCAAGGGACGCTCCGCGATCGGTGCGGCGAGCTGCAGTCACTCCACATCTAGGTTCGTTCCCGGGACGTCCGGCCGCTTTCTTTCGAGGATTTCACTAATCTTTTGAGCTTCGAATAACCTTCACGTTTGCAGGGGGCGGCCCTCACCCGGGGCATAGAGGTGCGCTTCGAGAAGGCGCTGAAAGTGGTGGAGGGGAAGGCCACTGCCTTTTCCGAGGAGCGGGACGAGGTGCTCCAGGAGTTGGGCTGGGTCTGGACTCAACTCCACGCCTCAGAGGGTGCCAACGACTGGCTCTGGAGGGAGGCGAAGGCGAAGGAGGACGCCCTCCAAGAGCTCGAGGGCTCCAGCACCCGGGCGGTGGTGGAAGCGGGTCGCTCCATTCGTTTGGCCCTCGAGGGGCTCGGGGTGAGCCTCAGCCCGGGGGGCAGCTCTGGCATGGTGCCGGCGACATTCACGGAGGCCGTGCGTTTTCTCAACGCACAAGTCTCCGTGATCCCGGAGGTCGCCGATGCTCAGGCCCAGGGCCAGGAGATCCCAGTGGTGGTCGCCGCCGCGGGACTCGTGGAACTCCAGGGGACCTACACCCGGGCGATCGGAGGCCGGATCCCCCGAGGCTTCCTTGAGTTCTTCAAGCTACTGCGGCGGGACATGGAGCAGCTCGCGGGGGGCTTCTACGACCGGATCGTGCGGGTGCGGTTCCCGGCTCCGGCGCCCCCGAGGGCCGACACCACGGCTCCGGCAGAGACCTCCCGCGGGGAGGACAACAATGACCAAGTATGACCCTACCCCCGGGCCTTTAGATAGGTCCTCTTTTTTTTGTTTAGGATTTTTGCTTCGGGTAGCTTCTTAGAGGAAGCACTGGAGACTTGTACAAAAACTTTTGTTTCAATGAAATGAACGGATTTTTTGCTAAGTCTTGGATCGATATTACCAGGTGCCTCGGGGGGTCGCTCCCGGTGGAGGGCTCCCCAGAGTTGAGCGTTTCGACTTTAGAGGTGCCTCGGTGGGGCAAGGGTCCACTCTGGAGATAAGGCCTCCGGGCTCCGGAGGGTATCACCCGAAGGACGCCCAAAGCGGCCTTAGTTTTGCTGAGCCTTGTCTCCGGAGGGCGCGGCAAGGTTCCTCTGGGAGCCGATCCGGTTGCGGTGGCTCCCGAAGTGGCACCTTGACAACTTCGACAACCATCGCACCGAGTTGTCTCTCCCTCGACTGGGGTCCCAGAGGCTTCCGCCACTTCGGATACTCCCACCGGCTGGCTACAAGTATTGGCTCGAGGATTTGCTTGAGAGGCCCAGCGGCGCATAAGAAGCTTGTACCGAGACCTCGCCCAGGAGCTATCGGAGGGCCTCCGGGATTATTAGGTACAGGAGCCCCCCGAGGGGGGGCTGTCCCCCATTATATTTTCCCGGGGGGTTTAGCTCCCCGAGTTGTATCTTGCATTTACCCGAGGCTTTGATCCCCGGGACGTCTTGGCCCACTGGGGGGGTTGTCTCCCGGTTAGATGTTGCACCGATACCCACCGGGGGGGAGATGTCCTCCGGTTAAATGTATCAATAAAGCTAAGTTTTCTTGTTCCTTAAACTTGTTTTTGAAATTTTTCGAGTCCGAAGGATGTCCGGGAGAGGATAGTCCGGGCATGGGTTATCCCCCCCCCCCCCAGCGGGTTGTAGCTTGGCTCCGCACACTGTGGGGAAGGAGCGAAGGGCCCGGACATTAATGATTACCGGGGTCACACCCATTTTTGACTTGGAAAAGTTCGGAGAATCCTGGCAAGAAAATTTTTCGGTCGCCGTGAGAACGGGTAGTTGTAACAACTCCGGGAATAAAATTTTTCGAAAATCCCAGTGAGAAATCCTCCCGTCACCGTGAGAACGGGGAGCTGGGTAAAAACTCTCCGGGAAGAGTTTTCCGAGAATCTTGTCTCGCTGGGGAGAAAATTTGCTCCCGGAGGAGCGTAAGCCCGATGACGGGTCTGAGTGTTTGAGGGGGGACTAGTCTTTCAAATTGACTCGTTACCGCAATCCTTGAGAACTGGATTGCCGCTTACCCCCTCAGTCCACAAGGGGTGATTGTAAGCCGCCCTACGGGAGCGAGGCTCCCGCCGTAGGGACTTTTAGGCTGTGATAGCATACGTCCTCACGGAGAGGGCATCCTCAATAGGAGGGCATCGTCTTAAGAGACGGTAAGGCAAGAACCTGCAATGAACTCGAGTTGGAGAAAAAGCCCATTTGTATTGATAGAACTTGGAATACAACGCCTCCCCCTGCGAAGCCGCGGTGGACGAGGGAAACTGAATACAACGTCCCCCGCATAACCGCGGCGGGGGACACAGCGCCTCCCCCTGCAGAGTCGTGACGGGGGAGGGAGTAGGCCAGGAGGATAGACATAGAACTTGCGAAGCAAGCCTACGTTCCATGTATACTTCAGCTCCTGATCTTGGAGGTTGGAGAGCTTGTAAGCCCCCGAGCCCAGGACTACAGATTCCCTGTAGGGGCCTTCCCACTTGGGGGAGAGCTTTCCCTGGGCTTGGGGGTCGGTCACGCGTTTAAGGACGAGGTCCCCAAGGCAGAAAGCTCTCGCGCGGACGCGCCGGTTGTATGCACACGCCATTTCGCACTCGTAGATGGCGTGGCGGAGAAGCACTCGGTTGCGTTCTTCTTCGACGAGGTCGACTTCCAACCGCTGATTGACTTTGTTGGCTTGGTACGCTGTGGTCGTAGCTCCATCTAGGAGCTCAACCCACTGCGACCGGAAGCCGATCTCCGAGGGGAGAACCGCTTCAACCCCATACACGAGTGAGAAAGGCGTGCGCCCCGTCGCTCGGCTCAGTGTCGTGCGCATGGAACAGAGGATGCTTGGAAGCTCCTTTGCCGACAAGCCTCGCCTGGAGGCGGCTTGCTCGAGCCTTCCGCGTAAGACCTGTAGGATCATGCCGTTGACCCTCTCAACATCCCCGTTACTCTGGGGGTGAGCCACAAAAGCTAAGTGGAGGGTAGCCCCCAAGCCTTCGCAGAATTCCCAGAAATATGTTGAGTCGAATTGGGTCCCATTATCGACATTGATCTCCTGGGGACCCCAAAACGACACACGATATTCTTCCAGAAAAACCACTGCACTGCTCGGGAGGTGATACTAGCCAAGGGTTCGGCCTCCACCCACTTGCAGAAATAATCGACCACAACCACCGCATACTTGTAGCCTCCGGGTGCTGGGGGGAGGATCTAGGAGGTCCATCCCCCAGCGCGCGAACAGCCAAGTGATGGGGATGGTTTGTAGCGTTGTGGAGGGAAAATTGGAATCCTGGGCCATCTTCTACCAGGCCTCGCATGCGGAGATAAGGTCTCGCGCATCGCGGACCACTGTGGGCCAATAGAAGCCCTGGCGAAGGACCTTTGCCGTGACGGTGCGTGGAGCCAGGTGAGACCCACAGCTCCCCGAGTGGATATCCTTGAGGAGTTGAAGTCCTTCCACCCGTGGGAGGCAGCGGAGCAGGGCGGAAGCACCCCCCCCCCCCCCGCTTGTAGAGCTTCCCTTCTAGCAGAAGGTATGCCCGTGCTTTGGCGCGAAGCCACTTCGTCTCGGTCTCGCTGGGAGGGTCCCCTTTCCCCCTTATGAAGGAGATGAGGGGATCCATCCGGGACGCCACCCGGGTGATTTCGGAGACCTCCAGGACACACGACTCAGGGTCCGTGTCCGGGGGGGTCACCGAGGGTTTCGCGATGATCTCCAGGAAGGCACCTCCGGGAAGAGGTTCCCGAGCACTGGCTGCCCGGGCTAGGGCGTCAGCCCTGTCGTTATCCCTCCGGGGGATGTGCCAGGCTGCCAAGCCTCCAAGCCCTCGAAGTATTTTTCCATCTTGCGCACCTCCCCCAAGTACAGGCTTAGGTACGCCTCATGGCACAAGTAGGACTTGCCCATTTGGCAGACCACGAGCTGCGAATCTCCTTTGACAAGGAGGCGGCGGTTCCCCAGGGAGCGCGCGAGGCGCAGTCCCAAGAGAAGGGCCTCATATTCGGCGACGTTGTTCGTGGCGGGGAACTCGAGCCTCGCTGCATACTCCAGCGCCCTTCCTTCGGGGCTCCAGAGGACTACTCCCGCGCCGGCCCGAGCGAGGCACAAGGAGCCATCGAACATGAGCGTCCAATGGTCGTTGCGCTGGGGCAGCTCGCGGAGGGTCTCCCCCTCCGTCCCGGGAGTGGGGGTCCATTCAACCATGAAGTCAGCGAGGACTTGTGATTTAATGGCGAAACGCCCTGTGAGGGAGAGGGAGAAGGGAGCGAGCTCGGCCCCCCACTTCTTGATCCGGCCGGTCACCTCCTTGTTCCGTAGCACCTCCCCCAAAGGGAGAGACGACGAGACTGTGATCGGGTGTCCCAAGTAGTGGCGGAGCTTCCGGGACGCCATGAGGAGGGCGTAGCAGACCTTTTCCATATCCGTGTACCGAGTCTTAGCCCCTTGAAGGGCTTCACTCACGTAGTACATGGGGCGCTGCTGCCCGTCCTGCTCCTTTACCAATACCGCGCTCACAACGATTGGGGTCACGGCGAGGTAAAGGAGCAGGGGTTCTCCCGGAGACGGGCTGACGAGCATTGGAGGGCTCGTGAGATACCTCTTCAAGTCGTCAAAGGCCTCCTGGGCCTCAGGAATCCATCGAAACCCCTCGAGGCCCCGGAGGAGTTTGAAAAACTGAAGGCCACGTTCTCTCGACCGCAAGACGAAGCGGCTCAGCACGGCCAACTGGCCAGTGAGTCGTCGCACATCTTTGACGGAACGCGGGGGGGGGGGGGGGCATGTCAAGGAAGGCCGAATCTTTTCGGGGTTGGCCTCTATGCCTCGCTGAGACACAAGGAAGCCGAGCAGCTTCCCCCTCGTACGCGAAGGCGCACTTTTCCGGATTGAGCTTCAACCCGCACTCACGGAGGCTGCGGAAGGTCTCCGCTGGGTCGTCGACGTGACCGGTCACGCGGGAGCTTTTGACAACCGCGTTGTCGACGTAGACTTCGACGTTGCGGCCTATTTGGTCTTTAAAGACTAGTGACATGAGTCGTTGGAAGGTAGCTCCAGCGTTCTTCAGCCCGAAGGGCATGTGAACGTAGCAGAAGGTCCCGAGGGGAGTTATAAAACTCGTCTTTTCCTCGTCCTCTTCTGCCATTCGGACCTGGTGATAGCCCGCGTACGCGTCCAAGAAGCTCATCAGCTCGCACCCCGCGGTCGAGTCAACAAGTTGGTCGATTCGCAGGAGGGGGAAGTTCTCTTTTGGGCAAGCGCAGAGGTCGGTGAAGTCTACGCACATCCGTCACTTGCCATTCGACTTCTTCACGAGGACAGGATTTGCCAGCCACTCGGGATGCAAGACCTCCCGAACGAACCCTACCTCTCGGAGCTTGGTAATCTCGACCTTGATAGCCTCTTGGCGTTCAAGGGAGAGTTTTCTCAACTTTTGTTTGACTGGGGGGTGACTGAGGGTCACTGCGAGCTTATGCTCGATGACCTCCCGAGCGACGCCCTGCATGTCAGCGGACTTCGACGCAAAGACATCGGAGTTCTTGCGTAGGAAAGCCGCGAGTTGCTCCGCATGCTCTTCGGAGTGGTCTACCCTGATATTGACGGTCCTGCCTCCGTCGCCCGGGGACAATGGGACCTTTCGGAGGTCTCCTTCTGGACGAGGCTTGGGGGGAGACCTCCCGAAGGGGACGGCCGTGGCGTCTGGCGCCGGGGAAGAGGTCTCTCCCCCTGGGGCCTTGATCACATTGACGCTCCCGATCATCGCGATGGCGCGCTCGTACAATGCGCGGGCCACGTCCTGGTCGCCCTTGGCGGTGATAACACCATGAGGACCAGGGATCTTCAAACAGAGATAGCTCTGGTGGATCACGGCCCTAAGCGATTGATGGTGGTCCTCCCCATGATCGCGTTGTACGAAGAAGGGATGTCCACAACGTCAAACCGGACCAGCTCAATCCGGTAGTTGTCCGGGGAACTGAAGGTCATGGGGAGATCGACCTTCCCCACCGGGTGTATCGTCTTCCCCGGGATGAAGCCCTGCAAGGGCCCGGCTGCGGGCTGCAGCAACTTCTCGTCGACCTGCATTTCCTTGAACGCCTTCAAGTACAAGATGTCGGCGGAACTCCCGCCGTCGACAAGTATACGTGCCAGCTGGTAGTTGTAGATAGTGGCGGACACGATGAGAGTTTCGTCATGGGGGAAGCGAACCCCGCGCGCGTCTTCTGCTGTAACAGTGAGGGGGACGTCCGACCACTTTGGTGGCCGAGACGTGTGCAGCACCCCTACAACCTTTACCTCACGCGCATACTCCTTGCGCTGGCGCTTGAAGTCCCACCCTGAGGCGGACCCCCAGGTGATGATGTTGATGCGCCTTTGGGAGGTTTGAAAGGGGAGCTCTTCTGTTGAGCCCCCTTCCCGCGCTTGTCCTTGCTGCTCCCCCGAGGGGGCAGGAAGAGCCGGTAAAGCAGGCTGGGGGGGCAAGGAGGCAAAACTTCCTCCCCCTGCCCACGCTGGTCGAGGAATGCAGCGAAGTGTTGGAGAAGCTGGTGGCATTCCCGGGTAGCGTGGGTATTGGACTTGTGGAAAGTGCACCACAGGCCCTCCTTACCTCCCACCGCGGGGCCTTCACGGCCGCGGGATGGCTGCCCCTCCCCCCCCCCTCCCCAAACCCCCCACAGCCTTTCCGCTTGGGGAAGGGACGATTGCCCTTAAGGGCATCGCACGAGCCACCTCCGCCCTCGAGGACAAAGGTGTCCCGAGGCCGTGGCTCGCTACGGTTGCCCCTCTTGGGGCACTTGAGGGGATCCCTAGCCTCACGATCAATAGGGGCGGGAGCACCCTGGTTCTTCTTCCAAAGGTCGTCCTCCTCCGCCCGAGCGTATTTCTCGAGCACAGTGAAGAGCTCGTCGGCAGAGGAGGGGCAGCTCCGGGAGAGTCTCCGATGGAGCTCCCTGGGTAGGATCCAGCTCTTGCACGCCTCAATGACCGTGGAGTCAGGGACATGAGCCACTTTGCTCTTGACCTGAGCAAAACGCTTGAAGAAGCTACGGATGGTCTCCCCCGTCCTCTGCCGCATGGTGTAGAGCTGTGATGAGTCCAGGGGACGCACGTAGTTCCCCTGGAAGTTCGCACAGAATTCGCGCTTAAGTTGCGCGAAAGACTTGATGGAGCCAGCCTTCAGGTTGTAGAACCACGAGCGGGCGATCCCGGTAAGGTAGAGGGGGAAGACGTTGCATTGCACTGTCTCATCCCCCCAGCCGCTGAAATGGCCATGGAGTACACCTGGACAAACTCGTAAGGATCGGCCTCACCATTGTAGTGCTCGATGTGTGGCGGGCGGAAAGGTTGTGGCCATCGAATGCACCGGAGTCGGCGGCACAATGGTTGGTTGGCCCCTCCACCTCCCGGGGAGAGTCCCGGTCACTATCCCCTTTGATGGGGGACGTGTGTTCGTTGTCGGAGTCGGGGAGGGGTCCAAGAGGCCCACCGGCGCGGCGGTAGCGTCTCTTTTCCTCCGGGTTAGTCGAACTAACCTCTTAGACGTCTGGGCACCCCCCGGAAGGGGCGGTTGTTTCTTCAGCGAGTCTCTTCCCTCGGTTGGGATGAGAGTGTGGCTCACTGCGTCCGCGAGCCAGGGGGGGCTCCGTCCAGTAGCGTGAAGGAGTCCCTTTGGACTTGGTGGTATGCATTTGCTCAACCTCCTCCCGGGTGAAGCGGACCTGATCCGCCGGGGGAGCCTTCGGGGGTGGCCCCGGGGGAGGAGGGAGCTCATGCGCGGCTGTTACCGGCTCGGATGGTGCCACCGGGACGCCGATGGAATCCGCCACCCGGCAGACCCCCGGAGCGATGTCCAGAACCGGAGAGGGGCCCTCACGGGGGAGGTCCAGCAGCAGCGTGGGAGTCATCCGACGGGCCACCTCCGGTGCGGCAAACGCGACCGGCTAGGAGAAACCGGCTCCCGGCCTCGGGAAGACCCCGATGTGGGGTGAGCCCCCGGTATGGGGAAGGCTCCGGGTATAAGGTAAGCCCCTGGCATCGGGAAGGCTCCGGACGATGGGCCCGCCAGAGGGACATAACCCCCGGTGGGATCGTAGGTCCCGGGAGCGGCTGGGCCTCGGAGGATCGGAGGGGCCACCGGGTGTCCCATAAATGGGGGCATTGCCCCAATGAACGGGAACTGCGGTGGATATGGGGGCCGGCTGCCACGCCAAAACGCGGAGTAGCTCATCCATGGAGCGCTGGGCGCGGAGTTGACCCTCCAGAAGAGCTTCGAGCACGGTGTCCCGGGAAGCTGGGGGAGCCACCAGGGGAAGGCTAGTCCCCACCGAGGCGCCCACAGTCACCGGGCTAGACCCGGAGGCCTGTCCACCGGAAACAACCGGGAGGGTTAGAGGTGGTGCCTGGGTTTGGCTGTGTCTAGCTGGAACTGCCGGGGCGGCCGTGTCTCGAGGGGGTGGTGCCCGGTCACTGGGACCGGCGTCACGGGGTAGGGCGCGAGCCCTCGTTCTTGGGGGAGCCATGGCGATTTGTCACGACGTCCCCACGGTCAGCGCCAACTGTCGTGGTATTACGAATACCCCGACAGGTTTTGTGGAGGTTCCTAGCTAAGCAAGGACGATGTGAGCTGACCAAGTGACCGATCCTCTCCCGTCAGGCAAACACAGCAAGTGACGAGGGTTTATACAGATTCAGGTCTCAGTGGAGACCCTAGTCCTGTCGACGTGCTCCCAATAGAGGTTGGCTAGGGGAGTTCTCTCGTGGGGAGAGTGCTCCTAAGAACGCCTATTCGTTTTTGTGTATTGATACAAATAAATTGTCCTTAGTTACATGAGAGGGATACAAGGGCTTATATAGGCCCAAAAGATGCAAAAAGACTAAACTACCCCGGTTGCAGCCGTTGAATCAGAGGGCACTAGCATCCTTCTCCCGGCCGAGGGGGCTGGATGCTTGACAAGTGTCATCACTGGTTCCCAAGGTGCCCCTCGCGTGACCCTCATGTGACCCTGCCCGGCACAGGGGTCACCGGGGCCCTTGTCTCTGGGCAAAAGGCGGCGCCCGGGATGGGGGTCACCGGGGCCCTTGTCCCTGGGCCAAAGGCGGCGCCCGGGACGAAGGCTCCGGGGCCTTTTTTTTTCCGGGCAAAAGGTGGCGCCCGGGATGGGGGTCACTGGGGACAAGGCTCCGGGTCCCTTGTCCCCGGGCCAAAGGTGGCGCCCGGGACAGGGGTCACCAGGGCCTTTGTACCCGAGCAAAAGGCGGTGCTCGGGACGAAGGCTCCGGGGCCTTTGTCCCTAGGCAACAGGCGGCACCCGGGACGGGGGTCACCGAGGCCTTTGTCGACGGGGGTCACCGGGGCCTTTGTCCCCGAGCAAAAGGCGACGCCTAGGACGGGGGTCACCGGGGCCTTGCCTCTTACCGGGATTTGATTGCACGGAGATTTCCCCCAACAGGGATGTTAATGCTGTGATCAAAACTAAAGAGACAGATCCGGTCAAGGTAACCCTGCGACCAGACAAAAAACTTAAACAAGTTTCCCTATTCCCAGACGACCCAGCTAGAACTGTTAGGATCGGGTCCGAACTGGAGAACAAATAGGAACTTGCGCTCATCGCTTCCTCTAGGCTAACACAAATGTGTTTACGTGGAAACCATCCGACATGCATGGAGTCCCAAGGGAAGTGATCGAACACAAGCTAGCTATTCAGCTTGGACAATGATCAAGAAAGCAAAAGCTCAGACGCTTTACCTCTGATTGGAGAGAAGCCATTCATTCGGAGTTAGATAAACTCCAGAAGACTGTTTTATTTGTGAAGTTGATCATTCTGAATGGCTCGCAAATTCGGTCATGGTCCTGAAATCTAATGGTAAGTGGCGCATATGCATCGATTACACCAATCTCAATGCTACCTACCCAAAGGATGATTTTATGGTGTCCGTGGACACCATATTTCATTGAAAAAAACTTCCTATTTTCTGTCGCATTTCCAAAGTGTAAAAAAGATGGTTTTCATTTTTTATAAAAAATTTTCTATCGCGTTTTCACAATGGAAAAGAGGAGCGGAGAAATTCCGGATTTCTCTTTTCTATCGCGCTTGGAAGATGGAAAGAGCTATATTGCGGTTTCAAAAGGGAAAAGAGGACAGTAGATTTTTTGTCACTAATTGAAAATGGAAAAAAGGGATTAGCATTTCTGTCGCGGTTTCAAAACAGAACAGAAGAAAAATTCTGACACGACCATTTCTATTGTGTACCACAGCCGCGATAATTGACTTATCGCACTCGATCAGATCATTTTTGTAAATTTGCTAAACTGTAGGTTATTTTCGTAATTATTTTTTTATTTTGAGTTATTTATAAATTTTTTTATCACTATTCATATTAGAATTAGTAATCAATAAAATTGTTTTGGCCTTGGACAGGGACAGACCCTATAATCATCAGTATGATTGTTTTCACTTTCAATAGAAACCCTACATTCAAAAGTTTTCGTATATCTTTTGGGATTCTAATATCATCATATTATTTTGAGAATATATTGTTGAAAAACCCACCAATTAAACTAAGTATTATTAAAATATGATCTAATATAACATTGGTAATGTGAAACTTATAATGTTGTAACTTGATATATCATAGTATGTTTACATTACTTATACAAAGCTTGAAGTACATAAGCCTACAAATTTTTACTGAATTTATATAACTAAAACATCTAAAAGTGTAATATACAATGCTAAATTATTTTTTATGTATGAAATATAAGCATTTTAAAAAATTCTGATAGAATCCAAAATTCTACAACTCGATTTCACAATTCAATTTTGTTGAGACAAAAGCGATTGGACTTAGAATCTTGATTTTGACAACCTTACTTCTCACATCATTTTTTAAACTACAAGTAGTTTTTGCAAAACTTTAAAACCATGGATCGTAGATCATTTAAGAGACTACTCTCATACAACTCTTCCACTCCTTTTCTCTAATTATTTGCTGTCTCCTGCCATTATTTGTTTGTGCGAACCTTTTTTTTAGGCAACACACAGAATAAAGCAAAATAAAATATAGCAATATAGCACAAATACAACACTTAGAAAGACTTGTGTAATACAACACTTAGAAATATTGACACGAAAGAAAACTTATACGAAGCAGAAAAAACAATATGTAATATAAGAAGTGTTGTATGTGGGTAGTTTCATTTTTTATCTTTGTATTTGCCCCTTTTACACTTAACTAACAGAAAAAGACAATAAGGTACGGGGACATATGAAGTTGAAACGCAGACATCTCTCACATCAATTTTTAAACTACTATTTGAGTGTTTACACAACTTAAAAACCACATGAGTCCCACGCAATTTATTCTAAACACTATCTGCAATATTATTTTCAATTTTTTCTTAAATTTTTACGGCAGTCACATAACTTTACTCGATAAAGGTTATCTGTACTAATAACAACCCTAATTCAATAATCCCCTCCTGCTTAATAGACATCCAGTTGTTTACCTTGTGAAAAGAAAGATGCGCAGGATTACGGGCACACATAAGCTGTAGCAAGTCAGTATCAGTACAACTCAGTAAGTGTCAAAATTACTAAAGAAATGGCCCTCCCCATTCATCATTTTTCAGGGATAATTTCTCAGTTTTCAAGGCAACTGTAGATTAACCATGTCAAATGAGGGGAAAAGGGATGTAAAAATATCTAAGTTACATTTTTACTACAGAATTGTTCAGGTTAGAGACTTGGCAAAAGAGAAAACAGCCTCAAGATCAACAGATCCAAATGAGAGTATATTTGACGGAACTTTGTTGCCTGTGATCTCACTCCAAATGCCAAGAGAACCCTAAAAGTACATAGTGGTATAGATTTCCTGTACCGTAAGAGCGACATACTTGTCATTCTGATCCATCAGGGAAATGTTCCAGTGCATTTTGTTTTCCATTAATGTAGAACTCAATAACTGCTCTCATCCGAACCAATTTGTCAGGATGGTAGTTCAAATGTACAATCACTGGCTTTAACTTACGGAGCTGAGCATCTTTCCGAACAGTCTTGAAGAGAACTTTGCTGTTCATAAAGAGATACATATCCATGGTTCTTTTGGATGCATGAAGGCCTTCATAACCTGGACGTGAGGGGAAAAACAGTTCCTCATTGAAAACAGCTTGGTCCCACGATTTGGGTTCACGAGAAAGACGACCAGCTATCCGATCCAAAAGCTCAATTGAAGGAATTGTTGGTCTTATAAAGAAAAATCCAGAATTGTAAACCCAAATCCGCATTGTGTGAGCGTATCTTGCCCAGCCCATAGAGGGTTCATCAAATACATCATTGAAACCATAAGCCGTCATATTGTTGTGGCCGTCACTCATGGATTCTACATCAGAATCTCTGTAAAGGTGATCAAAGGGATTTCTCAAGAAAATAATATCAATATCTGATAGGAGAATACTATATCCAAGCTGCAAGAATTCCCTCAATATACGAAACTTCAGTGCAGAAACTGCATGGTTTCCACCAGTTTTTGCAATGTTGTCTATGCCTTCATCAGGATCCCGCCGGTAAACTGGAACATCTTTTGACTTGCAGACGTTCTCTATATTGTCGTCCAATGCTACAACTAGATAATTTGGAATACCTACTCGTTTGATGTTGGTAAACCAAACTTCAAGCATCTCCTTCACATTGGAATTTGCCAATGCAATTATAAGTTCTTTCTTCACGGCAACCTGTTCCAGTATCTTGGCCAATCTGGGATTTACAGATTCATCAGGAATTACTGTTGGATTTGTTCTCAATGCCTTCACAGTACCAAACAGGCCAGCCTTAAAGAGAGCCTCCTTTTTTCCTTGTCCAACCAATTGAAGTTTCATTGACAAGTCATTAATCTGTTTCCACAGTTCAGCATTCTTTTTCTCCAGTGATGCCAACTGTGACTTCAGGTTGGTAACTCCCTCAGATGATTCACAAGAAATTGAGCCAACCTAAATATACAAAATATAGATGCAGAATGTAATTGTAAAAAGTGCATCACAATCATACATAGTTATTCATCAGCAGAACACATCTAATGAATGAATAAATAACAAGCGATAGAGATGGAACATAAAAGGTGTAAGAATATGGCCAATCAATTATTCATGGGGTTAAATCCAAGTATATATATGTACAAAGAGACTACTGGACCTCAGAAACTAAATGGGGCCAATTTGGTCATATACACTAAAATATATACATGTATATACATAACACCCTCCTTTAAACTCAAGATGGATCAGGAGAATCTGAAACATGGAGTTTGGAGAGATGAAATCGATGCTGTTCTCGAGCCTGAGCCTTCGTGAAGAAGTTGGCAACCTGAAGCTCAGAAAGCAAATACTGAAGAGCAATAGTCATCTGCTGACAATGAGAACGTGTGAATAAAGCATCCACACCAATATGCTTGGTGAGTTCATGTTTGACGGGATCAGTGACAATCTGGATAGCACTGGTGTTGTCACAAAGAAGAGGCATGGGAATGGTACATGACACCCCAAAATCAGCTAATAGCCAACGAAGCCAGACAATCTCTGAAGTAGTAGTGGCCAAGGCACGAAGTTCAGCCTCAGCACTGGAGCGTGATACCACAGTCTGTTTCTTGGACTTCGATGTAAGAAGAGAAGTACTAAGAAATATGCAATAACCAGTAATAGATCGTCGGTCAAGAGGATCACTCGCCCAGGTCGAATCAGAGTAAGCATGAAGCTGGAGCTGACTCGAACGAGCATAAAAAAGACAACGAGAAGCAGTCACACGCAGATAACGAAGCACACGAAGCAAATGACCATAGTGAATGGAGGTGGGAGCACTAACAAACTGGCTAAGCACATGAACAGCATGAGCAATGTCAGGCCTAGTAACAATAAGGTAGACAAAACTCCCAACAAGGTGACGATAGCGAGAAGGATCCTCGAGTAGAACACTATCAGTGGGGCGAAGCTGAAGATGAAGCTCCATAGGAGTAGCAGCCGTCCGTGTATCAGTAAGCCCAGAGCGAGCCAACAGATCATGAACATAATGCTGCTGAGAAAGATAATAGCCATCATCCATAGAAATAACTTGTATCTCAAGAAAGTAACTGAGGGGACCCAAGTCAAACATCAAGAATTGCTCACTGAGGCGGCGCTTGATGAAAGCAACATACTCCACATCGTCACCAATAATCAACATATCATCCACATATAACAGGATCAAAGTGCGACCACGTGGAGATGTATGAATAAATAAGGCGGGATCGTGAGCACTAGGGGAGAAACCAGCTGCAAAAACAACCAAACTGAAGCGCTCAAACCAAGCTCGTGGAGCCTGTTTAAGACCATAGAGGGCTCGGCGAAGACGACAGACATGGCCAGCAGGAGCGACAACACCGGGAGGTGGCTGCATATAGACCTCCTCCTGTAAATCACCGTGAAGAAAAGCGTTCTTCACATCCATCTGAGAGATAGTCCAGGAACGAACAGCAGCCACAGCAACCAATGTGCGAACTGTAGTCATGTGAGCAACAGGCGCAAAAGTCTCATCATAGTCACGACCATAGGCCTACTGAAAACCACAAGCAACAAGACGAGCCTTACAACGCTCCAGTGAGCCATCAGACTTCGTCTTGACTTTGAAAACCCACTTGCAGGTGATGGAAACAGCCTGAGCAGGTAACGGGACAAAATCCCAAGTGCCAGTACGATCCAACACTGCGAGCTCCTCAGACATAGCCAACTGCCACTCAGGAAGAACGGCAGCCTCCTGATAGGTACGAGGCTCATGGATAGCACACACAGCAATAAAGCCATAACGATCTGGAGCCACAATGGTGCTGCGATCACGAAGAGCATACCGTGAAGTCGGGAGATGACGTCGGTGATGGATCGTCAGGAAGGACACCCTCAGTACTAGCCATGCCATCAGAAGGAGTGGAAACCGGAGACTGAGGATCAGGAGGAACCCGGGAGCGACGAGTGTAGTGGAAAGGAAACGGGGATACCTCTGAAGATGGGGGTGGTATGGCTGGAGAAGGTGTGGTGGAAGCAGGTGGCATGTGTGGTATAGGAATAGGAGGAAGATAGAGAAAAGAGACAGATTCTATGAGAGGGACCAGAGAAGCAGAAGAGTAAAAATAAGGTTTATTCTCCACAAAAGAGACATCACGAGAAATGCGCAAGCGTCGAGCAGAAGGGTCATAACAACGATAGCCCTTATGCTCTAAACTATAACCAAGAAAAACACACTCGACGGACTGAGCAGTTAACTTGGTGCGCTCACGTGGGGCAAGAAGAACGTAACAAGTACAACCAAAAACTCGAAGATGATCATAACCAGGTGAAGAGGAAAACAAGAGTTCTCCGGGACATTTGCCATGGAGACGGGAAGATGGCTGTATGTTGATGAGATAGACAGCGGTAGAAACAGACTTAGCCCAAAAGTGAGGCGGAACATGAGATGCAATAAAAAAAGTATGAGCAGTCTCAATAATGTGACGGTGTTTGCGTTCAGCAACACCGTTCTGAGGATGAGCACCAGGACAAGAGAGTTGCGAAAGAGTCCCCTCAACAGAGAGGAACTGACGAAAAGCAGATGACAAGTACTCACCCCCAGAATCAGAGCGAAATATCTGAATAGTAGCGGAAAACTGAGTATGGACCATACGTACAAAAGACTGATAAATAGATAACAACTGAGAGCGATGCAAACCCAAGTATAACGTGAATAATCATCAATAAAAATAACATAATACTTGTGTCCACCTTGTGAAACAAAGGGAGTAGGGCCCCAAACATCAGAGTGAACTAAAGCAAAAGGGTGACTAGACCTAGAAGTACTGGAAGTATAAAGAAGTTGTAGCTATTTACCAAGCTTACAACCAGTATAGTCAAAACAGGTGTCAACAGAGACACGACCTAAGACACCTTGATGAACTAAAATAGATAGGCGAGAACCACATAAATGGCCTTGGCGATGATGCCACTGAGGGAAGGCGACAGAGGATGCAGCGAAAGAGGCAAACACTGAAGACTTTGTGGTGGAGACAACGGTGGAGGATGACGGAAGACTCAAACTATCAAGATGTAGAGACCCGGAGAACCTCTACGGCGATGGCCAGTACCAACAAGTGTTCTTGTCCGACGATCCTGCACAAAACACGAAGAGTCATCAAACCCAACAAAGCAGTGTATATCAGTGAGCTGACCAACAGACATCAGACTCATAAAGAGCTGAGGCACAAGAGACACATCCGGAACAAGAAAGTGAGGGGTGGACAGAGTGCCCTGATGAGTGACTGTACAAGATGTGCCATCGACTGTCTGAACAGAGGCACCATCTGTAACAGGCTAACAGGATGCTAACTGAGAGCCATCGGACGTCATATGGAAGGAGGCCCCCGAGTCCAGAACCCAAGGATGTGCAGTACCTGACACAGAGAGAGCGGAAGCAACAACACTAGCAGATCCACCAGAAAAGGGCGTAGACGACGAACGACCCTCAAAAAGGGCCTGTAGATGACTCATCTGAGTCTGAAACTGACTCAACTGAGTAGCCAGTGGATCCGGAGAGGCAATAGATGCTGGAGAAGAGGCAGCAGCGGCCCCACGACGAGAAGATCCACGTGGTGGCTTCAGCTCAGGATGTAGCTTGAAGCACCACTGAACAAGATATCCAGGTCGCTTGCAATGAGAGCAGACAACCTGAGTGGAAGAAGCCGGCGGGAGAGCAATAGCATCGGAGGATGCTGTCTGAGGGGAGACTGCCAGAACAGACTGCAGGGGAACCACAGAAGCAGAGCCGGTAAGGGAGCGAAGACGAGTCTCCTCAGCAATCAGGATAGCAAGAGCCTCAACCATGGTAGGAAGGGACGCCCAGGGAGTTGAGCCCGAATGGGCTTAAAGTCTGAGCGAAGACGCATGACGAAGTCAAACATAAGGTTCTACTCATCATATCTCTCCTTGGCCACACATCCAGGGCAACCAGAACAGGCAGAGGGTACCATAGAGTCTAACTGACGTGAGAAACAGGCAAACTTACTATAGAACTCCTCACTAGACATATCCTGTTGATGCAAACCCTAAAGACTGTCGGAGAGAAAAACAAAGTGCTTCACTGTTCTGCTGATAGCGGCACTGAAGATACTCTCACAGCAATCTGGAGGATGGCAGATCAATGAAGCTCATCCGAACTGAGATCTCAGCACTATGGCACAGAATACCCATAACACCGTCATCATTGGTGCGCCAGGCTACAGCAGCTGTCTTCTCCATCTCATCCGTAGGAGCATCCGCGGTAAGATACGAAAGCAAACCAATGGACCAGAGTAGCATACGAACCGAGGAGGAACACTCACGGTAATTCTGACCATTGAGTTTGATATCAAAAGCCAAGAGCGCACCACCGCCATGAAGACTACTAAAAGCCATGGAGAGTGTTAGTGTGCAAGTGATGGCACAATATATTGCACTGTTATCACACAGGTAGCAATATATATATAGTGCACACTAGTAGTAGTGCACACTACAACACCAGCCAGCAGAGGGAGAAGTCGGGCGGTGAGAGCTGAGGAACGGCAACGCAAGCGGCGACGCGAGCAGCAGCGGCTCCCGCGAGGAGCGGCGACACGAGCGAAGGCGGCTCCCGCGAGGAGCGGCAACGCGAGTGAAGACGGCGGCGGCGACGCCGGCGAGGAAAGCGCCGAGACAAGGCCGGATCTGGACGAATGCACAAGAGGCACTCATATGGCCAGATCTGACCAGATCTGGTCTCGATCTCACGGGAGAAATGGCGGCGCTAGCTGGAGAAGACGACGGCGGGCGACGACGGCGACCGGAGTTGGCCAGATCTTCTGAGCAGCTCCGGGATTGGTCGGTGGAAAAGCTAGATCTAAAAGGTTTCTAGTTCTAATACCATGTAAGAATATGACCAATCAATTATTCATGGGGTTAAACCCAAGTATATATATGTACAAAGAGGCTACTAGATCTCAGAAACTAAATGGGGCCAATTTGGCCATATACACTAGAATGTATACATGTATATACATAACAAAAGGCAGGTACCAAAGTTATTTATTGACTTAGATGGGCAATGGTGAACAGTATAGCTATATTGTGTCTTATAACAAGACAAATTAAACAAAAGAGTATGGCAAAATACGGACTATATCATGACAATGGTTACAGGGTTATTGATGACAAAAAAAAAATCAGGAGGCATGGGCTACCTATATTTCCATAGCTTCCCGGAATCTACTTCAATCTTAACTTGAAAACAATATTTACATTGAGAACAAAAACTATGGCTTCCCCGTTGATATCTGTGTTCACTGATCAGATTAAACACAAGAAAATTTTGCATTTATCTACTCCACACCAAGCCACAAACCATTGTAAACCATAAATATATCTACTATGTACTAAGCCATGAACTATTTGTAGAAGGGATGTATCTTAGAGCAACATACTGTTATGGCACAAAGTTGTGCATATTACTACCTTTAAAAAACGTGAAAAGGAATGAAAATAAAATATTGGAGATAGAGTTTAATATGTCTTACTACTCGGCCAAAATTTGTGTCCTAAATCAATCTAAAACTGGAGAAACAAAAAAGACAAGTTCAGTGAAAATGGAATAAAAAGAATAAAAGATTATCATTTTGCTGAATTTTTCTATTCTTTTTTGTTCTCCTATTCTAAATCAATTTAGAGCACAAAATTTGGTGAAGTTGCAGCAAACATCAAACTATCTCTACTGTTTCTTTACAAATTATTTTTCTAAAAAAATTAGTGATATTTTGCATGACTTTACGCTGTAACACTACTTTACAAAAGGTTCTAACCTTTTATAAAATTGCAACAGCAGGACCTTCAATGACATGTTTTATTAACTAAAGATAAAGAAAAACATGATATTAACTATATCGAGTAATCCACAGAAACAAGCACAAGAAAGGGACATGCTGAACTGATAAACAAAATCTAGAATACTTAAAAGACTGACAGGAAAATACTAAAAAAAAATTGAGAATTCTTAATAATCAGCCAACATCAACGTTGGGGGAAATACCCAAGAAGATCCTACCGTGGAAATACCTGGTGGCTTCGCAAGCCTCCCACGGACGCTTCCCGTGGAAAGCCACGACCGCCTCCCACGCCTCCTGTGGAGCGCCACGGACGCCTCCCATGGAAAGCCACGACGTCTCCCGCAGAAAACCGCGAAGGCCTCCCGTGGAAAGCCACGGACGCCTCCTGTGGGGATCCACGGAGGGCCCCCCGTCGAGATCCGCGGATGGCTCCCATCAAGATCCACTGGTGGCCCTCGCCGAAACCCACGGTCTCCTCGGTCCTCCGGTCGCTGACATCACGACAGGCCAAGGCGACCCTAGGACCCCGATCACAGGCATTGTGAAACCTCCCGCCGGTACCCCGAGTGCGTCTTGAGCGTCCAGGCCCGATTGTCGGGATGCAAGCGTTCGGGGCCGACCGCCCGGACCTAGAAGCCTGGGGGACAGATGACGTCGAGGATACCTCGGAAACTGGCGACGACACTTGTCGAGCATCCAAGCCTTTCACCCCGTGAAATGGCGACGGTGCCCTTCAATCTGACGGTCGCAGCTATGGCATTTTAGTCTTTTTGCATCTTTTGAGGCCTATATATACCTCCTTGTATCCCTCTTGTAAAAGAGCTGAATTCATTTTTACATACATAAAAAGCAATAGGCATCCCCTAGAGATCTCTCCCCGCGAGAGAACCTCTCTAGTTGGCTCACGTCAGGGGGGGTGCCGACAGGACTAGGGTTCCCACCGAGACCCGAACCTGTATAAACTCTCCGTGTCAATCTCTGTGCTTGAGCGACGGGAGGCGACCGGTCACACGGTCACCTCGGGCCACTATACACTTGCTACGCGCGTCCAGAAACCTGCCAGGGTATTTTTAATACCACGACAGTTGGAGCCGGATCGTGACGATTTGCCATGGCTCCCCCACGAAGAAGGGCTCAAACCCTCTCCCTTTACGGTGATGTTGGTCCCAATGACCCGGCGCCACCCCCACAAGATGTCACAGCACCGTCGTCCAAGGATACCCGGACGGAGGTACAACTTGTCCCTCCCGCCATCTCCGGCGGAAGTGCCCCTATGCCAAGCCCGACGACTATGACCGCGCTCACGAGGCCAAGCACCCCCCAGCCGGCGCTCCCGGTCCTCGAGGATCTGCTGCTTGGGGCTTTGGTCGAAGGCCAGCTTCGTGCTCAACGCATATTGGAGAAGCTGTTGCGCGTCTTGGCGCGGCCTCCGGGTCCCGTCTATCCGCCCCCATCCCCGTATATGGAGGCACCACCGTTTTTCATGGGGCACCTGGCTGCCTTCCCCGCACCGGGACTGTTTCCTACGCTGGGGGCCTACCCGTGTCCGGAACCTTCCCCGCCTCAGGAGGTTATCCCGCACCAATAAATCCACCCGAACTGGCATCTGCCGTAGCACCGAGAACCTTTCAGGCGCCAGGAGCCCTCCCCAGGTCAACGACCATCCAAGCGCCCGGAACCGCTCCGGCGTCAGCACCGGCCTTCGCTTAGGGAGCCCTCCCTAAACCGGCTCTCGTCGTCGCCCCGGACATCTGTCCGGCACCGGGCCCGACCCGCATGCCGGCGAACTCCACCGAGCCAACATCTATCCGGAACCTCCCCAGCGGACCAGACCAGCTTCACCCGGGAGGAAGTAAAGCGCATGCGTACCATAAGGCCGCGGGAGGTTCCCTCTCGTCGCCGGTCAAAATCGTTACTGAAGCAAGACCCGCGCCCGCCCCACAACCGCGAGGAGCCACACGCCCAGGCACACCGGGGAAGAGGCCACTATCACCTCCGGGGGGCTACCTGAAATTCAAGAAGTCAACTCAACTAACCCTAAGGAGAAAAGGCGTTATAGCCGGGCATGCGGGCCGTTGGGGCCCCTCCCTGACTCAGGCGACGAGTGCGCTTCCCCTGTCAAAGGGGACAGCGACCAAGAATCTCCCCGGCAAGTGGAGGGGGCTAATCAGCCACTGTGTTGCCACCTCCGATGCATCCGGTGGCTGTGGCCGTACCGCCCACCACATATAGAGCACTACAACAGTGAGGCTGACCCTTATGAGTTTGTGCAGGTGTACTCTACGGCCATCTTCGCGACCGGGGAATGAGACGGTGCAGTGCAACGTCTTCCCCCTATATCTCACCGGAATCGCCCGTTCGTGGTTCTATAACCTGAAGGCGGGTTCCATCAGGTCCTTCGTGCAGCTCAAGCGTGAGTTCTGCGCGAACTTCTAGAGGAACTACGTGCATCCCTGGACTCGTCACAGCTATACAATGTCTGACAAAGGGCAGGGGAGACCATCCGGAGCGTCTTCAAATGCTTTGCTCAGGTGAAGAGCAAAGTAGCTCATCCCTAATTCCATTGTCATTGAGGCATGCAAGAGCGAGATCCTCCCGGGGAGCTCCACCGGAGACTCCCAGAGTTGCCCCACCTCTACTGACAAGCTCTTCACCGTACTCGAGAAGTATGCCCGAGCAGAGGACGACCTCTGGAAGAAACATCAGGTGGTACCTACCCCCACCAAGCGGGAGACCAGAGGACCCCTCAACAAGCGTCCCAAGAGAGGCAACCGTAGCGAGCCACAGCCTCGGGACACCTTTGTCCTAAAGGGTGGAGGCAGCTCGCGCAAAGGCCAGAGGAGCAACCACTCCTTCCCCAAGCCAAAAGGCAGCAGGGAAGGACAGTCCTCCCGCGGCCAAGAAGATCCCAAGCCGGGAGGCAAGGAGGGCATATCCAACCTGTGGTGCTCCTTCCACAAGTCCACTTCCCATGCCACACGAGAGTGCAACGCTCTCTTGCAGCAGTTCGCCGCATTTCTCGACCGACATGGGCAGGGGGGAGGGGGTCCTGCCTCCTTGCCCCCTCCTCCGGCTTTGGCGGCTCTCCCTACTCCCTCAGGGGAGCAGAAACAGGCACAGGAGAGGGACTCAACCGAGGAGTTTCCTTTCTAGACCTACCAGAGACGTGTGACCATCATTACGAGAGGATCCGCCTCCGGGCGAGACTCCAAGAAGCCATTAAGGCTGAGATCACCAGGCTCTAAGAGGTAGGGTTCGTTCGGGAGGTCTTACACCCCAAGTGACCTACGAACCCCGTCCTTGTGAAAAAGTCCAGCGGCAAGTGGAGGATGTGTGTGGACTTCACCGACCTCAAAAGACTTGCCCAAGCACAACTTCCCACTCCCACAATCGACCAGCTGTTGGACTTGACCGCGGGGTGCAAGCTCATGAGCTTCCTGGGCGTATACTCGGGCTACCACCAAGTCCGGATGGCCAAGGAGGACGAGGAAAAGACGAGTTTTATAACTCTCCTAGGCACCTTGTGCTATGTTCACATGCATTTCGGGCTCAAGAACGCTGGGGCAACCTTCCAGCGCCTCAAGGTCTACGTCGACGACACGGTCGTCGAGAGCCTCCGTGCGGCCGCCAATCTCAAAGACTTATCGGAGACCATCCACAATCTCCGTGAGTACGGGTTGAAGCTCAACGCAGAAAAGTGCGCTTTCGGCATGCGCGGAGGGAACTGCTCGGCTTTCTCGTGTCCCAGCGGGACAATAGAAGCTAACCCCGAAAAAATTCGGACCCTGTTGGACATGCCCCCACCAGGCTCCGTAAAAGACATACAGCGACTCACCGGCCACTTGGCCGCACTGAGCCGTTTCATCTCATGGTCGGGAGAACGCGGTCTTCATTTCTTTAAGATCCTCCGAGGCCTCGAAGGGTTCCAATGGACCCCCGAGGCCCAGGCAGCATTCGACGACCTGAAGAAGTATCTCGCGAGCCCTCCAATGCTCGTGAGCCCGTCCCGGGAGGAGCCCCTGCTCTTGTACCTCGCGGCAACTCCGGTCGCTGTAAACGCGGTACTGGTCAAGGAGCAGGACGGGCAGCAACGCCCCGTCTATTACGTGAGCGAAGCCCTCCAAGGTTCCAAGACAAGATACACGGAAATGGAGATCTGTTACGCCCTCCTGATGGCGTCCAGAAAGCTTCGCCACTACTTCCTAGGGCACCCGATCAAAGTCCCATCTTCCCTCCCCTTGGGGGAGGTGCTGCGAAACAAGGAGGCCAACGGCTGGATTGGGGAGGAGCCAAGCTGGCTCCCTTCTCCCTCTCCCTCACGGGCCGTTCCACCATCAAATCACAAGTCCTCGCTGACTTTGTGGCGGAATGGACTCCCGCCCCAGGGACGACAGGGGACACCCCTATCGAACCGTCCCGACGCGATGACCATTGACCCTCATGTTTGATGTCTCCTTGTGTCTCGCTAGGGCCGGTGCGGGGTAGTCCTCGGGAGCCCCGAGGGAAGGACTCTGGAGTATGCGGTGAGACTTGAGTTCCCAGCCACGAACATAACTGAGTATGAGGGCCTGCTGCTGGGGTTGCGCCGCGCACGCTCCCTGGGAATTCGTCGCCTCTTGGTCAAAGGAGACTCCCACTCGTGGTTTGCCAAATGGACAAGTCATACTTGTGCCATAACATGAACCTAAGCATCTACCTGGGGGAGGTGCGGAAGATGGAGAAACACTTCGAGGGCTTAGAAGCGCGACACTTCCCCCGAAGGGACAATGACCGTGCCGATGCTCTAGCATGGGCAGCCAGCGCCCGGGGACCCCTCCCGAGGGCGCCTTCCTGGAGGTCAACATGAAGCCTTCGGTGACCACCTCTGACTCAGGCAACGAGCCCCGCGGCGTGGAGGTCTCTGAAATCGCCCGAGCAACATCTTGGATGGACCCTCTCGTCTCTTTCATAAGGCGTGTGGAGGAGCCTCCCGATGATGCACCGGCAAAACGCCTCCGTGCCAAGGCACAGGCGTACCTTTTGCTGGAGGGGAGACTCTACAGGCGGGGGGCTTCCGCCTTGCTTCGCTACCTCCCGTGGGCAAAGGGCCTCAGCCTCCTCGAGGACATACACTCGGGGAGCTGCGGCTCTCACCTAGCCCCGCGCATAATCGCAGAGAAGGTTATCCGCCAGGGTTTCTATTGGCCGACTGTGGTCCTCGACGCACAAGACCTTGTCTCCGCATGCGAGGCCTGTCAGAAGATGGCGAAGGGCTACAACTCACCCTCCGCAACACTGCGGACCATTCCTATTACGCTGGGGAATGAACCTCCTTGGTCCCTTCCCCCCGACATCGAGAGGCTACAAGTACGCGGTGGTCGCAGTAGATTATTTTTCTAAGTGGGTGGAGGCTGAGCCCTTAGCCAGCGTCACCTCCCGGGCGGTACAGCGGTTCTTCTGGCAGAACATCGTCTGCCGTTTTAGGGTCCCCCGAAAAATCACAGTCGACAACAGAACCTAATTCGACTTAACATACTTCCAGGAGTTCTGCCAGAGCTGGGCACTACCCCCCACTTCGCCTTCGTAGCTCATCCCCAGAGCAATGGAGCCGTCGAAAGGGTCAACGATATGATCCTACAGGGATTACGCAGGCAACTCGAGCAAACCGCCTCCAGGCGAGGTGTATGGGCAAAGGAGCTCCCGAGCATCCTCTGCTCTATGCGCATGACCCCGAGCCGGGTGACCATGCGCACCCCCTTCTCGCTCATATACAGGGCCGAGGCAGTTCTCCCCTCGAAGATCAGTTTTCGGTCGCTGTGAGTCAAGCTCCTAGACGGAGCTACGGCCGCAGCATACCGAACCAACGAAGAAAGCCAACGACTGGAAGTCGACCTCGTCGAAGAAGAGCGGTGGGATAAAGCGCTCCTCCACTACGTTGTCTACGAGCACCAAATGGCGCGCGCCTACAATCAGCGTGTCCGGGCGAGAGCTTTTCGCCTTGGGGACCTTGTCCTCAAGCGCGTCACCGACCCCCAAGCCCAGGGCAAACTCAACCCTAAGTGGGAAGGCCCGTACAGGATCACGAAGATCCTGGGCCCGGGGGCTTATAAGCTCTTCACCCTCGAGGACCAAGAGCTGACGCATACGTGGAATGTGGACTTGCTCCACAAGTTCTACATCTAGACTCCGAGCCTATTCCCTCCCCCATCGCGACTTCGCAGGAGGAGACTGTTGGAATAGTCCCACATTGGTTAGTGGGGGAGCCTTAGCACCGGTTAAAAGGGTGAGGGTGCACCCCCTCATTGAGCTAGCTTTTTGGGGGGAGATGTGGCCCAAGAGACCTAAAGCCCGCTGCTGTACGTTGGGCCTGCATGTGTGGCTGGCCAACGGCCTGGGGGTGTGCTCGACGGGCACGCCACGTGGGAGGCCCGGCCTACAATTGGTATCAGAGCCTAGGTGGCCCGACTGTTCCAGACATTCTTGGCCCAATGTGTGAGGGGGAGATTGTTGGAATAGTCCCACATTGGTTAGTGGGGGAGCCTTAGCACCGTTTAAAAGGGTGAGGGTGCACCCCCTCATTGAGCTAGCTTTTTAGGGGGAGATGTAGCCCAAGAGACCTAAAGCCCGCTGCTGTACGTTGGGCCTGCATGTGTGGCTGGCCAACGGCCTGGGGGTGTGCTCGACGGGCGCGCCACGTGGGCGGCCCCGGCCTACAGAGACGTATTCATCGTCTTTCAATACAAGTGGTTTTCTATCTAAACAACCATCTCCAGAATGTTTCCTTACGGTTTTCATCTCGCCACCTTCAGGGCATTACCCTCCCCGTGAGGACGGCCTCCCCGTGAGGATGCCCTCGCGGCGAGGACACGGGCAGCCATGCGGCCCCGAAAAGTCCCGACGGCAGTAGCCCCGCTCCCTTAGGGCGGTGAAGGACAACCCCTCGTGGACTGAGGGGGTAAGCGGCAACTCGGTTCTTACAAATCGTGGTAACGGTTCACTTTGAGATACTAGTCCCCCTCAAATACTCCATAGCCTGCTACCGGGCTTACCCTCCTCTTGGAGCGGATTTCCACCTTTCACGAGTCCCAGAATTTTCAACCGGGGGAAATTTTCGACCGACTCCAGTTTCACGGCAACCGGGGGAAATTTTTGACCAGGTCTCGGAATATTCAACCGAGGGAAAATTTTCAACCGGCCCCCGTTTCACGGCAACCAGGGAAATTTTCGACTAGGTCTCAGAATTTTCAACCAGGGGAAAATTTTCAACTGGCTCCCATTTCACGGCGACTGGGGGAAATTTTCAACCAAGTCTCGGAATTTTTCGACCGGGGAAATTCTCGACCAGACCTCAAAGTCTTCAACCGGTAGACTGGCTCCCGTTTCACGATAGTGCCCGGGCACAAACAAGACTAAATTCGGGAAAGATAAGCTTCCCTGGGAGACTACCCCGGAGGACAACCCCCTCCGATGAGCATCTACACCTAATACTCTCGAAGGCCCTCGGACAGCTCTCGGGAGATGTCCTTGTACAAGTTCTTTATTCACCGGAAGGCCCTCCGAAGGAGATCCTCTGACCAATACTCGTACCCCGCCGGCGGACGTATATGAAGTGGTGGGACCCTCCAGGATCCTGGTTTCGAAGGGGTCAACTCAGCGCGACAATTGTCAAAATTGTCCAAATGCCACTCCGGAAGCCACCATAGACAGATGGGCTCCCAGCGGGTATCTTCCACCACAGAAGAGGAGGCGCCTCCTCAACAAGCCTGGGGACCCGACGCCCGGTGTCCCCCTATGGCGAGGCTTAGCAAAACAAAGGTCGCCTGGGCGCTCCCCGGGCTACGCCTCCCGGGGATCGAAGACTCCTCCTAGGGAACGAGTTCTTTGGACTCCTGCTTGCAATCTGACAAGATAGCAAAAAATCTCTTCATTTCATCAAGAAAGCATTTACATGTTTTCCGAGGCTTCTTCTAAGAAGCTACCGGGAGCAAAAGTCCTAGAGAAAAGAAAGCCATCTAAGAGCCGGGGGGGACTCATACTTGCCCGTTTTTGTCCCCCCCCCCCCCAAGGGGACCTCCACCATCGTCGCTGCCCCCTGCACCGTACGCGCGCCCATCGGCTCATTGCCCCGGTAACCCAGTCGAAGAAGGCCCCGGCTAACTCCTCGAGCCCCTCTCGCCGGGCCTCGAAATAGCCTAGGAAACTTCGGGGGGAGCAGCTCCCCGATGACTTGGGCGCCCGCCTGCAGTGCTCTACGAGAGCAGCCGCCAAGGCTATGGCTGGGATGGCGAGGCCCCGGGCCCGAACGTCTGCCGCCACCGGGATGAGGGAGACCTGCATATCGTGAAAATACATGGCCTCCTTGATCGAAGACAGAGCCAGGTCTGAATCACCCTCCGGCCTGAGCTTGACCCCGAGCTCCTCTAGGGAGGAGCGGATCATCTTCCCCCCGGAGACAACCGCGAGGGCGCCCAAGGCCTCTGCCTCCCAGGCGACGCCTCGCTCCGCCTACAGCTCCTTCCGGAGCCGAGAGGCGGTGTCCTCGACGGCAGAAAGCCGGGCTCAGATCGCGGCAAGCTCCTCGAGCGCCCTCTCCTTCCCGGAGCGCTCGGAGTCTATCACCCCCTCGGCGGCCCGGAGGTGCGCAGTGAACCGAGCCCGAAGGCCCCGGGCTTGCTCTACCGTCTAGAAAAAACGATCATAAAAAACACGAAACGAAACAACGGGGAGCCTTGGCGAGTGGCGCTCACCTGGAGTCCGGAGGAGATCACCTCCTCATAGCCTTCCTCGACGCCCTCCGGATGGCTCCACGCGGAGATCTCTCCGCCCGCCACGGCGTCGTCCTCCGAGGTCCCGTCGTCCGAAGAGCCGGACGTCAGGTCCATCGGTAGAGCCGAGACCCCAGGACGAATGAAGAGACCTTTACCCTTCCCGGGTGGAGGGGGGCCGATGCCACCGGTGAGTCCATCAGAAGAGCCAGTCTCCAGGACCAAAAACGAGGCCATCAGAAGAGTCCGTGGCATCTTGAACTGGACCGAGACCGGACCTCGCGGCGGTTGTGGCCAGACCTCCGGAAGAGTGGGTGTCGTGGAAGGACTCGGGGCATACATCTCCAAGTCAGACTCGTGACTCTCCCCGACCATCGCGCCCTCAGGGCGGCCCGACTCGTCCGAGGTGACAGGCCGGGTCGCTGGCTCCGCCATTCCCCCAGAGGGCCTAAAGATACCCGCCTCCAGGGACATAACCCCCTCACGGGGAGAGACCGACGACCTCATCGGGGCAACAGCCAGCACCTTCACCAACGTAGCGTCAAAAGCCCTGCGGATAAAGCCGGGGGTTGTGCACGGGCTTTCATGGGGCTCTTCTGTGCCCAGCCTTTCACAGGGCTCTTCTGCGCTCAGGCGCGCTTTGAAGATCCCCCAGCTGCCTCTTTGCCCCTCTTGTGAGGCACCTGGGCGGGAAGCTTCAACCCGAACACCTCCGCCACGATGTTCTGGGGAGGGCCCTCCCTGATGACGCGCACGACTCGCTCGTGCTCGTCTCCATAATACCTCCCGAGGAGACTGACCGCCACCTCCCAGGAGCGGTCGTAAGACCAAACTGCAAAAGGAAAAAGTTAGAAAAGGCTCCCCCCGAGAGATTGGGTCTGAGGACTTACGCTTCGCCACCGTCATCTGGGGCGGGCAATGCACCTCGCCCACCCTGATCCCCCGACGCGTGCTGAAGGGCGCAATTCGGAGGAGCGGCATCTCCGCCAGATCCCGCATGGATCTTTGGAGTCGGGCCTCCGCCATCTAGGTGAGGAGGTCCATCTTCCTCTCGGTCCACTCGGGAGCCACAGGGCCGGTCGACCGGCAGTAGGATGATGGCTCGGGGAATAGGTCATCTCCGGGTCGCCCACCCAGAGGTAGAACCACCTCCGGAGCCAATCCCCCCAGTGGTCCCTGGAGGCTTGGAACGGGTATTCTCTAGTATTGCCGGGCATCAACTGGATCTTAAAGGAACCAAAGGCCGACTTTGGCCCACCCTTCATGACCAGCGAGCCTCTCGTCGAAGACGTAAAAGTAACGGAGCAGCCGGAGAGTGGGTTTCTCCCCGGTCGCTGTCTCACACAACCACACGAACAACCCCATCCAGACGAGGGTGTTCGGAGTGAGGTGGTTGAGCGAGATCCAGTACTCTCGGAGAAACTCCCGGAGCAATGGGTGCACCAGAAGTCGGAGGCCCGCTTCGACGAAGGTTTCGAAGGCGACCACCTCTCCCTCCCGGGGGCTGGGCATCAACTCCGGCCCGAGGAGCCGAATGTCCCCGTTCGCGAAGGATCTCCAATCCAAGAGGATCTCGAGGTCCCGGGAGGAGAACTCAGAGGATCTAAGGAAATCCAAGGTCACCTCCTCCAGGGGCAATTCAGACGCCTTGCCGCAACCCTTCGGTGCCATTACCGAGAGACGGAAGTCTCCGGGGAAGACAAACGAGGAAGGTGGCTAACCGGGAAATTGGGTTTCCAAGGGAGTAACAAGGCTACCAGGTGAAAAAAAATCTTGAGCTAAGGATTGAATGATCCCAACCGTGTGCCCTCCTATTTATAAGCGACGGAGAACGCCCGGATGAGCGCCACGGGTCTCAGGACGCATCCTGGCCGTAGAAGCCCAAACGTCGCGCGGGGAACGAAAGGCATCGCCCCAGGAGTGAGTTGACACATGCCCTCCGGGGTCACGTTGTGTCCCTGAGGGCCTGGGGGGGCTACTGTTGGGGGCAATACCCGGGGAGATACTACCGTGGAAATACCCGGTGGCTTCGCAAGCCTCCCACAGAGGCCTCCCGTGGAGCCACGGATGCCTCCCGTGGAGAGCTGCGAAGGCCTCCCGTGGAGAGCTGCGAAGGCCTCCCATGGAGAGCCGCGGATGCCTCCCGTGGCAGGCATGGACACCACGGACGCCTCCCCTTAAGAGTCGCGGACGCCTCTCGTGGAAAGTCACGAACATCTCTCGGGAGAGCCACAGACGCCTCCCATGGGGATCCACGGAGGGCCCCCGTCGAGATCCACAGACGGCTCCCGTCAGGATCCACAGGTGGCCCTCATCGAAACCCACGATCCCCTCGGTCCTCCGGTCGCTGACATCACGACCATCCAAGGCGACCCTAGGACCCCGATCACAAGTGTTGTGAAACCTCCCGCCAGTACCCCAGGTGCGTCTTGAGCGCCCAGGCCCGATTGCCAGGATTCAAGCATTCGGGGCCGACTGCCCGGACCTAGAAGCCTGGGGACGGATGACATCAAGGATACCTCGTAAACTAGCGACGACACTTGTCGGGCATCCAAGCCTCACCCTGTGAAATGGCGACGGTGCCCTTCAATCCGACGGTCGCAGCTAGGGCATTTTAGTCTTTTTACATCTTTTGGGGTCTATATATACCCCCTTGTATCCCTCTTGTAAAAGGGCTGAATTCGTTTTTACATACACCTAAAGCAACATGCAGCCCTTAGAGATCTCTCCCCACGAGAGAACCTCAGGGGGGTGCCGACAGAACTAGGGTTCCCACCGGGACCCGAACCTATATAAACTCTCTGTGTCAATCTCTGTGCTTGAGCGACTGGAGATGACCGGTCGCACGGTCGGCTTGCGCCGCTATACACGTGCTACGCACATCTAGAAACCTACCGGGGTATTTTTAATACCACGACAAACTTGTTGCAAATCACTTAATGCCTGCGTTGATTCCACTACTCACAAGCCCATAAAGTGCAAACATTTCAAATGCTCTAAATTGATCCAAAATGTTTAATCATAAATACCTCCTAATGGAGTTTTTCACATGCACAATGTACAGTCATAACAAGTTGATCCCTTCCATACTCTTTGTTAGTAGTAATTTAGCTGCATCACACAAAAAAAATTATACCAACCTCACCAAATAATTGTTTAACTTCTTATCCAACCATAAATCCTTGTTTTTGACACAATGAGTTAGCTATATGACACCTTAAAGTTTGGAAAATAGTAACATTCAGGCTCAGCATATAAGTTTTAAAGAAGGCTGAAGGCTAGCTCAGTTGATATGAATTGGCCTTAAATGTGGCATCTTACCTACAAGTCAAACAATACGAAAAAAATCTAGACTATTTTTCAATATGTGTCATCCTTTCATAGGGCCATGCTGATCTTCTGTCTTCCTCTAATTTTATTGATGTGGGCATGTGGCTGTGTGTCCAAATGGGCAACTCGTGTGTGCAAACAGATGACGCATGTGGACTGTTACTAGACACATGGGCATGTACTGGCTTGGGCTTGTGGCATGCATTCTACCAGACAATAGAAAACACAAGAAAGCAAGAAAGAAAAAAGGTCACACCAAAAAACCACGATTTACATAAATTCCTGCTTAACCAATCCATGGACACAAGTTTCGTTTCATCTACTTCACATGCTAGTTGTCACTAAACGTAGTCATGCAAATGAATGCCATGAAAAAATAGTTTCGTCTCTTTCACCTTTAACAAGCATGGTATGCCATGAATTTGTTCATTGTTCCATATGATACACAAGAAAAACAGTTTCACTCACCATCTTTACCTAATGAAGATTTTGGTTAGATGGAGGTACAAGAAAGCAAGAATGAGAGCCATCGAAGCCATCCAAAACACATAAACCACCAAGCATGAGCAAGCACAGATATCCATCAACTATCATTCAAAGCAAGAGACCATCAGCAATTGAGCATTAATAACTCCAGAAGAAGTGGTTTGTCAGCTTTACAAGCACATTATGTCTTATCTTGGGTGTAAAACGGATGCGGATTATCCAAATTATCCAATTACCAAATCCAACAACATTCGGATATGGTAAGAAATTTTGCATCCGAATAATATTTTTTTACTATCCTAATCCGACACAAAAATATCTGAATCCGACAAAATTCAACAAAATCCAATAAAATGATATACTTGTATAGTTGAATTCAAATTTGGAGGTTATTTATATATGAAATAATTGTCTAAATTTGTAGTACGTCAATTTTCTAATCAAATTCTTTCATGCATAGTACAAATATAGTATAAATTCATTCAAAGTGTGTTATTTATGTATTTAAAAGAGTAATTTTAAATTTTGTATTAAGATAATAATGAAATAAAAAAATATCAGTAATATTCGATAGAATCCGAAATCCAATCCAAATTGAAAATAATCCGAACCAAATCCGTATCCAATATTTATCTGATCCAAATCCGAATCCGATCCATTTACACCCCTAGTTCATCCACCTTGACTCTTGAATATTCTACTTCTCGGGTAAGATCAAGTTAACATAGAACAGAAAGAATTGAGATAGAAAACAAATTACTGATCTCTAGTACATAGTTCTTGTGTTAGATTGCCATGCAGTAATTAGATGAAGCTTTTACTTGTAGTTTGTTTCAGTCACAACATAAGAGTATCATTCCACCCAAGCCCCAATGACCACAAAAAAAGAAAAACTTGCACTTGTCTTATATGTGCGAGAGGCATTAATCACAAAGGTAAAAAAAAAAAAGGATAATAGAAGCTTCCTTGACATACTGTATTGTTGTCATAAGTCATTAGTGCCTATTGCATGCAGCAGATCACTATGCATGCAGGTGTGCATGCTATCCATGTTTACATTTGTGTATGTGCGCGCACACACGCTTTGTATGTATGGATCTGCATGTGCATGTGCGCATGCGCACCCCTTACCTTGCCTACTTACGTAAGAATATATATACTTGCAGTGGTATTAGAGGTAATATCTTTTGTAGTTGAGAAACCCATAAAAATGTGCCAAATGGCTTGTAAGGCTTCTCTCAAAAACAATCTTTTAGCTTGTAGTAGACCTACCAATGTCTTCTAGGAGAAACGAGCTTATTATGTTCTATATCCTAAAATTGACCAAGTAAACCCTTTGTCAGTTGAGTAAAAGACACTTATTGTTCGAAGTAAACTTGTCTGGAGTAGGCATTCTTGACAAGAGAAGTATGGGGTTACTTACGAAATAAAAAAGAGTGATAAGTTTCCAACATGAGGTTCAGGCCCATCCCAAAGAATCCCACTTTTCGAAAGTAATGATGCTTCATGGGCCTTCAAAATCAGCAACTTATTCATACCATACAAGATTCTTGGGCATTCAATAATGTTAGAAAAGAAACTAGCACCTCACACCTCATGCAACCAAGTGAAGAAAAAAATGAAACTAAATATCCATGCTTTTTCTTCTTTTTATATTGTCTTTTGTCTCCTATGGAGCTCTTATCTTTATGTTGGTTATGTAATTTGTGTTGGACCCATGTTCTTAACTATTAATATGTGAAACTAAGTAAACTATGCTTCAAACTTTCTGTTATACATAATATGCATTTATGTCTAAGTTTTATATTGATTTTAAAATTTTTTAATAATATCACTGTATCAGTATTATTTAAAGAAAATATCATATTATCATGTTTGTATTGTATCGTATCATACCGGTCTCCTATATCAGTATTGGTGCAACATAGGGACTTGCTCTGCTCAACTAACAGAACATATAATACCAGGATACATTCAAGATCACTGACCTATATAATACTTGGATTTTTCTGGTAATTGTAAAATAAACTAAAGTAGTCACTGAAGTGAAAGAACTCACCATTCAACGGAACAAACAATGTAGCTTCAGGAAACTGAACACATAACCTAAGGGACTTGGATTCTGAACTTAGTTACTGAACTGAAAAATTTACCAGTGAATTGAAAAATTTACCTACCATCCAAAATGATAGGGATGCCTCAAATTAAATACACACTCATAGGACTATAAAGCCATGGCCCGATGCCCCAAATGTGTAACAGATATCTATGAGAAAATCGAAAAAGACAACACAAACTTTACTACACAGCTATCAGCGCTTCAACTATATAAGCCATTCAGAGGCATGCTCTGGCCATTTTTCATTATTAAACTCATGGTGTCATCCAGCACACTTTTTTATTCCAATTTTATCATCTTATAAGATTGGTTATATCAACTGCATACTATAGATCTGCAACCAAATGCATGTTTTTCTTTGTATCAAATCATTAAAGTTAGCTCTTTGAAGATTTATCATCCCTTTGACATTATAACTGCTTGGTTATTTGTCTTGATTCTTGGTTGAGTATGAGACATACTGTGATTGGCTTTTCCAAGTGGAGGACGCCTAAGTAGGTGGAATGGAGACACCACCACATGTAGGTGCGGCCAAGTGGGTTAGGGAGTAGGGTGAAAGGCAGCCTTACAACCAAGGTTTTCATTATATTAATTTATTCTCTTCCTTTTGAGTAATTTAAAGGATAAATAGCACTTTGATCCCTCTATTTTGCTCGAAAACTCATTTTAATCTATCTACTCTCAAAAGTACCAAATTGGTCCCTCCACTTTGTACATTGGCTCAAAATAGTCCTTTTGATTAAAAACCAAGATTCTAAATAGCGTAAGCGTTAAACGAGAGATCACCCCACCTTTAAGTACTTATGCAGTATACGGCCTTATGTGCGGTTTAACTATTACAAAAATAGACATTTATAGTATATAATTGTACAAGATTAATACTAAATATGGGTAATATATGCTTTGAAACAACAACAAAAAAGACTCTAAGCACTAAAATTTACCTAGACATGCACCAAATAACATAAATGAACCATGCAGCATGTGATTAACATCATTGAACCACTATATTCCGAACATGACCAACACATAAGCGGTCAATTGGCATAGTGTAGCGGTAGAGCTGCCGCTAGCACTTATCCAACCACATGTGTAGCACGCGAGCGGCATTGATCTAGAAAAATAAAAACCCAATTTAGAAATAAGACATGGCATGTGCATGCTGACATGAGGACTAACACCTTGCAATGGGTGCATCTAAACCATCTAGCCAAACCACCACCAATCTTTGGTAAAGTAGTTCAAGAATAAGTTCTTGCAACTCCAATTTTTGACAAATTATTTGATTTAACAAGTTTAGCTAATGTG
This sequence comes from Pharus latifolius, assembly GCA_019359835.1. Taxonomy (NCBI): domain Eukaryota; kingdom Viridiplantae; phylum Streptophyta; class Magnoliopsida; order Poales; family Poaceae; genus Pharus; species Pharus latifolius. The sequence continues at coordinate 36,308,467 of CM033321.1, read as the reverse complement.
GCATCTTAATACACACATGCCACATCACATTTTTCAATTTGGTTTTTAATTAAAAGACTACTTTGAACCGGTTCACAAAGTAAATTGACTAATTTGACCCTTTTAAAAGTAAAGGGGCCAAAATGAGATTTCGAGAAAAGTAAAGGGATCAGAAGCACCATTTACCTTAATTTAAATTCTAAACTTGCCTTCCTATTACCACTTAGATTTTGTTTGGTGTTTTTCTTGATTGGTCAATTCAGCCTTATACTTTGTCTTTGACTGTACATGGCAACTGTAGGCACACCAATTTAATAGAAATACTTGTATACCAGTTCAGTAAGATGGATATCGCATAGAAAAAAATTGCTGTGCTATTAAGAAATCCCAAGACTGTTCAAACTACAACCAACTGGAAGCATGCAGGATAATGCACATCTTCCTTACATGATTGTGTGTGCATACTGAAGCATGCTAGAGCCTTTCTGTCTGCAGTTTCAAAATGGAAGCATGCAAGTGAGTTATATTATCTGTATTTGCATATACCCGGCAGGAATCAGGCCAGTTAAAATTTCTATTTTGTCATTTGAAGATAAAATCCTATATAAAACAAAGTGCCATGTTCCCAATGATATCAGGGAACTGTAACTGTCAATGATATACTTGAACAGCTGTACTTGTTGACTATGTTAAGAAAATATTCCATATCTTTTCAAGAATGCACAGTCTATTCCTAGAATGTTCAAAGATACTTTTCTGCAAAAGTAATAACAAAGGGTTTGAAATGTGTCCATGTCTCTAAATGAAGTCAAATTAACCCAATATATGCAGCTGTTTCAACACAATTCCATTTTCCTGAAGTAAAAAATCAAAATTAGGAGCGAAGTGTTGTCTTGAAAAGAAGCTAACAAATCAATCTCACCACAGAGGTTCCATAAGGCTGGGAAATTCAGCCTCGACCACAACTAAGAAGATAATAAATTACTGAAGTAGTTTTTTTTTAGGTATGTTCTCAATATCCTGCCAAAGCAGTTTCTTGCTTTGTTCTGACATGCATAAAAAAACATGATCTGAACTGTCATAAAAATGGATAAATTAAATGGGAGTTGTGATTAAAATCAAATATCTCACAAATTAACATTTTATACTTCAGTAATCACATTTGATAAAAGGTATTTTACCAGACTTCTGTTTCAAAATGGAACTAGTATGCATCAATTTTGAACATCCCAAATAAATATCCGGTACAAGCAAGGATTTTCATTTTACTCTGAAGACAATTGAAAGTTTAACAACAAAGCATGGTTGATTGAGTGATCACCTGATCATGATTCCATGAATATATTAATGCAGATGCATAATAGATCTGCTCATGAAACCAAAAAAAAAAAAAAAAAAAGAGGCAACAATCTGCACACTATTTAGGACTCAATAATCCATACCAAAATGTTCATATCTCACTTCCTGATCTACTAAATCACCTCCACACCCACACATGGTCCCAGAGCAGCTGAATGTAACAGTTTGTCAGCCATGTGCACAGTTCATTAGGCATTACACATGTATTGCAATGCAGTCCAGCAGAATGTGCTGTCACCATCGCAAATAAGTGTGCGAGGACATCAATCATCCTACTACCAACCACCTGATCAAAAGTAATAACCCTCTCACACCTATTCATGAATAACCATTATTTTTTGCATGCAGCTGCCGCACCCCATGCTCCATGCCGTCAACTGATACCAACAGGGCATGATCCATCCTAATCTCTCAATAGCAAATTATCCAAGATCCAGATTTACTTTCTAATTCTATCTCCTGATTGGATCTGTGATTTGCATGCTCTCAAAAGTCAGAAATGGACTCCAATGTTCCTTCCCTTTATTCTTGATCATTCCTACTCCTAATAGCTCCTCACATATTTCTCGACTCGCAAGATCTCCACTTCCTATCTTGGTAAGAAGCAAACAAGAAAGGAAACAACACGAAAGGTACCTGGCCCGGCCAATGGAGGGCGGAGGTGGAGGAGGGGCGGAAGAGGAGGCCGTCGGGGTAGAGGAAGGCGCAGACGCAGCCGAGCGCGACCCCGACGGCCACGGCCACCACGATGCGATACCCGCGGGACAGCGGCTTCCCGCCGCCGCGGAGCATCAGGGGGGCATCTCGCCGGCCGGCCATCCTTGCTATTTTGCCGGCGACGGGGGATGGGATCGGACCGGGAGGAGAGGATTTTTATCTTTTTTTTATTTTTTTTATTTTATTTTTGTTGCAGCCTTGCAGGGGCTAGGAGGGAAAATACTGGGGGAAGTGGGAGGAGGGTGTGAGGCGGAGCCCGTCGAACAGAAACAAAGCAGAAAAGTTTGGTGTGCTTGCCCTGTGCGGAGTATTTGAAGTTTTGAACAATATTTTCACGAATTTAAATTTCTCTAATAAACATATTTATGGGTATTTGAGTTTATAAATCTAATACATCATGTGCTATCATATCTAGTTTATTTGCAAGTTTCTAATTGAATAGCTTATATTTATAGAATATACCACAAAATAAACTGAGTGTTAGTTACAATTTTAGTTTATAAATGATAAGTTAAAGTTTATATATGAAGACTTAACTTAATAGAGAAATTATGGGCACTTCAGTTTATGAGTTTTATAAACTAAAACTAAAATTCACTCAAAACACTATCTAAGTAAGACTATGACATTATGTCATTTCTATGTCAAACAAAAACAAATCAGGCAAGTTTCCTTTGATTTTTTTGTTGAATCCTATCCTCCAAGATTCAAAATTTTATTAATTTACATCATGTTTGGATTCCAAGAATTGGATATGAAATTCAGAAATTAGAATTAAATTCCAATTTGACTGCACACAAGGCATTGAATCAGCAATTCCACCCTAATTCTATGAAATTCAATTATAACTATAAATAGTTTAGACCAATTCTTACCCTTATCCCAAAAAATTGATGGAATTCATGTAACACTCTGAGTACATAATACTCATACTTACACTTAGGTTTTCGTGTTCGTTTTGCTTAAAAGGGTTAATCTGGTTGGTATGATTAGTTCCCTCAAACTTATATACAATGTAATCTCAACTTGAACTGTCAATATGGGACTAAACCCATACACGACTGGGCCTCTTAGGCCTAAATGGGTTAGGGTGTTACATTCACCCCTAGGACCCGACGCCCTTGTCAATCATGTAATATGAACGTTTGCTCGATGCTCACGTCACAACATAGGTCACAGTTAGGCCAGATGACTCTGAATGGTTCTCATGGGTGTTTTGCACATGTGATTGACACTCAAGCATAGCACACAACACAATCAAGCAAGGGTTGACTCTGAAACCATGTGTAACATCCTCATCTATCGGGTGTGATAGAGTGTTACTTAGAGTACCATAGTCTAATATCAATGCAATGAGTACTGTGTTGGAATTCAAAGTGATGGAGTACTGTGTTAGAATTTGAAGCGACAGAGTTGCTGTATTAGAATCTCGTAGTTTCAAATTCAGGGGCTAGCTGACGGAGATTTGTGTATACCTTTTTAGTAGTCGAACGAGACTACAAAGAGAGAGCCAAATAATAATATTCCTTCCTGTGGTCGTGGGACATTGCAGGATGAGATAATGAGGAGGTCTAAGATGTTCTGGATTTAATCCAACCCTAACAGATGTTTATCCCGTAGGAATGATCACTAATCCTTATGATCGTACCAATTATCATCCAAGGAGTTCATAATCGAATGGACTATGTTACCTACAATCACCCTGGTTGTAGAGATGAGGTCGTAGCCAATATACGACCAAAAACACACTGTTTCTATGTACCTTGTCGGTAAACTAAAACCTAGAAGCCCCTTTAAAGGATTGATCAAATACTCACATTCCGACCATAGTCTATGTCGCGCCCCCGTCTTGGGGACAACGACTACTCCCGTGGGGACCCAGTGCGCTGCAGCTGATCCTATACATGCATACCATTGACTTCTCAGGATAAGTCAAGCACAGGAGTATATTTTCATTACAGCAGAGTAACTTACAAAATACTTAAGCAGTGTGGCCTGCTGGCCTTAATACAACATAAAGAGATTACAATGCCTTCGTGGCATACATGGTCTAGCAAAATAACATCTACACAGCGGAAATTAGGTGAACCCCCACAGCAAGAAGTTGACGGCAGAACAACACATTAGGGCTCTGGCGGAACTGGCTCTCCTCCTTCTGGATCCACGAAGTTCTCAACGCCTTCATCTTGATCATGGAGCGCTCCATCTATTGGATTGTAGGTTGCAAGGGTGAGTATTTAAGTATTCAGCAAGTCATAGGTAAGAGTATATACATATAGTAGTGATGATATGAACATATACTAGTAAAGAAGAGTGAATTGTTGTAAAATATTCTTTTCCTTTATATCTCATCTCATCTCATCTCATGGCAGTATTTGTTTTTATAGCATAACATTGCTATTAATATTCATTATTTATAGCACTACCGTGGCACGTCAACACACGACAGCCCACGGTAGCACCCCTTATCATGACAACACATGTCATTTGGGTAATCTTGACTTATCAAATTTTATTTAGAAAACATACTTGTGCCACACCCCATGGATTTAATCCACTGCAGCAGACTCCTATAAACCAGGGAGCTCGAAGTATTCGAATACGTTTTTAACTCTGCAGAGAGGTACCAATTTACTCGCAAGATATTCACTTTCATGCCCATCCTATCAAGATGATTAGACCCTTCCTCACTGCACAGTGTGAGTGGCAAGGTGGAGATAACAAGAACTTTTGTCATGTTTCACTCACAATTCACCCCTGACCCTGTGGTTTTCACGCAAACCACAGTTGTGGCAAGCTATACCCCCACCCCATACTACATCTTCCCATTACTGGGTCAGCGTGCATCATCACATCCAGTGATATGTGTAGGAGCCGCACTCCGTGCCAATCGTGCACAAGTTTCCATCTCATGCAGGGGTTTCATGTGCGATCCGCATACTTACTTGTTCAGGCCTGTCTCATACTAAGCTTGCGGTTAGCACGTTTTTCATGCCACTAGACGCACAACGCAAGGTTCTAGTCCTTATATGCCAATGACCAGACCATCCACAGCCACGCACATCCAGTGCTCGCATATCCAATACCACCACCATCCCATACCAAATTCTGGTCACGATTAGGGGCTTTATTTCATGAATATACGTAAATACACATATAATAGTTCATGGCTCATTACTTGATTATTTCACATTTCACAGGCATTCAGCCTTTTACTGCCATTTCATCTCATAACTCAATCATTCTTTCACATGCAATACTACTTATATTCAAGGTTATATTATAGCAACTCATAAAATATGGGTTCAATATGCTCAAGACTATGACTTGCCTTCCGCGTCATAAAAATCAGTAGTTGATGTCAGGTCAATAGTGAAGTCCTCGAACTCAGCTTCTAGATCTGCTGGACGACAAACAAACACGCAAAGATTACTAACTATATTAAAATGTTTTATGATCTATATGCAAATATGTTTTTAAAAAGAATAACTGAACAATGCTGAAGATGATTGAGACTAAAAGCTAAACTGAGTCAAGATTCTAGGGTTTCAAAGAATCTGGGCTAAGATTGAGTACTGGAGGTTACTAAAGTCTCAAGGCATCAAAATCGACATAGGGTTCATGGCTGGTTTGCTCAAAAACGACGAATGTCAATAGGTCGACATTCGAGTCACGGCCTGACATGGCTTTAGAGAAATCTAGAGGGCTTATTTCAAGTTGTGGTAGTTGAAGAAAATGTGGAACATGGCTCCATAAGTTTAGTAGACAAGTGGATTTCAATTTGCACAACCAGAAGTGGTTGAACTGGCCCAATGCCATCGGCTAACATCAGTTTGACATGAACAAAAACTAGAGCAAAGCTGTGAAATTGATTCAAGGCTTCAATTGCTTCACCAACTATGTCTAGGAGATAGGCGAAAGCAACAGGATTCCAATGGTGGTGGTTTCAATCACTGGGATGGCCGGACGGCGACAAACGGCGGCGAGGAAACACGGTGGCGACACGGCAAGGCACAGGTACTGGACAGATTCTTGGCATAGCTATATCTTGTAATTTGAGAAGAATTTGAGATCGGGGTAGGAGAGAGATATGCTCAGGAGGTTGAGGCGAAGGTGCTGGACATAGTGGCGTCGACGGCATTGGTCGGAGACAATTTTCCGATGAACTGCGCCGGAGAAGAAGACACTAAATTGGGCGAAATTGATATGGGGTTCTGGAGTTCAATTCCTCACGGTGAGAGCAGTAGGTTGATGAGGGGAATCCTCTGGTAAGGCCAATTTGGTCGGGGAATCGGCGGTGTGGCCTGGCGATGTGAGCCGGTCGCCGGTGGCGCGCGAAAAATGGGGATGCTTCAATCCAAGCTCTAATTTGAAATCTAAATGCACAGGCTTGCTACGATTGAGCTCCTGATCAATTGTTTCAACAAGCGGGGAGGCTAATTCGGGCTAAATCGAATGGCATTGCCGAAACAGGGAAATCTCAATCTTCGGCGATCGCCGGTGTTAGGGGTCGCCGGAGTTCAATTGAATGTTACCACACAGAGAGATGGATAAGGGGTACTGATTGGTCGAGTCAATTTGGAGATTGGTGTAGCAGATCGAGCTGACACCGTGCTCCTCCTCGGCGGCTCGCCGGAGAAGAAGAAGGAACAAAGAAGATTGGGACTTAGACGATTTTCTGGTGAAGTGAAGCTTATACAGGGCGAAGGGATGCTTAAATAGGCAAAGGAAGAAGCTTGCAAGGAGGGGACAACAACAAAATTTGCGCCGGTGACGAGACTGGCCAGGCACAGAAGAAACAGCGGCAACAAAGCGCTGGCGAAGCAGACAACGGCAATGACGAGATGACGAGTAGGCGGCTCTGTAATTGTGATGGCGGCACTTTGGAACTTGGCGCTGGCGGTGAAGGCGACAAGGCTGGCACGGCGTGGTGACGTGGCGCGAAGTTGCTGACAAAAGTTGCTGCTGCTGTTGGTTGCGCGCGAGCGATTGCTGGTCGTCGGTGCTGCCACGACGACGGCGTAAGCGCGGACACGTGCGCACATGGAGGTACAAATGAACACGTGCACGGGCGAAGGCAAAGTTTGGCCGGTGGCAAGCAAGCACGGCGAGGCCCTGGTAGAAAACACAACTGAGAGCTCTAGTTGAATCTGGATTGATTTGCAATTACAGAAGTTAGGTTTTGGACTGATCTGTGAAATCTGGGATTTAAGTGATTAGGGCTGATTTTGACTTCAAAATTCTGGCAAACTTTGTTCAGCAAATAATTTGGCAAAGATAGAAGATAAGATTTGGACATTTGAATAGCTTTTGAATGAAAAGGACAATAGGGTATTTAGGGTATTAAAATTTGGATTTTGTCGAAACTGAAATTCTAGGATTTAGGATTAGATTTTGAGATCCTCATAGAAGAAGATTTTCTATAGAATAGCATTTGGGAGGTGTTCCCTGAAACAATTTGAATTTGGAGTTGATTTGTAACAATTGGCCTTTTCAGGCTTCTGGAAAATCTGGAAAAGGACTGAACTGCGATACAATTGGACTGATTTGTGAAAAGGGTCTAGATGATGGAATCTGGCTGCCAACTTTTTAGATTAGGGTATTGGCATAACCTTGATCATAATCCAAGGATAATCTGGTCTACATTAGGTTAAGATGTGATTAAATCTGAGTTCAGAATATTTACGGTAATTAGGATATTATTTAAATTCTGTTTTCAAAAACAGAAAGAATTGACAAATCTGGGAGTTAGAGATGGAATTGAATCTGGCTTCTGAAGACTTTCATACTTAGGATAAATAGTAGATTATATCTGGAAAATAAGATCTTGATTTGGGTTCACAGGGAAGATTTGAAAATTTTAGGGCTTAGGATAAAATAAGATTAGGCTGATTTTGCTGATGTTGAAGAGACATATGCATGCATGACTTTTTATGAAAAGAATTTTCACCCCAAACCCAGGGTGTTACAGTCTAAAGGACCGATGGTTATGCTTATTCGACCATACCAGATGGTTATGTCTATTCGACCATATTCGGTGGTTATGAACATTCAACCATGACCTTTGCATACTATGATCCTTTATTTCTCCAGGAATGTCATAACTCCCTAATATGGTAACCGTCGAAAGAATAAATGCACAGTCAATCATAACACGCTCGTAATTACACATCAATGACCGGAGCACGTCCTTCGCCCGATGACCCTTCAATTCTATAACTGATGACCTTCGACAAGATATAAAAGGGAGTGTGGGGGAAAACAAACGGAGCCTTCAACAAACCAGAAAAGAAGAAAAGAGAAAAAGAGGAGGCGGTTCTAACCAGACGGAGCCTCTATCAGCTAAGAGAATAGGAGAGTAGTTTTTAGTCTATTCAAGAACACTTGTTCTTCTCTATAATCCTTTACACTCTTAGTGAAACCACCACAGGAGTAGGGCTATTACTCAGTCTCCGAGGGCCCAAACTTGTATAATTCTTGTGTCTCCGGTGTGTCTATATTTGTGATACTTCCTCTGAGTGATTGCTAGAAGTGCTTCCCTACATAACATTAAATCTTGTGTAAGTTCGGCTTAGAACCTTGCTCCAATCGTTGATAGTACTTGGGGGTCAAATCCATGAGGAACAAGCGTATTCATCTTTCAAATTAAGAAATTGCCAACTAATTAGAGTGAATTAGGGTTTTGAAAACTACAATCAATACTACAACTAAATTATATGAAACTAGGGTTTAAAAGCGAAAAGATTGCAAGTTATGAGAGCTAGGGTTTTTATTGAGGGGAAACAGTAGGAAATTCCTACTGTGAAAAATATATTATCAAGCAGATAATAAAATGTTACAAAGAAAGTGAAACCAAAATAACAAAGAAGATTACAAAATTTCAATCCATCTACTTAAACCAAGCTTACAAGCTGGTTTAATTCTAAGGAGAATAAGATTTAAATCAGAAATGAATCTACTCAAACAGACCGCAACTAAACTTGAATTTTTTTGGAAAATCACCTCATTCCTAATTTTCCATATGTTCCATAGAGCCACAATAACCACTTCTCAATAAAATTCTTCAATTTCCTTAACTTTCTCATTGAAATTTAGTAACATATCCCAAATATTATCCTCCATAATCCAACGAAATCCAATATTTCTCCAGCAAGTGATAGCAAATGGACAGAGAAAAAAAAGATAAATTTGAGTTTCAAATTCATCATTTGAAAGCATACGCATTGCTGATTTTCCATATGAAAAATGCTTCCTTGTTAACAACTTTCTAGTATTCGATCTATTATGAAGGAAGTTCCAGAAGAAAATCTTTTGTTTATAAAGACAACTATTCTTCCAGCACCATTTAAAAACTTTATGCACCTGCGGATGACCTAGAATAGCCAAGTATACTTTTCTTGTTGAATACTTGACATTGAGAGGATCATTGAAGCACCAAACATCATTAGAGTGTTCTGTCCTTTGAAGATTCAGATGTAATTGAGATAAAAAAGGGAATTGTTGATACGCCATTGGAGGCAACGATAATGTAAAATAATTCACTATCTCTTCCTTAACCATAAAATTCCTAACAGAATCTTCCTGAATGACAAAAGAAAATAATTCTGCCCATTCATGAGAAAGAACATTTCGATGCCATAAATCCATCCAGAGACTACAAGTCGATCCATTACCAATGACACATTTGAACAGGCCTTCGAAGAATGAAAGATTTTGCAAAACATCTCTCCACCAGAATGAACCTTTAGTCACAGACAAATGAGGAAGATTATTAGAATAATAAATTTCCCATAATAAATTATTCCAAGGAATGTCCTTTTGATTAAAGAATTTAAACATGAACTTAATTAATAAGACCATGTTTTGAGCTCTTAGATTTATCACCCCTAAACCTCCCTTTTTTTTGGCCTACATATTTTCGACCAAGCAACTTGACAATTACCTCCACTTAAGAAGCTTGACCCTTCCAAAAGAAACCCCTTCTGATTTTGTCGATTCTCATAATAATCTTCTTTGGCAACTTCAAAGTACTCATGAAGAACATTGGCAAAGAAGATAACACCGAGTTTAATAAAGTTAATCTTCTTCCAAGGGAAAGAAAGAAATATGCCATCCTGTAAGCCTTGTTTCTATTCTGTTGACTAGCCCTTCAAAATCAGCCACTTTTGGCCTTATGGTACCCAGAGGAAGTCCTAAATAACTAAAAGGAAAAGAACCCACTTTGCAGCCAAGGACCCTAGCCAAATTTTCAACTAAATCAGATTCACAATGAATTGGGACTAAAAAGGACTTGTCAAAATTCACTTTCAGACCTATTGAGAATGCAAATGTTTGCAAAAGGGCTTTAATCAAGAAAATTTCTTTAGAGGAAACGTTTAGAATAATAAGAGTGTCGTCTGCATATTGAATGATAAGAAAATCTTGACATGTTAAGTTATTAATCGGGAGACCCAACAGACCCTTCCTCTTAGCCGAATTCAAAATACTTTGAAGCAAGTCTGCAACCATCACCAAAAGCAACGGAGAAAGAGGATCACCTTGTCTGATACCTCTTTTGCAATCAATTATTTTCCAGGAACATTATTAAGAAGAATATTAGAAGACCTAGAATTCAATAAGGAAGAAATCCAAGATAACCACTTATTGTCAAATCCTCTGACTTTCATGACTTCCAGAATTGAATTATGTTCAATAGTGTCAAAAGCTTTCTCAAAATCAAGTTTGAGCAACATAGTTGGGATCTTTTTTGCTTTACAAATATGTATGTATTCAAAAGACCAAGCCAAACAATCTTGAATAGAACAATTTTGAATGAAACCATATTGATTTTTATGAACAGTATATTCAATCACTTTCTGAAGCCTAGAAGCTAAAATCTTCGTAATCAGCTTAATGGAACTATTTACAAGAGAAATCGAACGAAAATCTTTGACAAGTGAAGCACCTTATTTTTTTGGCAAAAGAATAATCCAAGAGGTATTAAGCCTTTTAATATCTACCTCTCCTTCAAAGAAACTTAGAAAAATCTTATAGAAGTTTGACTTGATAATCTCCCAGATTTATAAAATAACCCATTAAACCCATCAAGGCCAGGACTTTTATTAGTGGCCATATGAAAAATGACCTTATCAATTTCCTCTAGAAGAAAAGGACTTTCTAGTTGTGAGAAATTACCCTTGAAATCACGTAGCACATTCTTCAAGATCAAAAGCACATTTATGACAATTGAAAGTCTCAATCTTATCTCTGAAAGACGACCAAAGGAGCTCTGCCATCTCTTGATGATTTTTGAAGCTACGACCAGAATCATCACTTAAAGAAGAGATAAAATTATTCCTAAATTTTTTGATGCTACAGCATGAAAAAATTTGGTATTTTCATCACCAAACTTAGCCCAACGAAATTTACCTCTCTATCTCCAATACTCATTCTCAACTTTCAAAAGATAATTCAAATGAGATTTGAGAGAGCCAAAATTTGAATTCCAAAGAGTTAAGAGATCTCTGCTCTTCTAAACCATCTAATAGAGCTAGAATAAAATTGGAATTTTCAATCCAAGTTTTCCTTTGATTAGGCTTCTTACTCCATGTCTTTAAAGCTTTTCAAAGCACTTTAAATTTAGCAACAATTGCTTTGGCAATATTATCTTCTCCATTGAAAGAATTCTAGGAACTTGAAACAACATCCTTAAAACCCGACCACTGTACCCGATTGTAACATCCTGAGTTTTGGGGTGAAAAGTTTCTTCTTAAAAGTCATGCATGCATATGTCTCTTCTAGATCAACCAAATCAGCCTCAGCTTTATTCTGTTCTAGCCCTAAAAACTCCAAAATCTATCCTGTGACCCCAAGTCAAGATCTGACTTTCCAGATTTGATCTATCAGTTATCCTAAATCTAAAAGCCTTCAGAACCCAGATCCAATTCTATCTCTAACTTCCAGATTTATCAACTCCTTTCTGTTTTCGAAAACAGAAATATCTTATATTACCTAAATACCCTAAGTTTCAGAAATCCAGATTTAATCAAAATCTTAGCCAAGTTCAGACCAGATTATTCTTGGATTATGATCAAGGGTATGCCAATACCTTAATCCAAAAAGTTGGCAGCCAGATTTCACCATCTAAACCTTTTTCGCAAATCAGTCCAAGAGTTATTGCAAATTAGTCCTTTATCTGATATATGGAAACCCAAAAAGGCTAAAATCTCCAGATTAACTCCAAACTCAAAATCTCTTCAGCAAATCTTTTCTAAATGCTATTTGTCACAAGTTTCTCTTCTGTTCAGATTCCAAAATCTCATCCTAAATCCCAGAATTCGAAATCAATTGAAATTCAGATTTCAATTACCCTAAAATACCCTATTTTTAGTTCATATCAAAAATCATCCGAACATTTCAAATTTTATCTTCAATCTGTGCCAAATCATCTGTTGAATCAAGTTTTCCAAATCAGCAAAATCAAAATCAGATCAAACCTTCCAAATCTCCAGAATTACAGATCAGTCCAAATCAAGAAATCAAATATTGCAAATCAGCCCAATTTCGACTAGGGCAGTAGCCAGTGCACGACCAGAACCGCGCCGTGCATTTGCGCCGTGCTCGCTCGCCGCCGGCCAAGCCTCGCCTGAAATTGTGACCGTGCAAGCTTGTGCGCACGTGTCCGTGTCCTAGCCTTCGCCGTGGCAACGCCGTGGCAGCGCCATTGAACAACACCTGCTCCTGTGCGCGACCAGCAGCGGCCATTGTCAGTATCTTCTTGCCACGTTGCTTGCTTCACCAGCCCTTGTTGCCACTGCCTTGCACCGCCCGACATTGTTGAGTCCCGATGTAGCACAGCTTTGCCTCGCCAGTGCACAGTCGCGTCACCGCTCGCCGTTGTTGCTTCTGCGCCCGGCAACTCATGTCAACTGACACCAATTTATTGCTATTACAACCTTGCAAGCTTCGCCCTCTGGTCTATTTAAGCCACTAGTACCTTGTATCATTTCCTCTTCACCAGAACTTGATCAAATTTCCAAATCTCTTCGCTGTCGTCGTCTTCTCCGGCGAGACCAGCTCGAGGCCTCACGGTGACAGCACGCTATACTGCATCTCCTGCCAAATTAACAGCACCAGTGAGTTCCTCTCATCTCACTTATCATGCTGTATCATTTAATTGCTCACCGGTGACCTCTAACGCCGGCGATCACCGGAAATTCCCGATTGCCCTGTTTCGGCAATGCAGGCCAAATTACTTCGAATTAGCTCTCGATTCTGTGGAAGAAAATGATCAGTGAGACATTTCTAGCAAGCCTATGCATCTAGATCTCCAGATTGAGCTTCAATCGAAGCTTTCCCCAGATTTGAGTTTCTCCAGAAACCGGCGATCGTCGCCAGGCTTCTCCGGCCATCCTCCGGCCAAATTGATTGTGCAGGTGACTTTCTCTTACCCTTCTATCACTCCTCAAGCTTGGAATTGAGTTCATTCGGCCTAAATCGAAAACCCCCAAATGGCAGTGCTTCTTCTCCGGCGTCGATCACCGGAAAGCTTGTTCCAGCCATTTCAGCCCTAGCCACTTTGTCCTTCAGGTGTGCTTAAACCTCCTGAGCATAATTGTCTTCTATCCCGATCTTTGAAACTGTCCAGATTTTGAGTTATAGCCATGCCAAGATCTTGTCCAGAACTGCTCCAATGCAACCAGTTCACCTCAGTTCATCACTGAATTTCATCACTTTCCAGCCATTTCTTGCCCTAGATTATATTGACTTAATTGTTCCTGTTACCAATGCCTACCTCTCAGACAAAGTGGTGCATCATTTGGAGCTCTAGATCAAAAGTTATGCCAAGCCCTAGTTTCTGGCCATGTCAAGATCAATGCCAGACTATGTCAGTCAGTGGCATTAGCCCTTTTCACTTCCTTCCAGATGTGCATTTTGGGCATGACTTTGTCCCTTAGATTCCTGAGGTTGTGATCAACATTTTCTTCTTCTATCACAACTTGATTTGAGCCCTTGAATTATATTTTCTGCTAAACCCTAATTTTTGACACTGTCTCAGTGCATGCCAGCCAATGGCATTGGCCTTGTTTACCCACTTCTGATTATGCAATTTGAAAGCAACTTTGTCCACTGAATTTGTAGAGTTATGATCTACACTTTCTTCTACTGTCATAACTTGAGATAAGCTCTCTAGTTTTCCTTGAAGTTATGTCAGAACCTTGATCCGAATGTCAATCTGCTGACATTCGTTGTTTTTGATCCAACCAACTGCAAAACTGATGTTCTTATTGCAACCTTGAGATCCTAAGAGCATCTAACACCCATCCTTAGCCAATTCCTTGAAACCCTAGATCTCAACTCAGTTCAGCTTGCAATCTCAACTATTTCCAGTATCGTTCAGTCACTCTTGTAAAGCATATCTGCATATAGATCCTAAAACATTTTAATATATAAGTAATATTTGTGTGTATTGTTTGGTTTGTCATCGAGCAGATTCAGAAGCTGAATTTGAGGACTTCGCTGTTGATCCGTCATCAACTGCTGTTTCTTACGACGCGGAAGGCAAGTCATATCCTTGGTCATCTTGAACCTATATTTTAAATGTTGCTAAAACATAACCTTGAATATAGATAATATTGCATGAGAAAGATTGAGAATGGTTGATTTATGAATTGGCAGTACTAGACTGGTTATCTGTGAAATGTGAAATAAACAAGTTTTGAGCCATGAACTATTATATGTATGTATATATTTATATTCATGAAATAAAACCCCTAGCCGTGACCAGAAAAATGGTATGGAATGGCGGTAGCACGGAGGTGCTAGACTGCAAAGGAATGCAGGCACTGAAGGTGCATGGTTGTGGATGGTCTGGTCACTGGCATATAAGGACTAGAACCTTGTGTTGTGCGTCTAGTGGCATGAACAACGTGCTAACCGCAAGCCTGGTATGGGACAGGCCTGAACAAGTACTTATGTGGATCGCACATGAAACCCCTGCATGAGATGTGTTGTGATGATTGAAATGGAGGCTGACTCCCACTATCACTGAAGGTGATCTGACATTAGACCCAGCAATGGGGAAATGAGTAAGGGTGGGGGTATAGCCCGCCACAACTGTGTTTCGCGAGAGATTCACAGGGTCAGGGGTGAATTGTGAGTAAAACATAACAAAAGTTCTTGTTATTTCCACCTTGCCGCTCACAATATGAAGTGAGTCAGGGGTCCAATCATTTTGTTATGATAGGAAAGGTTTGAAAGTGGAATATCTTGCGGGTAAATTGGTACCTCTCTGCAGAGTTAAAAACGTATTCGAATACTCTGAGCTCCCGGGTTTATAGGAGTCTGCCGCGGTGGATTAAATCCACGGGGTGTGACACAAGTACTATTTTCTAAATAAAATATGTTTAATCAAGATTACCCAAATGACATGTGTTGTCATGATAAGGAGTGTTGCCGTGGGTTGTCGTGTGTCGACGTGTCGCGGTAGTGCTATAATCTAGTGAACATGAATGATGATGTTATATTATGAAAGGTGCTGCCATGAGATGAAGTATGAAAGAAAAAGGTTATTTTATAAACATCCATAATTCTTGACTAGTCTAGGTTCATATCATCACTACTATATGTATCTACTCTTACCTATGACTTGCTGAGTACGTAAGTGCACACCCTTGCAACCTACAAATCAGTAGATGGAGCGTTCTTTGATCAAGATGAAGGCATGGAGAACTTCTTGGATCCAGAAGGAGGAGCGTCAGTCCCGTCATTGCCCTGATGTGTGTTGTTCTGCCGTCCACTTCTCTTTGTGGGTGGGCCACCTATCTTCTGCAGTGTAATTGCTATTTTGCAAAACCATGTATGCCGTGAAGGCATTGTAATCTCTTTATGTAATATTAAGGCCAGCAGGCCACACTGCTTAAATATTTTGTAAGTTACTCTGTTGCAATGTGAATATACTCCTGTGCTTGACTTATCCTGGGAAGTCAAGGGTATGTGTATGCTATGCATATATGGGACTAGCTGCAGCGAGCTAGGTCTCTACAGGAGTAGTCGTAGTCCCAGTTTCGGGGCGCGACACCGATGATTCTCAAATCTGAAGATATGACCTCTGGGAAAATTAGAATTAAATCTAATTACACAAGGTGCATGATCAGAAATGGATTTACTTAACAATGAAACTAGGGAATTAGGATTGGCTTCTATCCAAGCTCTATTAGCAAAAACCCAGTCAAGCTTTTCCAAGGTTGGAATAAGTTGCATATTCGACCAAGTGATACTTCTCCCTTTAAAAGGGATTTCCTCAAGTTGAAGTTGATTAATTGCAGCATAAAAGCATCCATTTCAATAAGAATAACTTGACCTCTATTCTTGTTATGGCTGGACCTCATGATATTAAAATCACCCAAAACCAACCATTTAAAATTATCTGGCATCAAAATGTTTTAGAACCATAACAAAAAATCATGCTTAGCTTGTGGGGTACAAGGAGCATAAATGTTCGTTACCACCCAGATCAATCTAGAAACTTTATGCACTAATTCAACTGTCAAGGAAAACCTATTCTTGTAAACCCCTTTACCTTGAAAGAGTTAAGAATTCCATACAGTTAGAATGCCCCCTGAATTGCCAACTGAAGGAAGAAAATCAAACTCCAAAAAGTTCTTAGGGCAGCAGCTTTTAACCATAAATAAGTCCACTACCTCTATCTTAGTTTCTTGAAAACATATAATGCCACAATTTGCTTCCCGAGCCTTATTAAACACAACTCTCTTTTTAATAGAGGCATTCAAACCTCTTATATTCCAACTAAGAATACAATAAGAACTGTTTTTATCCATAGATGAAAGCAAAATTCATAAATAAACTATTACAAACATTGCAATAGTTAAAACCACAAGTCAACCACCATAACCATAATATAGATAAAAAAAGAGAGCACTATAAATGACCACCAAAATAACAGAGTTCTCCAATACCACAGCAACTTAGCCAAAACAATAACCAACATAATGAGGCAATCAATCATCAAGCTCTTCAATGATTGGTCCATGGAGGTGCTGAGCTGATAACAAATCAGACGACATGCCACAAGAAAAACCCAAGGCTTACACCATAGACAAAGACAGATGTGGCGCCACCTTTGGTCAGAAGTCCTTAAATTTTGCCGCCAGTTGAGGGCTTCTTCTGAGACTTGATGAGGAAATTGGAATAGAACGCTTCTTCTGTGATGAACGCTTCACACCCAGACGATTGAGAAAAGCCTTCTTAACATTCTTGGCTAGGCTCCATCCTTGAACAGAAGAAGACTCTCTTGAAGCTTCAAGGTTAAACAATGTCCAGTAGACTCTAAAGCATAAGGATAAACTGAGCAACCTTTGATGAAACATCCAAGAAGACAAAGGATGCAAAAGAGAGAACAATTTCCATTTCTTAGAATAGGAAACCACAATAGCTTCTCCCAAATGAGAGTTACCAATAGATTCTCCCAAGGAGCTGGAGATGTCCGAGAAGGTAAGATCCATTGACTCTTGCACTGCCGGAACCCAGGCAAGCCAATTTTGCAAATTTTGATTGTTATTGACGAGGGCGTCCCAGTGTGGATCCCCTTCCATTTCCACCTCATGTGGCTCCTGATTATCATCCTCATCATCATTATCTTCATTGTCACCATCTTGATCAACATTCCCCTGATCATGATCATTAATGTTATTACCACCAGGCTGATGGAAGTCATCAGGATCATCTTCATCACCAATTTGAGCACCAGTGTGCCTACCAAAACAGATGACCACTTGAACAGTCCAGATTAAACCCAGATTCTCATTAGGCTCAGTAATGACAAGAATCTAGGAATATCAGTTAGGTCAGTAACCAAATACTTAACCATTGTATGCGAACAATCCCCATTAACCTGAAACTCCCTGTCCCATTCTTTAAGAAGGCCAAAAGAAGACATTGCTTTGGCCAAATTATGAAAAGACCAAAAGTCTAAGGAAAAATTCAGCAACATAAGCCACGCATAATGATTAAAACTTTTCCTTCTAAGATTAGGACCTTTATTATGCCTTGTGAGAAAAAGAAGAAAGTCCTTTATAACATGCAGGCCTTCGTCAAGCATACAATCTCTAATAAGAGGGGAAGCAAAACTCACCATAGTGGAACCAGCTCCTAATGCAGAAGGGGAGACATGAACTTGCAAACCCCTCTCATTTTCCAAATAATTAGCAAGCACTTGCCGGGGATGATTGGCTTCTAGTGTAAGGTCCGCCACTGCAACAGCTTCATTAGCTTCTGATCGAAGAACAACACACTAAGTATGAAGAGGCCTGTCTGGGACAACAATCTCCTCTAGTCCATGACGTAAAAATGGAGTGGGATCAACCCAGAAGTTTGCCATTTTTTGTGAGGAAGAACTGGAAGCTAAAGGTGAAGAAATGGTTGACAAGAGACAAAGGCCTTTTTTACACAACGAATAAGGGCTAAGTAACGTAGTGGAATGTGAACTGCCTTTATTAATCACCAACTTCTTGAAAAACCCGAAGAAACTCTCAGAGAAAATCATTTGCTTGTCATTCATGACATGAATACCAAAGTGCTGATTTGAAATTCTAAAAGAGAAATCATTAGCACTTCCACTAATTGGCTTAGATGCATGGATGCCAATCGGATGCATGGAAAACTGGGCCTTTGTGAAAGCACCCTTTTGAATGTAAAGTTTTCGTTTACTCTTAGCTTTCAAACAGAATATGCTAATATGGCCATAATTGTAGCAAATGAAACATCTAACAGGAGATAAATAGTCTCTTTTAAGATGACCAGGAGCAAGACACTTAAAAAAACTCTTAAAAGAATTTGGACGACCACCTTGCTTAAAATTAGGATCCACCTGAACTCCACTAAAAGACCCACCTTGCCGAAAACAAATAGAAGGACTGGTCGAAAGTACTTGACGAGCAAATTGACAATCAGGAAAAGAAGGCAAGCTCGAAAGGATCCTACGACCAACTTGTCGAATAGGAACCAAATTTTTGGTCGAAACAGACCCACTAACTCCCTGCCGAACTGGAGAAAGAGGATTGGTCAACAAAACCCCATAACTTTTTTTCGACCAGACCTGCCTAACCTCCAAAGCTTTACCATTACCTTTCTGAGAAGAAAACCGATTTGAGGATCTATTATTGACAATTTCCCACTCATGGGCTTGCTCAGAAGGGCACTTTACAAATTCAGCTTGCCAATTAGGGCTGCATCTCTCCAAAGGAAGAAAGATAGGGAGAATTTCTCATGAATGATCTTATCAGAGTGAAGAATTTTAAAACCAACCTTCTTATTAGCCATAGAGAAACGGAAACCAAAATCAGAGAATTGAACCACATTGAAAAGTTTAGCATCACTTCCAAAGGAAGCAGCCAAAATGTCAGCAATCACTCTCTCAGAAGGCCTAAACGCTGAATGTCTGATGAACAACATAAGGAGGAATTCTTTGAAGTCTCTGGCACAATCAAAAGTTACTCTAGAATGGAAAGAATTCCAACTTCTTCCTCAAAAGAAACTCCATTATTCCAATCTAAATCCTTTGGATCAAACATGTTGAAAATAAGAGAAACCCGAGACAAATAAGAGAAACACCTCCTCAATCGACCACAAACATGGACCAGAGAACCAGGGATCATGGATCAAGCACAAACACAAGAAATCCTAGATCCAATTCAAAACTCCAAACACCAACAAGAAGGCAAGATTAAAACACACCAAGATCCACCAAGAACTAAACACCAGATGGAGAACCCAAGGACAATTCCTTTCAAAAGAACTCCTATACCGAAAACCCTAAACCAGAGGAAGAAAGAACAAAACACAACAGATGAAGCACCCCAAGGCACTTAGCACAGGAGCTGACGAACCTTAGCTCCGACCAAATCCCGGTGATGAACGGATCAGCGCATGGTGACCCCCAACGGCTTATCAACTTTTGTCACCATCTTCGTACATTTGTGCAAGAACTAGGGTTTTAGAAATAAGAAGCGACGAAATTAGAGTTTTAGAAACCAGTGAGAGAAATCTAGGGTTTTGAGAATTCCATAACCATTGGGCATAATTCAAAACAAAGGTCAATGGATGACAAATTAATTTCAAGGCAAGACAAATTAAGTCACTGGTATGATCGCTGGTCTAAGTTAGAGGATCAGTTCCACGAGTCAATTTGGCGAGAGCCACTCTCTTGTTCTTAAATTCCATGTTAGAGCACAATTATCGCATGTTGCCCTATCAAAAGAACTTAAGAACCCCTAAATTTCTTGTTAGAGAACAGCTGTTTCATCCTACTCAATCGTAAAAATTAGGGTTTAGAGGAAGAAAACTCAAGAAATTAAGATGCAACTTAAAACGAAGCCAAAGCCTGAATTACGCCATCCGGTTTAAGTCAATCCTAACCCTAGAGAGAAATTACTTGAAAAAACCGTAAAAACAATAGCGATGCAAATAATTAGAGGAAACACACCAAATTACATAAACGAATTAAATATGTCGTCCAGGTCAGCTTACAAATTGAAGAACAGAAAAAACTAGGAAGAAAAAACTAAAGCTAATCTAAATTAGAGAGGGGGCTAAACTAAAATAACTTGGATAATTTGTGGATGAAACTAATCCAAATGCCTCTCAATTTATACATAGAAAGTCCTAGGTTAATACGTATACAACTCATGACGCGTTTATGAAGGAACTGACTCAAAATTTGACAAAATACTCTGAACGTGATGAAATGGCGAAGCAGCAGATGGAACATAAACCAATCACTATTACAGAAATGCAGTCCACTAACCCCTATCTTCTAACGGTTATATGCAATCTGGGAGAAAACCGTTAGTGTACGAGGACCGCAGTGGAGAAGAGGTTTTGTACTAACGGTTATGGTCTGGAAAACCGTTAGTGAATAGCACATCATTTGTACTATCGGTTAGTACTATACGAACCGTCAGAAGAGATGAAATTATACTAACGGTTTGTCTTTTGTAACAGATAGTGAAATTACTGTATTTTTACTATCGGTTAGTACTGTATGAACCAATATAATATAGGACATTGTACTAATGGTTTGTTTTATTCAACCGATAGTAAAATGACGTCATATATACTAACGGTTGTGGTTTTGAACCGTTAGTAAAATTGGATAGCTTATATAAAGTGTCCTATTCTTCTCTAACGGTTCTTAGTAATGAACCGTTAGAAAAAAGTACTTTTTTCTAACGGTTCTTAGTAGTGAACCGTTAGAATATAGTCATCTTTTCTAATGATTCTTAGTAGTGAACCGTTAGAAAAAGAGTACTCTTTTCTAAAGGTTCTTATTAGTGAACCATTAGTAAAATTGCAAGTTCACTAACGGTTGTGGTTTTGAACCGTTAGTAAAATTGGACAGCTTATATAAAGTCTCCTATTCACCCCGCTCTACCACGCTGCCTCCTCTTTCTTTCTCTCTCTCTTTCTCTCTCGGCTCTCTTCTCCAATCCTCCAAACCCTAGATCTAGGCCATTGACGGCTTAGATTGCACCGATGCCGTAGCAGTATGCGCCGCAGCCGTAGCCGCCGACCATGTGGAGCCAGGTGCCGCCTCCGCAATGTGCCTACGGGAAGGCGCCGCCACCGCAGCCGTACTACACCGTGGCGCCGGCTGCCCCGGCGGCATCGGATGAGGTGAGGACGTTGTGGATGGGCAACCTGTAGTACTGGATGGATGACAGCTACATCTACGGCTGCTTTGCAAGCACCAGAGAGGTATACGTCTCGATGCAAGTTTTGGTTATCGACCCGGGAAGCGGGGGAACCTTCAATTGATGAGGTACGCTAAATGTGAAATGTGACATTTGCACCCTTTGAGCGAAATGTTTTTCTTCAATTGACTAGTACATCTCTTTCTGAGCTCCTCTTGTGTTTGGCCAATAGCATGAGCTTCCCTTCTATGGAGATGTTTTTGGAGTCTTACAGCAGGATGAACTAAACTATGATGTATAGTTAATTGGTTTCATTGTGTTATGAACTTCTTTTTTCCAAGCCAAGTTTCTAGAATGTGTAACCTGAACTGAAACTATAGGTTAACTGAATGTTGTACTATGTTGTTTTCAGGAATAACTATTGACCGAAGCAAACATTGGGGAGACTTGGAGGAGGAAGAGGAGGAGGAGGAGGAGGAAGAACAGATGGAAGAGGAGGACATGGAAGAAGACATTCAGTCTGTTGACACCATCTCAAGGTACTACCATAATTCTTTAATAGCAGGACTCCATAATTAGAGGATTTGGTAGTAGTAAAATCTCATACTCAACCTTCAAAACGCAAGCTCATGTAGGACTATCAAATTGCAAGTTCATTTAGGACTACTTTTCTTTCAATAAATTTCAAATTTTTTCTCTTAGCCTTGCATTTACTACAACTCCTAAATTAGGGTATCCTTTCTTTTCCACACATAGAATTTATTCACAGTTCTTTAATCAAACCTCATTCATGATTTATTACTTGTAGATTACACTTACATTCATGAAGAGGTGTGATGCAAGTATGCACTCATTATCATCATAATTATTCCCGAGGGTCACAATTAAGAGAAGTACAACTTGTTGTAAAGAGCTTAAACACAAAGCAAGACAGAGGGAGTGTATGCAAGGTATGACTGCTGCATGATTGTGTAAATTTACTTCAAATAAAATGCCAAACAAGTGTTTAATTGATTAATCCAGAAAATGATTGTCTTATGACCAATTTGCCACATTTAACTTGTTGTTTAAACATATTGTAACGGTTTGACCCTTCTTGATCACTTTTAATACAAACTACTGTATGTCTTAGAATATGTACCTATTTTAACGGTTCACTACTAAGAACCGTTAGAATAGTCATTTATTCTAAGGTACCTATTCTAACAGTTCTTAGTAGTGAACCGTTAGAATATAGTCATCTTTTCTATCGGTTCACTACTAAGAACCGATAGAAAAGAATACCTTTTTCTAACGGTTCTTATTAATGAACCGTTAGAAAAAGTATTCTTTTCTATCGGTTCTTATTAGTGAACCGTTAGAAAAGAATATTTTTTTAACGGTTCACTAATAAGAATCGATAGAAAAAAGTATTCTTTTCTAACGGTTTGAAACCGTAAGAAAAGAGTTAGCTTTGTTCTATCGTGCCGATCACTATCGGTATAAGAACCGTTAGTAAAGATATGTTTTGAACCGTTAGAAGAAAGCATTTTTGTAGTAGTGAATACGCCCTAGGGCACACCCGTTCTCAAGGTCGAGCACGGGTCATGCCCTAGCCCATGCTAGCTAGGGTTTGCCCTTTTTCAGCTCGTCGCTTTCCAATCTTTTTGGTTTTATTCCGCTACTTCATTTTTTATCCAAATGAAGTTGAAATGCTTTCAAATTTAGTTCTCTAAAACATAAATAACACAATAGTGAAAGTAGATTGTAAAAATCGTACAAAAAGTCAGATAAAATGACGTGTCAAATGAGTTTTCAACACAGAAATGACCACTAACTTAGGGTAAAAGTATACCACTAAAACACTTATCAGAATCCTCCAATCTAACATTTTGCTTGTCCTCAAGCAAAGAATTTGAGTGGAATTAAGATGATTATCAACCGATAATGCTTTAGCTACAAAAACTTATAATAACAAAATAAAACAAAGGGTATGAAGTAATTGATCAAAGTAATTAAAAATTCAAATACAAGCATGAAATGCATCAATTTTCAACCTTAGAAAAAAAGAACTTAATCAATTAAACAATGTTGGCAAAATCTTCATAGAGAGTCAACAATAAACAATCATGAAACTACCAATTACACTAAATCTGCTAAATTGCCTAACTTAAACTAGGAACATAAACATATTTGTTTGTTGTTTATTTATTTTTTTATGACCTCCAACTTTTTCGTGCTCTTAGCCAGAATGTTTGAACTAGATCATTCCGTCGCGATCAGAGAAAACACAGGTAAAGACATTTACTGAAGTGCACTTATAAATATGTAGCTTTCTTGGTTTTTAAAACCCCTATAAGCAACCTCATTGTTCAGTGTACCTTCCCTTCTCCTCAGCGGGTTGCATACACATCACAAGAGATTAGACAAAGCCACAATTTAAGCAACCATTTTTATTTATTAAATTTAAAGACACATTTCTTTTTGTGTGCTTGAGCCAAATACACCTTCGCTTTACCAGTTGGTCGACGATTCACTACCGCCTCCCCCAACAGGTTGCATATACTTTATTCACACACATTTTTGTCGACAATTGGGACAAGATCCCAAGCTGAACTTACACAAATTTAGTTTGTTTTGTAGGGAGGTAGGGTCTAGCAATCACCTAAGGGAAATCATTGTAAATATGGACGCATAAACATGCTGTTGTCAACGATTTGGACTCGGGGTCCTTAGTCGAACTTATGCAGAATTTGTAGGTTGTGAGACTTTTAAGGGTGTCCCTCCGGGAAGGTATGATGAATCAAAGATAACTAGAGCACAGAGAGATTTATACAGGTTCGGGCCCTCGATGGTGGGAGTAATAGCCCTACGTCATGTTGGGATTTTACTATGTGTAGTAGAAAGAGTTACAAAGTTATGAAAAAGATCTTCACCGGCGAAGATTTTTCCTATGTGTTTGTACAAGACAATGCCAGGAAGGCTTGTGAAATCTAGCTAACTTAGACTACTGCCTTCTGATCCTCTGGGTGTTTCGATTGATTGATCTCTCGATTTGGTGCGATGCGATCATCTGATGAATCATCCCCCGTCTGATGCATTGGATTACCCCTTTATACTGGTCGAAAGGGTGACAAGGCATAACGGCATCGAACAGTTGCTTGAATGTAGTTTTGGCAACTACCTTTAACCTCCATGCAGGTTATAACACGTGTTATTCATGGATAACCGCACATATTAACCTCCTGACGGTTGTCTCCATGCGTGGAAGGATCTTCGAGATACTCGGGATATCCCTGTGGTAGGGACAAAATAATCCTGCGTCCCCTGGTAGAAGATGTTCTGACCGCGCGTTGCTTGTTATTACCTGACCGTGCACCATCTGAAGTCTTCTATTCGTGTATAGCATACGAACTCCTGACCGCGCACTGTCTATGGTCTGACCGCGTAAAGCCTGTGACCACATGCCTGTGCTTCTCGGAGTAACTTGAGTTCGCATCAACAGACACTTGTCTGGTTCGAATCTGTCCTGAACCAGTCGTGTATTTATGTGATCTAGCTCGGGTATCAATCCTCGTCAGTTGTGTTTATACAGGTTCGGGCTTTCATAATATGAGTAATAGCCCTACTCCTGTTATGTTCTCACTATAAGAATAATGAAATTACAAAGTATGAAGAGATGAGTCTAATCCCCTAATATTGTAATAGCCCTACTTTGGTTCTCCCGGTCTTTTTCTCTATGTTTCCTCTCTCTCCCTTTCTTCAAGCCCTAACCTCCTTTTATGGTTATTGAAGAGGACGCCAGTTGCTTGAGTGAAAGGACACTTCGGTGACAACTGCACAGCGGTTACAAGCAGTTGCTACTCGCTGATTTGGAGATGCAGTTGTCATTCACCAGTTAGAGTGTGCGGTTATGGATAACTGCGCATCCATTCATATTTTATTGATGGTTTATGGATAACTGCACATCATAGCTATCCTAAACCTGTCAATGAAGAGAATATTATGCTAAAAATATTGGCCAGAGTGCGGTTATAATGCAACCGTACAATTCTTAGACCATGGTCGGTAACTTTCGACCAAACCCTCTTGATTCAAAGATACTTCCATTTCCAATAACTCTTTTGTTTCGAGGTCACGCACAGACTGCGACTACAGATTGGAGATTATCATATCTCCGCAACCATATAGACTATAGGAAAATATCTCCACGGTCATAGTGGTTGCGGGTAATATAATTATGGATGATTGCGACCACGGAAGTCTGCGGCCACAATCTATTGAAGCCATAAGTAATAATTACCCATGATGGGCTTTGTGTCTAATTCGACTAAATGGGCTGGGCTATGTCCAGAATGTCTTGGGACTATCCCTCGATCTCTCTCTCCATGGCCTCTTGCGACCATGGAAAGGTGTAAACAAATAGCTTGGTTCTTTTTCCGTGGTCTCCTGTGATCACGGAAAGGCACAGACAAAGGACTCGCATCTCTCTCCGTGGTCTCCTGCGATCACGGAAAGGCACAGGACTTGGTAAAAATCCTCGTCAGCTAGCCCCCGAATTTGAAATGACAAGGCTCTTTATAAACAATGTTTCCGATTCCAAAGAGATGCCCTGTTGTTTCGAATTCCAATCAAAATCCGAAAAGACCTCTCGGTGCGTGTGTCAGACCATCATGACAGGCATTAAATGGAAAAAATTCCAAGCTGCTTATCGTGATCCACGACTGGGAACACGAACCATCGCTTCTTGAGGTTTTATATACTTAGCCTCTGAATTTTTCCTCAAAATTGCCTAAGTCCCAAACTTTCCATACTCAAGCTCTTCTTCCTTTTCACCTTCTTCATCCTAATGGCATCCTGTACCAGTTCTCTTCTCTACTCGGTTGAGAACTTGCTAGCCCTAGAGAGGGAAGGATTTCTCCCCTCCAGGTCGCTGATCCTATGGCGCCCCACCGGAGAAGAAGAAACCCCAGCCGTGCAACCGGGCAAGTTAGTGATTTTCGAGGATTTCTTGCGCTGCGGGTTTCGTCTCTCGGAGAGCGAATTCCTCTTGGGCATCCTTGCCCATTATGACTTAGAATTGGTAAACCTCCATCTCAATTCTATTCTAATCCTTGCTATCTTTCAGCATTTGTGTGAGGTGTATGTTGGAGTTTTGCCCAGCATCCCTCTTTTCCACCAGTTTTAATTATTTCCTGGCGTGGACGAAAAGCTCCAATACTTCTGAGTGTGTCTACTTTCACTTGCGGGAGAAAAAGACTACCCGTACCTCCCCCTCCTTGACTCTGTCTATGGATGGAGCCAGCAGTGGTTCTACTGCTCTGCTCCTGAAGAGAGCCATCTTTGGTTCGAAAACCGTCGACCAGAGAAGAGCAGAAGAGGCAAGCCTATGTGATCCTTCACTTGGTCAGCGAGGGCCTCACCGCTCGCGATGTGATCCGGGACTTTGTGAAGAACTGGATCAGCCTTGTGAGAAAGAGGGTACATCCTACCTGGGAGGTCCAGACAGTAGAGGACGGCACTAGGGATCATCACCCTGGTAATTGCTCAATCACTCAAATTGGTATATTCTTTCAGTTTGTTTTTGACTCATTTGAATTGAAACATTTTTTAAAATTGTTGACTGATCTTTTCTTGACAGTTCTACCCA
Organism: Pharus latifolius; assembly: GCA_019359835.1. Taxonomy (NCBI): domain Eukaryota; kingdom Viridiplantae; phylum Streptophyta; class Magnoliopsida; order Poales; family Poaceae; genus Pharus; species Pharus latifolius. The sequence goes on along the minus strand of CM033321.1, from coordinate 36,281,095 downwards.
CTTCTGAGGTCGATAGGAGGACAAACTCCCTCCTGTAGGCCTACAATGTGGCCGTAGAAGGCGATATCAGTGCGCCGAGGCCAGAAAGCATAGTCGGCAACACTGACAACTTTGTGTAGGCGCGTCAAAAGGTATTCTCTTTTGGAAAATCTGCACATGTCTTATTTCAAACAGGAATTACCAAAGTAGCTCATTTTGGTTTGTACAGCTGTTCGAGCGCCAGGTGGCCCAAAAGAAGCAGACCAGCGATGATGTAGGACCCTCTAGTGGTACTTCATTGAAAAAACTAAAGAAGGGTCACCCGCGACCAAAGGCTCGGTTAGGCCTACATCCTTGCAAATTGGGCCACGTACTTCTCTCTCAACAGACGCCGCCACAACCGTGCCATTTGCGCGGACTTCATGCACACAAGCCTCTATTCTACTGGTTGCGACCTCTAGCATCCCTGCGACCATGAGGGCGAAGGCAACAGCGAGTGGGCCGGACCCTGCAGTGGTCAAGTTGACAATCGGTCCTTCAACCACAAGGGTTGTTGTGGTAAGGACTCCTACCCCTCAAACTTCACCAAATACGACTAGGAATTATCTCATAGTCGTACAGGGAGAGGGGAGCGATGTGGAGGAGGAAACAGACTCTTCTCTGTTTGTTCTGAGGAAGAGGTGATCGCACCTAAAACAGTGCGATTTTGTAATACCGCAAGTGAATGGTTGAACGTTGAGCACTTGAGGGTCGAATTCCACGAGGAACAAGCGTATTCGTCTTTTTAGCTTAAAGGATCATTGATAAAGTCTAAGAGATTTGGGGTGGTTGTTTTTCTACAACTAAGTCTAACAATCTAGGGTTTGCAAGTTGGAATGAAAATCTAGGGTTTCGGGATTCTCATAACCATCCGGTGTAATTCTATCCAAGGTCTGAGGATTGTAAGATAATTTTAATCATTTTCCAAGACAAATTAAGTTTCTAGTTTGGGGTGTTGGGTCAATAGTCAGAGGATCGCTTCCACTGTCACGTTTGGCGAGAGCCTCTCTCTTGTTTAGGGTTCCACGTAAAAATGCTAAAAACTCACTTGATTGCTTGAGAATTAACATTGCTGTCCTTGTCGGCTTACAAAAGCAGTAAAATAAGGAAGGGGGCTCTACTGGACTAAAAACTAAGCCCTAATGGCTTCTAAACTTAAGAAAAGAGATGATTAATTGAGTCAAAAGCTTCTCTATTTATAGTACACAGGAAAACGTATCCAAAAATAACTCCTTGACGTGCAGGCGACGAAGTCTGCTTTCAAACGGTGCGAGAACGGATGAAACTGAGTCAAAACCGACCAGATTCAACCAGTTCTAACCCAATATGACTCAAATAGACCAAATTTGGCTAAAAATCGACTAATTCGACCAGTTTGAGTCAAATCTGGTCAAAACGGCCCACAAACAACCTGTTTGGATCAAACCCGCTTCAAAACGGCTCATCCACGACCAATCCGAGTCAAATCTGGCCCTCAACGACCAGTTTGGATCGAAACAGATCCAAACCACACCAAGGAAACCAGTTTGAACACGATCGGACACGTGGCACAATCTCGTTCACACACGCGTTGTGGCCGAAGCCACATCGATCACGACCGGGACACGTGGTGCAATTGCAGCTACAAGTGCACCTTGGCCGAAACCGAGTCGAGCACGACCGGGCCACGTGGCACAATGACAGCAAGACACGTGGCGCGATCGGGACCAAGCGGGAATCTTCTTCGACCGCGACCAAGTCTTCTTTTGCGAGCAGGAGTCCTTTTCGAGTACAAATCCTTTTTGCGCCTGTTTTCATATGGATAAGATTCTTTACCCGCCAATTCGACCTCGACCAGGACTCTTTTGCTTCTACAGTTGGTTTCTTGGTCGTTGGAGGCTCAAATGTGGTTGAAATTGCTTTAAATTTGGAGGTTTTGATCCCTGACACATGATGAACACAAATGTGAAAGCAGTTTGTAAAGATGATCAAATTTTTCACATAAAATGTCGCATCAGAGGAGTTTCAAGCATGTTTTTGCATGTTTTTGATGCTAAACCTAGGGTAAAAGTTTTACCAAGTTAGCACTTATCAAATTCCCACAAGCTAGCATTTTGCTTATCCTCAAGCAAAGAATGTGAATGATTTTTCTAAAAATTGGGATGCCTTGTTTTATCTGATTTCAATAAAAAAATTTCCAAAGATTCACAACACATATGCATATGAGCAATTGATCTTAGCAATTTAAACTTTCCAAATGCATAATTAAGATTATCAAATTTCAACCTTAGAAAAGAGAGAGCTTAATCAATTAAATTGTCTTAACAATATTCTTTCATATAGGATTTAAAATAAACCATGCAAAGAAAACACTCGTTATGCTATAATCTATACAAAGTTTCTAGATTTCCCTCTTCTAAAGAAAAACACTTATATTTTTTTCAACTTTTTCGTGCTCTTGGCCAGAAGGTTTTTACTGGATCATTTCGTCGTGGCGAGAGGAGACACAGCTGAAGACACTTACTTAAGTGAACTTACAGAAAGACAGCTTTGTCGGTTTCCCGAGCCCCTATAAGCAACCTCAATGCTCCGCATACCATCCCTTCACCAGCTGGTCGACGATTCACCACCGCCTCCCCCCAGCGGGTCGCACATACGTTACATGAGATTAGACAATGCCACAGCTTAATCAACCATTTTATTGAAAATATTTTTGTGTGCATAAGTTAAGTAAATCTTCCCTTCCCCAGTTGGTCGACGATTTAACATCGCCTCCCCCTAGTGGGTTGATTATACTTTACTCTTACACATTTTTTTTGTTTTAAAGAGAAGAGCAATTAGCAATCTAGGCATAAAAAGTAAAATAAGAGAGTTAATTCCAAAAAATGATTTTATTAGAAATCTTCAATTTGGAAGAAGTCAAGTACAATTTAATAGATAAGTTCAATCTTTAATGGTTGATTTAAGATAAAACTGAACATAAGCAATGAAAATTTTAAGAGAGATAAGTTCAATGGATCATATGCAAAGATGTGATAGAATAATCATCTAATTGATTAAAGATCATCTTCAAAACTAGGCATTCCAAGTGTTAAATATCTTTTTATTTTTCAATTTATGATGGAATGTGGTGGAATGATGATTTGATGAAGATTAAACGTATGGTGAAGTGAACATCCCCCAAGCTAAATCAGACTAAGCAAACGGTTAAGTGAACACCCCTAAGCTAAATCAGATATTGTCCTCAATGTATGGAGAGAGATACAGATTACTATTTGTGGTTGTGGTTCAGGTTGGTAGGTGTTATGGAGGATGAGGTAGTGAAAGAGGATGTTGCAGTCCAAAATGCTCCAATGGTGCAATCCAAGGTGTCGCAAGTAAAAACCTGAAAAGAAAAACAAAAAGAAACAAAAAGGAAAATGAAAATAAAAAGAAAAATGTGCATACCTTGGAGATCATTCGTCGGAGGCCAGTGGAGGAAAATGGTAGAACTGTGGCGATGTATAGGATGGATATGTAGGTGGATGAAAGAGTTGTGGGGAAAGTCGGTGGGTGTGGAGGTCATCCCTGATGAGGACATCGCTGACACGGTTGCGATCGTCGCTCCTTCCCCTACTATTTCTTCAACGCATGGAGGCCTCAATCCACAAGCCGTACCTTTCAAGCCTTCATCAGTAGTCCAGAGCCTCATGCCAGAAGCCTTGACACCCCAAGGAAGGTCCAACTCCAAGCCCAAGTCCTAGAAAAGCCCGGTTCAGCCGTCCAGGAGCAGTCCAACTTCAAACGGCTGTAACTTTCGCGTCCGAAGTCCGTTTTCAACGATCCACTACTCCACAGAAAGCTTATCTCCTAAGCTTTCCAATGGTTCTGGTCCCACTGCCAGATTTGGCCAGGAATGATGGGAGTCGCCGAAAGACACCACAGAACAGAAACTACCAGGTGCTGCGTCACCTCTTCTTTGGGCCGAAAGCCCATGTATTCCTAGGGTTGCGTGTGTGTGGGTCCCATCATGGCCGGTGCCCCTCCTCTGGCCGCCGCTCTACTTATGGCCGCCACTACCCTTCTTCTTTCTCGGGTTTTGTTTTGTTTAGTTATCCATTGCGCGTGTGAAACTACCTCGATTCCTTTTGTATCAGCTAGATCATCAGGAACGAGCTTGGAACCCCAAATTGTGTGAGCTTAATCTAATTCCAGCAAATTTAGTTTCTTTTATCTTGTTCTTGCTTTGTTTCTTTGGTTGCATTGCAGGAATCGACCTTCGTGGTCAGCTCAGCCTTGTTTGGCGTGGTTGATAACAACTTGTGATCGTGGTTTGATGATTGCCAGCGTCCACTCCTGTCTGGATTGGTAGCCGCTTCTCCTAGGTCATGTTCCACCCAACCAAACGTACCCTCTCACCAGAAGATCGGCATCCGTTGGCGCATCAGTTGGTATCACAGCTTCCGGTTGCTTGGTGAGATCCTTGTATTGTAGATTAGTTTTCATATCGTTTCCATCCTAGAGTCCAAAAGAAAAATTGCCCCACAAAAAAATTTGCATCTGTTATCCGAGCCCCTTTGAGCCTTTGCATTGTTCTTACTATTTTTGCATTATTGAATTTTCGCCCATCGTTGTCTTTGTTGCTGGTCGTGTCTAGATTCTAGTCGTAGTCTTGAGTTTGCATTCTGCTGTTGGAACTGCCGCTTAGGGTTTGAGTCCTGATAAAAAATTTTCCACAAAAATAGTAGATTGGTTCTTCCTATCATCGTGTCCAGAGTCTCTTCACCCCCATAGCTGAGCCACAAATTTTCCCTAAGCCTTCGCAAACCCTAGATAGGTTGCTAGCCGCCTTGTATCAAACGCCCTGCACTGCTAGCCTCCTTGTCTCAGCCGCCATCCTATTCCCTTGTCGTCGTGTCCAGAACCATACCACGGGTCAAACCCTATGCCTCCACAGTAAACCGAGCCCAGAAATCCACTCCCTTCCCTAGCCGAGCCACTCCACCCTCCCCTGTCTGCGGGTGATTTTGCACGTCTTCGGTAAAACAGCCGTAACTTTCGCATACGAACTCCGATTGGGGCAAAATTTATATGTGAAAACATCTACAGAAAAAGTTACATCCGTTGCTGACTGACAAAGTTGGTTTTGACAAATTTTTCGAGGAAAAATTCGGCCTGGAAGGTGCTGTTTCGGCCCTCCGAAGTTTTTGCCTCCGTGTTGATCACCCTTTCACCATCCTGAATCAGTTTGTTTGCTTCCAGAATTGTGGGTTCCTTACACCCATTGTTTGAGTTAGCGTTTCAGAAGACAAACGAAGGTGAAAAAAAAGAGAAAAAAATATAAGTGAAAAGGCAAGCGCATCAAACAAGAGCCGCGCTGAACAAAAAAAAAAAGAAGGTGCAAGCAAAAGAGAAAGGAAGTTTCAGTGAGCAAAGGGGTGTTCTTCATAGTTGCATCCTTGAGATTCCTAGCCCACGTATCACCGTGTTTCTTGAGACTAGTCTAGGTTTAGGCCGGTCAGCACTTGTGTCCGTACTTTGGGCTAATCTTCAGTTTTGCATTACTAGTTGAACATTGCTGTCCTTTGCTATATATATCTATACCTGTCTGAGCTCCACCTTCTCCTAACTAGCCAGGAACAGGACCTTGCAATCGTTGAACTCACGTCTCAATTGGCTTGTCATGAACCAGCCACCGGTTGAATCCTTCCTCGTTGCGGCTGGTAAGAACGAGTAAGAACTTGGTACAAGCATTAGCGTGTGAGCACTCCACATCCTAGTAGTTGGTAGGACGCACATATATTCTGTGTTTTCCTTTGTCTCCTACTAACAATGGCAGGATCTAATAACGAAGGGGATGATGAGTGCATCTTAAGATTAGAATTCAGCAAGTACGTGGAGGACAATCATAATGCGCTGAACAGCATCGGCGCAAACCTCACCAAGCTTACCCAAGATAGCGAGCAAAGGATGGAGGGCATTGAGTGGAGCATCTCCAACCTCGTCAACAGAATGGATCAGTTTGAGGGGCCACTGCACGCTGCTGCCCCAAGACATGCGCCTCATGTTGATGCTGTTGGACTTGCGGACAACGCCGCATCCAATGCGGTTCCCGTTCAGCATAATCACCACTCCTGGGTAGACGAGGTCGAAGAGTATGAGAACGCCTACATTGCTGATACTGAGGCAGATGATGGTTTCAATGTCCACAATGACCGTGCCCATCGTCGTCTTCGACACAACCGCCAAGGTATGGTTAGAAATCCCAATCGAAATCCAAGAGAGGTAAATGATGATCCACTAGCTAAAGTCAAGTTTTCCATACCTCCTTTTGCTGGTCGATATGATCCTGATGCTTACCTGAGTTGGGAATTATATGTAGATCAAAAATTTGCATGCTTTAATTTCTCTGAGGATAGGAAAGTTAGTGCTGCTACTAGTGAATTCACTGATTTTGCATCCATTTGGTGGCATGAAACTTGTAACAAACCAAATGTACCTAGAACTTGGGAAGCACTAAAACGAGCTATGCGATCTAGATTTGTCCCTTCTTATTATGCTCGAGATTTGCTTAATAAGCTGCAACGTTTGAACCAAGGTGACAAATCTGTAGAGGAATATTATCAAGAATTGTAAACTGCATGTTGCGTAGTGGCTTAGAAGAAAATAATGATGCTAAGATGGCTAGGTTCTTGGGAGGGCTCAACCGTGAGATACAGGATATTCTTGATTATAAGGATTACACTACTATCACTCGTTTGTTTCATCTTGCCTGTAAAGCCGAAAGGGAAGTACATGGACGCCATCCCAAGACAAGAGGACACTTTGGAGGCTCTTCTTCCTTAGGCCAGACCCTGGTGGTGCATTCCAAGGCACCATCCACTGCTTCCAGTCGTGCACCTCCGCCTGCTGCCACTACATCCACTCCTTCGTGTGCTATCGAGGTAGCCGCACCCGCGAAGCGCGCTTCTTCTGATGCTTCCACAGGACGTACTCGCGACACACAATGTTATCATTGCAAGGGATTTGGGCATGTGCCGCACAATTGTCCAAGTCTGTGTGCCCTCCTTGTGAGAGAGGATGGTGAGTATACTAGTGCTAGTGACATTGATGGAGAAGAATATGCCCTTGTTGCAACTAACAATGCAGGTAACACTAAACCACAAGAAGAGATCTTGAGTTCTGCATTGGTGGAGAAATACCCGGCCCTTGTTGTCACGCGTGTCCTTAGTGCACAACCAGTGCGTGCTGAACAGAATCAACACCACAACCTCTTTCAAACAAGGTTTGTTGTCAAAAAGCGTGCTGTGCATGTCATTGTTAATGGAGGTGCTGCAATAATATCGCTAGTGTGGACATGGTCGAGAAGCTTGTCTTGACCACGAATTCACATCCACACCCGTACTCGATTGAATGGTTAAATTCGTGTGGTAAGCTCAAGGTAACTAAAACTGCGCACGTACACTTCTCCATGGGTTCTTACCATGATCATGTTGACTGCGATGTTGTAGCTATGGATGCATGTTCACTGTTATTAGGTAGGCCGTGGTTATATGATAGAGATGCCATTCACCATGGTAGGGCCAATCAATATAGTTTTATGTTCAAGGGTAAGAAAATTGTTTTGGATCCTATGACCCCTATAGAGCTGCTGAAAATTGATGAAGAGAGAGCCAAAAGAGAGAAACAAGAGTGTGATAAAACTGAAAATCAATGTGTAGCTCAAGAACACAACCCACCAAAAGAACTTGGAGTTAAACGATCTGAGATTAAATTGAAGGGTGCTGTTTTGTTCGCTACAAAAATTCCTTTGCATGATCCATTGACTAACAAGGATTCATTGCAAGCATCTATTTCTTTGCCTCCTGTTGTTTCCACTAACCTTTTGCAGGAGCATGAGATGGAGTCGAGGATGACTCCAATCAACAAGGGGAGGATGATGAGGACATCGTTGACACGGTTGCGACCGCCGCTCCTTCCCCTACTACTTCTTCGATGCATGGAGGCCTCAATCCACAAGCCGTGCCTTTCAAGCCTTCATCAGTAGTCCAGAGCCTCATGCTAGAAGCCTTGATGCCCCAAGGAAGGTCCAACTCCAAACCCAAGTCGCCGTCGAAGCCCAAGTCACAAAAAAGCCCGGTTCGGCCGTCCAGGAGCAGTCCAACTTCAAATGGCCATAATTTTCGCGTCCGAAGTCCGTTTTCGATGATCCACCACTCTACAAAAAGCTTATCTCCTAAGCTTTCCAATGGTTCTAGTCCCACTACCAGATTTGGCAAGGAACGACAGAAATCACCGAAAGACACCATAGAACAGAAACTACCAGGTGCTACGTCACCTCTTCTTTGGGCCGAAAGCCCATGTATTCCTAGGGTTGCGTGTGTGTGGATCCCATCATGGCTCGCACCCCTCCTCTGGCCGCCGCTCTACTTATGGCCGCAGCTACCCTTCTTCTTCCTCGGGTTTTGTTTTGTTTAGTTATCCACTGCGCGTGTGAAACTACCTCGATTCCTTTTGTATCTGCTAGATCATCAGGAACGAGCTCGGAACCCCAAATTGTGTGAGCTTAATCTAATTCCAGCAAATTTAGTTGCTTTTATCTTGTTCTTGCTGTGTTTCTTTGGTTGCATCGCAAGAATCGACCTTCGTGGTTAGCTCAGCCGTGTTTGGTGCGGTTGATAATAACTTGTGATCGTGGTTTGACGATTGCCGGCGTCCACGCTTGTCTGGATTGGTAGCCGCTTCGCCTAGGTCATGTTCCACCCAACCAAACGTACCCTCTCACCAGAAGATCAGCATCCGTTGGCGCATCAATCCCCGTAGTGGGTACGTGCGCCTGGAAATGTGGCATCCTGAAAAATGTGGCTTGCATTTACATGGTAGTCGAAGATGTTGTTGACGCGGCCTTGGAGTTGGTTCATCTTGGAATCCATCACAGTCCTACATTCTGCAAATTTCGACCTAAAGTCAGAGAGGCTAGTGCGCAAGGACTCTGTGAAAATAAGCAGAGCGGCAATAACCACTACTACAGAAGTGCATTCCACTAACCCTTATTTTCTAACGGTTGTAAGCAATCTATAAAAAATCCGATAGAATAGGACGACAGTGGCGGAAAACCATCATTTTACTATCGGTTACACACTAATCCAACGTTAGTGAAATGCAAATACTTTTTACTATCGGTCATTACTGTACAAACCGATAGAATATATTAAATAGTACTATCGGTTTCCCTTTGGTAACTGATAGTGAAATTACTGACTTTATACTATCGGTTATTACTGTACAAACCGATATAATATATTAAATAGTACTATCGGTTTTCCATTTTTAACTGATAGTGAAATTACTGACTTTTTACTATCGGTTATTACTGTACCAACCGATATAATATATTACAATAGTACTATCGGTTTTTCGTTCGTAACAGATAGTAAAATTACTCACTTTATACTATCGGTTCGTACTGTATTAACCGATATAATATATTGAATAGTACTATCGGTTTTTCTCGGGTAACTGATAGTGAAATTACTGACTTTTTACTATTGGTTATTACTGTACTAATCGATACAATATATGAAATAGTACTATCGGTTATATAAAACAAACCGATAGTAAAATGACTTCATATACACTAATGGTTATGACAGTGGGGACCTTATTTTACTATCGGTTAGTGTTGTTGAACCGATAGTAAAATTGGACAACTTAATTAGGTCGACCCCTGCTCTGCGCTCTACATGTTGGAATCATTTCAGCCGCGCACAACTCCAAGCTAGAGTGATCTGGAGAAGCTAGCTGAGAGGTTGATCATATTTTCATCTCCCTCGGTATTGTCATCTTCTCATCACCTCTCTCTCTCTCTCGATCACTCTTTCACACTCTCCCTCTCTCTCTCTACTTGCAATTCATTAAACTAGATACATGTATCTCCAAACTAGCTAGAAGGCTGGGTTGGCTAGCTAGCTATAGCTTGCTGAATTTAAGCAGCTAGCTAGCTGGCTCTTCCAATTAATGCATGCATCAAGTTAATTAGGGTTTCATATATACAAATCCATTTAATGTAATTAAACAGCTCATGTACACACATATGGCCTAGCTAATTATGTTTCATTCATATATGCATGCCCTGAGTCATTAATTATTTATTTGAATTTGTCAATTTTGTGAAATAATTGTAGATGGACCGAAAATATTGGATGTATGGAATAAAACGTACTACTGTTGAGTATTTGGAGGGTGTGAATGGATTTATTAAATTTGCTGAGCAAGAAAAGGCGAAGAAGGGAGAGAAAGATATGCATTGTCCTTGTATAGATTGTATGAACTTAAAAAGGTTCGGCAACTCTGATCAGATTAGGAGTCATTTGATTCGTCGTGGTTTTAACGCACGCTATACCCGTTGGATATGGCATGGTGAAGATCTTGAGGAAACGAGCACTACCGCTACCACTCAGCAGCACCCGGAAGTGGATTGCAGTAATGATGATCATGATCAAAACATTGATAATGTTCATTCGGAAGTCCATGTAGATGACGACAATTTAGATGAAATGTTACGTGATGTAGAAGAGGACTACAGCGAAAACGATTTAGCTAAATTTCAGAAATTAATTGTTGATTCTGAGAAGCCTTTGTTCCCCGGATGTGAAACATTTACAAAGTTGTCTTCTGTGTTGAGATTATATAACTTGAAGGCAAGCAACGGTTGGAGCGATAAGAGTTTCACGGCGCTATTGGATCTGTTAGCGGACATGCTTCCAGAGGGAAATGAGTTGCCAAGATCGGTTTACCAGGCCAAAAAACTATTGTGTCCGTTGGGAATGGAAATCGAAAGAATACATGCATGCCCAAATGATTGTGTTCTGTACTGTAACGAGTACGAGGATTTGCATGTTTGTCCAAGATGCGGTGCATCGCGGTATAAGCATGGGGACAGAATTTATCACAATGGATGTGATGAGGTAAAGAAAGGGCCTACCGGCCAAAACTGTGTGGTATTTGCCTGTGATTCCCAGATTGAAAAGGCTGTTTGCAAATCCGAAAGATGCGAAGTACTTGCGTTGGCATGTTGAAGGTCGGAAACAAGACGGAAAACTAAGACATCCAGCTGATTGCATTCAATGGAGAAACATTAACAGAACATTCGGTGAGTTTGGCGGCGAAGTGAGGAATATAAGGTTTGGGCTGAGTACGGATGGTATGAATCCACACGGAAATATGAGCAGTCGACATAACACTTGGCCGGTTCTTTTATGCATCTACAATCTTCCTCCTTGGTTATGTATGAAGCGTATGTACATCATGATGTCGTTACTAATTTCAGGACCCAGACAACCCGGGAATGATATTGTCGTGTTTCTATCACCGTTAGTCGAGGACTTACAAAAATTGTGGAGCGAAGGGGTGCGGGTGTGGGATGCACATAAGCGAGAGAATTTCATGTTGCGGGCCATGATATTTTGTACCATAAATGATTTCCCGGCCTATGGAAATTTGTCGGGGTATAGTACGAAAGGAGTCAAGGCTTGTCCTATTTGCCTGGATGAAACTGAAAGCATGTGGTTATCGAACTGCAGAAAAACAGTGTACATGGGTCACCGCAGATTCCTTCCGATGCATCACGCCTACCGTAAGAAGAGGAAGTCATTCATTGGGAAGCCTGAGAAAGGATCAGCCCCAGTGTTTGTGATTGGTAAGGAGCTTTACTTGCGTGTGAAGGACATCAAAGTTGAGTTCGGTAAATGTTCTAAACCTCCAGGAAAAAATGTTTGGAAGAAGAGATCGATTCTTTGGGATCTGCCATATTGGGAGCACTTACAAGTTCGACATTGCATTGATGTCATGCACGTAGAGAAAAATGTTTGTGACAGTTTGATTGGTTTGTTGTTGAACATTCCAGGAAAGACGAAAGACGGCATCAACGTTCGCCGTGACATGCTCGATATGGGCATAAGGACTGAGCTTGCACCGTTGGAGAAGGGAAAGCGGACATACCTCCCCCCGGTCTGCTATACTTTGTCAAAAAGAGAAAAAACAGAACTCTGTCAGTGCCTACATGGTGTCAAAGTTCCATGCGGGTATTCTGCGAACTTGAAAAAACTTGTGTCCATGAAAGACTTGAAACTGGTTGGTATGAAGTCCCATGATTGTCATGTACTGATGTCACAAATGCTTCCCATTGCTATCAGAGGCATTCTCCCAGTCAAAGTCAGAGAGACAATTACAAAGCTATGTTATTTCTTCAACACAATATCTGGCAAGGTACGTAAGCGTGTACTCCTAGCAAGTTAATTAGCTCCATTCGTGGAACTTGTCAGATTTTTTGGATCTGAATATTTGCTGCAACTGTGTCCTTGCAAGTAATTGATATGGATGGACTGGATGATTTGCAACGCGATGTGACTACCACTCTTTGTCAGCTGGAGATGTATTTCCCTCCATCCTTTTTTGATGTTATGGTCCATCTAATTGTTCACCTTGTCAGAGAAATTAAGTTTTGTGGACCCGTGTTCCTGCGCTACATGTATCCATTTGAGAGATTTATGGGTATCTTGAAGGGATATGTAAGGAATCGACATCGGCCTGAGGGCAGTATCATTGAAGGTTATGCCGCCGAGGAGGTGATCGAATTTTGCACCAACTATATGGCCGGGGTTGACCCAATTGGCGTTCCTACGTCTCGGCATGAGGGCAGGCTCCAAGGCATTGGAACGATTGGATTTAAAGCAGTCGTCCCCTCTAGTGATCTGTATGCAAAAGCCCATTTTTGGGTCTTACAGCACATGACGGGGGTGGAGCCATACATACACGAGCACAAGGAAATGTTATGGAAACAGAATCCCTCGAAGCCAGAGATTTGGGTCACCAGAGAACATAATAGGAAGTTTGCTGGGTGGATCGAAAATAGAGTCCTGCAAGCTTCTGAGGGCGACGTAGATGAAGATGTTACATGGTTGGCGAGAGGGCCTAGATTTACTGTAGGGACTTGGCAGGGGTATGACATCAACGGCTATTCATTTTACACAAGAACTCAGGATGAGAAGAGTGCTATGCAATGTAGTGGAGTGACACTACTTGCTATTTCGGAGGATGCCAGGGCAGTAAGGGCACTCGACTCATATTACGGTGTTATTGAGGAAATATGGGAGCTCGATTATGTATTACTTAAGATTCCTCTGTTTCGATGCCAATGGGTCGAAATCCCTCGAGGTGTTAAAGTCGACAATTATGGGTTTACTCTAGTCAATCTCAGTAGAGTCGCACACAAAGATGATCCATTTATACTTGCTGAGCAAGCCACACAGGTGTTCTACATCGTTGACCCGGCCAACCCAAAGTTGCACGTTGTCCTTCACAGTAAGAGACGTATTGTTGGGGTCGAAGACGTTGTGGATGAAGAAGAGTACGATCAGTTCGACGAACTACCTCCATTTTTAGATGGAATCCTTCAATCTGTCCCTACCGAAGATATTGACGAAACAAGTTACCTGCGAGACGACCACGAAGAAGGATTATGGGTGGACAACCATTCTTGACTAATTTGCAATATGTAAGTGACGTATATTACTTGGATCGAAGAATTCTTCAAATCATTTTTCAAAAATTCTTTGGGAAAACATACGTGATGCATTGAGAATCATTTCTGCAAATTTTCATTTCAATTGGAGTATATACTTGATTTGAGCAATAATTGATTCTTTTCACAAATATATATGAAAACTGCAAATTTTCATTCCATGATTGGTCTTTACTGTTAATTTATTTCAAAATTATTGCAAGCCATTTGCATGGGGTTTCAGGTGTCTTTACAAGTGCAAAATGATGTACTGAGACCCATCTGTATTTGTTCTCAGGAAATACCTTTAGATAAATTTAACAGTATTATACTATCGGTTTCAACCTCCAAACCGATATGAAATTAACATATACTATCGGTTTATTGTCATAACCGATAGTAAATATAATACAAAATGATGTACTAAGATCCTCTGTAATTCTTCTAAGGAAATCCTTTAGGGTCAATAGCATTGTATTTTACTATCGGTTATAACTGTGAAACCGATATGAAATTAAACTATACTATCGGTTTATCGTTCACAACCGATAGTGATTTACACTGTGTTATGAGCCCCTGTTCTTAGTTTACTATCGGTTTATAGTTCACAACCGATAGTGATTTACACTGTGTTATGATCCCCTGTTCTTAGTTTACTATCGGTTTACTGTTCACAACCGATAGTGATTTACACTGTGTTACGAAAACCCTAACTTACATGTTTTTACTATCGGTTTTGTGGTTATGAACCGATAGTAAATATTCATTTATTAGGTTATAACCTGCACGATTTTCCCTCCAGTGCAACTGATCACATTCCAAATCGAAAAATACTCGCGCGGAAAACCCTAGATTCGCCGACGTTCGCTTCTTCGCTCCTCTGCGCCACTGGTTCTCCACCGCCTCCGGCATTGCATTGCACCACCGCCTCCGGCCACTCCACGATCGACTGTAAGTGTTCTTGACCAAATCGCTCGCGTGTATTGCTTAATTTTGTATGCAATGGTTCATATCCCGTTCCATGGATTACAAATATAAACCTAGAGTAAAATTCATAAACTACAAACTTGATAGCTATGAGAATGACAGAATTGATGAAAATCACTAGCAATTTGTCATACAGTGTAGTTCACTATCGGTTTCTTATTCAGAACCGATAGTAAATACCTTAAACTGAATTTTCTGTTAATTATTTCCCATTTTCTAATTTTCATCTGAAATTTTGGTTCATTTATATTTTAACATACCTTATGTTCCTGCTGAGCAATTACTTTATGTTCCTGTTGAGCAATTTTGGAAATTTTTCCTAATTCAGACTTGATTACTATCGGTTTTACTTGGAAAACCGATAGGAAATAGTAGTGCCATTATAGTTTGCACTGCTAATTTGAATTTTCTGTGAATTACTTCCCATTTTCTAATTTTCATCTCAAATTTAGGTTCATTTAAATTTTAACAGACTTTATTTTCCAGCAGAGAGATTAGCATAGTTTGCACTGCTAATCTTTTAAATTTTCCTGAATATAGACCTTAGTACTATCGGTTTTCCTTTCAAAACCGATAGGAAATATAGTATGTGTTAGTTTGCACTGCTCATCTGAATATTCTGTGAATTACTTCCCATTTTCTAATGTTCATCTCAAATTTAGGTTCATTTAAATTTTAACAGACTTTATTTTCCAGCAGAGAGATTAGCATAGTTTGCACTGCTAATCTTTTAAATTTTCCTGAATACAGACCTTAGTACTATCGGTTTTCCTTTCAAAACCGATAGGAAATAATGTATGTGTTAGTTTGCACTGCTCATCTAAATATTCTGTGAATTACTTCCCATTTTCTAATGTTCATCTCAAATTTAGGTTCATTTAAATTTTAATAGACTTTATTTTCTTGCAGAGAGATTAGCATAGTTTGCACTGCTAATCTTTTAAATTTTCCTGAATACAGACCTTAGTACTATCGGTTTTCCTTTCAAAACCGATAGGAAATAATGTATGTGTTAGTTTGCACTGCTCATCTGAATATTCTGTGAATTACTTCCCATTTTCTAATGTTCATCTCAAATTTAGGTTCATTTAAATTTTAACAGACTTTATTTTCATGCAGAGAGATTAGCACAACAATTTTAGTTATGAACTTTGTCATGTACCTTTCTTCATATCAATTGGATGGTTTGTTCATGGTATTTTAGGTAAAGCCATGTCGGCATCTTCCTCGGCTAATACTAGTCATTCGGCGAGGGCGAACGTAGATGGCACTGCCTCGTCCCAGCGCAAGAGGAAGGCGCGAGGCGCGACGATGTTGGGTCGTTTGGCCAAACGCGCGGATCTTTCCTGTGAGTTCAACTAGTTCGGGAGACCGATCGGGAAGAACGCCGGGCACTATGCTGCCTATGTTGGCTTGTTGGAGAAGGAAAGGGTGAAGATCACCGTCCAGAGCTGGAAGGACGTCAAGGCCGACGAGAGGGATAGGCTGTGGGCGGAAGTGAAGGTAAAATTAATCAAAATCACTGAACTCTTGAGTAATCACATTCCCTTGGTTTATCCTGGAGATTAGGTAAGTCCTACTTATATGCACCATTTGAAACAGGCCAAGTGGAACATCCCGGACGATGGTCCCAAGATAGCTTGCTTGAAGGACATGAACAACACGTGGAAAACCTTCAAGAGCGTCCTCGTCAGTACCTTCCTCGCTAAAGGCGAATCTCCATGCGAGAAGTACCCCTTCATAACGGAGGAGGTATGGGAGTAATTCGCCCAACAGAAGGGGACTCCTGAGTTCAAGGTATGAATGGTTCCTTTGCTTGGTTACACCATTGTATGCAGTAAGCAGTGGTGCATTAATTTTCTTGTTTCTGGTACGAAGGCCCTCAGCGAGAAGAACAGGGCAATCCAGAGGAGGAACGACCACCCACACCGGCTCGGCTCTCGCGGCTATGCGGGGAAGGAGGAGCAGTGGAAGAAGGCTGAAGACGAGGCGTCGCATTTCGTCGACTCCCCTGACCTACCACTCTCCGAGATCCGCGATCAGTGATGCAAGCGCTGGTGGCTGGCCAGAGGGACCGTGTCGGCCACGGGGACTGTGGCGTTCCCAAACCCCAGGGACGTCGAGGTCGTGCAGCGACTCGTAAGTTGGCTAACTATGATCACTAGTGTGCGCACAAGTTTGTATATATTTCTTCCTCACAATGGAGAGCTTTCAATGTAACAGATCTCTTGCTCGAAGGAGGCGACCGAGGGATTGTTCAGTCCCCATAGGGAGAACGACATCCTTACCCGGGCTCTAGGGAACAAGGAGCATCCAGGGCGGACGCGAACCGTGGGGGCTGTGGTGCCATGGAAGGAAGGCTTCTCGGAGCCCGGGCAAAAGGCGAAGAAGCCTGGCAGCTGGAAGGAAAGGGAAGTGGAGCTATTTTAGAAGATACGGGCAGATGTGACTGCACAATTCGCGGACATGTTCGCTCAAATGAACGAGAAATATGAACGCCTCAGCCGAGTTGTGCAGTCCAAGGGTTTAGATCCAGCTGCCGAGGTCGACGCTGCCAGGTCGAGTAGTGTTGGCTCGAAGGTTCACGTGGATCCGGTGGACCTGATCGAGGTATTGCAACTCTTGAGCTATATATGCAGTTCGGCTGATGCCACTCCCGTTACGTTAGAATTGTTTCGCTAACCTGTTATAATTGTTGCAAATTGCAGAAGCCGGAGAGCTGTAGCCTATTGATCAACATAGGCGACAAACCTGTTGCGGTTGCAAACGGGGTCGTATACCAGTCTTGGGAGGATGTCCGGATCCATTGCATACCTCTGGAGCCTGGATTCGCAAAGGTACAGGTGGACATGGCCCTCCCGGGCTACAGCTCTTTTCCGTTGCCCGTCCCAATGGACGAAATGCGGACAATTGGCGAGGCATTGGGCTCGTACATACAGTGGCCCAAGAAGGGTGTTAGACTACAGGAGGTAAACCCTAGCCATTCTAGCTTACAACTCAGTTAATATACTTAATTTGCAAAATCTAATTTAAGCGTTTGTACTTAAAGTGGACGATGGATACCAGCACACTTCCTGAGGACACCACCCCCGCCACAACGCATGAGCGAACTCCTTCGGCCCCCATGCCTCCTCCGACGGCCTCAAACCCTTCGCCATCAAATGAGGCCGACGGCACCACACCCCAACCTTCGAAGGTATACACTCGCTCCCCGCCCAAAGGCAAGGGCAAGGCCAAAGGCAAGGCCAAACAAAGCCAGTCGGGTACGTTCAAGAACGGGTCCCCACTCGTGTCGGAGTACCTTCTGCGCAATATGGATCAAATAACTAGAAGTCTCCACGAGTGGTACCTGACCCGGTCTAGGCGCCACATCAACTTCTTGGTTCACTTCAGGCCAGCCCATTTTCACCGTGAGCCCGGGAGCATATCGGTGGCCCACGAGGATTTGTTCGACCTCCTCAACTGGCGGGAGCTTGATATGTCCATCATACGGACTGGAGTCCTGTGAGTGTGCTGTTGTCTGAAGTTATCACAGTTCGTTTCATAAATCTAATCACTTTTTGTATGCACTACTTACTAATGTCTACTTTGCATCCAGGTGCATGTATAGGCTGGCGTCGATGAGGGCATGTGACAAGGTGGGTTTCCTCGACCCAGAGAAAATAAGCCTCACGATGCTAGAGCACGACCAAGCACATGCGGAGGAATACATATCAAGGGCACTACTAGCAGCAGCAGGACCGAGAGTTCATCCTTGCGCCGTACCACCAAAGGTTAGTGCATTTCCTACTAATTTAACTCATTCTTGTATGTTACGCCTAACATATGTATGAAACGGTTCGCTTATATATGCAATGTAGGGGCCACTGGGTCCTCGCCGTCATTTGCCCATGGATGAATGAGGTCTATTACCTCGATTCGATGAGCGACAAGGTGGCGCATGTTTTCACCCTCACATGGCACATAGACGCGTAAGTAACATAGTTGTCTTAAATTTTTCTCTGACTAGCTAATTAATGATAAGATATTAATTGGCAATGCTAAATTAAATACAGGGCTTTCAAAAATTATGCTAGTGCTGGAGGGAGGCATGACGCGTCGAAGGGCACAACAATTTCTTGGAAAGAATATGAGGTAATTAATACGGATGGAAGTACTCATGATGAGTCTTTTAATTTAAGCTTAATTAGTTCTTTCGAGTTAATGTGGGTTTATGTCTTTGCATATGCAATTTTTCCAGTGTCATCAGCAGCCACAATCGTGGGAATGTAACTTCTATGTCATGAGATTCATGTATGACCTGATCAGGAGAAACTTTGCCCAATTCCCTAAGGTAACTATTTTTCCTGACTCAAAGTCGAACTTTAATTGGATGTGATGTACGATCCTAACTTCATACACGCATATATGCAGAGCACCATGTTGAAAGAGCAATATGAGTTGCCTCAATTGAAGGAGCTGCGAACAATTTGGGCTCAATATGTCATGGAAGAAGTGGCTATCAACGATCGATAGTAACTGACTTGTGTTGATTGCTGTATTTGTGAATATATATTGAATGTGTTGATTCATTGATTTGTGAATATATGTGAATATATGTGAATAGATTCATTGATGTATTTGTGAATAAACTCGATCAATATGTGCATAAATTCAGTCTGTCCAATGCATGTGTATATTACTGTATTAGTGTATTTGTGAACAAATTCAATATGTGAATATTGGTGAATATTTGTAAATATTGGTGTATTTGTGAATGATCCAATGTATCTCTGTATTGCTGTATGTATATTGCTGTATGTATCTCTGTATTGCTGTATGTATATTTGTAAATATTTAGTACTAACCGTGCCACTACATAACCGATAGGAAAAACTAATATTACTATCGGTTATATACTACAACCGATAGAATAAAGTTTCCAGTACTAACTGTGTCCACACAATACTATCGGTTCATATTCAGAAACTGATAGAATAAAGTTTCCTGTACTAAACGTGTCTACAAAATACTATCGGTTATATAATATAACCGATAGAATAAATATTTCAGTACTATCGGTTATATACTACAACCGATAGAATAAAGTTTCCAGTACTAACTGTGTCTACACAATACTATCGGTTTATATACAACAACCGATAGAATAAAGTTTCCAGTACTAAATGTGTCCACAAAATACTATCGGTTTATATAAGAGCCGATAGAAAAAAACGTTTAGATTACTATCGGTTTAGATCCTAGCCGATACAAAAGGCCTAAACAATACTATCGGTTTATATAAGAGCCGATAGAAAAAAATGTTTAGATTACTATCGGTTTAGATCCTAGCCGATACAAAAGGCCTAAACAATACTATCGGTTTATATACGAGCCGATAGAAAAAACTTATACAATACTATCGGTTTAAAACCGAGCCGATAGAAGAAATAGTCGATAGCGATTAGTGAACGTTGGGATTGTAGATGTTTTACTAACGGTTTTTGAACCGATAGAAGTGTGCTGCCCTCTACTATCGTGCCGACCACTATCGGTAAGAGAACCGATAGTAGAGTGGATTTTTAACCGATAGTGAAAAGCATTTCTGTAGTAGTGAACATTCCTTGCTGGTTGGTCAGACTCAGTAGCGCATGAGGAGTTAGAATCATATGAGCTAGATGGGAGCATTCTCCAATTCTGCTCATTAGATAAGCAAGTCCGAAAAATATTGGGCAAAAGGATAGAGGGAATGCCATTAATAATCCAACGAAAAGAATTCTCTTCCCTCCTACAAAACCCCATTGAAAATAGTACATTCAAATCTAAGGTGGCTACGGGCACAGATTCTTGATAATTTGTAGCATCAAATCCTAAAGCAGATGCTTTGTGATCCGGGAGGATCTTTAGGTCGAGTCGCATACGGCTTCACGACCTTAACCGTGTTCGGAAAGGTTTCGTGATCATTCCTTGTTCGGAATTGTAATCCGATCCAAATATAGACTACTAAGTCTATCCGTTTAGGATTAGTTAGTTATACGAGTCTAATACGTTTAGGTTACTGAATCTGATACGTATTCATAGATTGGACTATAAATACCTTGTAATAGGTCTAGTTTAGATCATCGAAAAGTTATAGAACTTATTTGAGTTTTAGATACCTATAGTTCCTTCAACGTAGGCAAGTGTGCCTAACGTTCGACGTGTAAGCCCTCTTTGAAATAAAAAGTTGTGCAATTACTTTGGGTTTCAGTATTTTCAGATTAAGATCCCATTATTCCGCATATTAGAATCTGGGCGAGTGATACTGGCCTAGACCATCCGCAAGAGAACGAGGACGATGCAATAAGGCGAGTATTCTGTATCGTTCTTTCCACAGGGACTAGCGAAAATGAATCATGTAAAACTAAACTAAATCAATGGCAAATGAAATAAATCAGAAAGAAATGAAAGAAGATGTCGGTAGAAATAAAGAGAAAGAGTGGTGGTTTCCTCAACAAGCAACTAGTGTTCATTCTGGACTAGCGTTTCGTAATACAAGCAATAGAGAGAAATCGTGTAGTGGTAGCGCGCGAGGCAGCGCTAACAACCATCATCGATCACAATCTGTGGCGAGTATCGACGAAGCACAAGTACAAAATAAACACAAATCATGTACAGTTCTCCTCAGCCATGACTTAACAACAAGCACAAGCAACGAATCCAGAATTCAACACAGTTCAGCTTAGAGATGTAAATAGTTGATGATGTATCTCAGAAACTAAATAAAAGTGCAATTTACTCAGTTAGAGCTAAGGAGCAAACAGGCATCAGGACAACCCAGAGTAGAAACTACTGAAACATCTCTTTCTCATGTAAAAAGTTATAAGCAACAATTCCATCCTCAAGGTAGCTCAAAATTAGAACTCATGAAACAGGAGAAGCTCAACAGTAACTATTTGCAACTTCAAAGGATATTTTCAAATCAGTTCGCAGAATGAAACCATTGATGAAGCTACAATTCAAAAGACACTATGCACTGAGAGGAATTGTTCTTTAACAAGTTAGTCATTCAGAACACCACACAACAACAAATAAAAACACAAGGATCCAATCAAACTCAAATACTCCAGAAATTCATGCAAAGATTGTCAATTCTACTTTCTGATCAACAATTGCAGGCAATCATATTATCTCATACACACAATACTCATCTCAGAATTAGAGAACAGAGAATGAGAAAGGAGGATTGATCAAACATATATCATTCAGAAATCGGTGGAATCAGGGTGTTGATCATACAAGTCATCATGCAAGACTTAGAATTAACGCATTCAAGACATTGCAAATAAAAACAGTTTCAGTTCATCACTATTAATTTAGTTTAACCTCCAGCAAGCATTCAACAATTATAATGCATAACAATGCTAATTTTAGAGCATCATCACAGGAACAGAGTAGAGTAAAGGAGAGGAAATCGTTCACTACTTGTTGCTGTTGAAGAGGCTGCAGCTTGCTGGGATTCGCCGGAGGAAGCCATGCTCAATGGAGTTGTGGCCGAGGTAGATGGCCGCGGTCGAGGGGGCTGCAACCGTGTCGAGGAAGATGCACTGGCCGTTGTGATGGTTGAAGTCGTAGAGGAGGTCGCCCAGCTTGCCAGCGTCGGCTTCGGCGGTGAGCGGTGCTGATCTGACGGCGCGAGAACTTCGTGCGGAGGCGGCGCAATGAGAAGGAAAGGGCGACTCGACGATGGAGGAGGAGAGGAGCGGCTCGGCGGTGCCGTGGAGATGGCGGATCGGTGGCGCGCGATCCGGGTGGATCTGCGGCGGCTGTGGATCTGTGGAGAGATGTGGTAGAGAAAGGGGGAGAGGAAGAAGAAGCTAGAAGGGTGGAGAAGGAGGAGAAGAAGGAAGAGAAGAAGAGGAGAAGGAGAGGAAAAGGAAAGAGGAAGGAAGGAAGGACAAGAAGAAGGGGGGAGAGGAAAACAACTAGGAAGGAGGAGAAGGGAGGAGAAGAAATAGAAAAGGAGGGGAAGAAAAGGGAGCACGGCCGCGGTGAAGACGAGCCAGGGAGGGGAGGATGAAATGTGGCGAGAGGGGACGAAGAGGAGGATTTGCGGCTTGCCGGAGAAGGAAAGATGAGGTAGAGAGGAGGAGGAGAATGGCGGCTTGTCGTCGGCGTGGACCTGGCCGGCGGCGGCAAACTCGCCGGGGTTGGGAGAGAAGGGGGAGAAATTGGGTAAGTGCCAGGCCAAGGAAGTACTGTGGAGGCTGAGGGTTTTTTTTGATGGTTTTGGTATTTTTGCAGAAAAGCCCTCAACCTTTGAAGAAATTGTGAATTGGCCCTTGGCGGTTAGGTTTGGTTGTTCTGGACTCCTAGAGACTCCGATTTTGACGCGGTCAGCTTCTACGCGTCCGTAACGACATGCACTTCTGTACGGAATCATCTGTCGCCAGATCCAGTTGATGAAGCTCACCCATTCAGCCATAAATTGCCGGATTGCGTCGACCTGCGATTAAAATAAACAAAACACACAGTCGAGGTCGAACGACAGCCAATACAAATATATTTGAGTATTTGATGATCTTTATGGCTAAAATGAGCATGAATGAGGGGAAAATATCCAAAAAATATGCACAAATATGAGAATTATCAACGAGTCTAGTGCGAAAACTAAGGCTAGGTCTCAAATGGATCAAGTTGGTATCAGTGAAACTTTCCTATCCTGTGGATGGTGAAGACTCGCCAGGGTTACAAAACTTCCAGCGAATCTCCAGGCGATCAATTGACGGTTCCTATAGCTGCGTCTTCGACAATGTCTGACGATACCTCCGTTCAAGCTAACCTAGCCGAACAAGTGGCTGAGCTCTCCACCGACATGGAAACCGTGCTTGCTTGGATTAAGCAGCAGGACATGATTGTACCTCCTGTAGTAGGGAAGGTTATGGGTGTGAAGACTGGTGAAGACTTACGCTGGACAGACGAAAATGAAGACGAAGGCGACCACAAGACCGACGACCTCTCCAACACCTCCTTAGCTATCGGATCGTTCAAGGTCGACGCTAAGATTGAAATATCCATATATGATGGGGAGATCAATGCCGAGAAGTTAGATTCATGGATCGATCAACTTGAGACCTACTTTGACCTGAAAGGGTTCAGTAGCGCTCAAAAGGTGAAGTTCGCACCTTTGAAGATGAAGGACCACGCCAAGACATGGTGGAAGGTTCTTGTCGCCAGTGGTGAAGCTGACGACCTTGTGTGGGGTCAATTCAAACGACTTCTGCGACAAGAATTCTATCCGATGGGTTATCTTGAGGAGAGATGGGAGCATTGGCACAGATTGTACCAATGGCGCGACCAGACCGTCCAAGACTATACGACGGAGTTCCGGAGACAAGCAATGGTCATCGACATATCGCTATCCGATCCTCAGGTATTTCAGAAATACACATCTTTACTTCAGAAATCAATCAATACTGAGCTAAGTCTGTTCGGCGTCCAAGACATCGCGACCGCAAGCACAACTGCTATGGCAATCGAGAAGAAGAACAAATCCCAAAGCGACAAAAGCACGAAGGAAAGTGCGACCTCGACAAAGAAAAAGCCGAGTCCGAAGAAGAACGCTTCAAAATCAGGCACGGGTGCCTTTTGTGAACATTGTCAAGTCGCAGGACACACCAAGGACAAATGCTACAAGCTTCATCCTGAACTTCGACCAAAGAAAAATGGACCAGGGAAAAGAACAACCACGGCTACTGCGACTTCACCCGACGAAGAAGTTGTCCGAGTGAATTTGGTTAATGAGGCGGATACGACCTTGTCTCTGATGGCAATGCCGAAGGCGAAGGGTTCGGATCCACCGAACAACCATCACCCAACAGAGGACTTGTTCACCATCAACATCCAGGTGAAGCATGAAATGGTCGCAGCAATATTCGATCCCGGAAGTTAGAAGAATTTGGTCTTCGTTGGACTGGTTCGGTGACTTGGTTTGAAGACGACCACACACCCACGACCATATCTGCTGGGTTGGTTTACATCCGATGTGAACCAACAGATTACGAGTCAGTGTGTGTTGAAGTTTGCGATATCTGCACGATATATCGATGAGGTGCAATGCGATGTTGTCCCTATCGATATCTGTTAGGTGATTTTTGGGAGTCCGTATCTGTATGATCGAGACGCTCACTTCCATCGGCGAGTGCAAGAGTATGACCTCACCAAAGACGGAGTTAAGTTCGTGATTAGTAAATACATCCACGTCAACACTTCGAACTTGATTACCGCAAATCAAGCCAAACGAATTGTTAATGCATGTCACAAATATGTGCTTGTCATGATTCGACCCATTGGTCAAGGTGAGGGTACTCGACCAGCATTGTCGTTGGCGTGCCGAGAGGGTTTTGGTCATTTGTCGGGACTGCTGGAGAAATACAGTGATCTATTCGTGACTACCCAGGGTCGTTCGCCGAAACGTCCAGTCGAGCACAAAATTCAGCTTGTGTTCGATGTGACACTACCCAATCTGAGTATGTATCGCAACTCAGTATTGGAGAATGAAGAGATCAAGAGACAACTTGGTGAGTTGCTGAACGATGGTTTCATTCAACCGAGTAGTTCACCTTGTGGATCTCCTGTGGTGTTAGTGCCAAAGAAAGATGGGACTTGGCGTATGTGCATCGACTATCGAGCACTGAACAAGATCACCATCAAGAACCGATACCCCCTTCCTCGTATTGACGACTTGCTAGACCAATTGAAGCATGCTGTTGTCTTCTCCAAATTGGATCTTAAGTCAGGATATCATCAAGTCAGCATCCGAGAGGAGGATACGTGGAAGACTGCGTTCAAAACATGACAAGGTCTGTTCGAATGGCTGGTCATGCCGTTTGGTCTCTGCAACGCCCCGGCAACTTTCATGCGTCTTACGAATGACGTATTGAGACAGTTCATCGATGACTTTGTGATTGTTTACCTCGATGACATACTAGTTTATAATCGTTCGTGGGATGAGCACCTCATTCATGTCGAAAAGGTGTTCGAACAGCTTCGGCAACATCGACTTCGCCTCAACCGTAAAAAGTGCGAGTTCGGCCAACAAACTCTACTTTACCTCGGATTCATGGTTGGCAACAGTACGTTGCAAATTGACCCAGATAAGGTAAAAGTGATTCGCGAATGGCCGCGACCGCGAACAGTTACGGACGTGCGTAGTTTTGTGGGAGCATGCCTATATCTTCGGAAGTTCATCCGACACTTCTCGATTGTGGCTTCTCCATTGGATGCATTAATCAGGATCGATCAGAAGTTTGAGTGGACAGGGAAACATGAGGACACATTTCTCTTGCTAAAGAGGAAGATCAGCGAGGCTCCTGTGTTAGCTTTGTCGAATCTCCAGAAACCATTCGAGCTAGAAACCGATGCCTCAGGTTATGCGATGGGCGCAGTGCTCATGCAAGAAGGTCGACCAGTGGCATATCACTCTGAGTTATTCCAGGGAGCTCAGAAGAACTACCCGACTTATGATAAGGAGTTATGCGCACTGCATTAGGCCGTGAAACATTGGTGGTGTTACCTCTTGGGTAAAGAGACTGTTGTCCACACTGACCATCAACCGTTGCAATATTTGCAAACTCAGTTCAAGCTACAGCAAGCTCGATACATGAAGTGAATGTCGTATCTGCAACAGTTTAATCTAGTGATTAAGTACAAGAAGGGCGTACACAACAAATTGGCAGACATGTTGTCGCGACCACCAGTTACGACCCTCTGTTTATCAGCATTCATGCAGATCGAGCCCTCATGTCATAATGACTATGCCACTATGTACAGTGAAGACCCTGATTTTCAAACAGCACTGACTGAGCTCGAAACAGGGAAACCTACGGAGTTCGTTCATCAAGAAGGACTCTTGTACAAGGGCAATTTACTTTGCATACCTCGTGGAGCACCTCGAATTCAATGGTTGCGAGAAGTGCACACATCGAAGATAGATGGTCACTTTGGGGTTACAAAGACGTTGCAAAATCTTCACCGACATGTGTTCTGGCCGCGTATGCAGCAGGATGTGGCTAGTTTTGTTCGAGGCTATGGTCTCTGCAGTATCTTGAAACCGGCAAACCAAAAATTAGGTTTGTACACTCCTTTGCCAGTTCCATCGCGACCATGGGAGAGTATATCCATGGATTTCTTGGGAGGATTGCCGAAGACCCGATGTGGCAATGACTATCTATTCGTGGTTGTTGATCGGTTCTCAAAAATGATTATTCTTATACCTTGTCGAAAGACTATCACAGAAAAAGAAGCAGCTCGGGTATTCTTTCAACACGTTTGGACACACTTCAGACTGCTGACTTCTATTGTGTTTAATCCTGATACCCGGTTCCTTAGTCACTTTTGGTGATCGCTCTGGACAATGATGGACACCAAGCTAAAGAGGAGTACTTCCTTTCATCCGCAAACTGATGGTCAAACCGAGGTGGTAAATCGCATTGTCATTCATCTCTTGAGAGGATATAACTCGAAGCACCCAAAGACCTGGGATGAAAGCATACTGTACCTGCAGTTTGCTTTTAATCGAGCAGTGCATGGTTCGACTGGAAAGTCGTCGTTTGAGGTCTATTTAGGATTTCTACCACAGAGTCCATTCGACATGGAGTTTATGATTCCTACCTCAGCACAGAACAGGAAGGAAGCATCTGATCAGGATCGAGCACAAAAGTACCTGGAAGTTATTCAACGGCTCCATCGAGAAGTTGAACAGAACTTGCTGAAAGCTCAACTGAAGTACAAGGCGCGACATGATATGCACCAAGTTGATGCGCAATTTCAAGAAGGTGATATGGTATGGTTACATCTGAGTAAGGAGAGACTTAAAGGTGAAGGTAAGAAGCTCAAACCCATCATTATGGTCATTTTCAGATTTTGCGGAAAGTTGGTAATAATGCTTGTCAGCTCGAGTTACTTCCATACATGGATATTTACTCAGTTGTCAATGTTGAGTACCTCAAACTCTTCGAGCCTTCAATGCTGGATGATGAGCCAGATACTATAGTACCATCTGTTGAAGACTTGGTCTATCAACGAGACGAACCTCTACGCGAAGATGTGATTCTGGAGAAGAAGATGACTACCACCCGCAGTGACACAAAGGAGACTTTTCGAATCGGTCGGAAAGATCAACGAGTACATACGGCAAAGTGGTACACCAGAGAAGATGGACAAGCCCAATTTCCACATCTCCAGTTGATCGAGAGGTCGCAACAGGGGTTGGCTCCTTCTCAACAAGGGAGTCATGATCCGGGAGGATCTTTAGGTCGAGTCGCATATGGCTTCGCGACCTTAACCGTGTTCGAAAAGGTTTTGCGATCATTCCCTGTTCGGAATTGTAATCCTATCCAAATATAGGCTACTAAGTCTATCCTTTTAGGATTAGTTAGTTATACGAGTCTAATACGTTTATGTTACTGAGTCTGATACGTATTCATACGATTGGACTATAAATACCTTGTAATAGGTCTAGTGTAGATCATCGAAAAGTTATAGAACTTATTTGAGTTTTAGATACTTATAGTTCCTTCGACGTAGGCAAGCGTACCTAACGTTTGACGTGTAAGCCCTCTTTGAAATAAAGAGTTTTGCAATTACTTTGGGTTTCAGTATTTTCCGATTAAGATCCCATTATTCTGCATATTAGAATCTGGGCGAGCCTAGTGCGAAAACTAAGGCTAGGTCTCAAACGGATCACTTTATGAGTGATTAAGCCACCTAAGACTATGGGTGAGGTTTTGCACAAATCCTTCCCAATACTTTCAAGGCAACGGGCAAAATAGGTTGCAGATGACATATGAATTTTGCCTAACATAGCCCACAAAAATTCAACCTCGATTTCTAGAACTTTGTCCTGATTATGTCACAGCCCAAAATTGTACCGGCCATGAGATGCTGTAAATAGCGAAAGGCTGGATTACAAATTTTGGCGGCCTTTAATTTACCGGGTCAAAAAAGATGTTGCCCTTCCTCAGCTATATCACTCCAAATTTTACCAGGGGTGTAAACAATAGAAGCATGAAAAGTTCCCTCGGGTTTTAACCCGATCAGATTTGCAAATTCATCAATTGAGAAATTATAATCCACGTATAGTGTTTTGTTGGAAGGAGGCTAGAATTTCCCATACGACTTCGCGAAAAGTCGGAACTAGAACTCCTATAAGCGTGTCCCAACCCACATTACTAAGTAGGCGTTTAACATCATCTTCAATTCCTAGAGATCTAGTGGCATGAACATCTAGAAACCTAGTAGGCCACAAGGGTCTCTTCTTTAAATGCATAAATCTAGCAAGATGATCAAGGTTTGTGAAGTAAATCTGCGAAAAATCTGGATTGGAGAAAGTTTGAGGAGACATACCGTGTTTGCGCTTCGTTACCTTCTTGACATGGCATAGGGGAGTCGTCATTGTTGTAGAAAACTGTAGATCCGGGGCTGGTGTGACGCGAGGAGTCGGAATCCACGATCGGATTGAAGTTTGAACTGTCGGATTTGGATTTGTGAGGCTAAGTGTGCAGGGATTTTTGTGAAGAACAAGGGCTAAAAAAACAATGGTGCTACTGTTTGGAGAGGATGTGTATGGTTAAATAGGGTGGCAGGGTGGTTTTGAGAAGGGTTTGGAAAGAAAAAAGACAAAAAGAAAGCAAAAAGGTCAGTTTTAGCCGAAAAAGGAAAGGAAACCGAGCTGGGCACGACCATGAGCACGGGGCGTGCTCCGGGTCGTGTTCGGCTCGGTTTGCACCCGCTACTGCCAGGTGGTCGCACTACAAGAGGTAAATGTAACACCCCAGTTTTTGATTATCTTTTCTGCTTGCGAATCAGCATACCTTCTTTGGAAACCCTGATATTTTAACCCTATCTTGATCTTGGGTATGCCACTACCTTAACCTAAAAAGTTGGTTGCTAAACTTCATTGACCAGATCGTTTTCACATTTCAATCCAAAAGCGTTTCAATTTAGTCCTTTTCAGAAGTTTCAGAAAACCCAAAAAAGGCTAAAAGTCCCAGATCACCTCAAAATCCAAATCTGATCAAGTGATAACCTTTCTTTCATTTTTCTGAACATTTTTCCCTTTTGGAAGAATTCCAGAATCTCGACCAAAACCCTAGTTTCAGCCTCGACAAAAGTTCAAACCCTAATTACCCTAATTACCCTGTTTTCGAATTTTGTCAAAACCACCTGATGTTATCGGATTTCATCATTTTTCCTGCTAGATGAGTCCAAGACATTTAGTAGCACTCATCTGCAAAATCAGAATTCAAATCAGCCCTTCAGATCTTCAGAATTGAAATTAGGCCCAAACTCCCGAGCCAAAACCTTCACAGATCAGTCCAAATCGTTGCAAATAGGTCCAAAGTTCACAACCAGGTTCCTGTGAAGTTTTCAACCAGCAACCACCAAACTGCCGCGCCGTTGAACTCGTCGCCGGCGAGGTTCGCCGCGCTGCCACCTCACGGCCACGTAGCCACCAGCCGTGCGCAGCTGTACCGCCACCGTGGAGCGCTCAAGCCCCACCGTGCCACCTTCTTCCCCGCGCGCGCGTGCTGCTGCTGCCAGGAGCTTTATGCCATTTGGCCACCATCCCGTAGATCATCGCCACCACCCTGACCGAATCCAGATGTCCCGCGATTCACCGTCTCTGGCAGAGCCCCGCCGTGTCCCAAAGTGCATCGATGACCGCCCCGGCGTCAGAAGAGGATCTCCCCGGCGATTGCTGCTGCTCCCGAGAGCCTCACCCACGGCTATATAAACCCCCTCCCTTGCCCAGCATTGCCTCACACCACCCCACAGCTTCCTTGCCTTAGTCTTAGCACCAGAGAGCAACCGAGCCCTCAGCGCCGCCGCGAAGCTCATCTTCTCCGGCGAGCAGTTTCTGGAGCTCACGGCGCCAGCCTCGCCCGAAGATTCCCCCTCCAAACCAACGCCACCAGTAAGCTCCTTTCATTCCCCTGTACGTTTCATAGCCATCAATTGGTCCCCGGCGCACCTCAATGCCGGCGATCACCGAAAAACTTAAAAAACCCCTGTTCCCGCAATGCCTAGCGATTTAGCTCGAATTAGCCTTCGTGCCAGTGATAGGAATTGACCAGTGCACCCATTTGAGCAAGCCTGTAAGCTTAGATTTTGAATTTGAGCAGAGATCATGGCCTTTCCGAAGTTTGCGCGCCACCAGTGAGCTGGTCCCCGTCGCCAAGCTTCTCCGGCCACTCTCCGGCCGATTCAACCCAGCAAATAGATCCCTCACCTCACCCTCTCACTCCCTGAGCAAGGAATTGAGCTCAAGCCTTTTAAAACAGAAACGCCCAAACTGGAGGTTG
The DNA here is from genome assembly GCA_019359835.1 of Pharus latifolius. Lineage (NCBI taxonomy): Eukaryota > Viridiplantae > Streptophyta > Magnoliopsida > Poales > Poaceae > Pharus > Pharus latifolius. The sequence continues at coordinate 36,250,249 of CM033321.1, read as the reverse complement.
TCTTCTCCAGCGCCGGTCGCCGGAATTTATCCCCGGCCGATCTAGCCTCGCTCACCTTGTCATTTAGATAGATCTCAACCCCCTGAGCAATTTTGTCTACTAGCCCGACCTCTGAATCGACCTGAATCAAAAGTTATAGCTATGCCAAGGTTGCTGTCCAGTAGCTCAGTTCATGTCCAGGCCACCGTGTTTGCTCACCGGAATTGGCCACCCTCTGGACACTTTCAGCCCTTGAGCCTGTTGAGAGTTTTGTAGCTGATATCAATGCCTAAACCCCAGACAAAGTTGTGCATCAATTGGAGTCCTGAGTCAAAAGTTATGCAATGCCCTAGTTTCTGGCCATGTCTAACACTATGTCAGTGCATGTCCACCTGTGGCATTGGATGATTTGGACTTGTTTCTTTTGAGCAATTGAAATGCCACTTTGTCCACTAAGCCTTTTGAGCCATGTTCTACAACATTCCCTACTATCACATCTCCAGAAAACAAACCTAGAACCGATTTAGGGCAATGTCAAGCCATGAGTCGAATGTCAGCCCTTCGACATTCAAGCCCTTTGAACCCATCTCTTCAACCAACGTCAAGTGACCTTGTCTAAACCATTTCCCCTGCATGCATGATGTATTTACGTATTATTTTCTAGTGCTTGTATGCTTATATAGTGTGTATGTGTTGTTTGTACCCGTCGTGGAACCAGACGTTGAAGGAGCAGAGGAGATCCCTGAAGATTCATTTGAGCAGCTAGACCCGTACTGCAAGGCAAGTCTCAAACCCTTGATCATGTCTCACCTGCTATTTTGAAATGAAGTATGTTAACTGTTTTCCAGTATATGCATGCCTTAGATTCAAATAAGAATTATGTTTCGATGAAATGACTAGATATGACCTAAATGATTGTAAAGCCCCTTTTGACATTGAATATCCCTGCACCCTTGTTACCCTAGATTATCATGCTTAGGCTATGCTATGCTTAAAGATGATATGACAAATGTTGAATGGTCACATATGAGAAAAGCATGTTCAAAACCCCTTTTGTGAAAGAAAATGTGATTGGAATCGATAGTGAGGATGGTTTGATTGGATGGTGCTGTGTGCGCACTGGGAATGTGAAAGACTCCTCACTAAAGATTCATAAGGACTAGAATCTTGTGTTGTGCTTCTATGCGGCATGAAAAACGTACCAACCACCTGCCTGTTTATGGGACGGGCGCAACTTAGTAGCTTTCCTTAGTGTTAGTTTTTCCCTGCAATGGTTGTCGGTCCAGTTTCTTGCGAGGACTGGTGGGCCGCAGAAGGCCACGAGTGATGTGAGTTCAGAAAAATCATGAGAGGAAAAGGTGGAAAGAAGGAAGACGCCCTAAGCCAGATTAAGTCGTGCGCGACTATAATCAAGAGAGGCTATGTGTCTTGCGAGAGCATAGGCCCAGGCTAGGAAGTAAGGCAGTGGGGAGGACCCACAACGGTACTTGAGACTTAACTGTCTATTTACCGGGCAGGGAAATAGTTAATACTAGGACTGTAAATTGTTGTGTCATCTCGGCCTTGTCACATGCGTAAAAGTCGCATGAAGCTGATCCGACTTGAAAGCCGAATGATTGGTGGATTAAGGTGGTACACCTTTGCAAAGTTTAAAAAGTATCGGATACTCTGAGCTCCCAGGTCATAGAGTCTGCGCGCTGTGAATTCTATTCACGTCGATGCAGCACAAGTAGCTTTTGGAAGTTTTTCACAAAATCTGAGTAAAGTGGTGACTCATGAAAGACCGCCACACACAACATTTCTGAAAATCTAGCTTAGGATTTTAAAAGCCTCGCTTTCGAAAATAAAGATCTTTCTTCAAAGCTGTATGTGAAAATCTATTATATATGGATATACAAAGCCAAAGAGCTATTTCTTGAGAAATTCCCCCTCATCTATATACATGCATTGTTACTTGGGACTTGTTGAGCACCATGTGGACAATGTGCTCACCCTTGCTTTTACAAACAAATTTAGAGGAAGGATTCGCCGACCCTGAATCTTATGGTCTTGAACCCAATATGGAACAAGAAGAAGAAGCTGAGGACCCATCTGGTTAAAGGGTTATGCACCAAGGTGGAGTTCGATGTGGAGAAGGCCCAAGCAATACCGCCGCTGCAGAGAAAGAAGACTGAAGAAGTCCTTTTGTTTATCGTTGCTGTTTTATTTTGTGCCGACCTTTGTGTCGAAAACTCCTTAATTTGTATTAACAATTAAGTGCGTCATTTCGGCGCTAAGTTATTGTAATGTTGGTCCTTGTGATCAGCACTTGTTTTTAATTACTCGCATTTTTATATAATGCATCTTGTTGTTGTGAGCTGCAATGTGCCTTTTCTGAGTGCAATCCACCTGGGCGATTGCCACTGGAATCCTCAAATGAGGGTCCCACAGTAAACCCTACCCATTGTAGCTTACAACTCAGTTAATATACTCAACTTGCAAAATCTAACTTACATTTTCATAACTTAAAGTGGACGATGGATGCCAGCACACTTCCTGAGGACCCCACCCCCAGCATAGCGCATGATCGAGCTCCTTCGGCCCCCATGCCTCCTCCAACGCCCTCGACCCAGCCAAAGGACGCACGTCTCCTTGGAAAGCCCCTTCACCATCAAATGAAGCCAGCGGCACCTCGCCCCAACCTTCCAAGGTATACACTCTCTCCCCAGCCAAAGGCAAGGGCAAAGGCATGGGGAAACAAAGCCAGCCTGGTACATTCAAGAACGGGTTCCCACTCGTGTCGAAGCCCCTTCTGCACAATATGGATTAGACAACCAGAAGTCTCGACGCCACTTGAACTTCTTAGTTCACTTCAGGCCAGGACATTTTGACTATGAGGCTGGGAGCATGTCCGTGGCCCACGAGGATTTGTTCGACCTCTTCAACTGGCAGGAACTTGATATGTCATCATAAGGACTGGAGTCCTATGAGTTTGCTGATCCTATATGTTGTCATAGTTCATTTAATAAATCTAATTGCAATACTTACTAATGTCTACTTTGCATGCAGGTGCATGTACACGCTGGCGTCGATGAGGGCATGTGACAGGGTGAGTTTACTCGACCTAGAGAAAATAAGCCTCACGATGCTAGAGCAGGATCCAGCACATGTGGAGAAATGCATATCAAGGGCACTATTAGCACAGTAGGACCCGGAGTTCATTCTTGCGCTGTACCACCAAAGGTTAGTGCATTTTCTACTAATTTAACTCATATGTTACGCCTAACATGTACATGAAACGGTTCTCTTTTATGTACAATGTAGGGGCCACTGGGTCCTCGTCATCATTTGCCCATGGAGGAATGAGGTGTACTACCTCGATTCGATGAATGATAGGGTAGTGCATGTTTTCACTCTCACGTGGCACATACACTACTACAGAAATGCTTTGCACTAACGGTTCAAAAGAGACTGTACTAACGGTTCTCATACCGCTAGTGATTGGTACGATAGAACAAACCTAGCAGTACTCTAACGGTTGCAAAACCGTCAGTACAACAACTCTATTCTAACGGTTCTATGTTAAAGAACCGTTAGAATATCTTAATTTATTCTAATGGTTCTCTAGTCGCAACCATTAGTATTATAAAACTTCTTCTAATGGTTCCAGGTTATGAACCACTAAAATATAGCTGCTAATGGTTAGAGCGAAAGGAGCCTTATTCTAACGGTTAAATAAACTTAACCGTTAGTACTAGCACAACTTCTAATGGTTCTCTAGTAGTAACCGCTAGAAGAGAGTGCCTTGTTCTAATAGTTAACAAAACGAACCGTTAGAAGAATTATTATTCTATCGGTTCTGAGTTAGTAACCGTTAGAATATGTTACAAAAGGCTACATACACCAATTAAAAAGGTACATTCGAACCATTAGAAGCTACAGATACAAATTAAAAAGGTACATTCACAAATACACCAATACAGAGATACAAACATTGAATAGATTGAATTTAATTATTCACAGATTGAATTTATTCACAAATACTCCAATACAGAGATACACACATTGAACAGATTGAATTTAATTATTCACAGATTGAATTTATTCACAAGTACACCAATACACATGCACACATACACCAATTCTCACATTCAATTTATATTACAAAAGTCATTCACGATCGATTGTTGATAGCCACTTCATCCATCACATATTGAGCCCAAATTTGTCGCAGCTCCTTTACCTGAGGCAGCTCATATTGATCTTTCAACATGGCACTCTGCATGCATGTATTAAGTTAGGAACGTACATCACATCCAATGTTCGAATTTGAGTTAGGAAAAATTTCTTAAATTAGGGAATTGGGCAAAGTCTGTCCTGAACAGGTCATACATAAACCTCATGACATAAAACCCACATTCCCACGATTGTGGGTACTGATGGCACTGGGATAATATCATATGCGAAGACATAAACCCACATTAACTCGAAAGAACTAATTAAGCATAAATTAAAAGACTCATGAGTAGTTCCATCCTTATTAATCACCTCATATTCTTTCCAAGAAATTGTTGTGCCCTTTCGACTCGTCATGCCTCCCTCCAGTGGTAACATAATTTTTGAAAGTCCTGCATTTAATTTAGCATTGTCGGTTAATATGTTATCATTAATTAGCTAGTCAGATCAAAATTTAAATCAACTCTATTACTTACGCGTCTATGTGCCACGTGAGGGTGAAAATATGCGCTACCCTGTCACTCATCGAATCGAGATAGCACACCTCATTCCTCCATGGGAAAATGATGACGAGGACCCAGTGGCCCCTACATTGTACATAAAAGAGAACCGTTTCATGTATATGTTAGGCATAACATACAAGAATGAGTTAAATTAGTAGGAAATGCACTAACCTTTGATGGTACGGCGCAAGAATGAACTCCCGATCCTGCTGCGCTAGTAGTGCTCTTGATATGTATTGCTCCGCATGTGCTGGGTCATGCTCTAGCATCGTGAGGCTTATTTTCTCTGGGTTGAGGAAACCCACCCTGTCACATGCCCTCATCGACGCCAGCGTGTACATGCACCTGCATGCAAAGTAGACATTAGTAAGTATTGCAATTAGATTTATTAAATGAACTACGACAACATATAGGATCAGCAAACTCACAGGACTCCAATACGTATGATGGACATATCAAGTTCCTGCAAGTTGAAGAGGTCGAACAAATCCTCGTGGGCCACGGACATGCTCCCGGCCTCACGGTTAAAATGTCATGGCCTGAAGTGAACTAAGAAGTTCAAGTGGCGCCGAGACCGGGTTAGGTACCACTCGTGGAGACTTCTAGTTGTCTGATCCATATTGCGCAAAAGGGACTCTGACACGAGTGGGAACCTGTTCTTGAACATACCAGGCTGGTTTTGTTTCCCCTTGCCTTTGCCCTTGCCTTAGGCCTTGCCCTTTCCTTTGGCTGGGGAGTGAGTATATACCTTGGAAGGTTGGGGCGAGGTGCCGCTGACTTCATTTGATGGCGAAGGGGCTTTCCGATGAGATGTGCGTCCTTTGGCTAGGGTCGAGGTCGTCGGAGGAGGCATGGGGACCGAAGGAGCTCGGTCATGCGCTGTGCTGGGGGTGGGGTCCTCAGGAAGTGCGCTAGCATCCATCGTCCACTTTAAGTTACGAAAACATAAGTTAGATTTTGCAAGTTGAGTATATTAACTGAGTTGTAAGCTACAATGGATAGGATTTACCTCCTGTAGTTTAACACCCTTCTTGGGCCACTGTATGTATGAGCCCAATGCCTCAGCAATTGTTCGCATTTCCTCCATTGGGACGGGTAACGGAAAAGCGTTGTAGCCCAGGAGGGCCATGTCCACCTGTACCTTTGCAAAACCAGGTGTCGACGATTTGGACTCGGGGTCCTTAGTAGATCTTATGCAAATTTGTGAGTTGCGAGGCCTTTCAGGGTGCTCCTCCGGGAAGGTAGGATGAGTAATATCTGTATGGGCACAAGAGAATTTATACAGGTTCGGGCCCTCGATGGTGGGAGTAATAGCCCTACGCCCTGTTATGATTTCACTATATGAGAAAAGGTGTTTACAAGAGGGAGGAAGAGATGATCACAGGTGAAGATCTCTCCTATGTTAGTGTCTATCTAACTATGTCTAAGTCTTCAAGCTATTCTGACTCATGGTAATGCTTGTATGCTCAACTGTCCCTTAGATCGTGCATTGACCACCTCTTTATACTGAACAAAAGGGCGCCAACGTGAAACGGCCTTGGACGGTTGCTAGGATGCAGTTTTGTTAACTGCACTTAACTTCCCCGCAGGCTTAACATGTGCAATCAAGGGATAACCGCACATGTTAACCTCCTGGCAGTTGTCTTCATACGTGGAGAAATCCTCATGATCCTCGGGATATGCCTGTTCAAAGGGTTAGATATTCTCGAGTTATTTTGGTCACAAATAGTCAACAACCTTCTGACCGCGCATCGTCTGCAGTCTTCTGACCGCGCACTGTCTGCAGCCTCATGATCGTGCAAGGTCTGCGATCGTAAATCATCTTTGTGTCTGCGCCCTTCTGGTCGTCTGAGACCATAGCAACGGACTTATAGGCACACGTCTAATCTGATTCTATCTTTAAACCAAATGTATATTATTTTGAACTAGCTCGGGTGATAATCCTCGTCAGCTAGCCCCCAAATTTGAAAAAAATCAAGAGACGTATTTACTTCAAATTGTAATCCTGCATTGAAATTACGAACCCGACGCTTCAACTTCAATTGAAACTATTCCGCCGTGTGACAGTTCATATCCCTAGAAAAACCCTGAGTTTTTCTTGTCAGGTAATAATGACTTAATTGACCTATCGTGATGGCAACCGTAAGTGTGTTTTAAGAACCCGAGACGTGTGTGGAAATGAACTGACGCCTTCTGGCTCTATAAATAGAAGAGCTTTTAGGTTCTTTGAACTCACGAGTTTTACATCTTGACTAAGTCTTTTAGAGCCACTTCTCCTCTCTGGTTACTCCCTCTAATCCTCTATTCTTGCCTCGATGGCAGATCAAGACCCCAAGAACATTATCGAGATTGAGAGTGATGAAGAAGTGATACCCGAACTCGACCACGACTTCCAGAAGGTAAGACTTTTCTGGAACTCTGGTTCAGGTCGTCGTTTTACACCCTGATTGTTTCCAAATGCATTTTGGGAACTTACAGATGACTAAGGAACTGATTCCTCCAAAGAAGAAGTCGAAGGTTGATGAAGGATCCTCCAGTGGAGCTTCATTTACAAGTGCAAAGGTTGGGGATGCACCATTGTGCTCTCTTTCCTTGTCCCATGTAGTTCTCCCTGTCCATGCAACTCGTCAGGTTGAATCCTTATCTCCACATTTGGAGATCCATAACAATCCTTCAAAGCTTCCATCTACTTCTGGGAAAAGTCTCACACCTCTACGATCAGACGATCCTCAGCTTTTGTTGGGTGATCAATTTTCTGGTGGGAAGATTGCACTCCCGCGACCAGATGGTCATCGACTTTTGTCGGGTGATCTACTTCCCAGGGGAAGTACCACATCCTCCCGTCCAACTTTACTGCGAGGATTGGTAATCATCTTCATTCTCTCTCTACTGATCGTTTTATCTTTAAAACTAACGCATGCATGTGCAGGAGATGAAAATCTCTGGAGCCCCCAGTGACCAGCCTGCTAAAGTCCAGACTCTTTTTGGTATTGAATCATACCGAACCAAGGTCCGCCTATGTGATATCACAGACTTTTAGGACAATTTCACAGGGTTTCCTCCAATTCGTTGACTTTTTTGATGTGAAGAAAAAATGCCATTTGCCTTGACCGTTTTACCACCAGTAGAAACCTCTGGCAAGGGGGTGTGGAAGAGTTCAAGTCTTTTTGAAGGTATATTCTCGGCTTTTTGCTTACTCATCGGGCTGATCGAGGAAAGCGGGATTCTTGGCTTGCTGGCTATGTGTCCTTGGAACCGTCGCTTCTGTTGATTCTGCTGTTTAAAAAAAAATGGTAATCAAATTCCTAAGTTTAGAACAATTGCATGGAAAACCTGGTTAAAGAGTCATTATTTTCTTTGACCTCCCACCGTTCACGACATCCCTTGCTTCTCGCAAGAACGGCTCCTCGGTGGAGGACCTGGAAACGCAAGAGTGCCAAAGTGGGGCTACTCTGTCCGGAGGGGAATCCAATCCGGATCGGGCAGCGCTTGACAGCTCGAGAAAAGCCATGAAAAATCCTGGGACGCGGAAGTTTCGCCAGGAGATAGAGAGTCGGTCTTCAACTTCAAGCAACAACGAGATGGAAATGACTTCATAACATAGTTTGCCTTTTTTTTTTGTTTGGTTTTGGGTCTTTCGCTTCTCGGCAATGCTTCGGTCGTTCATACCAAACAAACTGGGAATGTTTCGACCTATAACTCAACCTGAGAGAGAGATAGGATCGTAATGGAGGGCTGATCGAAGAAAGAGAGGAAGTTAAGAGAGAAAGAATACTGACTAAATAGGGAGTTCCGAGCTCATTTTATGAAAAAGGGTTTTTAGATATTGGTGCTCAATGCTTGTGACCGCCACTCTTCATAAATAGCTTTAGCTCGGGTTGACTGTGTACCCATAGGCTTGTTTATTAGGCTCATACAGACAAACTGGACATCTCGCCGACCTACAACCATACCAAGAAGATCCCTTGATTCTGCTTCCGTCTCAGTCTGATTAGATATGTCATTGAAATTTTGTCTCTGTTTTCTTTTCGGATTCTGAGGATGAGCCAGCCGATCCTAACATAATTTTTTAGGAGCCGGACGACGAAGCCTCATAATCAGATAAAGATGTCTCCGACGCTTTCTTTGATCGCTTTGCCCGAGAAAGTAAGAAATAGACCACTTCGCCGTAATGGTTTAAAGAGTACCAGGTTTTAGCCAGAATTCCCTAACTAAATTATAAATTGGGAGTGTCTGGACTTTATTTCAGGCCTTGTCTGTCCACCTCTTCTGAACGAACCTCGGCCTATCAATGGAATGCCCTGAGCGGAACCATATCGAAAGACCTACTCCAGGGTTTCAAAAGAATAGGAATAAACCATACCAAGAAAATTCAGACTTTCTTTTTGATGCTGCGATCACATAAAAACATAAACTTTGAAGCTCAATAGCTAAATACATGGCAATTAAATCATGAGCCGGGAAATGGAACCAAAGGATGGCGACAAGAAGGCGGTCATTAACAATAGGTTAGGTTGGGGAGGAGTTGAAGTAGCTAAACTCCTCCCCACCTCCCCTCTCGGGGCGCGGGCTGCCTAATCTGTACTGGGATGGTCTCGCAGGTTATCCCTCGAGTGAACTCTCCAAAAAGAAAAAGAGTCTCTAGAGAAGAAGACCGATGAGATGTCTTTGGCCATTCTGCATTTGGTAGAATGTTATGACAATTCCCGTGAAGAGGCGTGCCAATTCTGCTTGGAGAGGGACTATGCTTGGCAGCAGCGAGAACTCTCCGATACGATAAGGAATAATAGCGCTTCTTTGCTTCGGGATGATGTAGATAGGATTAGAGCCATAGCCAGTTCCCTTGGGGCGGTCAGTATTGATCCCACTGATGTTAACATATCATTGGGAGAACTTTGTAAACGGATATCGGACCAGGTTGACGCTTTGGTCGCCTGTGTCCCTTTTGTATGTAAAGATTGTCAGAAATAAAGAATTTTTTTTCCTTACATACTTGATCTCTTAAAAGGATTATGTAAAACTAATAATCCGAATTAAGGTTCTTTATATTTTGTGCAAAGAAATGGTTACACAAGAATGCCTCTACGACCAAAAATACACAGGTAGGTTTCTGTCCAAAACCGGCTCAGGATAGTTCTTTGTCTCAGAATAGCATTGAGATTGTAGACTGCGATCAGAACTAGAGTAACGATCACAGAACAGTATCTTGACCATACGGCGACCACAACTGTTGTGATCACATATATTGCAGCGATCACAGAATTGCATTGCGATCAGTATACAGGACATAAGTTTACTCAAAGTCATAAGGGATTATTTCCATAATAAACTCTTAAGAATTTCTAATATTTTTATCTGTACCATAGTCCCTGAATGTGAAATAAAATGATAAAGATACATTTCATTTCGGATTCATCACTGGGTATGGATAATAGGTTCCAAGAAGAAAGGCACCCATTATGGGAAATTAATAAAATATCCGGTGAAGGGTTGTATCGGGTATATAAAAGGAAAAGGTAGCTTACTGGAGAAGTTCCACAACCAAAAACCCTTCGTTGCCTTAGGCATTTTTGCCGCACAAAACCCTCTTTTGCACACCTCGTCTTCGTCGTCTTCAAAGCCATCACCTTTTTCTGCAATCCTCTGTAGTAATGGCATCCTGGAGCCGATCTGTCCACCACACAGAGGAGAGTCTGGCGGCACTAGAGAAAGAAGAGATTCTCCCCCCACGGTTGCTGATCAATTGGTGGTCAGCGGGGAAAAACGAAGAAACCCCAGCCGTTCACGAGGGTGAACTGGTGATCTTCGAGGAGTACTTGCGCTGCGGGTTCCGATTCCCAGAGAGTGAGTTCCTGCAGGGAATCTTGGACCACTACGGGTTGGAGTTGGTGAATCTCCACCCAAATGCGGTTCTTATCCTGGTGATTTTTCAGCATCTGTGTGAAGCTTTCGTTGGAGTGCTTCCAAGCGTGGAGCTTTTCCGACGCTTCTACTTCTCGGCATGGTCAAAGAGTGCCAATGCCGCTGGGTGCATCTACTTCCGCATAAGGGAGAAGAAAGAGTACCCATTCCCGCCTCTGCGGGATTCTGTGCACGGGTGGCACCACAAATGGTTCTACTGCACCCCTCTGTCGGAGAGCGGATTGTGGTTCACGAACACTTGACTGGAGAAGGACAGTGAGTTAGACTCCATTCCTTCTCTGAGCATGGAACTAAAGAAGCAAGCTCAAGCCATCCTTCACTTAGTCCAGCAGGGCTTGATCACGCGTGACATCATCTGTGACTTTGTGAAGAATAGGATGAGCCCCCTGCGCGAGAGGGCACATTCGGCTTGGGAGGTGGAGTCCATAGCAGACAACACCTTAGATTATAACACCAGTATATCTTTTGGTCAACGAAATTCGCATTTTTTACTAATGAAAGATGTCATATCAAGTAATATGCTTGTTTGTGACGCAGTGCTGTCTTTGTCCGAAATCGAAAAAAGGACAAATTACCTCCTACGGGCGTATAATGCCGCGGCGGAGGGAGCTAAAGGGTCTCCTCGCCCCCAGAGCTTAATTGATGCCGGCAATGATCTTAAACAAGAGTGCCGAAAGGTATGATCTTTCCCAACAAGCTCTATTGTAAATCACCAAGACTTACCAAAGCATTTTAAATAATACAGCTACTGGGAAAATTCATTGAGGTGAAACGCCCAAGTGAGGATGCTGGTCCTTCGGGGGGATCAGCCGCGAAGAAGGCGAAGAGAACCCCCTCGAAGCGCAAGATGAAGGAGCCTGCTCCCGAAAAACCTAAGAAGGTCTTAGGAAGGTCTTCTTCGAAGAAGAAAACCACCACCGCGAAGAAGACCGCGGTAAGATTCTCTTCCCCCATGTACCTTCAAGTGCGAATACAAATTACTTCTTAGTCGTACAGGGTGAGGGGAGTGAGGACGAGGAAGACGACATTCCTCTAATTCGTCGCAAGAGGAAAGCGACTGACCTTCTGGAGACAAGTATCCCAGAGAGGTCACCCTCCCCTCAAACCGACGAAGTATTGTCCATGACTGCAGGGACAGGGATAGCTACAATGGGCCCCGTGACCACTGACAATCCTGTGGTTACAGGAGAAACCCTTGCGCCTGAGGCTTGTGAAGCCCCAGGACTGATAACTCCTCCCTTACTGATCGAGGGAGCGACCGTGGTAAGAATCCTCACAGTCTTGTATTTTGTCATCCTTCTGCATATACCCATAGGATTGTGTACATACAGGGAGAAGTGGATACTATCCTGTTTAAGAAAAGGAAAACAAGGATAGAGGATGATTCTTTCCCAAGAGCACCCAGTGGGCTTCTTTCTCTCAGGAGCTCATCATCGAAACCCAAATCATGGGTGGGGTTTCGAATAAAGTAAGAATTTCCCCTATCGCCATCTAGAGATGATCGACAGGAGGCATTTTACCTCACAATCTGTTTGTTTTTTTTAGGCGCAGGGATGCTACGCCCAGTACTCCGGCGACCTCAACAAGCCTTGGCACAACACCTATAGTAGAGGTCGCGGGAGAGCCAAGTTGTACTCCCATGGTCGAAGAAGTTCTTCAGGCCATCGTGGAGGGAATGGCAGCAGAGATCCAATCCCAAAGGATGGAAATCGCAGTCCCGGCCACAGAGGGGGATCAGTAGGAAAGATCATCTACTGCCCCTGCCATGGACACAACAAGTCTTGAGGCTCGACCTCACGCTGAAGTTGAGAGCAGCTCATTCAGTGATTACATAGAGGTACGCAAAAAACTCTTTTTATTATTTTTGAGCTCGCAGAAATTTAGGAATATCCAAGTTTTAAGAGCAATTTCTTATCGTGTTTCAGGACTTGACCCTGGTAGCAACCAGGTCGATAGCTATAGCAAAGCATATTGAGGTCACACAACAGGAGATCAGCCGGCTGCAACAGTAAGTGTGGTGCTCTTTATTCGTGCTAACTTGAATCCGTATTTAAGCGTAGCTGATCATCTTTCTTGTTACAGAGAAAATGCCTTTTTGAACAAAAGCATGGCTGATCGGGAGAATCAAGAAGAAGCGGCAACCGCGAGATGTTCTTCTCTAGAGAGGGAACTTCGCGAAGAGCACTCAAAACTTTCTTGTAAGTCTACTTCTGACCAGAAAGAATTATTTCGTTACATGAACTGCTATAAAAATCGTCTGCCATGTTCATGCAGCACAAGAGGATCAAATAAGCCTTCTTTCAAGAGAAAAGAATGACCTTCAGGCGACCATCGAGCTCCAAAGCTCGAAGATTGATATGGTCGGCACGGAGAATGAGAATTTGAGAACAACGATTGAATCTGGCAGCTATGTTCAATCTTCTATCTTCGAAAAGCTGAAAACGGTGGCAACTCTGCTCAAAGCTGATGTGGTCGAATCTGAAAAGATCAATCCTAGCTTCGGTGAGTTAGCCACATTGGTTGCACTCAGGCTGAATCACTTCTCGAATATCTTCCTGAAGATACAAGGCGACAGGAAGAGGAGATAAGGACAAAAGTGCAATCTATAGCCTCCGCCATCCTCTGCAGACTCTGTTTCACCACGGCCCTGATCTTGATTTGAAACTAGTGGTCGGAGATGTAGAAATCGAGAGTGAAGATCAGCTTGAGGCCATAATGGAGGTCAGGCCCTTGATCGAAAACCTCTTGAAAGAACTTGGCTTATCTTAATTGTTGATGTAACAATTTTTGTACCTGCAAGCATGTGATTATACAATGCAAATGCATGCCTTAAATTTTGAAAAAGAAAGTACTTCTCTTCATTTCATGTTATGACCATATTCCCTTAGTCCCCCACTGAGATCATAAGTACTGAAGACTTGCTATTATAATCTCAGGAAGAAATATGGGTGTTCTAAGAAATGTTTCAACTTAGATACAATCATCCGATCATACAGATACTGACCTTAATACGACACCTAGCCTTATTACGAACTGGCAGCCACTCGAATGATCAGGAACATGCCAGTAAGTCCCATGTGCGTTGAGAAATGGCTTATTGAGGGATATCTTATCTGGATGTGACCATGAGATCGGCCAGCGAATCCGGTTAGGATATTGTAGCAAGATGATCATCGGCGATCAGCCCTCGAGCAAGGCTTGTTATAGGTATGGCAAAGAAACGAACGTAACATGAACCAAATGAAAGTACTCACTTTTTTGTTAAACCATGCTAATTGAACAGGAAAAAAGATTGGAGAACTTACACATAAAACTTGCGTAGTTGATCGATGTTCCAAGTATTGGAAAAGATTCTGCCATCCTCCATTGCTAACCGAGCCAATCCTGGTCGTGGTACTGAAACAACAATGTAAGGGCCTTCCCACTGAGGAGAGAACTTATTGCGGTTAGATTGGTTTTGTATTTTTCGTAAAACCAGATCACCCACGTGAAGACTACGCAGCCGCACCCTCTTGCTGTGATATTTTCGCAAAGCTTGCAAATATACTGCTGACCTTATCAGCGCTCAATCACGTTTTTCTTCGAGGAGGATTAAATCCTGAGTTCGTTGTCCGACTTGATCAATCTGATCGAATCTATCTGTTCGAACAGAACCAATACGAATTTCCATAGGTAGTACAGCCTCGGAGCCATATACCAATTGGAAAGGTGTCTTGCCAGTGGCTCGACTATAGGTAGTACGTAGTGCCCACAGAACAGAGTAGAGTTCATCTACCAAAGCCCCGGGCGCATCTTAAGGCGATCGAAAACACGTTTCTTGATGCATGCCTTGTAGTAGCTGCCCGTTGGCACGTTCGATGACACCATTGCTCTGTGGATGAGCTACAGAAGCAAAGCACACCTTGGTTCCAACATTATCGCAATAGTCCAGGAAAAGACCGCTAGCGAATTGGGAACCGTTATCGGTAATGAGACGACTTGGAACACCAAATCGAGTGACGATGTTCTTATGAAAGAACTTCTATGCCGTAGCAGCGGTGATATTATGGACCGGTTCAGTCTCGATCCACTTCATAAACGTGTCAATAGCTACAAATAAGAACTTGTAACCATTAACCACCTATGGCATAGGTCCCACAATATCTATCCCCCAGACCACAGAGGGCCGCGTTAAAGGGATAGTTTGCAAGGCATATGCAGGCTGATGAACCTGTCTGACATGAAATTGACACTGAGGGCATGTTCTTGACCAAGTTTTTGGCATCATCGAGTGCCGAAGTCCAGTAAAAACCTTGTCGGAAAGCTTTCCCGACCAGTGTGCGAAATGACGCGTGCGCACCACACACACCGTCATGGATTTCTTTCAAGAGGGACTTACCTTCCTCTTGAGAAATACAACGCATGAACACTCCTTGAGTACCCTTCCTATACAAAACCCCTTCTATAAGTTTGCATAGGTGCGCTTTTCGAATCAACCAATCACTTTCGGTTTCATCCTCAGGCAAGGTCCCATGTTCGAGATAGACCCTCAATGGATGGGTCCAATATTCTTCATGTCCAAGGTTGGTAATGAAGACTATTACTGGGTCATCTTCAACTGTAGTCATGATCGAAGGATGTTCTAAGTGTTCGATGAACACTCCTGCCAGAGCAGATGTACGTGAGGATCCAATTTTAGATAATTGGTCTGTGAGAATATTGTCCTTTCGCGGGATTATTGGACTTTGAAATGACAAGTGTTTTTTCAATCTCCTCACTTCCCCCAGGTAATGAGTCATTGTCTCATCGGAGGTGTTGTACTCCTTATTTACTTGGTTTACGACCAGCTGTGAGTCTCCCCCCACCACTAATCGACGGACTCCGAGGAATTTTGTGGCCTGAAGCCCTGCAATAAGACCCTCATATTCTGCTAGGTTGTTAGTCGCAACAAAATGTAATTCAATGTGTCGTGGTGTTACGAACACCCCGGCAGGTTTTGTGGACGATCCTAGCAAAGAAAATACGATGTGGGCTAACCGGGTGACCGGTCCTCCCCCGTTGGGCAAGCACAACAAATGACACGAGGGTTTATACAGGTTCGGGTCCCAGTGGGGGCCCTAGTCTTGTCGGTGTGCTCCCGACTGGGGTCGGCTAGGGGAGCCCTCTCGGGGAGAGATGGCTCCGGAGCACACCTATGAGATTGTCTATTCTAAGTAATAATGAGCAATTCCCTCTTTACATGAGGTGTTACAAGGGCTTATATAGCCCCAAAAGAAGCAAAAAGACTAAACTACCCCGCCTGCCACCGTTGGACCGAGGGGTAGCAACGTCCTTCTTCCGGCCAGGGCCCTCGGATGCTCAACAGGTGTCCGCTGATTCCCGAGGCGCTCCTCGCGTGACCTGCACATGACCCGGGACCGGAGACTTTTGCCTCCTGAAGGATGGTAGCGCCCGGGACAGACCACCGGGGGCCTTGTCCCCGGGGTGAAAGGCGGCGCCCGGGACAGGCGCCAGGGGCCTTGTCCCCGGGCTAAAGGCGGCGCCCGGGACAGGCGCCAGGGGCCTTGTCTCCGGGCTAAAGGCGGCGCCCGGGACAGACACCGGGGGCCTTGTCCCCGGGCTAAAGGCGGCGCCCGGGACAGGCGCCAGGGGCCTTGTCCCTGGGCTAAAGGCGGCGCCGGGACAGGGCCAGGGGCCTTGTCCCTGGGCTAAAGGCGGCGCCCGGGACAGACACCGGGGGCCTTGTCCCTGGGCTAAAGGCGGCGCCCAGGACAGGCACCGGGGGCCTTGTCTCCGGGCTAATGGCACAGCTTCTGGACTTAGTCTCGTGGAGATTTCCCCCAACAGCAGCCCCCCATGCCCTCTGGGGACGATGCTCGAGTTCCCAGAGGGAATGGTTCATGTTACCGGGAAAATCACCGAGACAAGCTACTGGAGCCGTGACGCTTCGATTTCCGTGCCGTGCGTTTATGATCGCGCCGTTGTCTCGGTGGGAGCGCGCCGTTCGGCCATAATGGCCGCTCGCGATCTGAATCGACGCCTCGTTTCGCGCGCCCGTCCCTTCAATTCCTGTAACACCCCGGTTTTGGGGGTGAAAATTCCTTTTCATGAAAATCATGCATGCATGTATCTCTTTAGAAGTAGTAAGATTAGTTCAATTCTAATCTATCGTAAGCCCAAAAATCCCAAAATCTATCCTGAAGATCCAATTCAAGATCAGACTGTCCAGATATAATCTACTATTTATCTTGAGTATAAAAGCCTTTAGAAGACAGATCAAATTCAATCTCTAACTCCCAGAATTATCAATCTCTTTCTGTTTTCGAAAACAAGAATTAATTGAGTATTCTAATTACCCTAAATACCCTGAGTTTCAGAATCTAGAGTTAACCAAATCTTAACCTAATCTAGACCAAATTATTCTTGGATTGCAATCATGGGTATGCCAATACCTTAATCCAAAAAGTTGGCAACCAGATTCCATCATTTAAGCCCTTTTCGCAAACTAGTCCAAATTATATCGCAGATTAATCCTTTTCTGATTTCCCAGAGCCAGAAAAGGCTAAAAGCCACAAATCAGCTCCAAATCTCAATTTGATTCAGGTAATACCTCCCAAATTCTATTCAATACAAAATCTCCTTTTGTTAGAGCATCAAAATCTCACCCTAAGTCTCAAATTTCCAGATCTCGACAAAACCCAGATTTGAGATATCCTAATTACCCTGTTTTCACTTTAGTTCAAATTTGATCAAGAGTTCCCAGATTTTATTAGGTCCTCTCTCAAATCATCCGTTGAATAAAGCTCTTCAAATATGTGAAGTCAAAATCAGCCATAATCTTCAATATCTCAGATTTTACAGATTAGTCCAAATCAGAAAACTAAAATTGCAATCGAGTCCAGCCTCTTGTTTCGACCAGCAGCACCACCTTCGACCAGAGCAGCCACAGCCAGGAGCTATGCCATTTTCGACCTCAAGCCCAACTGCGACCAGGAGCGCGACTGCACCGCGAACCTCACCGCCGGTGGAACTCGCCGCTGCGAGCTTCGCCGCAACCCCGTCGCCACATGCGCGCACCAGATTGGCCACCGTGGTAGCGCTGCAGCAGCACCAGCATCGCCCGAATCTTTCCCTCGCACGCGCGCGCGCTCACCTGCAGCAATGTCAGAAGCTTTACACCACATTTCCTCCATGCCGGAGCCGCCAGACGCTTTACCACTGCACCTGCCAGAGCACGCAACGACCGTGTTGAAAAGCCGTCAAGGCCGCTGCACACTGCCACCGTAGCCAACAAGTTGGATATCCTCCCGATTGCTCCAAGTCTCGAGAGCCCCATCCTTCACTATTTAAGCACCCCCGTAGCTCGCAGCAGCTTCACTCCTCACCAGAACCAGCAAGCCTCATTTCTTCTCACCTTCTTCTTCGTCTTCGGCAAGCCGCCTAGGAGGAGCACGACGCAGGGACAATCTACTCCACCAATCTCCAAATTGATTCAACCAGTAAGTACCTTGTGCTCACCTCATCATTCTGTAGGCTTTGATTGAACTCCGGTGGTTCCTGTCACCGGTGATCGCCGTTATTTGCTTTTGCCCTGTTCCAGCCTTGTAGCCTGATTTAGCCAAAATTAGTACTCCTCTTAGTAGAAATTTATGATCAATAGATCCTTCTTAGCAAGCCCATGCTGTTAGATTTTAAATTGAAGCTCAGATGGAGCCTTTCCCTATTTTCGCGCGTCGCCGTGAGCAGTTCATATCGCCGGCCCGTATAGCTTCACCTCCGACCAAATTAACCATAGCAACATGATCCTTGAACTCCGTAGATGGTGTAGCCGAACCTAATTGACCGGAGCTATCTCATATCAGCGGCGCCCCAGTTGTCGTCTTCTTCGAGTCCGGCATCAACGCCGGCGAGCTCCAGTATTTGATTGCAACCCAATTCCTCGCAGGGGAATGATTAGCAACACCCCAGAAGCGTTAATCCTCAACCAATTTCAAGTTTTATCGTCTGTAACTCGCTGCCACCGTAGCTCACCTCAGTTCTTTAAAGCCGATGAGTTCGACTTCGCCGTTCGCCGTTCGCCGTCGTCTCATCGCCGTTGTTCAATCTACTTTGTCCTGTAGATTTGCCTCAACCTACTGAGCATATCACTCCACTGCATCGCCCTTCGATGCCGTGCCAAATCACAAGTAATCCCTATGCCAAGATCTGTCCAGTACCTGTGTCTTGCCGTGTCGCCACCGTGGTTTCTCGTCGCCGTTCATCACCGTCCGACCACCTTAGTTCCTGAAACCTCCACCATTGGATTCTTGTTGTCTTCGCCTACCTCCTAGACATAGTTGGCGAAGCAAAGCTCAAGGAGATCTATCAAATACTCAAGCCCTAGAATCTGGTCGTGCACTGACATTCAATTCACTGTGTCCAGGGGCCTCTTTGCAAATTGCCTAAATTCTGGACCTTTCCTGTGAAAACCACCTTGTCAAATAGCTACCTTATTACATTTTGCATCTAATGCTTTGATCAAATCCCATTTTTCCCACTGGGAATTATCCAAAACATGTCAATGCCATTCCTTGACAATGCCAGCCCTTGTCAGTTCATGCCAGCCAATGGCATTAGGCCAATTTAACCACTTCTGGTTATGTAACCTAAAAACCACCTTGTCCACTGAACTTGTAGAGCTATGTTCTACATTTTGTTCAACTACCACACCTTGAGATAAGCTCTCTAGCATTCCCTGAAGCTATGTTAGAGCCCTGAACTGAATGTCGACCTTTTGACGTTCGTCGTTTTTGAGCAAAACAGCCGCGGACTTGATGTCCATATTGCAGCCTTGAAACCTTGAGAGTCTCTAGCATTCATCCTCAACCCTGATTCCATGAATCTCCATGATTAACTCAAATCCAGCTTTCAAGCTTACCTGCTCCAGTATCGCCAAGAGTATTTCTCCTTTGCATGTTGCATATAGATTATTAATGGATTGTGATTCCTGTTTGCTTGTTTGATCTTTGATTAGAGCAAGAGCCTGAGTATGAAGATTTTGTCAAACCCGACATCAACTGCTGTACCTTACGACGCGGAAGGCAAGTCATATTCTTGAACATCTTGAACCTATATTTTATGAATTGTTAAGATATTGCCTTGACTATAAGCAGTATTGCATTTGATGAAATGAGAAAAGTATGATATGGCATGTGGGACCCTCATTTGAGGAATCCGGTGGCAACCGCCCAGGTGGGTTGCACTCAGAAAAGGTACATTGCAGCTCACAACAACAAGATGCATTATATAAAAATGCGAGTAATTAAAAACAAGTGCTGATCACAAGGACCAACATTACAATAACTTAGCGCCAAAATGACACATTTAAATGTTGATACAAATTAAGGAGTTTTCGACACAGAGGTCGGCACAAAATAAAATAACAATAACAAACGAAAAGACTTCATCAGTCTTCTTCTTCTGCAGCAGCGGTGTTGTACGGGCCTTTTTCACATCTGACTCCACCTTGGTACATAACCCTCTAGCAAGCTGGGTCTTCAGTTTCTTCTTCTTGTTCCACATTGGGTTCAAGACCGTAAGATTCGGGGTCGACGAATCCTTCTTCTAAATTTGTTTGTAAAAGCAAGGGTGAGCACATTGTCCACATGGTGCTCAACAAGTCCCAAATAAGAATGCAAGTATGTATAGATGAGGGGGAAATTTCTCAAAGAATAGCTCTTTGGCTTTATATATGTATAGAATAGATTTTCGCACTTGGTTTTGAAGAAAAGATCTTTATTTTCGAAAGCGGTGCTTTTGAAACCCTAAGCTAAATTCTCAGAAAATGTTGTGTGTGGCGGTCTTCCATGAGTCACCACTTTATTCAGATTTTGTGAAAAACTTTCCAAAAGCTACTTGTGCTGCATCGACGTGAATAGAATCCACAGCGCGAAGACTCCATAACCTGGGAGCTCAGAGTATCCGATACTTTTTAAACTTTGCAAAGGTGTACCACCTTAATCCACCGATCATTTGGCTTTCAAGTCGGTACCTCTCCATGCGACTCTTAAGCATGTGACAAGGCCGAGATGGCACAACAGTTTACAGTCCTAGCATTAACTATTCCCTGCCCAGTAAATAGACAGTCAAGTCTTAAGTACTGTTGTGGGTCCTCCCCACTGCCTTACTTCCTAGCCTGGGTCTATGTTCTCTCAAGACACATAGCCTCTCTTGATTACAGTCGCGCACGACTTAATCTGGCATAGGGCGTCTTCCTTCTTTCCACCTTTTCCTCTCATGATTTTTCTGAACTCACATCACTCATGGCCTTCTGCGGCCCACCAGTTCTCGCAAGACACTGGATCGACAACCATTGCAGGGAAGAGCTAATACTAAAGAAAGCTACTAAGTTGCGCCCGTCCCATAACCGGGCAAGTGGTTGGTACGTTTTTCATGCCGCATGGAAGCACAACACAAGGTTCTAGTCCTTATGAATCTCTAGTGAGGAGTCTTTCACATTCCCAGTGCGCACACAGCACCATCCAATCAAACCATCCTCACTATCGATTCCAATCACATTTTCTTTCACAAGAAAGAGTTTTGAATATACTTTTCTCATATGTGACCATTCAACATTTATCATATAATATTGGGCATAGCATAGCCTAAGCATGATATTCTAGGGTGACAAGGGTGCATGGATATTCAATGTCAAAAGGGGCTTTATAGTTATTTAGGTCATATCTAATCATTTCATTAAAACATAACTCTTATTTGAATCTAAGGCATGCATATACTTGAAAACAGTTAACATACTTCATTTCAAAATATTAGGCTAGACATGATCAAGGGTTCGAGACTTGCCTTGCAGTAATGGGTCTAGCTGCTCAGATGAATCCTCGAAGATCTCCTCTGTTCCTTCAACGTCTGGTTCCACGGCGGACACAAACAACACATACACACTATATAAGCATACAAGCACTAGAAAATATTATGTAAATATATCATGCATGAAGGGAAAGGGTTTGGACAAGGTCAGTTGACATTGATCGAAGAGATGGGCTCAAAAGGACTTGAATGTCGAAGGGCTGACATTCGGCTCATGGCTTGACATAGCCCTAAATTGGCTCTAGGTCTGTTTTCTGGAGATGTGACAATAGGGAATATTGTAGAGCATGGTCCAAAAGGCTTAGTGGACAAAGTGGCATTTCAATTTCTCAAATGTAACAAGTCTAAATCATCCAATGCCACTGGTGGACATGCACTGACATAGTGCTAGACATGGCCAGAAACTAGGGCATTGCATAACTTTTGACTCAGGACTCCAATTGGTGCACAACTTTGTCTGGGGTTTAGGCCTTGATAATAGCTACAAAACTCTCAACAGGCTCAAGGGCATAAAGTGGCCAGAGGGTGGCCAAATCCGGTGAGCAAACACGGTGGCCTGAACTACTGGACAGTAATCTTGGCATGATCATAACTTTTGATCTAGGCTGATTCAGGGTTCGAGCCAGTGGAGTAAATTGCTCAGGGGGTTGAGGCCAAGCTAGATGACAAGGTTTCATTGGCTGGTTTGGCTGGAAAATGAACTCCGGCGATCGGGGCCGAAGACGACGGCACCGATTTGGGCGTTTTCGTTCCAGGGCGTTTGAACTTAATTCCACGCTCGGGAAGCATCTAGGGGCCATCACAAAGCTACTGGCGTACTCAATTTTGCCAGAGAGTGGCTGGAGAAGCACGGCGGCGTTCTCCGGCGAACTGCCGAGGCTCGAACATGGGATTTCGACGCTCGGGGCAAAATTGACGATTCCAAGTTTGCAGGCTTGTTCCTCCTAGCTTACTGATCATTATTCTCTACTGGCACGAGGATCAATTTGGCTTGAATCACTCGGCATTAGGGGAACAGGGGATTACGGCTTTTCCGGTGATTGCCGGCGTTGAGGTTCGCCGGGGGTCAATTAACGGCTATGGCACATGCAGGGGGTTAAGGGGGTCTTACTGGTGAAGTTGGTTTGGAGGGGGAAGCTGCGGGCGAAGCTGGCGCCGTGAGCTTCAGAAGTTGCTCGCCGGGGAAGAAGGTCTTTGCGGCGGCGCTGAGTAGCTTGGTTGCTCTCTGGTGGTGGAGACTAAGGCATTCAACTGCGGGTGGTGTGTGAAGAGATGCTGGGCAAGGGGGGGCTTTATATAGCCGCGGGGTTGAGCTCTCGGGAGTTGCAGCAATCGCCGGTGAGATATCTTCTGGCGCTGGAGCGGTCAACGAGGCATATCGGGACATTGGCGGGAGCTCTGCCAGAGATGGGGTATCGCGCGGAATCGGGATTTTGTCAGGACGATGAGATAGCGATCTCCGGGATGGCAACCATGTAGCGTAAAGCTCCTGACAACAGCAGGCACGCGCGCGCGCGGGGAAGAACACGGCACAGCGTGGGTGAGGTGCTCCACGGTGGCGGCACAGTTGTGCGCAGGTGGTGGCTACGTGGCTGCGATGGTGGCAGCGCGGGGAACTTCGCCGGCGACGAGTCCAGCGGCGAGGCAAAGCAGCAAGGCGCTGGTCGAAATGCACCGGTCGTGGTCGAAAAGGGCACAGGGACCTGGTTGCAAACTTTGGACTGATTTGCGAAGGTTTGGACTAAACTGTGAGGGTTTTGGCTTGGGGACTTGGGCCTATTTGCAATTCTGGAAATCTGAAGGGCTGATTTGAATTTTGACTTTGCAGTTGAGTGTTACTAAATGTCTTAGACTCATCCAGCAGGAAAAATGGTAAAATCCGATAAGATCTGGTGGTTTTGACAAAAATCGAAAAGAGGGTAATTAGGGTTTGAAACTTTTGTCGAGGCTGAAACTAGGGTTTCGGTTGAGATTTTGGAATTCTTCCAGAAGGGAAAAACGTTCAGAAAAGTGAAAGAAATATAATCACTTGATCAGATTTGAATTTGGAGATGATCTGGGACTTTTAGCTTTTTCGGGCTTTTTGAAAATTCTGAAAGGACTAAACTGAAACACTTTTGGACTGAAATGTGAAAATGATCTGGGAGATGAAGTTTAGCTGCCAAATTTTTAGGTTAAGGTAGTGGCATACCTAAGATCAAGATAGAGTTGAGACATCAGGGATTCCAAAGAAGATATGCTGACTCGTAAGCAGAAAAGATAGCCAAAAATAGGGATGTTACAACCTACCCTCCTTAGGGATAATCTCGTCCTCGAGATTCCAATGAGTCTAAGAACAGGTAGGGAAAATTCTGACGCAGTTCTTCTTCTCTTTCCCAAGTCGATTCTTCTTCGGTGTGGTTATTCCATTGGACTCTGCAGAATTTTATGGTCCTTGATTTTAAGCTCCTTTCACTGACCTCTAACACCTTGACTGGGTATTCTTGATATGTTAGATCTAGTTGAACCTCTGTTTCTGTGGGAGACACTTGCTCCGTCGGTTTTCTCAAGCATTTCCTTAGTTGGGATACGTGAAAGACATCATGGACTCCTGCTAATTCAGGCGGTAGCTCCAGTTTGTATGCTACTTCTCCTCGCCTTTCCAAAATCTTGTATGGTCCTACGTATCTCGGACTTAACTTTCCTTTTATTTGAAATCGTCGAACTCCCTTGTAGGGTGTTACTTTGAGATATACGTAATCACCTATCTCGAAGGATAGTTCTCTCCTTCTTCTGTCGGCGTAACTTTTTTGTCGAGACTGGGCCGTTTTCAATCTCTCTTGTATGATCTTCACGTGGGCTGTGGCATCCTCCACTAATTGCGGTCCTAAAAATTGTTTCTGTCCCACTTCGGTCCAATATAGTGGCGTGCGGCACTTTCTTCCATAAAGCGCTTCATAAGGAGCCATCTGTAGACTCACTTGATAACTATTGTTGTAGGTGAATTCCGCGTACGGTAGAAATTGTTCCCAAGAATTTCCATAATCTAAAGCACACGCTCTCAACATGTCTTCTAAAACCTGGTTCACTCTTTCCGTTTGGCCTCCAGTTTGCGGTTGGTAAGCTGTACTGAACTTCAACTTCGTTCCCAGGGACTTTTGTAATTCTCCCCAAAATCTTGATACAAATTGTGCTCCTCTGTCTGAGACGATTGTTTTTGGCACTCCATGTAGCGTGACAATTCTGGTAAGATATAGTTCTGCCAGCTTTTTCGTTGTGTATTGCGTTCTTACAGGTAGAAAATGAGCCACTTTCGTCAATCTATCGACTATAACCCATATAGAATCGTATCCTTGCTGGGTTCTTGGTAAACCAACTACGAAATCCATTCCAATCTCGTCCCATTTCCACTCCGGGGTTGGTAGGGGTTGCAGCGGTCCTGCAGGTTTCTGGTGTTCTGCTTTCACTCTTTGACAGGTGTCACAAGAAGCTATAAACTCGGCAATTTCCTTTTTCATTCCTTTCCACCAAAACCGATCCTTTAGATCTTGGTACATCTTTGTACTGCCTGGGTGAATAGAGTACAGAGGGCAATGGGCTTCTTGCAGTATCATGTTCTTGATTTCCTTGTCTTCTGGGACACAGATTCGGTTATGATACCACAAAATTCCTTCCTCGTCCTCACGAAGGTCAATTACATCTTCGTATTTCATGTCCTCTTTCATCTTTTGAACACTCTGATCTACTTCCTGAGCCTTTCGGATTTGGTCCTTCAGCTCACAATTCATTGTTAATGCGGCGACGGTTCCTTGTTCAACAAACTCTAAATTCAACTTCTCGAAATCTCTAAGAAATTGGGGTGGTATTCCTAATGTCTTCTCTTGATTGCAGTAGGATTTTCTGCTCAAGGCGTCTGCTACTACATTTGCTTTTCCAGGGTGGTAGTGTAAATCTTTAATCAGCTCTAGCCATCTTCGCTGTCTCATGTTCAAGTCTTGTTGGGTGAAGATGTATTTCAAACTCTTGTGGTCCGTGTAGATTTCACATCTATTTCCAAGTAGATAGTGTCGCCAAATCTTTAGCGCATGAACAACGGCGGCTAATTCCAAATCATGAGTTGGATAATTCTCCTCATGTGGTCGCAATTGTCTTGATGCATAAGCTACGACTCTCCCTTCTTGCATAAGGACACATCCTAGTCCTTGCTTTGATGCATCGCAGTAGACTTCAAAATCCTTTTTGTTATCTGGTAACGTAAGGATAGGTGCGGTTGTAAATATCTTCTTCAATTCCTCAAAGCTCTTTTCACATCCTTCTGTCCAGTCGAATGGAACATCTTTCTTTAGTAGCCTAGTGAGTGGCTTTGTAATCTTGGAGAATCCTTTGACAAATCTCCGGTAATATTCGGCTAATCCTAGGAAACTTCTTACCTCAGTTATTGTTTCTGGTTGTTTCCATTCCATGATAGCCTGAATTTTTGATGGATCCATTGAGATTCCTTTGCCAGAGATAATATGGCCTAAGAATGAGATTTCTTTTAACCAAAAGACACACTTATCGAACTTGGCATACAGTCGATGTTCTACTAACTTTTCGAGCACCATCCTAAGATGTTGTGCGTGTTTTTCCTCTGACTCCAAAAAGATGAGAATGTCATCGACAAACACAATGACAAACTTGTCCAAAAATTCCATGAGAACCTTGTTCATTAAATTCATGAATACTGCTGGTGCATTCATTAAACCAAATGGCACCACGGTAAACTCATGCAATCCATATCTCGTTATGAATGCAGTTTTTGGAATATCTTGTTCTCGAATCTTCAGTTGGTGGTATCCGGACCTCAGGTCGATCCTTGAAAATATCTTTGCTCCTCTTAGTTGATCAAAGAGATCATCGATCCTTGGCAAAGGGTACTTGTTCTTGATCGTCATATCATTCAGCTTCCGGTAGTCGACACAAAGTTGTAGACTGCCGTCTTTCTTTTTAGCGAAAAGCACAGGGGCTCCCCAAGGTGAGGAACTTGTTCTAACAAATCCCTTTCTTTCCAATTCTTCCACTTGCTTTCTTAATTCTTCTTGTTCTTCACTTGTCATACGTGCAAGCTTTCTTGCGTAAGGGGCAGATCCGGGTTTTAATTCGATTGAGAATTCAATGTCCCGATTTGGTGGCATTCCAGGAAGCTCTTCAGGAAAAACTTCTAGATATTCATTTACCATTGGAACTCCTTCAAACTCAACTCCTTCTAAGCTGTTCAAACTACACACTCGGTTGTTCACCATTGATCTCTCTGCGTGGAATGTGACTTGTTTTCCTTCAGCATTCGTCAGGGTTATTGCTTTCTTTTCACAGTCCATCTGACCTTTATGCTTGGCTAACCAATCCATTCCAAGGATGACATCTAATCCTTGAAGGTCCAAAACTAGCAGGTTTGCTAGGAATCCTAGATTGCCAATACTAAAGGCGATATTTCTACAGATAGAGTTGACAGGCATCTGAGCTCCAGGGGATTGAATTAAAATAGGGAACTCTAATGCGGATACTGGCAACTTATTTCTGAGCACGAAAGGTCTTGACACAAATGAATGAGTAGCACCAGGGTCAAATAATGCAACTGAAAGTTCAGAGTGAATAAAGATCCTACCGATCACGACGTCTAATGCTTCTCCTGCTTCAACGGCAGATGCGTAGTTGAGTCTTCCGCGACCTGCAGTAGGTATTCCTCTCCCTCGGCCATTCTGGAATCTTCCTCCTCTAGAGGGCGAAGCATTTCTGGCGAAGCCTTGGGTTAGAACAGGGGGTCTTGCAGCTTGTGCTCGGGCAACATTGGATGGCAAGTGTTGTAGCGGACAAGTGTTCCTGCGATGTCCCTTTCTTCCACAGTGAAAGCATTCTTCATTCTTCAGGGGACAATCCTTCAAGAAGTGGTTTCCTCTACATCTGGTACATTGTGCTATTGCAGTAGGCGCAGGCCTTTGGGGTCTTTGAGGCGGTCTAAAGGCTGGTCGGTAAGTAGGCATTGGTCTCCCTCGACTAGCACTTCCTTGGTAAGAGTTGGGCAGAAGCCGGTGACCCGACGTAAGTTCCCGGCTACCTAGTTCATTTCTTTCATGAATTTTTCTAACTTACCTTTTGTAGTTCGACCGTACCCGGCAGTCCGGGAGAAGGCGGAGAACCTCCTTGGGAGGTACTACGCTGACGAGTACGAGCGCATCGTGCGCGTCATGGGGGAGGGCCTTCCCCGGAACCTGGTGGCCAAGGCCTTCGGGCTAAGGCTACCGGCGAGAAAGCCCCTCCCCACTCCCGGTTCCCACAAGAGGGGAAAGGAGGCTATCGGGGGCTCTGAGCTGAAGAAGGCCAAGACTCAGAAAGCCCCCGGTCCATCGACGACGCCGGGCTCCACGCCGGTGAAGGCCCGGGACGCAACTCCCGGGTCACGGCGAGCACGGGCGCTGGCCCGGAAGGAAACAACGCCCCCTCCCCCGGAGAGCCCCGCAGAGGCTCGGGGGAAGGGACCAACCGTCGACGGGAAGGGACTACACCCCCTCGCCACCCTCAATGATAGCCCTCCCGGCGGCCCCGGCATTACTGGAGCTGGAGAGGCCGGAGGTTCGGTTTGCGGAGGCCTCGCCCCCGCGTGTGGAGTGGCCGGTGGACGAGGGGGGAAGCCCCTCGGTCTACGAGGTTCCCCCGGAGATGGAGGTCCCGGGGGCCCCGCGGCCTGGAAAGGGGAAGGGGCTCCTGCTCCCTCCCCGGTCCACATCACCCCGGCGACTCTTGACCGGGGCCCGTCGTCGGCCGAGACGGGTTCGGCACCGGGAGGGAGACCCCCCTGCTTTCCGCGGGGGAGGTCGACCGTTACGCGAGAGCCTGCAGACCCGGAAGGTCCAGGACTACGTCTCGCAAGGGACGTTCCGCGAGCGTTTTGGGGAGCTTCAATCTCCAAATTCAGGTACTTCCTCGAGCCGGTGGGTTTTCCTTCGGCGCCCCCCACTGGAATTTTTTCTAACTCTTGAGCTTGTGGGGGTGGCCATTACCTGGGGGCTCGAGAGGCGCTTCAGCCGGGCGCTGAAGGAAGCAGAGGAGAGGGCCACCGCTTACCAGGAGCAGCGGGACGATGCCCTCCGGGAGCTCGCCCGGATCCGGGCCCAAATCCACGCCTCCGAGACCGCCAACGACCGACTCCGGAGGGAGGCCAAGGAGAAGGAGGACACCCTCTAGGAGCTCGAGGGCTCGAGTGTCTGGGCGGTGACGGACGCGGGCCGCTCTATTCGCTCTGCCCTCGAGGGGCTTGGAGTGAGCCTAGGCTCCGCAAGTAGCTCCGAGGTGGCCCCGGCGACGCTCACGGAGGCTGTGCGTTTTCTCAACGCACAAGTCTCCGTGATTCCGGAAGCCGCTGATGCCCGGGTGCGAGGCTGGGCGATCCTC
Organism: Pharus latifolius; assembly: GCA_019359835.1. Classification (NCBI taxonomy): domain Eukaryota; kingdom Viridiplantae; phylum Streptophyta; class Magnoliopsida; order Poales; family Poaceae; genus Pharus; species Pharus latifolius. The sequence goes on along the minus strand of CM033321.1, from coordinate 36,221,378 downwards.
GTGGTGGCGGCCGCGGCCGGGCTCGTGGAGCACCGGGGGGTTGGCGCCCGGGCGATCGGGGGCCGGATCCCCCGGAGCTTCCCGGAGTTCTTCGAGCCATCAAGGCGAGAAGTGGAGTAGCTCGCCGGCAGCTTCTACGACCGGAGAATCCGGGTGAGATTCCCGGCACCAGCGCCTCCGGGAGCAGATGCTCTGGCTCCGGCGGGGGCCCCCCGGGGGGGGGGGACGCCAATGACCAAGTATGAGCCTCCCCCCGGGTCTAGATAGGACCCTTTTTTTGCTTTTTAGGTTTTTGCTCCCGGTAGCTTCTTAGAGGAAGCCCCGGACACTTGTACGAAAGTATTTTGAATGCAATAGAAATTGAAATTTTTCTAAGTCTATGAATGCAATGTACCAGGTTTCCCGGGGGGCTGCTCCCGGGCGAAGGTCTCGGAGAGATTCCCCGGGGGCGAGGCCTTTGAGCCCCGGCGGGTGCTGCCCGGGGGACGCCCAAGCCGCTTTAATCTTGTTAAGTCTCTTCTCCGGGGAACGCAGCGGGGGCGTTGTCCGGGAGCCAATCCGGTTGCGATGGCATCCATAGTGGCACCTGGACAAGTTCGATAATCATCGCATTGAGCTACCCCCTCCGCGTCTGGGGTCCCGGATGATTCCCCCTCTTCGGATACTTCCACCGGCGGGCTACGAGTATTGGCCCAAGGGCCTGCTCCGGGAAGCCCAGCGCCGCATACGCGGCTTGTAATGGGACCTGGCCTGGGAGCTATCGGAAGGTCTTCGGGATTATTAGACGTAGGTGCTTTAGGACGTAGACTTTCCCGGTTATAATCCGGGTTGTATCGTATCCGATGTAGTGATGCCCAACGGAGGGGGAAGATGTCCTCCGGTTGAATGTCAATAAAGTTGAGTGTTTGAGATTTCTTTGATAGAGCTAAGTTTGCACGTTTATCTTTGAAGATCCGGAACGGTGTGATTCCCGGGTGCTCCTTATCCCCCCCTCCACAGCGGGCCGGAGGGTAGCTCCGCGCGCTGTGGGGGTGACAAAGCTCCCAGGGTGAAGACCCGTTGCTTAAGAATTTTCCAAGTTTGTAAAAAATTTTCTAGGAGAGCTCTCCGGTCGCCGTGAAAATGGGGAGCAAGAAGCGAGACCTCCGGGTGAAAACGTCCGAGAAAATCCAAGAAGTTTTTCCGGGAGAACTCTCCGGTCGCCGTGAAAACGGAGAGCCGAGAATAAGGTCTCCGGGGAAAAAACATCCAAGAAAATCTGAGACGAAATTTCCGGAGGTAATTTTTCCGGGAGACAATCATCCGGTCGCCGTGAAAACGGGGAGCCGGGAATAAGGTCTTTGGGAAAAAATATCCAAGAAAACGCGAGACAAAATTTCCGGAGGTAATTTTTCTGGGAGACAATCATCCGGTCGCCGTGAAAACGGGGAGCCGGGAATAATGCCTCCGAGATAAAATATCCAAGAACTCCGTCTCACTGGGGAGGCAATCGACTCCCGAAGGAGGATGTGCCCGATGACGGGTCTGAAGTTTTGGGTAGGGGACTAGTCTCCCAAATTGACTCGTTACCGCGGTCCTTGAGGACCGGGTTGCCGCTTACACCCTCAGTCCACGAGGGGTGATTGTAAGCCGCCCTACGGGAGTGGGACTCCCGTTGTAGGGACTTGTTGGGTCGTGATGGCCCACTTCCTCACGGAGAGGGCATCCTCACGGGGAGGGCATCGCCGTGAGAGACGGTAATGTAAAAAACCTGCATTGAGACAGAGCTGAAGAAAAATCCAGTTGTATTAACAATGAACCAAGACATAACACCTCCCCCCGCGAAATCGCGAAAGGGGAGGGAACGGTGATTACAATGTCCCCCCTCCCACTCCGGCGCAATCGCTCCGGGGAGGGGATTGAGTACAAGGTCCCCCTTCCCCCTCCAGCGTAATCGCTTCGGGGGAGGGGACGAGCCCGTGTAGGCTAGACGTAAAACTTGCGAAGTAAACGCAAATTCCACGTGTGCTTCAGCTCCTGCTCTTGAAGGTTAGAGAGCTTGTAAGCCCCCTCAGCCCAGGACCGCCGAGATCCTATAGGGGCCCTCCCACTTGGGGGAGAGCTTGCCTTGGGCTTGGGGGTCCGTGACGCGCTTGAGGACAAGATCCCCAAGGCGAAAAGCCTTCTCGCGCACGCGCTGGTTGTATGCGTGCGCCATCTCGCGCTCATAGATAGCGTGGCGGAGGAGCGCTCGGTCGCATTCCTCCTCCACGAGATCGACCTCCAGTCGTTGATTCACCTCATTGGCTTGGTACGCCGCGGTCGTAGTCCGTCAAGGAGCTCGACTCGCAGCGACCGAAAGCCAATCTCCGTGGGGAGGACTGCCTCAGCCCCGTATACCAGGGAAAAGGGAGTGCATCCCATCGCCCGACTCAGAGTCGTGCGCATGGAGCAGAGGATACTAGGGAGTTCCTCTGCCCATGCACCCCGCTTGGAAGCGGCTTGCTCGAGCCGTCGGCGTAACCGTTGTAGGATTACGCCGTTGACCCTTTCAACGGCCCCGTTGCTCTTGGGATGGGCCACTGAAGCGAAGTGGATGGTGAGCCCCAGGCCTTCACAGAATTCCTGGAAATACACTGAGTCGAATTGGGTTCCGTTATCGATAGTGATCTCTCAGGGGACGCCAAAACGACAAATGATGTTTTTCCAGAAAATCGCTGTACTTGTAGCCGATCGCGACCACCGCATACTTGTAGCCCCGGGCGCTGAGGGGAAGGGTCCTAGGAGGTCCATCCCCCAGCGCGCGATGGGCCAAGTGATGGGGATAGTCTGCAGTGCTACGAGGGGGAGGTTCGAACCCTTGGTCATCTTCTGGCAAGCCTTGCACGCGGAGACAAGGTCTCGCGGGTCGCGCATCACCATGGGCCAGTAAAAGCCCTGGTAAAGAGCCTTGGCCGTGATGGCGCGCGGGGCTAGATGAGAGCCGCAGCTCCCCGCGTGGATGTCTTCGGGAAGCCGGAGTCCCTCCAGCCGTGGGAGGCAACGGAGCAGGGCGGAAGCCCCCTGCTTGTAGAGCTTCCCCTCCAACAGGAGGTATGCCCGGGCTTTGGCCCGGAGGCGCTTAGCCTCGGTCTCGTTGGGAGGGTCCCCCTCCCCCTTGATGAAGGAGGTAAGGGGGTCCATCCAAGACGAAGTCCGAGTGATCTCGGTGACTTCCGGGACGTGAGGCTCGTCGCCCGCGTCCGGGGAGGTCACCGAGGGCTTCGCGATAATCTCCAGGAAGGCCCCTTTAGGGAGCGGTTCCCGGGCGCTGGCTGCCTGGGCTAGGGCGTCGGCCCGGTCGCTGTCCCTTCGGGGGATGTGCTGAGCCTCCAGGCCGTCGAAGTGCTTCTCCATCTTGCGCACCTCTTGCAAGTAAAGGCTCAAGTTTGTGTCATGGCACAAGTAGGACTTGTCCATTTGGCAAACTACGAGCTGGGAGTCTCCTTTCGCTAGGAGGCGTCGAATCCCCAAGGAGCACGCAAGGCGCAACCCGAGGAGCAAAGCCTCGTATTCGGCGATGTTGTTTGTGGCAGGGAACTCGAGCTGCGCCGCGTACTCGAGTTCCTTCCCCTCGGGGCTCCGGAGGACTACCCCGCACCAGCCCCGGCGAGACACAGGAAGCCATCGAACATGAGTGTCCAATGGTCGCTGCGTCGGGGCGGCGCGGGGAGGTCTTCGTCCCCGGGCCCGGAGGCAGGAGTCCACTCCGCCACGAAGTCGGCGAGGACCTGTGACTTGATGGCGGAGCGGCCCATGAGGGAAAGGGAGAAGGGGGCGAGCTCGGCCCCCCACTTCCCTATCCGGCCGGTGGCTTCTTTGTTTCGGAGCACCTCCCCCAAGGGGAGGGATGACGAGACGGTGATGGGGTGCCCCAGGAAGTAGTGACGAAGCTTTCGGGACGCCATCAGGAGGGCGTAGCAGATCTTCTGCTTCTCCGTGTACCGAGTTTTGGCCCCTTGGAGGGCTTCACTCACGTAGTACACAGGAGGCTACTGCCCATCTTGCTCCTCTACCAATACCGCGCTTACGGCGACCGGGGTCGCGGCGAGGTAGAGGAGCAAGGGCTCTTCCGGAGATGGGCTCATGAGCATTGGGGGACTTGTGAGGTACTTCTTCAGGTCGTCGAAGGCTTCCTGGGCCTCGGGGGTCCACCGGAACCCCTCGAGACCCCAGAAGATCTTGAAGAATTGAAGGCCGCGTTCGCCCGACCGCGAGACGAGGCGGCTCAGCGCGGCTAAGCAGCCGGTGAGTCGCTGAACTTCCTTGACCGAGCGCGGCGGGGGCATGTCTAGGAACGCTCGGATTTTCTCGGGGTTTGCCTCTATGCCCCGCTGGGACACAAGGAAGCCCAGGAGCTGCCCCCCGCACACGCCGAAGGCGCACTTCTCCGGGTTGAGCATCAATCCATATGCGCGGAGCTTGCGGAAGGTCTCCGCTAGGTCGTCGATGTGGGCGGTTGCGCGGGGACTTTTGACAATCGCGTCGTCGATGTAGACTTCGACGTTGCGACCGATTTGGTCCTTGAAGACCAGCGTCATGAGCCGCTGGAAGGTTGCTCCCGCGTTCTTCTGTCCGAAGGGCATTTGGACATAGCAGAAGGTTCCGAGGGGAGTTATGAAACTCGTCTTTTCCTCGTCCCCTTCTGCCATCCGGACTTGGTGATAGCCCGAGTACGTGTCCAGGAAGCTCATCAACTCACACCCCGCGGTGGAGTCGACCAACTGGTCAATTCGCGGGAGCGGGAAGTTGTCCTTGGGGCAGGCGCAGTTGAGGTCGGTGAAGTTCAGGCACATCCGCCACTTGCCGTTCGACTTCTTCATGAGGACGGGGTTCGCGAGCCACTCGGGGTGCAAAACCTCCCGAATGAACCCCGCCTCTCGTAGTCGGGCAATCTCTACCTTGATCGCCTCCTGGCGTTCAAGGGAGAGTTTCGTTAGCTTCTGCTTGATTGGGGGGTGACTGGGGGTCACTGCGAGCTTGTACTCGATGACATCCCGAGAGACGCCCCGCATGTCGGAGGGCTTCCACGCGAAAATGTTGGAGTTTTCGCGCAGGAAGGCCGCGAGTTTCTCCGCATGCTCCTCAGGGAGCTCCGCCCCAATTTGGACGGTCCTGTCCCCATCGTTCGGGGACTTGGGGATCTTCCAGAGGCCCCCTTCCGGACGCGGCTTGGGGAGGGGCCTCCCGGAAGGTATCACAGCGACATTTGACTCCGGGGGAGAGGCCTCCCCCCCGGGGCCTTGATGATGTTGACGCTCCCGATCGTTGCGGCGACACGCTCGTATAGAGCGCGGGCCACGTCTTGGTCTCCCCGGGCAGTGATCACGCCATGAGGCCCGAGGATCTTCACGCAAAGATAGTTCTGGTGGATCGCGGCTCCCAGGCGGTTGATCGTGGTCCTCCCCATGATCACGTTGTAGGAGGAGGGGAGGTCCACCACGTCAGACCAGACCATATCGGTCCGGTAGTTCTCCGGGGTGCCGAACGTCATGGGGAGATCCACCTTCCCCACGGGGTGGATCGCCTTCCCCAGGACGAATCCTTGCAAAGACCCTGCTGCGGGCTGCAAGAGCTACTCATCCACCTGCATCTCCCTGAAGGCTTTCAGGTAGAGGATATCGGCGGAGCTCCCGCTATCTACGAGGATATGGGCCAGGTGGCAGTTGTAGATGGTGGCGGAGACGATGAGCGCGTCGTGGTGGGGGAAGCGAACCTCGCGCGCGTCTTTCGCCGTGAAGGTGAGGGGGACGTCCGACCACTTTGGTGGCGGAGACGTATGCAGCACCCCCACCACCTTCACTTCGCGCGCATACTCCTTGAGCTGACGTTTGACACGTCTCTGGGAAATTTGGAAGGGGAGAGTTTCTGATGGCTCCCCCTCTTGTGTTCGTCCTTGCTGTCCCCCCGTGGGAGCAGGAAGGTCCGGTAGAGCCGGCTGAGGGGGCAAGGAGGCCAGAGTCCCCCCTGCCCATGCTGGTCGAGGAATGCAGCGAACTGCTGCAACAGTTGGTGGCATTCCCGGGTGGCATGGGTACTAGACCTGTGGAAGGTGCACCATGGTCCTTCCTTGCTTCCCCCCGCGGGGGCGTATCGACCGCGGGACGACTGTCCTCCCCCACGGCCTTTCGGCTTGGGGAAGGGGTGATTGCCCCTCGGGGCGTCGCGCGAGCCGCCTCCGCCCTCGAGGACATAAGTGTCTCGAGGCCGTGGCTCATTACGACCCCCCTGCCTGGGGCGTTTGAGGGGGTCCCTGGCCCCTCGGTCGGCGGGGGCAGGAGCCCCCTGGTTCTTCTTCCAGAGGTCATCCTCCTCCGCCCTAGCGTACTTCTCAAGTACGTTGAAGGGCTTGTCGGCGGAGGAGGGGCAGCTTCGGGAGAGCCTCCGGTGGAGCTCTCCAGGGAGAATCCTGCTCTTGCACGCCTCGATGATCGTGGAGTCGGGGACGTGAGCCACTTTGCTCTTGATTTGAGCGAAGCGCTTGAAGAAGCTGCGGATGGTCTCCCCGATCCTCTGCCGGACAATGTACAGCTGCGAGGAATCTAGGGGACGCACGTAGTTCCCCTGGAAGTTCACGCAGAACTCGCGCTTGAACTGCGGTAAGGACTTGATGGAGCCGGCCTTCAAATTGTAGAACCAGGAGCGGGTGATCCCGGTGAGGTAGAGGGGCAAGACATTGCATTGCACCGTCTCATCCCCCCCAGCCGCCGAGATGGCCGTGGAATACACCTGCACAAATTCATAGGGGTCGGCCTCACCATTGTAGTACTCGATGTGCAGCGGGCGGTAAGGCCGCGGCCATCGAATGCACCGGAGTCTGCGGCTGGTTAGCCCCTGCACTTCTCGGGGAGAGTCCCGGTCGCTGTCTCCTTTGACAGGGGACACGTGCTCGTTGTCGGAGTCGGGAAGTGGCCCAAGAGGTCCGCCGACATGGCGGTAACGACGCTTTTCTTTCGGGCCAGGGCTGAGTTCCAAGACGTCCGGGCTCTCCCCCGGAGAGGTTGGCTCTCCGGCGGGTCTCTTACCCCGGTCGGCGCAGCAGCGAAGCTCGCCGCGTCCGCGACCCGGGGGAAGCTCTTCCTCGGACTTAGCCGTATGCATTAGCTCGACCTCCTCCCGGGAAAAACGGACCTGGTCCGCCAGAGACACCCTCGGGGGCAGCCCCGGGGGAGGAGGGAGCTCATGCACTGTAGCTACCGGCCCGGACGCTACCGGGGCCGGTAGGGGGAGCCCCCTGTGGCGACCTCCGGAACCGGAAAGGGGTGTGGGGAACCCCGCCCTGTACCAAACACCACGGTATGGAACAACACTCCCCTGTCGCAACTTCCCAGGAGTCAGTTGCGAATCAGAAATGAATATCACAACAACCAGCACAATACATAAATAATCCACAAAATATTGCAAGGTTCACAGATGACGGCACTAGGGCCTTACAATAGTAACACAACGAGGTACAAAATAACGGTTCAGTTTTTTCAACAAAACGCGGAAGGAGCGGAACGCTAATCTTTGCCCACAGTCGCTCGACCGGGGTACGCGACGCCTAGAAGCTCGAATCATACTCGAAGAAGTCTTCATAAGGCTCAGGCTCACACTCATGTGAACCCAAGTCGCTTGGCTCTTCAACTTCTGATGGAACAATTCAGTCACGGGTGAGTACAGGGTACTCAGCAAATCATGAAGTATATATAACATGATAGGGAATTCAAGGAAATGATTGAGATTCTTTTCGAAACCTTTTTTATCACCTAACAGTTGATAGTCATGAAAAGCATTTAAAACATTCTTTGAAAACTTACCTTATATATATATAACAGTTCAAGAGTGCAGAATTTAAACCAGTTGATAAAACAGTTCATAAAAACTACTTGTGCCTCACAACATGGATAAAACCCATTGACCATAACACACTCCAAAATCCGGGAGCATGGAGTATTTAAATACATTTTAAACTCTGCAGAGGGGTACCGCTTTACCCACAAGACTTCTCAACTACCACTGTTGACTACGAGCATAGGCCTTTTGCCTAACACGCTACTTTAAGCATATGAGTCTCCTATGCCAAGTTCGATCACGCTGCTTTAAGCGTGCCACTGAGTTGAGAATAACACGCTTTTCACCCTGCCTTGCCATTATACTAGCTCTGCCCCGTAAAAGGTTCACCACCGGTCAGTGGCCCAGGAATTCCACCTCCGGGTGGGGTTCCTAATACAGTTGTGAAGTATTGTAGGGTTCTTCCCTCTCATACCTTCACCCTACCCCTCACTCAGTATTGGGCCGCGGTGGGAGACCCTCTCCACCAATAGTGAGCGGACACACGAGGGGTTTGTGCTGGGAAACCACATCCAGCACTCGTGCCCTGGAACCACATCAGTTGCACGATCTTTCGCTCAGACGAATCGGCTGGGCTCGTCCCAACCGTCAGTGTAAGTGGGCCAAGAGGGATCTTCCCTCCCTGACCAGTGAATAGTATTAGTGCACATTATTATTTAGGTTAGAGACTCTATGCAGAGCTAGGACAATAGTTCGGCAAGGATACTTGGTCGTGCCTGTCCCATACCAGGCTTGTGGAGGTACGATAACATGCTACTAGATGTTTAGCACAAATTGGTTGGTCCTTAAGCTATTCTAGAGAGGAGTTTCCCTAATCACATTTTTCACAATTCACAACATTCCATGTTTCTCACATTATCATGTTATCACATCAACATCATAAGCATCACAACATTTTCTATGTTCCGAGTGACACACCTCTCCTCTCTAGGATAGACATTTTAAAAAGGCATTTTTAGTTCTGGAAAACCATTTTGTTTGCCCATGTAGATAACTCATATTACTGCTATTATACTTTAATATTAACCTAGGGCATCAAGAACATTATACAAGGTTTGAAAATCAAGAATGGTTTTTCAATGTAGGACAATAGCTAAACAAGTATATTTCAACATACTCAGTTTGCTTAAATAACATGCACAATATTTGCAAAACAAAATACTTAGCTAACTTGAAAACATGGGATCAACATGATCAAGGTGATGGTGACTTGCCTTGAATTCCCGCGATAAGATCTTCAGCGACATCCTCGATCGGCTGCTCCTCGGCTTCTGGACGGGCGGTTTCTAAACACGAAAAGAGCACCGATCAAACAAAATGCACTAGTATGAGACTAGCAAATGCAAAATCTAAAACCTAATAAGTCTAGGCAAAACAGCCTCGAGTTGGATCTGAAAAAGACTAAAAAACGGGAGCTTTTGAAAACGGTGGATCAAGGTTTTAGAATTAGAATCTGAGGTGGTGGCTGAAGGAGAATATGTGGCAGGAGCAATTTGTGGTAGGGTGGTTCAGACGGATCTGGATTTGGAGACTTCTGCGACAAAATCGACAAAATCGGGGGAAGGAACGACGAAGTTCAAAATAGTGAAACGGAAATCTGGACAGCGGATCAAGGATCAGAGAAGACATTTGGAAGGAAAACGGCGAAATGAACAAAATGACGCGAACGGATTTTCAATCGGAGGTCCAGAAGACAGAGAATGACATAAGGCGACAAAGACGAAGACACAAAGACACCACATGCAACACTGTTGTAGTGCCATTTGGCTGGCACAGGCCACGGCCACGGCGAAGCTTGCCGGCGGCGAGTTGGGCCACGGCCGGGGAATGGAGCATGGCGGTTGGGGAGCTAGAGCAGGAGGGAGGTGGTTGGATGAGGGAGGCACAGCCGGAGGAGAGCCACGGCGCATGCACGCCGGCTCGGGCTCACGGCTCGGGCGCAGTTCACGGGGGAGCTCCAGTGGGGGCTCGCCGGAGAGGGAAGAAGGCCGGGGAGGCCGGGAGATGGAGGAGGAATACCTGGGGGTGAGAAGGCAGAAAAAATGGCGGGAAAAGGGGCTGGAATCGGGGAGATAACCACGGTGGCCGGAGGTAGAAGAGAGAGGAACGCCGGCGGTGGGAAAAACAGAATCACGCCGGTGGAGGGAGCTCCGGTGGCCAAAACGAAGAGCTTCAGAAGAAAAAAAGGAAGAGAGTGAGGAGGCACACCTGATGGACAAAGCTTAGACAAGCAAACGACGGCTGCAGCGAGGGAAACGATGACGAGGTGACGGCGGCCGGCGCTGGAGCGCGGCCAAACCAGCGGCAGAAGAGCAGAAATCACCCCCTTTGATATTTTATGTGAATGTTTTCAACCAAATGCAAAAATCTTGAATGCTCTGCGTGTCTAAGTGTTTTCTCTACCAGTCTACAGAAGGACTTGTGAAAATATGCTGGTTTGAGTGGGTTTTCAGCCATGCCAAGACCTTTAAAGAGTGGCATTGAGGAGAAAACGAGGTGTAACAGTGACATGCTGACATGTAATGCATCCAGCTGGGGTAAACAGGTCTTTACACTGTACTTGCTGCAGGATGGTTGAGGTTAGAGGTGGTATTTTACATAAAATAGTGTTTTTGTCAATTCTAGGGGCTTGTTTGGAAATTTCTGAAAATAGAAGGGCTGAAATGCAAAATTCCAGTGCATGGGAAGTTGTGGAACCTGGTTACTTGTGCAAATAAAATATTTTAAAACTTTTCACAGAATTTTTAATGCATTACTTTAAATTAAATATATTCCTTTATGCAATTTCCAAATAGGAAAATCATTATTTCATGTGGAAAAATGATTTGTTTGATGCGTAAAATCATGATGCCATGACCTTAAAAATATGCATGCATGAGAAAAATATTGGGGGGATGATTTAGGGTTGAACAGGTGAAAGAATTTCGCTGATCGGAATAAGAAGATAATTAAACAGAATTTCGGAAGATTTAGACCGGAAGGAAAATCTGAGAAAGGGAGGGTTTAAGAATGGAATTTTAGGGCTGTTACAGGGGGAAACCCCTGTATTATCCGGAACCGGAGAGGGGGCCCCCGTGGCGACGTTCGGAACCGGAAAGGGGAAAACCCCTGTATTATCCGAAACCGAAGAGGGGGGAACCCCCACGGCGACGACCGAAACCGGAAAGGGGGAAACCCCTGTATTATCCGGAACCAGCGAGGGGGGAACCCCCGCGGCGATGTCCGAAACTGGGGCGCCATTGCGGGGGGAGGTCAGCTGCGGCGCTGGAGCTGCTCTGTCGACCGCCCCCAGTGCGGTAGATGCGACCCGTGGGGCGGGACTGGCTCCCGGCGCAGGGAAAACCCCTGACATGTAATGGGCCCCCGGCCCCGGGAATGGGCCCAGAACGGGGTATCCCCCCGGTGCCACGAAGGGCCCGGGCATGAAGTAACCCCTGGCATCGGGAAGGCTCCCAGCGCCGGGAAGACTCCGGGCGGATGACTCGCCGGGGGAGGGTACCCCCCGGCGGGGTCGTACGGGGTGGCTGGGCCTCCGGAGACTGGAGGGGCCACCGGGTGACCCATAAACGGGGGCATAGCCCCCGGGTATGGGCACTGCGGGTATGTGGGGGCCGGTGGCCGCGCCAATACGTGGAGCAGCTCATCTATAGAGCGCTGGGCGCGGAGCTGGCCTTCCACTAAAGCCTCAAGCAAGGCGTCCCGGGGAGTCGGGGGAGCCGTCGGGGGGAGATTGGTCCCGGCGGAGGCTACCGCGGTCACCGGGACTGACCTGGAGGTCGAACCACCGAAATTAAGAGGGAAGGTGGGAGGTGGTACCCGGGTCTGGCCGCCTCCGGGCGGAAGCGCCGGGACTGTCGTGTCCCCGACGGGTGGTGCTGGATCACCGGGACTGGCGTCACCGGGAAGGTCGCGGGCCCTCGTTCTTGGGGGAGCCATGCCGTCTCGTCATGAGTCCCCACGGTCGGCGCGAACTGTCGTGGTGTTACGAACACCCCGGTAGGTTTTGTGGACAATCCTAGTGAAGAAAATATGACGCGGGCTGACCGGGTGACCGGTCCTCCCCCGTCGGGCAAGCATAACAAATGACACGAGGGCTTATATAGGTTCGGGTCCCAGTGGGGGCCCTGGTCCTGTCGGCGTGCTCCCGACAGGGGTCAGCTAGGGGAGCTCTCTCGGGGAGAGATGGCTCCGGAGCACACCTATGAGATTGTCTATTCTAAGTAATAATGAGCAATTCCCTCTTTACATGAGGTGTTACAAGGGTTTATATAGCTCCAAAAGAAGCAAAAAGACTAAACTATCCTTCTTCCGGCTAGGGCCCTTGGATGCTCGACAGGTGTCCGTTGATTCCAGAGGCGCTTCTCGCGTGACCTGCACGTGACCCGGGACCGGAAACTTTTGCCTCCGGAAGGATGGTAGCGCCCGGGACAGACCATCGGGGGCCTTGTCCCCGGGCGAAAGGCGGCGCCCGGGACAGGCACTGGGGGCCTTGTCCCCGGGCTAAAGGCGGCGCCCAGGACAGGCACCGGGGGCCTTGTCTCCGGGCTAAAGGCACAGCTTCTGGACTTAGTCTCGCGGAGATTTCCCCCAACACAATGACATACTTGAGTTGGTCGCATTGAGGCGTGACTAAGACCACTCCAGTCCCTGAGTGTTGAAAACTGCGAGAGCCGTCAAAATACATCGTCAAGTAGTCGGTGCATGATAAGTCTTTAGATTCTTGCATAGGTGGGTCAGGGTTAGTCCATTCGACCACAAAGTCTGCAAGGATCTGAGACTTGACCACCGTGCGAGGGGTGAAATGGATGTTGAATGCTCCAAGTTCCACAGCCCACCTCGCGATTCGACCAGATTTCTCTGGGTTTCGGATAATATCTCCCAAAGGAAAGGACGAGGGCCCTGTAAATATTTTATGTGCCTGAAACTAATGTCGTAGCTTGCGGGAAGCCATCAATAGCGCATAAAGTATCTTCTAGACTTCAGGATAACGCTCCTTAGGACCATGCACTAGTACAGAAATGCAGTCTATTAACCCCTATCTTCTATCGGTTATTAGCGATTTAGTAGAAAACCATTAGAAAATGTGCCTTGTGGTCATAAAAGGCCAATGGGATGTATTTTTCCTATCGGTCTGTAAGAAACTTACCATTAGAAGAAGCAGTATGATTTACTCTAGCGGTGATGAACATATTTACCGTTAGAAGAGATGCATAAGTACTGACGGGAGAATGTTGTGCGCCGATAGAACTGGTCGACTTCTACAACTAGTCTTATTCTATCAGTAATGTATATATATACCGACAGAATATGTACAAAAATTCCTATCGGTAGTATGCAGTGTGCCGATAGAATTGTTCTCCTTATATAAATAGTTTTATTCTATTGGTGAAGTATGTTTATACCGACAGAATATCTCAAAAATTCCTATCGGCAATATGTAGTGTGCCGATAGAACCGTTCGCCTTCTACAAATATTTTTATTCTATCAGTAATGGATGTTTGTACCGTTAGAAGATATCAAAAATTGCTTAGAACTGTTCATCTTCAGATAGTTTTATTCTATCGGTAATGTATGTTTATACCGTTAGAATATAGCACAAATATCTTAGAACTGTTCGGCTTCTACAACTAGTCTTATTCTATCGGTAATGTATGTCTATACCGACAGAATATGTACAAAAATTCCTATCGGCAGGATGTAGTGTGCCGATAGAACTGTTCTCCTTCTACAAATAGTTTTATTCTATCGGTAATTTATGTTTATACTGTTAGAAGAGATCTCAAATTACTAACGGTATGAGGTTGTGTACCGATAGAACTTATCTAGTACTATAAATACCCAGGTGTGTCTCTTTCATTCTCACAGTTCATCGGGCGCTCGTAGCCCTAACCTGTAAGCTCCATGGATGGCCGGCGCACCTCTACCGGCGACCGCTGCACCTCCGCACCTCCATCGACGCCCACTAGATTTCGGCATCGCAAGCAAGGTACGTAAAATTTCGGCAATATTGTTAGATTATTCTAAGCCGATTATGGAAATTATTCTGCAATTTTTGTATCCTTCATTTTGATGTGTCTTCTTTTCAATATGATTATGTACGGTGTCTTGTTCCTGTTTTTTATTAAAACAACTACATAATATCACTGTGGGACAGATAATGTTCAATTGCTTGCTGATCCTATCAAATGAAGAAAATTATCAGGATATATTTGCAATACAAACTCTATCTAATATAGTGAAATGCCAATAAGAGTATAAATGTAATATCTTCATCTCTCAGTAGGTTGCTCAATGCCAACCTGGACTTAGTAATAATTGAAATTGAAAGATCATGAAAATGAAAATGAAATTGAAAGATCATGAAATTGAAATTGAAATTGAAATTGAAAGATATTTGTAATTGAAATTGAAATTGAAAGATCATGAAATTGAAATTGAAATTGAAGTTGAAATTGAAAGATCATTAATGTCAAGATATTTACAAATATCATGAGCTACACAAATATCTTGATCTTCTCTGTAGGTTGTTCAATGCCAATAACATAGTCAAATGCCAACTAGCTTGCTCAATGATCAAGTGCATGTAAAAAGTTCATTAAATAATTAATATATGTATATTGGCAAGGTAATTTCTTCTGATGCAATAGAGTAGAAATGTAATATCTTGATCTCCAGTTGCAAGTTGATGTTACTATGACGAAGCACAACCTAACCTTCAGTTGGTAGTCTTTCTCGGATAGGGAGTCATGTAGGAAACAGTAAACAATCTTAATTTGCTCTAGAATGCCTATTTATGATCTGTGCAGGTCCTTGGATGATGCTCATGAGGGGCAACGTATTTCACAGTTCTTCATCGCAGTACGCTGCCTACGTTGGCTTGTTGGCGAAAGAAACGGTGAAGATCACCATCGAGAGCTGGAAAGAACCGGTGAAGATCACCGTCGAGAGCTAGAAGGACGTGAAGGGCGAGATCTTGGTTGGCTCGGTCGAGAAGAAGCTATAAGCCCGGCGTGTTTCTCAAATCAGGACCTATAGAAAGCATCTTACATTTGTATCGGTGTTTCAGCCATTTTTTTGCATGCACCAGCTTGTGGCCAGATGCTTATCCGCTTGGAGAAGAAGAATTGTTGTCATTTGCACAGCCATTCTACACCATCACTACACAGAACAGCATCTTGGAAGGTAGGTTCTTTTTGTTAATAGAGTTGAGTTGAGTTGAGTTGATCGAGTTTGAGTCCGAGGAAATCACCAATAGAAATGTAACTCGACGGCAGTTCCAACTCCTCAGGCGTCTTCGAACTGAACTCCTATGGTTAAGTCCAATGTGGTTCAGACATTTGCTGTTTTGGATGAATGGATTTGTGATGTATCAGGTCTAACTTGTAGTCGGTAGTTGCATTGTCGCAACTTGCAAAGGTTCTCTTTTATGTAAAATGTATGGGCCACTGGGTCCTCGTCGTGATCTGTTGTTAATTTCAGACGTGGCTTTTCTAATATACATCGAATGTGTGAATTGTTGTATTTGTATATTGTTGTATATTTGTGTATCATGTATTGCTATTTGTGTATCATGTATTGTTGTATTTGTATATTGTTGTATATTTGTGTATCAAGGCTTTACTGAAGATAACCAAGGGATTGTATGGTATCGAGGAAGAATCTGTGTACCTCAAAACGCAGATCTTAAGGAAATAATTCTCCATGAAGCTCATAAAACTCCATACTCGATACACCCTGGTAACACAAAGATGTATCAAGATTTGAAGACCAGATTCTGGTGGGATAATATGAAGAGAGAGATTGCAGAGTATATTGCAAGCTGTGATACATGTCAGCGAGTTAAAGCAGAACACCAGAAAATAGCAGGAAAGCTACAACCTCTACCAATACCATTATGGAAATGGGAAGAAATTGGTATGGATTTCATTACAAGATTACCTAAAACTCAAGGAGGATATGATTCCATATGGGTTATTGTGGACCGACTTACTAAAGTAGCTCATTTCATACCAGTCAAAAAGATTTATGATGGCAGTAAATTAGCAGAATTATACATGCAAAGAATAGTGGCATTGCATGGTATTCCTAAGAAGATAGTTTCAGATCGTGGAACACAGTTTACCTCCAAATTTTGGAATAGACTGCATGAAACCCTAGGAACCCAGTTGGATTTCAGTACTGCATATCATCCGCAGACAGGAGGACAGACAGAAAGAGTCAACCAAATCCTAGAAGATCTTCTAAGAGCTTGTATACTAGATTATGGAACATCATGGGATAAAAGTTTACCATTTGCAGAATTTACATATAATAACAGTTATCAAGCTAGTATACAGATGGCACCATTTGAAGCTTTATATGGACGTAAATGCAGAACTCCATTGCATTGGAATGAACCAGGAGAACGAAAGGTCATAGGACCAGAGATAGTAGAAAAGCAGAAGCTCATGTCAGACTCATCAGAGAAAGGTTGAAAACAGCACAATCACGACAAAAGAGTTATGCAGATAAACGACGGAGAGAATTATCATTTGAACCAGGAGATTTTGTGTATCTCAAGGTCACACCATTCAAGGGATTACAAAGATTCCAAGTGAAAGGAAAGTTATCTCCAAGATACATTGGACCATTTAAGATAATCAAGAGAAAGGGAGAAGTATCATATAAATTGGAATTACCTGTGGGATTAGCAGAAGTGCATGATGTGTTTCATGTCTCTCAGCTCCGGAAATGTTTGAAGAAACCTACTGACCAGATAGATGTTCAAGATGTGCCATTACAGAAGAATCTCACTTATCTTGAGCACCCAATCAGGATCCTAGCCACTGATGAACGTCAGCTCAGAAGGAAGAAAATCAAATTGTGTAAAGTTCAATGGAAGAATCATTCAGAGCAAGAGGCTACTTGGGAGAAGGAAGAAGATCTTAAGAAAACCTATCCTTATCTTTTCCTGTCTTAGGTAAATCTCGGGGCGAGATTTCTTTAAGGAGGGTAGATCTGTAACACCCTAAGTTAGGGGTGAAAATTTCCTTTTTCATCAATAGCATGCATGCATGTATCAGTAGTAGTAGCCAGATCAGTATCTATCTCAAGCCCTAAAATCTCCAAATCTAACCTGTGACCTCAAATCAAGATCAGTTTATTCAGATGTGATCTATTAGCTATCCTGAATCTAAAATCCTTCAGAAACCAGATCCAATTCTATCTCTAACTTCCAGAATTATCAACCCCTTCTATTTTCGAAAACAGAATATCCTATATTACCTAAATACCCTAAGTTTCAAAAATCCAGATTTAATCCAAATCTTGACCAAGTTCAGACCTGATTATTCCTGGAACATGATCATGGGTATGTCAATACCTTAATCCAAAAGTTGACAGCCAGATTTCACCATTTAGGCATTTTTCGCGAATCAGTCCAAGAGTTATCGCAAATTAGTCCTTATCTGATATCTGAGAACCCAAAAAGGCTAAAATCTCCAGATTAACTCCAAATTCCGAATTTCTTCGGCAAATTTTCTCAAAATGCTATTTGCCACAAGTCTCTCTTCTGTGCAGATATCAAAATCAAACCCTAAATGCCAGAATTCGAAATCAACAAAGCTCAAATCTTACTTTACCCTAATTTACCCTATTTTCAGTTTGTATCAAAATTATTCAAATGTGTCAAATCTTATCAAACATCTTTACCAAATATCTTGTTAAATATATCTGCCAGATTAGTGAAATCAATTTCAGTTTAAACCATTCCAGAATTTCCAGATTTGCAATTCAGTCCAAAACTCAAAGAATTGAAACTGCAGTTTAGTCCAAATTTCGACCAGGCCAATTACTGTGCGCACGACCAGAAACCGCCGTGCTTGTGCGCCGTGGTTGCTCGTCGCCGGTGAGGCTTCGCCGCGCTTGTGACTGTGCATGCCGGTGCGCACGTGTCCTCGCTCCAGCTAGTGCCGTGGCAAGGTCGCTGCTACGTCGATGACCAACGCCTGCTCCCGCGCGCGATCAACGGCTTTTTGTCAGCAACTCCTAGCCACGTCGCTTTGCCGCGCCAGTGTTGTCGCCATCGCTTGCTACAACTTTGCTAGGTCCCGATGAGGCGACACTGTGATCAGCTGCAAGCTTGTCGCCGTCGCATCACCGCTCCTTGCTGTTTCTTCGCCGCTATTGCTCCTGCACGCAACCAGTCAAGTCACCGGCTGCCAATTACTTCGTTGTCTCCTCCTTGCAAGCTTCGCCTGGTCTATTTAAACCCCACTGTGTTCAGCAGCTTCTCCACACATCACCAGAAATCAGCCAAGTCCTGGAATTCCTGTTTTCGTTTTCTTCTCCGGCGAGCCGTCGAGGAGGCTCACGGTGCCAGCGCTCTACACTTAATCTCCTGCCAAATGAACAACATCAGTGAGTTCCCTTACTCATCCTCTCTGTGTGATATCATTTAATTGCTCCCCGGTGACCTCTAACGCCGGCGATCACCGGAAATTGCCGTTTGCCCTGTTCTGGCAATGTAGCTCGAATTACTCCAAATTAGCTTTCGTTTCTGTAAACAAAATTGATCAGTGAGTTATTTCAAGCAAGCCTGTAAGCTTAGAATCCCCAATTAAACATCATTCGAAGCTTTTCCCTAAACCGAGCTTCACCAGAAACCGGCGATCGTCGCCAGGCTTCTCCAGTGATCCTCCGGCCAATCTAATTATACCAGAAGCTTTCTTTTACCTCCTAGATACTCTCCAAGCAAGGAATTAAGTTCTCTCGGCCTGTAGCAGAAACCCCCAAATGGCAGTGTTCTTCTCCGGCGCCGATCACCGGAAAAGTTTTCCCAGCCGTTTCAGCCCAAATCACTTTGTCTTTTAGATGTGCCTTAGCCTCCTGAGTACTTTTGTCTTCTAGCCCGACACCTAAATCAGCCTAGATCAAAAGATATAGCTTTGCCAAGATTTTGTCCAGAACTGCTCCAGTGCAACCAGTTCATCTCAGTTCATCATCAGATTTCTTGTTGTCCAGCCATCTTCAGCCATAGATCCTATTGTAACTATTGTTCCTGTTATCAATGCCTACCTCCCAGACAAAGTGGTGCATCATTTGGAGCTCCAGATCAAAAGTTATGCCAAGCCCTAGTTTTTGGCATTATCAGCTCTATGCCAGAGCTTGTCAGCCAGTGGCATTGACCTTGTTTACCCACTTCTGTTTGTGCATTTTGAAAACCACTTTGTCCACTGAATTTGTAGAGTTGTGATCTACATTTTCTTCTACTACCACAAGTTGAGATAACCCCTCTATCATTCATCGACCCTATGTCGATGCCTTGAACCGAATGTCGACCTAAACACGTTCGCTATTTTTGAGCGAACCAGTCACAACCTTGATATCATTCTGATATTTTGAGACATTTGGAACCTTGTAAACCTTTGATAGCTAATCTTAACATTGGTTTCCTTAACTTAACCCTAATCAGCCTCTAAACCCAATCATTTCAGAATCATCAAGATTTCATCTTTGCATCATTGCATATAGTATAATAATGTATTGAAAAGATTGTGATTATTGGTTGTTTGTTTGATTGGAGAGCAGATCAAGAGACCGAGTTCGAGGACTTCACTGCGGATCCGACGTCAACTGCTGTATCTTACGACGCGGAAGGCAAGTCATATCCTTGGTCATCTTGAACCTATATTTTAAATGTTGCTATAATATAACCTTGAATATAGGTAATATTGCATGTGAAAGATTGAGAATGATTGATTTATGAATTGGCAGTACTAGACTGGTTATTTGTGAAATGTGAAATAAACAAGTTTTGAGCCATGAACTATTATATGTATTTATAAATTTATATTCATGAAATAAAACCCCTAGCCGTGACCAGAAAAATGGTATGGATGGCTGTAGCACTGGAGGTGCTAGACTGCAAAGGATATGCAGGCACTGAAGGTGCAGGGTTGTGGATGGTCTGGTCACTGGCATATAAGGACTAGAACCTTGTGTTGGGCGTCTAGTGGCATGAACAACGTGCTAACCGCAAGCCTGGTATGGGACAGGCCTGAACAAGTAATTATGTAGATCGCACATGAAACCCCTGCATGAGATGTGTAGTGATGCACGATAAACACGGAGTGCGGCTCCCACACATATCACTGAAGGTGATCAAGCACGCTGACCCAGTAATGGGAATAAGCAAAGGGGTGGAGGTTTGGATACAACCTGCCACAACTGTGTCTCACTGAGAGCCACAGGGTCAGGGGTGAATTGTAAGTGATACATAACAAAAGTTCTTGTTATCTCCACCTTGCCACTCACACATGGTTGTGAGGAGGGGTCTAATCATTTTGATAGGATGGGCTTGAAAGTGGAATATCTTGCGGGTAAATTGGTACCTCTCTGCAGAGTTAAAAACGTATTCGAATACTCCGAGCTCCCGTGTTTATAGGAGTCTGCTGCGGTGATTAAATCCACGGGGTGTGACACAAGTACTATTTTCTAAATAAAATATGTTTAATCAAGATTACCCAAATGACATGTGTTGTCATGATAAGGAGTGCTGCCGTGGGCTGTCGTGTGTCGACGTGTCGCGGTAGTGCTATAATCTAGTGAACATGAATGATGATGTTATATTATGAAAAGTGCTGCCATGAGATGAGGTATGAAAGAAAAATGTTATTTTACAAATATCCATAATTCTTGACTAGTCTAGGTTCATATCATCACTACTATATGTATCTACTCTTACCTATGACTTGCTGAGTACGTAAGTGCTCACCCTTGCAACATTCAACTCAATAGATGGAGCCTACCTTGATCAAGATGATGGCATGGAGTACTTCGTGGATCCAGAAGGAGGAGAATCAGTTCCGCCAGAGCCCTGAAGTGTGTTGTTCTGCCGTCAACTTCTTTTGTGGGAGGGTCACCTATCTTCTGCTGTGTAGTTAAATATTTTGCTAAATCCTGAATGCCTTGTAGGCATTGTAATCCTCTTTATGTAATATTAAGGCCAGCAAGCCACACTGCTTAATATTTTGTTAGTACTCTGTTGTAATGTAATATACTCCTGTGTTTGACTCATCCTGGGAAGTCAAAGGTTTGTGAGAATGGGACTAGCTGCAGCGAGCTAGGTCTCTACAGGAGTAGTCGTAGTCCCAGTCTTGGGGCGCGGCACCAGTTTGGTACCAGTACCTCCTCTAACGGTAAATACACATATTTACCGATAGAACAACACATGTATTTGCTCTGTCATGCATCATCTAACGGTAAATACACATATTTACCGATAGAAAAACACATGTATTTGCTGTGTGATGCATTACCCAGTTTGATTTTGTTTCAGCCATGTACGCATACCTTTTCTAACGGTAAATACACATATTTACTGATAGAAAAACTCATGTATTTGCTGTGTCATGCATCATCTAACGGTAAATACACATATTTACCGATAGAAAAACACAATATTTGCTGTGTCATGCATCACCCGGATTACTGTGACATGCATTACTAGTTTGGTTTTGTTTCAGCCATGTACCAGTACCTCTTCTAACGGTAAATACACTTATTTACCGATAGAATAATACCTGTACCTGCTCGGCAATGCACCAGTACATTCTCTAACGGTATATGTGTGTTTTTACCGATAGAATATGTGAGTGCAAAATTACCCGCACTTAGTCTAACGGGTATTTCATGTATTTACCGTTAGAAACAGGTCCACTATAAGTAAAACCCCACTCGACCATTGCTGAGCTGCTCTTTTGTTCTGTTGCACTCTGTGTCCTTCTGTTTGTGATGAAAGTTCCACGCTCGCAGCTACACTGCTAGGGTGATCAGGGCAAGCTGGAGGGAAGTTGATTGCACCCCTCTCTTTAAGGTAAGCTTAATTGTCATCACTTATCTCTCTCTCCCTCTAGATCTCCCTCCCTCTCTACATTATAAGCTAGCTGTATTGTGTAGTTCCAAGCTTGTTGCTCCAAGCTTGGGAGCTAGCTAGCTGGAAATGCTTCATGTTTTAGGAGCTCACTAGCTTGTATTGTGTAGTTAGCTAGGTTAATTAGTGTTAATTTCGTCAGGCTAGGGTTTAACACATCAGTTGTAAGAGGTTGTACATGTACATATACATAAATTAATCGGGCAGGTTTCATGCATGGCTGACTCATTAAATTTTGTTAATTGTAGATGGACATGAAATATTGGATGTATGGAATAAAACGTACTACTCTTGAATATTTGGATGGTGTGAATGAGTTTATTAAATTTGCTAAGCAACAAAAGGAGAGGAAGGGAGAGAAAAATATGCTTTGTCCTTGTACAAATTGTATGAACTTGAAGAGGTTTAGCAACTCTGATCAAATTAAGAGTCATTTGATTCATCGTGGTTTTAACGTGTGATACACCCGTTGGATATGGCATGGCGAAGATCTTGAGGAAACAAGCACCACTACTACCAATCAGCAAGACTCGGATGTGGATTGCAATAATATCAATGATCATCCGAATTTTGATAATGTTCATTCCGATATGCACATAGATGATGATGATGACAATCTAGATGAGATGTTACATGATGTAGAGGAAGATTACAACGAAAACGATTTCTGTGAATTTGAGAAACTGATTGCTGACTCTGAGAAGCCTCTGTTCCTTGGAAGTGCAACATTTACAAAACTGTCTTCTGTGCTGAGATTATATAACTTGAAGGCAGGCAACGGTTGGAGCGATAAGAGTTTCATGGCACTATTAGATCTTCTAGCGGACATGCTTCCAGAGAGAAATGAGTTGCCAAGATCTACTTACCAAGCCAAAAAACTGTTGTGTCCGTTGGGAATGGAAATCGAAAGAATACACGCATGCCCAAATGATTGTGTGTTGTACTGTAACGAGTACTCCAGTTTGCATGTTTGTCCAAGATGCGGCGCATTGAGGTATACGCGTAGGGATCGGATTGACAGTGAATGTCACGAGGTAAAGAAAGGACCTCCGGCGAAAACTGTGTGGTTCTTGCCTGTGATACCTAGATTGAAGCGACTGTTTGCAAATCTGAAAGTCGCGAAGCACTTGTGTTGGCATGCTGAAGCCTGGAAACAAGACGAAAAACTGAGACACCCAGCTGATTTGCACAGGGAAGGGGAGCCGTGGAAGACACTGGCAAAGTCAAGGCCGAGCTGAGGGCCCTCCAGGAGGAGCACAAGCTCCTTACGGACAAGCACACTCAGCTACGGCTTGAACTGGACGATCTCCTCCGGCGCATTCAACGCATGAAGACGGATGGTGACAATTCCAGGGCGAGGACGAGGCGTCTTCACAAGGAGAAGCAAGCCGCAGATATTACCATCGCTGGCTGTGGTTTGACTATGAAGGATACC
Organism: Pharus latifolius; assembly: GCA_019359835.1. Classification (NCBI taxonomy): domain Eukaryota; kingdom Viridiplantae; phylum Streptophyta; class Magnoliopsida; order Poales; family Poaceae; genus Pharus; species Pharus latifolius. Next base: position 36,198,179 of record CM033321.1, on the reverse strand, counting down.
ATAGCGAAGCTGAGGGAGGTCGCAGGCCTTCTCGACGCGGTAGTAGTTGATCCTAAGGACAACTTGTCGCTAGAGGAGTCCTGCGTCCTGGCTGCAAGTCAAACTGACTTTATTCTACATGCAGCCAGGGCTAAGACCACGCCTTGACCTAGCATTTTGGATTTTTATTTTTTTTATAAGTGATAAAACAACAATGAATGAACAATTTGTTTTTATGTCAATGTTCCAATTTTTCGGCTATCTTCCCTCTTTCTTTATCATTCTGCAGCTTTCAAGCACGGTCTGTTTGATGTTACATTGTGTGTACATATGATTCTTTGAAGGTGAGAACTGGTATCATGTGTGTCATGCATTACCCAGTTTGCTTTGTTTCAGCCACGTAACATCACATGTTCTAACGGTAAATACAGATGTGTCATGTGTGTCCACTACTTTAATGTGTCTCAGGCACTTCAAAAATTTCCCTGCGAAAAATTTACTTATTCTATCGGTATTATTATGTTCTACCGTTAGAATAAATTCATTACTTTGATGGTATTTTGTTGTTTGTACAGATAGCAAAAGGGCATCCACTACTTTAATCTCAGGCACTTCAAAAATTACTCTGGGAAAAATTGGTCTCAAGGTATTTTATTGTTTGTACCGATAGAAAAGGGCATCCACTACTTCAAATATTGTTCTGGGAAAAATTTACTTTTTCTATCAATATTATTTTGTTGCACCGTTAGAATAAATGAATTTGTTTGACGGTATTTTGTTTTTTGTACTGATAGAAAAGGGCATCCACTACTTTATTACACGTACATGGCCCTTGAGTTTCCCTCCAGTCGAACAGTTCCAACTTATAGCACTGCGTCTCTTCGAGAGTGAAGAAAACCATAACCTCCGCAGTGACCACTCACTTCCTCTCTCTCACACGACGATCGCCAGCTGGATACTGGTTCGCCACTGCCATCGGTTCATATTTTCGTCCTTCGCCGGCCGCCGCTGCGTTCTACACCGCCTCTCCATCACCACAACTGATCGCCGTAAATACCCTAATTGGTCATTCTTTTTCCAGCATCTTCCTTATTTGATCTTTGTGTTTTGTACGTACTAATTCTTCGAGTTTTGCAATTACACTATGGTTCCCTATTGTGTTGGATTATGTACATTCCGCAGGCAATGTTGATTTAAATTAGGGTTGACATAATATGTTCCAGTGCTGTAATGAACCTATTTTGAGATTTTAACTTATATATACTGCTGTATGTGTGATCAATTGTATCCAACTGCTATGTAATGCACATTATACGTTGGAGGTGTTCTTACACATCTTCTATCGGTATCTCACATGTTTGCCGATAGAAAAATTGTTATGTTCTATCGGCAGCTCATGTGTTTACCGATAGAAAACATTGTTATGTGTGAATTAATAATGCTAGCCCATGAATATTAGTATAGCAAATCATGGAGAATGTTGACTTAAACCAAGACTATGTGATGCCAGTGAATGGCGGCTTATCAACAATATTCCATAACACAGGCTAATTAGTATTATTTTCTTCGGACATCCCTTTTGCAGCCCTAATTAGTATCCAGTCCTGAGCTGAGTTATGGAACTCCAAGAAGAATTAATTGCCATATGTTGCCTGCTTCCTATATGAAAATGTGTAGATGAAAATGCTCAGAAATAGAATCTTATCTTCTATTGGTAGTTTCTGTGTTTACCAATAGAAAAAATATTGAAAATAGGTCCTTTTGCTTTGTAAAATGATTTGGTTTGTGTTTCCATTAAATTTTTGATGGTTTGTTGATGGTTTTGAAGGGAAAGACATGTCGTCGTCTTCATTGGATGGTACTAGTGGTTCGATTAGGGCCAACCCCAACGTAACTGAAGATGCAGCTGGTTCATCCCAGTGCAAGAGGGTGGGGCAAGGCGCTATGACGTTGGGCTGTTTGGCCAAACGCACAGATCTTTCTTGTGAGTTCAACCAATTTGGGAGGCCGATCGGAAAGAATGCTGGGAAGTACGCGGCCTACATTGGGCTGTTGGCGAAAGAAATGGTGAAGATCACCGTCCAGAGATGGAAGGACGTGACAGCGGACGAGAGGGATAGGTTGTGGGCGGAAGTGAAGGTTAAATTAACTGAAATCACTGAACTCTTTCGTAATCACGTTCTCTTGACTTATACTAAAGTTTAACTAACTCGTGATTAATTGTATGCATTGTTTGAAAACAGGCTAAGTGCAACATCCCCGACGATACACCTAGGACGGCCTGCTTGAAGGATATGAACGGAACATGGAATTCACCAAGCAGAAGGGGACAGAGGAGTTCAAGGCCCTTAGCGAGAAGAATAAGGCGATCCAGAAGAGGAACGACCACCCGCATCGGCTCGGATCCCGGGGCTATGCGGGGAAGGAGGAGCAGTGGAAGAAGGAAGACGAGTAAAATTCTGCCATTGACTCCCCTGAGTTGCCGCTCTCCGAGATCCGGGATGAGAGGTGCAAGCGATGGTGGAGGGGGAGAGGGTCCGTGTCGTCCATGGGGTCTGTGCAGTTCGCAAATCCTGGGGACGCCGACGTTGTGAGGCAAATGGTAAGTTGGCTAACCTCGTAAACTGTGTGCGCACAAGTGTATATAAGGCAATTTGTCTCACAAGATACCTTTAAATGTAACAGATCTCTTTTGAGAAGGAGGCAATGGAGGGATTGTTTACCCCGTAGAGAGAGAACGACATCCTCACCCAGGCTCTAGGAAATAAGGAGCATCTCGGGCGGACACGGGCCGTGGGAGCCATTGTGTCGTGGAAGGCCGGTTTCGCAGATCTGGCTCCACCGAGGAAGAAGGCCTGCTCCTGGAAGGAAAAGGAAGTGGAGCTCTCCGGTAAGATACGGGCTGAGGTACGGGCGGAGATACGGGTTGAGGTGCAGTCTAAGGTGCAGTCTGAGGTTGCACAAATGAGGGAAGAGTTTGCACGGTTGAGAGAAGCATTGCTGGCCAAGAGTGCAGATGTGGATCCCCAGAGCGACGGTACCCCGCGGGGTCGGATAAGCAGTTGTGCTTCGAAGGTCCTCGCGGATCTAGTGGATCTACTTGAGGTACTGCAAGCCTTCATCTGTGCACTTAAGTTGATGCCACTCCCATTCTGTTAGAGTTGTTGCGCTAACCTATTTTAATTGTTACAAATTTGCAGAAGCCGGAGGGCTGCATCCTACTGACTCACTTAGGCGATGGGCAGGAAATGGTTGGACACGGCTTCGTATATCCGTCTGGGCAGGATGTCCGGATCCACTGCGTACCTCTGCGATTGGGGTTCGCAAAGGTACAGGTGGACATGGCCATGCCGGGCTACAACGATTCTCCATTGCCAGTCCCAACAGAGGAAATGCAGACACTTGCTAAGGCAGTGGGCTCCTACGTACAGTGGCCCAAGAAGTGTGTTCTAATACAACAAGTAAATCCTACACATTTTAGATTACATCCTACTCAGTACACTCAACTTGCAAAATCTAACATACGTGCTCATTAATTGAAGTGGCCTGCCGGCGGGCTACTAGGGGACTGCGCCCCCAGCTCGGGGCATGAGGCCGGATCTCGTGCGAACCTGAACACATTAAAGACGGCCTCGACCCCAGCCGCACATCCACGCCTTCACCTCGGAAGAAAGCCACCATCACCTCACCCTTGCTTTCGAAGGTACGCTCTCAGTCCCCGGCAAAAGGCAAGGGCAAAGGCAAGGGCAAAGGGCGAAAGGGACAGCCGGAGAGGTTCAAGAACGGGTTCCCACTCGTGTCGGAGGCAGCTTTGCGCAAATTGGATCAATCAACCAGAGACCTCCACGAGTGGTACCTACACCGAGCTTGGTGTAATCTGAACTTCTTAGTTCTCTATAGGCCTGGGCAGTTCCGCCGTGAGCCCGGGAGTATATCCGTGGCACACGAGGATCTGTTCGACTTCTACAACTGGCGGGAGCTCGATATGTCCATCATACGGACTAGAGTCCTGTGAGTTTGCTGATCCTATGTATTGTTGTTTTCTAACTCTGTTTGCTAACTCTGCATTGTTGTAGTTCATTTGAAATGTAGTAACTTTCTGTGCAATACTAATGTCGTCCTTTGCATGCAGGTGCATGTACAGGATAGTATCGGAGGTTGCGTATGACAAAGTGGGTTTCCTCGACCCAGAGAAAATAAGCCTCACGATGCTAGAGCACGACGCCGCGCACGCTGAGTAGTACATATCCAAGGCGCTGATGGCGCAGCAGGACAGGGAGTTCATTCTGTTGCCGTACCACCAAAGGTTAGTGCATTTCGTACTAATTTAACTCAATCTTGTATGTTACACTTGAGATATACTTTGAGCTAGCGGTCCTCTTTTACGTACAATGTAGGGGCCACTGGATCCTCATCGTGATCTGTCCGCCGAGGAACGAGGTGTACTACCTCGATTCGATGCGTGACAGATTATCGAACGAATATGTGGTCAAGGGGAATATGGAGGCGTAAGTAACTTATATGTTTGATTTAAATTTTGACCTCACTAGCTAATGATAATACATTAACCGGCAATGCTAACTGAAATGCAGGGCTTTTGATAAATATGTGTCCGTTGGAGGGAGGCATGCCGCACCGCAGGGCTCCCTACTAGCTTGGAAAGAATATGAGGTACTCACGAGACTTTTTGTTTATGCTTAATTAGTTTATGGAAACAATAGCTAACATGTCTTCGCATATGCAATTATCTCAGTGCCATCAGCAGCCGCAATCGTGGGAATGCGGGTTTTATGTGCTGCGCTACATGTACGACCTAGTGCAGACAAATTTTGCCAATTCCCCCAGGTAAGCATCGATAGCTAACTCAAATTTGAAAATTGGGTGTCATGTTCAAAATTAGGAAGTTAGTTACTCAGTATTCACACATGCTTGCAGATCGCCATGTCGAAAGACCAATACGAAAATGCAAAGATTAGAGATTTTCGACAAATCTGGACTCAATATGTCATGGAGGAAGTTGCGCCCAACCAACCGCCATGACAATTTTCTCTTTTTCGTGTACTCTGTGCATAGACTGTTTATATACATGTGAATAAATATATATGTGAATAAATGTCCACATTGGATTGCAATTTGTATTTGTCCATATATATGTGAATAAATGTGAATAACTGTCTAATGTGTCAATCTGTTCAATGTATATGTGAATTTACCCTTCTTTGCATCTGTACTGTATTGTGTATCCAATCTATACTGTATTGCATCTGTACTGTATATGTGAATGTAAAGAATGTACTGTATATGTGAATGTACTGTATTGTGAATGTAAAGAATGTACTGTATTGTGAATGTAAAGAATGTACTGTATATGTGAATGTACTGTATTACATCTGTACTGTATTTCTATCAGTAAATTCATTCACAACCGAGAGACTACTATCATTTTTTCTATCGGTAAACTCATCCACAACCGAGAGACTACTATCGTTTTTTATATCGGTACACTCGTAATTACCCGTTAGAAGAGTGTGACTTTTCTTGCCGGTGAACTCATACACAACCGAGAGAGTATTATGATTTTTCTATCGATAATCTCTTTCATAACCGAGAGAGTACTATACTTTATTCTATCGGTATACGCGTAATTCACCGTTAGAAGAGTTTAACTTTTCATGTCGGTAAACTCATACACAACCGAGAGAGTACAATCGTTTTTTCTATCGGTAAACTCATTTCCAACCGAGAGAGTACTAAGGTTTTTTCTATCGGTATACTTTAAATTAACCGTTAGAAGAGTGTTACTTTTCCTGCCGTTAAACTTATTCACAACCGAGAGAGTACTATATTTTTTCTATCGGTAAACTCTTTCACAAACGTCAGACTACAACGGGTTTTCTACTGGTGTTCGCCTAAGATGCCGTTAGAATAGTGAAGTTCTTCTATCGGTTATTTATCGATAGCAAATGACCTGTCTTGTTCTATCGTGTCTATCTCTAATGGTACAAAAACCGATAGTAGAAGGGTGTTTTTTACCGATAGAAGAGAGCTTTTCTGTACTAGTGAAGTACCTCGCTTATGTAATAGACAGGTTGTTGCACTCCTCTTTCTGCGATCAGAATCGCGCTGACCGCATGAGGTGTGGCCGCCAAGTAAAGAAGTAGTGGTTCCCCTGTGATCGGAGAAACCAACACTGGCGGACTGGATAAGTATGCTTTAACCTCCTGGAACGCTTTCTTCGCTTCATCCGATCAGGTAAAACCATGGTGTTTTCGAAGAGCTTTGAAAAAAGATAATCCCCTCTCGCCTAGTCGTGATATAAATCGACTTAAATCCGCCATGCGACCTGTTAGGCACTGGACGTCCTTCATGGTCGAAGGAGACCTCATTTGCTCGATGGCCCTGATTTTTTCGGGATTAACCTCGATTCCTCTAGAACAGACGAGAAAGCCTAAAAGTTTACCAGATGAAACCTCGAAAGAACACTTTTCTGGTTTTAATTTTATTCCGAATTGGTTTAATTTACAGAAGGTTTCAGCAAGATCATCTAAATGAGTCAAGCTTTAAAAGCTTTTTACATCCAAGTCATCTACGTAAGCCTCAAGATTACGCCCCATCTGGGAAATAAAGGTCTTTTGCATCAAGCGCTGGTATGTGGAACCGGCGTTCTTGAGACAAATGGCATTCTGACATAGTAGTAGGTGCCAAATGGTGTGATGAAGGCAGTCTTCTCTTCATCTTCGTCTGCCATGCTAATTTGATGATATACTGAGTAAGCATCTAGGAAGCTCATCAGTTCGCAACCCGTAGTAGAGTCAACCAACTGATCGATGCGGAGAAGGGGAAGTCATCCTTCGGGCAGGCACTGTTTAGGTTGGTGTAATCGACGCACATGCGCCACTTACCATTTGACTTACGGACCATGACCGGATTTGCAAGCCATTCCGGATGATCGACTTCGCGAATAAATCCGGCCGTTTGGAGTTTATCTAACTCCGCGGGGATAGCTTCTTGCCGATCAACAGCAAAGCGTCTGAGCTTTTGCTTTATTGGTCGCTGTCCAAGTCGAATTGCTAACCTGTGCTCAATTACCTCCCTTGGGACACCGGGCATGTCTGATCGTTTCACGCAAACACATCTGCATTAGCTCAGAGGAAAGTAATGAGTTGCAGTTCCTATTTGTCATCCAGGCCTGATCCAATCCAAATTATTCTAGATGGATCATCTCGGCATAACGGGACTAGTTTTAGCTTTTCCTCTGGACGAGGGGTGACCTTGATCGTGTCCGCAGCTGTGGTGGTGATCTTGACATACCAAAGGGGAAGTTGATCTACCAACTCCAGAGATAACCGATCGCATGTCAATGCCACATTGCGACTGCCTCGGATCGAGATAACGCCTTTGGGGCCTGGTAACTTACCGCACTGATAAGCATAGTGCGTCGCCATCATAAATTTAGCGAGAGTTGGCCTTCCAAAAATCGTGTTATAAGCCGAATCACAATCAATTACGTCAAAAGTAACCAATTCTGTTTGGAAAATATCTGGTTCACCCAGCGTGACTAGGAGCACCACCTGTCCCATCGGCATCATCGAGGGACTAGGAATTATCCCTAAAACAGATGAATTATGGGTTTGATTTTCGAACCAGGGATTTGCATCTCATCCAATGCCTTGACCAATAAAATGTCCAAGGAACTACCTCCATCGATCAGGACCCTTTCGACTCTCGCGTTACTGTTAATTGGGGTAATGACCAGAGGTAGTCTCAATGGTCGAGTAAGCCCAATGGGACAATCAGAGAGATCAAATGTCAAAGGAGTATCTGACCAACAGGGGTATTGAGGTTCGCCAAGGGGAGCTTCCACTTGGTTCACCTCTCGATAAAATGCTTTAAACTGACGTTTAGAAACAAAAGAGGAGGAACCTCCAAAAATGACATTAACACAATTACGAGGTACCTGGTAGGACATTTCTTCATCCCTGTCGACGTCTCTAAGCCCGCAAGTCTGCTCTTTCGATGGCAAAGTTGGCATCGGCCCAATTCCCTTGTAGAAGTCATCTAGTTGCTTCAACCAGCTTCGACAGTTCCTGAGGTTGTGTCTTAGAGAGTTGTGGATCGGACACCACTTCTTGCCTTCCTGCGAGTTAGTCGGTTTTTCTGGCTGGTCGGCATTGCGGCCACCAGAAGCAGTTTTATTTTTAAATGAAAACTTATTACCTTTCGCCGATGAAGGCTTTTTCGTGACTACGATCTCCGGTACTGTCCAGTTCGATTCTTTTTAGACTTCTTTGATTTCCCGCCCGATGAAGACTCCGGCTTCTTGCTTGTATCTTCTTTTTTCACGTCCTTGAGACCTAGTTGGGGTGGCGAATTCCCTTTATCCACCATCCTATTCCACTCATTGGCCTCGGCCGCAAAAGGATAGATCGGCTACTGACCGAGGAGGGTGGATAAGTAGATCTTCCGTAAACCTCTGATACCGAACGGTGTGATTAAACGCCCTAATAATGGAGTTATCAGATATGTTTAGGATGGTATTTCTCACCCCGACAAACCTTTTAACAAACTGGTGAAGAGTTTCTGTAGAGGTTTGTCGTAGACGATGAAGATCGTCTTCTTTCCCAGGTTTCTGATAACAATTCTGGAAATTGTTGAGGATGGCATCGCACAACATTTCCCAGTTATATATTGAACCCTCGGGCTGATTGAATAGCCAGGTCCTTGCCGGTCCCTCAAGGACCGTCGGCAAATAATTGGCCATGACACGATCATCCCTACCCGCCGCTTGGATAGCGGTGATATAAATTTGAAGGAACTCCGATGGATTCTGGGTCCCATCAAACCTCTCAATAGCCCCTGGCTTGAACTTATCCGGCCAGATGACCGCACGGAGGCCTAGCAAAAAATCTTTATAGCCAACAGAGGGACTGTGGAGATTTCTGCGGTTTCCAGCATAACCACGAGTGATTTCATGCGATGGGGACGCACCACGTGGTCCCAAACGAGAATGCACAGGAATTCAATCCCGATCACGAGAACTTCCCATGCGTTTGGATTTGTCATGCTGAAGTGATCCGGATGGTAATTGATTACGCCTACCATGACTAGAGTGGGAATTCTCCTTTTCAAGGGAACGTATCGTAGACCGGGAGGAAGCTGTAGGGGTCGCATCGGATGCAACCTCATCCAGCTTTTCCGCCAGGATCCTAGAAAAAGCCGGTTTGTCCGCGTCTGTGAGGGTAGGAGGAAAATTACGCAAGACCTCCACGATAGATCAAAGTCGGCCATGCGTACTTCTCTTTGGTGCGCCAGGTGTAATCGTTTCTTCATCCGCCGGTGAATATTCCGGGGGTAAAGAAGGCGTCTGGTCGTGCCTGCGACCATGTGGGCGACGGGAGGAAATAGGGGCGGTGTCATAACGAGAGTGCGCATTTTGTAGGGCCTCTAGGGCTGTTCTGCAGAGTTTGTTATCTCGTCGCTCACGTTCTTGATCCTCCTTTTGTTTGCGTTCTTGTTCCTCCTTTTGTCTGCGCTCCTGTTCTTCCCTAGCAATCCACTGATCGGTAGTTTCCTCCAACAAGGCAGCGAATTCTCTGGGGAGCGAAGCTGCAGAAGGAGAGAACATCTCTGTTTGCTTCGAGTCGGACTCGAAATCAAAGAGAGAGTGGAGGTTGTCAGGATCAAACCTCCCTGGATTGAGTTCTTTGTCACTGCCATCTTGGTCCCCGACGGGGACGCATGGTGACCGAGACTTGATTTTCCATACGGTGGAACTGACATCAAGTTCTGGACCTGTCTCTTCCATCCCCTGGTCGATGGACATGACCTGGGTAGGGGAAGACATGTCCTCCTGACGTTCCTTCGGAATGTCTTCGCAATCGATCTCTTCCATTGGAATGGGATCGCTAGGCGCAGGCATTTGTATGTGGGCATAATCGTCGAGATCAAAGTCATTCTCGGAATTATATGCCCCAGACATGGCTCACCAAACTTCCGAATGAAGGGAAAGCACCTTGAGAAAAGGCCCCACGGTGGGCGCCAGCTGTCGACGATTTGGACTCGGGGTCCTTAGTCGATCTTATGCAAATTTGTGAGTTACGAGGCCTTTCAGGGTGCTCCTCCGGGAAGGTAGGATGAGTAATATCTGTATGGGCACAAGAGAATTTATACAGGTTCGGGCCCTCGATGGTGGGAGTAATAGCCCTACGTCTTGTTATAATTTCACTATATGAGAAAATGTGTTTACAAGAGGGAGGAAGACATGATCACAGGCGAAGATCTCTCCTATGTTAGTGTCTATCTAACTATGTCTAAGTCTTCAGGCTATTCTGACTCCTGGTAATGCTTTTATGCTCAACTGTCCCTTAGATTGTGCATTGACCACCTCTTTATACTGAACAAAAGGGCGCCAACGCGAAATGGCCTTGGACGGTTGCTAGGATGCAGTTTTGTTAACCGCACTTAACATCCACACAGGCTTAACATGTGTAATCAAGGGATAACCGCACATGTTAACTTCCTGGCAGTTGTCTTCATACGTGGAGAAATCCTCATGATCCTCGGGATATGCCTGTTCAAAGGGTTAGACATTCTCGAGTTATTCTGGTCGCAAATAGTCAATGACCTTCTGACCGCACACCGTCTACAGTGTTTTGACCGCGCACTATCTGCGGCCTCATGATCGTGCAAGGGACTGCGATCATAAATCATCTTTGTGTCCGCGCACTTCAGGTCGTCTGAGACCATAGCGACGGACTTATAGTCACACATCTAATCTGATTCTATCTTTAAACCAAATGTATATTATTTTGAACTAGCTCGGGTGATAATCCTCGTCACCAAGCTTCAGAGGTACGCAGTGGATCTGGACATCCTCCTAAGATGGATATATGACCCCATGTGCAACCACCACAGGGTCGTCGCCTATGTAGATCAATAGGCTATAGCTCTCCGGCTTCTGCAAATTTGCAACAATTATAACAGGTTAGCGAAACAATTGTAACAGAACGGGAGTGGCATCAACTGAAGTGCATATATAGTTCAAGCTAGGCTTGCAATACCTCAAGTAGGTCCACCGGATCCACGTGAACCTTCGAGCCGTAACTGCTAGGCCTAGCAGTGTCGACCTTAGCAGCTAGATCTATACCCTTGGACTGCACAATTCTGTTGAGGCGTTCATACTTCTCGTTCATTTGAGCGAACATGGCCACGAATTGTGCAGTCACGTTGGACCGTATCTTCTCGGCCAGCTTCGATTCCTTTTCCTTCCAGTTGTGGGCCTTCTTCCTCTGTGGCCCAGTCTCCTTGAAGCTATCCTTCCACGCCACCACAACCCCTACGGTCCGCGTCCGCCCTGGATGCTCCTTATTCCCTGGAGCCCGGGTTAGGATGTCGTTCTCCCTGTGGGGAATAAACAATCCCTGGCTTGCCTCCTTCGAGCAAGAGATCTGTTACATTCAAAGCTACATTGTGAGAAAAAAATATATACAAACTTGTGCACACACGATTAATCATTTTGGCTAATTATTTTTACTAACTTAATAAGTAAAAAGATCTCGGCGTCCTTAGCGTTTTAGGTGTGTGCAGTACCAATAAATGCGAGAATTTTAGGTTTCTTGGTTAACGAAGAAAAAGAAAAAACCGAGGAAGTTAGCCAACTTATGATTCGTTGCATGACCTCAGCGTCCTTAGGGTTTGGGAACTCCACAGACCCTGTAACACCCTGGTTTTGGGGGTGAAAATTTCCTTTCCATGAAAATCATGCATGCATGTATCTCTATAGTAGTAGTAAGATCAGTTCAACCCTAATCTATCCTAAGCCCCAAAAATCTCAAAATCTTCCCTGTGAACCCAAATTAAGATTTGACTTACCAGATTTGACCTACTGCCTATCTTGAGTATAAAAGCCTTCATAAGCCAGATTCAATTCCATCTCTAACTCCCAGATTTGTCAATCCTTTTTGTTTTCGAAAACAGAAAATTAATTAAATATCCTAATTACCCTACACTAGTACAGAAATGCAGTCTTCTATCGGTAAAAAACACCCTTCTACTATCGGTTTTTGTACCGATAGAGATAGACACGATAGAACAAGACTGGACATTTTCTATCGGTAAATAACCGACAGAAGAAGTTCACTATTCTATCGGCATATTATGAATCTACCGATAGAAAACCCGTCGTAGTCTTACGTCCATCGGCAGGGAAAGTACCATTATTCTAACGGTTAATTACAATATTACCGACAGAAAAAATCATAATATTCTATCGGCATATTTGGAGTGTACCGATAGAAAACTCGTCGTTAGCGGTTGGAAAAGTACCACTATTCTAACGGCTAATTATAAGTTTACCGATAGGAAAAATCATACTATTCTATCGGCATCTTACAAGTTTACCGATAGAAAACTCGTCGCTAGCGGATTAAAAATACCACTATTCTAACGGTTAACTACAAGATTACCGACAGAAAAAATCATACTATTCTATCGGCATATTAGGAGTGTACCGATAGAAAACTCGTCGTCAGCGGTTGGAAAAGTACCACTATTCTAACGGTTAATTACAATATTACCGACAGAAAAAAGCTTAGTACTCTATCGGATATGTATGAGTTCACCGGCAGGAAAGGTCACACTCTTCTAACGGTTAATTTTGATTGTACCGATAGAAAAAAGGATGTTGATGAATTTACCGATAGAGCATTCACATATACAGTACTTTATTTGCATTCACAATACAGTACATTCACATATACAGTACAGATGCAATACAGTATAGATTGGATACACAATACAGTACAGATGCAAGGTAAATTCATAGAACAAATTGACACATTAGGCAGTTATTCACATTTATTCACATATGTATGGACAAATACAGATTGCAATCCAATGTGGACATTTATTCACATATATATATTTATTCACATGTATATGAACAGTCTATGCAGAGTACACAAAAAGGAGAAAATTGTCATGCTGGATGGTTGGGCGCTACTTCCTCCATGACATATTGTGCCCAGATTTGTCGAAGATATATAATCTTTGCATTTTCATATTGGTCTTTCGACATGGCGATCTGCAAGCATGTGTGCATACTGAGTAACTAACTTCGATCCTAATTTAGAACGTGACACCCATTTTTGAAATTTGAGTTAGCTATCGATGCTTACCTGGGGGAATCGGGAAAAGTTTGTCTGCACTAGGTCGTACATGTAGCGCAGCACATAAAACCCGCATTCCCACGATTGCGGCTGCTGATGGCACTGAGATAATTGCATATGCGAATACATGTTAGCTATATATTGTTTTCATAAACTAATTAAGCATAAACAAAAAGTCTCGTGAGTACCTCATATTCTTTCCAAGCTAGTACGGAGCCCTGCGGTGCGGCATGCCTCCCTCCAGCGGACACATATTTATCAAAAGCCCTGCATTTCAGTTAGTATTGCCAGTTAATGTATTATCATTAGCTAGTGAGGTCAAAATATAAATCAAACATATAAGTTACTTACGCCTCCATATTCCCCTTGAGCACATATTCCATCGATAATCTGTCACGCATCGAATCGAGGTAGTACACCTCGTTCCTCGGCGGACAGATCACGATGAGGATCCAGTGGCCCTTGCATTGTACGTAAAAGAGGACCGCTAGCTCAAAGTACATCTCAGGTGTAACATACAAGATTGAGTTAAATTAGTACGAAATGCACTAACCTTTGGTGGTACGGCACCAGAATGAAGTCCCTGTCCTGCTGCGCTATCAGCGCGCTGGATATGTACTGCTCAGCGTGCGCGGCGTCCTGCTCTAGCATCGTGAGGCTTATTTTCTCTGGGTCGAGGAAACCCACCTTGTCACACGCAGCCTCCGATGCTAGCCTGTACATGCACCCGCATGCGAAGGACGAGATTAATATTAATTTCATAGAAAGTTACTCAGTATTCAAATGAACTGCAACATTAATGCAGAGTTAGCAAACAGAGTTAGAAAACAGCAATACATAGCATCAGCAAACTCACAGGACTCCAGTCCGTATGATGGACATATCGAGCTCCCGCCAGTTGTAGAGGTCGAACAGATCCTCGTGTGCCACGGATATAGTCCCGGGCTCACGGTGGAACTGCCCAGGCCTGTAGGGAACTAAGAAGTTCAGGCTGCGCCGAGCTCGATGTAGGTACCAGTCGTGGAGGTCTCTGGTTGATCGATCCAATTTCCGCAAAGATGCCTCCGACAGGAGTGGGAGCGCGTTCGTGAACGTCCGTGGCAGTCCCTGTCGCCCTTTGCCCTTGCCTTTGCCGCCCTTGCCTTTTGCTGGGGACTGAGCGCGTACCTTCGAAGGCAAGGGCGAGGTGATGGCGGCTTTCTTCCGAGGTGGAGGCGTGGATGCGCTGGGTGGGGTCGAGGCCGTCTTTGATGTGTCCAGGTTCGCACGAGATCGGCCCTCATGCCCCGAGCTGGGGGCGCAGTCCCCTGGTAGCCCCGTGGCAGGCCACTTCAATTAATGAGCACGTATGTTAGATTATGCAAGTTGAGTGTATTGAGTAGGATGTAATCTAAAATGTGTAGGATTTACCGGTTGTATTACAAGACACTTCTTGGGCCACTGTACGTAGGAGCCCACTGCCTCAGCAAGTGTCTGCAGTTCCTCTGTTGGGACTGGCAACGGAGAATCGTTGTAGCCCGGCATGGCCATGTCCACCTGTACCTTTGCGAAACCCAACCGCAGAGGTACACAGTGGACCCGGACATCCGGCCCAGACGGATATACGAAGCCGTGTCCAACCACTTCCTGCCCGGCGCCTACGTGATTCTGTAGGATGCAGCCCTCCGGCCCCTGCAAATTTGTAACAATTAAAATAGGTTAGCGAAACAACTCTAACAGAATGGGAGTGGCATCAACTTAAGTGCACAGATGAAGGCTTGCAGTACCTCAAGTAGATCCACTGGATCCGCGAGTACCTTCGAAGCGCAACTGCTTATCCGACCCCGCGGGGTACCGTCGTCCTGGGGATCCGCATCTGCACTCTTGGCCAGCAATGTTTCTCTCAACCGTGCAAACTCTTCCCTCATTTGTGCGACCTCGGTCTGCACCTCAGACTGTACCTCAGCCCGTATCTCAGCCCGCATCTCCGCCCGTATCTCCTCCCGTACCTCAGCCCGTATCTTATCGGAGAGGTCAGCTTCCTTTTCCTTCCAGGTGCGGGCCTTCTTCCTCGGTGGAGCCGGATCTACGAAACCGGCCTTCCACGACACAATGGCTCCCACGGCCTGTGTCCGCCCGGGATGCTCCTTATTTCCTAGAGCCCGGGTGAGGATGTCGTTCTCCCTCTGCGGGGTAAACAATCCCTCCGCTACCTCCTTCTCAAAAGAGATCTGTTACATTTGAAGGTACCTTGTGAGACAAATTGCCTTATATACACTTGTGCGCACACAGTTTACGAGGTTAGCCAACTTACCATTCGCCTCACAACGTCGGCGTCCCCAGGGGTTGCGAACTGCACAGACCCCGTGGACGACACGGACCCCCTCCCCCTCCACCATCGCTTGCACCTCTCATCCCGGATCTCGGAGAGCGGCAACTCAGGGGTGTCGATGACAGGATTTTGTTCGTCTTTCTTCTTCCACTGTTCCTCCTTCCCCGCATAGCCCCGGGATCCGAGCCGATGCGGGTGGTCGTTCCTCTTCTGGATCGCCCTATTCTTCTCGCTAAGGGCCTTAAACTCCTCAGTCCCCTTCTGCTTGGTGAATTCCTCCCATACCTCCTCCGATATGAAGGGGTACTTCTCGCAAGGAGATTTCCCCGCAGCTAGGAAGTTACTGACGAGCCAGCTCTTAAAGGTTTTCCATGTTCCGTTCATGTCCTTCAAGCAGGCAGTCCTAGGTGTATCGTCGGGGATGTTCCACTTAGCCTGTTTCCGAAAAATGCATACAATTAATCACGAGTTAGTTAAACTTTAGTATAAGCCAAGAGAACGTGATTACGAAAGAGTTCAGCGATTTCAGTTCATTTAACCTTCACTTCCGCCCACAACCTATCCCTCTCGTCCGCCGTCACGTCCTTCCAGCTCTGGACGGTGATCTTCACCCTTTCTTTCGCCAACAGCCCAACGTAGGCCGCGTACCTCCCAGCATTCTTTCCAATCGGCCTCCCAAATTGGTTGAACTCACAAGAAAGATCAGTGCGTTTGGCCAAACGCCCCAACGTCGTCGCGCCTCGCCCCACCCTCTTGCGCTGGGATGTAACAGCCCCATCTTCAGTAGTTACGATGGGGTTGGCCCTAGTCGAACCACTAGTACCATCCGATGAAGACGACGACATGTCTTCCCCTACAAAACCTTCAACAAACCATATATATGGCAATTAATTCGCCTTGGACTTCCATAACTCAGCCCAGGACTAGAGACTAACTAGGGCGGCAAAAGGGAAAATAATACAAAAAGAAAGACATGCATAAATTACTTACTGAACTCTTCAGAAATATTTTCTATCGGTAAACACATGAGCTGCCGATAGACCATAACAATTACCTCCACACAAGACAATTTTTCTATCGGCAAACACGTGAGATACCGATAGAACATAACAATGTTCTCTACATATGGAATTTTGTTGACAAGCCACCATTCACTGTCATCACATAACATTCTCGATGATTTGCTACACTAATATTCATGGGCCAGCATTATTATTTCACACGTAAATATGCACACAAGCATCTAAGTGCCACTGTGCATAATCTTTAGTCCTAGCCTGTATGTGAGTCATCAGGACTTCACAGCTATTAGGTTGGGAAAAGTCATGTATATAGGCATTTGAAACATATACATCGAAGACCCATCCACAGTGCCATATATTCATATGAAGTGAGTAAAAATTCCCAACCAAACTAGTACATTGCATGGCTCATGTCCTTCCAGATCCAAATTAAGTTTTACTACTTGTGCAGAAAAATTTTCTATCGGTAAACACATGAGCTGCCGATAGAATATGTGTAAGAACACCTCCAACATATAATCTGCATTACATGGCAGTTGGATACAATTGATCACACATACAGCAGTATAGAGAAGTTAAAATCTCAAAACAGGTTCATTACAGCACTGGAACATATTATGTAAACCCTAATTAAAATCAACATTGCCTGCGGAATGTACATAAGCCAACACAATAGGGAACCCTAGTGTAATTGCAAAACTCGAAGAATTAGTACGTGCAAAACACTAGGATCAAATAAAGAAGATGCTGGAAATAGAACGACGAATTAGGGTATTTACGGCGGCGATCAGTTCTGGTGATGCAGAGGCGGTGTAGAACGCAGCAGCGGCGGGCGAAGGACAAAAATAAGAACCGGTGGCAGTGACGAACCAGTGTCCAGCCGGCGATCGTCGTGTGGGAGAGAGGAAGTGAGTGCTCATGGCGGAGGTTGGGGTTTTCTTCGCTCTCGAAGAGACGCAGTGCTCTAAGGTGGAACTGTTCGAGTGGAGGGAAACTAAAGGGCCGTGTACGAGTAATAAAGTAGCGGAGGAACTTTTCTATCGGTATAACAAAGTGATACCGATAGACTTATGTAATTTTCTATCGAAACAACAAAATAATACCGATAGAAAAAGTAAATTTCCCGGAAAAATATTCGAATTAGTGGATGCATTTTTCTATCGGTATAAACAATAAAATCCCGTGAGACCAATTTTCCACAGAAAATTTTTTTAAAGTGCTTGAGATTGGGTGCCATTTTTCTATCGGTAAAAACAACAAAATACCGTGAGAGTAATGAAAAGGTGCCCTTTTCTATCGGTATAAACAAAAAAAATCCCGTGAGCTCAATTTTCCCCAGAAAATTTTTTTGATTAAGTGCTTGAGATTTGTGTGCCCTTTTTCTATCGGTAAAAACAACAAAATACTGTCAGAGTAATGAAAAGGTACACAATTTAACATCAAACAGACCGTGGTTGAAAGCTGCAGAATGTTAAAGAAAGAGGGAAGATAGCCGGAAAATTGGAGAATTGACATAAAAAGAAATTGTTCATTCATTGTTGTTTTATCACTTACAAAAAAAAAATAAAACCCAAAATGCTAGGTCAAGGGGTGGTCTTAGCCCTGGCTGCATGTAGAATATTGTCAGTTAGACTTGCAGCCAGGACGCAGGACTCCTCTAGCGACAAGTTGTCCCTAGGATCAACTACTACCGCGTCAAGAAGGCCTGCGACCTCCCTCAGCTTCGCTATGGTATCCTTCATAGTCAAACCGCAGCCAGCGATGGTCATATCCGCGGCTTTCTTCTCCTCGCGAAGACGCCTCGTCCTCGCCCTAGCATTATCACCATCCGTCTTCATGCGCTTAATGCGCTGGAAGAGATCGTCAAGGTCAAGCCGTAGCTGAGTGTGCTTGTCTGTAAGGAGCTTGTGCTCCTCCTGGAGGGCCCTCAGGTCAGCCTTCACTTTGGCAGTGTCTTCCACGGCTACCATTCCCTGTGCAAATCAACAGGTCAAGAATGAACTGAACATGGATTAACAATACAGGGGTAAACCGAGGAGATTTAGAGTTCTTACCGGGGAGGCCGTGGATGACGATCCCATGGAGGTTGCCATTGTGAAAGAGAAGATGAGGAGTCCAACCGTTCGAGAATTAGAAAAACAACAAAATACCGCGACGCATGGCGAGGTACTTATAGAGTTTCCAAGGCGACGCACGGCGACACGGTTGAGAATTCGAAGCGGCAGAGTATTCTTCTATCGGTAAAAACAGGAAAAAACCGTCAGACAACAAATACCGTGAGACAAATGAATTTATTCTAACGGTAAAATAGAACAATACCGATAGAAAACGTTTTGAAGTGCCTGAGAGAAGATGTCCTTCTCTATCGGTATAAATAACAAAATACCGTCAGGGATTTTTGCTGAACTTAATTTGAAGAGGCTGCGATGAGATTTTTGCAAGTGCTATTTGAAGGGAAGAATTAAATATTTACAGGATAAAGGTACTGTACATGTTAGAACTCATGCTGTGGAGTAAAATTGAGATGTATTAATGCTAGTGAACTAGCTTATCATTAAATTCTAAAGAAAAATGTACTACCTGATGTATTAATGATAAGTTCCTCACCTTGCTGCAGAACTTGTGGGCTGTTTGCTTGGCATTTATCCCTGAAATAGAAATTAATCATCAATGGTTCTCAACCCATAATCCTTCTTCGTGGTCATCTCGCAGATACGTTGTTTCGTCGATATCTTCAGTACGGATAGATTGAATGTCCTCTAAAAATGGAGGTATTTCATCGAATTGGTTATACTCCTCTTCGTCGACAACATCTTCGACCCCAACAATACGTCTCTTGCTGTGGAGGACAACATGCAAGTTTGGATTGGCCGGGTCAACGATGTAGAATACCTGTGTGGCTTGCTTTGTAAGTATGAATGGATCGTCTTGGTGTTCGACTCTACCAAGATCGACGAGAGTAAACCCGTAACTGTCAACTTGAACACCTCGAGGGATTTCGACCCATTGGCATCGAAACAGGGGAATCTTAAGTAATCCGTAATCGAGCTCCCATATTTCGTCAATAACACCGTAATATGAGTTCAGCGCCCTTACTGACCTGGCATCCTCGGAAATAGCAAACAGTGTCACTCCGCTACATTGCGTGCTACTCTTGGCGTCTTGAGCTCTTGTGTAAAATGAATACCCATTGATGTCGTACCCCTGCCAAGTCCCTACAGTGAATCTTGGGCCTCTAGCCAACCATGTCACAGTTTCACTTACGGAGCCCTCGGCAGCTCGCGTGACTCTTTCTTGGATCCACTCAGCAAATTTCCTGTTATGTTCTCTGCTTACCCAAACGTCTGACTTCGAAGGATTCTGTGACCGTAACATTACCTTGTGCTCGTGTATGTATGGCTCGACCTCCGTCATGTGTTGTAAGACCCAAAAATGTGACTTTTGCGTACACATCACGAGCGGGGACGATAGCTTTGAATCCAATCGTTCCAATTCCCTCAAGCCTACCCTCGTGTCGGAACCTAGGAACACCAATTGGGTCAACCCCGGCCATATAATCTGTGCAAAATTCAATCACCTCCTCGGCGGCATAACCTTCCATGATACTCCCCTCGGGTCGACGACGAGTCCTTACGTATCCCTTCAATACACCCATAAATCTCTCAAATGGATACATGTAGCGCAGGCACACGGGTCCACAAAACTTAATTTCTCTGATAAGGTGAACAATCAGATGGACCATAACATCAAAAAAGGATGGAGGGAAATACATCTCGAGCTGACAAAGAGTTGTAACCACGTCGCGTTGCAAAGCGTCCAGTCCATCGGGATCAATTACCTACGAGGACACAGTTGCGCCAAATATTCATATCAGAAAAATCTTCTAATTAAGCTCCACAAATGGAGGTGGTGAACTTATAGTACGAGTGCACGTACTTACCTTGCAAGATATTGCGTTGAAGAAATAACATAGGTTTGTGATTGTCTCTCTGACTTTAACTGGGAGAATGCCTCTGATAGCAATGGGAAGCATCTGTGACATCAAGACATGACAGTCGTGGGACTTCATGCCAACCAGTTTTAGGTCCTTCATAGACACAAGTTTTTTCAAGTTCGCGGAGTACCCACATGGAACTTTAACACCGTGCAGGCACCGACAGAGTTCTGTTTTTTCGCTCTTGGACAACGTGTAGCAGGCGGGGGGGAGGTATGTACGCTTTCCATTCTCTAAAGGTGCAAGCTCAGTCCTTATCCCCATTTCCAGCATGTCACGACGAGCTTCCACACCATCCTTTGTCTTTCCCGGAATGTTCAACAACAAACCAATCAAACTGTCACAGACATTTTTCTCTACATGCATGACGTCAATGCAATGTCGAACTTGTAAGTGCTCCCAGTACGGTAGATCCCAGAGAATCGATCTCTTCTTCCAAACATTTTTTTCTCGAGGTTTAGAATGCTTACCGAACTCAACTTTGATGTCGTTCACGCGTGAGTAAATCTCCTTACCGGTCAGAAACACTGGAGCTGATCCCTTCTCAGGCTTCCCGTTAAATGATTTCCTCTTCTTACGGTACTGTGTGATGCACCGGAAGAAACCTGCGGTGACCCATGTACACTGTTTTCCGGCAGTTTCGCAGCCACATGCTCTCAGTTTCATCTAGGCAAATAGGGCAAGCTTTGGCTCCTTTCGTACTATACCCCGACAAATTGCCGTAGGCAGGAAAATCATTTATGGTGCAAAATATCAGGGCCCGCAAGATGAAATTCTCTTTCTTGTATGCATCCCACACCTGCACACCCTCGCTCCACAATTTCTGTAAGTCCTCGATTAAAGGCGCTAGAAACACGTCAATATCATTTCCGGGTTGTCTGGGTCCTGAGATTAGTAACGCCATCATGATGTACTTGCGCTTCATGCATAACCAAGGAGGAAGATTGTAGATGCATAAAAGAACCGGCCAAGTGCTGTGCCGGCTGCTCATATTACCATGTGGGTTCATACCATCTGTACTCAGCCCGAACCTTACATTCCTAAGTTCGCCGCCGAACTCAGCAAATGTTCTGTTGATGTTTCTCCATTGAATAGAATCAGCTGGGTGTCTCAGTTTTCCGTCTTGTTTCCGGGCTTTAGCATGCCAACGCAAGTGCTTCGCGACTTTCGGATTTGCAAACAGCCGCTTCAATCTAGGTATCACAGGCAAGTACCACACAGTTTTTGCCGGGGGCCCTTTCCTTACCTCGTCACGTTCACTGTCAATCCGGTCCCTACGCGTATACCTCGATGCGCCGCATCTTGGACAAACATGCAAACTGGAGTACTCGTTACGGTACAACACACAATCATTTGGGCATGCGTGTATTCTTTCGATTTCCATTCCCAACGGACACAACAGTTTTTTGGCTTGGTAAGTAGATCTTGGCAACTCATTTCCCTCTGGAAGCATGTCTGCTAGAAGATCTAATAGTGCCGTGAAACTCTTATCACTCCAACCGTTTCCTGCCTTCAAGTTATATAATCTCAGCACAGAAGACAGTTTTGTAAATAATCTAACAATATTGCAGAAATTTTACGTACCTTCCTTGGGATGCCGACGTCTAGAGGGCGTCGATGGAGGTGCGGAGGTGCAGCGGTCCCCTGTAGAGGTGCGCCGGCCGTCCATGGAGCTTACGGGTTAGGACTACGAGCCCCAGATGAACTGTGAGAATGAAAGAGACATACCCGTGTATTTATACAATTATATATTTTCTATCGGTAAGAAAACAGAATACCGTTAGTAATAAAAACATCTGTAGAAGCCGAATGGTTCTATCGGCACAATAAATATTACCGAAAGGAATTTGTGTACGTACTCTATCGGTGTGTACGTACATTACCGATAGAATATTACTAGTTGTAGAAGGCCAACAGTTCTAAGATATTTTGTGCAATATTCTACCGGTATAAACATTCATTACCGATAGAATAAAACTATTTGAAGACGAACAGTTCTAAGCAATTTTCTATATATTCTAACGGTAAAAGAATCCATTACCGATAGAATAAAAATATTTGTAGAAGGTCAACTATTCTATCGGTGAACTACATATTGCCGATAGGAATTTTTAATATACTCTGTCGGTATATTCATACAGTAGCGATAGAATAAGTCTAGTTGTTGAAGTCGACCAGTCCTATCGGCGCACAACATTCTTCCGTCAGTACTTATGCATCTCTTCTAACAGCAAATATGTTCATCACCGCTAGAGTAAATCATACTATTTATTCTATCGGTAAGTTTCTTAGAAACCGATAGGGAAAATACATCCGTCGGGCTTTTATGACCGCGAGGCACATTTTCTATCGGTTTTGTGCTGTTTCGCTAATAACCGATAGAAGATAGGGGTTAGTAGACTGCATTTCTGTACTAGTGCTAAATACTCTGAACCCAGATTTAGCCAATTCCTGACCCAACCTAGACCAGATTATTCTTGGATTATGATCAAGGGTATGCCAATACCTTAATTTAAAAAGTTGGCAGCCAAATTCTATCATCTAAGTCCTTTTCGCAAATCAGTCCTTTTCTGATTTTCCAGCAACCTTAAAAGGCTAAAAGTTGCAAATCAACTCCAAATTCAAATCTGTTTCAGGGAACACCTCCCAAATGCTATTCAATATAAAGTCTTTGACGAGGATTGACACCCGAGTCAGTTCAAATGAATGCACAACTGGTTCAGGATAGATTCGAACCAGACACGTGCCTGGCGGTGCGAACTCAAGTCATTCTGAGGGGTACTAGCCCGAGGTCGCAGTCCTTACGCGATCAAACCGCAGCTAGTGCGCGGTCAGGAGTCCGTATGTTGTGCGTGGATAGAAGGCTGAAGATGTTGCGCGGTCAGCCAAACAATGAGCGGTCAGAATTCTTTCGACCAGGGAACGTGGGAATATTCTGTCCTTGTAACAAGAATATCCCAAGTATTCCGAAGATTCTTCCACGTAGAGGAACAACCGTCAGGAGGTTAATACGTGCAGTTATCCACAAATAACACGTGTTAAACCTGTGTGGGAGTTAAGAGCGGTTCTCTAAACCGCATCCAAGCAACCGTTTGATGCCGTTACGACTTGGCGCCCTTTCGGCCAATATAAAAAAGGGCGGCATGGAGTATCAAACAGGAGATCGAGAGATCGAAGGATCACGAAATACAACACATCTCACTTGAAGAATCAAATAGCCAAGGCTACGGCTTAGATTAGATAGATTCCACAAGCCTTCCAGGCTTCGTTTTGTACACTCATACAGGGAAAACCTTCACCTGTGAAAGTCTTTTTCCCATCACTTTGTAACTCTTTACTACACATAGTGCAATCCCAACAGGACGTAGGGCTATTACTCCCACCATCGAGGGCCTGAACCTGTATAAACCTCTCTGTGCTCCAGTTCTCCATAATTCTACATACCTTCCCGGAGGGTCACCCTGAAAGGTCTTACGAACTACAAATTATGCATAAGTTCGGCTAAGGACCCCGAGTCCGAATCGTCGACAGCTGGCGCCCACCGTGGGGCCTTTCTCAAGGCGTCCTAATTTTTATCCGGAGGTTCGCTGAAATATGGCTGGAGTATATGATTCTGAGAACGATTTCGATCTCGAGGATTATGCTCACATTCCGATGCCTTCTCCGAGCGATCCTGTTCCGATGGAGGAAATTGGAGGCGAGAATCTCCCAGAGGTCGAATCGTCTCTCCAGGTCATGTCCATCGACCAGGGAGCAACTAGCGCAAGGTCAGAACCCACTGAGGTTCTTAATGCGCTAGAGGGTGAGTCCGGTCCATCATACGAACCCGCTGAGGGGAAGGATGATATCGACTTGGAAATCAGCCCGGGTAGATTCGATCCTGATAACCTCCACGGTCTCTTTGATTTCGAGTCTGACTCGGAACAAACCGAGATGTTTTCCCCATCGGCGACCTCTTTCCCTAGACAGTTTGCTGCCTTATCGGAGGAAACTCCTGATCAACAGGCTGCTAGGGAAGAACAGGAACGCAAGCAGAAGGAGGATCAAGATCTCGAGCGACAAAACAATGAACTACGCAGAACTGCCCTAGAGGCTCTTCAAGATGCGCAGGTTCGTTACGATGCTGCTCCGAGTTCTTCCCGACGATCGCGTGGTCGTAGACGCGACCAAACCCCTTCTTTGCCTCCGGAGCGTTTCCCGGTGGATGAAGAAATGGTAACACCTGGTGCCCCTAGGGGAAGTACACACTAGTACAGAAATGCAGTCTACTAACCCCTATCTTCTATCGGTTATTAGCGAAACAGCACAAAACCGATAGAAAATGTGCCTCGTGGGCAAAAAAGCCCGACGGATGTATTTTCCCTATCGGTTTCTAAGAAACTTACCGATAGAATAAATAGTATGATTTACTCTAGCGGTGATGAACATATTTGCCGTTAGAAGAGATGCATAAGTACTGACGGAAGAATGTTGTGCGCCGATAGGACTGGTCGACTTCAACAACTAGACTTATTCTATCGCTACTATATGAATATACCGACAGAATATATTAAAAGTTCCTATCGGCAATATGTAGTTCGCCGATAGAATAGTTGACCTTCTACAAATATTTTTATTCTATCGGTAATGGATTCTTTTACCGTTAGAATATATAGAAAATTGCTTAGAACTGTTCGTCTTCTAATAGTTTTATTCTATCGGTAATGCATGTTTATACCGGTAGAATATTGCACAAAATATCTTAGAACTGTTGGCCTTCTACAACTAGTAATATTCTATCGGTAATGTACGTACAGACCGATAGAGTATGTACAAAAATTCCTATCGGTAATATTTGTTTTGCCGATAGAACCATTCGGCTTCTACAGATGTTTTTATTACTAACGGTATTCTGTTTTCTTACCGATAGAAAATATATAATTGTATAAATACACGGGTATGTCTCTTTCATTCTCACAGTTCATCTGGGCTCGTAGTCCTAACCCGTAAGCTCCATGGACGGCCGGCGCACCTCTACAGGGGACCGCTGCACCTCCGCACCTCCATCGACGCCCTCTAGACGTCGGCATCCCAAGGAAGGTACGTAAAATTTCTGCAATATTGTTAGATTATTCTAATCCGATTATGGCAATAATTCTGCTTTTTTTGTATCCTTCATTTTGATGTGTCTTCTTTTCAATATGATTATGATCTGTTCAGGTCCTTGGATGATGCTCGTGGGGGGCAACGTATTTCACGGTTCTTCATCGCAGTACGCTGCCTATGTTGGCTTGTTGGCGAAAGAAAAGGTGAAGATCACCGTCGAGAGCTGGAAGGACGTGAAGGGCGAGATCTTGGTTGGCTCGGTCGAGAAGATGCTTAAGCCCGGCGTGTTTCTCAAATCAGGACCTATAGAAAGCATCTTACATGTTTTTGCATGCACCAGCTTGTGGCCAGATGCTTACCTGCTTGGAGAAGAAGAATTGTTGTTATTTGCACAGCCATTCTACACCATCACTACACAGAACAACATCTTGGAAGGTAGGTTCTTTTTGTTAATGGAGTTGAGTTGAGTTGAGTTGAGTTGATCGAGTTTGAGTCCGAGGAAATCACCATTACGTACAAATGTATGTCGACGGCAGTTCCAGCTCCTCGGGCGTCTTCGAACTGAACTCCTATGGTTAAGTCCAATGTGGTTCAGACATTTGCTGTTTTGGATGAATGGATTTGTGATGTATCAGGTCTAACTTGTAGTCGGTAGTTGCATTGTGGCAACCTGCAAAGGTTCCCTTTTATGTAAAATGCATGTATGGGCCACTGGGTCCTCGTCGTGATCTGTTGTTAATTTCAGACGTGGCTTTTGTAATATACATCGAATGTGTGAATTGTTGTATTTGTATATTGTTGTATATTTGTGTATCATGTATTGCTAATTGGGACATGAACTTGAATGTGCAGGGAGCATTTGTGTATTTAATTGTATTGGTAGGTAGGTGTGTATTTGTACTGCTGTTTCAGACATGCACTTCAATTTGTGAACTGGCATGTGTATGTTTGTACCTGAATTTGTATTGGTGAACTGGCATGTGTATGTTTGTACCTGAATTTGTGAACTGGCATGTGTAATTTCTTTGGCAAGATGAAGTCCCAACTACCTACGAAAAGTATTTTTGTGTCTCCTAGTTAATCCACAAATTAGCATTTCTTGAAATATATTGCTTTATCTTCTAGTTAAGATCCGTTTGATGTAAGATCTGTTTGATGTTACATTGATATGATTCCTTGAATGTGAGAAATGGCATGTGCATGTTTGTCCCAGTTTGGTGACAGTACCTCCTCTAACGGTAAGTACACATATTTACCGATAGGAAAACATATATATTTGTTCAGTCATGCATATTCTAACGGTAAATACACATATTTACCGATAGGAAGCACATATATTTGTTCAGTCACGCATATTCTAACGGAAATGCACATATTTACCGATAGAAAAATACATATATTTGTTCAGTCATGCATATTCTAACGGTAAATACACATATTTACCGATAGGAAACACATATATTTGTTTAGTCATGCATATTCTAACGGTAAATGTACATATTTACCGATAGAAAAATACATATATTTGTTCAGTCATGCATATTCTAACGGTAAATACACATATTTACCGATAGGAAGCACATATATTTGTTTAGTCATGCATATTCTAACGGTAAATGCACATATTTACTGATAGAAAAATACATATATTTGCTTAGTAATGTATATCGACGAAACAACGTATCTGCGAGATGACCACGAAGAAGGATTATGGGTTGAGAACCATTGATGATTAATTTCTATTTCAGGGATAAATGCCAAGCAAACAGCCCACAAGTTCTGCAGCAAGGTGAGGAACTTATCATTAATACATCAGGCAGTACATTTTTCTTTAGAATTTAATGATAAGCTAGTTCACAGCATTAATACATCTCAATTTTACTCCACAGCATGAGTTCTAACATGTACAGTACCTTTATCCTGTAAATATTTAATTCTTCCCTTCAAATAGCACTTGCAAAAATCTCATCGCAGCCTCTTCAAAAATCCCTTTTTTCTGACGGTATTTTGTTATTTATACCGATAGAGAAGGACATCTTCTCTCAGGCACTTCAAAACGTTTTCTATCGGTATTGTTCTATTTTACCGTTAGAATAAATTCATTTGTCTCACGGTATTTGTTGTCTGACGGTTTTTTCCTGTTTTTACCGATAGAAGAATACTCTACCGCTTCGAATTCTCAACCGTGTCGCCATGCGTCGCCTTGGAAACTCTATAAGTACCTCGCCATGCGTCGCGGTATTTTGTTGTTTTTCTAATTCTCGAACGGTTGGACTCCTCATCTTCTCTTTCACAATGGCAACCTCCATGGGATCGTCATCCACGGCCTCCCCGGTAAGAACTCTAAATCTCCTCGGTTTACCCCTGTATTGTTAATCCATGTTCAGTTCATTCTTGACCTGTTGATTTGCACAGGGAATGGTAGCCGTGGAAGACACTGCCAAAGTGAAGGCTGACCTGAGGGCCCTCCAGGAGGAGCACAAGCTCCTTACAGACAAGCACACTCAGCGACGGCTTGACCTTGACGATCTCTTCCAGCGCATTAAGCGCATGAAGACGGATGGTGACAATGCTAGGGCGAGGACGAGGCGTCTTCGCGAGGAGAAGAAAGCCGCGGATATGACCATCGCTAGCTGCGGTTTGACTATGAAGGATACCATAGCGAAGCTGACGGAGGTCGCAGGCCTTCTTGACGCGGTAGTAGTTGATCCTAGGGACAACTTGTCGCTAGAGGAGTCCTGCGTCCTGGCTGCAAGTCTAACTGACTCTATTCTACATGCAGCCAGGGCTAAGACCACCCCTTGACCTAGCATTTTGGGTTTTATTTTTTATGTAAGTGATAAAACAACAATGAATGAACAATTTCTTTTTATGTCAATTTTCCAATTTTCCGGCTATCTTCCCTCTTTCTTTAACATTCTGCAGCTTTCAACCACGGTCTGTTTGATGTTAAATTGTGTACCTTTTCATAACTCTGACGGTATTTTGTTGTTTTTACCGATAGAAAAAGGGCACACAAATCTCAAGCACTTAATCAAAAAAATTTTCTGGGGAAAATTGGGCTCACGGGATTTTTTTGTTTATACCAATAGAAAAGGGCACCTTTTCATTACTCTCACGGTATTTTGTTGTTTTTACCGATAGAAAAATGGCACCCAATCTCAAGCACTTTAAAAAAATTTTCTGTGGAAAATTGGTCTCACGGGATTTTATTGTTTATACCGATAGAAAAATGCAATCACTAATTCGAATATTTTTCCGGGAAATTTACTTTTTCTATCGGTATTATTTTGTTGTTTCGATAGAAAATTACATAAGTCTATCGGTATCATTTTGTTATACCGATAGAAAAGTTCCTCCGCTACTTTATTTCTCGTACACGGCCCTTTAGTTTCCCTCCACTCGAACAGTTCCACCTTAGAGCACTGCGTCTCTTTGAGAGCGAAGAAAACCCCAACCTCCGCCGTGAGCACTCACTTCCTCTCTCCCACACGACGATCGCCGGCTGGACACTGGTTCGTCACTGCCACCGGTTCTTATTTTCGTCCTTCGCCCGCCGCTGCTGCGTTCTACACCGCCTCTGCATCACCAGAACTGATCGCCGCCGTAAATACCCTAATTCGTCGTTCTATTTCCAGCATCTTCTTTATTTGATCCTAGTGTTTTGCACGTACTAATTCTTCGAGTTTTGCAATTACACTAGGGTTCCCTATTGTGTTGGCTTATGTACATTCCGCAGGCAATGTTGATTTTAATTAGGGTTTACATAATATGTTCCAGTGCTGTAATGAACCTGTTTTGAGATTTTAACTTCTCTATACTGCTGTATGTGTGATCAATTGTATCCAACTGCCATGTAATGCAGATTATATGTTGGAGGTGTTCTTACACATATTCTATCGGCAGCTCATGTGTTTACCGATAGAAAATTTTCTGCACAAGTAGTAAAACTTAATTTGGATCTGGAAGGACATGAGCCATGCAATGTACTAGTTTGGTTGGGAATTTTTACTCACTTCGTATGAATATATGGCAATGTGGATGGGTCTTCGATGTATATGTTTCAAATGCCTATATACATGACTTTTCCCAACCTAATAGCTGTGAAGTCCTGATGACTCACATACAGGCTAGGCTAAAGATTATGCACAGTAGCACTTAGATGCTTGTGTGCATATTTACGTGTGAAATAATAATGCTGGCCCATGAATATTAATTAGTGTAGCAAATCATCGAGAATGTTATGTGATGACAGTGAATGGTGGCTTGTCAACAAAATTCCATATGTAGAGAACATTGTTATGTTCTATCGGTATCTCACGTGTTTGCCGATAGAAAAATTGTCTTGTGTGGAGGTAATTGTTATGGTCTATCGGCAGCTCATGTGTTTACCGATAGAAAATATTTCTGAAGAGTTCAGTAAGTAATTTATGCATGTCTTTCTTTTTGTATTATTTTCCCTTTTGCCGCCCTAGTTAGTCTCCAGTCCTGGGCTGAGTTATGGAAGTCCAAGGCGAATTAATTGCCATATATATGGTTTGTTGAAGGTTTTGTAGGGGAAGACATGTCGTCGTCTTCATCGGATGGTACTAGTGGTTCGACTAGGGCCAACCCCATCGTAACTACTGAAGATGGGGCTGTTACATCCCAGCGCAAGAGGGTGGGGCGAGGCGCGACGACGTTGGGGCGTTTGGCCAAACGCACTGATCTTTCTTGTGAGTTCAACCAATTTGGGAGGCCGATTGGAAAGAATGCTGGGAGGTACGCGGCCTACGTTGGGCTGTTGGCGAAAGAAAGGGTGAAGATCACCGTCCAGAGCTGGAAGGACGTGACGGCGGACGAGAGGGATAGGTTGTGGGCGGAAGTGAAGGTTAAATGAACTGAAATCGCTGAACTCTTTCGTAATCACGTTCTCTTGGCTTATACTAAAGTTTAACTAACTCGTGATTAATTGTATGCATTTTTCGGAAACAGGCTAAGTGGAACATCCCCGACGATACACCTAGGACTGCCTGCTTGAAGGACATGAACGGAACATGGAAAACCTTTAAGAGCTGGCTCGTCAGTAACTTCCTAGCTGCGGGGAAATCTCCTTGCGAGAAGTACCCCTTCATATCGGAGGAGGTATGGGAGGAATTCACCAAGCAGAAGGGGACTGAGGAGTTCAAGGCCCTTAGCGAGAAGAATAGGGCGATCCAGAAGAGGAACGACCACCCGCATCGGCTCGGATCCCGGGGCTATGCGGGGAAGGAGGAACAGTGGAAGAAGGAAGACGAACAAAATCCTGTCATGGACACCCCTGAGTTGCCGCTCTCCGAGATCAGGGATGAGAGGTGCAAGCGATGGTGGAGGGGGAGGGGGTCCGTGTCGTCCACGGGGTCTGTGCAGTTCGCAACCCCTGGGGACGCCGATGTTGTGAGGCGAATGGTAAGTTGGCTAACCTCGTAAACTGTGTGCGCACAAGTGTATATAAGGCAATTTGTCTCACAAGGTACCTTCAAATGTAACAGATCTCTTTTGAGAAGGACGCAGCGGAGGGATTGTTTACCCCGCAGAGGGAGAACGACATCCTCACCCGAGCTCTAGGAAATAAGGAGCATCCCGGGCGGACACGGGCCGTGGGAGCCATTGTGTCGTGGAAGGCCGGTTTCGTAGATCCGGCTCCACCGAGGAAGAAGGCCCGCACCTGGAAGGAAAAGGAAGCTGACCTCTCCGATAAGATACGGGCTGAGGTACGGGAGGAGATACGGGCGGAGATGCGGGCTGAGATACGGGCTGAGGTACAGTCTGAGGTGCAGACCGAGGTCGCACAAATGAGGGAAGAGTTTGCACGGTTGAGAGAAACATTGCTGGCCAAGAGTTTAGATGCGGATCCCCAGGACGACGGTACCCCGCGGGGTCGGATAAGCAGTTGCGCTTCGAAGGTACTCGCGGATCCAGTGGATCTACTTGAGGTACTGCAAGCCTTCATCTGTGCACTTAAGTTGATGCCACTCCCATTCTGTTAGAGTTGTTTCGCTAACCTATTTTAATTGTTACAAATTTGCAGGGGCCGGAGGGCTGCATCCTACAGAATCACGTAGGCGCCGGGCAGGAAGTGGTTGGACACGGCTTCGTATATCCGTCTGGGCCGGATGTCCGGGTCCACTGTGTACCTCTGCGGTTGGGTTTCGCAAAGGTACAGGTGGACATGGCCATGCCGGGCTACAACGATTCTCCGTTGCCAGTCCCAACAGAGGAACTGCAGACACTTGCCGAGGCAGTGGGCTCCTACGTACAGTGGCCCAAGAAGTGTCTTGTAATACAACCGGTAAATCCTACACATTTTAGATTACATCCTACTCAGTACACTCAACTTGCATAATCTAACATACGTGCTCATTAATTGAAGTGGCCTGCCGCGGGGCTACCAGGGGACTGCGCCCCCAGCTCAGGGCATGAGGGCCGATCTCGTGCGAACCTGGACACATCAAAGACGGCCTCGACCCCACCCAGCGCATCCACGCCTCCACCTCAGAAGAAAGCCGCCATCACCTCGCCCTTGCCTTCGAAGGTACGCGCTCAGTCCCCGGCAAAAGGCAAGGGCGGCAAAGGCAAGGGCAAAGGGCGACAGGGACTGCCGCGGACGTTCACGAACACGCTCCCACTCCTGTCGGAGGCATCTTTGCGGAAATTGGATCGATCAACCAGAGACCTCCACGACTGGTACCTACATCGAGCTCGGCGCAGCCTGAACTTCTTAGTTCCCTACAGGCCTGGGCAGTTCCACCGTGAGCCCGGGACTATATCCGTGGCACACGAGGATCTGTTCGACCTCTACAACTGGCGGGAGCTCGATATGTCCATCATACGGACTGGAGTCCTGTGAGTTTGCTGATGCTATGTATTGCTGTTTTCTAACTCTGTTTGCTAACTCTGCATTAATGTTGCAGTTCATTTGAATACTGAGTAACTTTCTGTGAAATTAATATTAATCTCGTCCTTCGCATGCAGGTGCATGTACAGGCTAGCATCGGAGGCTGCGTGTGACAAGGTGGGTTTTCTCGACCCAGAGAAAATAAGCCTCACGATGCTAGAGCAGGACGCCGCGCACGCTGAGCAGTACATATCCAGCGCGCTGATGGCGCAGCAGGACAGGGACTTCATTCTGGTGCCGTACCACCAAAGGTTAGTGCATTTCGTACTAATTTAACTCAATCTTGTATGTTACACCTGAGATGTACTTTGAGCTAGCGGTCCTCTTTTACGTACAATGCAGGGGCCACTGGATCCTCATCGTGATCTGTCCGCCGAGGAACGAGGTGTACTACCTCGATTCGATGCGTGACAGATTATCGATGGAATATGTGCTCAAGGGGAATATGGGGGCGTAAGTAACTTATATGTTTGATTTAAATTTTGACCGCACTAGCTAATGATAATACATTAACCGGCAATACTAACTGAAATGCAGGGCTTTTGATAAATATGTGTCCGCTGGAGGGAGGCATGCCGCACCGCAGGGCTCCCTACTAGCTTGGAAAGAATATGAGGTACTCACGAGACTTTTTGTTTATGCTTAATTAGTTTATGGAAACAATATATAGCTAACATGTATTCGCATATGCAATTATCTCAGTGCCATCAGCAGCCGCAATCGTGGGAATGCGGGTTTTATGTGCTGCGCTACATGTACGACCTAGTGCAGACAAACTTTTCCCGATTCCCCCAGGTAAGCATCGATAGCTAACTCAAATTTCAAAAATGGGTGTCACGTTCTAAATTAGGATCGAAGTTAGTTACTCAGTATGCACACATGCTTGCAGATCGCCATGTCGAAAGACCAATATGAAAATGCAAAGATTATATATCTTCGACAAATCTGGGCACAATATGTCATGGAGGAAGTAGCACCCAACCATCCAGCATGACAATTTTCTCCTTTTGGTGTACTCTGCATAGACTGTTCATATACATGTGAATAAATATATATATGTGAATAAATGTCCACATTGGATTGCAATCTGTATTTGTCCATACATATGTGAATAAATGTGAATATATTCTGCCTAATGTGTGAATTTGTTCTGTGAATTTACCTTGCATCTGTACTGTATTGTGTATCCAATCTATACTGTATTGCATCTGTACTGTATATGTGAATGTACTGTATTGTGATGCAAATAAAGTACTGTATATGTGATTGCTCTATCGGTAAATTCATCAACAACCGAGAGACTACTGTCCTTTTTTCTATCGGTACAATCAAAATTAACCGTTAGAAGAGTTTGACCTTTCCTGCCGGTGAACTCATACATATCCGATAGAGTACTAAGCTTTTTTCTGTCGGTAATCTTGTAGTTAACCGTTAGAATAGTGGTACTTTTCAATCGCTATTGACGAGTTTTCTATCGGTAAACTTGTAATATGCCGATAGAATAGTGTGAGTTTTCCTGTCGGTAAACTTATAATTAGCCGTTAGAATAGTGGTACTTTTCAATCCGCTAGCGACGAGTTTTCTATCGGTATACTCCTAATATGCCGATAGAGTACTAAGCTTTTTTCTGTCGGTAATCTTGTAGTTAACCGTTAGAATAGTGGTACTTTTCAATCCGCTAGCGACGAGTTTTCTATCGGTACACTCCTAATATGCCGATAGAGTACTAAGCTTTTTTTTGTCGGTAATCTTGTAGTTAACCGTTAGAATAGTGGTACTTTTCGAACTGCTGGACGTAAGAATACGACGGGTTTTCTATCGGTAGATTCATAATATGCCGATAGAATAGTGAACTTCTTCTGTCGGTTATTTACCGATAGAAAATGTCCAGTCTTGTTCTATCGTGTCTATCTCTATCGGTACAAAAACCGATAGTAGAAGGGTTTTTTTTACCGATAGAAGACTGCATTTCTGTACTAGTGACACATGGTCGACTACGATCTATTGCGGAAGTCATGCGTAATTTCCCTCCTACGGTCACGGATGCGCAGAAACCGACCGTCACCAGAATCTTGGTAGAGAGGTTGGATGAGGTCGCATCTAAGGTGACCCCAACGGCCTCTTCCCGGTTGGTAACACGTTCCCGCGAACGAGAGTGTTCTCACTCTGGTTTTGGTCGACAAAGTTACCTGCCGCCTGTACCATCCCACCAGGACAAGTACAGGCGGGCACAGGATTCTCGGGGTAGGGATCGAGTCCCTGTCCACTCTCGTTTGGGACTGCGGATAACTTCACCATTGCGTGAAGTCGCTCGTGATCCGGTCGAAAGTCACAGGACAGTTCACGGTCCCTACGTTGGTTGTAAAGCCTACTCGCCCGGCCTTCGTGCGGTCGTTTGGCCTGATAAGTTTCAACCAGGGGCCATAGAAAGGTTCGACGGAACTCAGAACCCATCCGAGTTCCTTCAAATCTATATCACTGACATCCAAGCGGCAGGAGGCGATGACCGGGTCATGGCCAACTACCTGCCTACAGTCCTTGAAGGACCGGCTAGAACCTGGCTGTTTAATCAGCCCGAGGGTTCTATCTACAATTGGGAAATGCTGTGTGACGCTATCCTCAGCAATTTCCAAAATTGTTATCAAAAGCCGGGTAAAGAGGACGACCTCCATCGACTATGAAAAACTTCGACCGAAACCCTTCGTCAGTTTGTCAAGAGGTTTGTCGGGGTGAGGAATACCATCCCGAACATATCCGACAACTCCGTTATTAGGGAATTCAAACATGCCGTTCGATATCAGAGATTCACTGAAGACCTGCTCATCCATCCCCCTCGATCAGTGGCCGATCTTTTTGATATGGCTGATCAATACTCCGATGCGGCCGAAGCGGTCGAATGGAACCGGATGGTCGATAAAGGTAACCTACCGCCCCAACCAGGTTTTAAGGACGCTGGGAAAGAAGATTCAAGCAAGAAGCTGGAATCTTCGTTGGGCGGGAAGTCGAAGAAGTCGAAGAGGAACCACTCTGGACAGTACCGCGAGGTCGCAGTTGCAGAAAAGACTCCTTCGACTAAAGGTAACAAACCCTCATTTAAGAATAAAACTGCTTCTGGTGGTCGTAGTGCCGACCAGCCAGAAAAGTCGACTAATCCGCCGGAAGGCAAGAAGTGGTGTCCACTCCACAACTCCACAGGCCACGACCTCAAGAACTGAAGGAGTTGGTTGAAGTAGTTGGATGACTTCTACCAGGGGGTTGGACCAATGCCGACCTTACCGGCTAAAGAGCAAGCATGCGGACTTAGAGACGCTGACGGAGACGAAGAGATGTCTTACCAGGTACCTCATAATTACATTAATGTTATTTTCAGAGGTTCCTCCTCTTTTGTTTCCAAAAGGCAGTTTAAGGCCTTTTATCGGGAGGTTAACCAAAAGGAGACATCCCTGGGTGAACCTCAATACCCCCGTTGGTCGGATACACCTTTGACATTTGATCGCACTGATTATCCTGCGGGGCTTACTCGGCCATTGAGGCTCCCTCTGGTCATTACCCCGATCATCAGTAATGCGAGAGTTGAAAGAGTCCTGATCGACGGAGGGAGCTCCCTTGACATTTTACTGGTCAAGGCACTCAACAAGATGCAAATTCCTCGTTCGAAGATTAAGCCCATAATCCATTTGTTTTATGGGATAATCCCTGGTCCCTCCATGATGCCGTTGGGACAGGTGGTCCTCCCGGTCACACTGGGAGAACCGGATAACTTCCGAATAGAATTGGTTACTTTTGACGTAATTGATTGTGATTCGGCTTACAATGCAATCTTTGGCAGGCCAACTCTTGCTAAGTTCATGATGGCAACGCACTATGCTTATTAGTAAGGCAAATTGCCTGGCCCCAAAGGTGTCATCTCGGTCCGAGGCAGTCGCTGGAGATGGTCGACCAACTTCCCCTCCGGGACGCTCAGGTCGCCACTGCCGCCACCGACGCGATCAAAGCTGCTCCCCGACCAGACGAGAAACTCAAACTAGTTCCGTTGTACCCAGATGATCCATACAAGACAATTTGGGTTGGATCAGGCCTGGATGACAAATAGGAACTCGAACTCATTACTTTCCTCCGGGCTAACGCAGATGTGTTTGCGTGGAAACCATCCGACATGCCCGGTGTCCCAAGGGAAGTAATCGAGCACAGGTTAGCAATTCGACCTGGACAGCGACCAATAAAGCAAAAGCTCAGGCGTTTTGCTGTTGACCGACAGGAAGCCATCCGAGAGGAGTTGGATAAACTCCTAAAGGCCGAGTTTATTCGCGAGGTCGATCACCCAAAATGGCTCGCCAATCTGGTCATGGTCCGCATGTCAAATGGCAAGTGGCGCATGTGCGTCGACTACACTAGCCTCAACAGTGCCTGTCCGAAGGATGACTTTCCTCTTCCCCGCATCGACCAGCTGGTCGACTCAACTGCGGGTTGCGAACTGATGAGCTTCCTGGACCACTACTACAGAATTCATCATCACAGTCGGGTCAAAACAGACATCACAGACGGTTCTTACCCGTCAGTGATATTCGAGTCAGTGATAATCACGCACTATCACAGACGGTTTTTGATGTTTTCAACCGTCTGTGATATATCCATTCACAGACTGATATAAGGTCAGAACCGTCTGTGATAAGGTCAGAACCGTCTGTGATACTCATATTTCACAGACAGTTATAAGGTAAGAACCGTCTGTGATAGTCACACTATCACAGACGGTTCTGTTCTCAGAGCCGTCTGTGATATTTGAGTATACACAGACGGTTTTGACATCAGAACCATCTGTGATACTTTAGTATATACAGACGGCTTTGACATCAGAACCGTCTGTGATAGTCATACTATCACAGACGGCTTTGACATCAGAACCGTCTGTGATAGTGTGACTATCACAGACAGTTCTGTTCTCGACCGTCTGTGATATTTGAGATACACAGACGGCTTTGACATCAGAACCGTCTGTGTTAGTATGAGTATCACAGACGGCTTTGATGTTATAACAGACTGTGATAGTTATAATTCATAGACGGCTTTGATCTCACAACCGTCTGTGATACTCATATTATTACCGACGGCTTGGAGGTTAAACCAATCTGCGATATCAGCGACGGTGTTAATATTGAAACCGTCTGTGATAGTGTTATTATCTCAGAACCGTCTGTGATAGTCTGATATCACAGGCGGATCTGAGGTCAAAACCATCTGCGATGTGTTATTATCTGTGACTGTTATAATCTCAGACGGTTTGTAAGATCAAAACCGTCTGTGCATGCACAGACGGTTTTGATCTTACAAACCGTCTGAGATTATAACATTCACAGATGTCCTCTGTACAAATTGCATTTTCATATATACAGTTCATGAATTTCATACATGCATAGTACTCAAATATATACAGTCTCATGCATATATATTTGTACAATTAACTCAGAATTATATTTGTACAGTACTCAAATATATACAGTTTCATATGCACATGCAGTACTCAAATATATTTGCACCCCTCTCTGTATAGCATTTCATATATACAGCACAGAACTCAGAAATATGTACAATTGAACAAATAAATGTAATCGACAATTAAAGTGTGTTAGATGTACAAATAAATGTAAGGCCGCACTAATACGAACCTTGCGGGTCCCTAAACTTCCCCTTGGGTGATATGACCTCCGAAAGGAAAAACTCAGCGAGCATCCCTCGGACATTACTAATCTGCCGAGGGTCAAGGCTTTCTGAAGGGAAGTCGACCCCCTGCAGCAAGAGTTGGTACATAAAAAATTAGCTGAATTAAGTTGTAAATTCTGTCAAATCGAGACAAATTAAGGGGAGCAGTTGTAATACCTCGGGGAAATCGGGCCGGTGAGGGGTGATGATCAGGTCATACATGTGGCGCATCACGTAGAACCCACATGTATTGTCGTCCGGCTGCTGATGGCACTGCCAATTTACAGACCGAGAGTTAGGTGGGGACAAGTTATAAAATAAAACAGATTCAGTTGAAATTTGTACCAAAAATTGTAACCACTGAAACTTATCGGCTCGCCGCTCGTGTTGTGTCCCTACCTCGGCAAAGTACTTCGTGAAAGCGCTGTAGATAGTCAAAATTGACAGTTTGAGGATAGCCGAAATTGACAATTTGAGGACAGTAAATCTAGATGCATGCAAGACAGGTCCACATCACCTTCCGAATACATCTCGTGCGCCGGAATACGAGTACCCTTTCCTCTGCAATGAGTCAAGGTAGAACACCTTGTTGCTTTTCGGAATAAGTAGCAGCAGGATCCAGTGGTAGCTACATATTACACGTAGAGAATTAAAAATTTAATCTAAATTTGGGGGTGTGCACATGGAGACACTAATCTACGGGTGAAGTACTGATGAAAGCACTCACCTCTGGTTGTAGGGTACAAGTATATACTCCTTGTCGACCTGAGCAAGCAACCCTCTTTTGATGTAGTCGACAACGAAGTCTGTGTCAGTCCTAAACATCACCTCGGCTACCATCTGGGGGTCCAAAAAACCAACAGGTATGCCCTTGGATTTGGCATAGTTGGCCATGCAGCTGCACGGAAGTAACCAATTAATAAATGACATATATCCGTATATGCACGGATAGTAGGATACTTACAGCACCCAAGACCGTAGGATTGACAAGTCGAGCGCATCTTTGTTTAGCAAATTGTGCAGGTCTTCGAAGGTCACCGAGTAGGTCCCAACGTCGTGATGGAACTCTGCCACGGTGTACTTGACCATGATGTGCGTCGGACGCTGCGTCCTGGTCTGGTTTGTCCTCCTCATGTACCATGCATGCAGGCTCTGGCATGCTAACCCCATGCTCGAAATTGCGGTATCGGAGGCCATGGGCATCCCCAGAGAGAACGGCATGAGAGCTGGCGCACTCTTCTCGCTCTCCTTCGACGGGCTCTTCTTTGCTTTTCCCCTCATAGCCAGCTTCTTGAATGGTTGCCTCTTACTCGGAGTCAGCTTCGTCGTCGAAGGGGTATGCTGGCTAGTAGGCCGCGTCTCGGTCTGTGATGTCTGCGATGTAAGAACCTACGTATTAGGACACTAACTCTGAGGGCTATTATTACAGTACAAATTATGAAACTGGTGGGGGAATTACCTCATACAGGACGATGTCTTTCTTGGGCCATTGCACGAACGTGTGCACCGCATCCCCGAGAGTGGTAATCTCGTCGTTCGGCGGCTTCTCCAATGGAAAACCCTTGCAATGGTCAAAGACACTGTCCACTTGGACACGTGCAAAACCCTCACATAGAGGGGCACCATGGATTGTGGCCCCGGCCTGTGCATGGTTGCGCCATCCCACGAGCAGCCTCGATCGGGAAGACACCGGCCAGGACCATAAGCTTGCAGGAGGCGGGTTCCTACAAACAGTGCGCATTAACATGTTGAATTTCACCGCTTCTCACTTTCGAATGAATTAACATAGACAAACAGTGCGCATTAACGGTCATTACCTGCAGAGAGTCCACAGGATACTTTGGAGGAGAGGGCTCCGTCTGCGAAGACCCCGGCGCAGACGCGCAGCTACTACGGTGGCCAATGGGGGTCGGTACTTCCGCTGGGTCTGCGCCAGCTGCTAGAACAGGGGTGCCCTGGGTCGCCTTTCTTAGCTCTTCGTACATGGACCGCATCTCCGACAACTGCTGCAGGAGTGCTTTGTCCCGAACAGCGAACTCCGATCGCATCTCCTCCTTCAGCCGTTCATCGCGGGCTTGGTGGGATCTCTTTCTCCTCTTAGCCGCCTCCTCATCATCGGGGAAACCATGCCTCCAAGGCACAGTGGCGCCGAGGCCGCGCACGCGGCCTGGATGCTCCTTGTTTCCTAGCGCCGCTGTGAGGATATCCCTGTCCCTCCTCGGGTTGAACTCTCCGGATGCCGCCTTGCGCACTCAGCGTCACCTGCAACAGGACAACTTAGCAATACAGCCCATTGCATGCGTGTTATGAGGATAGTACGTGATCGGACAATCTTACCAGTCGGTCGATCACTTCCCTGTCCGCAGGGTTATTCACGGAGACGCTTCCGGAGGAGTCCATCGTCGATCTAGCTCGGCACCAATTGCGGGCGCGCACGTCCGTTATGCCCGCATAAGGACTGCCGGCCGAAGACTGTGAAGCTTCCTCGTCCTGCTTCCTCCACAGCGCCTTCTTCCCCACATACCCACCGGTGCCTAGTCTGTGTGGGTGGGTGTTCTTGGCCTGGTTAGCCTGGGCCTTCGCACTAAGCTCCTGGAACTCAGGCTTGCCCTTCATCTCTACGAACTGCTGCCATGCCTCGGGAGTCACGAAAGGGTAGTCATTGAAGGGGGTCGTCGACTCCTTCACATAGTGCCTGACAAGTTCGCTCTTGAAGTTCCTCCACGCCTTGTTTATTGACATA
This sequence comes from Pharus latifolius, assembly GCA_019359835.1. NCBI lineage: Eukaryota > Viridiplantae > Streptophyta > Magnoliopsida > Poales > Poaceae > Pharus > Pharus latifolius. The sequence continues at coordinate 36,157,263 of CM033321.1, read as the reverse complement.
AGTGTCCTCCGGCGGACGGTGAAGTGGCGATCCTCCGGAATGTGAAACGCCGCCTGCACTTCTTCCCACAGCGCATCCTTGCACTCTGGGGGCACTTGACCCCAGTCAGAGGTGGTGATGGGCACCCGCTCCCTTGCCACTTTGCCGCATAGTGAGCGGTACTGACCGACAAGTTTGGGCGGAGCTTCCGGCACACCATTGTCGTCGAACTGGACGTGCTGCTTTTCCCCCTTGTTCAGACGCGCGCATGTCGTCCGGCCTCGCCCCTTTCCCTTCTTCTGCGGGGTCACGGCGGACGAGGCGACCTCCGGCCCAGGCGTCTCATCGCCAGCGAGGTCACCCTGAGTCCCCGAGTGGTGCATTTCGTCACCAGACATAGTTCCTAACATAAGTGAAAGAGAGAACAGTTTAAGTAAATATGCAACTAATAATTCTATAACAAAACCCATACAAGAATGACAGAAACGGTGGGGAGGCGATGGAGGTGATCGCGTCGGAGGCGGGAGGGCGATGGAGGTGATCGCGCCTGACGGTGGAAAGGCGATGCAGGTGATCGCGACGGACAGAGAGGAGAAGGTGGGAGGCGATGGAGGTGATCGCGACGGACGGTGCGAGGGCGGAGAGAGCTAGGGCAAACAGAGCTAGGGCGAAGTAGAATGAGCGGGATAAAGCCCGCCTTGAACTATGTACCGCGTCGGTATTATCACAGTCGGTTCTCACATATGAACCGTCTATAATAGTATATATCACAGTCGGTTCTCACATCGAAACCGTCTATAATAATCGTAGTCACCAGAGAGATTATCACAGACTGGTTTTGAGTTGAGAGCCGACTGTGCCTGAGATTATCACAGACGGTTTGGAATTGAGAACCGACGGTGCACGTTAAGAACTCGAAGAGTCGGACACTGTTGAAAATATCACAGACGGTTTTATATATATAACCGTCTGTGATAATATTATCACAGTCGGTTCTCAAATAAAGACCGTCTGTGGTAATCTACATAGTGAGAGATTATCACAGACGGTTGTGAGGTTAGAACCGACTGTGCACCGTCTGTGCTAGGTCAAAACCGTCCTTGATAATCTCTCTATTGAACATTAGTTTTACAAATTGAAACTGATCTGTAGCTTTCAACTCTGAATGCTCGAAAACATGTTTTAAATGAACACTCAGATATTTCAAATGTAGTCCAAATACTCTGTAAATTGGTTACTATGTACGTATATCCGATAATTGGTTACAATGTAGTCCAAATGCTCTGTAACTTGAGCATTCTCCACGTAATATTGTATGTTAAATTTACAAATGGGAACTTTCACCGACAATTTGCACGTACACAGCCATGTTATCCTCAACTTTCCACTTGCCGCGGCCCTGCAAATACGAGAATTACAGGAGATATAAGCTATGCCGATGGAAACAGAGAGATAAGACGTACAGTTGATTACCTTTAAAGTATAACCCTTCCTGGTGATCCATACGCACGTAACTGGTTTCGTCGGTGTCTTCAGTATCGACCTGTACGCCATCTCCAAATGGAGGAATCTCATCAAATTGATTGTATTCCTCCTCGTCTACGACATTTTCAACTCCAACAATCCTTCTCTTGCCATGAAGGACGATGTGCCACTTCTTATTGGCCGGGTCAGTGACATAAATGACCTGAATGACTTGATTTGCAAGTATGAATGGCTCATCTTTATAAGCAACGCGATCCAGGTCCACAGAAGTGAAACCGTAACTGTCAACCTTCACACCCTGTGGGATTTGGACCCATCGGCATCGAAACAGGGGAATCTTGAACAGTACGTAATCGAGCTCCCAAATTTCTTCAATGAACCCGTAGTACGAGTTCAATCCACGTACTACCCTTGTTGGGCCTGTCTTGGTGAACCCCTCATGGAAAGCTTCTACGCTCACTCCACTATTTTGCACAGTGCTCTTTCGATCTTGAGCTTTCGTGTAAAATGTGTACCCATTGATGTCGTATCCCTGCCAAGTCTGTACAGTAAAAGTGGGCCCTTTTGCCAACCATTTAAGGTTCTCACTTGCGGACTCTCCGGTGATTCGCACCTTCATCCACGCGTTGAATCGACTGTTATGTTGTCCCGTGATCCAAACCTCGGATCGGCGAGGATTGTCTTGTCGTAGCATCTCCTTGTGCTCGTCGATGTACGGAGACACCTCCGTCATGTGTTGCAAGACCCAAAAATGAGCTTTCGAGTACATATCGAAATCAGGAGTGATGGCTCTCCGTCCGATAGTGCCAACACCATCAAGCCTCCCCTCGTGACTAGACACAGGAACTCCTATTGCTTCTACCTCGGCCATGTAATCGACGCAGAACTCAACAACCTCTTCCGCTGCATAACCTTCGGCAATGCTACCCTCGGGCCGGGACCGATTCCTCACGTAGGCCTTAAGTACACCCATGTACCTCTCGAATGGATACATATAACGTAGGAACACGGGTCCACATATCTTGATTTCTCTGACAAGGTGGACGGTGAGATGGACCATGATATCAAAAAACGATGGAGGAAAATACATCTCAAGTTGACAGAGAGTTCGAACCACCTCGCTCTGCAAAGAATCCAGTCCATCGGGATCAATGACCTTGGAAGAAATTGCATTGAAGAAAAAACATAGCCTCGTGATCGTCTCTCTGACCTTATGCGGCAGAATACTCCGGATGGCAACAGGAAGCATTTGTGTCATCAACACGTGACAATCATGAGACTTCATACCCAGCAATTTCAAATCGCCCATGGACACAAGCTTTTTCATATTTGCGGAGTAACCCGATGGAACTTTAACACCATGGAGACACTTACAGAGTTCTGTCCTCTCAGCCTTGCACAAAGTGTAGCATGCGGGGGGGAGGTATATACGGCCTTTATCGTCCTCTCTCGGTGCTAGCTCGGGCCTGATTCTCATTTCGATCATGTCACGCCGCACATTGATGCCATCCTTTGTCTTCCCTGGAATGTTCAGCAATAGGCCGATTAAACTGTCACAAACATTCTTCTCTACATGCATGACATCAATGCAATGACGAACCTCTAAATGCTCCCAATACGGTAAGTCCCAAAATATCGATCTCTTCTTCCAAGTGTTCTTCGTGCGGGGTTTCAATTTACCACCCTTTCCAAACACAACGTCTATGTCCTTCACCCGTGAGTAAACATCTTTCCCGCGCGTAGGCTTCGGGGCTGAACCATCTTCGTTGTGGCCGTCAAATTCCCTCTTCCTCTTACGGTACGCGTCATTCTTCGGAAGAAACCTACGGTGACGCATGTACACTATTTTCCTGCAATTCTTCAGCCACACGCTCTCAGTATCATCTTCGCAGTGGGGGCAGGCTTTGGCTCCTTTCGTAGTACGGCCCGACAAATTTCCAAGGGCTGGGAAATCGTTGATGGTGCAGAATATCATAGCACGTAGGATGAAGTTCTCTCGTTTGTATGCGTCCCATACCTGCACCCCTTCGTTCCACATTGTTAGGAGATCCTCTATCAATGGTGCTAGGTACACATCAATATCGTTTCCGGGTTGTTTTGGTCCTGAGATAAGTAGAGACATCATGATGTACTTGCGCTTCATACACAACCAAGGAGGAAGGTTGTAGATACACAAAAGAACCGGCCAAGTGCTATGCCGACTGCTCATGTTACCAAAAGGATTAATTCCATCGGTACTCAACCCGAACCTTATATTCCTCAATTCTGCTCCGAAGTTAACAAATTCCCTGTCGATGTTTCTCCACTGCGAAGAATCAGCGGGGTGTCTCAACTTTCCATCCTTCTTCCGGTCTTCCTGAGTGCCAACGCAGTAATTTTGCCTCTTTACGGTTTGCAAACAAACGCTGCAAGCGGGGAATGACTGGCAAATACCACAACACCTTAGCAGGAGGTCCTTCCTTTATCTCCGTGCAGTCGCCATCGTCTGTTCGGTCCTTAGTACGCTTATAGCGGGATGCGCCGCACACCGGACAAACATGCATATTTTTGTAGTCGTTACGGTAAAGGATGCAATCATTAGGGCATGCGTGTATCCTTTCTACTTCCATTCCCAAAGGACACAACAGCTTTTTCGCTTGGTAGGTGTTTTTTGGCAACTCGTTTCCTTCCGGGAGCATGTCCGCCAAAAGATCTAACAGTGCTGTGAAACTCTTGTCGGTCCAGCTGTTGCTTGCCTTCAATTTTAACAGTTCAAGCACAGAGGCCAACTTTGTGTATTTCGACTTGCAACCAGGGAACAACGGCCTCTCTGAGTCCTCAATCAAGCGCTTGAATTTGCCAAACCCCCTTTCACTGTAATTTCCTTCGACATCACGCAACATGTCATCTAAATGGTCATCCTCTGGCATATCCTCGTCGAAGTCGTTGTTTGGATCCGGCATGTCCTGTTCCTCAACCTGAGTGGCAGTTGTTTCTGCAGTTGGCTCTTCTCCATGGTGGACCCAACACGTGTACCCCTTTTTGAAACCACGTCGGATCAAGTGGGCGACAATTTGAGATGAGTTGGTGAACATCTTAATATTCTGGCAGTCTACACAAGGACAGTACATATATGGTAAACCCTTCTTCGCCATGTCTTGCACAGCAACCTTTTCGAAATCAAAAACACCTTTCATGTATTCCTCACCCACTCGGTTGTCATTATACATCCAGTCTCGGACCATCTGCAATAAATCAAATTCATACACATGCTAATTAGTAAATCAATGGAGATCGATATTGATGATGAAATCAAGTAATGTGTACGCCTTGGGAGCAAGTAACCAACCTTGGTTCGATCCTCAAATTTTTGCCCCCAAATGCTCCCCCTGCCTTTCGAGATTTCGCTCTTCCTTGCCCCAAATCTCTTCGAACTGGACAGTGTAGGTCGAGCAAGAGAGTACGACTAGCTCAAAACATCCGCCAAAAGACCTTTTATACCAGGTTCAGTACAGACGGTTCTATATAATACCGTCGGTAATATCGGTGCATTATTGAAGAAAAGAAATATCACAGACGCTTATGAACTCCAAACCGTCCGCTTTACATCAGAACCGTCTGTGTATTTGATTATGACAGTCGGTTCTCACATCTGAACCGTCTGTGTTATCACATCCGACCGTCTACGTTATTATCACAGTCGGTTTTTACCTCAGAACCGTCTGTGTATGTTGTTATCACAGTCGGTTTTTACCTCAGCACCGTCTGTGATAACACAGATGGTTTTAAAGTCCGAACCGTCTTTAATATCCCGGTTTTTTTGTTTGCATTCGACTACTGGTCATCAGTTGTTCCACATGTTTTTCATATTTGGTTCTATCTTATTTCAATGTTAGTATTTACAAAAATGAACGTTCAGACTGTTTGGTTTTATCTTGTTTTTCATATTTGTTTTATATATATGTCTGAAATTAAAACCGTCTGTAATCTTTCAAGCAGAGACAGTTTTGAGTTAAAAACCGTCTTGATCGCAGCAGTATTTTCTTGTTAACATTTTTACACAGAACATCATTTGGTGATTATCAGTTACATAATCAATCGAAAGCCAGATATATAAGGAAAAGAAATTTCTTATTTCTTACAATCTTTCCATACATAAGAGATACTATTAATTAAGCGACCAATTGATTAGTGTCGACCTGTTCCGAAAGTAATTTACAAAGTTCTCCTAGGGACGTATTGGCATCAGTAGGATCTACACTGGCCGCCCCAGGAGAACTACCAATGGCTCTAAGACTATCAACATCATCTCTCACCAAAGGAGTGGATTTGGCATCAGTAGGATCATCCAAGAAATTAAAGTTGATACAACCAAGGTGGAGATGAAGCTGCAACTCAAAGCATGCACTCTGCCAAGTGCAGAATGGCAAAAGACATCCCCTCAGAATGCTTCTCCAGCGCCTCTTTTTTTTTTTGGAGAGTTCTGCACAAGGCAGCTTTCTCCTCCTGCACATATGCTTCTCCAGCTTCGGAGTGGATTTGGACGTGGAAGTGTGAGCCTTACCCCAGAAAAGCTGATGATACAAAGGTGTTGGAGAGGGGATATTGGAAGGATTATTGTGGATCTCCAAAGGTGGAGTCGATGCAACTGGAGGGGTTGCAAGGGGCAATGTGGCAACACAGGCCTCAGCACCCTCTAGAGTCTTCGCTGCAGCTCCACTGTACGATCTTTCATCATTTCTAAGTCTCTTCTTTGGAGGGATCATTTCCTCAACCACCTGTGGATTTCGAAATGCATTTGTTTCGAGGTAATCAAGTCATCAAAGAAAGATCTGCATTAGAGTTTCAGAGAGGACTTACTTTCTGAAGATCCTGATCGAGTTCATTCCTTATCTCTTCCTCATCACTCTCAATTTCAATAACCTCACTGGAATCTCGGCTCGCCATCAAGGTGGGAGTTGAGGAGGGAATAAAGACAGGGATTTAGGAGCTTCGCTATTTATAGAAACAGAAGGTGACGGTTCATATGCGCGGGTGCCTCGAGTTCTAAAAAGCGCACTAGTACTGGTTTTCAAGGCCAATAAATTCATGATATACAACTTCTCGGGAGATAAACTGCAACACGGCAAAGGAAGTTGAAGAGTCAGATTACATAATTCGATGCAAAATAAATTTGAAGTAAATAATTAAATCTCTTCATCTGCTCAGTTATTATGTGCGGTTATCAACAATTGCATGTAGAGAATTGCACTGTTGGGACTATCACAGACGGTTGGGAGATCAAAACCGTCTGCTTTAATATTACAGACGGTTCTGATGTCCGAACGTCTTTAATATGTCTGTTTACTATCACAGACGGTTTGGAGTTAAAAACCGTCTGTGATATTGATAGAGGTCGAGAATTCGAGGCGAGGAAGTTGAAGAGTCAGATTACATAATTCGATGCAAATTAAATTTGAAGTAAATAATTAAGTCTCTTCATCTGCTCAGTTATTATGTGCGGTTATCAACAATTGCATGTAGAGAATTGCACTGTTGGGACTATCACAGACGGTTGGGAGATCAAAACCGTCTGCTTTAATATTACAGACGGTTCTGATGTCCGAACCGTCTTTAATATGTCCGTTTACTATCACAGACGGTTTGGAGTTAAGAACCGTCTGTGATATTGATAGAGGTTAAGAATTCGAGTCGACTCGAGGACACTGTTGGGACCATCACAGTCGGGCCTTACGTAAAAACCGTCTCTAATGTGACTATCACAGATGTTTTTTACCTCAGAGCCGTTTGTGATATTTCAAAGCACGTTGATATATAACTTCTATATTCTTTTTATATTATTTGCATGGGACCTGCGACCTCTATATTGTTTCTATATTATTTCAAGGGCTCCGATCACAAACCAAAGATCGCGATAGTCGTTCCTTGATCGCACACAGTGTACATACCTTTGTATGGTCGAATGTTCGACAAAAGCCAACGAAAGATAAAGAAAGAGGGAAGATTAATTGCATGCAGTCCAAGAATGTGCTGGAAAATTAGAAAGTTGACATAAGAACAAAGTTTTCAATAATTTGTTTCATCACTTACAAAAAAAAAGTAAAAATACAGAATGCTAGGTCAAGGAGTGGTCTTAGCCCTGGCTGCATCTAGAATAAAGTCAGTTTGACTTGCAGCCAGGACGCAGGACTCCTCCAGCGACAAGTTGTCCTTCTCAGGATCAACTACTTCAGCGTCGAGAAGGCCTGCGACCTCCCTCAGCTTCGCGATGGTATCCTTCATTGTCAAACCGCAGCCAGCGATGGTCATATCCGCGGCTTTCTTCTCCTCGCGAAGACGCCTCGTCCTCGCCCTAGCATTGTCACCATCCGTCTTCATGCGCTGAATGCGCTGGAAGAGATCGTCAAGGTCAAGCCGTAGCCGAGTGTGCTTCTCCGTGAGGAGCTTGTGCTCCTCCTGGAGGGCCCTCAGCTCGGCCTTGACTTTGGCAGTGTCTTCCACGGCTCCCCTTCCCTGTGCAAATCAACAGGTCAAGAATGTATTGAACATGGATTAACAATACAGGGGTAAGTCCAAAAGATTGAGAGTTCATACCGGGGAGGGCGAGGCTGACGATGCCATCGAGGATGCCATTGGCGCAGAGAAGCTAAGGAGTCAAACAGTCTGAGAACTATAAAAACTTGTAAAGTAAATGACAATTTTTCCATTGTCAATTTATAGAACTTCCAAAGCGATGCTTCGTGTTCTCCTAGGCGCCGCGCGCGAAGATCGGAGACAGAAATGATCACAGTTGAGAATTCGAAGCGCCGGTACTTTTCCAGTCGGTTCATACATCAGAACCGTCTGTGATAACTACACTATCACAGACGCTTCGTGGTTTACAACCGACTGTATAAATCACAGTCGGTTCTGAGTTCCGAACTGTCTGTGATAGTCTAATTATCACAGACGGTTCAGAACTCAGAACCGTCTGTATATATCACAGTCGGGTTTTAGGTTAGAACCGTCTGTGATAATTAGACTATCACAGACGGTTCTTAGCTGGGAACCGATTGTATATATCACAGTCGGTTTTTAGGTTAGAGCCGTCTGTGATAAGTATACTATCACAGACGGTTTTGTGTTCAGAACCGTCTGGTTTACTCTCACAGTTGTTTTTGACGTCAGAACCGTCTGTGATATCTGAACATATTCTCCCGCCAGGCCTTCACAGACGGTTTTCCATTGAACAGTTCATACCCGTCTGTGATGTGCCGTCCAGGATGTCTGTTTCTGTGGTAGTGGACGCTTACTCAGGATATCATCAAATTAGCATGGCAGAAGAAGATGAAGAGAAAACTGCCTTCATCACCCCGTTCGGCACCTACTGCTACGTCAGAATGCCGTTCGGTCTCAAGAACGCAAGTTCCACGTACCAGCGCTTGATGCAAAAGACCTTTCTTTCCCAGATAGGGCGTAATCTCGAAACATATGTAGACGACTTGGTTGTAAAAAGTACCAAGAGATTGTCTCATTTGGATGATCTCGCTGAAACCTTCTGTAATTTAAATCGCGTTGGAATAAAGTTGAATCCGGAGAAATGCTCTTCGGGGTTTCTTCAGGAAAACTTCTTGGTTTCCTTGTTTGTTCCAGAGGCATTGAAGTCAATCCTGAGAAAATCAAGGCCATCGAACAAATGAGGTCGCCCTCGACCATGAAAGATGTTCAACGCCTGGCTGGTCGCATGGCTGCCTTAAGTCGTTTCATATCACGACTAGGTGAAAGGGGATTACCTTTCTTTAAAGCCTTGTGGAAGCATCACAATTTCACATGGCCCGATGAGGCTCAAAAAGCATTTCAGGAGGTAAAAACATTTTTATCCAGTTCGCCAGTATTGGTGTCTCCCAACAAAGGAGAACCATTACTTCTTTATTTGGCGGCCACACCACACGCGGTCAGCGTTGTCCTGATCACGGTTAGGGAAGGAATACACAGACCCGTCTACTATGTAAGCGAGGTACTTCATGGTCTAAAGGAGCGATACCCTGAGGTCCAGAAGATACTTTACGCGCTACTGATGGCTTCCCATAAACTACGACATTACTTCCAAGCTCACAAGAGCACAGTACCCTCCTCCTTTCCTCTGGGGGATATTGTCCGAAATCCAGAGAAATCTGGTCGAATCACCAAATGGGCGGTCGAACTCGGTGCTTTTGATGTCCATTTCGCGCCCCGCACGGCGGTTAAGTCTCAGGTTTTGGCCGACTTCGTGGTCGAATGGACCAACCCTGAGCCACCCGTGCATGTGCCTGAGGAATTGGAATGCCCCGATCACTGGACAATGTATTTTGACGGTTCCCGCAGTTTTTAGCACTCGGGGGCTGGAGTGGTCTTAGTTACGCCCTAGGGCGAACAGCTTAAGTATGTCATCCAACTACATTTTGTTGCGACCAACAACGCAGCCGAGTATGAAGGTCTTCTTGCAGGGCTCCAGGCAGCAAAATTCCTCGGAGTCCGTCGATTAGTGGTGAGGGGAGACCTTTCAAGATGACCTGTGTGGGAGTAATAGCCCTACGTCCTGTTGGGATTTCACTATAGGTGATAAAAGTTACAAAATGGCAGAAAAACCCCTTCACAAGCGAAAGGTTTTTCCTATGTAAATGTACAGAATAAAGCCAGGAAGGCTTGTAAGAACTATCTAATTTAGGCTGTAGACTTGGTTGTTTTTAGTGGTTGAGACGCGTTGAGTCTCACTTGTATCAGAAGTCTTGTTCTTCCAAATGGATCGAATCCTCCTGTTTAATGTATTTCGCCACCCTTTTATACTGGACGAAAGGATGCCATGTCGTAACTGCATCAAACAGTTGTTCGGACGGTTGGATGCGGTTTATTGAACCGCTCTTAACTTCCAAGTAGATCAAGCAAGTGTTATCCGTGAAATAACTGCTTGTATTAACCTCCTGGCGGTTAGTCTTCTACGTGGAGGAATCTTCGGGATGTTGGATCAAGGATGCCGACTAGAGGGGGGGGGTGAATAGGAGGCTTTAAAAAACTTTAAAACTTAAATCAAATAAAGAACAAATAATATAAGTAAAGGGAAAAGAGAACGAACACGAAGACTTTTACCGAGGTATCGAAGACTCGCCCAGTCTCCACTAATCCTCGTTGAAGCACTCAAATCACTTGAGTCTCGCTTCAATATCCACCAAGGATATTATCACTAATGGTTGCTCCTTGTCCACTCCGGAAAGGCGAGCACCGATGCCTTGTACACACTCGCCGAGCCTCTCCGACAATCTCCGAACGAAGAGGTCAACGGCCACGCCTCCGAACCGTCTAGGTGAGGGCGCTCACCAAGAGTAACAGGCAGCGAGGTCTTCTCTAGACCTCCAAACAAGCACCGAGAAGCTAAGTATATGCAAATGCAAAAGAACTGAAACTCTCGGTGGATCGGAAAGCACTCGACTTGATCAAAAGATCAATATTTTATATAAGAAACTAATGCTCAAGAGTGTGTATGAAATGCTACTACTGGTTGTAGAAAACTTATGCCCAAAGCCCCTTTTTATAGCCTCAAGAATCAAATGAACCGTTGGAGCTAGGGCTGAAAATCAGCAACCCAAACTGACAGTCAGTTATGCAAACTGACAGTCAGTTTAGTGCACAACGGCCGACAAAATTTACGGATAAAAAATAGCTAGCCGTTTGCAGCCAAAACAGGAAAGCTGGAACACGCAACTGACAGTCAGTTACACAAACTGACAGTCAGTTTGTGTACTAGCTCGACCAGAAACAAATAGAAACACAGATAAAAACAGTTGTGGTCGAAACCCAAACTGACAGTCAGCATGGGCATACTGACAGTCAGTTTAGTACAAAAATTTTTGGCCCGAAAAACACACTCTCTGGACAATTGTCAGTTAACACAAACTGACATTCAAACTGACAGTCAGTTCAGCAAACTGACAGTCAGTCTGAACAAAAACAGCTATAACTTTAAATCCAGAAATCCAAAAGAGGTTTTTAATAGCTCATTTGAAAGATATTTTAAAGGACTATCTTTTTGTCAACAGAAGAAAAAGCCAGATCTCTCTAGATCTTTCCAGAAAATACAAAAACTCTTCTGCTGTCAAAAACTAAACTGAAAAAACAAATAACTGACAGTCCGATAAAAACATCCATAACTTTTGATCCAGAAATCCAAATTGAGTTTTTAATAGCTCGTTTGAAAGATAATTTAAAGAGCTACATTTTTGTCAACAGAAGAAAAAGCCATATCTGTCTAGATATTTCTGAAAAAAAAGCAAATACTCTTCTGCTGTCAAAACACAACTGAAAAACCAAATCTTTCAAACCAAATTCAAATCAAATCCAACCAAAAAGATGCAATGCAATGACCTAAGTTTCTCGGTTTACGTTGGAGATAAAAAGAGGACTTTCGCCACCCCTCTTTATAGTACGGTTAAAACTAAGAAATAATTTCCTAAACCGATCAAACTCCAAACACCGAGATCGGTCAAAATAAAACAAATATTACCTTAGGTCCTTTGGATCTTTAATCCTTGCAACTTTCATTTTGGTGATCTTGCACTTGCGACCTTGACTTCCAACCTTTAACTGCGACCACAGCCAACATTGCGACCTTGCGCTTGCGACTTTGGACCTGTGACCTGCAGATCTTCCCAGATCACTTGCAGACTTTACAGAAATCGCTCTGCATAGAAATAGCTCAAAAACAAGGTTAGTCCAAAACACTTAATGTCATCAGTAATCAAAATCAACATAAAAGGGCCTAGATGCAACAATCTCCCCCTTTTTGATGATTGATGACAACAAGTGTTTAAATGAATAAAATCAAATGACTCCCCCTAAGTACATGCATAATTAACAGATATTCGGGAACTCCCCCTAAATGCATGCATATGTACATACCCATATGAGTCATTTGAGATTTAAGAGTGAATCTATAATGATGAATTTATAATAATAGATCATGAGATATCTCAAAAATCTTTCTCCCCAATCTCTCCCCTAAGCATAAACAATGACAATAATGAAGCAAGAAACTCAAGAATCTCTCCCCCTTTGTCATCAAGCACAAAAAGGCGGGAGGACAAGAAAGATCATACACTTATTTTAGATCAACTAGCATTTGATATATCAATAATGTTCAGTTCACCCCTTAAAAAGCAAAATCTTGATTCATCTAGGGGTTTAGTGAAGATATCTGCTAGTTGCAAATCAGTTCTAACATAATTCACATCAATATCTCCTTTTGCCACATGATCTCTAATAAAATGGTGCCTTATTTCAATATGCTTAGTTCTAGAATGTTGAACAGGATTATTAGCAATTTTAATGGCACTTTCATTATCACATAATAGTGGCACTTTATCAAAGATAATCCCATAATCCAAAAATGTCTGCTTCATCCACAACAATTGAGCACAACAACTGCCTGCAGACACATACTCAGCTTCAGCTGTGGAGAGAGCTACAGAATTTTGCTTCCTAGATGACCATGATACTAATGATCTCCCCAACAGCTGACAGCTACCAGATGTGCTTTTACGATCAATCTTACACCCAGCATAATCAGAATCCGAATATCCAATTAACTCAAAATTTGCATCTTTAGGGTACCAAAGGTCTAAACTGGGATAACATTTTAAATACCTAAGGATTCTTTTAAGAGCAGTTAAATGGCATTCCTTAGGATCAGATTGAAATCTAGCACATAAGCACACACTAAACATGATATCAGGCCTAGATGCAGTGAGATATAAAAGACTACCAATCATAGACCTATACAATTTAGAGTCAACCGATTTGCCGCTTTTGTCCATGTCCAAGTGTCCATTTGTCGCCATGGGAGTTTTGATTGGTTTGGCGTCTTCCATCCCAAAGCGCTTGAGCAGGTCCTTCACGTACTTGGTTTGACTCACGAACGTCCCGTTCTTGAGTTGCTTGATTTGTAAACCGAGGAAGAAGCTCAGCTCACCAATCATGGACATCTCGAACTCCCTAGACATCATCTCTCCAAACTCATGACAGAAATGTTCATTAGTAGATCCAAAGATAATATCATCAACATATATCTGACAAATGAACAATTCTTTTTCAATTTTCTTTGTAAAGAGAGTTGTATCAACCTTCCCAATTTTAAAACCTTTTGATAATAGAAAGTCTCTAAGTCGCTCATACCAGGCTCGAGGAGCTTGTTTGAGACCATAGAGAGCTTTCGACAATTTAAATACATGGTTTGGAAATTTAGAATCTTCGAAACCGGGAGGTTGCTCAACAAATACAAGTTCAGAAATTTCACCATTTAGAAAAGCACTTTTTACATCCATTTGAAAAAGTTTGATATTAAAGCATGATGCATAAGCAAGAAGAATGCGAATAGCTTCAAGTCTTGCTACCGGTGCAAAAGTTTCACCAAAGTCTAAACCTTCGACTTGAGTGAAGCCTTGAGCAACAAGACGAGCTTTGTTTCTAATTACAATACCATTTTCATTTTGCTTATTTCTGAAAACCCATTTTGTTCCAATAACATTATGATCTTTGGGTCTTTCTACTAGAGTCCAAACTTCATTTCTAGCAAAGTTATTAAGTTCTTCATGCATGGCATTTACCCAATCAGGATCATTTAAAGCTTCATGAACATGTTTGGGTTCTAAAGAAGACACAAATGAATGATGTTCACAAAATGCAGCAATATGAGATCGAGTTTGAACACCCTTACTGACGTCACCCAATATTTGGTCTAGAGGGTGATCCTTGGTGATCGTTTGATGCTGTCTTGGTGCTTCATCTTGTACTTGTTCTGGAGGATCAACATGAGATGATGATGCGTCTTGATCAACATTTTCAACGTTGACATCTTCTTGATCTTCCTCTATTGGCTTGATGTCTCCAATGGTTATGTTCTTCATTGCTTCTTGAAGATCTTCACCTGAAACTTCATGAGAGACTTTCTCCTTTTGTGAGCCATTAGTTTCATCAAATTCGACATCACTCGATTCTTCAATACAACTTGTATTTTTATTGAAAACACGATAAGCTTTACTAGTGGTGGAGTATCCAACTAGAAAGCCTTCATCTACTCTTCTTTGAAATTTACCACCAAAATTTCTTTTTTTAAGAATATAACATTTGCAACCAAAGACTCGGAAATAAGAAATATTTGGCTTTCGCCCAACAAGAAGTTCATAAGGAGTCAAATTCAGAAGAGGATGCAAATAAAGCCGATTTATAGAATAGCAAGCTGTATGCACGGCTTCAGCCCAGAAGCGAGTAGGAGTATCGTACTCACTTAGCATAGTCCTTGCCCTTTCTATAAGTGTTCGATTTTTCCCTTCAACAACTCCATTTTGCTGTGGAGTGTAGGATGTGGAAAATTCGTGTTTGATTCCAAGAGAGTCACAAAAATCAAATAGAGTTGAATTAACGAACTCTCCACCATGATCACTACGGATTTTCTTGATGGATAATTCGAATTCAGTAGAAACACGTTTTGCAAAACTTTTGAAAACATCGGGGGTTTCAGATTTTTGGGAAATAAAGAAAACCCAAGTGTAGCGAGTAAAATCGCCAACAATCACAAAACCATAGTTGCTACCCCCGATACTTTGGAACTCAGAAGGTCCAAATAAATCCATATGAAGAAGTTCCAAAGATTTGCAAGTAGAAAGAACACGCTTAGTAGGATGTGAAGTAGCTACTTGCTTGCCCGCTTGACAAGCGCTACAAGGTTTGTCCTTTTCAAAATTCACATCCTTTAAGCCAACAACCAAATCACGTTTTAAAAGTTTTCTCAATTGATGCATTCCAACATGTGCGAGTCGTCTATGCCATAGCCAACCTTTTGAGGTTTGAGAGACAAGACATGTTGAAAGAGATGCATCTTTTGAATGAAAATCAACCAAATAAAGATTTCCAAAACGAAAGCCTTTAAAGATCAAAGATTTATCTTTTAAACTTTCAACCAAAACTTCTTTTGGGAAGAATGTGCAACTAAAACCAAAATCGCAAATTTGTGCAGCGGAAAGCAAATTGAAATTCAGAGATTCGACCAATAAAACATTTGAAATAGAAAGATCATTTGAGATTGCGATTTTACCCAAGCCGACCACATTTCCTTGACGGTTGTCGCCAAAGGTAATCTTTTGGTTCTCGCTTGAGTTGTCTTCTATTGAGGTGAACAACTTCTTGTTACCGGTCATGTGTTCGGAGCATCCGCTATCTAGCACCCAATGTCTCCCACCGGTCTTGTAGTTCACCTACATGAAAAGAATTAAGTTCTTTTAGGTACCCAAACCTTTTTGGGTCCTTCAATGTTAGCAATCAAAGCTTTGGGTACCCAAATAGATTTCTTCTTTTTGTTTAACATGGGTGCACCAACATACTTTGCTATAGCATAACCTTTTCTCGACTTTTGAAGCATGTAGCAAGTATCAAAATAATTCGGAGTCATTAAGGGACATGCTTCATGTGAATGACCGGTTTCATGGCATTTATGACAAAATGTGTTGCATGCTTTAACAAATATAGTTTTAGAATTTTGTTTCCTTCCTTTCTTTTGAAAATATCCTAATCCTTCTTTTCTAAAAGAACATCTTTGTTTACTAAGGATTAGATCAAGAGATACTTTACCTTTAAAGCAATTTTCTAAGCCTTTTCCAAGTTTTTCAACTTGTGCCTTAAGTACATTATTTTCATTTAAGATGTTGTCATTTGAAACACATGGAGTGTGATGACTACTAGAGGGAGATTCATTCAAGTTACATGAAGTTGAAGCATCTACCTTAGATGAAGCATTTGTAACATCTTTTATAAGCATGCTTTCATATGAATCTTTAAGTTCAGAGTATTGAGCACGTAGGGAAGAATGCTCTTCCTTAAGCGCCTTATACTTCATCTTAGTTTTTCCAAAAACTTCATTTAATTCAGTTATCATCTCAACTAAATCATCATAAGATGGATCGTTTGAATGTACCTTTTCATCGCCTTTGGCCATAAGGCAAATGGATGAGCTAGTTGAAGTGTTGATGTTGCCGAGAGCTAGTCCGGCCATCTTCTTGGAGCAACTTCTTTCGTTGTCGGAGTCGGAGTCGGAGCTCTCTCCGCCGGACATCCATTCTCCAAAACAGGCTTCTTTGATTTCTTCATTCTTCTTGAAGAATTTCTTCTTCTTGTTCCATGCCTTGTTCTTGTTTGGACATCTTGATGCTATGTGTCCCTTCTCATGACATCCATAGCAAATGATGTTCTTGAAGTTGTTTTGCTTTTGCCCCTTTGGTCGTGTGTCAATGTTGACACCCTTCTTATGCAACCTGCGAAGGAGTTTTTGAGTGTTCTTTACCATAAGTGCGAGGTCTTCATCGGAGGAGCCTTCGCTTGAATCGTTCCTTGCATTAGCTTTGAAGGCCAAAGCTTTCTTCTTCGTCTCCGTGGGTTCGGCTGCTTCCTTCTTTTCCTTCTTGTGCATCTCATGGGTGATGAGGTTCCCATAGAGATCGGTTGGAGTTGTGGTTGATAGGTCGGAGTTTGTGAGAACCGTGACCAAGGTGTCGAAGCTTTCCGGCAAGGCCCTAAGCATCTTTCTCACAAGCTCAAGGTCAGTAAACACAACGCCAAGACCCTTGAGTTCATTCACAATGTTATTTAACCGAGTAAACATGGAATCCACGGACTCGGTTGATGACATGGTGAATGTCTCATATTTTTGCCTCACCATTAGCAATTTTGCCTCTTTAACCTTTGTAGTGCCCTCGTAAATTTCTTCGAGGGTAGTCCAAACCTTATGAGCAGTCGTGAGGTTGCTCACACGGTTGAACTCGTTTAAGGATAAACCGGCAAAGAGAGCATTTTTTGCACGGGCATTTAAATGCAACTTTCTCCTATCGTCTTCGGATTGACTTGCCGGATCAACCGGAGGAGTAAAGCCGAGTTTAACAATATCCCATACGTCAAGCCCCATGGCTTCTAGGAATACCGACATGCGCACTTTCCAATACGGATAATTTGTTCCATCAAAGATGGGCGCACGACCGGTATGTCCAAGAAGAAAATCCCCGCTTGACGACATCCTCTCTCTAGGCGGTAAAGCCTAATGAATCGAGAGACCTTGCTCTGATACCACGTGTTGGATCAAGGATGCCGACTAGAGGGGAGGGGGGTGAATAGGAGGCTTTAAAAAACTTTAAAACTTAAATCAAATAAAGAACAAATAATATAAGTAAAGGGAAAAGAGAACGAACACGAAGACTTTTACCGAGGTATCGAAGACTCGCCCAGTCTCCACTAATCCTCGTTGAAGCACTCAAATCACTTGAGTCTCGCTTCAATATCCACCAATGATATTATCACTAATGGTTGCTCCTTGTCCACTCCGGAAAGGCGAGCACCGATGCCTTGTACACACTCGCCGAGCCTCTCCGACAATCTCCGAACGAAGAGGTCAACGGCCACGCCTCCGAACCGTCTAGGTGAGGGTGCTCACCAAGAGTAACAGGCAGCGAGGTCTTCTCTAGACCTCCAAACAAGCACCGAGAAGCTAAGTATATGCAAATGCAAAAGAACTGAAACTCTCGGTGGATCGGAAAGCACTCGACTTGATCAAAAGATCAATATTTTATATAAGAAACTAATGCTCAAGAGTGTGTATGAAATGCTGCTACTGGTTGTAGAAAACTTATGCCCAAAGCCCCTTTTTATAGCCTCAAGAATCAAATGAACCGTTGGAGCTAGGGCTGAAAATCAGCAACCCAAACTGACAGTCAGTTATGCAAACTGACAGTCAGTTTAGTGCACAACGGCCGACAAAATTTACGGATAAAAAATAGCTAGCCGTTTGCAGCCAAAACAGGAAAGCTGGAACACGCAACTGACAGTCAGTTACACAAACTGACAGTCAGTTTGTGTACTAGCTCGACCAGAAACAAATAGAAACACAGATAAAAACAGTTGTGGTCGAAACCCAAACTGACAGTCAGCATGGGCATACTGACAGTCAGTTTAGTACAAAAATTTTTGGCCCGAAAAACACACTCTCTGGACAATTGTCAGTTAACACAAACTGACATTCAAACTAACAGTCAGTTCAGCAAACTGACAGTCAGTCTGAACAAAAACAGCTATAACTTTAAATCCAGAAATCCAAAAGAGGTGTTTAATAGCTCATTTGAAAGATATTTTAAAGGACTATCTTTTTGTAAACAGAAGAAAAAACCAGATCTCTCTAGATCTTTCCAGAAAATACAAAAACTCTTCTGCTGTCAAAAACTAAACTGAAAAAACAAATAACTGACAGTCCGATAAAAACATCCATAACTTTTGATCCAGAAATCCAAATTGAGTTTTTAATAGCTCGTTTGAAAGATAATTTAAAGAGCTACATTTTTGTCAACAGAAGCAAAAGCCAGATCTGCCTAGATCTTTCTGAAAAAAAAGCAAATACTCTTCTGCTGTCAAAACACAACTGAAAAACCAAATCTTTCAAACCAAATTCAAATCAAATCCAACCAAAAAGATGCAATGCAATGACCTAAGTTTCTCGGTTTACGTTGGAGATAAAAAGAGGACTTTCGCCACCCCTCTTTATAGTACGGTTAAAACTAAGAAATAATTTCCTAAACCGATCAAACTCCAAACACCGAGATCGGTCAAAATAAAACAAATATTACCTTAGGTCCTTTGCATCTTTAATCCTTGCAACTTTCATTTTGGTGATCTTGCACTTGCGACCTTGACTTCCAACCTTTAACTGCGACCACAGCCAACATTGCGACCTTGCGCTTGCGACTTTGGACCTGTGACCTGCAGATCTTCCCAGATCACTTGCAGACTTTACAGAAATCGCTCTGCATAGAAATAGCTCAAAAACAAGGTTAGTCCAAAACATTTAATGTCATCAGTAATCAAAATCAACATAAAAGGGCCTAGATGCAACACGGGATACTTGGAATATTCCCACTATAGGGATAACCGGTCAGATAAATTCCAAATACCTTGGTCGAGAATGTTCTGACCGCGGGATGTTGGCTGACTGCGCGACATCTTCGACCTTCTGTTCGCGTATAACATACGAACTTCTGACCGCGCAAAGCCTGTGGTCTGATCGCACAAGGCTTGCGACCTGATCGCGCAAAGCCTGCGACCTTAGGCTGATGCTTCTCAGAATGACTTGAGTTAACACTGCCGGGCACGTGTCTGACTCAAATCTGTCTTGAGCCAATAGTGCATTTATTTGAAATGACTCGGGTGTCAATCCTCGTCAGCTAGCCCCCAAATTTAAAGAAAACGAAGGGACGTGTTCACTTTAAATTTAAAGAAATGCATCGGATTATTAACCCGACTCTTCAAATCCCCCGTTTAGTGGCGCACTAAGTAGGACGGTTGGTTCCCCGAGACATGCTCTGGGTATTATGTGACAGGCAATGATGGCGCTGTTGAAATGTTTTTTAACCCGAGGTAAAATTGTAAATGCTTTGTAGAAACCCGAGGCACCTGGAATGAGAACCGTCACCTTGGTGGCTATAAATACCGGGTCCTTGGTTCTGTAAAGCTTCACAATTTCTTCCCACGGCTAAGTCCCTTCCTAGACAACCTTGATTCTTCTCTTCATACACTTCCTAATGGCAGATCACAACATCATCGAGATTGAAAGTGATGAAGGGAAAGTTGTCAAACAGGGGTCTCAGATGCATGAAGACTTTTCTCCTTCAAGGAAGAAACCCAAGGTTGACGAGGGATCTTCCAGCGGAATGAAGGTGAAGAATGTAGCAAATCTCTTTCTTCCTTTAGTTCCTATAACTCTTCCTGTTCATGCATCTCGGCAAGTTAGGCCTTTGACTTTGGAGAGAAACCTTTCTCCATTTCATCCCAATACCTCCAACCTTTATTTGGGTGATCAATATTCTGGTCGGCAAGCGGTGGTTATCCCTCAACCAGATGATTCCCATATTGTGTTGGCGAAGCAATCATATGGTGGGAAGGTTGCACTTCCACCATCTGATGATCCTCTTCCTAGGATGGCTATATCAACATGCCATGAGCTGGGACAGGTAATAATTATTCTCTCCTTTTGCTGATAGTTATAGTCAGTACAACTAATTTTTGCAAATGTAGGAGGTTGGAGGCTCCAGCGATCAGCCTTCTGCTGCTCCCTCTTTTCCTTCCAGAGAGATTCTTCTAGAGGAGAAGAATGCCCTGGAGAAGAAGACCGAAGAGATGTCTTCGAAGATTCTGCATTTAGCAGAATGTTTTGAAAGATCCCGTGAAGAGGCACGCCAGTTCCGTCGAGAGAGGGATCGCGCTCTGCGACAGCGAGAACTCTCTGACTTGATTAGGGATAATAGTGCGTCTCTTGTTAGGGATGATGTAGATAGACTTAGGTTAGTTGCTAGTTCCCTGGGGGTTGTCAGTGTAGACCCTACTGACAACAACATGTCCCTTGGGGAACTTTGTAAACTCCTTTCGGATCAAGTCGACGTTTTGGTCGACTGTATCCCTTTTGTATGTAAAGAATGCAAGAAATAAAAATTTCTTTCTTCAAATAGTTACTCTTTACATCTTCTGTGCGAATATATGGCCATGAGTAATGCTTTCGCGACCATTCATACACAGGGAAATTTCAGCTCTGCGATCAGAATCACACTTTCAAAAAAGCACCGCGACCAACCCTTATATCGCGATTAGACTTAAAGCCGCGATTAGAACTGAAACATACTGCAACCAGGATTGAGGTTCGACCAAACTATTACTTCGATTAGAATCGAAACTTAATCAAAAACCATGGTCTCGATCGTACCGTAACCCGGTCAAAATACATCCATACGTCCAAAAACTGAGTCGCATGTCTTTTTTGAAAAAATGTTCAAAGCATATAAAGGAAAAACGTCTTCTGAAAAGTACTGAAAATTTTTCAGTCCTTTTGCACTTTCAGTTTCCGAAACAAAGAAGTCTTTTTGCTTCAGATCCAATGCCTGAACACTTTAGCGGGTCCGTCAGAGACAGTATCCATTATGGGAAATGAATAAAACATTCAGTGGAACGTTTTGAACGAAACATTACTCACAATAATGCGCCGCTTCGGGTCTATAAAAAGAGCAGATGTCTTCTCAAAGAAGCCACACAGCCAAAAAACCCTCATCGTTCCCGCCGCACAAAACCCTCATTCTTCTCAGCTTCCGTCTTCCCCAAAAATCACTAACTTTCCCTTGAAAATGGCATCCTGGAGCCGATCCATTCACCACTCTGAAGAGAGCCTAGTGGCGTGGGAGAAGGAGGAGATCCTTCCTCCGTGGTTGCTCATCAACTGGCGGCCCATGGAGAAGGACCAAGAAACCCCAACCGTCCAAGAGGGCGAGTTGGTGGTTTTTGAGGAGTACTTGCGCTGTGGGTTCCGATTCCCCGAGAGTCGGTTCCTCAAGGATGTCCTCGAGCATTATGGGTTGGAGTTGATCAACCTCCACCCAAATGCGGTGTTGATATTGGCGGTTTTTCAACACCTATGCGAGGCGTTCGTCGGAGTGTACCCCAGCGTGGACCTCTTCCGACGATTCTACTTCTCGGCGTGGTCGAAGAGCGCTAACGCCGCCGGATGTATCTACTTCCGGCTGAGGGATAAAAAGGAGTATCCCTTTCCACCCCTGCGAGACTCAGTGCATGGGTGGTACCAGAAGTGGTTCTACTGTACCCCGCCGAAGGAGAGCGGGTTGTGGTTTGAAAACTCGCGGCCAGAGAAGCCAAGCGAGTTAGACACCCTCCCGGCGATGAACTCGGAGTTCATGAAACACACCGAGGTAATTCTTCACTTGATCGAAGAAGGGTTGACGGCTCGGGACATCATCTGAGACTTCGTGAAGAACCGGGTGAGCCCCTTGCGTGAAAGGGCTCATCCGGCTTGGGAGATTAAGTCCATAGCGGACGGCACCCTGGACTATAACGAAGGTACTTGTTTCTGACACCGAAAACCTTCATGTTTTTCTTGAAATACATTCATTTTAACTTGCATTTGGTAACAGTCTTGTCCTCTGCTGAAATTGAGAGGCGGACTAACCACCTCCTCCGGGCATATAACGCCGAGGTAGAGGGTGCTAAGGGGTCGCCTCGCCCCCAGAGTTTAATTCACGCTGGTGACGACCTCAGGCAAGAGCACCGAAGGGTACATTCTCCACTTGGCCTCTGTTTTGCAGGTTTTATGTCTGTCCAGTACTAATCCCATGTGAATAGCTTCTTGGGAGGTTTGCTGAGGTGACATTTCCCAGTGAGAACGTCGGTTCCCTGGGAAAGCCGATGACCAAGAACGTGAAGAAGATTTCCTCGAGACCCAGGACGAGGAATCCCGCCCCCAAGAAAGTCAGGCTAAATCTTGGGGAAGGGTCTTCGCGAAGCACTCCTCCTACGGCCCGAAGAACTGCGGTAAGATATTAGATCCCACCGCTCTTTTCAGGCGCGAACTCGAATTACTTCTTAGTCGTACAGGGAGAGGGGAGCGAGGAGGAGGAGGATTATGATGTCCCTCTAGTTCACCGGAGGAGGAAGATCGCGGGCTCTCCATCCGGTGACGCTCCAACTCATTCCGCCGGGATGACTGCTACTGCAGAGGCAGCCGTAGCAGACCCTACGACCACTGAAAGCCTTGTGGTCGCAGATGATCCCCTAGCCCCTGAAGCTCCCGAGGCTTCAGAGCCAGTTGCCTCTACCTTCCTGGTCGAAGGGACGACCGTGGTAAGATTTTCCCACAGTCCGTTTTTTTTTTAATTCCCCCTGTGTACTTGATGAACTAACGCTTATGCAGGGAGAAGAGCTTCCCCCTGCGACTCCTGCTAGCCCCAGGGAGGAAAATACTCCTCCTCCGCAGACAGGAGCGGAGGTGGTTGTTCAAGATCCTGTGGCGGTTGCACAAGAGGTGCCGGCCACAGAAACCCAGGAGACAGAGAGGTCCTTGGATGGGATGTCGCCAATGGGATCGACTGCCCAGGAAAAGATCCTTCTTGTTAGCCTTTATCTTTCCCTTGAAAAAATGTTCATAGGGGACCACATACAGGGAAGAGGGCCCTTGTTTTCCAAGAGGAAGATCAGGGCGGATGATGATTGTCCCCATGCACAAGGAGAACCTTATCTGAAATCCCAAAAGCTAATGGGATTTTAATTAAGGTAAGAACCTTTATCCTGGTTGTATTAGAAATGATGGTCACGAATCATTACCATTTGATCTTTCTTTTCCTTTATCAGACGAAAGGAAATAGCGCCCAGTCCTCCAACCGCTTCGGGAAGGGTTGAAGTCACTGCAGGTGCAGGAGCCTCCAGTGAGGAGCGCTCCACCCCCTCGGCCCAGGAAGTTGTCCGGGCCGTGGGGGGAGAAACAGACACGAGGACCCAGTCGCAGCCATCAGCGACTGGAAGCAGTACCCAGCAGGCACTTCCTCCTACTGTCCCTACTGTAAGCACTTCTGGGCCTTCGACAAATCTTCCCATTAGTCCGGAAGATGCCTCTCTGCAGAAGTTCATGAAGGTATGATGAATCCCTCTCTGGGTGTCCTGAATTGTACATAGGACACTTTTGACTCTTTTTTGCATCACAGGAACTATCCCGGATGATGGCCCAATCGCGTGCTACGGCGGCGAGCATGATGGCCATACAAAGAGAGCGAGACGACTTGCGCAAGTAAGGATCATTACTCTTCAATTTGTAAAGGTACAAATTGGTTATGACCATTCGTTCTGTTTTACTACAAAAAGGTGGCATTGCAGGACAAAGAAGCGGCCACAATGAAGCTCCATTCGATCTCAGTGATTAGGAACCAAGAGATCGAAAATAACAGATTATGGTCACAACTTGCTGGTAAGTCGACTCCTGATTTAGGAAGACTTGTCTTCGCAATATGCGAGTAACCTTTTCCCTTGTTGCAACGCAAGCGGGTCAAATAAAGCAGCTCAGTGTGGATAATAAACTCCTCCAGGATTCTATCGAAGCCTCTACAAGGGCGATTGGAAAGCTGAGCCATTCAGTTTTCGAAAAATTGAAGGCGGTGGCTCATCTTCTGAAGGCTGACGTGGTCGAAACCACACGAGACAATCTCAGCCAAGAGGACTGGGCTGCCCTAGTTATGGCTCAAGCAGAGTCACTTCTCGAGTATCTCCCTGAGGATACACAGCGACGAGAAGAGGTGATTAGAACCAGAGTTTGGTCAGCCGCTTCCGCTATCCTTAGCCGGGTTCGACTTCACTATGGCCCAGATGCAGATCTGAATCCACTAGTGGGACCGGTTGAGATCGAGAGTGAAGAGCAACTAGAGGCCGTCATGGAGGAGATTAGTCCCCTTGTAGATAAGCTTCTGACTGAGCTCGGGATCGAATGATCCCTATACCTGTACAGAAACAGTTGTATACGATGCAATGCACATGAAAATTCACTTTTGAAAATGAATATATTTTTGTTTTATGTTGGTTTATATCATAGACTTATCTTCCTAGCCCCCGCCTGTGATTGTAGATATTGAAGGCTTAGTATTACAAACGCAGGGGAAAAGTGAATATAACGACCAGGGGTGTATGATCAAATCAACAATTATAATTATTATAACATCTAGCCTTGTTTGCTAACTAGCAGCCACTCGGATAACCAAGGACTTGTCAGAAAGCCCCGTGTGCGTTGAGAAACGGCTTATTTAGGAGTGACTTATCTGAAAGTGGTTATGAGATCGGCCAGCGAATCCGACCAGGATGTTATAATGATCTAACCGCGTGCGACCAGCCCCCGAGCCGAATTCACAGTGGATGGGCATAAAGGGAAATATTCCTCATATAAACGCAAAACATTTTAATTTTATGAAAAAATGCTAATTGAACAGGAAAAATGGGGTTGAGTACTTACACGTAGAACTTGCGAAGTTGATCGATGTTCCAAGTATTGGACAAAATTCGACCATCCCCCATGGCTAACCGCGTGGATCCTGGTCGCGGCACCGAGACCACAGTGTAAGGGCCTTCCCACTTCGGGGAGAATTTGTTGCGATTAAACTGATCTTGGATTTTTTGTAAGACCAGGTCACCCACGTGAAGACTACGTGGTCGCACCCTTTTACTGTGATACTTGCGCAAAGCTTGCAAGTATGCCGCGGACTTGACCAAAGCGCGATCACGCCTTTCTTCTAAGAGGATAAGATCTTGTGACCGCTGTTCGGACTGATTAATTTGTTCGAATTGTTTTGTCCGAACAGACCCAATACTAACTTCGATAGGCAATACAGCCTCGGCCCCATAGACCAGATGGAAGGGCGTCTCACCGGTGGCTCGACTAGAAGTAGTTCGTAGTGCCCATAGAATAGTATAAAGCTCGTCTGCCCAAGCCCCCGAGCGAGTCTTAAGGCGATCAAAAACACGTTTTTTAATGCCTTGTAGTATCTGCCCATTGGCCCGTTCTACAGCGCCATTGCTTTGTGGATGCACCACAGAAGCAAAGCACACCTTAGTCCCAATCTGGTCGCAGTAGTCTAGGAAGAGACCACTAGCGAACTGAGAACCGTTATCGGTGATAAGGCGGTTTGGAACACCAAATCGAGCAACAATGTTCTTATGAAAGAACTTTTGTGCTGTTGATGCGGTAATATTACGTACCGGTTCGGCCTCAATCCACTTTGTAAACGTGTCAATGGCTACGAACAGAAACTTGTACCCATTGACCGCTTGTGGCATAGGACCTACAATATCCATTCCCCAGATCGCAAAAGGCCATGCGAGGGGAATGGTTTGAACGCATAGGCAGGTTGATGAACCTGTCTGGCGTGAAACTGACACTGAGGACACATCTTGACCATAAGCTTGGCATCATCGAGTGCCGAAGGCCAGTAGAATCCTTGTCGAAAAGCTTTTTCGACCAGTGTTCGATAGGACGAGTGTGGGCCACATACACCGTCATGTATTTCTTTCAAGAGGGATTTTCCTTCCTCCTGAGATATGCAACGCATGAATACTCCTTGAGTACCCTTTCTGTACAAAACCCCATCTATGAGTTTGTACAGTCGCGCTTTTCGAATTAACCGATTGCTTTCGGTTTCGTCCTCGGGTAGGGTCCCATGTTCAAGATAGACTCTCAATGGATGAGTCAAATCCTGTTCCTGATCGAGGTTGGTAACGGAGGCTATTACCGGATCATCCTCAACCGAAGTCATGATTGAAGGACGGTCCAAGTGTTCAATGAACACTCCTGCCGGAGAGGATGTGCGTGAGGACCCAATTTTGGATAATTGGTCTGCGAGAATGTTGTCCTTTCGCGGGATGTATTGGACTTCGAAATGACTGAAGTGTTTTTCCAATCTCCTCACTTCCCCCAGGTAATGAGCCAACTTCTCATCGGAGGTGCTGTACTCCTTGTTTACCTGGTTTACGACCAGCTGTGAGTCTCCCCTCACCACTAATCGACGGACTCCGAGGAATTTTGCTGCCCGGAGCCCTGCAAGAAGACCTTCATACTCTGCTGCATTGTTAGTCGCAACAAAGTGTAGTTGGATGACATACTTAAGCTGTTCGCCCTGGGGCGTAATTAAGACCACTCCAGCCCCCGAGTGTTGAAAACTACGGGAGCCGTCAAAGTACATTGTCTAGTAATCGGGGCACTCCAGTTCCTCTGCCAACTGCACGGGTGGCTCAGGGTTGGTCCATTCGACCACAAAGTCGGCCAAAACCTGAGACTTAACCGCCGTGCGAGGCGTGAAATGGATCTCGAAGGCACCGAGTTCGACCGCCCATTTGGCGATTCGACCAGATTTCTCTAGGTTTCGGACAATATCCCCCAAAAGAAAAGAGGAGGGTACAGTGATCTTGTGTGCTTGAAAGTAATGTTGTAGCTTACGGGAAGCCATCAGTAGCGCGTAAAGTATCTTCTGGACCTCTGGGTAGCGCTCCTTAGGATCATGAAGTACCTCGCTCACATAGTAGACGGGTCTATGTGTTCCTTCCCTATCCGCGATTAGAACGGCATTGACCGCGTGCGGTGTGGCCGCCAGATAAAGAAGCAATGGTTCTCCTTTGTCGGGAGACACCAATACTGGCGGACTAGATAGATATGTCTTTAGCTCCTGAAATGCTTTTTCGGCCTTATCCGACCATGTAAAATTATGATGCTTCCGCAAGGCTTTGAAGAAAGGCAATCCCCTTTCGCCTAGTCGTGATATGAAACGACTTAAAGCCGCCATGCGACCAAGCAGGCGTTGAACATCCTTCATGGTCGAGGGTGATCTCATTTGTTCAATGGCCCTGATTTTCTCAGGATTAACTTCAACGCCCTTGGAACACACAAGGAAATCAAGGAGTTTTCCTGAAGAAACCCCGAAAGAACATTTCTCCGGGTTTAATTTTATTCCAAAGCGATTTAAATTACAGAAGGTTTCAGCGAGATCGTCCAAATGAGACAATCTCTTGGTACTTTTTACAACCAAGTCGTCTACATATGCTTCGAGATTACGCCCTATCTGGGAAAGAAAGGTCTTTTGCATCAAGCGCTGGTATGTGGAACCTGCGTTCTTGAGACCGAACGGCATTCTGACGTAGCAGTATGTGCCGAATGGGGTGATGAAGGCAGTTTTCTCTTCATCGTCTTCTGCCATGCTAATTTGATGATAACCTGAGTAAGCGTCCAGAAAACTCATCAGTTTGCAACCCGCAGTTGAGTCGACCAACTGGTCGATGCGGGGAAGGGGAAAGTCATCCTTCGGACAGGCAGCGTTGAGGCTAGTGTAGTCGACGCACATGCTCCACTTGCCATTTGACTTGCGGACCATGACCGGATTGGCGAGCCATTCCGGGTGATCCACTTTACGGATAAACCCGGCCTGTAGGAGTTTGTCCAACTCCTCTCGGATGGCTTCCTGTCGGTCAGCAGCAAAACGCCTGAGCTTTTGCTTTATTGGTCGTTGTCCAGGTCGAATTGCTAACCTGTGCTCAATTACTTCCCTTGGGACACCGGGCATGTCGGACGGTTTCCACGCAAACACATCTGCATTAGCCCGGAGGAAAGCAACGAGGTCGAGTTCCTATTTGTCATCCAGAGCTGATCCGACCCGAATTGTCTTGGATGGATCATCTGGGTACAAAGGAACCAATTTGAGTTTTTCATTTGGTCGAGGAGCAGCCTTGATCGCGTCGGTGGTAACAGTGGCGACCGGAGCGTCCCGGAGGGGAAGTTGATTGACCATCTCCAAAGATAGCCGGTCGCACGTGAGTGCCACGTTGCGACTGCCTCGGACCGAGATGACACCTTTGGGGCCAGGCAATTTCCCGCACTGATAAGCATAGTGCGTTGCCATCATGAACTTAGCAAGAGTTGGCCTGCCAAAGATTGCATTATAAGCTGAGTCACAATCGATTACGTCAAAAGTAACCAATTCTGTCCGGAAGTTGTCTGGTTCTCCCAGTGTGACCGGGAGGACCACTTGTCCCAATGGCATCATGGAGGGGCCTGGGATTATCCCATAAAACGGATGGATTATGGGCTTAATCTTCGAACGAGGAATTTGCATCTCGTCGAGTGCCTTGACCAACAAGATGTCAAGGGAGCTTCCTCCGTCGATCAGGACCCTTTCAACTCTCGCGTTACTGATGATGGGGTAATGACCAGAGGGAGCCTCAATGGTCGTGTTAACCCCGCCGGACAATCAGTACGATCAAACGTTAAAGGTGTATCCGACCAACGGGGGTACTGAGGTTCGCCAAGGGATGTCTCCGTTTCGTTAACCTCTCGGTAAAAGGCCTTAAACTGCCTTTTGGAAACGAAAGAAGAAGAACCTCCAAAAATAACATTAACATGATTTTGAGGTACCTGGTAGGACATTTCCTCGTCTCCGTCGGCGTCCCTAAGTCCGCACGCCTGTTCTTTAGGTGGTAAGGTTGGCATTGGCCCAACTCCCTGGTAGAAGTCATCCAATTGCTTCAACCAACTCCTGCAATTCTTGAGATCGTGGCCTGCGGAGTTGTGGAGTGGACACCACTTCTTGCCCTCCTGCAGATTAGTTGACTTTTCTGGCTGGTCGACATTTTGACCAGCAGAGGCAGTTTTATTTTTGAATGAAGACTTATTACCTTTGGTCGAAGGTGGCTTCTCTGCTACTACGATCTCGCGGTACTGTCCAGAGCGGTTCCTCTTCGACTTCTTTGACTTCCCACCCGATGAAGATTCCGGCTTCTTGCTCAAATCTTCCTTCCTGGCATCCTTGAAGCCTGATTGGGGTGGTAGGTCCCCCTTGTCGACCATTCGATTCTATTCGATCGCTTCGGCTGCATCGGAATATCGATCGGCCATGTCGAACAGATCGGCCACTGATCGAGGAGGGTGGATAAGCAAGTCTTCAGTGAATCTCCGGTATCGAACGGCATGTTTAAATGCTCTGATAACGGAGCCATCAGATATGTTCGGGATGGTATTCCTCACCCCGACAAACCTCTTGACAAACTGCCGAAGTGTTTCGGTTGAAGTTTGCCGTAGCCGATGAAGGTCGTCCTCTTTACCCGGCTTTTGGTAACAATTTTGGAAATTGCTGAGGATGGCATCGCATAGCATTTCCCAATTGTAGATGGAACCCTCGGGCTGATTAAACAGCCAGGTTGTAGCCGGTCCTGCGAGGACTGTAGGCAGGTAGTTGGCCATGACCTTGTCATCGCCTCCTGCCGCTTGGATGGCAGTGATATAGATTTGAAGGAACTCGGATGGGTTTTGAGTTCCGTCAAACCATTCAATGGTCCCTGGTCGAAACTTATAGGGCCAAACGACTGCTCGTAGGCCAGGTGAAAAGGCTTTACAACCAACGTAGGGACCGTGAATCGCCCTGTGACTCTCAGCTGGGTCTCGGGCGACCTCACGCAATGGCGAAGTTACTCGTGGTCCCAAACGAGAGTGGACAGGAACTCGATCCCTACTGCGAGAATCCTGCATTCGCCGGTATCTGTCCTATTGGGACGGTACGGGCGGCGGGTAACTTCGTCGACCGGAACCAGAATGAGGACAATCTCGTTCGCGGGAACGTGTTACCGAGCGGGAAGAGGCCATTGGGGTCGCCTCAGACGCGACCTCATCCAGTCTCTCCGCCAGGATCCTAAAAAAGGCCGGTTTCTGCGCATCCGTGACCGTAGGAGGAAAGTTACGCATGACTTCCGCGATAGATCGCAGTCGACCATGGGTACTTCTCCTAGGGGCACCAGGTGTTATTGTTTCTTCGTCCACCGGGAAACGCTCCGGTGGTAAAGAAGGGGTCTGGTCACGTTTGCGACCACGCGACCGTCGAAAAGAACCCGGAGCAGCATCGTAATGAGCCTGCGCATCTTGAAGAGCCTCTAGGGCAGTTCTGCGCAGTTCGTTGTTTTGTTGCTCGAGATCTTGATCCTCCTTCTGTTTGCGATCTTGTTCTTCCCTAGCAGCCTGTTGATCGGGAGTTTCTTCCGACAACGCAGCAAACTGCCTAGGGAGAGAGGTTGCCGATGGGAAAACATCTCCGTTTGTTCGGAGTCGGACTCGAAATCAAAGAGACGGTGAAGGTTATCGGGGTCGAACCTTCCGGGGCTGATTTCTAGGTCGACATCATCCTTCCCCTCAGCGGGGTCGTATGACGGGTCGGATTCATCGCCTAGCGCATTAAGAACCTCTGTGGGTTCTGACCTTGCGCTAGTTGCTCCCTGGTCGATTGACATGACCTGGAGAGACGATTCAACCTGTGGAAGATTCTGGCCTTCGACCTCCTCCATCGGTACAGGATCGCTTGGAGAAGGCATTGGGATATGGGCATAATCCTCGAGATCGAAATCGTTCTCAGAATCATATGCTCCAGCCATGTTTCAGCGAACCTCCAGATTTAAACTTGGACGCCTTGAGAAAGGCCCCACGGTGGGCGCCAGCTGTCGACAATTCGGACTCAGAGTCCTCAGCCGAACTTATGCAAAATTTGTAATAGTGAGACCTTTCAAGATGACCCTCCGGGAAGGTATGTAGAACAATGGTGAACAGGAGCATAGAGAGATTTATACAGGTTCGGCCCTCGATGGTGGGAGTAATAGCCCTACGTCCTGTTGGGATTTCACTATAGGTGATAAAAGGTTACAAAATGGCAGAAAAACCCCTTCACAAGCGAAAGGTTTTTCCTACGTAAATGTACACAATAAAGCCAGGAAGGCTTGTAAGAACTATCTAATTTAGGCCGTAGACTTGGCTATTTTTAGTGGTTGAGACGCGTTGAGTCTCACTTGTATCAGAAGTCTTGTTCTTCCAAATGGATCGGATCCTCCTGTTTGATGTATTTCGCCACCCTTTTATACTGGACGAAAGGATGCCATGTCGTAACTGCATCAAACAGTTGTTCGGACGGTTGGATGCGGTTTATTGAACCGCTCTTAACTTCCAAGTAGATCAAGCACGTGTTATCTGTGAAATAACTGCTTGTATTAACCTCCTGGTGGTTAGTCTTCTACGTGGAGGAATCTTCGGGATACTTGAAATATTCCCACTATAGGGATAACCGGTCAGATAAATTCCAAATACCTTGGTCGAGAATGTTCTGACCGCGGGATGTTGGCTGACTGCGCGACATCTTCGACCTTCTGTTCGCGTATAACATACGAACTTCTGACCGCGCAAAGCCTGTGGTCTAATCGCACAAGGCTTGCGACCTGATCGCGCAAAGCCTGCGACCTTAGGCTGATGCTTCTCAGAATGACTTGAGTTCACACCGCCGGGCACGTGTCTGACTCGAATTTGTCTTGAGCCAATAGTGCATTTATTTGAAATGACTCGGGTGTCAATCCTCGTCAGATGCTGCTCCGAGTTCTTCTCGGCGGTCACATGGTCGCAAACGCGACCAGACCCCTTCTTTTCCTCCGGAGCATTTCCCGGTGGACGAAGAAACAGTAACGCCTGGTGCCCCTAGGAGAAGCACCCATGGTCGACTGCGATCTATCGCGGAAGTCATGCGTAACTTTCCTCCTACGGTCACGGATGCGCAGAAACCGGCCTTTTCAGAATCCTGGCGGAAAGACTGGATGAGGTCGCATCTGAGGCGACCCCAACGGCCTCTTCCCGCTCGGTAACACATTCCCGCGAACGAGAGTATCCTCACTCTGGTTCTGGACGGCGAAGTTACCCGCCGCCCGTACTGTCTCGACAAGACAAATACCGGCGAACGCAGGATTCTCGTAGTAGGAATCGGGTTCCTGTCCACTCTCGTTTGGGACCACGAGTAACTTCACCGTTGCGTGAGGTCGCCCATGAACCAGTCGAGAGTCATAGGGCAATTCACGGTCCCTACGTCGGTTGTAAAGCTTTCTCGCCCGGCCTACGTGCGGTCGTTTGGCCCGATAAGTTTCGACCAGGCACTACTACAGAAGTGCATTCCACTAACCCTTATTTTCTAACGGTTATAAGCAATCTAGGAAAAATCCGATAGAACAGGACGACTGCGGCGGAAAACCATCATTTTACTATCGGTTACACACTAGTCCAACGTTAGTGAAATGCAAATACTTTTTACTATCGGTTATTACTGTACAAACCGATATAATATATTAAATAGTACTATCGGTTTTCCATTTTTAACTGATAGTAAAATTGCGCACTTTATACTATCAGTTATTACTGTACAAACCGATATAATATATTAAATAGTACTATCAGTTTTCCATTTTTAACTGATAGTAAAATTGCGCACTTTATACTATCGGTTATTACTGTACCAACCGATATAATATATTAAAATACTACTATCGGTTTTTCGTTCGTAACAGATAGTAAAATTACTCACTTTATACTATCGGTTCGTACTATATTAACCGATATAATATATTGAATAGTACTATCGGTTTTTCTCGGGTAACTGATAGTGAAATTACTGACTTTTTACTATCGGTTATTACTGTACTAACCGATACAATATATGAAATAGTACTATCGGTTATATAAAACAAACCGATAGTAAAATGACTTCATATACACTAATGGTTATGACAGTGGGGACCTTATTTTACTATCGGTTTGTGTTTTTGAACCGATAGTAAAATTGGACAACTTAATTAGGTCGACCCCTGCTCTGTGCTCTGCATGTTGGAATCATTTCAGCCCCGCACGACTCCAAGCTAGAGTGATCTGGAGAAGCTAGCTGAGAGGTTGATCATATTTCCATCCCCCTCGGTATTGTCATCTTCTCATCACCTCTCTCTCTCTCTCGATCACTCTTTCACACTCTCCCTCTCTCTCTACTTGCAATTCATTAAACTAGATACATGTATCTCCAAACTAGCTAGAAGGCTGGGTTGGCTAGCTAGCTATAGCTTGCTGAATTTAAGCAGCTAGCTAGCTGGCTCTTCCAATTAATGCATGCATCAAGTTAATTAGGGTTTCATATATACAAATCCATTTAATGTAATTAAGCAGCTCATGTACACACATATGGCCTAGCTAATTATGTTTCATGCATATATGCATGCCCTGAGTCATTAATTATTTATTTGAATTTGTCAATTTTGTGAAATAATTGTAGATGGACCGAGAATATTGGATGTATGGAATAAAACGTACTACTATTGAGTATTTGGAGGGTGTGAATGGATTTATTAAATTTGCTGAGCAAGAAAAGGCGAAGAAGGGAGAGAAAGATATGCATTGTCCTTGTATAGATTGTATGAACTTAAAAAGGTTCAGCAACTTTGATCAGATTAGGAGTCATTTGATTCGTCGTGGTTTTAACGCACGCTATACCCGTTGGATATGGCATGGTGAAGATCTTAAGGAAATGAGCACTACCGCTACCACTCAACAGCACCCGGAAGTGGATTGCAGTAATGATGATCATGATCAAAACATTGATAATGTTCATTCGGAAGTCCAAACGACAATTTAGATGAAATGTTACGTGATGTAGAAGAAGACTACAGCGAAAACGATTTAGCTAAATTTCAGAAATTAATTGTTGATTCTGAGAAGCCTTTGTTCCCCGGATGTGAAACATTTACAAAGTTGTCTTCTGTGTTGAGATTATATAACTTGAAGGCAAGCAACGGTTGGAGTGATAAGAGTTTCACGGCGCTATTGGATCTGTTAGCGGACATGCTTCCAGAGGGAAATGAGTTGCCAAGATCGGTTTACCAGGCCAAAAAACTATTGTGTCCGTTGGGAATGGAAATCGAAAGAATACATGCATGCCCAAATGATTGTGTTCTGTACCGTAACGAGTACGAGGATTTGCATGTTTGTCCAAGATGCGGTGCATTGCGGTATAAGCATGGGGACAGAATTTATCACAATGGATGTGATGAGGTAAAGAAAGGGCCTCCGGCCAAAACTGTGTGGTATTTGCCTGTGATTCCCAGATTGAAACGGCTGTTTGCAAATCCGAAAGATGCGAAGTACTTGCGTTGGCATGTTGAAGGTCGGAAACAAGACGGAAAACTAAGACATCCAGCTGATTCCATTCAATGGAGAAACATTAATAGAACATTCGGTGAGTTTGGCGGCGAAGTGAGGAATATAAGGTTTGGGCTGAGTACGGATGGTATGAATCCACACGGAAATATGAGCAGTCGACATAGCACTTGGCTGGTTCTTTTATGCATCTACAATCCTCCTCCTTGGTTATGTATGAAGTGCAAGTACATCATGATGTCGTTACTAATTTCAGGACCCAGACAACCCGGGAATGATATTGACGTGTTTCTATCACCGTTAGTCGAGGACTTACATAAATTGTGGAGCGAAGGGGTGCGGGTGTGGGATGCACATAAGCGAGCGAATTTCATGTTGCGGGCCATGATATTTTGCACCATAAATGATTTCCCGGCCTATGAAAATTTGTCGGGGTATAGTACGAAAGGAGGCAAGGCTTGTCCTATTTGCCTGGATGAAACTGAAAGCATGTGGTTATCGAACTGCAGAAAAATAGTGTACATGGGTCACCGCAGATTCCTTCCGATGCATCACGCCTACCGTAAGAAGAGGAAGTCATTCAATGGGAAGCCTGAGAAAGGATCAGCCCCAGTGTTTGTGACTGGTAAGGAGCTTTACTTGCGCGTGAAGGACATCAAAGTTGAGTTCGGTAAATGTTCTAAACCTCCAGGAAAAAATGTTTGGAAGAAGAGATCGATTCTTTGGGATCTGCCATATTGGGAGCACTTACAAGTTCGACATTGCATTGATATCATGCACGTAGAGAAAAATGTTTGCGACAGTTTGATTGGTTTGTTGTTGAACATTCCAGGAAAGACGAAAGATGGCATCAACGTTCGCCGTGACATGCTCGACATGGGCATAAGGACTGAGCTTGCACCGTTGGAGAAGGGAAAGCGGACATACTTCCCCCCGGCCTGCTATACTTTGTCAAAAAGAGAAAAAACAGAACTCTGTCAGTGCCTACATAGTGTCAAAGTTCCATGCTGGTATTCTGCGAACTTGAAAAAACTTGTGTCCATGAAAGACTTGAAACTGGTTGGTATGAAGTCCCATGATTGTCATGTACTGATGTCACAAATGCTTCCCATTGCTATCAGAGGCATTCTCCCAGTCAAAGTCAGAGAGACAATTACAAAGCTATGTTATTTCTTCAACACAATATCTGGCAAGGTACGTAAGCGTGTACTCCTAGCAAGTTAATTAGCTCCATTCGTGGAACTTGTTAGATTTTTTGGATCTGAATATTTGCTGCAACTGTGTCCTTGCAGGTAATTGATGTAGATGGACTGGACGATTTGCAACGCGATGTGACTACCACTCTTTGTCAGCTGGAGATGTATTTCCCTCCATCCTTTTTTGATGTTATGGTCCATCTAATTGTTCACCTTGTCAGAGAAATTAAGTTTTGTGGACCCGTGTTCCTGCGCTACATGTATCCATTTGAGAGATTTATGGGTATCTTGAAGGGATATGTAAGGAATCGACATCGGCCTGAGGGCAGTATCATTGAAGGTTATGCCGCCGAGGAGGTGATCGAATTTTGCACCAACTATATGGCCGGGGTTGACCCAATTGGCGTTCCTACGTCCCGGCATGAGGGCAGGCTTCAGGGCATTGGAACGATTGGATTTAAAGCAGTCGTCCCCTCTAGTGATCTGTATGCAAAAGCCCATTTTTGGGTCTTACAGCACATGACGGGGGTGGAGCCATACATACACGAGCACAAGGAAATGTTACGGAAACAGAATCCCTCGAAGCCAGAGATTTGGGTCACCAGAGAACATAATAGGAAGTTTGCTGGGTGGATCGAAAATAGAGTCCTGCAAGCTTCTGAGGGCGACGTAGATGAAGATGTTACATGGTTGGCCAGAGGGCCTAGATTTACTGTAGGGACTTGGCAGGGGTATGACATCAACGGCTATTCATTTTACACAAGAACTCAGGACGAGAAGAGTACTATGCAATGTAGTGGAGTGACACTACTTGCTATTTCGGAGGATGCCAGGGCAGTAAGGGCACTCGACTCATATTATGGTGTTATTGAGGAAATATGGGAGCTCAATTATGTATTACTTAAGATTCCTCTGTTTCGATGCCAATGGGTCGAAATCCCTCGAGGTGTTAAAGTCGACAATTATGGGTTTACTCTCGTCGATCTCAGTAGAGTCGCACACAAAGATGATCCATTTATACTTGCTGAGCAAGCCACATAGGTGTTCTACATCGTTGACCCGGCCAACCCAAAGTTGCACGTTGTCCTTCACAGTAAGAGACGTATTGTTGGGGTCGAAGACGTTGTGGATGAAGAAGAGTACGATCAGTTCGACGAACTACCTCCATTTTTAGATGGAATCCTTCAATCTGTCCCTACCGAAGATATTGACGAAACAAGTTACCTGCGAGACGACCACGAAGAAGGATTATGGGTGGACAACCATTCTTGACTAATTTGCAATATGTAAGTGACGTATATTACTTGGATCTTTAATCGAAGAATTCTTCAAATCATTTTTCAAAAATTCTTTGGGAAAATATACGTGATGCATTGAGAATCATTTCTGCAAATTTTCATTTCAATTGGAGTATATACTTGATTTGAGCAATAATTGATTCTTTTCACAAATATATATGAAAACTGCAAATTTTCATTCCATGATTGGTCTTTACTATTAATTTATTTCAAAATTATTGGAAGTCATTCGCATGGGGTTTCAGGTGTCTTTACAAGTGCAAAATGATGTACTGAGACCCATCTGTAATTGTTCTCAGGAAATACCTTTAGATCAATTTAACAGTATTATACTATCGGTTTCAACCTCCAAACCGATATGAAATTAACATATACTATCGGTTTCTTGTCATAAAACCGATAGTAAAATACAATGCAAAATGATGTACTGAGATCCTCTGTAATTCTTCTAAGGGAAATCCTTTAGGGTCAATAACATTGTATTTTACTATCGGTTATAACTGTGAAACCGATATGAAATTAAAATATACTATCGGTTTATCGTTCATAACCGATAGTGATTTACACTGTGTTATGAGTCCTGTTTCTTAGTTTACTATCGGTTTGGTGTAATAAAACCGATAGTGAAAAGTTCCCATACTGAAAACCCTAACTTACATGTTTTTACTATCGGTTTTGTGGTGATGAACCGATAGTAAATATTCATTTATTAGGTTATAACCTTGCACGATTTTCCCTCCAGTGCAACTGATCACATTCCAATTTCCAAATACTCGCGCGGAAAACCCTAGATTCGCCGACGTTCACTTCTTCGCTCCTCTGCGCCACTAGTTCTCCACCGCCTCCGGCATTGCATTGCGCCACCGCCTCCGGCCACTCCACGATCGACTGTAAGTGTTCTTGACCAAATCGCTCGCGTGTATTGCTTAATTTTGTATGCAATGGTTTATATCCCGTTCAATGGATTACAAATATAAACCTAGAGTAAAATTCATGAACTACAAACTTGATAGCTATGACAATGACAGAATTGATGAAAATCACTAGCAATTTGTCATACAGTGTAGTTCACTATCAGTTTCTTATTCAGAACCGATAGTAAATACCTTAAACTGAATTTTCTCTTAATTATTTCCCATTTTCTAATTTTCATCTGTAATTTTGGTTCATTTACATTTTAACATACTTTATGTTCCTGCTGAGCAATTACTTTATGTTCCTGCTGAGCAATTTTGGAAATTTTACTGAATTCAAACTTGATTACTATCGGTTTGACTTGGAAAACCGATAGGAAATAGTAGTGCCATCATAGTTTGCACTGCTAATTTGAATTTTCTGTGAATTACTTCCCATTTTCTAATGTTCATCTCAAATTTAGGTTCATTTAAATTTTAACATACTTTATTTTCCAGCAGAGAGATTAGCATAGTTTGCACTGCTAATCTTTTAAATTTTCCTGAATACAAACCTTAGTACTATCGGTTTTCCTTTCAGAACCGATAGGAAATAGAGTATGTGTTAGTTTGCACTGCTCATCTGAATTTTCTGTGAATTACTTCCCATTTTCTAATGTTCATCTCAAATTTGGGTTCATTTAAATTTTAACAGACTTTATTTTCCTGCAGAGAGATTAGCATAGTTTGCACTGCTAATCTTTTAAATTTTCCTGAATACAAACCTTAGTACTATCGGTTTCCTTTCAAACCGATAGGAAATAGAGTATGTCTTAGTTTGCACTGCTCATCTGAATTTTCTGTGAATTACTTCCCATTTTCTAATGTTCATCTCAAATTTAGGTTCATTTAAATTTTAACAGACTTTATTTTCATGCAGAGAGATTAGCACAACAATTTTAGTTATGAACTTTGTCATGTACCTTTCTTCATATCAATTGATGGTTTGTTCATGGTATTTTAGGTAAAGCCATGTCGGCATCTTCCTCAGCTGATACTAGTGATTCGGCGAGGGCGAACGTAGATGGCGCTGCCTCGTCCCAGCGCAAGAGGAAGGCGCGAGGCGCAACGATGTTGGGTTGCTTGGCCAAACGCGCGGATCTTTCCTGTGAGTTCAACCAGTTCGGGAGACCGATCGGGAAGAACGCCGGGCACTATGCTGATGAGGACATCACTCCTATGCATACGCCCAAGACTCCTCCCGTTGTGATGCAAGGACCCATCACAAGAGCACGAGCACGGCAATTGAATCAACAGGTGAGCTCGTTCCTAAGTGCCCGTGTATATACTTGTCAGGATAGTATGCTACCTAATGATATTATTGATTATATTGTACTTAGGAACTTTGGAGAGGATCATGAAGGCCTTGGGAACCAGCAAGGGCCAGGAGGGAGGCAAGGAGGGCGTCCAAGTCAAGTTGGAGTCCCAATTCATCTTGGAGTCGGAGTCCCAATTCATCTCGGAGTCGACTACCTCGGCCACCAGGAGCAGTGTTCACTAAAATCGTCGCCCAGGCCACAAACAGACTCCGATTTCAATGATCCACATATGTATCGAAAGCTAAGGAGATAACCTTTCCAATGGAACCCGTTTCAGGTCAATTGGACTGCTGAGTCGACGGGAATTTGTGTTACAAGTTGGCGGACAGAATCTGTCCCAGGGTGCTGCGTCACCAATTTGGGCCGTTGGCCCATGTATCGTGTTGGAGTCCATCACGGACACATCTAGGGTTTCTAGGACGTCCCTTAGCCCTTATATTCAGTAGCCGCCACTAGGGTTTGGTTTGGGTTTTGCTTAGATCAATTCTGTCTTTGAACAGTATCGCCGTTCATCGGTTTGTGAGACCCCAACTCGTGAGCTTCATCCTCAATTGCAAATTCAGTTGCATCTTTCTCGTTCTTGCTTGTGTTCTCGATTCGCATGCAGGGATAAGCCTTCTTGGCGAGGTCAATCGTGTTTGTGCATGGTTGATAACCAACGGAGCCGTTGTGTAGCGATTGCTGGGTTCGGATCGGTTCTGATCGGAAGTCGGATCGTCAACGTCGAGTCTCCACCAATCGACTTACCTCTACCTGTCGGAAGATCGGGCCACCGTGCGCATCATATGCTGCCTATGTTGGCTTGTTGGCGAAGGAAAGGGTGAAGATCATCGTCTAGAGCTGGAAGGACGTCAAGGCCGACGAGAGGGATAGGCTGTGGGCGGAAGTGAAGGTAAAATTAATCAAAATCACTGAACTCTTGAGTAATCACATTCCCTTGGTTTATCCTAGAGATTAGGTAAGTCCTACTTATATGCACCATTTGAAACAGGCCAAGTGGAACATCCCGGACGATGGTCCCAAGATAGCTTGCTTGAAGGACATGAACAACACGTGGAAAACCTTCAAGAGCGTCCTCGTCAGTACCTTCCTCGCTAAAGGTGAATCTCCATGCGAGAAGTACCCCTTCATAACGGAGGAGGTATGGGAGCAATTCTCCCAACAGAAGGGGACTCCTGAGTTCAAGGTATGAATGGTTCCTTTGCTTGGTTACACCATTGTATGCAGTAAGCAGTGGTGCATTAATTTTCTTGTTTCTGGTACGAAGGCCCTCAGCGAGAAGAACAGGGCAATCCAGAGGAGGAACGACCACCCACACCGGCTCGGCTCTCGCGGCTATGCGGGGAAGGAGGAGCAGTGGAATAAGGCTGAAGACGAGGCCTCGCATTTCATCGACTTCCCTGACCTACCACTCTCCAAGATCCGCGATCAGCGATGCAAGCACTGGTGGCTGGCCAGAGGGACCGTGTCGGCCACGGGGACTGTGGCGTTCCCAAACCCCAGGGACGTCGAGGTCGTGCAGCGACTCGTAAGTTGGCTAACTATGATCACTAGTGTGCGCACAAGTTTGTATATATTTCTTCCTCACAATGGAGAGCTTTCAATGTAACAGATCTCTTGCTCGAAGGAGGCGACCGAGGGATTGTTCAGTCCCCATAGGGAGAACGACATCCTTACCCGGGCTCTAGGGAACAAGGAGCATCCAGGGCGGACGCGAATCGTGGGGGCTATGGTGCCATGGAAGGAAGGCTTCTCGGAGCCCGGGCAAAAGGCGAAGAAGGCTGGCAGCTGGAAGGAAAGGGAAGTGGAGCTATCTCAGAAGATACGGGCAGATGTGACTGCACAATTCGCGGACATGTTCGCTCAAATGAGCGAGAAGTATGAATGCCTCAGCCGAGTTGTGCAGTCCAAGGGTTTAGATCCAGCTGCCGAGGTCGACGCTGCCAGGCCGAGTAGTGTTGGCTCGAAGGTTCACGTGGATCCGGTGGACCTGATCAGGTATTGCAACTCTTGAGCTATATATGCAGTTCAGCTGATGCCACTCCCGTTACGTTAGAATTGTTTCGCTAACCTGTTATAATTGTTGCAAATTGCAGAAGCCGGAGAGCTGTAGCCTATTGATCAACATAGGCGACAAACCTGCTGCGGTTGCAAATGGGGTCGTATACCAGTCTTGGGAGGATGTCCGAATCCACTGCGTACCTCGGGAGCCTAGATTCGCAAAGGTACAGGTGGACATGGCCCTCCCGGGATACAGTTCTTTTCCTTTGCCCGTCCCAACGGACGAAATGCGGACAATTGGCGAGGCATTGGGCTCGTACATACAGTGGCCCAAGAAGGGTGTTAGACTACAGGAGGTAAACCCTAGCCATTCTAGCTTACAACTCAGTTAATATACTCAATTTGCAAAATCTAATTTAAGCGTTTGTACTTAAAGTGGACGATGGATACCAGCTCACTTCCTGAGGACACCACCCCCGCCACAACGCATGAGCGAACTCCTTCGGCCCCCATGCCTCCTCCGACGGCCTCAAACCCTTCGCCATCAAATGAGGCCGACGGCACCACACCCCAACCTTCGAAGGTATACACTCGC
Organism: Pharus latifolius; assembly: GCA_019359835.1. NCBI lineage: Eukaryota > Viridiplantae > Streptophyta > Magnoliopsida > Poales > Poaceae > Pharus > Pharus latifolius. The sequence continues at coordinate 36,115,076 of CM033321.1, read as the reverse complement.
TCCCCGCCCAAAGGCAAGGGCAAGGCCAAATGCAAGGCCAAACAAAGCCAGCCGGGTACGTTCAACAACGGGTCCCCACTCGTGTCGGAGTACCTTCTGCGCAATATGGATCAAATAACCAGAAGTCTCCACGAGTGGTACCTGACCCGGTCTAGGCGCCACATCAACTTCTTGGTTCACTTCAGGCCAGCCCATTTTCACCGTGAGCCCGGGAGCATATCGGTGGCCCACGAGGATTTGTTCGACCTCCTCAACTGGCGGGAGCTTGATATGTCCATCATACGGACTGGAGTCCTGTGAGTTTGCTGTTGTCTGAAGTTATCACAGTTCGTTTCATAAATCTAATCACTTTTTGTATGCACTACTTACTAATGTCTACTTTGCATCCAGGTGCATGTATAGGCTGGCGTCGATGAGGGCATGTGACAAGGTGGGTTTCCTCGACCCAGAGAAAATAAGCCTCACGATGCTAGAGCACGACCAAGCACATGCGGAGGAATACATATCAAGGGCACTACTAGCGCAGCAGGACCGAGAGTTCATCCTTGCGCCGTACCACCAAAGGTTAGTGCATTTCCTACTAATTTAACTCATTCTTGTATGTTACGCCTAACATATGTATGAAACAGTTCACTTATATATGCAATGTAGGGGCCACTGGGTCCTCGCCGTCATTTGCCCATGGATGAATGAGGTCTATTACCTTGATTCGATGAGCGACAAGGTGGCGCATGTTTTCACCCTCACATGGCACATAGACGCGTAAGTAACATAGTTGTCTTAAATTTTTGTCTGACTAGCTAATTAATGATAACATATTAATCGGCAATGCTAAATTAAATACAGGGCTTTCAAAAATTATGCTAGTGCTGGAGGGAGGCATGACGCGTCGAAGGGCACAACAATTTCTTGGAAAGAATATGAGGTAATTAATACGGATGGAAGTACTCATGATGAGTCTTTAATTTAAGCTTAATTAGTTCTTTCGAGTTAATGTGGGTTTATGTCTTTGCATATGCAATTTTTCCAGTGCTATCAGCAGCCACAATCGTGGGAATGTGGCTTCTATGTCATGAGATTCATGTATGACCTGATCAAGAGAAACTTTGCCCAATTCCCTAAGGTAACCATTTTTCCTGACTCAAAGTCGAACTTTAATTGGATGTGACGTACGATCCTAACTTCATACATGCATATATGCAGAGCGCCATGTTGAAAGAGCAATATGAGTTGCCTCAATTGAAGGAGCTGCGAACAATTTGGGCTCAATATGTCATGGAAGAAGTGGCTATCAACGATCGATAGTAACTGACTTGTGTTGATTGCTGTATTTGTGAATATATATTGAATGTGTTGATTGCTGTATTTGTGAATAAACTCAATATGTGAATAGATTCATTGATGTATTTGTGAATAAACTCGATCAATATGTGCATAAATTCAATCTGTCCAATTTGTGAACAATATGTGAATATGTGAATATTACTGAATTAGTGTATTTGTGAACAAATTGATCAATATGTGAATATTGCTGAATATTTGTAAATATTGGTGTATTTGTGAATGATCCAATGTATCTCTGTATAGCTGTATGTATATGTGCATGATTCCAGTACTAACCGTGCCAGTACATAACCGATAGGAAAAACTAATATTACTATCGGTTATATACCACAACCGATAGAATAAATATTACATTACTATCGGTTCATATGCAACAACTGATAGAATAAAGTTTTCAGTACTAAACGTGTCTACAAATTACTATCGGTTATATACTACAACCGATAGAATAAATATATCAGTGCTATTGGTTCATATACAACAACCGATAGAATAAAGTTTTCAGTACTAAACGTGTCTACAGAATACTATCGGTTATATAATATAACCGATAGAATAAAGTTTCCCGTACTAACTGTGTCCAGACAATACTATCGGTTTAGATAATACCCGATAGAAAAAAACATTAACATTACTATCGGTTTAGATCCTAGCTGATAGAAAAAGCCTAAACAATACTATCGGTTTATATACGAGCCGATAGAAAAAATGTATATAATACTATCGGTTTAAATTTGAGCCGATAGAAGAAATAGTCGATAGCGATTAGTGAACGTTGGGAATGTAGGTGTTTTACTAACGGTTTTTGAACCGATAGAAGTGTTCTGCACCTCTACTATCGTGCCGATCACTATCGATAAGAGAATCGATAGTAGAGTGGATTTTTAACCGATAGTGGAAAGCATTTCTGTAGTAGTGAGGGGCCATTGAAAGGTTCAACGGAACTCAGAACCCCTCCGAGTTCCTTCAAATCTATATCACTGCCATCCAAGCGGCGGGAGGCGATGACCGGATCATGGCCAACTACCTGCCTACAGTCCTCGAAGGACCGGCTAGAACCTGGTTGTTCAATCAGCCTGAGAGTTCCATCTACAATTGGGAAATGCTGTGTGACGCTATCCTCAGCAATTTCCGAAACTGTTACCAAAAGTCGGGTAAAGAGGACGATCTTCATCGGCTACAACAAACTTCAACCGAAACTCTTCGGCAATTTGTCAAGAGGTTTGTCGGGGTGAGGAATACCATCCCGAACATATCTGATAGCTCCGTTATCAGGGCATTTAAGCATGCCGTTCGATACCGGAGATTTACCGAAGACTTGCTTATCCACCCTCCTCGATCAGTGGCCGATCTGTTCGACATGGCCGATCGATATTCCGATGCAGCCGAAGCGGTCGAATGGAACTGGATGGTTGACAAGGGCGATTTACCACCTCAACCAGGCTTCAAGGACGCCAGGAAAGAAGATTCAAGCAAGAAGCCGGAATCTTCGTCAGGCAGGAAGTCAAAAAAGTCGAAGAGGAATCGCTCTAGACAGTACCGCGAGGTCGCAGTCGCAGAGAAGCCACCTTCGACCAAAGGTAACAAGCCTTCATTTAAGAATAAAACTGCCTCTGGCGGTCAGAGTGCCGACCAGCCAGAAAAGTCAACTAATCCGCAGGAAGGCAAGAAATGGTGTCCGCTCCACAACTCCGCAGGCCACGACCTCAAGAATTGCAGGAGTTGGTTGAAGCAATTGGATGATTTCTACCAGGGAGTTGGGTCAATGCCGACCTTACCGCCTAAGGAACAGGCGTGCGAACTTAGAGACGCCGACAGAGACGGGGAAATGTCTTACCAGGTACCTCAAAATCATATTAATGTTATTTTTGGAGGTTCTTCTTCTTTCGTTTCCAAAAGGCAGTTTAAAGCCTTTTACCGAGAGGTTAACCAAACGGAGGCATCCCTTGGTGAACCTCAGTACCCCCGTTGGTCAGATACACCTTTGACATTCGATCGCTCTGATTGTCCTGCAGGGCTTACCCGACCATTGAGGCTCCCTCTGGTCATTACCCCGATCATCAGTAACGCGAGAGTCGAAAGGATCCTGATCGACGGAGGGAGCTCCCTTGACATTTTATTGGTCAAGGCACTCGACGAGATGCAAATTCCTCGTTCGAAGATTAAACCCATAATCCATCCGTTTTATGGGATAATCCCAGGCCCCTCCATGATGCCGTTGGGACAAGTGGTCCTCCCAGTCACACTGGGGGAACCGGACAACTTTCGAACAGAATTGATTACTTTTGACGTAATCGACTGTGATTCAGCTTATAATGCAATCTTTGGCAGGCCAACTCTTGCTAAGTTCATGATAGCGACGCACTATGCTTATCAGTGTGGTAAATTGCCTGGCCCCAAAGGTGTCATCTCGGTCTGAGGCAGTCGCAACGTGGCACTCAAATGCGACCGGCTATCTTTGGAGATGGTCGATCAACTTCCCCTCCGGGACGCCCAGGTCGCCACCGTCGCCACCGACGCGATCAAGGCCGCCCCTCAACCAGATGAGAAACTCAAACTGGTTTCGTTGTACCCAGACGATCCATCCAAGACAATTCGGGTCGGATCGGGTCTGGATGACAAATAGGAACTCGAGCTCATTACTTTCCTCCGGGCTAACGCAGATGTGTTTGCGTGGAAACCGTCCGACATGCCCGGTGTCCCAAGGGAAGTAATCGAGCACAGGTTAGCAATTCGACCTGGACAACGACCAATAAAGCAAAAGCTCAGGCGTTTTGCTGTTGACCGACAGGAAGCCATCCGAGAAGAGTTGGACAAACTCCTAAAGGCCGGGTTCATTCGTGAAGTCGATCACTCGGAATGGCTCGCCAATCCGGTCATGGTCCGCAAGTCAAATGGCGTCGACTACACTAGCCTCAACAGTGCCTGTCCGAAGGACGACTTTCCCGTTCCCCGCATCGACCAGCTGGTCGACTCAACCGCGGGCTGTGAACTGATGAGCTTCCTGGACGCTTACTCAGAATATCATCAAATTAGCATGGCAGAAGAAGATGAAGAGAAAACTGCCTTCATCACCCCTTTCAGCACCTACTGCTACGTCAGAATGCCATTCAGGCTCAAGAACGCAGGTTCCACGTACCAGCGCTTGATGCAAAAGACCTTTCTTTCCCAGATAGGGCGTAATCTCGAAGCATATGTAGACGATTTGGTTGTAAAGAGTACTAAGAGATTGTCTCATTTGGACGACCTCGCTGAAACCTTCTGTAATTTGAATCGCTTTGGAATAAAGTTAAACCCGGAGAAATGTTCTTTCGGGGTTTCTTCAGGAAAACTCCTGGGTTTTCTCGTTTGTTCCAGGGGCATTGAAGTTAATCCTGAGAAAATCAGGGCCATTGAACAAATGAGGTCGCCCTCGACCATGAAAGATGTTCAACGCTTGGCTGGTCGCATGGCAGCCTTGAGTCGCTTCATATCACAATTTTACATGGTCGGATGAGGCCGAAAAAGCATTTCAGGAGGTAAAGACATATCTATCCAGTCCACCAGTGTTGGTGTCTCCCGACAAAAGAGAACTATTGCTTCTTTATTTGGCGGCCACACCGCACGCGGTCAGCGCCGTCCTGATCGTGGAAAGGGAAGGAATACACAGACCCGTCTACTATGTGAGCGAGGTACTTCATGGTCCTAAGGAGCGCTACCCTGAGGTCCAGAAGATACTTTACGCGCTACTGATGGCTTCCCGTAAGCTACGACACTACTTCCAAGCTTACAAGATCACAGTACCCTCCTTCTTTCCTTTGGGGGATATTGTCCGAAATCCAGAAAAATCTGGTCGAATCGCCAAATGGGCGGTTGAACTTGGTGCCTTCGATGTCCATTTCACGCCCCGCACGGCGGTTAAGTCTCAGGTTTTGGCCGACTTTGTAGTCGAATGGACCAACCCTGAGCCACCCGTGCAGGTGCCAGTGGAATTGGAATGCCCCGATTACTGGACAATGTACTTTGACGGCTCCCGTAGTTTTCAACACTCGGGGGCTGGAGTGGTCTTAGTTACGCCTCAGGGTGAATAGCTTAAGTATGTCATCCAACTACACTTTGTTGCAACCAACAACGCGGCAGAGTATGAAGGTCTTCTTGCAGGGCTCCGGGCAGCAAAATTCCTCGGAGTCTGTCGGTTAGTGGTGAGGGGAGACTCACAGCTAGTCGTACACTAGGTAAACAAGGAGTACAGCACCTCCGATGAGACAATGGCTCATTACCTGGGGGAAGTGAGGAGATTGGAAAAACACTTCAGTCATTTTGAAGTCCAATACATCCCGCGAAAGGACAACATTCTCGCAGACCAATTATCCAAAATTGGGTCCTCACGCACATCCGCTCCGGCAAGAGTGTTCATTGAACACTTGGACTGTCCTTCGATCATGACTTCGGTCAAGGATGATCCGGTAATAGCCTGCATTACCAACCTCGGTCAGGAACAGGATTGGACTCATCCATTGAGAGTCTCTTGAACATGGGACCCTACCCGAGGACAAAACCGAAAGCGATCGGTTAATTCGAAAAGCGCGTCTGTAAAAACTCATAGATGGGATCTTGTATAGAAAGGGTACTCAGGGAGTATTCATGCGTTGCATATCTCAGGAGGAAGGAAAATCCCTCTTGAAAGAAATACATGACGGTGTATGCGGTGCGCATGCGTCATATCGGACACTGGTCGGAAAAGCTTTTCGACAAGGATTCTACTGGCCTTCGGCACTTGATGATGCCAAGCATATGGTCAAGATGTGTCCTCAGTGTCAGTTCCACGCGAGACAGGTTCATCAACCTGCCTATGCGTTGCAATCCATTCCCCTCGCATGGCCTTTCGCAGTCTGGGGAATGGACATTGTTGGTCCTATGCCACAAGCGGTCAACGGGTACAAGTTTCTGTTCGTAGCCATTGACATGTTTACAAAGTGGATCGAGGCCGAACCGGTACGAAATATTACCGCGTCAGCAGCACAAAAGTTCTTTCATAAGAACATTGTTGCTCGATTTGGTGTTCCAAACCGTCTTATCACTGACAATGGTTCCCAGTTTGCTAGTGGTTTTTTCCTAGACTACTGCGACCAGATCGGAACTAGGGTGTGCTTTGCTTCTGTGGCACATCCGCAAAGCAATGGTGCAGTGGAATGGGCCAATGGGTAGATACTACAAGGCATCAAAAAACGTGTTTTTGATTGCCTTAAGACTCGCTCGGGGGCTTGGGCAGACGAGCTCTATACCGTTCTATGGGCACTACGAACCACCTCTAGTCGAGCCACCGGTGAGACGCCTTTCCATCTGGTCTATGGGGCTGAGGCTGTGTTGCCTATGGAAGTTAGTATTGGGTCTGTTCGGACAGAACAATTCGAATAGGTTAATCAGTCCGAACAGCGGTCACAAGATCTCATCCTCTTAGAAGAAAGGCGTGATCGCGCTTTGATCAAGTCCGCGGCATACTTGCAAGCTCTGCGCAAGTATCACAGCAAAAGGGTGCGACCACGTAGTCTTCACGTGGGCGACCTGGTTTTACGAAAAATCTAAGACCAGTCTAATCGCAACAAATTCTCCCTGAAGTGGGAAGGCCCTTACACTGTTGTCTCAGTGCCGTGACCAGGATCCGCACGGTTAGCCATGGAGGATGGTCGAATTTTGTCCAATACTTGGAACATCGATCAACTTCGCAAATTCTACGTGTAAATACTCAATCCCTTTTCCTGTTCAATTAGCATCTTTTCATAAACCAAAAAACGTTTTTGTTTCATACGATCAATATTTCCCTTTATGCCCATGTGCTGCGAATTCGACTCGGGGGCTGGTCGCCCGCGGTTAGATCATTATAACGTTCTAGTCGGATTCGCTGGCCGATCTCATGACCGCTTCCAAACAAGTCACTCCTAAATAAGCCGTTTCTCAATGCACATGGGGCTTTCTGGCAAGTCCTCGGTTATCTGAGTGGCTGCTGGTTTGCAATCAAGGCTAGGCGTTACTTTGATCATAATTGTTAGTTCGATCACACATCCCTGGTCATTATATTCACTTCTCTCCTGCGTTTGTAATACTAAGTCTTCAATATTTACAATCACAGGCGGGGTATATGATTACAGTATGAAACGAACACAAAACAAGAGTATATATACAAATCAGAATATATATTCATTTTCAAAAATGAATTTCCATGTACATTGCATTGTATACAACTGTTTCTGTACAGGTATAGGGATCATTCGATCCCAAGCTCAGTCAGGAGCTTATCTACAAGGGGACTAATCTCCTCCATGACGGCTTCAAGCTGTTCTTCACTCTCGACCTCAACCGGTCCCACCAATGGATTCAGATCTGCATCTGGGCCATGGTGAAGTCGAACCCGGCTGAGGATGGCGGAAGCGACTGACTGAACTCTGGTTTTGATTGTCTCTTCTCGTCACTGTGTGTCCTCAGGGAGATACTCGAGAAGTGACTCCGCTTGGGCCATGACTAGCGCAGACCAGTCATCTTGGCTGAGACTATCTCTTGTGGTTTCGACCACATCAGCCTTCAGAAAATGAGCCACTACCTTCAGTTTTTTGAAGACTGAACGGCTCAGCTTTCCGATCGCTTTTTTGGAGGTTAGAATAGTCTCAGAGGAGTTCATTGTCCTGACTGAGTTGCTTTATTTGACCTGCTTGCGCTGCAACAAGAGAAAAGATTACTCGCATGTTATGAAGACAAGTCTTCCTAATCAGGAATCGACTTACCAGCAAGTTGTGACCACAGTTTGTTGTTTTCAATCTCTTGGTTCCTAACCACTGAGATCGAATGAAGCTTGACTGTGGCCACCTCTTTGTCCAGCAATGCCACCTTTCTGTAGTAAAACAGAAGGAGTGGTCATAACCAATTTGTATCTTTACAAGTTGAAGAGTAATGGTCCTTACCTGCGCAAGCTGTCTCGTTCTTTTTGTATGGCCTCCATGCTTGCCACCGTAGCACGCGATTGGGCCATCATCCGGGATAGTCCCTATGATGCAAAAAAAGGGAGTTAAAGGTGTCCTATGTACAATTCAGGCACCCAGAGAAAGGTTCATCATACCTTCATAAACTCCTGTAAGGAGGCATCTTCCGGACTAACGGGAAGACTCGTTGAAGGTCCGAAGGTGCCTACAGCAGGGGCAGTTGATGGGAGTGCCTGCTGGGCACTGCCCCCAGTTGCCGTTGGTTGTGACTGGGTCCTCGCTCCTGTTTCTTCTCTCACGGCCCGGACGACTTCCTGGACCAAGGGGACGGAGTGCTCCTCACTGGAGGCTCCTGCACCAGCAGCGACTTCAACCCTCCCCGAAGTGGTTGAAGGGCTGGATGTTGTTTCTTTTCGCCTGACAAAGGAAAGAAGAATCAAACAATTACAGTTCGTGACCCTCATTTAAATACAATCAGGATAAAGGTTCTTACCTTATTTGAAATCCCATTAGCTTTTGAGATTTCAGGGGAGGCTCTCCTCGAGAAAGGGGACAATTGCCGTCCGTCCTGATCTTCCTCTTGGAGAACAAGGCATCTCCCCCCTGGGTATGTTCTTCTGTGAGCACTTTTCTAGGGAAAGATAAAGACTAACGAGAAGAGTCTTTACCTGGGCAATCGGTCCCGTTGGCAGGGTCGCACCCGAAGGCCTCGATAGCTCCTGGATTTCTGGGTCCGGCACCTCGTGTGCAACCACCACAGGATCTTGTGCGACCACCTCCACTTCTGTCCGCAGGGGTGGAGGATTTTCCTCCCTGCGACTCACAGGAGTCACGGGGGGAAGCTCTTCTCCCTGTATAAGCATTAATTTATCAAATGCACAGGAGGAATTGAAGAAAACGAGACTGTGAGAGAATCTTACCACGGTCATCCCTTCGACCAGGGAAGTGGAGGCAACTGGCTCTGAAGCCTCGGGGGCTTCAGGGGTTGGGGTGTTATCTGCGGTCACGAAGCTTTCGGTGGCCGCAGGGTCTGCTACAATGGCCTCTGTGGTGGCAGTTGTTTCGGTGGAATGAGTTGGAGCATCACCGGATGGAGAGCCGGCAATCTTCCTCCTCCGGTGAACTAGAGGGACTTCATCGTCTTCCTCCTCCTCGCTCCCCTCTCCCTGTATGACGAAGAAGTAATTCCAGTTCGCACCTGGAAAGATTGGAGGGACATGATATCTTACCGCAGTTTTTCTGGCAGTAGGAAGAAAGCTTCGTGAAGACCCTTCCCCAAGATTTAGCCTTGCTTTCTTGGGGGCAGGATTCCTCGTCCTAGGTCTCGAGGAGACCTTCTTCACATATTTTGTCGTTGGCTTCCCCAGGGAACCAACGTTCTCGCTGGGAAACATCGCCTCGGCAAACCTCCCTAGAAGCTGTTCTCATTCCAATGGAATTAGTGCTGGACATACATGAGACCTACAAAACAGAGGCCAAGTGGGAAATGTACCTTTCGGTGCTCCTGTTGAAGGTCGTCGCCGGCGTGAATCAAGCTTTGGGGGCGAGGCGATCCCTTGGGGCCCTCTACCTCGGCGTTGTACGCCCTGAGAAGGTAGTTAGTCCGCCTCTCAATCTCGGCTGAAGGCAGGACTGTTCCCAGATATGAGTTAAATTGGTGCATTTCAGAAAATGACAAAAAGGGATTTCAATGCCAGGAGCGAATACCTTCATTATAGTCCGGGGTACTGTCCGCCATGGACTGGATCTCCCAAGCCGGATGAGCCCTTTCACGCAGGGGGCTCACCCGGTTCTTCACGAAGTCTCGGATGACGTCGCGTGCAGTCAACCCTTGTCCGACTAAGTGAAGGATCACCTCGGCGTGCTTCATGAATTCCGAGTTCATCACCGAGAGGGAGTCCAACTCACTCGGTTTTTCCGGCCGCGAGTTTTCAAACCATAGCCTGCTCTCTGTCGATGGGGTGCAGTAAAACCATTTCTGGTGCCACCCATGCACTGAGTCTCGCAGGGGTGGGAAGGGATACTCCTTCTTATCCCTTAGCCGGAAGTAAATGCATCCGGCGGCGTTGGCGCTCTTCGACCACGCCGAAAAGTAAAATCGTCGGAAGAGATCCACGCTAGGATACACTCCGACGAATGCCTCGCACAAGTGTTGAAACACCGCCAGTATCAACACTGCGTTTGGGTGGAGGTTGATTAGCTCCAACCCGTAGTGCTCGAGGACATCCTTCAGGAACCGACTCTCAGGGAATCGGAACCCGCAGCGCAAATATTCTTCGAAAACCACCAACTCACCCTCTTGGACGATTGGGGTTTCTTGGTCCTTCTCCGCGGGCCGCCAGTTGATCAGCAACCGTGGAGGAAGGATCTCCTCCTTCTCCAACGCCACTAGGCTCTCCTCGGAGTGGTGAATGGATCGGCTCCAGGACGCCATTTTTTGGTGGAGAATCGAAGGAAAAGCTGGCGACTTTTGGAGAAGATGAGGGCTGAGAAGAACGAGGGTTTTGTGTGGCGGAAATGTTGAGGGTTTTTGGCTGTGTAGCTTCATCAAGAAGACACCTGCTCCTTTTATAGACCCAAGGAAACGTACTAATGTGAGTAACGTTCTATTCAAACGTTCCACTGAGTATTTTATTCATTTCCCATAATGGATACTGTCTCTGGCGGACCCGTTAAAATGTTCCAGACATCGGATCTGAAACAAAAAGACTTCTTTGTTTCAGAAACTGTAAGTGCAAAAGCCTGAAAAGTTTTTCAGTGCTTTTCAGAGAAAGTTTTTCCTTTATATGCTTTGGACATTTTCATGAAAAAATCCTAAGACTCAATTTTTGAACGTATGGATATATTTTGACCGAGTTGTGGTACGATCGAGACCATGCTTTTAATTAAGCTCCGATTCTAATCGAAGTAACGGTCTGACCGAGCCTCAATTCTGGTCGCAGTATGTTTCAGTTCTAACCGCGGCTTTGGGTATGATTGCAGTATCAGAGCTGGTCGCTGTACTTTTATAAAAGTGTAATTCTGATCGCAGAACTGAAATTTCCCTGTGTATGAATGGTCGCGAAGGCATTACTCATGGCCATATTTTCGCACGGAAGATGTAAAAAATGATTATATAAGAAAGAAAATTTTATTTCTTGCATTCTCTACATACAAAAGGGATACCGGCGACCAGAGCATCGACCTGATCCGAAAGAAGTTTACAAAGTTCTCCTAGGGACATGTTATTGTCAGTAGGATCTACACTGACAACCCCCAGAGAACTAGCAATTAATCTAAGCCTATCTACATCATCCCTAACAAGAGATACACTACTGTTCCTGATTAAATCGGAGAGTTCCCACTGTTGCTGAGAGTGGTCCCTCTCTCGACGGAACTGGTGCGCCTCTTCGCGTGATAGTTCGAAACATTCTGCTAGGTGCAGAATCACCGAAGACATCTCTTCGGTCTTCTTCTCCAGGGCATTCTTCTCCTCTGGAAGAATCTGTCCAAGGGGAAGAGGTGGAGTAGTAGAAGGCTGATCGCTGGGGCCTCCGATCTCCTACATTTGCAAAAGTTAGTTGTGCTAACTATAACTATCAGTAAAAGGAGATGAGGATCATTACCTGTCCCTGTTCGGGACACGTTGATATAGCCATCCTGGAAAGTAGATCACCCGATAAAGGAGGATGATCACCAGATGGCAGAAGTGCAACTTTCTCACCAGAAGATTGCTTCCCCAACACAAGTTGAGGGTCTTCTGGTCGTATAGTCACCACTTGTCGACCAGAAAATCGATCACCCAAACAAAAGCAGGGAGTGCTAGGGAAGAAAGTTGAAGGAAGAAAAGATGATGGCTCATCTTCTGCCTTTGCTCTGCTAGAGGATCCTTCGTCAACCTTGGATTTCTTCTTTGAAGGAGATGAATCTTCAGGCGCTTGAGACTCCTGCTTAAGAACTTCCTCTTCATCACTTTCAATCTCGATGATGTTGTGATCTGCCATCGGGAAGTGTATGACAAGAAGGATGAAGGTGACTTTAGAAAGAACTTAACCGTGAGAAGAAATTGTGAAGCTTCACAGATTCAAAGACCCGGTATTTATAGCTGCCAAGGTGACGGTTCATATTCTGAACGCCTCGGGTTTTTAAAAGCATTTACAATTTTACCTTGGGTTAAATAATATTTCAACGGCGCCATCATTATGTAACACCCCTGTTTTTGCCAAACCCTAAAATAGCCAAAATCCACATCCGGACCCCAAAACCTAATCTGCTTCAGCCATTCCCTTCTAAATGCTGTTCAGAACATTTTTCCCTTCGGGACCATCTCCAAAATCTCACCCTAAAGCTGAGTTTCAAGCCTTGCTATTTTAAAACCCTAATTACCCTATTTACCCTAAACTGTTTTCCCCAATTTTGTCGAAACCCTTCAGATCTTGCCCGATCTTACCAAACTTTGGCCAGATAAGTTCCACTAATCTTTTGCAACTTAGCTGCGAAATCAGATTTTAGATCGGACCCTCAAATCTCCAAATTTGCAAACAGGCCCAAGTCCTATTCAAATTATCCTCACAGAACAGCCCCTGGAATAAGTTTCAGAAATTGCAGAACAGCCCAAATGTTATTTTTGAGTCCTTTCGACCAGCGCCTGGTCGTTGCCACGACCAGTGCCCGAGCCACCGTTGCCGCGCCGCGTTCTCGCCGCGTTTGCTCAGCCGCCGGCCACCGTTCTTGTCACCTGTGTTGTGAGCAACCAAACCACCTCCCGCGCACGTGCCAGTGCCGTGGCATCGCCTTGCCCAGCGGTTAAACGGCCGCGCTCCCGAGCCTCGTTTTCGCGCGCGCTCCCGTTGCCGTGGCAGTTGCATGGCGTTACGTGTCATTGCCGGAGCTACATTGTCGCCTCCGCATCTGCGCCATCACTGGTGAAGTCCCAAGGCAACTGGCAAAGCTGCATCACCGCCTGAAGCGCGATCACGTCGCCGTCGCCGTCGTTGCACCTGCGCCCGACAATTTTCTCCCCGGCGCAAGCAACCGCTGTCGCGTTTCCCTCGCAAGCTCCGTCCCCGTACCTATTTAAACCCCCTCGACGCTGTGAAGAAGCACAAGCTCAGGACTTAGCCAAAATTCCAGCTTCTCGCCGTTTCCACTTTCTTCTCCGGCGAGCCAGTGAGAGAGCTCACGGTGCCAGCCCTTTCCACAGCCCCTCTCTTCAATCCAGGTTCACCAGTGAGTCCCCCTCGTTCCCCTCTCTGTGTCATAGCAACCAATTGCACTAGATCGATCCCCATCGCCGGTGATCGCCGGATTCCCGATTTGCCCTGTTCCCCCAATGCCACTCGATTCAGCCCAAATTAACCCTCAATCCTGTAGAAGAAGTTGATCAGTAAGCCTAGTAGAGCAAGCCTGTAGAACCAGAATCCCCAATTAAGCTCAAATCGAAGAAATCCCAAATTTGAACCTCGGCCGTTCGCCGGACTTCGGCGCCAAGCTTCTCCGGCCGATATCCAATGAAATTAACCTCCCCAGTAGCTTTGTTGTGCCCTAGAGATCATCCCCAAGCTTGGAATTGAGCTCTTTCGCCCTGTATCAAAAATACCCAAGCTCCAGTGTCGTCTTCTCCAGCGCCGGTCGCCGGAATTTGTTCCCGGCCGATCCAGCTGACACCACCTTGTCCCTTAGCTTCGCCTCACTTCCCTGAGCAATATTGTCCACTAGCTCGACACCTAGATCTGCCTAGATTGTGAGTTATGTCCTATGCCAAGATTACTGTCCAGTAACTCAGCTCATGTCCAGGCCACCGTGGTTCATCACCGGATTTGGCCACCCTCCGGCCACTTTCAGCCCTTGTGCCTGTTGAGTATATTGTTCCTGTTAGTAATGCCTACCTCCCAGACAAAGTGGTGCATCATTTGGAGCCCTGGATCAAAAGTTAAGCCATGCCCTAGTTTCTGGCCATGTCCAGCACTATGTCAGTGCATGTCAGCCACTGGCATTAGCCTTGTTTGACCCCTTCTGGTTGAGCAATTGAAATGCCACCTTGTCCTTTAGATTCCTGGAGTTGAGATCTACAACTTTCTCTACTGTCACTTCTCCAGAAAACCATCCTAAGACTAGTTTCCAGTTATGTCAAAGCCATGAACTGAATGTCGACCCCTCGACGTTCAATCCTTTTTAGCCGTTTCTTCGACCAGAACCCTTGTGACCTTGCCCTAACTTTTTCCCCTGCATGCATGACTTATTTACTTAATACTTTCTATAGAAACTATTTTCAGTATGCTTATGTGGTATGTGTTTGTGTGTTAATTGTTTGCCGCAGAGTCAGAAGCGGAAGGAACGGAAGAAGTCTTTGAAGAGCCGTCTGAGTTTTTAGACCCAACATTGCAAGGCAAGCCTCAGTCCTTTGATCATGTCTTCACCCAATATTTTCATATGAAGTATATTCACTGTTTCTTACTATGCATGCTTAATTGAAATACAAGTTATGTTTGAATGACATGAGTAGATATTACCTAATGGATCATGAAACCCTTTTTGTTATTGAACCTTCGTGTATATATGCTCTTGTCACCCTAGGACTCATATATTGAATATCCACATTAAACTTGAAATGGTCAAATGCATGAGAAGTTATAATGAAAACCGTTTTGACAAGAAAAATGATAAAAGGGATCAGTAGTGAGGATTGGATTGTATGGAGAGGGTGCGGTGCGCACCAGGGTATGTGAATGTTCCTCACTATTGGTTCATAAGGACGAGAACCTTGTGCTGTGTCTCTATACGAATTGTAAACGTACCAACCACTTGCCTGGTATGGGACAGGCACAACTCAGTAGCTTTTTGGTATTAGCAGTTCCCTGCATGGTTTGACGATCTGGTTTCTCGCGTGGAAACTGGAAGGCCAAGGTTCGGCCATGAGTGATGTGAGTCAGAAAAATGATGAGAGAAAAAGGCGTAAATGAAGGAAGGCGCCCTAGACCTGATTAAGCCGTGAGCGGCTGTAATCTTAAATGGTCGTATGTCTCGCGTGGACATAGACCAAGGCTATGTGTCCTGAGGGAACATAGACCAGAGAGGCTAGGAAGTAAGGCAGTGGGGAAGACCCACAACGGTACTTGAGACTTAATTGTCTATTTACCGGGCAGGGATACTGCTAATACTGAACTGTAAAGCGTTGTGTGATCTCGGCCTTGTCACATGTGTATAAGTCACATGAAGCTGATCCGACTTGAAAGCCGAGTGAACCAGTGGATTTAAAAAGAGGTACACCTTTGCAAAGTGTAAAAGAAGTATCAGATACTCTGTACTCCCAGGTTCAGGAGTCTTTTCGTAGTGGATGTTATCCATGGGTTATAGCACAAGTAATGTTTTGGAATGTTTTCATAATGCGGTGAACAAAGTAGTGACTCATGGGAGACCACTACATCTAATGTTTTTATTGAAAACCTGTTAATGTTTAAAGTACTGCTTTCATGACAAAGTACTGTTTCGTTAAACAAATAACTTGGAAATCTATATATCTCTATCCATATGAAACTAAAGCCCTTGAATCATATGTTTCACCCTCATATAAGTACAATTACTATAATCCCCGGAATGAGTGTTGCTGAGCACCAAGTGCTCACCCTTGCATTTACATCCAACTGTAGAAGAGGGATTCGAGGATCCCGATTCCTTCAGTTATGAGTTCCCGGCAGAAGATGGAAGTGCCCCGGACGAGCCCACGTTCTAGAAGGATTGCGCACCAAGTCAAGTCAGATGTGGGAGGAGCCACTTCAACCCCGCTGCGGATGGAAATCAAGCTTTTTATCGTTGCTTTGTGCTTTATGCTGTGTGTTCGGTACTTAGATACCGACGCTGGTTCTGATAAACTTGTTATTTTCTTAGCAACTCTACTTAGCGCCATTTTCGGTGCTTTGGCTATGTAATATTGGCCATGTTGGCCTGATACTTGTTTAATGATATTACTATGCTTGTGTGGTTTGGAGCTCATGTGTCATCCTGCTGTGTGTAACCTACCTGGGCGGTTACCAAGGTGATCCTCAAATGGGGGTCTCACACATTACCTGTCACGTAACACCAGAGCCCGTCTCAGGGAACCAACCGTCCTACTTAGTGCGTCACTAAATGGGGGATTTGAAGAGTCGGGTTAATAATCCGATGCATGTCTTTAAATTCAAAGTAAACATGTCCCTTCGTTTTCTTCAAATTTGGGGGCTAGCTGACGAGGATTGACACCCGAATCAGTTCAAATGAATGCACTGTTGGTTCAAGACAAATTCGAGCCAGACACATGCCCGGCGGTGCAATCTCAAGTTATTCTGAGAAGCATCAGCCCGAGGTCGCAAGCTCTGTGCGATCAGATCGCAGGCTTTGCGCGATTAGACCACAGGCTTCGCGCGGTCAGGAATTCGTGTACTGTACGCGGACAGAATGTCAGAGATGTTGCGCGGTCAGCCAACATCCCGCGGTCAGAACACTTTTCGACTAGGGTACTTGAGGTTTACCTGTCCAGCTGTTCCTATGGCGGGAATATTCCAAGTATCCCGAAGATTCCTCCACGAGGGAGATCAACCGTCAGGAGGTTAATACGTGCAGTTATCCATGAATAACACGTATTAAACCTACGTGGAGGTTAGGAGCGGTTCTCTAAAAACTGCATCCAACTGTCCAAGCAACTGTTTGATACAGTTTACCACATGGCACCCTTTTGACCAATATAAAAGGGCGGTATGGAGTATCAAACGGGGGATGGAAAAAAAGAGATCAACGTTTCTGACACAAGCGAGATTCAGCACATCTCAACCACTCAAACAGCCAAGTCTACGGCCTAGATTAGATAGACTCTTACAAGCCTTGGCTTTTTTTTGCACATTTACATAGGAAAAACCTTCTCCTGTGAAGGTCTTTTCCCGCCCTTTTGTAATTCTTCTCATACATAGTGAAATCTCAACAGGACGTAGGGCTATTACTCTCACCATCGAGGGCCCGAACCTGTATAAACCTCTCTGTGCTCCTGTTCTCCATTTTTCTACATACCTTCCCGGAGGGTCATCTTGAAAGGTCTCACTATTACAAATTTTGCATAAGTTCGGCTGAGGACTCTGAGTCCGAATCGTCGACAATTACGTTGATGTTCGTCACAATCCAATCTAGTATAGCCAGAATGGGGTTCTTACCTTATTTGAAATCCCATCAGCTTCTGGGATTTCAGGGAAGGCTCCCCTTGAGAAAGAGGACAGTCACTGTCTGTCCTAGTCTTCCTCTTTGTGAACAGGGCTTTTTCTCCCTATGAGTTCTCTCCTGTGAGTATATTCATAAGGGATAATAAAGAGTTGAGTGGTAAGAATTCATACCTGGGTAACCTGCCCGGTTGGCAGGGGTGCGTCCGAAGGCCTGGGTGGCTCCTGGACTGCTGGAGCCGGCACTTCATCCGCGACTCTCGCGGGGTCTTGTTCGGACACCTCCCTTCCTGTCTGCAGGAGTGGAGGATTTTCCTCCCTGGGACTCACAGGAGTTGCAGGGGGAAGTTCTTCTCCCTGTATAAGTGTTAATTCGATAAACATGTGTACAGAGGAAATTGAGAAGATAATACCATGAGGAAATCTTACCGTGGTCGTCCCTTCGACCAGGGAAGGAGAAGCAACTGACCCTGAAGCCTCTGGGGCTTCGGGAGCAGGGATCTCGCCCGCAATCACGGGACTTTCGGTGGCTGCGGGGTCTGCTGCGGTTGCTTCTGTTTCTGTGGAACGAGGTGGAGTCTCATCAGAAGGAGAGTTTGCCATCTTCCTCCTCCTCCTCACTCCTCTCACCCTGTACGACGAAGAAATGATTCCAGTTTGTACCTGAAAGAATGGGAGGTACGTGATATCTTACAGCAGTCTTCCTTGCGGTAGGAGGAATGCTCCGTGAAGAACCCTCCCCAAGAGTTTGCTTGGATTTCTTGGGGGGAGGATTCCTCGTCCTGGGCTTCGAGGAGATCTTCTTCACGTTCGTCACCATCGGCTTTCCCAGGGAACCGACGTTTTCGCTCAAGAATGTCGCCTCGGCGAATCTCCCCAAAAGCTGTTTTCATCCCGGCAAATTTGTCAACACTGGGCATACATAAGGCCTGCGAATAGGAGTTGAGTGGAAGATAGCATACCTTTCGGCGCTCCTGTTTGAGGTCGTCGCCGGTGTGAACCAAGCTCTGTGGGCGAGGCGATCCCTTGGGGCTTTCTACTTCTGCGTTGTAGGCCCTGAGAAGGTAATTTGTCCGCCTCTCGACCTCGGAGGAAGGCAGGACTGTTCCCAGAATGCAAATTAGACAATACATCACAGAAGTATGAGGTTTCGGTATCGAAATTACATACCTTCGTTGTAGTCCGGGTATTGTCTGCCATGGGCTTAATCTCCCAAGCCGGATGAGCCCTTTCACGCAAGGGGCTCACCCGGTTCTTCACAAAGTCGCGGATGACGTCGCGAGCCGTTAGTCCCTGTTGGACCAAGTGAAGAATCACCTCGGCGTGCTTCATGAACTCAACGTTCATCGCCGGGAGGGAGTCCAACTCGCTCGGCTTCTCTGGCCGCGAGTTCTTGAACCACAACCCGCTCTCAGACGGAGGGGTGTAGTAAAACCACTTTTGGTGCCACCCGTGCACCGAATCCCGCAGGGGTAGGAAGGGATACTCCTTCTTCTCCCTTAGCCGAAAGTAAATACATCGGGCGGCGTTGGCGCTCTTCGACCACGCCGAATAGTAGAAACGTCGGAAGAGATCCACGCTGGGATACACTCCGACGTATGCTTCACATAGATGCTAGAACACCGCCAGAATCAGGACCGCATTTGGGTGGAGGTTGATCAACTCCAACCCATAATGCTCGAGGATGTCCTTCAGGAACCCACTCTCGGGGAATCGGAACCCACAGTGCATGTATTCCTCGAAGACCACCAGTTCGCCATCTCCGACGACTGGGGTTTCTTGGTCCTTCTTCGCGGGCCACCAGTTGATTAGCAGCGGCAGAGGGAGGATCTCCTCCTTCTCCAGTGCCAGTAGACTCTCCTCAGAATGGTGGATCGATCTGGTCCAAGACGCCATTTCTTGTGAGAAATCGGGAGAAAAGTTGGCGACTTTGGGGAAGATGGAGGTTGAGAAGAATGAGGGTTTTGTGCAGCGGAAGTATTGAGGAAGGGTTTTGGCTGTGTGGCTTCCTCAAGAAGCTAACTGTTCCTTTTATAGACCCGAGGAGGCACACTAATGTGAGTAACGTTCCACTCAAACGTTCCACTTAATATTTTATTCATTTCCCATAATGGATACTATTTCTGGTGGACCCGTTAAGTGTTCCTGGTATCGGATCTGAAACAAAAAGGACTTCTTTGTTTCAAAGGTTTGAGGATAAAAAAACATGAAAAGTTTTTCAAGGGTTTTCGGAGGGCATTTTCCTTCATATGCCTTGTAAATTTTCATGAAAATATCCTATGACCAAGTTTTTGGACGTGCGGATATGTTTGATCAGATTACGGTATGGTCGGAACCATGTCTTTGACTAAGCTCCGATTCTAATCGAAGTGATGGTCTGATCGAATTTCGGTTATGATCGCAGTAATCTTTCAAATTGAACTTCGGTTCTAATCGCGGCTTTAGGTCTGATCGCGGTATCAGTGCTGGTCGCAGTACTACTATTAAAATGCGATTCTGGTCGCAGAGCTGAAGTTTACCTATGTATGAATGGTCGTAAAGACATTGCTTATGGCCATGTTTTCTCACAGAAGATGTAACGAATATTCATATAAAGAAAAAGATTTTATTTCTTTCATTCTTTACATACAAAAGGGATACCGGCGACCAGAGCGTCGACCTGATCCGAAAGAAGTTTGCAAAGTTCTCCTAGGGACATGTTGTTGTCAGTAGGATCTACGTTGACAACCCCCAAAGAACTAGCAACTAATCTAAGCCTATGTATGTCATCCCTAACAAGAGATGCACTATTGTTCCTGATCAAATCGGAGAGTTCTCACTGTTGCTGAGCGTGATCCCTCTCTCGACAGAACTGGTGCGCCTCTTCACGGGATCTTTCAAAACATTCTGCCAGGTGCAGAATCGCCGAAGACATCTCTTCGGTCTTCTTCTCCAGGGCCTCTTTTTCCCCTTGGAGAGTCTGTCCGAGGGAAGGAGGTGGAGTCTCAGCGGGCTGGTCACTAGGGGCTCCAGCAATTTTTGTCTCCTGCATTTGCCAATGTTAGTGTTACCGACTATAACCAATAAGCAAAGGGAGACAGAAGTAATTACCAATCCTAGCAAGCGACAGGTTGGTATATGCATCCTGGAATGTAGATCATCCGACAAAAGCTGATGATCACTGGATGGTGGAAGTGCAACCTTCCCACCATATGATTGCTTCCCCAACACAAGTTAAGGATCTTCTGGTCGGGTAGTCACCGCTTGCCGACCAGAAAATCGATCATCCAAACAAAAATGGGGAGCATTGGGATGAAATGGAAAAGACTGAGGAGAATGTCCCTCCAAAGGTGGAGATGAAAGTTCAATTTGCCTAGGTGCATGAGGAACAGAAGGAAGAAAGAACGATGCTGCGTCTTCTACCTTTGCTCTGCTGGAAGATCCCTCGTCAACCTTGGGTTTCTTCCTTGAAGGAGATGGATCTTCAGGCATCTGAGGCCCTTGTTCGAAAACTTCCGCTTCATCACTTTCAATCTTGATGATGTTGTGATTTGCCATCAGGGAATGTATGAAGAGAAGGATGAAGGTAGCTTTGGAAGAAACTTAGCCGTGAGAAGAAGTTGTGGAGCTTTGTAAATCGAAGGCTTCGGTATTTATAGCCGCCAAGGTGACGGTTCGCCTTCCGAACGCGTCGGGTTTTTAAAAGCATTTACAATTTCACCTCAGGTTAAAAAATGTTTCAATAGCGCCATCATTACCCGTCACATAATACCCAGAGCCCGTCTCAGGGAACCAACCGTCACACTTAGTGCGCCACTAAGTGGAGGATTTGAAGCGTCGGGTTAAAAATCCGATGCATGTCTTAAAATTCAAAATAAACACGTCCCTTCGTTTTCTTCGAATTTGGGGGCTAGCTGACGAGGATTGACACCCGAGTCAGTTCAAATGAATGCAAAACTGGTTCTGGATAGATTCGAACCAGACATGTGCCTGGCGGTGAGAACTCAAGTCATTCTGAGGGGTACTAGCCCGAGGTCGCAGTCCTTACGCGATCAGAACGTAGCTAGTGCGCGGTCAGGAGTCCGTATGTTGTGCGCGGACATAAGGCTGAAGATGTTGCGTGGTCAGCCAAACAATGAGCGGTCAGAATTCTTTCGACCAGGGAACGTGGGAATATTCTGTCCATGTAACAAGAATATCCCAAGTATTCCGAAGATTCTTCCACGTAGAGGAACAGCCGTCAGGAGGTTAATACGTGCAGGTATCCACAAATAACACGTGTTAAACCTGCGTGGGAGTTAAGAGCGGTTCTCTAAACCGCATCCAAGCAACCGTTTGATGCCGTTACGACTTGGCGCCCTTTCGGCCAATATAAAAAAGGGCGGCATGGAGTATCAAACAGGAGATCGAGAGATCGAAGGATCACGAAATACAACACATCTCACTTGAAGAATCAAATAGCCAAGGCTAGGGCTTAGATTAGATAGATTTCACAAGCCTTCCAGGCTTCGTTTTGTACACTCATACAGGGAAAACCTTCACCTGTGAAAGTCTTTTTCCCATCACTTTGTAACTCTTTACTACACATAGTGCAATCCCAACAGGACGTAGGGCTATTACTCCCACCATCGAGGGCCCGAACCTGTATAAACCTCTCTATGCTCCAGTTCTCCATAATTCTATATACCTTCCCGGAGGGTCACCCTGAAAGGTCTTACGAACTACAAATTCTGCATAAGTTCGGCTAAGGACCCCAAGTCCGAATCGTCGACAGTCTCCTTTTGTCGGAACATCAAAATCTCACCTTAAGTCTCAGAATTCTAGTTTCGACAAAATTCAGATTATTAGTACCCTAATTACCCTGTTTTTGTTTTATCCGAAAACCACTCAAATGATCTGAATTTCATCAAATACCATTGCCAAATACTTTGATGAACAAAGTTTGTCAGAATTGTGAATTTCAAATCAGCCCTAATCATCCCAAATCTCAGATTTTACAGATTAGTTCAAAGCCAAGAATCAGAAATTGCAATCAAGTCCAGTTCTCTATTTTCAACCAAAACCTGTGACGGCTTCGACCACAGCTGTCGGCACCGTGTTCGACCACAGTTGCACCGTGCTTGCTCGCCGCCGTCCAAGCACCGCCCTCACCTGTGCTCGTACTCGGTTGTGCTTGCATGTGCGCACGTGTCCGCGTCAGGATCGTCGCCATGGCAGCACCAATGACCAGCCCAACAGCGGCGCGCCCCAGCGGGAGAGTTTGAATCCGCTCGCGTGCACGTGTCATTGCCGGGCCAGCTACGTCACCTTTCTTCTACACCGTCTAGCACCAAGTCCCAACGCTACTGCCATTGACTGCTTGACGCAGCTGCAGAGCCGCTTTTGCTATCTCGCCGTCGCCGTCGTTGCGTCAACCCGAAGCTTCACCCGGCACAAGTTTCACAGCCTCCAGCATAGCAAGCTCATCCAGTACCTATAAATAACAGCCCCAGAGCAGCTTCATCCTCACCACTGCACTCCAGAGCCTCCTTAGCCACTAAACCGAATTTTCCTCGCTTTCTTCTTCTTCTTTGATGAGCCGCCGAGGAGGAGCTCGACGCCAGACCATTTTACTGTACCAACCTTCAAATTATAGTGTCCAGTGAGTGCCCCTCCTTCCCCTAACCCTGCTGTACCATTTAATTGCACTCCGGTGAACCCTATCGCCGGTGATCGCCGTAGTTGGCAATTGCCTTGTTCCAGAAATTAAGCTCACTGTAGTCCAAATCAGCCTTCCATTAGTAGAACTTTATGATCAGTAGCCCAATATTAGCAAGCCTGTGCATCGAGATTTCAAAATTGAGCTTGGATTGGAGTTTCCCCCTTTCTCACGCACCACCGGCGACCGGCTCGCCAGGCCGCATCGCCGTTCCTCCGGCCGAATTGACCTTGTCAAAAGCTTCACCTCACCTCCCTATTGTTCTCACAGCGAGCAATTGAGATTTAAGGATGTGTATCGATTTCACCCAATTTAGCCCTTCTTCTCCGGCCACGGTGTTGAATAGCTACCTCATAGCGTTATGCACCCAATTCTTGAAACAGAACCCATCTTGCCCACTGAAAATCTGCAGACCCATACCAATGCCATTCTTTGACAATGTCAGATCATGCCAGCTAGTGACATTGGCCCTGTTCACCCACCTCTGGTCATGCAAATCAAAACCTACTCTATCAAATAGTTGCCTCACTACTTTGTGCACCATATGCTTGCATCAAAACCCATTTTGGCCACTAGGAACTATCCAAACCTTGTCAATGCCACTTCTTGACATTGTCAGCCCTTGTCAGTTTATGTCAGCTAGTGGCATTGGGCCAATTTGACCACTTCTGGTGGTGCAAACTGAAATCCACTTTGTCCGCTAAGCCAGTAGAGCTATGTTCTACATTTCCTTCAACTATCACATCTTGAGATAAGTCCTTTAGCTTTCTTTGAAGCTATGTCAGGCCATGAACCAAATGTCGATTTGTTGACATTCGTCGTTTTTGAGTAAACCAGCCGCGAACCCTATGTCAATATTGATGCCTTGAGACTCTAGTAACCTCCAGTGCTCAATCTTAGCCCAAATTCTTTGAAACCCTAGAATCTCGACTCAGTTCAGCTTACAACCTCAATCAGCCCTAGCATCATTTAGCTATCTTCTTTAAAGCATATCTACATGTAGATCATGAAACATTTTAATATAATTAGTAATCATTGTGTGTTGATTTGTTACTGAATAGATCCAGAAGCAGAGTACGAGGACTTCACTGTTGACCCGACACCAACTGCTGACTTTTACGACGCGGAAGGCAAGTCATATTCTTGAACATCTTGAACTATATTTTAAAAGTTGCTATAATATGACCTTGAATATAAGTAGTATTTGCATGTGAAAGAATGATTGAGTTATGATATGAAATGGCAGTATTAGGCTGGATGCCTGTGAAATGTGAATTGATCAAATAGTGAGCCATGAACTATTATATAAGTATATATTTATATTCATGAAATAAAGCCCCTAGCCGTGACCAGGCTTTTTGGTATGGAATGGTGGTGGCACTGGATGTGTATGGGTTGTGGATGATCTGGTCACTGGCATATAAAGACTAGAACCTTGTGTTGTGCATCTAGTGGCATGAACAACATGCTAACCGCAAGCCTAGTATGGGACAGGCCTGAATAAGTAGTATGTGGATCACACATGAAACCCCTATATGACACATACACGATTTACACGGAGTGTGGCTCCAACACATTGCACGTTGACCCTGAGTGGGAAGATGCCAAATTAGTGGCAGTTGTGTAACCCCGCCACAACTGTGGTTTGTGTGAAAAAAACCACAGGGTCTGGGGTGAATTGTACGTGAAACATGCCAAAAGTTCTTGTTATTTCCACCTTGCCACTCACACATGGTTGTGAGGAAGGGTCTAATCACATTGATAGGATGGGCATGAAAGTGGAATATCTTGCGGGTAAATTGGTACCTCTCTGCAGAGATAAAAATGTATTCGAATACTCCGAGCTCCCAGGTTTATAGGAGTCTGCTGCGGTGGATTAAATCCACGGGGTGTGACACAAGTATGTTTTCTAAATAAAATTTGATAAGTCAAGATTACCCAAATGACGTGTTGCCATGATAAGAGGTGCTGCTGTGGGCTGTCGTGTATCGACGTGTCGTGGTAGTACTACAAATAGTGATAACATGAATAGCAATGCTATGTTATGAAAAGTGCTACCATGAAATGTGACATAAAGGAAAAGACTGTTTTACAAACATCCACACTTCTTCACTAGCATACGTTCATATCATCACTACTATATGTATCTATTCTTACCTATGACTTGCTAAGTACGTAAGTACTCACCCTTGCAACCTACAACCCAGTAGCTGGAGCGTCCCATGATCAAGATGACGGCGGGGAGAACTTCTTGGATCCAGATGGAGGAAAGCCAGTTTCGCCAGAGTCCTAATGTATGTTGTTCTGCTGTCAACTTCTTATTGTGGGGGTTCACCTATTTTCTGCTGTGTAGTTGTTTTTATTTTGCTTTAGCTAGACCATGTGTGCAGCGAAGGCTTTGTAATCTCTTTATGTTGTATTAAGGCCAGCAGGCCACACTGCTTAAATATTTTGTAAGTAACTCTACTGTGATATAAATATACTCCTGTGCTTGACTTATCTTGGGAAGTCAATTGTAGGCATGTATGGGATCAGCTGTAGCGAGGTGGGTCCCCACAGGAGTAGTCGTTGTCCCCAGGTCGGGGCACGATAGACCCCGTGGACAACACGGTCCCTCTAGCCAACCACCAGTGCTTGCATCACGAATCGCGGATCTCAGAGATCGACAGGTCAGGGGAGTCGACGAAAGTCGACTCCTCGTCTTCAGCCTTCTTCCACTGCTCCGCCTTCCCCGCATAGCCACGAGATCCGAGCCGGTGCGGGTGGTCGTTCCTCCTCTAGATTTCCTTGTTCTTCTCGCTAATGGCCTTCATAGCAGATTCAAGATAATTAATGCACCGTTGGTTACTCCATACAACAGTGTGACCAAGTGAAGGAAGCATACATACCTTGAACTCAGGGGTCCCCTTCTACTGGGTGAATTGCTCCCATACCTCCTCCGTTATGAAGGGATACTTCTCGCATGGAGATTTGCCTTTAGCGAGGAAGGCACTGACGAGGAAGCTCTTGAAGGTTTTCCATGTGTTGTTCATGTCCTTCAAGCAAGCCGTCTTGGCTCCATCGTCAGGGATGTTCCACTTGGATCATTTTCAAACGGTGCATATAAGCACTTTTTTACTTAATCTTCAGGATAAGACAAGGGAATGTGATTAATCAAGAGCTCAGGGATTTTGATTAATTTTACCTTCACTTCCACCCACAGCCTATCCCTCTCGTTGGCCTTCACGTCCTTCCAGCTCTAGACGGTGATCTTCACCATTTCCTTCACCAACAAACCAATATAGGCAGTGTACTGCTCAGTGTTTTTTCTGATCGGTCTCCCAAACTGGTTGAACTCACAGGAAAGATCCTTGTGTTTGGCCAAACGGCACAACATCATCGTGCCTCTCACCTTCCTCTTAAGCTGGGATGAAGTAGCATCAACTACATTGCCCCTCGTCGAATCACTAGTACTATTAGACAAGGAAGATGCCGACATGGCTGTGCCTAAAATTCCATGAACAAACCATCAATTCATATGAAAAATGGGTTTACATGAAAAAGTTCATAACTAAAATGGAATTTATTTATTTATTTATCAAGTTCATAACAAACCATCAATTGAAGCACGTCCATGCATATGGTGATCAATGCATTAGAAAGTCAGTAAAAACAGAAAAATACAGCATGAGACAATTCTTGAGGCAATTTACTCCGAACATGGTTTCAGCTCAAATAGAAGTGGAACAATCAAGTGTACAAACAGATTTCTAAACTCCTTTCCTCCCTTTCTAACTATTTCAAAGGGGAAACTCCACCAATCCAAACACATGCAAGCATGTTTGCTCCTTCTGTTGGCAGGTAATGTTCATACAAAACCTCAGCACAGAGCCAAAGTATCCTAATTAACGCAACAAAATTTTGTCCAATTGCCAATTAAATAAGCAATTCACTCTTGCAACTTGTTGGGGGAAATCTCCGCAGGACTAAGTCCAGGTAAGTTGCGTCACATTCGCCCGGGAGCGTGGCCTCCGGGGCCTTCCCGGGCGCCACCATTGGCCCAGGGACGTGGCCTCCGGGGCCTCCCCGGGCACCGCCTTTTGGCTCCCGGGACCTGGCCTTCGGCGCCGGTCCCGGGCGCCGCCATTTGCCCGGGGACCTGGCCTCCGGTGCCTCCCCGGGCGCCGCCTTTTGGCTCCCGGGACCTGGCCTCCGGCGCCGGTCCTGGGCACCGCCATTTGCCCCTGGACTAGGCCTCCGAGTCTCCCCGGGAGCCGCCATTTTGGCCCCCGGGACCCGGCCTCCGGTGCCGGTCCCTGGGCGCCGGTCCCGAGCGCTGCCATTTGTCTGGGGACTAGGCCTCCGGGGCCTCCCAGGGCGCCACCATTTGCCCGGGGACGTGGCCTCCGGTGCCTTCCCCGGGCGCCACCTTTTGGCTCTTGGGACCTGGCCTCCGGCGCCGGTCCTGGGCGCCGCCATTTGCCCGGGGACTAGGCCTCCGGGGCCTCCCCGGGCGCCGCCATTTTGGCCACTGGGACCTGGCCTCCGGCGCCGGTCCCGGGAGCCGCCTTTGGCCTCCCAGAACCTGGCCTCCGGCGCCAGTCCCGGGCGCCGCTATTTGCCCGGGGACGTGGCCTCCGATGCCTTCCCCGGGCGCCGCCTTTTGGCTCCTGGGACCGGGCCTCCGGCGCCGGTCCGGGGCGCCACCATTTGCCCGGGGACTAGGCCTCCGGGGCCTCCCTGGGGGCCGCCTTTTGGCACCTGGGACCTGGCCTCGACGCCGGTCCCGGGGCTCATCGCCCTGCTAAAGGTAAAGTCTCGAGTTGTTTATCACGTGCAGGTCATGCGAGGAGCGCCTCGGGAATCAGCGAGCACCTGTCAAGCATCCAAGACGTTTGACCGAGAGAAGGACGTCACTACCCCTCGATCCGACGGTGGCTTCCGGGGTAGATAGGTCTTTTTGGTTCTTTTTGGGGCTATAAATAGCCCTTGTACCCCTCAGTTGTAAGCAAGTGATTCATTTGTTGGAATAGCTAAAAACTAACAGGTGTGCTCCGGAAGCCTCTCCCCCGGAGAGAGCCTCCCCAGCCAACTCCTGTCGGGAGCGCACCGACAGGACTAGGGCCCCCACGGGGACCCGAACCTGTATAAATCCTCGTGTCATTTCTTGTGCTTGTCAGGCGGGGGAGGATAGGTCATCCGGTCAACCTGCGCTGCGTAATCTTCGCTAGGATCGTTCACAAAACCTGCCGGGGTATTCGCAATACCACGACAGTTGGCGCCGACTGTGGGGACCCGTGACAAGACGCCAGGTTCCCCCAAGAACAAGGGCTCGCACCCTTCCCGGTGACGCCGGTCTCGGAGACCCATCGCCACCCGTCTAGGACACTGCTGTCCCAGCGCTTCCTCTCGGAGGCGGGCAAGCCCAGGTACCGCCTCCCGCCTTTCCTCTTAACTTAGGTGCTTCTACCTCCAGGTTGCTCCCGGTGACCGCGGGGACCTCGGCCGGGACCAGTCTCCCCTCGACGGCTCCCCCGGCTCACCGGGACGCCCTGCTCGAGGCTCTAGAGGAGGGCCAGCTCCGCGCCCAGCGCTCTATGGATGAGCTGCTCAGCGTGTTGGCATGGCCTCCGGCCCCCACATTTGCGTCGCACCCATACCCGGGGACTATGCCCCTGTTTATGGGTTACCCGGCGGCCCCTCCGGCCTCCGGGGGTCTGTCAGCCCCGTATGATCCTGCCGGGGGGTTTCCTCCCCCTGTGGGATATACGTTCGGACCCTTCCCGGCACCCGGGCCCGTCCCGATGCCGGGAGGCTTCTTCATGCCCGGGCCCTTCGTGGCACCAGGGGGGTATCCCGTTCCAGGCCTATTCCCGGGGCCGGGAGCCCATTTCATGCCGGGGGTTTTCCCTACGCCGGGAGCCAATCCCGCCCCTCGCGTCGCGGTTACCGTACCGGGGCAGTCGACAGAGCAGCTCCCGTGCCTCAGCGGACTTCCCCCTGCATCGCCTCCCCGGTCCCGGACGTCGCCGCGGGGGTTCCCCCCTCGCCGGTTCCAGATAATACAGGGGCTTCCCCCTTTCCGGTTACGGTCGTTGCCACGGGGGCTCCCTCCACTTCGGTTCCAATCGTCGCCATGGGCGCCCCCTCCCCAATTCCGGATAATACAGGGGCTTCCCCCTTTCCGGTCCCGGGGGGTCTTCACAGGGGGCTCCGCCCAGCCGGTCCCGAAAGCCTCCTGGCCGGTAGCTACAGTGCATAAGCTCCCTCCCTCGGCGGAACAGGTCCGTTTCGCCCGGGGGGAGGTCGAGCGAATGCATTCACCAGAGCGCGGGGAAGAACTTCCCCCCGGCTGCGGGCGCGGGGAGCCTCGCTCTGGCACCGGTCGGGGGAAGAGACCCACTGAGGAGCCAACCTCTCCGGAGGAGAGCCCGGACGTCCGGGAACTCAGCCCCGGTCCAAAAGAGAAGCGTCGACACCGCCACTCCGGCGGACCTCTTGGACCGCTCCCTGACTCCGACAACGAGGGTCCCGTCAAAGAAGACAGCGACCGGGACTCTCCCCGGGAAGTGCAGGGGGCTAACCAGCCTCTGTGCCGAAGACTTCGTAGCATCCGGTGGCCGCGGCCGTACCGCCCCAGCACATCGAGCACTATAACGGTGAGGCAGACCCTTTCGAATTTTTGCAGGTTTACTCCACAGCCATCTCTGCGGCCGGGGGGGACGAGACGGTACAATGCAATGTCTTCCCCCTCTACCTCACCTGCATCACCCGCTCCTGGTTCTACAACCTGAAGGCCGGCTCCATCAAGTTTTTCACGCAGCTCAAGCGGGAGTTCTGCGCGAACTTCCAGGGGAGCTATGTGCGCCCCCTGGACTCCTCGCAGCTGTACACTGTCCGGCAGAGGACTGGGGAAACCATCAGAAGCTTCTTCAAGCGCTTTGCTCAGGTGAAGAGCAAAGTGGCATCCTCCTGGGGGAGCTCCACCGAAGGCTCTCCCGGAGTTGCCCCTCTTCCGCCGATGAGCTCTTTAACGTACTCGAAAAGTACACTCGGGAGGAAGAAGACGACATCTGGAAGAAGACCCAGGGGGCTCCAGCCCCCGCCGACCGGGGGACCAGGGATCCCCTCAAGCGCCCCAGGCAGGGGGGGCGTAACGAGCCACGACCTCGGGACACCTTTGTCCTAGAGGGCAGAGGCGGCTCGCGCGACCCCCCGAGGGGCAACCGCCCCTTCCCCAAGCCGAAAGGCCATGGGGGAGGACAGTCTCCGCGTGGTTGGGAAGGCCCCGCGGGGAGAAGGCGGGAGGGACCGTGGTGCAGCTTCCACGGGTCCAGTACCCACGCCACCCGAGACTACAGCCAGCTATTGCAGCACTTCGCGGCGTTCCTCGATCAGCGCGGGCAGGGGGGGACTCCGGCCTCCTTGCTCCCTCGGCCAGCTGTTCTGGCCCTTCCCACTCCCGCGGGGGGTCAGCAGACGCAGACGCAGGAAGGGGAGCCTTCAGAAGCTCTCCCCTTTCAAACTTCTCAGTGCCGCATCAACGTCATCGTGGGAGGGTCCGCCTCCGGGCGGGACTCTAAGCGCCAGCATAAGGAGTATGCGCGCAAGGTCAAGGTTGTGGGGGTGCTACACGCGTCCCCGCCACCTAAGTGGTCGGACGTCCCCCTCACCTTCACGGCGGAAGACGCGCGAGGGGTTCGCTTCCCCCACGACGATGCGCTCATTGTCTCCACGACCATCTACAACTGCCACCTGGCCCGCATCCTCGTGGACGGTGGGAGCTCCGCCGACGTCCTATTCCTGAAGGCCTTCAAAGAGATGCAGGTGGATGAGAAGCTTCTGCAGCCTGCGGCCGGGCTCCTGCAAGGTTTTGTCCTGGGGAAGGCGATCCACCCCGTGGGTAAGGTAGACCTCCCTATGACATTTGGCACCCCGGAGAATTACCAGACCGAGCTAGTCCGCTTCGACCTAGTGGACCGCCCCTCCTCCTACAACGCGATAATGGGGAGGACCACAATCAACCGGCTGGGGGCTGCCACCCATCAAAATTACCTCTGCATGAAGATCCCCGGACCGCATGGTGTGATCAACGTCCGGGGAAACCAAGACATGGCCCGTGCTCTATACGAGTGCGCTGCGGCCACAATCGGAAGTGTCAACCTCATAAAGACGCCCGAGGGGGAGGCTTCTCCCCCGGAACTAGACGTCGCTGCGCCACCGCCCGGGAGGCCCCTCCTCAAGGCGCGTCCGGAAGGGGGCCTCCAGAAGGTCCTGCTGTCCCCGGGCGACGAAGACAAAACTGTCCGGATGGGGGCGGAGCTCCCCGAGGAGCATGCAGGGCAACTTGCGGCTTTTCTGCGCGAAAACTCCGATGTTTTTGCGTGGAAGCCTTCGGACATGCGGGGCATCGCCCGGGCGGTCATTGAGCACAAGTTCGTAGTGGCCCCCGGTCACCCCCCGATCAAGCAGAAGCTGCGGAAACTCTCCCTCGAGCGCCAAGAGGCAATCAAGGTGGAGATCACCCGGCTCCGAGAGGCTGGGTTCATTCGGGAGGTCCTACACCCCGAGTGGCTGGCGATGTGGCGGATGTGCGTGGACTTCATCGACCTTAACTGCGCCTTCCCCAAAGACAACTTCCCGCTCCCGCGGATTGACCAGCTCGTCGACTCCACCGCGGGGTGCGAGCTCATGAGCTTCCTAGACGCTTACTCGGGCTACCATCAAGTCCGGATGGCGGAAGGTGATGAGGAAAAGACGAGTTTCATAACTCCCCTCGGAACCTTCTGCTACGTCCATATGCCCTTCGGGCTCAAGAACGCGGGGGCGACCTTCCAGCGCCTCATGACGCTGGTCTTCAAAGATCATGTCGGCCGCAGTGTCGAAGTCTACGTAGACGACGCGGTTGTCAAGAGTCCCCGCGCAGCCTCCCACATCGACGACCTGGCTGAAACCTTCCGCAACCTCCGCGCGTTCGGGCTCAAACTCAACCCAGAGAAGTGCGCCTTCGGGGTGCGCGGGGGGAAGCCCTAGGTTTCCTCGTGTCCCAGCGGGGCTTTGAGGCAAACCCCGAGAAGATTCGGGCATTCCTAGACATGCCCCCGCCGTGCTCCGTCAAGGACGTCCAGCGGCTCTCCGGCTGCCTAGCCGCCCTAAGCCGCTTCGTCTCCCGATTGGGGGAGCGAGGCCTCCAGTTCTTCAAGATCCTCCGAGGGCTCGAGGGGTTCCGCTGGACCCCCGAGGCCCAGGAAGCCTTCAACGACCTTAAGAAGTACCTCACGAGCCCCCCAATGCTCGTGAGTCCATCTCCAGAAGAGCCCTTGCTCCTCTACCTCGCCGCGACCCCCGTCGCCGTCAGCGTGGTCTTGGTGAAGGAGCAAGGGGGGCAGCAGCGTCCCGTGTACTACGTGAGTGAGGCCCTCCAAGGGGCCAAAACTCGGTACATGGAGATGGAGAAGATCTGCTACGCCCTCCTGATGGCATCCCGGAAGCTTCGCCATTACTTCCTCGGACATCCCATCACCGTCCCGTCATCCCTCCCCCTGGGGGAGGTACTGCGGAACAAAGAAGCCACCGGCCGGATTGGGAAGTGGGGAGCCGAGCTCGCCCCCTTCTCCCTGTCCCTTACCGGCCGCTCCGCCATCAAGTCGCAGGTCCTCGCCGACTTCGTCGCAGAGTGGACTCCCGCCTCTGGGTCCGGGGATGAAGACCTCCCTGTGCCGCCCCGACGCAGTGATCATTGGACTCTCATGTTCGATGGGTCGCTGTGTCTTGCCGGGGCTCGTGCGGGAGTAGTCCTCCAGAGCCCTGAGGGGAAGGAACTCGAGTACGCCGCGCGGCTCGAGTTCCCCGCAACCAACAACGTCGCCGAGTACGAGGCTTTGCTCCTCGGGATGCACCTTGTGCGCTCCCTCGGGATCTGGTGCCTCCTAGTCAAGGGGGAGGCATTTCGACGGCCTCAAGGCCCAGCATATCCCGCGAAGGAATAATGACCGGGCCAACACCTTGGCCCGGGCAGCAAGCGCCCGGGAATCGCTCCCCAAGGGGGCCTTCTTGGAAATTATCACGAAGCCCTCGGTGGCCTCCCCGGACACGGGCGACGAGCCTCACGTCCCGGAGGTTGCCGAGGTCACCCGGACTCCGTCATGGATGGACCCCCTCATCAAGGGGGAGGGGGACCCTCCTAGTGAGACCGAGACTAAGCGCCTCCGGGCTAAAGCCCGGGCATATCTCCTGCTGGAGGGGAGGCTCTACAAGCGGGGGGCTTCCGCCCTCCTGCGCTGCCTCCCCCGACCGGAGGGACTTCAACTTCTCAAAGACATCCACGCGGGGAGCTGTGGTTCTCACCTAGCCCCGCGCGCCATCGTGGCCAAGGCTCTCCGCAGGGCTTCTAATGGCCCACCGTCATGCGCGACGCGCGAGACCTCGTCTCCGCGTGCGACGCATGCCAGAAGATGGCCAAGGGCTCGAACCTCCCCCCTGTAGCACTGCAGACTATCCCATCACTTGGCCCTTCGTGCGCTGGGGGATGGACCTCTTAGTACCCTTCCCCCCAGCGCCCGGAGGATACAAGTATGCGGTGGTTGCGGTCGACTACTTTACAAAGTGGGTTGAGGCGGAGCCCCTGGCTAGCATCACGTCTCGGGCCGTTCAGCGGTTTTTCTGGAAAAACGTCGTTTGTCATTTTGGTGTCCCCCGGGAAATCACCGTGGACAATGGGACCCAATTCGATTCGGCTTATTTCCGGGAATTCTGCGAAGGCCTGGGGCTCGTCATCCACTTCGCCTCAGTGGCCCATCCCCGGAGCAACGGGGCTGTCGAGAGGGTCAACGGCGTAATCCTACAGGGGTTGCGCCGGAGGCTCGAGAAAACCGCTTCTAAGCGGGGTGCATGGGCAGAGGAGCTCCCTAGCATCCTCTGCTCCATGCGCATGACCCCGCCCCGGGCAACGGGACGTACTCCCTTCTCCCTGGTCTACGGGGCGGAGGCAGTCCTCCCCCCAGAGATTGGCTTTCGGTCGCTGCGGGTCAAGCTCCTGGAGGGAGCCACACCTGCAGCGTACCAGGCCAACGAGGCCAATCAGCACCTGGAGATCGACCTCGTGGAGGAGGAACGCGACCGAGCGCTCCTCCGCCACGCCATCTACGAGCGCGAGATGGCACTCGCATACAACCAGCGCGTGCGCGAGAGAGCTTTTCGCCTTGGGGACCTTGTCCTCAAGCGCGTGACGGACCCCCAAGCCCAGGGTAAGCTCTCCCCCAAGTGGGAGGGCCCCTACAGGATCTCCGCGGTCCTGGGCTCGGGGGCCTACAAGATCTCCAACCTTCAAGAGCAGGAGCTGAAGCACACGTGGAACTTGCGTTTACTTCGCAAGTTCTATGTTTAGCCTTACGGGCCTGTCCCCTCCCCCGGAGCGATCACGCCGGAGGGGAAGAAGGAACACTGTGCTTACTTTTCCTCCCCTTTCGCAACTTCGCAGGGGGAGGCATTGTACTTCATTTTATTAGCAATACATAGGTCTTGCTTTTCGACTGTCTCATTGCAGGTCCTTCTCATTACCGCCCCTAACGGCGATGCCCTCCCCGCGAGGATGCCCTCCCTGCGAGGATGCCCTCCCCGCGAGGAAGCCCTCCCCGTGAGGATGCCCTCCCCGTGAGGAAGTGGGCCCGGACCCAGCAAGTCCCTCCTGTAAGGCGGCTTACGATCAGCCCTCGTGGACTGAGGGTGTAAGCGGCAACCCGGTCCCCAGCGGCCGCGGTAACGAGTCACTTTGGGAGACTAGTCCCCTGCCCAAACACTCAAGACCCGTCATCGGGCACTTCCTCCTCCGGGAGTAGACGCTCTTCCCAGTGGGATGTCTAATGGCATTCTTGGATATTTGGTCCCCGGCGACTTTATTCCCGGCTCCCCGTTCTCACGGCGACCGGATGATTGCCTCCCGGTGACTTTATTCCCGGCTCCCCATTCTCACGGCGACCGGATGATTGCCTCCCGGAGACCTTATTCCCGGCTCCCCGTCCTCACGGTGACCGAACGATTGTCTCCTGGAGAAGTTACGGATTCCTCGGACATTTCTTCCCCGGAGATCTTATTCCCGGCTCCCAGTTCTCACGGCGACCGGCCGATCAACTCCTAGGAAGCTCGCCTCCGGAAATCTCATCGGGTTTTCTTGGATGTTTCTTCCACATGAGGCCTTATTCCCGTCTCCCCGTTCTCACGGCGACCGGACGATTGTCTCCCGGAAGGTCTTTCCCTTAGAAACCTCGTTTTAAAATTTTCTAACTTAGAAAAATTCCTATGCTACAGGTCACTTTCACTCCGGGGGCCTTGCTACCCCCACAGCGCGCGGAGCTACCCTCCGGCCCACTGTGGGCGGGGGGGGGGGGGATAAGGAACTCCCGGGTGTCGACCGCACTGCCCACGAGCAAACTTATCTCATTCTTGTCAAGAGGAGTTGTCCAGACCATCCAAGAAGAAAAAATAAAAAGACGACAAAGAAGAAAAGCAACAACACAGCTTTATTCATCGTCATCTTCCCCCTCCGGTGGGCATCGGAAATGGTACAACCCGGGTCCTAACCCGGGGGATTCTCTACATCCTAAGGCTCCTATGCCTAATACTCCCGGAGGCTCTCCGCTAGCTCCCGGGCCAAGTCCCGGTACAATGCGCGCACGCAGCGCCGAGCGTCCCGGAGCACATCTTCGGGCCAGAACTCGTATCCCACCGGCGGGAGTATCCAAAGAGGAGGTATCATCCGGAACCCCGGGCGCGGGGGGGGGGGGGGGGGACAATTCAGCTCGATGATTGTCAAAATTGTCCAAGTGCCACTCCGGATGCCACCTTAACCGGACGGGCTCCCGGATGGCGTCCCCGCTGCGCTTCCCGGAGACGAGACTTAGCAAGATCAGGGCCACTTGGGCGTCCCCCGGAGAGCCCCTCCCGGACCTTCGCCCGGCAGTAACCTCCCGGGAACCCTGGTAACATTGCATTCAATTCAAAGACTTAGAAAAAATTTCTAACTCTATTGCATTCCAAAATATCTTTTTACAAGTGTCTGGGGCTTCTTCTAAGAAGCTACCGGGATCAAAATCCTACGAAAAGGAAAAGGGTCCTAACTAAGACCCGGGGGGAGGCTCATACATTGTCATTGGCGTCCTCCCCCCGGGGGGCTTCCACTGGTGCCGGGGTCGGGGCGTCCGCTGCCGAAGGCGCCGGTGCCGGGAACCTCACCCAGATGATCTGGTCGTAGAAGCAACCGGCGAGCTGCTCCACCTCCAGGCGCGAGAGCTCGAAGAACTCGGGGAAGCTCCACGGGATGCGGCCCCCGATCGCCCGGGCGCCCACTTCCCGGTGCTCGATGAGCCCGGCCGCGGCCGCAACGACGGGGATCGCCCGGCCCCGAGCCCGGGCATCAGCAGCCTCCGGGATGACGGAGACCTGCGTGTTGAGAAAACGCACGGCCTCTGTAAGGGTCGCCGGGGGCACCTTCGAGCTGCCCCCGGAGCCTAGGCTTACGCCAAGGCTCTCGAGGGCTGAGCGGACGGAGCGGCCCGCGTCCGTGACCGCCCGGACGCTCGAGCCCTCGAGCCCTCGAGCTCCCGGAACGCCTCCTCCCTCGCCTTGGCCTCCTACCGAAGGCTGCCGTTGACGGTCTCGGAGACGTGGACCTGGGCCCGGACCCGGGCCAGCTCCCGGAGGGCTTCGTCGCGCTGCCCCAGGTAAGTCGCGGCCCTGTCGTCCGCGTCCTTAAGTAGCCGGCTGATCCGCTGCTGAAGGCCCCAGGTAACAGCCGCCGCCTACAAACTCTAGAGTTAGAAAAAACTCAAGTGCAGGGCACGAAGGAAGACGTCACCGACTCGGGTTACCTGGGCCTGGAGAGATTGACGGCCCCGGGAATGATCATGGAGCGTCCCCTCCGCAACGAAGGCCTGCACCTTCTGGGTCTGCAGGCCCTCCGTATAGCGGGCAACCTCCCCCGCGGAAAGCAGGGGGGTCTCCCGCCCGGAGCCGATTCCATCGCGGCTGGCGGAGGGTCCCCCGACCTGGGCGTCCGGCAGCGTAGTTGGTGTCTTCGTCGCCGAGGAGGTGGCCTTCGTGGAAGTGGCCGAGGAGCTGTCGGAAGAGGTCACCGCTCGGGGAGGGACCATCAGCCCTTTCCCCTTCCCGGGCGGGAAGGCCCCCGGGGCCTCTACTTCCGGAGGGACCTCGTAGACCGAGGGCCTCCCCCCTTCGTCCATGGGCCACTCCATCCGCGGAGGTGAGGCCTCCGCGAACCTCACCTCGAGCTTCTCTGGCTCCAAGGGGGCCAGGGGTGCTGGCGGGGCCGCTATCGAAGGCGGCGACGGGGCGTAGTTGGCCGAGTCGGAGGCCGCCCCGTCCGCGGCCGGTTCCTTCCCCCGAGCCTCAACAGGGCACTTCAGGGGAGGGGGTGTTGCTTCCTTTCGGGCCGGCGCCCGGGCGCGCTCGGTCCCGGGGGTCTCGTCCTGGGGCTTCGCCGGTGTCGCCGCCGGCGTCGTCGACGGGCCGGGGGCTTTTTGGACTCTGGCCTTTTTAGGCTCAGAGCCCCCGGCCGCGTCCTTCCCCCGCTTGTGCGACCCGGGGGTGGGGAGGGGCTTCCTCTCCGGGAGCTTCAGCCCGTAGGCCTCAGCCACCAGGTTCCAGGGGGGCCCTCCCCCACGAGGCGCACGACGCGCTCGTGCTCGTCGGCGAAGTACCTCCCCAGGAGGTTCTCCACCTTCTCCCGTGCCGCCGGGTATGGCCGGACTACAAGAGGTAAAGAGTTAGTCAAATTTTCAAAAATTTGTAAATGCAATGAAGCAGGTTACCGGGACTTACGTCGGGTCACCGGCTTGACTGGGGGCCGCTGCTCCGGGCCCATGCCGATCCCCCTCCGCCCGCGTATGAAGGGGGAGATCCTCAGGAGCGTCATCTCCTCGGCGGTGTCCCGCATAGAGTGGGTCTTCCAGGAGATGATCACCTTGCCGAGGAGCTCGAGCTCCTCGTCCGTCCACACCGGAGGCTTCGGTGCGGATGACCTACTATAAGAGGCGGGCTCCGAGGGGTACGTCACCTTGTTGTCCCGGACCCAGAGGTAGAACCACCTCCGGACCCAGTCGCCCCAATGGTCCTGGGAGGCTGCTGCCGGGTAGTCGGCCACCCGGGAAGGCAGCATCTGCACCATCACCGAGCCAAAGGGGGACTTGGGTGCCCCCTTCACCAGGTGGGAGCTCCGCGCCGCCGGTTCGTAGAAGTACCGGAAGACACGTAGGGTGGGCTCCCTCTCGGTCGCCGTCTCGAAGAGCCAGATGAAGATGCCCATCCGGACGATCGCGTTCGGGGTGAGGTGGTTGAGGGCCACCCCATACTCCTTCAGAAACTCCCGGAGCATGGGATGCACCGGGAGCCAGAGCCCCGCCTCCAGGAAGGCCTCGAAGGCCACGACCTCTCTGGGCCTGGGGCGGGGGGCTCCGTCTTTCTTCACGGGGACCCGGATGTCCCCGTCCTCCATGACTCCACGCTCGACCATGGACTCAGTGTCCTCGGCCGTGAACTCGGACGCCCAGAGGAAGTCCGGAGCGACCTCCTCCAGGGCCACCTCGGTCGTCTTCGCTCGACCCTTCGGTGCCATCAGGTCAGTTTTTTCTGGAGATTAACTTTGTAGGGGGCTACATCTAAAAGTTCCGGGAACTAGTTACCGGAAGGTGGCTACCGGGAGAGTTAAACGCGCTAAGGCTGAGAAGTTTGGAATGAAGTAACCGGGCCCCCCAAGGCCCTATTTATAGAGGCGAGCCGTGGTCCAGATGGGCGCCACGTCGCACCCCGCGGAGCAATCTGGACCGTTGAAGTTCAAACCGTGCGGGGGAAACGAAGGGACTGGCGTGCGAATCGAGGCCCCGGTTCGAACCGCGAGCGCATTTATGGCGAAGCGGCGCGGCCTTAAGCGCGGGGCATGGAAGCCAAAGCGTCACGGCTCTGGTGACATGGTCCGGAGATTTTCCCGGTGGCACGTACCATACCCACCAGGGACTCGAGCACCGTCCCCGGGGGGCATGGGGGGCTGCTGTTGGGGGAAATCTCCGCGGGACTAAGTCCAGATAAGTTGCGTCACATTCGCCCGGGAGTGTGGCCTCCGGGGCCTTCCCGAGCGCCACCATTGGCCCGGGGACGTGGCCTCCAGGGCCTCGCCGGGCGCCGCCTTTTGGCTCCCGGGACTTGGCCTCCGGCGCCGGTCCCGGGCGCCGCTTTTTGCCCGGGGACTAGGCCTCCGGGGCCTCCCCGGGCACCGCCATTTTGGCCCCCGGGACATGGCCTCCGGTGTCGGTCCCGGGCGCCGCCTTTTGGCTCCCGGGACCTGGCCTCCGGCGCCGGTCTCAGGCGCTGCCATTTGCCCGGGGACTAGGCCTCCGAGGCCTCCCCGGGCGCCGCCATTTTCCCGGGGACGTGGCCTCCGGTGCCTTCCCAGGGCGCCGCCTTTTGGCTCCTGGGACCTAGCCTCCGGCACTGGTCCCGGGCGCCGCCATTTGCCCGAGGATTAGGCCTCCGGGGCCTTCCCGGGCGCCCCCATTTTGGCCCCCCGGACTTGGCCTCCGGCGCCGGTGCCGGGCGCCGCCTTTTGGCTTCCGGGACCTGGCCTCCGGCGCCGGTCTCGGGCGCCGCCATTTGCCCGGGGACTAGGCCTCTGGGGCCTCCCCGGGCGCCGCCATTTTCCCGGGGACGTGGCCTCCGGTGCCTTCCCCGGGCGCCGCCTTTTGGCTCCCAGGACCTGGCCTCTGGCGCCGGTCCCGGGCGCCGCCATTTGCCCGGGGACTAGGCCTCCCCGGGCGCCGCCTTTTGGCACCCGGGACCTGGCCTCCGGCGCCGGTCCCGGGGCTCATTGCCCTGCTAAAGGTAAAGTCTCGAGTTGTTTATCACGTGCAGGTCACGCGAGGAGCGCCTCGGGAATCAACGACTACCTGTCAAGCATCCAAGACATTTGATCGAGAGAAGGACGTCACTACCCCTCGATCCGACGGTGGCTTCAGGGGTAGATAGGTCTTTTTGCTTCTTTTTGGGGCTATAAATATCCCTTGTACCCCTCAGTTGTAAGCAAGTGATTCATTTGTTGGAATAGCTAAAAACTAACAGGTGTGCTCCGGAAGCCTCTCCCCCAGAGAGAGCCTCCCCAGCCGACTCCGGTCGGGAGCGCACCAACAGGACTAGGGCCCCCACCGGGACCCGAACCTGTATAAATCCTCATGTCATTTCTTGTGCTTGTCAGGCGGGGGAGGACCGGTCATCCGGTCAACCCGCGCTGCGTAATCTTCGCTAGGATCGTTCACAAAACCTGCAGGGGTATTCGCAATACCACGACACAACTAATCAAGTACTTAACTTGAACATGATCCAGAATTCCACAAGTTTGAACAAGCTAGTACATATGGCTTAATCATAATCAATAAACAGCAGCAAGACATAATCTCAAGATCAATTCACATGATTTCGGGATTTAATTCGAAGTTACTCTAGAAGTAATCACTATACCACCCAATTTCAAAGCCATCTATCCTTTTGCTCATGTAATGTGAGGATCAATTACTTCTTACAGATATGCTTCAAGAACTCAAGTCAACAACAATGCACATATACATGAACTGTTATCTGCAATTTACCTCAAGAAAGAATCAATTAAACATCATAAACGAAACATATTTCGATCAGCATGAACCACCTGAATATTAATTCAATTGACTTCTAGGCAAACTACGAATTTTGTACAGAATCTTTAGGCATAAGCTGATTAGGCAGATTTGAAATCAAAGCCACAATTTGAATACAGCTACAACTCCAATATGCAAGCAATGAAAAGCCCAATTGGGTATCAAACTTTTGCGGACTAAAACAATCAGCCTGCCAAGGCATAGGTTAACTCCTCATGTGCTGTATAGGATACAAGATCTTCAGGCATCAACTAACTAATTCAGAATTGCAACCATCCAAATAATGTTTTGGATTCCAACCTTCAGGTAACAAGGTTCAATTATAATTGTAAAGAACTCAAAACAGCTTGCAGCTATCAGCCCATCAATACTCAGTTCTGAATCCCAACTTGACAAATCTATGAATCAAAAGAGGATTTTGAATTCTGAAAACCACCACTAAATCAGGGTTCAGACAAGAGCAGGGCATAAAACACCAATACGAAGATCCGCTTGCTAAGTCTCGATGTAATCCTAAATTTACAACATCTTGTAAGGTCGTGGTCGAAATCACATACAGGTCATGAAGTGGGCAACGATGGCGCAATGCAATGGTCGGCGGCGGTGGAGAATCGAAATCATGGTGGCGATGGTGGTCTGGGAGCGAAAAAGTAGACGGTGGTGAGGCTAGGGTTTTGCGCGCGCGAGCAAAGATAATTGGAAATGTGTTTGGTTCGAATGGAGGGAAAATTCCAGGGTTTATTTAGAGAGGACTTATTCTAACGGTTCAACACAGCTACCCGTTAGTACAATATAATTTCTTCTAGCAGTTAACATTAATAAATCATTAGAATAATTAGGTTTTTACTAACAGTTCCATAGTGGTAACCGCTAGAAGAGGACACTTTTTCTAATGGTTTGACAATACGAACTGTTAGTAAAACACAATTTCTTCTCCTGCTTCGATGGTATCAACAGATAGCACACAATGGTGTTGTTCCATGTATTACCTGTAAAATGACAGGCATATATAGTTACAAGCTAGAGCAGACATAAGTAAATATTTATTGCATGTGCTTGATTGCATAGCCACAGTAATCACAAGTTTAACATCATGATCAGCATATATATTAATTTTTTCAATTATTACTTATGTCGATCACTTACATTAATTGCAAAATAGTCAAGAATGGTTGTCAACCCATAATCCTTCTTCGTGATTGTCTGACAGGTAACTTGTTTTGTCAATATCTTTGGTAGGGACAGATGGAAGAATTCCATCTAAAAATGGAGGTAGTTCGTCAAACTGATGATACTCTTCTTCATCCACAACGTCTTCGACCCCAACAATACGTCTCTTATTGTGAAGGACAATGTGCAACTTTCAATTGGCAGGGTCAACGATGTAGAATACCTGTGTGGCTTGCTCAGCAAGTATAAATAGATCGTCTTGGTGTGCGACTCTACTGAGATCGACGAGAGTAAACACGTAATTGTCGACTTTAACACCTCGAGGGATTTCGACCCATTGGCATCAAAACAAAGGAGTATTAAATAATACGTAATCAAGCTCCCATATTTCTTCAATAACACCGTAATATAAGTTGAGTGCCCTTACTGTCCTGGCATCCTCCAAAATAGCAAGTAGTGTCACTTCACTACATTGCATAGTACTCTTCTCATCCTGAGTTCTTGAGTAAAACGAATAGCTGTTGATGTCGTACCCTTGCCAAGTCCCTACAGTAAATCTTGGCCCTCTGGACAACCATGTAACAGCTTCACTTACAGAGCCCTCAGAAGCTCGCAGGACTCTATTTTCAATCCACCAAGCAAACTTCCTATTATGTTCTCTGGTGATCCAAATATCTAGCTTCGAAGGATTCTGTTTCCGTAACATTTCCTTGTGCTCGTGTATGTATGGCTCCACCCCCGTCATGTGTTGTAACACCCAAAAATGTGCTTTTGCATACAGATCACTGGAGGGGACGACTGCTTTGAATCCAATCGTTCCAATGCCCTAAAGCTTGCCCTCGTGCCGGGACTTAGGAACGCCAATTGGGTCAACCTCGGCCATATGGTTGGTGCAAAATTCAATCACCTCCTCAGCAGCATAACCTTCAATGATACTGCCCTCAGGCCTATGATGATTCCTTACATATCCCTTCAAGATACCCATAAATCTCTCAAATGGATACATGTAGTGCAGGAACACGGGTCCACAAAACTTAATTTCTCTAACAAAGTGAACAATTAGATGGACCATAACATCCAAAAAAGATGGAGGGAAATACATCTCGAGCTGACACAGAGTTGTAGTCACATCACGTTACAAATCATCCAGTCCATCTGGATCAATTACCTGCAAGGACACAGTTGCAACAAATATTCAGATCAAAAAATCTGGCAAGTTCCATGAATTAACTTAGGAGGAATACACACTTACCTTGCAAGATATTGCGTTGAAGAAATAACATAGCTTTGTAATTGTCTCTCTGACTTTGACTGTGAGAATGTCTCTGATAGCAATGGGAAGCATTTGTGACATCAGTACATGAAAATCATGAGACTTCATACCAACCAGTTTCAAGTCCTTCATGGACACAAGTTTTTTCAAGTTCGTAGAATACCTGCATGGAACTTTGACACCATACAGGCACTGACATAGTTCTGTTTTTTCACTTTTTGAAAAAGTATAGCAGGCCGGGGGGAGGTATGTATGCTTTCCCTTCTCCAACGGTGCAAGCTCAGTCCTTATGCCCATTTCCAGCATGTCACGGCCAACTTTGATGCCATCTTTCGTCTTTCCCAGAATGTTTAACAACAAACCAATCAAACTGTCACAAACATTTTTCTCTACATGCATGACATTGATGCAATGTCGAACTTGTAAGTGCTCCCAGTATGGCAAATCGATCTCTTCTTCCAAACATTTTTTTTGGAGGCTTCGAACATTTACCAAACTCAACTTTGATGTCCTTCACACGCAAGTAAAGCTCCTTACCAGTCACAAACACTGGGGCTGATCCTTTCTCAGGCTTCCCATTAAATGACTTCCTCTTTTTACAGTAGGCGTGATGCATCGAAGAAACCTGCGATGACCCATGTACACTGTTTTTCTATAGTTCTGTAACCACATGCTTTTAGTTTCATCTAGGAAAATAG
Source organism: Pharus latifolius (assembly GCA_019359835.1). NCBI lineage: Eukaryota > Viridiplantae > Streptophyta > Magnoliopsida > Poales > Poaceae > Pharus > Pharus latifolius. The sequence goes on along the minus strand of CM033321.1, from coordinate 36,071,125 downwards.
GACAAGCCTTGCCTCCTTTTGTACTATACCCAGACAAATTTCTGTAGGCCGGGAAATCATTTATGGTGCAAAATATCATGGCCCGCAATATGAAATCACTCGCTTATATGCACCACTCGCACCCCTTTGCTCCACAATTTTTGTAAGTCATCGATTAAAGGCTCTAGAAACACATCAATATCATTCTCAAGCTGTCTGGGTCTTGAGATTAGTAACGACATCATGATGTACTTGCGCTTCATACATAACCAGGGAGGGAGATTGTAGATGCATAAAAGAACCGGCCAAGTGCTATGCCGTGTGCTCATATTTCCGTGTGAATTCATACCATATGTACTCAGCCCAAACTTTATATTCCTCACTTCACCGCCAAACTCACCAAATATTTTGTTAATGTTTCTCCATTGAATAAATCAGCTGTATGTCTTAGTTTTCCGTCTTGTTTCCGGCCTTCAACATGCCAACGCAAGTACTTCGCATCTTTCGGATTTGCAAATAGCTGTTTCAATCTAGAAATCACAGGCAAATACCACACAGTTTTGGCCGGAGGCCCTTTCTTTACCTCGTCACATCTAGTGTGATAAATTCGGTCCCTATGCTTATACCACGATGCACCACATCTAGGACAAACATGCAAATCCTCATACTCGTTACGGTATAGCCCACAATCATTTGGGCATGCATGTATTCTTTGATTTCCATTCCCAATGAACACAACAGTTTTTTGGCCTGGTAAACCGATCTTGGCAACTCATTTCCCTCGAGAAGCATGCCTGGTAAAAGATCTAATAGCGCCGTGAAACTCTTATCGCTCCAACCATAACTTGTCTTCAAGTTATATAATCTCAGCACAGAAGACAAATTTGTAAATTTTGCACATCCAGGGAACAAAGGCTTCTCAGAATCAACAATCAATTTCTCAAATTCACCAAAGTAGTTTTAGCGATAATCTTCTTCCACATCACGTAACATTTCATCTAAATTGTCATCATCTACATGCACATCCGAAAGAACATTATCAAAGTTCTGATGATCATCATTACTGCAATACACTTCTGGGTCCTGCTGATTGGTAGCGGTGCTCGTTTACTCAAGATCTTCGCCATACCATATCCAACGGGTATATCGTGCATTAAAACCACGATGAATTAAATGGCTCTTAATCTGATCAGAGTTGCTAAACCTCTTTAAGTTCATACAATCTATACAAGGACAAAGCATATCTTTCTCTCCCTTCTTCGCCTTTGCTTGCTCAACAAATTTAATAAACCCATTCACACCCTCCAAATACTCAAGAGTAGTACGTTTTATTCCATACGTCCAATATTCTCGGTCCATCTGCAATTAATTCACAAAATTGACAAATTGAAAAAAATAATTAATGACTCAGGGCATGCATTCATGAAACATGATCAATTAGGCCATATGTATACAGCTACATTAATGGATATATGATGCATTAATTGTAAGAGCCAGCTAGCTAGCTTATTAACTTCAGCCATAAATCATTCCTAGCTGAACTTCAGCAAGCTATAGCTAGCTAGCAAACCTCTTATCTTGGACCTATAGCTAGTTTAATTGGGAGTAGATAGAGAGAGGGAGAGAGTGATCGAGAGAGAGAGAGAGGTGATGAGAAGTTTACATTACCGAGAGGGATCGAATTAACTTCCTTCTAGCTAGCTTGCCCAGATCACTCTAGCTTGGAGCGTGGAACGGTAGAAACTTAACAGAGAGATCGAGGATGCAGAGCAAGGGTCGAGTGGGTTAATTAATTTGCGGAACTTTTACTAACGGTTCAAAAACACAACTGTTAGTAAACTTTACTTTCGTCTAATGGTTCATACATAAATAACCGTTAGACTAAATAATATGGTTTTACTAACGATTACAGAAAACAAACCGTTAGTAAAAATTTATCTCTTCTAACGATTCATACAGTAATAACCGTTAGAGTAAATAAGATGGTTTACTAACTGTTACAGAAAACAAACGGTTACTACAATTTTCTCTCTTCTAACGGTTCATATTATGATAAACGTTAGAATAAATGATGTGATTTTCACTAGCAGTTTCGTAAGACTTAACCGTTAGTAAAAAATTGCTTCTCCACTGCAGACCTTGTACACTAATGGTTTTCTTTCAGATTGCGTATAACAGTTAGAAGATATGGGTTAGTAGACTGCATTTCTGTAGTAGTGATAGACGTGTAAGTAACACAGTTGATTTAAATTTTGATCTGACTAGCTAATTAATGATAACATATTAACCGACAATGCTAAATTAAATGCAGGCTTTCAAAAATTATGTTACCGTTGGAGGGAGGCATGACGTGTCGAAGGGCACAACAATTTCTTGGAAAGAATGACTTTTGTAATATAAATTGAATGTGAGAATTGGTGTATGTTGACGAGGATTGACACCCGGGTCACTTCTAATAAACTTCTGGTTCAAGACAGGTTCGAACCAGACATGTGTCTGGAGATGCGAACTCAAGCTATTCTGAGAGGCATCACCACGAGGTCGCAAGCTTTACGCGATCAAGTCGCAGCTTTACGCGGTCAGACCGTAAGCCTTGCGCGGTCAGAAGTTCGTGGGCTATACGCGAACTACACATTCGGGATATTACGCGGTCAGCCGAATCCCGCGGTCAGAACATCTGCCGATCAGGATACCTGGGATCTATCTATTCGGTTGTCCATACGACAGGATATTCTAAGTATCCCGAAGATTCCTACACGTGGAAAATCAACCGTCAGGAGGTTAACACGTACAGTTATCCATGAATAACACGTGTTTAACCTACGTGGAGGTTATGAGCAGTTTCAAAAACCGTATCCAACCGTCCGTGCAACCGATTGATGCAGTTTCCTTCACATGGCACCCTTTCAAGCAGTATAAAAGGATGGCATGAAGTATCAATCAAGGGGGGATCGAAGTTAGCCAAGTCTACAGCACACCTCATATAGCATTTTTAAGTCTTCTTTAGCTTATCTTTGTACACTTTTACAGGAAAAATCCTTGCCTGTGAGGACTTTTCCTTCCATTTGTAAACATTTTACCACACTTAGTGAAATCTCAACAGGACGTAGGGCTTTTACTCCCACCATCGAGGGCCCGAACCTGTCTAAATTCTCTGTGCTCCTGTTCACCATTGTTCAGCATACCTTCCCGAAGGGTCATCTTGAAAGGTCTCACTATTACAAATTCTGCATAAGTTCGGCTGAGGACTCCGAGTCCGAATCGTCGACATATGTGTGCATGTGTATTGGTGTACTTGTGAATAAATCCAATTTGTGAATAATTAAATTCAATCTATTCAATGTGTGTATCTCTGTATTGGTGTATTTGTGAATGTACCTTTTTAATTTGTATCTGTAGCTTCTAATGGTTCGAATGTACCTTTTTAATTGGTGTATGTAGCTTTTCGTAACATATCCTAACGGTTACTAACTCAGAACTGATAGAATAAAAATTCTTCTAATGGTTCGTTTTGACAACCCGTTAGAACAAGGGTCCTCTCTTCTAGCAGTTACTACTAAAGAACTGTTAGAAGAAATTATTCTAACGGTTTGTTTTGTCAACCCGTTAGAACAAGGCTCCTCTCTTCTAGCGGTTACTACTAGAAAACTGTTAGAAGAAATTGTGCTAGTACTAACGGTTTAGTTTATTTAACCGTTAGAATAAGGCTCCCTCTGATCGAACCATTACCAGCTCTCTTCTAGCGGTTCATAACCTGGAACCGTTAGAAGAAATTTTGTAATACTAACGGTTGCGATAAGTGAATCGTTAGAATAAAGTAAGCTATTCTAATGGTTCTTTAATATAGAACCGTTATAATATAGTTATTGTACTGACGGTTTTGTAACCGTTAGAGTAGTGCTAGGCTTGTTCTACCATGCCGATCACTAGCGATATGAGAACCGTTAGTACATATGTTTTTGAACTGTTAGTGAAAAGCATTTCTATAGTAGTGTATTTCTCGATCTCTCTCTCCATGGCCTCCTGCGACCATGGAAAGGTATAAACAAATAGCTTGATTCTCTTTCTGTGGTCTCTTGCGATCACGGAAAGGCATAAACGAATAACACAGATATCTTTTCGTGGTCTCCTGTGATCATGGAAAGGCACAGTCAAAGGACTCACATCTCTCTGCATGGTCTGTTGCGATCACGGAAAGGCACAGACAAAGGACTCACATCTCTCTCGTTCCTTGGACCTTTTACTGGTCAAGGCATTGGATGAGATGCAAATCCCTCGTTCAAAAATCAAACCCATAATCCATCCATTTTATGGGATAATTCCTGGTCCCTCGATGATGCCAATGGGACAGGTGGTACTCCCAGTCACGCTGGGTGAACCGGATAATTTTTGAACAGAGTTAGTTACTTTCGATGTAATTGATTGTGATTCGGCTTATAACGCGATTTTTGGCAGGCCAACTCATGCTAAATTTATGATGGCGACGCACTACGCCTATCAGTGCATCAAGTTACCTGGCCCCAAAGGCGTGATCTCGGTCTGAGGTAGCCATAATGTAGCATTTACTTGCGATCAGTTATCATTGGAGCTCGTGGATCAACTTCCCCTTCGGGATGTCAAAGTTACCACCACGGGTGCTGATATGATCAAGGTCGCCCCTCGACCAGAGGAAAAGCTAAAACTGGTTCCATTATGCCCAGATGATCCATCTAGAACAATTCGGATTGGGTCAGGCCTGGATGACAAATAGGAACTCGAGCTGGTTACCTTCCTCTGGGCTAATGCAGATGTGTTTGCGTGGAAACCATCCGACATGCCCGGTGTCCCAAGGAAGATAATTGAGCACAGGTTAGCAATTCGACCTAGACAGCAACCAATAAAGCAGAAGCTTAGGCACTTTGCTGTTGATCGACAAGAAGCTATCCGAGCGGAGTTAGATAAGCTCCAAGCAACCGGGTTTATTCGAGAAGTTGAACATCCAGAGTGGCTTGCAAATCCGGTCATTGTCTGTAAGTCAAATGGTAAGTGGCGCATGTGTGTCGATTACACCAACCTAAACAGTGCCTGCCCAAAGGATGATTTCCCCTTCCCCGCATCGATCAGTTGGTCGATTCTACTGCGGATTGCGAACTGATGAGTTTTCTGGATGCTTACTCAGGATATCATCAAATTAGCATGGCAGAAGAAGATGAAGAGAAGATTGCCTTCATCACACCATTTGGCACCTACTGCTACGTCACAATGCCATTTGGTCTCAAGAACGCCGGTTCCACGTACCAGCGCTTGATGCAAAAGACCTTTTCTTCCCAGATGGGGCGTAATCTTGAAGCTTACATAGACGACTTGGTTGTAAAAAGATTGAAAAGCTTGACTCATGATCTTGCTGAGGCCTTTTGTAATTTAAATCGATTCAAAATAAAATTAAACCCGGAAAAGTGTTCTTTTAGTGTTTCATCTAGTAAACTGTTAGGTTTTCTCGTTTGTTCTAGAGGGATAGAGGTTAATCCCGAGAAAATCAGGGCCATCGAGCAAATGAGTTCTCCTTCGACCATGAAGGAAGTCCAGTGCCTAGCAGGTCGCATGGCGGCTTTAAGTCGATTTATATCGCGACTAGGTGAAAGGGGATTACCTTTCTTCAAAGCTCTCCCCAAGCACCATGGTTTTGCCTGGTCGGATGAAGCCGAGAAAGCATTCCAAGAGGTTAAAGCATATTTATCTAGTCCGCCAGTGTTGGTTTCCCCGGTCGCAAGGGAACAGCTACTTCTTTATTTGGCGGCCACACCTCATGTGGTCAGCGCCGTCCTGATCGCAATAAGAGAAGGTGTGCAACGACCTGTCTATTACATAAGCGAGGTACTTCATGGTCCTAAGGAGAGTTACCCTGAGGTCCAAAAGATACTTTACGCGCTACTGATGGCTTCCCGCAAATTACGACATTAATTTCAGGCACATAAAATTACAGTGCCCTCGTCCTTCCCCTTGGGAGATATAATCCGAAACCCAGAGAAATCTGGTCGAATTGCGAAGTGGACTGTGGAACTTGGAGCGTTTGACATCCATTTCACCCCTCGCATTGTAGTCAAGTCTCAAATCCTTGTAGATTTTGTGGTCGAATGGACTAACCCTGACCATCCAATGCAAGAGTCCAAAGATTTGTCGTACACCGACTATTGGACGATGTATTTTGACGATTCTCGAAGTTTCCAACACTCGGGAGATAGAGTTGTTTTAGTAACACCTCAAGGCGACCAACTCAAGGATGTCATTCAATTACATTTTGTTGCTACAAATAACGCAGCAAAGTATGACGGTCTTATTACAAGGCTCTGGGCAGCAAAATTCCCCGAAGTCCGTCAATTAGTGGTGAGGGGAGACTCACAGCTAGTCGTAAACCAGGTAAACAAGGAGTACAGCACCTCCGATGAGACAATGGCTCATTACCTAGGGGAAGTGAGGAGATTGGAAAAACACTTCAGTCATTTCGAAGTCCAATACATCCCGCGAAAGGACAATATTCTCGCAGACCAATTATCCAAAATTGAGTCCTCACGTACATCTACTCCGGCAGGGGTGTTCGTTGAACACTTAGAGCATCCTTCGATCATGACTACAGTCGAAGATGACCAGGTAACAGTCTTCGTTACCAACCTTGGACAAGAAGGGGATTGGACTCATCCATTGAGGGTCTATCTCGAACATGGGACCTTGCCCAAGGACAAAACCGAAAGCGATCGGTTAATTCAAAAAGCGCGCCTATACAAACTTATAGAAGGAGTTTTGTATAGGAAGGATACTCAAGGAGTATTCATGCGTTGTATTACTCAAGAAGAAGGTAAGTCCCTCTTGAAAGAAATCCATGAGGGTGTGTGTGGTGCGCAGGCATCATTTCGTACACCGGTCGGAAAAGCTTTCCGACAGGGCTTTTTCTGGCCTTCGGCACTCAATGATGCCAAGAATTTGGTCAAGACATGCCCCCAGTGTCAATTTCATGCCAGACAGGTTCATCAGCCCGCGTATGCCTTGCAAACTATCCCATTAGCGTGACCCTCCGCGGTCTGGGGGATGGATATTGTAGGACCTATGCCACAGGCCATTAATGGTTACAAATTCCTGTTAGTAGCCATTGACACGTTCACAAAGTGGATTGAAGCTGAGCCAGTCCGCAATGTCACCGCTGCTCCGGCACAGAAGTTCTTTCATAAGAACATCGTTACTCGATTTGGTGTTCCAAGTCGTCTCATTACTGACAACGGTTCCCAATTCTTTAGTGGCCTCTTTCTAGACTATTGCGATAATATTGGAACCAAAGTGTGCTTTGCTTCTGTAGCTCATCCACAGAGCAATGGTGCTGTCGAACGCGCCAATGGGTAAATATTACAAGGCATCAAGAAACATGTTTTCGATCACCTTAAGATGCGCTCAGGGGCTTGGGTGGATGAATTCTACTCCGTTCTATGGGCACTACGCAATACCTGTAGTCAGGCCACTGGTGAGTCACCTTTCCAGTTGGTATATGGCGCTGAGGTGGTGTTACCTACGTAAATCCATATTGGTTCTGTCTGAACAGATCAATTCGACCAGATTGATCAGATCGAACAACGTACCCATGATTTAACCATTCTCAAAGAAAAGTGTGATCAAGCGTTGATATGGTCAGCGGTATATTTGCAAGCTTTGCGAAAATATCACAGCAGAAGGGTGCGGCCGCGTAGTCTTCACGTGGGTGATCTGGTTTTACGAAAAATACAAAACCAATCTAACCGCAATAAGTTCTCTCCTCAGTGCGAAGGCCCTTACGTTGTTGTTTCAGTACCGCGACCAGGATCGGCTCGGTTAGCAATGGAGGATGGTAGAATCTTATCCAATACGTGGAACATTGATCAACTGCGCAAGTTTTACGTGTAAGTTTTCCAATTTTTTTTCCTGTTCAATTAGCATAATTTAACAAAAACTTCATGAATACTTTTCTTCAGTTCATGTTATGTTCGTTTCCTTTATTTGCCATACCTATATCGGGCCTGGCTCGGGGGCTGATCGTCGATGATCATCTTGTTACAAATATCTAAACCGGATTCATTGGCCGATCTCATGGTCGCATCCAGCTGAGACATCCCTCAATAAGCCGTTCCTCAACGCACACAGGACTTACTGGCATGTTCTTGATCATTCGAGTGGCTGCCAGTTCGTAATAAGGTTGGATGTTGTATTGAGGTCAATATCGATTCGATTGGATGATTATATCTAGGTTAAAGCATTTTCCTGAGTGTTCATCATGCCCATATTTTTCTAGAAATTATAATACTAAATCTTGAGTATTTGTGATTTCTGGAAGGGGCTAAGAGGATATGGTCATGCTATGAAACAAAGAAAGTATCACTCTTTTCCAAAAATTTAAGGCACGCATTCGCATGTTGTAAATGTAATTTTACAGGTATAGTTATTGAGAGAGATCATCACAAAAAATCAAATGAGGCCTAGCTCTTTCAGTAGATCTTCGACTAGAGGCTTGACTTCTTCAGAGATGGCTTTAAATTGATCACTCTCGATATCTGCATCTCCTACCACTGGCTTCAAATTCAAATTTGGGTTGTGGTGGAATCGTAATCTGAAGAGAATGGCAGAGGCTACGGATCTGACATTTGACCTTAGCGCCTCTTCCTGCCGTTTGGTATCTTCAGGAAGATACTTGAGGAGTGATTCGGCTTGGGCCATGACCAGTGTGGTTAACTCGCTAAGGCTTGGATTGTCTTTTTGCGACTCGATCACATCTGTTTTTAGAAGAGTGGCCATCATCTTCAGCTTTTCGAAGATGTCTGATTGAGTACCACTGCAGGAGGAAATTGTTTCGTTCAGTCCCTTATTCTCCATGCTGGCAGTATCAATTCTCAAGCTTTGCAACTCGATGGTCGTCTGAAGGTTTCTGTTCTTTGCTGAAAGACGGCTTATTTAATCCTCTTGTGCTGTACAAACATAGTAAACATTTACTATAAGTAAAGCTCGTATGATGTGAAGTTTTCTTCTGGTCGGGAGTGTACTTACAAGAAAGCTTTGATTGCGCGTCGCGACGTTCCTTCTCCAAAGAAGAATATCTCGCAGCTGCAGCTTCTTCTTCATTCTCTCGATCAGTCATGCTCTTGTGCAGCAAGGCATTTTCTCTGTAGTAAGAAAGACAACCAGTTATGCTTAAATACGGATTCAAGTTAACATGAATGAAGAGCACTATACTTACTGTTCTAGCTGGCTGCTCTTCCGTTGTGCGACCTCAATATGCTTTGCCATAGCTGTTGACTTGGTCGCCACCCGGGTCAAGTCCTGGAACACGATAAGAAATTTCTCTTAAGACTTGAATGTTCTAGAATTTTTTGCGAGTTGGAAAATAAAAATTGTTCATACCTCTATGTAATCGCTAATTGAGTCGCTCTCAACATCATCATGAGGTCTAACTTCAGGACTTGTTGTGTCCGCGATAGGGGCAGTAGATGACTTTTCCTGTTGTTCCCCCTCTATGACTGGGACTTCGGTTTCCATCCCTCGGGAACGGATTTCCTCTGCCATTCCATCCACGATGGCCCGAAGAACCTCTTCGGCCACGAGAATCGGGCTTGGCTCTCCCACGACCTCTGTAGTGGGTGTACCATGGCTTGTCGAGGTCACCGGGGTACTGGGTGCAGCATCCCTACACCAACAGACAGACACATTGTAGGGTGAAGAAGCCTCCCATCGATCATATTTAGATGACGATAGGTAAATTTCTCACTTTATCCGAAACCGCACCCACGGTTTGGGTTTCGTTGATGTACACCCAAGAGAGAGGAGCTTGATGGCTTCTCTTGGGGAAGAGTCTCCTTCCATCCTTGTTTTCCTTCTCTTAAAGAGGACGGTAACCTCTTCTCCCTGTATGAACACAACTCAATAGATGTGCACAGAGGAATGAAAACATGCAAGATTGTGAGAAATCTTACCATAGTCACTCCTATCGGAAGGGGAGGTGTTGCAAGTCCTGAGGCTTCATGAGCTTCAGGCACTAGGGTTCCACCCGAAACCACTGGGTTATCAGTGGAAACGGGGCCCACTATAGCCAATTCTGTCCCTGCGGCCAGGGACAAGACTTCGTCGACCACAAGGGAAGTCGACCTCTCTGGGACGCTTGTTCCCATGGACTTAACTTCCCAAGCTGGATGTGCCCTTTCACGCAGGGGGCTTATCCGATTCTTCACGAAGTCGCGTATGATATCACGCACTGTCAAGCCTTGCTGGACTAGGTGAAGAACGGGAAGGGAGTCTAACTCACTAGCTTTCTCCGGTCGGGTGTTCGCGAACCATAGTCCGCTCTCTGATGGAGGGGTGCAGTAGAACCATTTATGGTACCACCCATGAACAGTGTCCCGTAGGGAGAGAATGGGTACTCTTTCTTCTCCCTTATACGGAAGTAGATGCACCCAGCGGCATTGGCACTTTTCGACCATGCCGAAAAGTAGAAGTGTCGGAAAAGCTCCACGCTTGGAAGCATTCCGATGAAGGCTTCACAGAGGTGTTGGAAAATCGCCAAAATAAGGACTGCATTTGGGTGGAGATTCACTAACTCCAGCCCATAGTGATCCAAGATTCCCCGCAGAAACTCGCTTTCTGGGAATCGGAACCCGCAGCGCAGGTATTCCTCGAAGATCACCAATTCGCCCTCTTGGAGGATTGGGGTTTCTTGATCTTTCTTCACTGGCCGCCAGTTGATCAGCAACCGTAGGGGGAGAATCTCTTCTTTTTCTAGTTCCACTAGACTCTCTTCTGTATGGTGGACGGATCGGCTCCAGGACGCCATTACTATGAAGGATTGAGGAAAAAAGTGGTGACTTTGGAGACGACGAAGACGAGGAATACAGAAAAGGGTTTTGTGCGGCAGGAGGGTCTAAGACAACGAAGGGTTTTTGGCTTCTCCAGTAAGCTACCTCTTCCTTTTATATGTCTGAGACAACCCTTCGCCGAATATTTTATTAATTTCCGATAATGAGTCTCTTTCCTCTTGAAACCCATTATCCCTACCCAATAATGAATCCGAAATGAAATGTGTTCTTATCATTTTATTTCGCATTCGGGGGCTATGGTACGGATAAAAATATTGGATATTTCCCAAATCTTTATTATGGGAATAATTCTTTTTGACTGTGTAATAAGTTTATAGTGTTTACACTGATCGCAACATATTCCTATGATATGTGTGATCACGACAGCTATGGTCACTGTATGGCCAAAAGGTTGTTTGTTCTATGATCGTTCTGACCGCAGTCTACAGTCTCAATGTTATTCTGAGACCGGAGAATTGTTTTTTGATCATTACTCTAGTTCTGATCGCAATTTACAGTCTTAATGCTATTCTGAGACCGAAGAACTGAACCATTTTTTGGTCACAGAAGCATTCTCGTGTAACTATTGTTTACAGAATGTAACGAACCATAAATCGGATTATAAGTTCTACATAATCCTTTTAAAAAGATCAAGTATGTGAGGAAAAGAAATTCTTTATTTCTGACGGTCTTTACATACGAAAGGGACACAGGCAGCCAAAGCATCAACCTGGTCTGATAGCATTTTACAAAGTTCTCCGAGGGACATATTAGCATTAGTGGGATCAACACTAGCTGCCCCTAGAGAACTAGCTATGGCTCTAAGCCTATCTACATCATCCCGAATCAAAGAAGCGCTATTATTCCTTATTGTATCGGAGAGTTCTTGCTGCTGCCAAGAATAGTCCCTCTCCAAGAGGAATTGGCGCCCCTCTTCACGGGATTTGTCATAACATTCTGCCAAGTGCAGAATTGCCGAAGACATTTCTTCGGTCTTCTTCTCCAGAGCCTCTTTTTCCTTCTCGAGAGTTTGTTCGAGGGAAAGAGGTTGGATCTCAGCAGGCTGGTCGCTGGGGGCTCCAGAAATTTTCATCTCCTGCACATGTATGTGTTATTTTTACAAGATAAAACGACCAGCAGAGAGAATGAAAATAATTACCAATCCTCGCGGTAAGATTGGACGGGAGGATGAAGCGTTTCCCTTAGAAAGTAGATCACCCAATAAAAGTCAAGGACCATCTGGTCGTGGGAGTGCAATCTTCCCACCAGAAAATTGATAACCTAACAAAAGCTAAGGATCGCTTGATCGAAATGGAGAAAGCTGAGAAGAAGAAGAAAGCCTTGAAGCAGGATTATGGATCTCCAAAGGTGGAGATGAGGGTTCGACTTGCCGAGTTGCATGGACAGGAAGAACTACATGGGACAAGGAAGGAGAGTGCAATGATGCATCCCCAACCTTTGTACCCATGAATGAAGCTCCGCTGGAGGATCCCTCGTCAACCTTGGGTTTCTTCCCTGGGGGAACTAGCTCCTCAGTTACTTGTGAATTCCCAAAAAGAATTTGGAGGCAATCAGAATATAAAATGATGACTTGATCCGAAAGTTCCAGAAAAGACTTACCTTCTGGAAATCCTGGTCAAGTTCGGGTATTACTTCTTCTTCATCACTCTCAATCTCAATGATGTCCTTGGGGTCTTGATCTGCCATTGGAACAAGAACTGAGGCTTAGAGGGAGTAACTGGAGGGGAGAAGTTGTTCTGGAAAAGACTTAGTCGTGGCAAAGAAACTTGTGAATACAAAGAACCGAAAGGCTCTTCAATTTATAGGCCTAAAGGCATCGGTTCATTTCCACACACGTCTCGGGTATTTAAACCGCACTTACGGTTGCCATTACAATGAGTCACCAAAATCATCATTACCAGCCAAGAAAAACTCAGGGTTTTTCTCGGGATATGAACCATCACATGGTGGAACACTATCAGCTGAAGTTGAAACGTCGGGTTCATAATTCGATGCAAGATAAAAATTTGAAGTAAATATGTTCTTTCATTTTTCTTCAAATTTGGGGGCTAGCTGACGAGGATTATCACCCGAGCTAGTTCAAAGTATTACACATCTGGTTTAAGACAAAATCAGATTAGACGTGCGTCAATAAGTCCGTCGCTATGGTCTCAGACGACCTAGAGGGCGCGGATACAGAGATATTTCATGGTCACAGCTCCTGCGCGATCATGAGGTCGTAGACAGTGCGCGGTCAGGAAACTCCAGACAGTGCGCGGTCAGTAGGTCGTTGATATTCTACGACCAAGATAATCAGGGAAGGCCTAACACTTTGAATGGGCATATCCCGAGAATCATGAAGATATTTCCACGTATGAAGACAACTGCCGGGAGGTTAACATGTGAGGTTATCCATCGTTTGCACGTGTTAAGCCTGCGTGGAAGTTAAGAGTGGTTAACAAAACTGCATCTTAACAACTGCCCAAGGCCATTTCGCATTGGCGCCCTTTTGTCCAGTAACAAAAGATAGTCAATGCACGTTCTAAAAGCAGCAAGTGATACGTGACTAATTTGGTCAAGCATACAAGCACTACCAGGCATTCACCAAACCTGAAGGCTTAGATATAGTTAGGTAGACACTAACATAGAAGAGATCATCATCTATGATCTTCTCTTCTACCCCCTTGTACAAACATTTTATTACATATAGTGAAATCACAACAGGACGTAGGGCTATTACTCCCACCATCGAGGGCCCGAACTTGTATAAAATCTCTTGTGCCTCTACAGACTTGATTCACCCTACCTTTTCGGAGGAGCGCCCTGAAAGTCCTGCAACTCACAAATTTGCATAAGATCGACTAAGGACCCCGTGTCCAAATCGTCGACAGGTACTCAAGGAGTATTCATGCGCTGCATATCTCAAGAGGAAGGTAAATCTCTCTTGAAAGAAATTCATGATGGTGTATGTGGTGCACATGCGTCATTTCCCACACTGGTTGGAAAAGCTTTCTGACAGGGTTTTTACTGGCCTTTGGCACTTGATGATGCCAAGCATTTGGTCAAGACTTGCCCATAGTGTCAATTTCATGCAAGACAGGTTCATCAGCCCGCATGTACCTTACAAACTATTCCTCTAACATGGCCTTTTGCGGTCTGGGGAATAGATATTGTGGGTCCTATGCCCCAAGCTGTTAATGGGTACAAGTTCTTGTTCGTAGCCATTGATACGTTTACGAAGTGGATTGAGGCTGAACTAGTTCGCAACGTTACCGCCACTGCGGCGAAGAAATTCTTTCATAAGAATATTGTCACACAATTTGGTGTTCCCAGTCGTCTTATTACCGACAATGGTTCTCAATTCGTTAGTGGTCTCTTTTTGGACTATTGCAACAATATTGGGACCAAAGTATGCTTTGCTTCTGTAGCTCATCCACAGAGCAATGGTGTTGTTGAATGTGCCAACAGGCAGATATTACAAGTCATAAAGAAATGAGTTTTTGATCTCCTTAAGATGAACTCGAGGGCTTGGGTAGATGAACTTTACTCCATTCTATGGGCATTACATACCACTTGTAGTCGGGCTATGGGTGAGACACCTTTTCAACTAGTATATGGTGCTGAGGCTTTCTTACCTATGGAAATCCACATTGGGTCTGTTCGGGTAGATCAAGTCGATCAGACTGATCAGCTCGAACAGCCGAACCAAGATATTACCCTCCTTGACGAGAAACGTGATCGGGCACTGATCAAGTCCGCGGTATATTAGCAAGCTTTGCGTAAATATCACAGTAAATGGGTGCGGCCTCGTAGTCTTCACGTGGGCAACTTAGTTTTATGAAAAATACAAAAACCAGTCTAACCGCAATACATTCTCCCCTCAGTGGGAAGGCCCTTATACTGTGGTTTCAGTACCACGACTAGGGTCGGCTCGATTAGCGATAGAGGATAGAAGGATCTTGTCCAACACTTGGAACATAGATCATCTACGCAAGTTCTACGTGTAAGTTTCCCATTTCTTTTATCCTTTTCAATTAGCATGGTTTGTTAAAGAATTAGGTGTATCTTTCTTCGAATTATGTTATGGTTTCTTTTTTCTCTTGCCACACCCATACCGAGCTACGCTCGGGGGCTAGTTGCCGATGACCATCTTATTATGATGACTATGTTGGATTCGCGGGCCGATCTCATGGTCGCACCTAGATAAGACATCCCTAAATAAGTCGTTTCTAAGCACACACGGGACTCACTAGCATGTTTCTGATCATTCGAGTGGCTACCTGTTCGTAATAAGACTTGGTATTATATTAAGATTAGTGTCGGTGTGACCAAATGATCGTATCTAAGTTGAGTCATTTCTTTATAAACTATTTCTAAACGTGTAAGAAATTCACTAGATATTTCTGATTGTCAAAAACCCATATTTTTCCTGAGATTATAACACTAAGTCTCGAGTACTTATGATCTCAGGAGGGGGTTATGAGAATATGGCCGTAATATAAAACAAAATCAAGTACACCTTTTCAAAAAACCTAAGGCATGCATTTGCATAGTATAAGTATATGTTTACAGGTACAATTAAAATAAATTATAATAAGCCCAATCCTTTCATAAGACCTTCAACCAGAGTTTTCACTTCTTCTGAAATGGCTTCAAACTGATCATCACTTTCGATTTCTGCATCTCCCACCACTGGATTCAAGTCCAAATCTAGACCATGGTGAAGTATTAACTTGCAGAGAAGGGCGGAGGCTATAGATCTTACATCGGTCTTCATTGCCTCTTCTTGCTATTTTGTATCTCCAGGGAGATACTCAAGTAGTGATTCAGCCTGAGCCGCGACCATTTTGCATGAATTGCTGAGGCTTAAGTCGTCCTTTTGAGGTTCGACTATATCTGCCTTCAGCAAACTTGCAACTGCCTTCAATTTTTCGAAGACTCCAAATTGAACGTTGCTGCAGGACGAGATAGCCGCCTTTAAGGTCTTATTCTCCTTGCCGACAGCATCAATCTTGGAACTTTGAAGCTTAATGGTCGCATGAAGGTCAACCTTTTCTTTTGAAAGGGAGCTTATTTGTTCCTCTTGTACTGCTTGAGTGAATTATTTAGTTCTATAACCATTCACGTAATGAAATAGTTCCACCTGATCGGAAGAAAGACTTACAGGAAAGTTTCAGAGCCATCGCTTTTTCCCATTTTTCTCAATCAGCCGTGCTCTTTGTCAAGGAGGCATTTTCCCTATGACAAAGAAGGTGGTTGCTTAGATGAAAGTTCAAGTCAGGGATAAATAAACTACAGATATTTACTGTTGTAGCCGGCTGATCTCCTATTGAGCGACCTCAACATGCGTTGCTAAAGCTTTTGACTTGGTCGCCACTCGGGTCAGATCCTGGGATACAATAAAATCTGTTGTTTGAACTTGAACATTCCTAAGATTGTCAAACTCATAGAGGGTAAAGGAATGTTTACTTACCTCTATAAAGTCCTTAAAAGAAGCATCCTTGGGTTCGCTCAAAGTTTGAACCTCGAGATTGGGTTTTTCCTTAACAACAGGAGCAACAAAGGTTTGTTCTTGCTGGCTCACTCCTGAGGTTAAAGCTGCGGTTTCCATCCCAGTGGATTGGAGGTCCGCAATTATTTCCTCCACAATGGCCTGTGAGGACTCCTCAGCCATTGTGTTTGCCCCTGTGTCTCCCTCGACCCCTAAGGCAGGAGTTGCGCCAATTTTTGAGGAAGTTGGTGGCGTGCTAGACAAAGAAATTCTGGGAAAAAATCATAACTTGTAACTCCCTCGTGCTCAGGCAAAATGCGAGGACAAAACTTCGGCAATGGTAGGAGAAGTTGACCTCTCTGGGATGCTAATCTCCAGAGAGTTCTATGCCTTCCTCTTGCGACGTATGAGAGGAATGGCGTCATCCTCATCCTCGCTCTCGTCACCCTGTATGACTAAGAAATAACTCTTATCCATATTTGGTACAGCATGGGGAATCAAAAACCTTACTGCAGTCTTCTTAGCGGTTGTTTTCTTCTTTTTTGAAGAAGCTACCCCTACGGTCGTCTTTGATGTATCAGGGGCCGACTCCTTCATCTTCTTCTTCGAAGAGGTTCTCTTTTCCCTCTTCACCGTTGACCCCCCAGAGGGTCCAGCATCATCACCAGGACGTTTTGTCCCAGTGATTCGCCCCTTCAGCAGCTGCATCATGTCAAAAAACTTGACTTGGTGATCCAAATCAATAGGCGATTTCAAACGAGTTCTACAAAAAAGGTCATATCTTTTAATGTTCTTGTTTCAGATCGTCGTTGCCATTTATTAAGCTCTAAGGATGGGGTGATCCTTGAGCTCCTTCTGTTGTGGCATTATAAGACCACAGAAGGCTATTCGTCCTTTTCTCGATCTCGGACAATGATAAAACTGTAACATCCCAAATTTTGCCATCTCTTTAGCTTGCCAGTCAACGTATCTTCATTGGATTCTCGGATGTCTCAACCCCATTTTTGATCCTTATCTCAGAATTATGATCTCAGGTATGCCACTACCTTAATTTAAAGAGTTGGCAGATAAACTCCACCTTTCAGACCATTTCCGCTTTTTAGTCCAAAGGTATCGCAGATCAGTTCTTTTCAGATTTGTCAAAAGCCCAAAAAGACTAAAAGTCTCAGACCATCTCCAAACTTTGATCTGATTCAGTGAACATCTCCCATTCACTATTCTGGACATTTTTCCCTTCTGGAAGAATTCCAAAAACTCAACCGAAACCCTAGTTTCAGCCTCGCCAAAGTTTCAAACCCTAATTACCCTGTTTTCGATTTTTGTCAAAACCACCAGATCTTATCGGATTTCACCATTTTGCCTGCTGGATGAGTCCAAGTGAATTAGTAGCACTCATCTGCAAAACCAGATCTCAGATCAGCCTTCAGATCTCCAGAATTGCAAATAGGCCCAAGATCCCGAAAGAAAACCTTGCAAATTAGTCCAAGTTCTTTGCAGAACAGTCCCTGGTGCAAATTTTGGAAATTACAGATCAGCCCTAGCCTTCTTGTTCTGCCATTTTCGACCAAGCCCCTGGTCGTTACCCACGACCAGAGCTCCAGCATCGTTGCGACCAGAGCCCCCGCCGCTTTGCCTCGCCGCCGACAAAGTATCCCACGCAGCCACCACCGCAGCCACGTACCACCACCGCAGCGCAACCATGCCGCTACCGTGGAGCAACTTCAACCGCGCTGTGCCATGATTCTCCCACACGCGCGTGCTCCAGCAGCAGCAAAGCAACGCCACGTTGCAGCCATGCCAAAGCCAGTGATCCTGTCGCCCTGCTCCAGCTAATTTCGCGTGATTCCCCTTCTCTGGCACAGTCTTTGCCGTGTCCCGACGTCGCCTCGAACGCTTCTCCGGTGTCAGCCGCGAATCCCGCCTGATGTGCTTCAACTCCTGAGAGCCCCAGCCCTTCGCCTATATAAGCTCCCTCCCTTGCCCAGAATCACTTCGCACCACCCCGTAGCTTCATTGCTTCAGCTTCTAGCACCAGAGAGCAGCTAATTCCTCAGCGCCGCCGTGAGCACCTTCTTCTCCGGCGAGCTGCTTTTGAGGCCACCGGTGCCAGCTTCGCCCGCAGCTTCCCACTCCAAACCAAGGCCACCAGTGAGTCACTCTCATCCCCCTCTCCGTATCATAGCATCCAATTGGCCCCCGGCGAACCTCAACGCCGGCGATCGTCGGAAAATCCCAAATGCCTTGTTTCCTCAATGCTGCCCGATTCGATCCGAATCAACCCTTGTGCCAGTGATGAAAATTGTTCAGTACACCCCTTTGAGCAAGCCTACTAATTTGGATTTCGAAATTGAGCAGTGATCATAGCCTTTCTGTGGTTTGCGCGCCACCAACAAACTAGCTCTCGTCGCCAAGCCACTCAGGCCATTCTCCGGTAGAATTAACCCCACAAATAGTCCCCTCATCTCACCCTCTCACTCCCTGAGCAATGAATCAAGTTCAAACTCTTTAAATCGAAAACCCCCAATCTCCAGTGTCGTCTTCTCCAGCGCCGGTCGCCGGAATTTCTCCCCGGCCGATCTAGCCCCGTACACTTTGTCTGTTAGATAGATCTCAGTACCCCAAGCAACATTGTCTACTATCTCGACTCCTGAATCGACCGGAATCAAAAGATATTCCAATGCCAAGATCACTGTCCAGTAGCTCAGGCCACCGTGTTTACTCGCCTGATTTGGCCACCCTCCGGCCACTTTCTGCCCTTGAGCCTATTAAGTACTTTGTTCCTGTTATCAAGGCCTAACTCCTAGACAAAGTGGTTCATCAATTGGAGCCCTGAGTCAAAAGTTATGCCATGCCCTAGTTTCTGGTCATGTCCAGCACTATGTCAGTGCATGTCCACCAGTGGCATTGAGTGATTTAGACCTGTTTCACTTGAGCAATTGAAATGCCACCTTGTCCATTAGATTCCTAGAGTTGTACTCTACAACTTTCTCTACTGTCGCTTCTCCAGAAAACCTACCTGAGACCAGCTTAAGGCTATGTCTTGCCGTGGACCGAATGTCGGCCTTTCGACATTCAACCCCCTCTCGAGCCCATCTCTTCAATCAGCATCCAAGTGACTTTGTCCAAACCTTTCCCCTGCATGCATGATATATTTTACGTATCATTTCCCATAAAGACTATCTTCTGTATGCTTATATAGTGTATGTGTGTATTATCTGTATCCGCCGTGGATCCAGAGATTGGAGGAGCGGAAGAAATCTTCGAAGAATTATCCAAGTAACTAGACCCAGCATTGCAAGGCAAGTCTCAATCCCTTGATCATGTCTAGCCTAATATTTTGAAATGAAGTATGTTAACTGTTTTCAAGTATGTGCATGCCTTAGATTCAAATAAGAGTTATGTTTTAATGAAATGATTAGATATGACCTAAATAACTATAAAGCCCCTTTTGACATTGAATATCCATGCACCCTTGTCACCCTAGAATATCATGCTTAGACTATGCTATGCCCAAGATTATATGATAAATTTTGAATGGTCACATATGAGAAAAGTATGTTCAAAACCCCTTTTGTGAAAGAAAATGTGATTGGAATCGATAGTGAGGATGGTTTGATTGGATGGTGCTGTGTGCGCACTGGGAATGTGAAAGACTCCTCACTAGAGATTCATAAGGACTAGAACCTTGTGTTGTGCTTCTATGCGGCATGAAAAAGTACCAACCACTTGCCCGGTTATGGGACGGGCGCAACTTAGTAGCTTTCTTTAGTATTAGCTTTTCCCTGCAATGGTTGTCGATCCAGTGTCTTGCGAGAACTGGTGGGCCGCAGAAGGCCATGAGTGATGTGAGTTCAGAAAAATCATGAGAGGAAAAGGTGGAAAGAAGGAAGACGCCCTATGCCAGATTAAGTCGTGCGCGACTGTAATCAAGAGAGGCTATGTGTCTTGCGAGAACATAGACCCAGGCTAGGAAGTAAGGCAGTGGGAAGGACCCACAACGGTACTTGAGACTTGACTGTCTATTTACCGGCCAGGGAATAGTTAATGCTAGGACTGTACACTGTTGTGTCATCTCGGCCTTGTCACATGCGTAAAAGTCGCATGGAGCTGATCCGACTTGAAAGCCAAATGATCGGTGGATTAAGGTGGTACACCTTTGCAAAGTTTAAAAAGTATCAGATACTCTGAGCTCCCAGCTTATGGAGTCTGCGCGCTGTGGATTCTATCTACGTCGATGCAGCACAAGTAGCTTTTGGAAAGTTCTTCACAAAATCTGAGTAAAGTGGTGACTCATGAAAGACCGCCACACATAACATTTCTGAAAATCTAGCTTAGGATTTTAAAAGCCTCGCTTTTGAAAACAAAGACCTTTTCTCCAAAACTGAGAGTGAAAATCTATTCTATTCCTATATATAAAGCCAAGACCTCTTTCCTTGAAAACCCCTCATCTATATATCTGCATTCTCATAACGGGACTTGCTGAGCATCGTGGAAAAATATGCTCACCCTTGCCTTTTCACACAAATTCAGAAGAAAGGATTCGAGGAACCTGATTCCTTTAGCCTTGAGCACTGCGAAGGAGGAAGGAACTTTTCCAGACGATTTGAGCTTCTAGGAGGGTCATGCGCCAAGTTGAGTTCGATGTGGTAAAGGCCCGAGCCGAACTGCTGCAGAAGGAAATGAAGACCTCTGTTATTGCTTTCGTGTCATTGTTTTGATTCTTGATTTATGAAAGACTCTCTACTTTGTATCAACTTTAATTAATGCCATTCTTGGCTTTATGGTAATGTAATAGTGGTCCTCGTGACCTTGTACTTCTTTTATCTATTTGCTTTATTGTTTAAAGTAAATCCTGTTATTGTGAGCTTGTGATGTACCTTTCTGTGTGCAATCCACCTGGGCGGTTGCCATCGGAATCCTCAAATGAGGGTCCCACAAAAACTATGTCACAAAAGGGCAAATTACTAGGTACGATATTTTTCATTGGTAAAAATGCACATTTTGTAGACCAGATGACATACATGTATTATAATCCAGGTACCATCTGCCATGGATTCTATTTCCCAAGAAGGGTGTTCCCTCTTCCGCAAGGGGCTCACCCTATTCTTCACAACGTCGTGAATGATATCTCGCGCTGTCAATCCCTGTTGGACTAGGTGAAGAATTGCTTGGGCTTGCTTTTTCAGTTCTTGATTCAAAGTAGGAACAGTGTCCATTTTGCTGCTCTTCTCTGGTCGATTGTTCTCGAACCAGAGGCTAATCTCCGAAGGAGGGGTGCAGTAGAACCATTTGTGGTACCACCCGTGCGCCGAATCCCGCAGAGGAAGAAAAGGATACTCTTTCTTCTCCCTTATGCGGAAGTAGATGCAGCTCACGGCATTGGTACTCTTTGACCATGCCGAGAAGTAGATTCACCGTAAGAGATCCACGCTGGGCATCATTCCGACAAAAGCCTCGCACAAGTGTTGAAAGATTGCCAGGATCAAAATGGCGTTTGGATGGAGATTCACCAACTCCAGTCCGTAATGTGCAAGGATCTCTTGGACGAATCTGCTCTCCGGGAGTTGGAACCCGCATCGCAAGAACTCCTCAAAGATTACTAGTTAGTTCTCACGAACGACTGGGGTTTCTTCGTTCTTCTCCATCGGCCGCCAGTTGATTAGCAGCCGCGGGGGAAGGATTTCTTCTTTCTCGAGTGCCATCAGGTTCTCCTCATGGTGGTGAATGGATCGGCTCCAGGATGCCATTGATGGTCAGGTCAGTAAAAAGGCAATAGCTTTGTTGGAGGCGATGAGAGCGAGGCACACAAGGAGGGTTTCTTGCGGCGAGAATGGCTAAGGCAAAAGAGGGTTTTTGTTTTTGAAGTTTCTCAGACACACCACTTCTTCCTTTTATATGCTCGAGACGACTCCTCGCCAGGTGCATTATTTTAATAATTTCTCATAATGGGCGTTTTTCCTGTTGAACCCGTTATCATATCATTTACTCCTGTTATGAATCTGAAGCAAAATGTATCTGTTCCAAGTTAATAAAGATCATTTTATTTCACATTCGGGGGCTGTGGTACAAATAAATATATAAGAAATAAGAAATATTTCTTGGGAAATTAATATCCTTAGTACTATCACAATCTAAAAAAAATGGCAATTCTTTTTTGATTACAGTACCATGCATGGTTGCAATGTAATTCTGTGATCTTGGTATTGTTTGTGACCTCAGTGCTAAGTGCAGTCTCAAGCCTGTTCTGTGATCGCAAAGGTTTGTTGTGGCGCCCTCAATGCTATCTTAAGACCGAAGTCCAAAATTCGTTTCGGAAAGAATACATATTACTTGTGCACGTTTTGATCGCAGAAGTATTTTCCTGTTATCATTTTTCACATAGAGGATACCAATGGATGATTATAAATACTCATTCAATGAGTCTAACATGTAAAGAAAAGAAATTCTTTATTTATTGTAGTCTTTACATACAAAAGGGATACAGGCGACCAAAGCATCGACCTGATCCGAAAGTAATTTACAAAGTTCTCCTAATCAGTGGGATCAACACTGGCCGCCCCAAGAGAACTAGCAACATCTCTAAGCCTATTGACGTCATCTCTTATTAAAGGCGTACAACTATTCCTTATTGTGTCCGAGAGGTCTCGCTGCTCTCAGGCACGATTTCTTTCTAACCAAAGCCTACGCGCCTCTTCGCGAGCTCCATCATAGCATTCTGCCAGGTGCAGAATGGCCGAGGACATCTCCTCAGAACGCTTCTTTAGTGCCCTTTTTTCTTCTTGGAGAGTTCTGACCAAGTTAGATTTCGCCCTCAGAAGAGCCTGGATCTCAGCAAACTGATCGCTGGGGGCTACAGGAGCCCTTACTTCCTGTACACACATGGGTTAGTTTTAAAAAAAAACATGACCAGCAGAGAAAATGAAGGTGATTACCTGAGAAGCAGAGGAGAAAGCCAAGCTTTGGAGGGGATTTGGACGTGGAAATATGGGACTTTTCCTAGAAAGTTGATCACCCAACAAAAGCTGAGGATCACTTGGTTGCAGGGGTGTGAGACTTCCTCCAGAAGTGGGATGGTTGGAAGGATTGTTGTGGATCTCCAAAGGTGGAGATGAAGATGCAACTGGATGAGTTGCAAGGGGCAATGTGGCAACACAGGTACCAACACCCTTTAGAATCTTCGATGCAACTCCACTGGAGGATCCTTTTTCATTTATGTCGACGATTCGGACTCGGGGTCCTCAGCCGAACTTATGCAGAATTTGTAATAGTGAGACCTTTCAAGATGACCCTTCGGGAAGGTATGCTGAACAATGGAGAACAGGAACACAGAGAATTTAGACAGGTTCGGGCCCTCGATGGTGGGAGTAAAAGCCCTACGTCCTGTTGAGATTTCACTAAGTGTGGTAAAATGTTTACAAAATGGGAGGAAAAGTCCTCACAGGCAAGGATTTTTCCTATAAAGGTGTACAAAAATGAGCTAAAGAAGACTTAAAAATGCTATATGAGGTGTGCCGTAGACTTGGCTAACTTGGATCTCTCTCTCCTCCTCTGATTGATACTTCATGCCATCCTTTTATACTGCTTGAAAGGGTGCCATGTGAAGGAAACTGCATCAATCGGTTGCACGGACGGTTGGATACGGTTTTTGAAACTGCTCTTAACCTCCACGCAGGTTAAACACGTGTTATTCGTGAATAACTGTACGTGTTAACCTCCTGACGGTTGTTTTTCCACGTGTAGGAATCTTCGGGATACTTAGAATATCCTGTCGTATAGACAACCGAATAGATAGATCCCAGGTATCCTGATCGGTAGATGTTCTGACCGCGGGATTTGGCTGACCGCGTAATATCCCGAATGTGTAGTTCGCGTATAGCCCACGAACTTCTGACCGCGCAAGGCTGCGACTTGATCGCGTAAAGCTTGCGACCTCGTGGTGATGCCTCTCAGAATAGCTTGAGTTCGCATCTCCAGACACATGTCTGGTTCGAACCTGTCTTGAATCAGAAGTGACCCGGGTGTCAATCCTCATCAATTTATGGATCTATTCTTTAGAGGCATCAGCTCCTCAAGTACCTACATATTCCAGAACGCATTGCTTTGGAAACTATCAAGAAGAGATCAATATCAGAGCTTTTTTGAAGATAACTACCTTCTGAAGGTCCTGGTCGATCTTTGCTCTTGACTCTGCCTCTTCCTCATCACTCTCAACAATCATCTTGGAGTCTTGGTTCGCCATTAAGATGAGAATTAGAGAAAGGAAAGAACTCAGGAAGTGAAGACAAGTTCTAAAAGACTTAGCCAAAAAGAAAAGCTGGTGAGTTTACAACTGAAAGGCTTCGCTATTTATAGAGCTCGGAGGTGACGGTTCGCATTCGAGGGCGCCTCGAATCCTTAAAATGTACTTATAGCTTTTTTTTGCCTCAGTTAAGTGGGTCAATAAATTCATGATTACCTGTCAAGAAAGACCCAAAGGTTTTCTTGGGATATAAACCGCCACACAGTGGAATAGTGTCAATCGAAGAAGCTGAAGCGTCAGGTTACATAATTCGATGCAAACTAAATTTGAAGTAAATAAGTCCTTTCAGTTCTTCAAATTTGGGGGCTAGCTGACGGGGATTATCACCCGAGCTAGTTTGATTAACGCATGTCAGGTTCAAGTCAAGATCGAATGAGATATGTGTCTTTGTGTCTTAGCAGCCGCTATGGTCGTAGGCGGACACAGAGTTAGTTTGTGATTGGAGCCTTCGCGCGATCATAAGACCACAGGCAGTGCGCAGTCAAGGGGTCGCTGACTACGCGTGACCAAGATAGCCGAGGGGTGTTCAAGCTTTTACTGGACACGTTCACAGGCACGAAGCAACTTCTCCCACGTGTGAAGAAAACCGCCAGGAGGTTAACATGTGCGGTCATCAATGATTGCACGTGCTTAACCGGCAAAGATAAGGAGTGCGGTTACACAAACTGCACCATGGCAACCATCCAGGACTGCTTCACGTCGGCATCCTTTCATTCAGTATAAAAGGATGGCTAATTGCACGATGAAGTAAGGACGAAGTCAGGAAGACGTCAAGAGACAACTAGTCATCTATGCTTTAAGATTTAGACATAGTTAGTTAGACAGAAGTATAAGAAGAGATCATCGCCTGTGATAATCTCCTCTCCCTGTTGTCGGGGGAAATCTCCGCGGGACTAAGTCCAGGTAAGATGTGTCACGATTGCCCGGGGACCTGGCCTCCGGCCCCTCCCCGGGCGCCGCCTTTTGGCTCCCGGGACGCGGCCTCCGGTGCCCTCCCGGGCGCCACCACTTGCCCGGGGACCTGGCGTCCGGCCCCTCCCCGGGCACCGCCTTCTGGCTCTCGGGACGCGGCCTCCGGTGCCATCCCGGGCGCCGCCATTTGCCCGGGGACCTGGCCTCCGGCCCCTCCCCGGGCGCCGCCTTCTGGCTCTCGGGACGCGGCCTCCGGTGCCGTCCCGGGCGCCGCCATTTGCCTGGGGACCTGGCCTCCGGCCCCTCCCCGGGCGCCGCCTTTTGGCTCCCGGTACGCGGCCTCCGGTGCCCTCCCGAGCGCCGCCATTTGCCCGGGGACGTAGCCTCCGGGGCCTCCCCGGGCGCCGCCTTTTGGCTCCCGGGACATGGCCTCCGGTGCCGTCCCGGGCGCCGCCTTTGACCCTGGGACGTGGCCTCCGGCGCCGTCCCGGGCCTCATCGCCCCCCCTAAAGGTAAAACCTCTAACTGTTTGTCACGTGCAGGTCACGCGAGGGGCGCCTCGGGAACTAGCGACCACCTGTCAAGCATCCAAGGCGTTTGACCAGGAGAAGGACGGTCCTGCCCTTCAATCCGACGGTGGCTTCCGGGGTAGTTTAGGTTTTTCGTTTCTTTTTGGGGCTATAAATAGCCTTTGTACCCCTCTGTTGTAAAGGATCGGATCACTTTTATTGGAATAGCTAATCTCACAGACGTGCTCCGGAAGCCTCTCCCCCGGAGAGAGCCTCCCCAGCCGACTCCGGTCGGGAGCGCGTCGACAGGACTAGGGCCCCCACCGGGACCCGAACCTGTATAAACCCGTGTGTCATTTTTTGTGCTTGTCCGGCGGGGGACGACCGGTCATCCGGTCAACCCGCGCCGCGTAATCTTCGCTAGGATTATTCTCAAAACCTGCCGGGGTATTCGCAATACCACGACAGTTGGTGCCGACCGTGGGGACCCGTGACAAGACGCCATGGCTCCCCCAAGAACAAGGGCTCGCACCCTTCCCGGTGATCCGGGTCTCGGAGACCCGGCGCCGTCCGCCCGGGACACTGCTGTCCGGGCGGTCCCTTCCGGAGGTGACCTGGCCCAGGTACCGCCTCCCTCCTTTCCTCTTAACTTAGGTGCGTCCACCTCCAGGTCGTTCCCGGCGCCCGCGGGGACCTCGGCCGGCATCAGTCTCCCCCCGACGGCTCCCCCGGCTCCCCGGGACGCCCTGCTCGAAGCTCTCGTGGAAGGCCAGCTCCGCGCCCAGCACTCTATGGATGAGCTCCTTAGCGTGCTGGCGCGGCCTCCGGCCCCCACATTTGCGTCACACCCGTATCCGGAGAACATGCCCCCGTTTATGGGTTACCCGGCGGCCCCTCCGGCCTCCGGGGGGTTGTCCGCCCCGTATGATCCTGCCGGGGGGTTCCCTCCCCCTGTGGGATATACGTCCGGACCCTTCCTGGCACCCGGGCCCGTCCCGGTGCCGGGAGGTTATTTCATGCCAGGGCCCCTCGTGGCACCAGGGGGGTACCCCGTCCCCGGCCTGTTCCCAGGGCCGGGAGCCCACCTCTTGCCGGGGGTTTACCCTGCGCCGGGAGCCAGTCCCGCCCCCCGCGTCGCGTTTACCGCACCGGGGGCAGTTGACAGAGCAGCCCCCGTGCCGCAGCGGACTTCCCCCCGCATGGGCTCCCCGGTTCCGGACGTCGCCGCGGGGGCTCCCCCCTCGCCGGTTCCGGGTGTTACAGGGCCTGCCCCCTTCCCGGTTCCGGCCATGGCCACTGGGGCCCCCTCCACTTCGATTACAGGCGTCGCCGCGGGCGCCCCCTCCCCGGTTCCGGATGATACAGGGGCTTCCCCCTTTCTGGTCCTGGGGGTCGTCGCAGGGGGCTCCCCCAACCGGCTCCGGAAGCCTCCGGGCCGGCAGCTACAGCGCACGAGCTCCCTCCCTCGGCGGGACAGGTCCGTTTCGCCCCGGGGGAGGTCGAGCGAATGCGTTCACCAGAGCGCGGGGAAGAACTTCCCCCCGGCCGTGGGCGCGGGGAGCCTCGCTCTCGCACCGGCCGGGGGAAGAGACCCACTGAAGAGCCAACATCTCCGGCGGAGAGCCCGGACGTCCGGGAACTTAGTCCTGGCCCAGAGGAAAAGTGTCGCCACCGCCATTCTGGCGGACCTCTTGGACCGCTTCCAGACTCAGACAACGAAGGTCCCGTGAAAGAAGACAGCGACCGGGGCTCTCCCCGGGAAGTGCAGGGGGCCAACCAGCCCCTGTGCCGAAGACTTCGCAGCATCCGGTGGCCGCCGCCCTACCGCCCCCTGCACATCGAGCACTATAACGGTGAGGCAGACCCTTACGAGTTTGTGCAGGTCTATTCCACCGCCATCTGCGCGGCCGGGGGGGACGAGACAGTACAGTGCAATGTCTTTCCCCTCTACCTCTCCGGCATTGCCCGCTCCTGGTTCTACAAACTGAAGGCCGGCTCCATCAAGTCTTTCTCGCAGCTCAAGCGGGAGTTCTGTGCCAACTTCCAGGGGAACTACGTGTGCCCCCTGGACTCCTCGCAGCTGTACACTGTCCGGCAGAGGACTGGGGAAACCATCAGAAGCTTTTTCAAGCGCTTTGATCAGGTGAAGAGCAAAGTGGCCCACGTCCCCGACTCTACGGTCATCGAAGCCTGCAAAAGCGGCATCCTCCCGGGGGAGCTCCACCGAAGGCTCTCCCAGAGCTGCCCCTCTTCCGCCGACGAGCTCTTCAACGTGCTTGAAAAGTACGCTCGGGCGGAGGAAGACGATATCTGGAAGAAGACCCAGGGGGCTCCCGCCCCCGTCGACCGGGGGGCCAGGGATCCCCCCAAACGCTCTAGGCAGGGGGGGCGTAGCGAGCCACGGCCTCGGGACACCTTTGTCCTCGAGGGCGGAGGCGGCTCGCGCGACCCCCCGAGGGCCAACTGCCCCTTCCCCAAACCAAAGGGCCATGGGGAAGGACAGTCTTCACGCGGCCGGGAAGGCCCCGCGGGGAGGAGGCGGGAAGGACCGTGGTGCAGCCTCCACAGGTCCAATACCCACGCTACCCGAGATTGTAGCCAGCTGCTGCAGCACTTCGCGGACTTCCTCGACCAGCGCGGGCAGGGGGGGGACTCCGGCCTCCTCGCTCCCTCGGCCAGCTGTTCCGGCCCTTCCCGCTCCCACGGGGGGTCAGCAGACGCGGGAGGGGGAGCCTTCAGAAGCTCTCCCCTTTCAAACTTCGCAGCGGCACATCAACGTCATCGTGGGAGGATCTGCCTCCGGGCGGGACTCTAAGCGCCAGCGTAAGGAGTACGCGCGCGAGGTCAACGTTGTGGGGGTGCTACACGCGTCCCCACCACCGAAGTGGTCGGACGTCCCCCTCACCTTCTCGGCAGAAGACGAGTGGGGGGTTCGCTTCCCCCACGAGGACGCGCTCATTGTCTCCGCGACCATCTACAACTGCCATCTGGCCCGGATCCTGGTGGACGGCGGGAGCTCCGCCGATGTCTTATTCCTGAAGGCCTTCAAAGAAATGCAGGTGGATGAGAAGCTCCTGCAGCCCACTGCCGGGCCCCTGCAAGGTTTTGTCCCGGGGAAGGCGATCCACCCCGTGGCCATGGTAGATCTTCCAATGACCTTCGGCACCCCGGAGAACTACCGGACCGAGCTGGTCCTCTTCGACATAGTAGACCTCCCCTCCTCCTACAACGCGATTATGGGGAGGACGACAATCAACCGGCTGGGGGCTGCCACCCATCAAAACTATCTCTGCATGAAGATCCCCGGGCCGCATGGTGTGATCAACGTCCGGGGAGACCAAGACATGGCCCGTGCTCTATACGAGCGCGCTGCGGCCACGATCGGAAGCGTCAACCTCATAAAGACTCCCGGGGGGGGAGGCTTCTCCCCCGGAACTAGATGCTGCTGCGCCACCGCCCGGGAGGCCCCTCCTCAAGCCGCGTCCGGAAGGAGGCCTCCGGAAGGTCCTACTGTCCCCGGGCAATGAAGACAAAACCGTCCGGACCGGGGCGGAGCTCCCCGAGGAGCACGCAGCGCAACTTGCGGTTTTTCTGCGCGAAAACTCTGATGTTTTTGCGTGGAAGCCGTCAGACATGCGGGGCGTCGCCCGGGAGGTCATTGAGCACAAGCTTGCAGTGGCCCCCGGTCACCCCCCGGTCAAACAGAAGCTGCGGAAACTCTCCCTCGAGCACCAAGAGGCAATCAAGGCGGAGATCACCCGGCTCCTAGAGGCGGGGTTCATTCGGGAGGTCCTGCACCCCGAGTGGCTCGCGAACCCCGTCCTCGTCAAGAAATCAACCGGCAGGTGGTGGATGTGCGTGGACTTCACCGACCTTAACCGCGCCTGCCCCAAAGACAACTTCCCGCTCCCGCGGATTGATCAGCTCGTCGACTCCACTGCGGGGTGCGAGCTCATGAGCTTCCTAGACGCCTACTCTGGCTACCATCAAGTCCGGATGGCGGAGGGGGACGAGGAGAAGACGAGTTTTATTACTCCCCTCGGAACCTTCTGCTACGTCCATATGCCCTTCGGGCTCAAGAATGTGGGGGCAACCTTCCAGCGCCTCATGACATTGGTTTTCAAAGAGCAAGTCGGCCGCAACGTTGAAGTCTACGTAGACGACGCGGTTGTCAAGAGTCCCCGCGCAGCCTCCCACATCGACGACCTGGCTGAAACCTTCCGCAACCTCCGTGCGTTCGGGCTCAAACTCAACCCGGAGAAGTGCGCCTTTGGGGTGCGCGGGGGGAAGCTCCTAGGTTTCCTCGTGTCCCAGTGGGGCATTGAGG
Organism: Pharus latifolius; assembly: GCA_019359835.1. Lineage (NCBI taxonomy): Eukaryota > Viridiplantae > Streptophyta > Magnoliopsida > Poales > Poaceae > Pharus > Pharus latifolius. Next base: position 36,040,770 of record CM033321.1, on the reverse strand, counting down.
CAAACCTCGAGAAGATCCGGGCATTCCTAGATATGCCCCCGCCGCGCTCCGTCAAGGATGTCCAGCAGCACTCCGGCCGTCTAGCCGCACTCAGCCGTTTTGTCTCCCGGTCGGGGGAGCGGGGCCTCCAGTTCTTCAAGATCCTCCGAGGGCTCGAGGGGTTCCGCTGGACCCCCGAGGCCCAGGAAGTCTTCAACGACCTCAAGAAATACCTCACGAGCCCCCCAATGCTCGTGAGTCCATCTCCGGAAGAACCCTTGCTCCTCTACCTCGCCGCGACCCCAGTCGCCGTCAGCGCGGTCTTGGTGAAGGAGCAAGGGGCGCAGCAGCGTCCGGTGTACTACGTGAGTGAGGCCCTCCAAGGGGCAAAAACTCGGTACACGGAAATGGAGAAAATCTGCTACGCCCTCCTCATGGCGTCCCGGAAGCTTTGGCATTACTTCCTGGGGCACCCCATCACCGTCCCGTCGTCCCTCCCCCTCGGGGAGGTACTGCGGAACAAAGAAGCCACCGGCCGGATCGGGAAGTGGGGGGCCGAGCTCGCCCCCTTCTCCCTGTCCCTTACCGGCCGCTCCGCCATCAAGTCGCAGGTCCTCGCTGACTTCGTCGCAGAGTGGACCCCCGCCTCTGGGTCCGGGGACGAAGATCTCCCTGGGCCGCCCCGACGCAGTGATCATTGGACCCTCATGTTCGATGGGTCGCTGTGTCTCGCCGGGGCTGGTGCGGGAGTAGTCCTCCGGAGCCCCGAGGGGAAGGAACTCGAGTACGCCGCGCGGCTCGACTTCCCCGCAACCAACAACGTCGCCGAATACAAGGCTTTGCTCCTCGGGATGCGCCTCGCGCGCTCCCTGGGGATCCGGCGCCTCCTAGTCAAGGGAGATTCTCAGCTCGTAGTTTGCCAAATGGACAAGTCTTACCTGTGCCATGACGCAAACTTAAGTCTTTATTTGCAGGAAGTACGAAAGATGGAGAGGCATTTTGACGGCCTCGAGGCCCGGCATATCCCACGTAGGGACAATGACCGGGCCGACGCCTTAGCCTGGGCAGCCAGCGCCCGGGAATCGCTCCCCAAGGGGCCTTTCCTGGAGATCATCACGAAGCCCTCAGTGGCCTCCCCGGACACGGGCGACGAGCCTCATGTCCCGGAGGTCGCCGAGATCACCCGGACTCCGTCTTGGATGGACCCCCTCATCTCCTTCATCAAGGGGGAGGGGGACCCTCCTAGTGAGACCGAGGCTAAACGCCTCCGGGCTAAAGCCCGGGCGTATCTCTTGCTGGAGGGGAGGCTCTACAAGCGGGGGGCTTCCGCCCTCCTGCGCAGCCTCCCCCGGCCGGAGGGACTTCAACTTCTCGAAGACATCCACGCGGGGAGCTGTGGTTCTCACCTAGCTCCGCGTGCCATCGAGGCCAAGGCCCTCTGGCAGGGCTTCTACTGGCCCACGGTCATGCGCGACGCGCGAGACCTTGTCTCCGTGTGCGAGGCATGCCAGAAGATGGCCAAGGGCTCGAACCTCCCCCCTATAGCGCTGCAGACGATCCCCGTCACTTGGCCCTTCGTGCGCTGGGGGATGGACCTCTTAGGGCCCTTCCCCCCAGCGCCCGGGGGATACAAGTATGCGGTAGTCGCAGTCGACTATTTTACAAAGTGGGTTGAGGCGGAGCCTTTAGCCAGCATAACGTCCCAGGCCGTTCAGCGGTTTTTCTGGAAGAACGTCGTATGCCGTTTTGGCGTCCCCCGGGAAATCACCGTGGACAACGGGACCCAATTCGACTCGGCTTATTTCCGGGAATTCTGCGAAGGCCTGGGGCTCGTCATCCACTTCGCCTCGGTGGCCCATCCCCGGAGCAACAGGGCTGTCGAGAGGTTCAATGGCGTGATCCTACAGGGGTTGTGCCGGAGACTCGAGCAAACCGCTTCTAAGCGGGGCGCATGGGCAGAGGAGCTCCCTAGCATCCTCTGCTCCATGCGCACGACCCCGTCCCAGGCGACGAGGCGTACTCCCTTCTCCCTGGTCTACGGGGCGGAGGCAGTCCTCCCCCCGGAGATCAGCTTCCGGTCACTGCGGGTTGAGCTCCTGGAGGGAGCTACGCCCTCAGCGTACCAGGCCAACGAGGCCAACCAGCGTCTGGAGATCGACCTCGTGGAGGAGGAACGCGATTGAGCGCTCCTCCGCCACGCCATCTACGGGCAAGAAATGGCGCGCGCGTACAATCAGCGCGTGCGTGAGAAAGCTTTCCGCCTTGGGGATCTTGTCCTCAAGCGCATGACGAACCCCCAGGCCCAGGGTAAGCTCTCCCCCAAGTGGGAGGGCCCCTACAGGATCTCCGCAGTCCTGGGCTCAGGGGCCTACAAGCTCTCCAACCTTCAAGAGCAGGAGCTGAAGCACACGTGGAACTTGCGTTTACTTCGCAAGTTCTATGTTTAGCCTTACGGGCCTGTCCCCTCCCCCGGAGCGTTCACGCCGGAGGGGGAGGAGGGACGCTGTATTTTCCTCCCCTTTCGCGGCTCCGCAGGGGGAGGCCCTGTACTTCATTTTATTAGCAATACATAGGTCTTGCTTTTCAAACTGTCTCATTGCAGGTCTCCCTCATTACCGCCCCTAGCGGCGATGCCCTCCCAGCGAGGTAGCCCTCCCCGCGAGGATGCCCTCCCCGCGAGGATGCCCTCCATGTGAGGATGCCCTCCCCGCGAGGAAGTGGGCCAGGCCCAACAAGTCCCTACAACGGGAGTCCCCACTCCCGTAGGGCGGCTTACGATCAGCCCTCGTGGACTGAGGGTGTAAGCGGCAACCCGGTCACAGTGGCCGTGGTAACGAGTCACTTTAGGAGACCAGTCCCCTACCCAAACACTCAAGACCCGTCTTCGGGCACTACAATTGGTTCCCGGCGACCTTATTCCCGGCTCCCCGTTCTCACGGCGACCAGATGAATGCCTCCCGGAGACCCTATTCCTGGTTCCCCGTTCTCACGGCGACCGGACGATTGCCTCTCGGAGAAGTCGGATTTCTCGGGCATTTTCTTCCCCAAAGACCCTCCCGGCTCCCCGTTCTCATGGCGACCGGACGAATGTCTCCTAGGAAGCTCGCCTCCAGAAATCTCATCGGGTTCTCTCGGACATTTCTTCCACATGAGGCCTTATTCCCGGCTCCCCGTTCTCACGGCGACCGGACGATTGTCTCCCAGAAGGTCTTCTCCTTGAAAACCTCGTTTTAAAATTTTCTAACTTAGAAAATTTCCTATGCTACAGGTGACTTCCATCCCGGGGGCCTTGTTACCCCCACAGCGCGCGGAGATATTCTCCGGCCCGCTGTGGGCGGGGGGGATAAGGAACCCCCGGGTGTCGACCGCACCACCCACGAGGAAACTTAACTCATCCTTGTTAAGATGAGTCGTCTAGACCATCCAAGAAGAAGAAAATAAAGAGGCAATGAAAGGAAACAGCAACAGCTTTATTGATTATCAAATCCGGAGGACATCTTCCCCCTCCAGTGGGCTTCGGAAACGATACAACCCGGGTTCTAACCCGGGGGATTCTCTAAGCCCTAAGGTTCCTACGCCTAATACTCCCGGAGGCTCTCCGCTAGCTCCCGGGTCAGGTCCCGGTACAATGCCCGTACGCGGCGCCGAGCGTCCCGGAGCACATCTTCAGGCCAGAACTCGTATCCCGCCGGTGGAAGTATCCGGAGAGGAGGGATCATCCGGAGCCCCGGTCGCGGAGGGGACAATTCGGCACGATGATTATCGAAGTTGTCCAAGTGCCACTCAGGACGCCACCTCAACCGGATCGGCTCCCAGACACTATCCTCGCCGCGATTCCCGGAGAGAAGGCTTAGCAAAATTAAAGCCGCTTGGGCGTCCCCCGGGGAGCCCCTCCCGGACCTTCGCCCGGGAGCAACCTCCCGGGAACCCTGGTAACAGTAAATTCAATTCAAAGACTTAGAAAAAATTCTAACTTCATTGCATTCAAAATGTTTATGTACAAGTGCCCGGGGTTTCTTCTAAGAAGCTACCGGAATCAAAAAGTCCTAAAACAAAAAAGGGCCCTAGCTAAGACCCGGGGGGAGGCTCATACATGTTTGTTGGCGTCCTCCCCCCGGGGGGCTTCCTCCAAGGCCGGGGCGGGGACGTCTCCCGCCGGAGGCGCCGGAGCCGGGAACCACGCCCGGATGATCTGGTCGTAGAACCCTCCGGCGAGCTGCTCGACCTCCCGGCGGGAAGGCTCGAAGGAGTCCGGGAAGCTTCGAGGGATGCGGTCCCTGATCGCCCTGGGCGCCGACCCCCCGGAACTCGACGAGCCCCGCAGCGGCCGCGACGACGGGGATCGCCCGGCCCCGCGCCCGAACGTCGGCAGCCTCCGGGATGGCGGAGACCTGTGCGTTGAGAAAACGCACAGCCTCCGCGAGGGTCGCCGGCGGCACCTCCCTGCTCCCAGAGCCGAGGCTTACGCCAAGGCCCTCGAGGGCCGATCGGACGGAGCGGCCCGCTTCCACCACCGCCCGGACGCTCGAGCTCTCGAGCTCCCGGAGCGCCTCCTCCCTCGCCTTGGCCTCCTCCCGGAGGCGGGCGTTGATGGCCTCGAAAATAGGAACCTGGGCCCGGGCCCGGGTCAATTCCGCGAGGGCTTCGTCGCGTTCCCGGAGGGCCTCCTCGCACTGCCCTACGGAGGCCGTGGCCCGGCCCTCCGCCTCCTTAAGTAGCCGGGCGACCCGCTGCTCAAGGCCCCAGGTAACAGCTGCCACCTACAAAATACATAAGAGTTAGAAAAATCTCGAAGTGCAGGGGGCGAATGAAGACGTCATCGACTCGGGTTACCTGGGCCCTAAGGGACTGAAGCCCCTCGAAACGCTCATGGAGCGTCCCTCCCGCGACAAAGGCCTGCACCTTCCGGGTGTGCAAGCCCTCTGAGTAGCGGGCGACCTCCCTCGCGGGAAGCAAAGGGGTCTCCCGCCCGGCGCCGCCAGCGCGGCCGACGGGGGGTCCCCGGACCTCAAGGTCCGGTAACGCGATCGGCGTCTTCGTCGATGAGGTAGTGCCCCCCGAAGACGTGGCCGAGGAGCTCTCGGCGGGAGCCTCCGCCCGGGGGGAACCATCAGGCCTTTCCCTGCCCCGGGCCGGAAGGTCCTCGGGGCCTCCTCCTCCGGAGGAACCTCGTAGATGGAGGGGCTCCCCCCCTCGTCCACCGGCCAAACCCGCGGGGGCGAGGTCCCCGCGAATCTCACCTCCAGCCTCTCTGGCTCCAAAGAAGCCGGAAGGGGCGGGAGGGGCTCCACCGTGAGCTACGACGGGGCGTAGTTCGCCGAGTCGGACGCCGCCCAGCCCGCAGTCGCCTCCTTCCCCCGCGCCTCGACGGGGCCCTTCGGGGGAGGAGGTGTTGCTTCCTTCCGGGACGGTGCCCGGGCACGTTCGCTCCCGGGGGTCTCGTCCCGGGGCTTCGCCGGTGTCGCCGCCGGCGTCGTTGATGGGCCAGGGGTCTTTTGAACCCGGGCCTTCTTGGGCTCCGAGCCCCCGGCCGCCTCCTTCCCCCGTTTGTGCGACCCGGGGGTGGGGAGACGCTTCCTCTCCGGCAGCTTCAGCCCGAAGGCCGCCGCTACCAAGTTCTTTTGGGGGCCCTCCCCCACGGCGCGCACGACGCGTTCGTGCTCATCGGCGAAGTACCTCCCCAAGAGGTTCTCCGCCTTCTCCCGCGCCGCCGAGTACGGCTGGACTGAAAGAGGTAAAGAGTTAGTCAATTTCTTAAAAATTCGTAAGTACAATGCAGCGGGTTCCCGGAGCTTACGTCGCATCACCGGCTTCACCGGGGGCCGCTGCTCGGGGCCCATTCCGATCCCCCTCTTCCCGACGGTGAAGGGGGAGATCCGGAGGAGAGCCATCTCCTCGGCGGCGTCCCGCATCGAGCGGGTCTTCTTGGAGAGGATCACCTTGCCGAGGAGCTCGAACTCCTCGTCCGTCCACGCCGGGGGCTTCGGCGCGGACGACCGGCTGAAGGTGGGGGCCTCCGGGGCGTACACCACCGCGTCGTCCCAGACCCGGAGGTAAAACCACCTCCGGACCCAATCCCCCCAGTGGTCCCGGGAGGCCGCCGCCGGGTAGTCGATTACCCGGGCCGGCAACATCTGGACCATCACCGAACCAAAGGGGGACTTGGGGCCCCCCTTCACCAGGTGGGAGGTCCGCGCCGCCGGTTTCTTAGAAGTACCAGAAGGCGCGAAGGTCAGGCTCCCGCCTGGTCGCTGTCTCGTAGAGCCAAATGAAGAGGCCCATCCGGACGAGCGCGTTCAGGGTGAGGTGGTTGAGAGCCACCCCGTACTCCTTGAGAAACTCCCGAAGCGTGGGATGCACCGGGAGCCGGAGCCCCGCCTCTAGGAAGGCCTCGAAGGCCACGACCTCTCTGGGTCTGGGGCGGGGGGCTCCGTCCTTCTTCACGGGGACTCGGATGTCCCCGTTCGCGACGATGCCTCTTTCGGCCAAGGACTCGGCGTCCTCGGCCGTGAACTCCGACGCCCAGAGGAAATCCGAGGGGATTTCCTCCGGGGGCACTTCCGTGGTCTTCGCTCGACCCTTGGGTGCCATGAGGTTAGTCTTCTTTTTCGGTGGCTAACTTTGCAGGAGGCTACTACTAAAAACCCCCGGACGTCTGCTACCGGAAAGGGCTACTGGAAGGAGCTACCGGGAGAGGGCTACCGGGAGAGCAAAAATCGTTAGCCTGAAAATTTGGAATGAGCTTCCGGGCCCCCCAAGGTCCTATTTATAGGGGCGGGCCGTGGTCTAGATGCACGCCACGTGGCACCCGCGGATCAATCTGGACCGTAGAAGTTCAAACCGTGCGTGGGAAACGAAGGGACGGGCGCGTGAATCGAGGCACCGGTTCGAACCGCGCGCGCATTTATGGCGAAACGGCGCGGCTTTAAGCGCGGGGCACGGAAACCGAAGCACCGCGGCTCCGGTGACTTCGCCCGGAGATCTTCCCGGTGACCTGAACCATACCCACCTGGGACTCGAGCATCATCCCCGGCGGGCATGGGGGGCTGCTGTCGGGGGAAATCTCCGCGGGACTAAGTCCAGGTAAGATGTGTCACGATTGCCCGGGGACCTGGCCTCCGGCCCCTCCCCGGGCGCCGCCTTTTGGCTCCCGGGACGCCGCCTCCGGTGCCCTCCCGGGCGCCGCCATTTGGCTCCCGGGACGCGGCCTCCGGTGCCGTCCCGGGCGCCGCCACTTGCCAGGGGACCTGGCCTCCGGCCCCTCCCCGGGCGCCGCCTTTTGGCTCCCGGGACGCGGCCTCCGTTGCCCTCCCGGGCGCCACCATTTGGCTCCCGGGACTCGGCCTACGGTGCCGTCCCGGGCGCCGCCACTTGCCCGGGGACCTGGCATCCGGCCCCTCCCCGGGCGCCGCCTTCTGGCTCTCGGGACGCGGCCTCCGGTGCCGTCCCAGGCGCCGCCATTTGCCCGGGGACCTGGCCTCCGGCCCCTCCCCGGGCGCCGCCTTCTGGCTCTCAGGACGCGGCCTCCGGTGCCCTCCCGGGCGCCGCCATTTGCCGGGGACGTGGCCTCCGGGGCCTCCCCGGGCGCCGCCTTTTGGCTCCCGGGACGCGGCCTCCGGTGCCCTCCCAGGCGCCGCCATTTGCCTGGGGACGTAGCCTCCGGGGCCTCCCCGGGCCGCCTTTGACCCTGGGACGTGGCCTCCGGCGCCGTCCCGGGCCTCATCGCCCCCCCTAAAGGTAAAACCTCGAACTGTTTGTCACGTGCAAGTCACGCGAGGGGCGCCTCGGGAACTAGCGACCACCTGTCAAGCATCCAAGGCGTTTGACCGGGAGAAGGACGGTCCTGCCCTTCAATCCGACGGTGGCTTCCGGGGTAGTTTAGGTTTTTCGTTTCTTTTTGGGGCTATAAATAGCCTTTGTACCCCTCTGTTGTAAAGGATCGGATCACTTTTATTGGAATAGCTAATCTCACAGACGTGCTCCGGAAGCCTCTCCCCCGGAGAGAGCCTCCCCAGCCGACTCCGGTCGGGAGCGCGTCGACAGGACTAGGGCCCCCACCGGGACCCGAACCTGTATAAACCCGTGTGTCATTTTTTGTGCTTGTCCGGTGGGGGACGACCGGTCATCCAGTCAACCCGCGCCGCGTAATCTTCGCTAGGATTATTCTCAAAACCTTCCGGGGTATTCGCAATACCACGACACCTGTAAACTCTTTCCCCATACATAGTGAAATCACAACAGGACGCATTGCTGTTACTCCCACCATCGAGGGCCCGAACCTGTATAAATCTTTGCGTCCCCATTTACATTTCTTATCCTAACTTACAAGAGGGCACATTGAAAGGTCTCACATACAACTCAAAAATCTGCAAAAGATCGACAGGGGACCCCGAGTCCAAATCATCGACAGACGGTTATAGTGCGGACTGGTTCAGCTTCAATCCACTTAGTAAACGTGTCAATGGCTATGAACAAGAACCTGTATCCATTAACTGCTTGGGGCATAGGACCCACTATATCTATTCCCCACACTACAAATGTCCAAGTTAAAAGAATAGTTTGTAAGGCATATACAGGCTAATGAATTTGTCGTGTATGAAATTGACATTGTGAGCATGGCATCATTAAGTGCTGAAGGCCATAATAACCCTATCGGAAAGCTTTTCCAACTAGCCTCCGGTAAGATGTATGTGCTCCAGACACACCACCGTGAATTTCTTTCAAGAGGAATTTACCTTCCTCTTGAGGTATACAGCGCATTAATACTCCTTGAGTACCTTTTCTATACAAGACTCCTCCAATTAATCTGTATAGACGCGCCTTTCGTAATAACAGATCACTTTCGGTTTCATCCTCGGGCAAGGTCCCATATTCAAGATAGATCTACAATGGACAAGTCCAATCTCCTTCATGCTCGAGGTCGGCGACATGAACTGTCGTCTCATCATCCTTGACGAAAGTCATGATCGAGGGTATTGTAAGTGTTCGACGAACACTCCTGCCGGAGTGGATGTACGTGAGGACCCAATTTTTGACAATTGGGCTGCAAGAACATTATCACTTCGCAGAATGAATTGGACTTCAAAATAACTGAAGTGTTTTTCCAATTTCCCCACCTCGTCCAGGTAATGAGCCATTGTCTCATCAGAGATGCTATACTCTTTATTTACCTGGTTTACGACTAGCTGTGAGTCTCCCATCACCACTAATCGATGAACTCCAAGGAATTTGGCTGCTAGAAGCCCAGCAAGAAGACCTTCATACTCTGCTGCGTTATTGGTCGCAACAAAGTGTAATTGTATGACATACTGGAGTTGATGAGGACATCACCAACACAGATACGAATTCCGCTCCTTCCACTCCTTCCACTTCGTTGCCCGCAGACCATGGAGAACATCAAGTCGGCATGAACCCACATGTCAAGCCTTTCAAGCCACCTACACTGAAGGTCCAGCGTACCACGATGCTCCAAGACAAGCCCAAGAAGAATCCCAAGTTGTCCACGCTCCAAGACAAGCCCAAGATGAAGCCCAAGTCATCCGCGAGCCCAATTCTGCCATCCAGGAGCACACCAACTTCAAATGGACGTCCAGGCCACGTATGGAGTCCGTTTGGAGTGAATGAGAACTTTACAGAGAAGCACACGATGCCACCTTTCCAACGGATCTAGCCCCACTGCAAATTCCATCTGGATCGCCTGCAATCGATGAAACAATTAACGGACAGATTCTGTTGGGTGCTGTGCCACCTCTACTTTGGGCCCAAGATCCGTGTATCCCTAGGGTTACGTGGGGGTGGGTTCTCTGGCCGGTGGCCTACCTCTAGCCGCCATACTCCTGCTACATATGGCCGCCACCCCCTAACCTTTTCTTTGGGTTTTTCTTAGATTATATTGCTTAGACAGTTTTTGCCGTTCATCAGTTTGTGGAACCCCAACTCGTACTCTTCATTGGTAATTGGCAATAGTCAGATGGCGTCTACCATGTTCTTACTTGTGTTCTCGATTCGCATGCAGGGATAAGCCTTATTAGCGAGGTCAACCGTGTCTTGGCGTGGTTGATAACCGATGGAGCTGTGGTGTAGCGATTACAGGGGTTCAAATCAGTTCTGATTGGAAGCCGGATCATCAACGTTGAGTTCTCCATCAATCAATTTACCTCTACCTATCAGAAGATCGGGACACCGTTCACATCAAATGGTATCAGAGCAAAGGTTTCCTGATAGGTAACACTATATCCCCTCCTTGTTTAGATTAAATATGTTCTTCGTTCTATGGTCTAGAAAATTTTCCCTACAAAAAAAAATTGTTTACCTTGTCCAAACCCTAGCCATTAGTCTTGCATCGTTCTTGTCAGTTTGCATCTTTGAATTTTTGTTCATCGTTGTCGAGTGCTGGTTTTAGTTCTAATCTTGGTCTGGTTTCCGTTTTGCATCTAGTAGTCGACTCAAAATCCATCTTGTTTTCCTCGTCGTCGCGTCCAAATTCCAATCTGCTGCTGTCTAGTTCGTTGTTTTCATCATATCTTTCTCATATGAACTTGGATTCTCATGATCTTGTACTTTCTGGAATCATAGTGAGAAATCCCACAAAATGTTAGTTGTGGACATCTTCAAATTCGGCCGTCTTCGGGACGTTCAATTTTGGGCAAACTCGAGTCTAATTCGGATTCGAATTGTTCAATCTGAGACAGGTTCGGTAAAACTATCATATATTTTGATTCCCAACTCCGTTTTCGACGTTCTTGTACTTGTTAGAAATATAAAAAGATCCTCTACAACTTTTCTGTTGGCTAGATCTTCAGATTCAGAGCTTTTGGAGTGCGAAGTTGCCGAACAACGTTGCTGTTTCGTTGTACAGCTGCAAAAGAAACAGGCAAGTGCAAAAACAAAAGCCACACAAAAAAAAGATGAAAAAAAATCAGAGAAGAAAAATGTGTGTAGCAAAGAGGAGAATTTTCAGTGGGGCATCTTGGGTTATACTCCTTTGTGATTCTAGTTGCTTGCTTGAGCTAGATCTAAGTCTTGACTAGTTCCAGCACTTTGACTATTACTTGGACTAATTTTCAACTTTGCATTACTGATATTCACTACTATAGAAATGCTTTTCACTATCGGTTTAAAATCCACTCTACTATCGGTTCTCTTACCGCTAGTGATCGGCACGATAGAAGAAACGTAGCACACTTCTATCAGTTGAAAACCGTTAGTAAATGTGGGACCTTCATTTGAGGAATCCGGTGGCAACCGCCCAGGTGGGTTGCACTCAGAAATGGCACATTGCAGCTCACAACAACAAGATGCATTATATAAAAATGCGAGCAATTAAAAACAAGTGTTGGTCACAGGGACCAACATTACATTAAATTAGCGCCAAAATGACGCACTTAAATGTTGATACAAAATTAAGGAGTTTTCGACACAAGGGTCGGCACAAAATGAAACAGCAATAATAAGCAAAACGACTTCATCAGTCTTCTTCAATAGCAGCGGTGTTGCACGGGCCTTCTCCACATTGGACTCCACTTTGGTGCGTAACCCTCTAACAAGTTGGGTCTGCAGTTTCTTCTTCTTGTTCCACATTGGGTTCAAGACTGTAAGATTCAGGGTCGATGAATCCTTCTTCTAAATTTGTTTGTAAAAGCAAGGGTGAGCACATTGTCCACATGGTTCTCAACAAGTCCCAAATAAGAATGCAAGTATATGTAGATGAGGGGGAATTTCTCAAAGAATAGCTCTTTGGCTTTATATATGTATATAGAATAGATTTTCACACACAGTTTTGAAGAAAAGGTCTTTATTTTCGAAAGCGAGGCTTTTAAAATCCTAAGCTAGATTTTCAGAAAATGTTGTGTGTGGCGATCTTTCATGAGTCACCACTTTATTCAGATTTTGTGAAAAATCTTCCAAAAGCTACTTGTGCTGCATCGACGTAGATAGAATCCACCGCGCGCAGACTCCATAACCTGGGAGCTTAGAGTATCTAATACTTTTTATAACTTTGCAAAGGTGTACCACTTTAATCCACCGATCATTCGGCTTTCAAGTCAGTACCTCTCCATGCGACTTTTACGCATGTGACAAGGCCGAGATGACACAACAGTTTACAGTCCTAGTATTAACAATTTCTTGTCCGGTAAATAGACAGTTAAGTCTCAAGTACCGTTGTGAGTCCTCCCCACTGCCTTACTTCCTAGCCTGGGTCTATGTTCTCGCAAGACACATAGCCTCTCTTGATTACAGCCGCGCACGAGTTAATCTGGCATAGGGCGTCTTCCTTCTTTCCACCTTTTCCTCTCATGATTTTTCTGAACTCACATCACTCATGGCCCTCAGTGGCCCACCAGTTCTCGCAAGAAACCGGATCGACAACCATTGCAAGGAAAAGCTAATACTAAAGAAAGCTACTAAGTTGCGCCCGTCCCATTCCGGGCAAGTGGTTGGTACGTTTTTCATGCCGCATGGAAGTACAACACAAGGTTCTAGTCCTTATGAATCTCTAGTGAGGAGTCTTCCATATTCCCAGTGCACACACAGCACCATCCAATCAAACCATCCTCACTATTGATTCCAATCACATTTTCTTTCACAAAAAGGGGTTTTGAATATGCTTTTCTCATATGTGACCATTCAACATTTAACATATAATCTTGAGCATAGCGTAGCCTAAGCATGATATTCTAGGGTGACAAGGGTGCATGGATATTCAATGTCAAAAGGGGCTTTACAGTTATTTAGGTCATACCTAATCATTTCATTAAAACATAACTCTTATTTGAATCTAAGGCATGCATATACTTGAAAACAGTTAACATACATTATCTCAAAATATTAGGCTAGACATGATCAAGGGTTTGAGACTTGCCTTGCAGTGATGGGTCTAGCTGTTCAGATGAATCCTCGAAGTTCTCTTCTGCTCCTTCAACTTCTGGTTCCACGGCGGATACAAACAACACATACACACTATATAAGCACACAAGTACTAGAAAATAGTACGTAAATATATCATGCATGCTGGGGAAAAGGTTTGGGCAAGATCACTTGGTGTTGATTGAAGAGATAGGCTTAAAAGGACTTGAATGTCGAAGGGCTGACATTCGGCTCATGGCTTGACATAGCCCTAAATTGGTTCTAGGTCTGATTTCTGGAGATGTGACAGTAGGGAATATCGTAGAACATGGCTCAAAAGGCTTAGTGGACAAAGGGGCATTTCAATAGCTCAAATGTAACAGTTCCAAATCACTCAATGCCACTGGTGGACATGCACTGACATAGTGCTAGACATGGCCAAAAATTAGAGCATTGCATAACTTTTGACCTAGGGCACCGATTGATGCACAACTTTGTCTGGGGGTTAGGCCTTGATTATAGGAACAAATCACTTGGCTCAAGGGCAGAAAGTGGCCGGACGGCGATGAACGGCGTCGATGAACCACGGTGGCGACACGGCACAGACATGGTTTTGGACAAAACTTGGCATGATCATAACTTTTGATCTAGGCCGATTCAGGGTTTGAGCCAGTGGAGTAAAATACTCAGGGGATTGAGGCCTAGCTAGATGACAAGGTTGCATCAGCTGGTTCGGCCGGAAAACAAACTCCGGTGATCGGAGCCGAAGACGAAGGCACCGATTTGGGCATTTTTGATCTATGGTGTTTGAACTCAATTCCTCGCTTGGGAAGCATCTAGGGGATAACACGAAGCTACTGGTGTGCTCAATTTGGCCAGGGAATGGCTGGAGAAACACGGCGGCGTTCTCCGGTGAACTGCCGAAGCTCGAATTTGGGGATTCGACGCTCGGGGCAAAATTGGGGATTCTAAACTTACAGGCATACTTCTCCTAGCTCACTGATCATTTTTCTCTACTAGCACGAGGATCAATTTGACTTGAATCACTCGGCATTAGGGGAACAGGGCAAAAGACGATTTCGGCGATCGCCGGCGCTAGGTCTCGCCGGGGTTCGATTAAAGGCTATGGCACAGAGAGGAAGGTGAGGGGAACTCACCGGTAGCTCTGGATTGAAGAGAGGTGTTGCGGTTGAGGCTGGCACCGTGAGCTCCAGAAGCGGCTCGTCGAGGAAGAAGACGAAGGCACGGCAACGGCAAGCTCTAGAGCTAAGTCTCGGGTTGCTGGTGAAGTGTGGGTGTGGAGTGAAGCACTGGCGAGAGGGGGCTTTATATAGCCGTGGGGTTGAGTCCTCGGGAGTGGCAGCAAATCGATGGGGAGATGCTCTCTGGCGCCGAAGCGGTCAGCGAGGCGCATTGGGACACGGCGGGAGCTCTACCAGAGACGGAGTATCGCGCGAAATCTGGATTCGGCAGAACGATGGGATGGCGAGTCTCGGCATGGCAGCCATGTGGCAGCAAAGCTCTGATAATGGCAGGCACACGCGCGCGAACGGTGAAGCTACGGTCTCCAGTCATCGCCACGATGGAGCTTCTTGGCGCGACGCGAGCACGTGTGGTCACGTGGGATTTGGCCGTTGGCGAAGGCACAACTGGCCGGCGGTGAAGGCTACGGTGGTTCACGGCGAACGGTGGCAGCAACCGCGGTTGAACATCCTCAGGTCGTGGTCGTGCACGCGGGCTCTGGTCGTGGTCGAAGAAAAGAAGCCAGGGACTAAACCGCGAGGCAAAAGGGCTGATTTGTGAGGGTTTGGACTGAATTGCGAAGGTTCTTCTCGGAATTCAGGACCTGATTGAAAATTTGGAAATCTAAGGGGCTGATTTGCAATCTGATTTTGCAGATGAGTATTACCAAAATACTTGAACTCATCCAGCAGGGAAAATGTCAAAATCTGATAAGATCTGAGGGTTTCGACAAAAATCGAAAACAGGGTAAAATAGGGTAATTAGGGATTGACATTTTTGCTGGGACTGAAACTAGGGTTTCGATTGAGATTCTTGAGTTCTTCCAGAAGGGAAAAATGTTCAGAAAAATGAAAGAAAGATAATCACTTGATCAGATTTGAATTTGGAGATGATCTGGGACTTTTAGCCTTTTGGGCTTTTTGAAAATTCTGAAAAGGACTAAACTGAAATACTTTTGGACTGAAAGGTGAAAATGATCTGGGAGATGAAGTTTAGCTGCCAACTTTTTAGGTTAAGGTAGTGGCATACCTAAGATCATGATTCTGAGATAAGAGATCAAAATAGGGTTGAGACATCAGGGATTCCAAAGAAGATATGCTGACTCGCAAGCAAAAAAGATAGCCAAAAACTGGGATGTTACAGTAAAATATCTACATTCCCAACGTTCACTAATCGCTAACGACTATTTCTTCTATCGGCTCGGATCTAAACCAATAGTATTGTGTAGGTATTTTCTACCGGTTAGGTACTCGACACAGTTAGTACTGGAAACTTTATTCTATCGGTTGTAGTATATGAGCCGATAGTACTGGAATATTTATTCTATCGGTTGAGTACAAAACCGATAATATTGTGTAGTTTTTCCTATCGGTTATGTACTAGACACTGTTAGTACTAGAATCTTTCACAAATACAACAATACAGAGATACATTGGATCATTCACAAATACACCAATATTTATAAATACACCAATATTCATATATTGAGTATATTCACAAATACACCAATACAAGTACACACATACACCAATTAATACATTGGACATATTGAATCTAATTATTCAGAGATTGAATTTGTTCACAAATACACTAATACAATAATATACACATGCATTGGATAGATTGAATTTATTCACATATTGATCGAGTTTATTCACAAATTCACCAATGAATCTATTCACATATTGAGTTTATTCACAAATACAGCAATCAACACATTCAATATATATTACACAAGTCAGTTACAATCAATCGTTGATAGCCACTTCTTCCATGACATATTGAGCCCAAATTGTCCGCAGCTCCTTCAATTGAGGCAACTCATATTGGTCTTTCAACATGGCGCTCTGCATATATGCGTGTATGAAGTTAGGAACGTACATCACATCCAATTAATGTTCGACTTTGAGTCAGGAAAAATGGTTACCTTAGGGAATTGGGCAAAATTTCTCCTGATCAGGTCATACATAAATCTCATGACATAGAAGCCACATTCCCACGATTGTGGCTGCTGATGGCACTGGGATAATTGCATATGCAAAGACATAAACCCACATTAACTCGAAAGAACTAATTAAGCTTAAATTAAAAGACTCATCATGAGTACTTCCATCCGTATTAATTACCTCATATTCTTTCCAAGAAATTGTTGTGCCCTTCGACGCGTCATGCCTCCCTCCAGCAGTAACATAATTTTTGAAAGCCCTGTATTTAATATAGCATTGCGGGTTAATATGTTATCATTAATTAGCTAGTTAGAGAAAAATTTAAAACAATTGTGTTACTTACGCGTCTATGTGCCACGTGAGGGTGAAAACATGCGCCACCCTGTCGCTCATCGAATCGAGGTAATAGACCTCATTCATCCATGGGCAAATGACGACGAGGACCCAGTGGCCCCTACATTGCATATATAAGCGAACCGTTTCATACATATGTTAGGCGTAACATACAAGAACGAGTTAAATTAGTAGGAAATGCACTAACCTTTGGTGGTACGGTGCAAGAATGAACTCTCGGTCCTACTGCACTAGTAGTGCCCTTGATATGTATTCCTCCACATGTGCTTGGTCGTGCTCTAGCATCGTGAGGCTTATTTTGTCTGGGTCGAGGAAATGCACCTTGTCACATGCCCTCATCAACGCCAGCCTATACATGCACCTGGATGCAAAGTAGACATTAGTAAGTAGTGCATACAAAGTGATTAGATTTATGAAATGAACTGTGATAACTTCAGACAACAGCAAACTCACAGGACTCCAATCCGTATGATGGACATATCAAGCTCCCGCCAGTTGAGGAGGTCGAACAAATCCTTGTGGACCACTAATATGCTCCCGGCCTCACGGTGAAAATGACCTGGACTGAAGTGAACCAAGAAGTTGATGTGGCGCCTAGACCGGGCTAGGTACCACTTGTGGAGACTTCTGGTTATTTGATCCATATTGCGCAGAAGGTACTCCGACACGAGTGGGAACCCATTCTTGAACGTACCCGGTTGGCTTTGTTTGGCCTTGCCTTTGGTCTTGCCTTTGGCCTTGCCCTTGCCTTTGGGCGGGGAGCAAGTGTATACCTTCGAAGGTTGGGGCGCGGTGCCGCCTGCCTCATTTGATGGCGAAGGGTTTGAGGCCGTCGGAGGAGGCATGGGGGCCGAAGGAGCTCGGTCATGCGTTGTGCTGGGGGTGGTGTCCTCAGGAATTGAGCTGGTATCCATCGTCCACTTTAAGTTACCAACGCATAAGTTAGATTTTACAAATTGAGTATATTAACTGAGTTGTAAGCTAGAATGGCTATGGTTTACCTCCTGTAGTCTAACACCCTTCTTGGGCCACTGTATGTACGAGCCCAATGCCTCGCCAATTGTCCACATTTCGTCCGTTGGGACGGGCAACGGAAAAGAGCTGTAGGCCGGGAGGGCCATGTCCACCTGTAACATTGCGAATCCAGGCTCCAGAGGTACGCAGTGGATCCGAACATCCTCCCAAGACTGATATACGACCCCGTTTGCAACCACTACAGGTTTGTCGCCTATGTTGATCAATAGGCTACAGCTCTCCGGCTTCTGCAATTTGCAACAATTATAACAGGTTAGCGAAATAGTTCTAACGTAACGGGAGTGGCATCAACCGAACTGCATATATAGCTCAAGAGTTGCAATACCTCAATCAGGTCCACCGGATCCACGTGAACCTTCGAGCCGCAACTACTCGGCCTGGCAGCATCGACCTCGGCAGCTGGATCAAAACCCTTGGACTGCACAACTCAACTGAGGCGTTCATACTTCTCGTTCATTTGAGCGAACATGTCCGCGAATTGTGCAGTCACATCTGACCGTATCTTCTGAGATAGCTCCAATTCCCTTTCCTTCTAGCTGCGAGCCTTCTTCGCCTTTTGCCCGGGCTCCAAGAAGCCTTCCTTCCATGGCACCACACCCCCCACGGTTTGCGTTCACCCTGGATGCTCCTTGTTCCCTAGAGCCTGGGTAAGGATGTCGTTCTCCCTATGGGGAGTGAACAATCCCTCGGTCGCCTCCTTCGAGCAAGAGATCTGTTACATTCAAAGCTCTCTATTGTGAGGAAAAAATATATACAAACTTGTACGCACACTAGTGATCATAGTTTTTTCTACCACACTCTATGATTCCAACCAGGAAGTTAGCCAACTTACGAGTCGCTGCACGACCTCAACATCCCTGGGGTTTGGGAACTCCATAGTCCCCGTGGTCGACACGGTCCCTCTGGTCAGCCACCAGCGCTTGCATCGCGGATCGCGGATCTCGGAGAGTTGTAGGTTAGGGGAGTCGGCGAAATTCAACACCTCGTCTTCAGCCTTCTTCCACTTCTCCTCCTTCCCCGCATAGCCGCGAGAGCTGAGCCGGTGCGGGTGGTCGTTCCTCCTCTGGATTGCCTTGTTCTTCTCGCTGAGGGCCTTCATACCAGAAACAAGAAAATTAATGCACCGCTGGTTACTGCATACAATGGTGTAACCAAGCAAAGGAACCATACATACCTTGAACTCAGGGGTCCCCTTCTGTTAGGTGAATTGATCCCATACCTCCTCCGTTATGAAGGGGTACTTCTCGCATGGAGATTTGCCTTTAGCAAGGAAGGTACTGACGAGGACGCTCTTGAAGGTTTTCCACGTGTTGTTCATGTCCTTCAAGCAAGCTATCTTGGGACCATCGTCGGGGATGTTCCACCTGGCCTGTTTCAAATGGTGCATATAGGCAGGACTTACCTAATCTCTGGGATAAACCAAGGGAGTGTGATTACTCAAGAGTTCAGTGATTTTGATTAATTTTACCTTCACTTCCACCGACAACCTATCCCTCTCATCGGCCTTAACGTCCTTCCAGCTCTGGATGGTGATCTTTACCCTTTCCTTCGCCAACAAACCAACATAGGTAGCGTACTGGCCGGCGTTCTTCCCGATCGGTCTCCCGAATTGGTTGAACTCACATGAAAGATCCGCGCGTTTGCCCAAATGGCACAACATCGTCGCGCCTCGCGCCTTCCTCTTGCGCTGGGACGAGGCAGCGTCATCTACATTTGCCCTTGCCGAAACACTACTATCAGCCGAGGAAGATGCCGACATGGCTTTACCTAAAATTCCATGAACAGACCATCAATTGATACGAAGAAAGGTACATGACAAAGTTCATAACTAAAATAGAATGGCAATGATAAACCACCTCTTTTTGTTAAAATGTCAAATTTTCATTCAAAAGGCCAAAAATCATCAATTCCTATCAACATGGTCTTCAAAATAGATTTAAAATGGATTTATAAACTCAATTTGCAAAGGGTTGTCGAACTGATACCTTCTTGCTTAACATAAAGATCATTTGATAACTCTTGATTGTAAAATTAATCCTATTTGGAAAATTTCGTTAGAAAAATATATTTCATGCAATGAAAATCATTTCTTTAAATTTTCATTTCAAATGTATTTGATTTGAGCAATAGTTGATTCTTTTCACAAATGAAATATGAACTCTGCAAAATTCAGACTTTTCAATGTACTATCGGTTGACAATAACAAACCGATATGACATACTCTATTTCCTATCGGTTTGACAATTAAAACCGATAGTAATTAACTATGCTAGTCTTAATTCAGATTACGGTCTTTACTATCGGTTCTAAATAAGAAACCGATAGTGGACTACACTGTATGACAAATTGCTAGTGATTTTCATCAAGTCTGTAATTATCATAGCTATCAAGTTTGTAGTTCATGAATTTTCATCTAGTTTATATTTGTAATCCATTGAACCACATATGAACTATTGCATATAAATTTAAGCAATTGACGCGAGCGGTTTGGTCAAGAACACTTACAGTCGTTCGTTGAGTGGCCGGAGGCGGTGGCGTGATGCAGTGGCCGGAGGCGGTGGAGAACCCAATTGCGATTGACAATGGTGGCGCAGAGGAGCGAAAAAGTGAACGTCAGGGAGGCTAGGGTTTTCCACGCGCGAGTATTTGGAATGTGATCAGTTGCACTGGTGGGAAAATCGTGCGAGGTTAACCTAATATATGAATCTTTACTATCGGTTCGTAACCACCAAACCGATAGTAAATACAATGTAAGTTAGGGTTTGGAGTGTTGGCATTGTTCACTATCGGTTTTATTATTACTAACCGATAGTAAATTAAGAACAGGGGTCTCATAACACAATGTAAATCACTATCGGTTATGAACAATAAACCAATAGTAGAGTTTAATTTCATATCGGTTTGGAAATTAAAATCGATAGTACAATACAATGTTATTGACCCTAAAGGATTTCCCTGAGAACAATTACAGATGATCTTAGTACATCATTTTGCATTGTATTTCACTATCGGTTTTATGATTATTAACCGATAGTAAATTAATCCACTGTACAAGAGCAAACCAAAATGTAGAACAGGGTCTCATAACACAAAATGAAATACTATCGGTTATGAACAATAAACCGATAGTAGATTTTAATTTCATATCGGTTTGGAAATTGAAACCGATAGTAGAATACAGTGTTATTGACCCTAAAGGGTTTTCCTGAGAACAATTACAGATGGGTCTCAGTACATCATTTTGCACTTGTAAAGACACCTGAAACCACATGCAAATGACTTCCAATAAATTTGAAATAAATTAACAGTAAAGACCAATCATGGAATGAAAATTTGCAGTTTTCATATTGATTTATGAAAAGAATCAATTATTGCTCGAATCAAGTACTCCAATTGAAATGAAAATTTGCATAAATGATTCTCAATGCATCACGTATGTTTTCCCAAAGAATTTTTGAAAAATGATTTGAAGAATTTTTGAAAAATGATTTGAAGTATTCTTCGATTAAAGATCCAAGTAATATACGTCACTTACATATTGCAAATTAGTCAAGAATGGTTGTCCACCCATAATCCTTCTTCGTGGTCGTCTCGCAGGTAACTTGTTTCGTCAATATCTTCGGTAGGGACAGATTGAAGAATTCCATCTAAAAATGGAGGTAGTTCGTCGAACTGATCATACTCTTCTTCATCCACAATGTCTTCGACCCCAACAATACGTCTCTTACTGTGAAGGACAATGTGCAACTTTGGGTTGGCTGGGTCAACGATGTAGAACACCTGTGTGGCTTGCTCAGCAAGTATAAATGGATCATCTTCGTGTGCGACTCTACTGAGATCGACGAGAGTAAACCCATAATTGTCGACTTTAACACCTCGAGGGATTTCGACCCATTGGCATCGAAACAGAGGAATCTTAACTAATACATAATTGAGCTCCCATATTTCCTCAATAACACCGTAATATGAGTCGAGTGCCCTTACTGCCCTAGCATCCTCCGAAATAGCAAGTAGTGTCACTCCACTACATTGCATAGTACTCTTCTCGTCCTGAGTTCTTGTGTAAAATGAATAGCCGTTGATGTCATACCCCTGCCAAGTCCCTACAGTAAATCTAGGCCCTCTGACCAACCATGTAACAACTTCATCTACGTCGCCCTCAGAAGCTTGCAGGACTCTATTTTCAATCCACCCAGCAAACTTCCTGTTATGTACGAACTAAAGCATATAATTCTTTATCATAAGTTGAATAATCTAGACTAGAACCACTTAACTTTTCACTGAAATAAGCAACAGGTTTACCTTCTTGGATTAACACACCTCCAAGTCCAATTCCACTGGCATCACATTCAAGTTCAAAAGTCTTACCAAAATTAGGAAGTTGGAGCAATGGTGCGTTCGTAAGCTTCTCTTTCAAGATGTTGAATGATTATTCTTGTGCATAACCCCAAACAAACAGAACTCCTTTCTTCGTGAGCTCATGCAACGGTGCAGCAATGGTACTGAAATCCTTGACAAAACGCCTATAAAATCCAGCAAGTCCAAGAAAGCTTCGCACTTGGGTGACCATTGTTGGAATCAGCCAACTTTGAATAGTTTCGATCTTGGCTTCATCAACTTCAATGCCCTATGGAGTAACAACATAACCAAGAAAAAAAACTTGATTGGTGCAAAAGGTGCACTTCTCAAGGTTACCGAACAAATGTGCATCACGTAAAACCTTAAAAATAGCACGCAAATGTTCAAGATGTTCATCCAAAGATTTGCTATAGATTAAAATGTTATCAAAGTATACCACCACAAATTTGTTGATGAAAGGACGCAAAACCTCATTCATTAATCTCCTGAAAGTTCTTGGTGCATTAGTTAAACCAAAATGCATCACTAACCACTAATATAATCCAAATTTAGTTTTAAACGCTGTTTTCCATTCATCTCCTAATTTCATGCGAATTTGGTGATATCCACTACGCAAATCAATTTTAGAGAACACAACAGAGCCACTCAATTCATCAAGCATATCATCTAACCTAGGAATAGGATGATGATATCGAATTGTTATGTTATTGATAGCTCTACAATCAACACACATACGCCATGATCTATCTTTCTTTGGAACCAAAAGAACAGGGACAACACATGGACTAAGGCTTTCACGTACGTACCCTTTGTCAAGTAAGTCTTGCATTTGACGCTGAATCTCCTCAGTCTCTTGTGGATTGGTTCTATATGGCGCACGGTTGGGCAACGAGGCTCTTGGAATTAGATCGATTTGATGCTCAATCCCTCGAATTGGAGGCAGCCCCAGTGGTACTTCCTTCGGAAATACATCAGCAAACTCCTGCAAAATGTTAGCAACAGCAGGAGGCAAAGAAGAAGGCATGTCCTCAAGTGAAAACAAAGCTTCTTTGCAAACTAAAGCATAGAAATTAGATGCATTAGTTTCTATCTCAGTAATTTCAGATTTGGTAGCAAGCAAAACAAAACCTTTCAACTTAATTTCAGCATGGTTAGAACTAGCTGTAGCTTCTAGGCCCCTAAAGAGTGTTTTAGTAATTAATGACAACTACAAATGCTATACTAATGATACCTGCCTAGTTGTGTCAAGAAGAAACTTAAAAGACAGGTTTGGGTAACTCATCACACTAATCCGGCTCAAGATCTAGATCACTTCTCGAGAGAAGGTTGACTAGATAGAGGAGCGGTTAGAGATTTGAGTTTGCCTCAACGTGGATTAGGGGTGATCGGCAAATCACCGAGACCACGGGATATATCCTTGTGTTAAAATTGTTCATTGTTCATCTTGTATTAGTTATTTGCTCTCATTTACTATTAATTGTTAATTTGCTAAATTCGCCTATTCACCCCCCTCTAATCGATATCCTAGATCCCTTTCAATTGGTATCAGAGCTAGGACTCCATTTTTAGAGGATTTAACCATCCCGGAGTAGGATAAAGATGGCTAGTGAGGGTCGTATCAATATTGGCAAACCACCACTCTTTGATGGATCTAACTATACTTATTGGAAAACTAGAATGATGGTTTATCTCAAAGCCATGGGTGGAAAGATTTGGAAAGTGGTGGATGAGGGCTTTGCAATTCTTGATGATGATGACATGACTAACCTAGATAGAGATAATGCCTTAGCGAATGCTCAAGCCATGAATGTTCTTTATAGTGCTCTAAATCTAGGTGAATTTAATAGAATTTGTAAACTTGAAACAGCCCATGATATTTGGAGAAATCTTATGGATATTCATGAAGGAACCTCGATGGTCAAGGATGCTAAATTATTTATCCATAAGGGCCAATTTGAAAAGTTTGCTATGTTGCCCAATGAAGATGTATCGGAGATGTTTAACCGATTACATAACATCGTAAATGAGTTAAAAGGGTTTTGTATGGATGTCACAAATGTGGAATTTTGTCATAAGTTTCTTAGAGCTTTACCTTAAAAATATGATACAATTGTAACCTTACTTGTGCGTTCGAACTTGAAGAGTGTGACTCCGTTGGAAGTCTTGAGTGAGATTCTCACTCATGACATATTCAAGAAATCTCAAGAAGAAGTGAAAGATGAGGCTTCCGACTCCAAGAAGAAGAACATAGCACTAAAAGCTCAAGCCTCCAAAAGGGAAGACAATGAAGAAGAAAGTGATGAGAGAGACACCGATGAGGAAATGGCTCTCTTTGTGAGAAGGTTCAAGCGGTTCATGAAGAAGAAATATCAAGGAAAGTCCTTCAAGAAAGGACAATCATCCAAGAGGAACCCATTTGAAGAAAGAAGATGCTTTGATTGCGGTGAAAAGGGTCACATCTCCGCACAATGCAAAAACAAGGAAGAAGAAAAATCGCTGAAGAAGAAGAAGTACGAAAAGGAAGGAGAAAGCAAGAAGAAGGTTTTCAAGAAATATTATAAGAAGAAGAAGGATGGACAAGCTTGCTTCATTGAATGGGATTCGGATGCTTCAAGTACCGATTCCGAAGATGAAGATGAAGCATCACCCAAAGGACTCGCTGGAGTAGCTATCAAGGAAGCTCCATCTCTATTCTCCACTCCTCATTGCCTCATGGCTAAAGGAGAATCGAAGGTATCATGTGACGAAGATGAATATACTTATGATGACCTAGTTGAGATGATCACCGGTTTTGATGACTATATGAGTAAAGAGAAAGAAAAATTAAAGGAATTGAAGAAGAGATACAAGACTCTTCAAAATTCCTATGAGGAGCTAAACACATCTCATGAGAGTCTCAAAGAAACTCATGAGATGCTTAAGGAAGCTCATGACTCACTAATTACTCATAAAGCCAACAAAACGGGTAATGAAATAGGCATCACTTGCAATATTTTGAATGACTTGCCCATGATGTCTACTTCTAGCATATCTACATCTTGTGAAGATTTAATTGAATTCCCATCTAGACCTAAAATTGATGATAATGTGCTTAGTCTTGAAAACAATGAACTTAAGGACAAAATTGAAAAACTAACAAATGATCTAGCTAAATGCTATGTAGGAGAATCAAAATTAAGACATCTTCTAGATAGTCAAAGGTTCTCCTTAAGAAAAGAAGTACTAGGCTACATTCCTAAAAAGGGAAAACATGCATTTGTTCCATCTAAAACCGTATTTGTAAAAGAAAAGGGATATTGCAACAAATGTAAAAGTTTAGGTCACATTGAAAAGAATTGCCATGCTAGCAAAAGTAATTCATCTCTTATATTCAACTCTTGCTATGTTTTAAAGAAAATGAACAATGGCAATATTAAAGCCAAATTTGTTGGAACCCCGATCATTGGTGCCAAAAAGAAAGCCATTTGGGTCCCAAAATCCTTGGTAACTAACCTCCAAGGACCCAAAAAGATTTGGATACCTAAAAGGACCTAACCTTGTTTTGTAGGTAAATTACAAGGCCGGAGGACAACATTGGGTGCTCGATAGTGGATGCACTCAACATATGACCAGTAATCACAACATGTTCTCCTCTCTAAATAACGAAGGTGCGGAATATGACAAGATCACGCTTGGAGACAATAGCAAAGGAAAGGTAAAAGGTTTAGGTAAAATTTCCATCTCAAATGACCTCTCCATATTTAATGTATTGCTTGTTGAATCTCTAAATTTCAACCTCTTATCCGTAGCTCAACTTTGTGATCTTTGATTTATATGTGCATTTTATCCAAAAGAAGTGATTATCACTAGTATTGATGATAATAGGTTGATTTTCAAAGGTTTTAGACATGGCAACCTCTATTTAGTTGATTTCAACTCAAATGATGCTAATCTTGGTACATGCTTGTTCACTAAATCATCTAAAGGTTGGCTATGGCATAGAAGGCTTGGGCATGTTGGAATGAAACAACTAAATAGACTAGTTAAACATGATTTAGTTGTTGGATTAAAAGATGTAAAGTTTGAAAAAGATAAATTATGTAGTGCTTGCCAAGCCGGAAAACAAGTTGCAAACTCACATCCAACTAAGAGCACAATGTCAACTTCTAGTCTACTTGAATTATTGCATATGGATTTATTTGGACCAACTACTTTTGTGAGCATTGGTGGCAATAGTTATTGTCTTGTCATTGTAGATGATTTTTCTAGATATACATGGATATTCTTGTCGACGATTCGGACTCGGAGTCCTCAGCCGAACATATGCAAAATTTGTAATAGTGAGACCTTTCAAGATGACCCTCCGGGAAGGTATGTAGAACAATGGTGAACAGGAGCACAGAGAGATTTATACAGGTTCGGGCCCTCGATGATGGGAGTAATAGCCCTACGTCCTGTTAGGATTTCACTATAGTTGATAAAAGGTTATAAAATGGCAGAAAAACCCCTTCACAAACGAAAGGTTTTTCCTATGTAAATGTACAGAATAAAGCCAGGAAGGCTTGTAAGAACTATCTAATTTAGGCCGTAGACTTGGCTGTTTTTAGTGGTTGAGAAGCGTTGTGCCTCACTTGTATCAGAAGTCATGTTCTTCCAAATGGATCGGATCCTCCTGTTTGATGTATTTCGCCACCCTTTTATACTGGTCGAAAGGATGCCATGTCGTAACTGCATCAAACAGTTGTTTGGACGGTTGGATGCGGTTTATTGAACCGCTCTTAACTTCCAAGTAGGTTAAGCAGGTGTTATTCGTGAAATAACTGCTTGTATCAACCTCTTGGCGGTTAGTCTTCTACGTGGAGGAATCTTCGGGATACTTGGAATATTCCCACTATAGGGATAACCGGTCAGATAAATTCCAAGTACCTTGGTCGAGAATGTTCTGACCGCGGGGTGTTGGCTGACCGCACAACATCTTCAACATTCTGTTCGCGTATAACATACGAAATTCTGACCGCGCAAAACCTGTTGTCTGATCGCACGAGGCTTGCGACCTGATCGCGCAAAGCCTGCGACCTTAGGCTGATGCTTCTCAGAATAACTTGAGTTCACATCGCCGGGCACGTGTCTGACTCGAATCTGTCTTGAGCCAACAGTGCATTTATTTGAACTGACTCGGGTGTCAATCCTCGTCAGCTAGCCCCCAAATTTAAAGAAAACGAAGGGACGTGTTCACTTTAAATTTAAAGAAATGCATCAGATTATTAACCCAACTCTTCAAATCCCCCACTTAGTGGCGCAGTAAATAAATCGGTTGGTTCCCCGAGACAGGCTCTGGGTATTATGTGACAGGTAATGATAGCGCCGTAGAAATGTTTTTTAACTCGAGGTAAAATTGTAAATGCTTTGTAGAAAATCGAGGCACCTGGAATGCGAACCGTCACCTTGGCGGCTATAAATACCGGGTCCTTGGTTCTGTAAAGCTTCACAATTTCTTCTCACGGCTAAGTCCCTTCCTAGACAACCTTGATTCTTTTCTTCATACACTTCCTGATGGCAGATCACAACATCATCGAGATTGAGAGTGATGAAGAGAAAGTTGTCGAACAGGGGCCTCAGATGCATGAAGACTTGTCTCCTTCAAGGAAGAAACCCAAGGTTGACGAGGGATCTTCCAGCGGAACGAAGGTGAAGAATGTAGCAAGTCTCTTTCTTCCTTCAGTTCCTATAACTCTTCCTGTTCATGCATCTCGGCAAGTTAGGCCTTTGACTTTGGAGAGAAACCTTTCTCCATTTCATCCCAATACCTCCAACCTTTATTTGGGTGATCAATATTCTGGTCGGCAAGCGGTGACTATCCCTCGACCAGATGATTCCCATATTGTGTTGGCGAAGCAATCATATGGTGGGAAGGTTGCACTTCCACCATCTGATGATCCTCTTCCCAGGATGGCTATATCAACATGCCATGAGCTGGGACAGGTAATAATTCTTCTCTCCTTTTGCTGATAGTTATAGTCAGTACAACTAATTTTTGCAAATGTAGGAGGTTGGAGGCTCCAGCGATCAGCCTTCTGCTGCTCCATCTTTTCCTTCCAGAGAGATTCTTCTGGAGGAGAAGAATGCTCTAGAGAAGAAGACCGAAGAGATGTCTTCGAAGATTCTGCATTTAGCAGAATGTTTTGAACGATCCCGTGAAGAGGCGCGCCAGTTCCGTCGAGAGAGGGATCACGCTCAGCGACAGCGAGAACTCTCTGACTTGATTAGGGGCAATAGTGCGTCTCTTGTTAGGGATGATGTAAATAGACTTAGGTTAGTTGCTAGTTCCCTGGGGGTTGTCAGTGTAGATCCTACTGACAACAACATGTCCCTTGGGGAACTTTGTAAACTCCTTTCGGATCAAGTCGACGCTTTGATCGACTGTATCCCTTTTGTATGTAAAGAATGTAAGAAATAAAACTTTCTTTTTTATATGAAAATTTTTCACATCTTCTGTGCGAAAACATGGCCATAAACTTTTCGTTCGCGACCATTCATACACAAGGAATCTCAGTTCTGCGATCAGAATCACGCTTTTATAAAAGCACCGCGACCAGATCTGATACCGCGATCAGGCTTAAGGCAGCTGTTAGAACTGAGTTGTGACCAGGATTGGGGCTTGGTCGGACCGTCACTTCGATTAGAATCGGAGCTTAATCCAAAGCATAGTTTCAACCAAACCGCAACCCGATTAGAAATACATCCGTACGTCCAAAAATTGAATCATAGGATTTTTTCGTAAAAATGTTCAAAGCATATAAAGGGAAAATGTCTTCTGAAAAGTACTGAAAATTTTTCAGTCCTTTTGCACTTTCAGTTTCCGAAACAAAGAAGTCTTTTTGTTTCAGATCCGATGCCTGAACACTTTATCGGGTCCGCCAGAGACAGTATCCATTATGGGAAATGAATAAAACACTCAGTGGAACGTTTTGAACGAAACGTTACTCACATTAATGCGCCGCCTTGGGTCTATAAAAAGAGCAAATGTCTTCTCAAAGAAGCCACACAGCCAAAAACCCTCAACGTTTCCGCCGCACAAAACCCTCATTCTTCTCAGCTTCCGCCTTCCCCAAAAATCACTAACTTTTCCTTCGACTTTCCACCGAAAAATGGCGTCCTGGAGCCGATCCATTCACCATTCCGAGGAGAGTTTGATGTTGCTGAAGAAGGAGGAAATCCTTCCTCCGCGGCTTTTGATCAACTGGCGGCCCGCGGAAAAAGATCAAGAAACCCCAATCGTCCAGGAGGGCGAGTTGGTGGTCTTTGAAGAGTACTTGCACTGCGGGTTCCGATTCCCCGAGAGTCGGTTCCTCAAGGATGTCCTCGAGAATTATGGGTTGGAGTTGATCAACCTCCACCCAAATGCAGTGTTGATATTGGCGGTTTTTCAACACCTATGCGAGGCGTTCGTCGGAGTGTACCCCAGTGTGGACCTCTTCCGACGATTCTACTTCTCGGTGTGGTCGAAGAGCGCTAACGCCGCCGGATGTATTTACTTCCGGTTGAGGGATAAAAAGGAGTATCCCTTTCCACCCCTGCGAGACTCAGTGCATGGGTGGCATCAGAAGTGCTTCTACTGTACCCCGCCGAAGGAGAGCGGGTTGTGGTTTGAAAACTCGCGGCCAGAGAAGCCAAGCGAGTTAGACACTCTTCCGGCGATGAACTCGGAGTTCATGAAGCACGCCGAGGTAATTCTTCACTTAGTCGAAGAAGGATTAACAGCTCGGGACATCATCCGAGACTTTGTGAAGAACTGGGTGAGCCCCCTGCGTGAAAGGGCTCATCCGGCTTGGGAGATTAAGTCCATGGCGGACGGCACCCTGGACTATAACGAAGGTATTTGTTTCTGACACCGAAAACCTTCATGTTTTTCTTGAAATACATTCATTTTAACGTGCATTCGGTAACAGTCTTGTCCTCTACTGAAATTGAGAGGCGGACTAACCACCTCCTCCGGGCGTACAACGCCGAGGTAGAGGGTGCTAAGGGGTCGCCTCACCCCCAGAGCTTAATTCACGCCGGTGACGACCTCAGGCAAGAGCGTCGAAGGGTACATTCTCCACTTGGCCTCTGTTTTGCAGGTTTTATGTCTGTCCAGTACTAATCCCATGTGAATAGCTTCTTGGGAGGTTTGCTGAGGCGACATTTCCCAGCGAAAACGTCGGTTCCCTGGGAAAGCCGACGACCAAAAACGTGAAGAAGATTTCCTCGAGACCCAGGACGAGGAATCCCACCCCCAAGAAAGTCAGGCTAAATCTTGGGGAAGGGTCTTCGCGAAGCACTCCTCCTACGGCCCGAAGAACTGCGGTAAGATATCAGATCCCACCGCTCTTTCCAGGCGCGAACTCGAATTACTTCTTCGTCGTACAGGGAGAGGGGAGCGAGGAGGAGGAGGATGATGATGTCCCTCTAGTTCATCGGAGGAGGAAGATCGCGGGCTCTCCATCCAATGACTCTCCAACCCATTCCGCAGGGATGACTGTTACTGCAGAGGCAGCCGTAGCAGTCCCTACGACCACTGAAAGCCTTGTGGTCGCAGATGATCCCCTAGCCCCTGAAGCTCCCGAGGCTTCAGAGCCAGTTGCCTCTACCTTCCCGGTCGAAGGGACGACTGTGGTAAGATTTTCCCACAGTCTGTTTTCTTCAATTCCCCCTGTGTACTTGATGAGCTAATGCTTATGCAGGGAGAAGAGCTTCCCCCTGCGACTCCTGCTAGCCCCAGGGAGGAAAATACTTCTCCTCCGCAGACAGGAGCGGAGGTGGTTGTGCAAGATCCTATGGCGGTTGCACACGAGGTGCCGACCACAGAAACCCAGGAGACAGCGAGGTCCTTGGATGGGACGTCACCAATGGGATCAACTGCCCAGGTAAAGATCCTTCTTGTTAGCCTTTATCTTTCCCTTGAGAAAATGTTCATAGGGGAACACATACAGGGAAGAGGGCCCTTGTTTTCTAAGAGGAAGATCAGGGCGGACGATGATTGTCCCCATGCTCAAGGAGACCCTTCTCTGAAATCCCAAAAGACAATGGGATTTCAATTAAGGTAAGAACCTTTATCCTGGTTGTATTAGAAATGATGGTCACGAATCGTTACCATTTGACTTTTATTTTCCTTTACCAGACGAAAAGAAATAGCGCCCAATCCTCCAACCGCTTCGGGAAGGGTTGAAGTCACTACTGGTGCAGGAGCCTCCAGTGAGGAGCGCTCCACCCCCTCGGCCCAGGAAGTTGTCCGAGCCGTGGGGGGAGAAACAGATACGAGGACCCAATCGCAGTCACCGGCGACTAGAAGCAATACCCAGCAGGCGCTTCCTCCAACTGTCCCTACTGTAGGCACTTCCGGGCCTTCGAGAAATCTTCCCATTAGTCCGGAAGATGCCTCTCTGCAGAAGTTCATGAAGGTATGATGAATCCCTCTCTGAGTGTCCTGAATTGTACATAGGACACTTTTAACTCCCTTTTTTGCATCACAGGAACTATCCCGGATGATGGCCCAATCGCGTGCTACGGCGGCGAGCATGGTGGCCATACAAAGAGAGCGAGCATGGTGGCCATACAAAGAGAGCGCAGGTAAGGATCATTACTTTTCAACTTGTAAAGGTACAAGTTAACTATGACCACTCCTTCTGTTTTGTTACAAGAAAGTGGCATCGTTGGACAAAGAAATGGCCACAGTCAAGCTTCATTCGATCTCAGTAGCTAGGAACCAAGAGATTGAAAACAATAAATTGCGGTCACAACTTGCTGGTAAGTTGATTCCTGATTAGGAATACTCGTCCTCATAATCTGTGAGTAATGTTCTCCCTCTTTGCAGCGCAAGCTGGTCAAATAATGCAACTCAGTCGGGACAATAAAACCCTCCAGGATTCTATCGAAGCCTCCACAAGGGCGATTGGAAAGCTGAGCCGTTCAGTCTTCGAAAAACTGAAGGCGGTGGCTCATCTTCTGAAGGCTGATGTGGTCGAAACAACACGAGACAATCTCATCCAAGAGGACTGGGCTGCCCTAGTGATGGCTCAAGCAGAGTCACTTCTCGAGTATCTCCCTGAGGATACACAACGACGAGAAGAGGTGATCAGAACCAGAGTTCGGTCAGCCACTTCCGCTATCCTCAGCCGGGTTCGACTTCACTATGGCCCAGATGCAGATCTGAATCCACTAGTGGGACCGGTTGAGATCGAGAGTGAAGAGCAACTGGATGTCGTCATGGAGGAAATTAGTCCCCTTGTAGATAAGCTCCTGACTGAGCTCGGGATCGAATGATCCCTATACCTGTACAGAAACAGTTGTATACGATGCAATGCACATGAAAATTCACTTTTGAAAATGAATATATTTCTGTTTTATGTTGTTTTATAAACATATCCCCCTAGCCCCCGCCTGTGATTGTAGATACTGAAGGCTTAGTATTACAAACGCAGGGGAAAAAAGAATATAACGACTAGGGGTGTATGATCAAATCAACAATTATAACACCTAGCCTTGTTTTGCTAACCAGCAGCCACTCGGATAACCAAGGACTTACAGAAAGCCCCGTGTGCGTTGAGAAACGGCTTATTTAGGAGTGACTTATCTGACAGTGGTTATGAGATCGGCCAGCGAATCCGACTAGGATGTTATAATGATCTAACCGCGTGCGACCAGCCCCCGAGCCGAATTCACAATGGATGGTCATAAAGGGAAATATTCCTCATATAAACACAAAACATTTTTAATTTTATGAAAAAATGCTAATTGAACAGGAAAAATGGGGTTGAGTACTTACACGTAGAACTTGCGAAGTTGATCGATGTTCCAAGTATTGGACAAAATTCGACCATCCCCCATGGCTAACCGCGCGGATCCTGGTCGCGGCACCGAGACCACAGTGTAAGGGCCTTCCCACTTCGGGGAGAATTTGTTGCGATTAGACTGATCTTGGATTTTTCGTAAGACCAGGTCGCCCACGTGAAGACTACGTGGTCGCACCCTTTTACTGTGATACTTGCGCAAAGCTTGCAAGTATGCCGCGGACTTGACCAAAGCGCGATCACGCCATTATTCTAAGAGGATAAGATCTTGTGACTGCTGTTTGGACTGATTAATCTGTTCGAATTGTTTTGTCCGAACAGACCCAATACTAACTTCGATAGGCAATACAGCCTCGGCCCCATAGACCAGATGGAAGGGCATCTCACCGGTGGCTCGACTAGAAGTAGTTCGTAGTGGCCATAGAACAGTATAAAGCTCGTCTGCCCAAGCCCCCGAGCGAGTCTTAAGGCGATCAAAAACATGTTTTTTAATGCCTTGTAGTATCTGCCCATTGGCCCGTTCTACAGCGCCATTGCTTTGTGGATGCGCCACAGAAGCAAAGCACACCTTAGTTCCAATCTGGTCGCAGTAGTCTAGGAAGAGACCACTAGCGAACTGAGAACCGTTATCGGTGATAAGGCGGTTTGGAACACCAAATCGAGCAACAATATTCTTATGAAAGAACTTTTGTGCTGCTGATGCTGTAATATTGCGTACCGGTTCGGCCTCGATCCACTTTGTAAACGTGTCAATGGCTACGAACAGAAACTTGTACCCATTGACCGCTTGTAGCATAGGACCTACAATATCCATTCCCCAGATCGCGAAAGGCCATGCGAGGGGAATGGTTTGTAACGCATAGGCAGGTTGATGAACCTGTCTGGCGTGAAACTGACACTGAGGACACATCTTGACCATATGCTTGGCATCATCGAGTGCCGAAGGCTAGTAGAATCTTTGTCGAAAAGTCTTTCCGACCAGTGTTTGATATGACGCGTGTGCACCACATACACCGTCATGTATTTCTTTCAAGAGGGATTTTCCTTCCTCTTGAGATACGCAACGCGTGAATACTCCTTGAGTACCCTTTCTGTACAAAACCCCATCTATGAGTTTGTACAGTCGCGCTTTTCGAATTAACCGATTGCTTTCGGTTTCGTCCTCAGGTAGGGTCCCATGTTCAAGATAGACTCTCAATGGATGAGTCCAATCCTGTTCCTGACCGAGGTTGGTAACGGAGGCTATTACCGGATCATCCTCAACCGAAGTCATGATTGAAAGACGGTCCAAGTGTTCAATGAACACTCCTGCCGGAGCGGATGTGCGTGAGGACCCAATTTTGGATAATTGGTCTGCGAGAATGTTGTCCTTTCGCGGGATGTATTGGACTTCGAAATGACTGAAGTGTTTTTCCAATCTCCTCACTTCCCCCAGGTAATGAGCCATTGTCTCATCGGAGGTGCTGTACTCCTTGTTTACCTGGTTTACGACCAGCTGTGAGTCTCCCCTCACCGTTAATCGACGGACTCCGAGGAATTTTGCTGCCCGGAGCCCTGCAAGAAGACCTTCATACTCTGCTGCATTGTTAGTCGCAACAAAGTGTAGTTGGATGACATACTTAAGCTGTTCGCCCTGGGGCGTAACTAAGACCACTCCAGCCCCCGAGTGTTGAAAACTACGGGAGCCGTCAAAGTACATTGTCCAGTAATCGGGGCACTCCAGTTCCTCTGCCAACTGCACGGGTGGCTCAGGGTTGGTCCATTCGACCACAAAGTCGGCCAAAACCTGAGACTTAACCGCCGTGCGGGGCGTGAAATGAATCTCGAAGGCACCGAGTTCGACCGCCCATTTGGCGATTCGACCAGATTTCTCTGGGTTTCAGACAATATCCCCCAAAGGAAAAGAGGAGGGTACTGTGATCTTGTGCGCTTGAAAGTAATGTCGTAGCTTACGGGAAGCCATCAGTAGTGCGTAAAGTATCTTCTGGACCTCAGGGTAGCGCTCCTTAGGACCATGAAGTACCTCGTTCACATAGTAGACGGGTCTATGTATTCCTTCCCTATTCGCGATCAGAACGGCGCTGACCGCGTGCGGTGTGGCCGCCAGATAAAGAAGCAATGGTTCTCCCTTGTCGGGAGACACCAATACTGGCGGACTGGATAGATATGTCTTTACCTCCTGAAATGCTTTTTTGGCCTCATCCGACCATGTAAAATTATGATGCTTCCGCAAGGCTTTGAAGAAAGGCAATCCCCTTTCGCCTAGTCGCGATATGAAACGATTTAAAGCCGCCATGCGACCAGCCAGGCGTTGAACATCCTTCATGGTCGAGGGCGATCTCATTTGTTCAATGGCCCTGATTTTCTCAGGATTAACTTCAATGCCCCTGGAACACACAAGGAAACCAAGGAGTTTTCCTGAAGAAACCCCGAAAGAACATTTCTCCGGGTTTAATTTTATTCCAAAGCGATTCAAATTACAGAAGGTTTCAGCGAGATCGTCCAAATGAGACAATCTCTTGGTACTTTTTACAACCAAGTCGTCTACATATGCTTCGAGGTTACGCCCTATCTGGGAAAGAAAGGTCTTTTGCATCAAGCGCTGGTACGTGGAACTTGCGTTCTTGAGACCGAACGGCATTCTGACGTAGCAGTATGTGCCGAACGGGGTGATGAAGGCAGTTTTCTCTTCATCGTCTTCTGCCATGCTAATTTGATGATAACCTGAGTAAGCGTCCAGAAAACTCATCAGTTCACAACCCGCAGTTGAGTCGACCAGCTGGTCGATGCGGGGAAGGGGAAAGTCATCCTTCGGACAGGCAGCGTTGAGGCTAGTGTAGTCGACGCACATGCGCCACTTGACATTTGACTTGCGGACCACGACCGGATTGGTGAGCCATTCCGGGTGATCCACTTCACGGATAAACCCGCCCTGTAGGAGTTTTTTCAACTCCTCTCGAATGGCTTCCTGTCGGTCAGCAGCAAAACGCCTGAGCTTTTGCTTTATTGGTCGTTGTCTAGGTCGAATTGCTAACCTGTGCTCAATTACTTCCCTTGGGACATCGGGCATGTCGGACGGTTTCCACGCAAACACATCTGCGTTAGCCCAGAGGAAAGCAACGAGATCGAGTTCCTATTTGTCATCCAGAGCTGATCCGACCCGAATTGTCTTGGATGGATCATCTGGGTACAAGGGAACCAATTTGAGTTTCTCATCTGGTCGAGGAGCAGCCTTGATCGTGTTGGTGGCAACAGTGGCAACCTGAGCGTCCCGGAGGGGAAGTTGATCGACCATCTCCAAAGATAGTCGGTCGCACGTGAGTGCCACGTTGCGACTGCCTCGGACCGAGATGACACCTTTGGGGCCAGGCAATTTCCCGCACTGATAAGCATAGTGCATTGCCATCATGAACTTAGCAAGAGTTGGCCTGCCAAAGATTGCATTATAAGCTGAGTCACAATCGATTACGTCAAAAGTAACCAATTCTGTCCGGAAGTTGTCTGGTTCTCCCAGTGTGACCGGGAGGACCACTTGTCCCAACGGCATCATGGAGGGGCCTGGGATTATCCCATAAAATGGATGGATTATGGGTTTAATCTTCGAACGAGGAATTTGCATCTCGTCGAGTGCCTTGACCAACAAGATGTCAAGGGAGCTTCCTCCGTCGATCAGGACCCTTTCAACTCTCGCGTTGCTGATGATCGGGGTAATGACCAGAGGGAGCCTCAATGGTCGTGTTAACCCCGCCGGACAATCAGTGCGATCAAATGTTAAAGGTGTATCCGACCAACGGGGGTACTGAGGTTCGCCAAGGGATGTCTCCGTTTGGTTAACCTCTCGGTAAAAGGCCTTAAACTGCCTTTTGGAAACGAAAGAAGAAGAACCTCCGAAAATAACGTTAACATGATTTTGAGGTACCTGGTAGGACATTTCCTCGTCTCCGTCGGCGTCCCTAAGTCCGCACGCCTGTTCTTTAGGTGGTAAGGTTGGCATTGGCCCAACTCCCTGGTAGAAGTCATCCAATTGCTTCAACCAACTCCTGCAATTCTTGAGGTCGTGGCCTGCGGAGTTGTGGAGTGGACACCACTTCTTGCCCTCCTGCGGATTAGTTGACTTTTCTGGCTGGTCGACATTTTGACCTCCAGAGGCAGTTTTATTTTTGAATGAAGACTTATTACCTTTGGTCGAATGTGGCTTCTCTGCGATTGCGACCTCGCGGTATTGTCCAGAGCGGTTCCTCTTCGACTTCTTTGACTTCCCACCCGATGAAGATTTCGGCTTCTTGCTTGAATCTTCTTTCCTGGCGTCCTTGAAGCCTGGTTGAGGTGGCAGGTCCCCCTTGTCGACCATTCGATTCCATTCGACCGCTTCGGCTGCATCAGAATACCGATCGGCCATGTCGAACAGATCGGCCACTGATCGAGGAAGGTGGATAAGCAAGTCCTCGGTAAATCTCTGGTATCGGACAGCGTGCTTAAATGCCCTGATTACGGAGCCATCAGATATGTTTGGGATGGTATTCCTCACCCCGACAAACCTCTTGACAAATTGCCGAAGTGTTTCGGTTGAAGTTTGCCACAACCGATGAAGGTCATCCTCCTTACCCAGCTTTTGGTAACAATTTTGAAAATTGCTGAGAATAGCATCGCATAGCATTTCCCAATTGTAAATGGAACCCTCGGGCTGATTAAACAGCCAGGTTCTAGCCGGTCCTGCGAGGACTGTAGGCAGGTAGTTGGCCATGACCTTGTCATCGCCTCCCGCCGCTTGGATGGCAGTGATATAGATTTGAAGGAACTCGGATGGGTTCTGAGTTCCGTCAAACCTCTCAATGGACCCTGGTCGAAACTTATCGGGCCAAACGACTGCTCGTAGGCCAGGCGAAAAGGCTTTACAACCAACGTAAGGACCGTGAATCGCCCTGTGACTCTCGGCTGGGTCTCGGGCGACCTCACGCAATGGCGAAGTTACTCGTGGTCCCAAACGAGAGTGAACAGGAACTCAATCCCTACTACGAGAATCCTGCATTCGCCGGTATCTGTCCTGTTGGAACGGTACGGGCGGCGGGTAACTTCGTCGGCCGGAACCAGAATGGGGACAATCTCGTTCGCGGGAACGTGTTACTGATCGGGAAGAGGCCGTTGGGGTCGCCTCGGACGCGACCTCATCCAGTCTCTCCGCCAGGATCCTAAAAAAGGCCGGTTTCTGCGCATCCGTGACCGTAGGAGGAAAGTTACGCATGACTTCCGCGATAGATCGCAGTCGACCATGGGTACTTCTCCTAGGGGCACCAGGTGTTACCGTTTCTTCGTCCACCGGGAAATGCTACGGTGGTAAAGAAGGGGTCTGGTCACGTTTGCCACCACGCGACCGTCGAGAAGAGCCTCTAGGGCAGTTCTGCGTAGTTCGTTGTTTTGTTGCTCGAGATCTTGATCCTCCTTCTGTTTGCGATCTTGTTCTTCCCTAGTAGCCTGTTGATCGGGAGTTTCTTCCGACAACGCAGCAAACTGCCTAGGGAGAGAGGTTGCTGATGGGGAAAACATCTCAGTTTGTTCCGAATCGGACTCGAAATCAAAGAGACGGTGAAGGTTATCAGGGTCGAACCTTCCGGGGCTAATTTCCGGGTCATCATCATCCTTCCCCTCAGCGGGGTCGTATGATGGGACGGATTCATCACCTAGCGCATTAAGAACCTCTGTGGGTTCTGACCTTGCGCTAGTTGCTCCCTGGTCGATTGACATGACCTGAAGAGACGATTCAACCTGTGGAAGATTCTGGCCTTCGACCTCCTCCATCGGGACAGGATCGCTTGGAGAAGGCATCGGGATATGGGCATAATCCTCGAGATCGAAATCGTTCACGGAATCATATGCTCCAGCCATGTTTCAGCGAACCTCCAGATTTAAACTAGGACGCCTTGAGAAAGGCCCCACGGTGGGCGCCAGTTGTCGACGATTCAGACTCGGAGTCCTCAGCCGAACTTATGCAAAATTTGTAATAGTGAGACCTTTCAAGATGACCCTCCGGGAAGGTATGTAGAACAATGGTGAACAGGAGCACAGAGAGATTTATACAGGTTCGGGCCCTCGATGATGGGAGTAATAGCCCTACGTCCTGCTAGGATTTTACTATAGTTGATAAAAGGTTATAAAATGGCAGAAAAACCCCTTCACAAACGAAAGGTTTTTCCTATGTAAATGTACAGAATAAAGCCAGGAAGGCTTGTAAGAACTATCTAATTTAGGCCGTAGACTTGGCTATTTTTAGTGGTTGAGAAGCGTTGTGCCTCACTTGTATCAGAAGTCATGTTCTTCCAAATGGATCGGATCCTCCTGTTTGATGTATTTCGCCACCCTTTTATACTGGTCGAAAGGATGCCATGTCGTAACTGCATCAAACAGTTGTTTGGATGGTTGGATGCGGTTTATTGAACCGCTCTTAACTTCCAAGTAGGTTAAGCAGGTGTTATTCGTGAAATAACTGCTTGTATCAACCTCTTGGCGGTTAGTCTTCTACGTGGAGGAATCTTTGGGATACTTGGAATATTCCCACTATAGGGATAACCGGTCAGATAAATTCCAAGTACCTTGGTCGAGAATGTTCTGACCGCGGGGTGTTGGCTGACTGCGCAACATCTTCAACATTCTGTTCGCATATAACATATGAAATTCTGACCGCGCAAAGCCTGTGGTCTGATCGCACGAGGCTTATGACCTGATCGCGCAAAGCCTGGACCTTAGGCTGATGCTTCTCAGAATAACTTGAGTTTACACCGCCGGGCACGTGTCTGACTCGAATCTGTCTTGAGCCAACAGTACATTTATTTGAACTGACTCGGGTGTCAATCCTCGTCAATTCTTTTTACATGATAAGTCAATTGTGTTTAACACTTTCAAAAGCTTTGCTCAAAAGGCCGAAAATGAATTTAGTTTCAAGATCAAGAAAGTGAGAAGTGACAATGGCTCCGAGTTCAAGAATACCAAGGTTGAAAATTGGTGTGATGATAAGGGCATCAAACATGAGTTTTCGGCCAAGTATACACCGGAGCAAAATGGAGTAGTTGAACGAAAGAACCGGACATTGATAGACATGGCAAGATCTATGCTTTCGGAGTACAATGTTTCGGACACTTTTTGGGCCGAAGCAATCAACACCGCATGCCATGCATCAAATCGTCTTTATTGTCATCGACTACTAAAGAAAACTCCCTACGAACTTCTCATTGGAAGGAAGCCAAACATTTCCTACTTCCGAGTGTTTGGATGTAAGTGCTATATCTTGTGAAAAGGTACACGCTTGTCTAAATTTCAAAGTAAATGTGATGTAGGATTTTTATTAGGATACTCATCAAATAGCAAAGCATATCGTGTCTACAATCAAAACTCCAGTTTGGTTGAGGAGACACATGATGTTGAATTTGATGAGACTAACGGCTCTCAAGAGGAGCAAGACAACTTGGATGATGTAGGTAATGAAGGGTTGAGGGTGGCGATGAAGAACATGACCATTGGGGATATCAAGCCGAAAGAAGATAGTAATCAAGATGAAAATCCATCCACTCAAGCTATCCCCTCTTCATCAACTCCTCAACATGGAGATCAAATAGTTGAAGTGGTAAATGTGGAAGACTCATCTCAACAACAACCGGAAGTACCATCTACCTCTACTTCACAAAACCCGGTTGATCATCCAAGAATCCATCACTCAATTTCAAAAGATCACCCCATCGATCAAATTGTTGGTGACTTGCATAAGGGTATCCAAACTCGTTCTCGTCTTGCTTCATTTTGTGAAAATTACTCTTTTGTTTCCTCTTTTGAGCCCACACTTGTAGATGAAGCATTAAAAGATCCGTATTGGGTGAATGCTATGCACGAAGAATTAAACAACTTCACCCACAACAATGTTTGGGAATTAGTAGAAGAACCAAATCCGAATGAGCACAATGTCATTGGAACCAAATGGATTTTCAAGAATAAACAAGATGCAAACGGAGTGGTAGTAAGAAACAAGGCAAGATTGGTGGCTCAAGGATACACTCAAGTTGAAGGCTTGGACTTCGGTGAAACCTTTGCTCTCCTAGCTAGACTTGAGGCTATTAGAATCTTGCTTGCTTTTGCTTCATCTCATAATATTAGACTATATCAAATGGATGTCAAAAGTGCATTTCTAAATGGAAAAATTAATGAATTAGTATTTGTTAAACAACCTCCCGGATTTGAAGATCCTTCAAAGCCAAATCATGTGTATAAACTCTCCAAGGCTCTTTATGGTCTTAAACAAGCGCCTCGTGCGTGGTATGAAAGACTTAGAGACTTCTTAATTTCAAAAGGCTTTAAAATTGGGAAAGTTGATACAACCTTATTTACTAAGAAAATTGGAAATGATTTCTTTGTATGTCAAATTTATGTTGATGACATCATATTTGGATCTACTAACCAAGATTTTTGCGAGGAATTTGGTAATATGATGTCCAGGGAATTTGAGATGTCTTTGATAGGTGAACTAAGTTTCTTCCTCGGACTACAAGTTAAACAACTCAAGGAAGGAACTTTCATCAGTCAAAGCAAATATGTGAAGGACTTACTCAAGAAGTTCGGACTTGAAGAAGCAAAGCCAATCAAGACACCAATGGCCACAAACGGTCACCTTGTCTCTGACGAAGGAGGTAAACCGGTAGACTCAAAGCTTTATAGATCTATGATTGGTAGTTTATTATATCTTACTGCTTCTAGGCCCGATATTATGTTTAGTGTTTGTATGTGTGCAAGATTTCAAGCCTCTCCTCAAGAAAGTCATTTAATGGCCGTTAAGCGCATTTTGAGGTATCTAAAATATTCATCTAGCATAGGGTTGTGGTATCCTAAGGGTGCTAAATTCGAATTAATTGGATATTCTGATTCCGATTATGCGGGATGTAAAGTGGATAGAAAAAGCACCTCTGGCAGTTGTCAACTGTTAGGAAGATCTTTAGTATCTTGGTCCTCCAAGAAACAAAACTCTGTAGCTTTATCAACCGCCGAAGCGGAATATGTTTCCGTGGGTAGTTGTTGTGCACAATTGCTTTGGATGAGGCAAACATTGTTGGATTATGGAATAAAATTTGAAAAAGTGCCTCTTTTGTATGATAATGAGAGTGCGGTGAAAATAGCCACAAATCCAGTTCAACACTCTCGGACCAAGCATATAGATATCCGACACCACTTCCTTAGAGATCATGTTAGCAAAGGTGATGTGGTGGTGGATAATGTGAGAACCGAAGATCAATTAGCGGATATATTCACTAAGCCCTTAGATGAAAGTCGTTTTTGCAAACTTCAAAATGAGCTTAACGTCATTGATATATCAAATGTGGCTTGAAATGTTGAACTCATATTGCTTGTGCTTAAAGTTTCTCTTGATTGCTTGAACTTCCTCTCTTAGAGCTTTTTGGACTCTTTTATCGGCAATTGAGTAAAGTGAACCAAAAATTTGTTGAGTTATAAGATAAATACTTCCCCTTTGGTGATATTGTCTATATCTCTCTTATAATTATCTTCTATT
This sequence comes from Pharus latifolius, assembly GCA_019359835.1. Classification (NCBI taxonomy): domain Eukaryota; kingdom Viridiplantae; phylum Streptophyta; class Magnoliopsida; order Poales; family Poaceae; genus Pharus; species Pharus latifolius. The sequence goes on along the minus strand of CM033321.1, from coordinate 35,998,657 downwards.
TTTATATCACCCTATCCAAATCTCTTATGAGCATCAAATCAATCAAAAATCCTCCAAGATTTTTAGTCCTTCCAGCGGTCGAACCGATCCAATTGCGGTCTGACCGAATGCATCTCCAGAGAGCATCTTAAATTTTCTGCTTCCAGCGGTCTGACCGGTATCTTGTCTACGGTCTGACCGAACTTTCATGACCAGAGACCTTTTTATCCTGAATCTCTGTCCTTTTCACCCTCTTCCCACTTGTCTCTTTCACGTGCGCCTCATAATTTTTGTTGGAGTCTTCCTCTCCGGTCAAACTCTCGCATAGCTTGGACGAACCGTGGTTCAAGATCACCTTCAAACCATGTCGTCTAGGTATTTTACTCAGATTCTTCCTCGTCATCAATTTCCTTTACTGTTCATCTTGAGGTTTAGGGCAAATGTGATGAATCTAGTCCAAATCTGGTCTTTTCTTGAAATTGATTCATCCATTTGATGCTATAAGTATTTTTCACACGTATTTGTGACCAAATTGTGCCCTAAATTCTAGTAAATCTCAGGATTCTTGTCAAACCCTAACTCTTCTGTTGCACCGGTCTGACCACCCCTGTTTTGGTCTGACCGACTGCAACAGCAGAGCCAGGATGTGCAGTTCTGTTGTCGTCTCTATTCTCGTCATGCTTTCCTGTTTTCTGGTATCTTACCTCTGAAGTTCTTCCAAATCTTATAGTGGTCAAGGTATTCAAGGCACTGCCTCCATTCGGACCAATAAGAAGAAATTGGCTAAGCGTCCAAAACGGGCTCTACCCTCGAGTAGCAGTGACAGTCACGATGATGATTGGGTGCCATCGACCGGAGATTCAGAGACAGAACAGTCGTCACATCGTGGTGGATCTTCTCATGTGGGCATGGACATCGAGAGTGAGGACGATGAAATAAACGTCCACGCTTATCAAGGCCCGAAGAAGAATTGGACTTCAAGCGACTATACAAAGGCTAGGACCATCTACGCCTACAATCATGAGAATGACGCCTCTACTCCTCACTTCCACACGATGACACAGCAGGATGCCTTCTACGGACATTTGATCCACAAGAATATCTTCGAACACAAATGGATCGAATGGGCTTATGTTGTGAATCAGCCCATCATGGCTCCTTTGGTGCAAATCTTCAAGGATATTGGGCTCTATGACTTTGTGGAGCACAAATGCCCATGGAACGCCACTGCCATCAGACAGTTTTATGCTACTATCGAGATCAGGTGGGCGGACCAGCAGATCATGTGGATGACAGGTTCTAGGCGTTATGAGGCCACCTTTGAGGAGTTTGCTGCGGCAAACAAGATAAACTATGTGGAAATGAAGGAGGGGATCAATATGGAGGATGAGGATTACCTCCATGAGGATGACTGGCTCCAGTTTTATGAGCAGCCGGGAAGTGGACAGCGGATTGTACCTTGCACCGTTACAGGTCTCAAAGTCCTCCCTGCTGTAGTCAACAAAATCGTACGAGCCATGATCCATCCAAAGAGTGGAAATCGAGAAGCGGTCCGAGATTACTATTGGAACTTCATCGACCACATCCTCAAGAGTCATCGGATCAACATTGTCTCATTTATCTTGAAGACAATTGAGGATGTCTCGGCAACCACTCTGCCGAACCTATACTATGCTCCATTTATCATGTCTTTGCTGCTCCAGAAGACGAAGTTCCCTCGCGGATCATGTGATATCAGACACCTCGGCTATAAGCCATTTAGTGTCAACCCGCGCGTCTTGGCTCGAGGCCATAGAGCACAGCACCAGCAGCAGCAGCAGCAGGCTCAGTCTATGCCTCCTCCTCCTCCACCTCAGGCACAGCAGGCATCTCAGTCTAGCCAAGCCCCCGCCTGGTTTACACAGTTCCAGTAGCAGTTCCATCAGCCGATGATGGATCAGTTCGCTACTCTTCTCCAGGGGCTTGAGCTCGCTCGCTCGGACTTGGCGGCATTGAATGATAAGTTCCAGACCTTCTCGTCACGCCAGGATCAATTCGAGCAGCGCTTTGACGCCTTCTCCGCTCACTTCTACACCCGTTTCCCTCAGACTCCTCCTCACCATCCTCCCGATGATGATGCTTTCGCCGATTCTTAGCTTTTATGGCAATTGATGCCAAAGGGGGAGAGAAAGAGAGTAGAAGAGTAGGGGAGAGAACCTTAAATGAAAACTTTTGGTGTAAAGTTTTAATTTAACTTGTTTAGTTGAATGTCTCATTTATGATCTATGTGGATGACATTTATGTTGGATGACTCTTTTGTGAGATTGTTACTTCATGATATATGAGATGTGCTTATGTTATTTTCATATGACCTTGTGATGATGATATCATGTGTAGAATTGAATGTCTTATTTGTGATACTTCATGCTCATATAATGAATGAATTAAGATAGCATCTTATACACATGCTTGAACTCCACCAAAATGCCAAAATTCTCTTATTCATACATTTAGGGGGAGTGTCTTATTCTTCTATGCTTATTATAAAATTCCTTTTATGCTTAAAACTCATTCATCTACTCTTTATGTTGTCATCAATTACCAAAAAGGGGGAGATTGTAGCTTCTAGGCCCCTAAAGAGTGTTTTAGTAATTAATGACAACTACAAATGCTATACTAACGATACCTACCCAGTTGTGTCAAGAAGAAACTTAAAAGACAGGTTAATGAAAGGCAAAGAAAGAGTCTCAGGATGAAGAAAGGGCATTGATCAAAAGGCAAAGGTACGAAATAGGGTCTTTTCCATTTTTACCGGTCTAAGGTGATTAGAGAAGAATTTTGACCGGATTTTAGGATAGTTGCCGTACTATTAAGAGGAGCATGTGGTGTATCACGAAATACTTCATCTATGTGCCACATATCATAAAATCAACTTGCATTGCATACTAGAAGGTCATATCCTTTGAAAATGCTTGTTTCAGCTCATTTCTGCTCAACTCTGTCTCAGTCGTCTGACCGTTTGTTAGACCGGTCTGACCGAATAGACGGACTGACCGAATAGGGTTTCGGACTGACCGACGTTATGTTAAAGTATAGTGTATACATTTAAAAGGTCGGTCTGTCTGTAGGTAAAAACCTAGGTCAGTCTCCTGGTACTTCTTGACCTATCTTTCTGTGGTATTGTGTTATGACGGTCTGACCGAGAAATCGGTCTGGCCGTGTTTTTGAACTACGGTTTGACCGTCTGGCCGGTCTGTCCGTATTTATCGGCCTGACCGTATAAAGTGTCCAGAAACTATGTCTTCTCTGGACAATTTCACGGTCTGACCGAAATTGGCTCTGGTCTGACCGTGTATGTGCCTGACAAGGGCAGGTGAGCATTTATTGCGCCTGTTTAATGCCGTTGCAATTGCGGCGGTCTGACCGGACATATACCTGCGGTCTGACCGCCAAGTGATCTTTTTCTCCCAACGGCCTGTAACGGCTATATTTATTGTGAGGGGTATATATACTCCCATGCACGGCCCTGTTCATGACTTTTGAGCATAATTTGAACATTGTCATCATCCTTGAGAGCTTAAGCAAGTTTCATACACTTTAGGGTTCTAATTCTCGAATTTGTGAGAGTGTGCATTTGAGATCTTCTAGTGGATTGCATTTAGATCATTAAATCAATCTTGTGGCACTAGAAGAAGGCTAAGTGATCATCACCGGCTTGTTACTCTTGGAGTTTGCCGGCTCCTAGACGGCTAGGAGAAAGGTTTTGGTGAGCTCTTCAAGGAAGATTGTGAAGAAGCCTCAAACCGTCTTGTGAAAGGGTTGAGCACGCCTTACCGGAGCGGTAAAGTGCATCCTTAGTGAAATCGAGGTTTGGATAACACATCACACTAATCCGGCTCAAGATCTAGATCACTTCTCGAGAGAAGGTTGACTAGATAGAGGAGCGGTTAGAGATTTGAGTTTGCCTCAACGTGGATTAGGGATGATCGGCAAATCACCGAGACCACGGGATATATCCTTGTGTTAAAATTGTTCATTGTTCATCTTGTGTTAGTTATTTGCTCTCATTTACTATTAATTGTTAATTTGCTAAATTCGCCTATTCACCCCCCTCTAGTCGATATCCTAGATCCCTTTCAAAACCCCGAGGGTGTTTTTGGAATTTGACCTTCTTCTTTAACCCTAGCCAACCACCATGGGAGAAACTTGAGCCTGGTTCTTTGTACTTTACCTTCTCCTTCTCTCTTTGCCCCCAATTTCCTCACCTCCGTCCATCACGCCGGAGGCCGCCAGGCCGTAGACCGTCGGCGGACTTCTTCTCTGCCTTCCCCACGGTTTTTCCACACCTCCGTCCATCTCTAGCCCAAAACTAACTTCCCCTTCCTCCTTTCTCCTTCCTGCCTATTCTTCAATTGCTCCTTCCTCATTCCCATTTCAGAGCACCATCATAGCGACTCCACACACTCAGATCTGGTGCTTGTTCCCCAAATCCACCTCCATCTAACTTCAAAAGCCCCCAAATCCACCTCTCCACAGCTCCCTCATCCAATCCCTTTCTTCACCACCTCCACTGCGCCTGGGCCGGGATCTGTCACGACGCCCAAGTCCAGCGCCACCCACAAGCCCGCGCTGGATTTGGCCCTCCTGCGCCACCTCGCGCTTGCGCCACCTCCTTCTACAGTGCCGCCTTCACCGCGCTGCTTAGCTCGCGCCTCCCAAGCCATGGCCTCCTCCTCGCCATCTTCCACCTCGCGGAGCCGCCTCACCCGAGCCCGTCGTGACGCCCACATCGACCAGCGCCGCCCAAGTCTTCTCCTCCACTCCACACCACAGCTGCCCACCGCCAGATCTGCGCCCCTCCACGAGCCGTGCCACCGTCTTCGGTCTCGCACCGCCACCACGCAGATCCGCTCGAGTCGGCGCCGCATTCAGTGCTCCTGACATCGCGCCGCCCTCTCCACCTCGGCCACAGCTTCACCAACACCGTCTCCGGCCCTCTTTGACAACCCTGCTCTAGGCTCGGCCATCTTCATCGACTCTGGCTTCATCTTCTTCCTCTTTTCCAGCAACCGCTCCAGCGACCTTCTTCTTCTCGATGACTTCTCCAGTGACCAAAACTTCTCCAGATCTTCGACGACTACGGCCACGGCTCAGCTCCCACAACCTTGGCAACAAGCAACAATGGTGATTCAATTCCCCCTTCCTTTCATTCTATCCTTTTGAATAAAAATGCATATTCTAGATGAGATGAATTGTTCTTGTAATGTTGATGAACTGAGACTCTGATGGATCAATTATTAGTTTCTGGTTGAATGGAAAGGCCTTGGTATTGGTACTTGTTGTTCTCTTTATCCTAATAGATGGATCTCTGTTGTATGTGTTGATGCTTCAATTCCTCTGTTTGGGTTTTATGGGATGAACGGCATTTGTGTTTGATGATCAGCAATTCAAAAGCTTTGAGTTTTACTTGATGTGTGCTGTGACTTGCTCTCGGTTTATCTATTCTAAAATGATCTTGCTATTGAAATGAGTGGTTTGAACTTTTATCTTGTGATGGTTGATTTGACTCTAGAATTCAATCTGGATTGGCAATTGTCTCACTTGTATTATTCTTAAACCTGACACGCAAAGAATAGGTGATCTATTCTGAAAGGGTGATCTCTGTCCAATTTTCTTAGACTTGTTTTACTATGCTATGCATGTTTTTCTAATCAAACCCCAGTCTGAAGACTGAGATGATTGATTTCAATTCTGAATCCGCTGAGTTGTTTGTGCTTTGTGTTAATTCACTGTTGGGAGTGGTCTGTGTTATTTCTCTACGTGTTCGTTTGTTGATACTGTCGATAAGCGTGTTCGTTTAGTTGTTTTTGCCTCTTCTCGCGAGATCACTGAATGTTAATGATGCTATTGCTTGTACTCACGACGACATGTATAGACCTAACACTATTGTCGCAATGTGTTCATCTCTCTCTCTCTTTCTATTTATTCCTTCTGACATTTAGCTCTTTCTTTCTTCTATTTTATTTTTACCCGATCTTGATTTAGTTTAGTTACGCGATTCGTCTTCTCTAGTCCCTGTGGAAAGAACGACTAGAATACTCGCCTTACTGCATCGTCCTCGTCCTCTTGCGAGACGATTTAGGCCGGTATCATGTACCATAGCCCCCGAATGTGAAATAAAATGATAAAGATACATTTTATTTCAAATTCATTACCGGGTATGGATAACGGGTTCCAAGAGGAAAGGCACCCATTATGGGAAATTAATAAAATATCTGGCGAAGGGTTATCTCGGGCATATAAAAGGAAGAGATAGTTTACTGGGGAAGCCTCATAGCCAAAAACCCTTCATTGCCTTAGACATTCTTACCGCACAAAACCCTCTTTTGCACACCGCATCTTCATCGTCTCCAAAGCCATCACCTTTTTCCTCAGTCCTCTATAGTAATGGTGTCCTGCAGCCGATCTGTCCACCACATAGAGGAGAGTCTGGTGGCACTAGAGAAAGAAGAGATTCTCCCCCCATGGCTACTGATCAACTGGCGGCCAACGGAGAAAGATCAAGAAACCCCAATCGTCCAAGAGGGCGAATTGGTGATCTTCGAGGAGTACTTGCGCTGCGGGTTCCGATTCCCAGAGAGCAAGTTCCTGCAGGGAATCTTGGACTACTACGGGTTGGAGTTAGTGAATCTCCACCCAAATGCGGTTCTCATCCTGGCAATTTTTCAACATCTATGTGAAGCTTTCGTCGGAGTGCTTCCAAGCGTAGAGCTTTTCCGACGCTTCTACTTCTCGGCATGGTCAAAGAGTGCCAATGCCACTGGGTGAATCTACTTCAGCATAAGGAAGAAGAAAGAGTACCCATTTCTGCCTCTTCGGGACTCTGTGCACGGGTGGCACCATAAATGGTTCTACTACACCCCTCCATCAGAGAGCGGACTGTGGTTCGTGAACACCCGACCAGAGAAAGACAGTGAGTTAGACTCCATTCCTTCTCTAAGCGCAGAACTGAATAAACAAGCTCAAGCCATTCTTCACTTAGTTCAGCATGGCTTGATCGTGCGTAATATTATCCGCGACTTTGTGAAGAATAGGATGAGCCCCCTGCGTGAGAGGGCACATCCCGCTTGGGAGGTGGAGTCCATGGCAGACAACACCTTAGATTATAACACTGATATGTCCTCTAGCCAACAAAATACGCATTTTTACTGATGAAAGATGTCGTATTTAGTAACATGCTTGTTTGTGACACCGCGCTGTCTTTGTCCGAAATCGAAAAAAGGACAAACTACCTCCTACAGGCATATAATGCTGCGGCAGAGGGAGCTAAAGGGTCACCTCGCCCCCAGAGCTTAATTAATGCCGACGACGATCTTAAACAAGAACGCCGAAAGGTATGATCTTTCCCAACAAGCTCTGTTGTAAATCATCCACTTGTCTTGTGTTACCAAAGCATTTTAAATAATACAGCTTCTGGGAAAATTTGCTGGGGCGATGTGTCCAAGCGAGGACGCTGGTCCTTCGGGGAGACCAACTGCGAAGAAGGCGAAGAGGACCCCTTCGAAGTGCAAAATGAACGAGCCTGCTCTCGAAAAATCTAAGAAGATCCTGGGAGGGGCTTCTTCACGAAAGAAAACTATAACCGCAAAAAAGACTGTTGTAAGATTTTTCGTACCCCCTGTAACCCCAAGTATGAGTGGAAATAACTTCTTCGTCGTACAGGGTGAAGGGAGTGAGGATGAGGAAGACGACATTCCTCTAGTTCGTCGCAATAGGAAGGCGACTGACCTTTTGGGAACAAGCCTCCCAGAGAGGTTTGCTTCCCTTCAAATTGACGAAGTCTTGCCCCTGACTGCAGGGATAGGGATGGCTACAATGGGCCCCGCGAACACTGACAATCCTGTGGTTACGGGCGAATAACTCCACCCTTACTGATCGAGGGAGCAACTGTGGTAAGAATCCTCATAGTCTTGTATGTTGTCGTTCCTCTGCACATACTTATAGGATTGTGTATATACAGGGAGAATAGGATACTGTCCTATTTAAGAAAAGGAAGACAAGGACAGAAGAGGATTCTTTCCCAGGAGCACCCAGTTGGCTTCTTTCTCCCAGGAGCTCATCGTCGAAACCCAAACCATGGGTGGGGTTTCGAATAAAGTAAGAATTTCTCCTATCACCATCTAGAGATGATTGACAGGAGGCATTTTACCTTACAATTTGTTTGTTTGTTTTTAGGCCCAGGGATGTTGCACCCAGTACTCTGGCGACCTCGACAAGTCTTGGCACGACACCTACAGTAGAGGTTGCGAAAGGGCCAAGTCCTACTCCCATGGTCAAAAAAGTCCTTCAGGCCATCATGAAGGGAATGGCAGTGGAGATCCAATCCCAAGAGGTGGAAACCGCGGTCCTGGCCTCAGAGGGGGATCAGCAGGAAAGATCATCTACTGCCCCTACCGCAGACACAACAAGTCTTGAGGCTCGACCTCATGCTGATGTTGAGAGCAGCTCATTCAGCGATTACGTAGAGGTACGGAAAAAACTCTTTTTGTTATTTTCGAGCTCGTAGAAATTTAGGAATATCCAAGTTTTAAGAGCAATTCCTTATCGTGTTTCACGACTTGACCCGGGTGGCGACCAAGTCGATAGCTATAGCAAAGCACATCAAGGTCGCGCAACGGGAGATCAGCCGGCTACAACAGTAAGCGTGGTGCTCTTAATTTATTCGTGTTAACATGAATCCGTATTTAAGCGTAGCTGATCATCTTTCTTGTTACAGAGAAAATGCCTTTTTGAACAAGAGCATGGCTGATTGGGAGAATCAAGAAGAAGCTATAGCTGCGAGATGTTCTTCTCTAGAGAGGGAACTTCGCGAAGCGCATTTAAAGCTCTCTTGTAAGTCTACTTCTGACCAGAATACATTATTTCGTTTCATGAACTGCTGTAAGAATCATCTACCGTGTTCATGCAGCACAAGAGGATCAAATAAACCTTCTTTCAAGAGAAAAGAATGACCTTCAAGTGACCATTGAGCTCCAAAGCTCGAAGATTGATGTTATCTGCAAGGAGAACGAGAACTTGAGAGCAACAATTGCATCCGGCAGCAATATTCAATCTTCCATCTTCGAAAAGCTGAAGACGGTGGCAACTCTGCTCAAAGCTGATGTGGTCGAATCTCAAAAGATCAATCCTAGCTTTGGCAAGTTAGCCACATTGGTTGCGACTCAGGCTGAATCACTTCTCGAATATCTTCCTGAAGATATGAGGCGACAGGAAGAGGCAATGAGGACAAAAGTGCAATCTATAGCCTCCACCATCCTCTGCAGACTCTGTTTTCACCACGGCCCTGACCTTGATTTGAAACCAGTGGTCGGAGATGCAGGAATCGAGAGTGAAGATCAGCTTGAGGCCATAATGGAGGAGGTCCGGCCCTTGATCGAAAACCTCTTGAAAGAACTTGGCTTATCTTAATTGTTAATGTAACAATTTTTGTACCTGCAAACATGTGATTATACAATGCAAATGCATGCCTTAAATTTTGAAAAATGAAAGTACTTTTCTTCATTTCATGTTATGACCATATTCCCTTAGCCCCCTCCTGAGATCATGAGTACTGAAGACCAAGTATTGTAATCTCAGGAACGAAAAAAAATATATGGGCGTTATGAATATCTAAGAAATGCTTTAACTTAGATATGATCATCCGATCATATTGATACTGACCTTAATATAACACCCGGCCTTATTACGAACTGGCAGCCACTCGAATGATCAAGAACATGCCAGTAAGTCCCATGTGCGTTAAGAAACGGCTTATTGAGGGATGTCTTATCTGGATGCGACCATGAGATCGGCTAGTGAATCCGGTCAAGATATTGTAGCAAGATGATTATCGGCGATCAGCCCCCGAGCAAAGCTCGTTATAGGTAAGGCAAAGAAACGAACGTAACATGAGCCAAACGAAAGTACTCACGATTTTTGCTAAACCATGCTAATTAAACAGGAAAAAAGATTGGAGAACTTACACGTAGAACTTGCGTAGTTGATTGATGTTCCAAGTATTGGACAAGATTCTGCCATCCTCCATTGCTAACCGAGCCGATCCTGGTCGCGGTACTGAAACAACAGTGTAAGGGCCTTCCCACTAAGGAGAGAACTTATTGCGGTTAGATTGGATTTGTATTTTTCGTAAAACCAGATCACCCACGTGAAGATTACGCGGCCACACTCTCTTGCTGTGATATTTTCGCAAAGCTTGCAAATATACTACTAACCTTATCAGCACTCGATCACGTTTTTCTTTGAGGAAAGTTAAATCCTGAGCTCGTTGTCCGACTTGATCAATCTGATCGAATCGATCTTTTCGGACAGAACCAATACGAATTTCCATAGGTAGTATAGCTTCGGCGCCATATACCAATTGGAAAGGTGTCTCACCAGTGGCTCGACTACAGGTAGTGCGTAGTGCCCACAGAAGGGAGTAGAGTTCATCCACCCAAGCCTTCAGACACGCCTTAAGGCGATCGAAAACACGTTTCTTGATACCTTGTAATATCTGTCCATTGGCACGTTCGACGGCACCATTGCTCTGTGGATGAGCTACAGAAACAAAACACATCTTGGTTCCAATATTGTCGCAATAGTCCAGGAAGAGACTGCTAGCGAATTGGGAACCGTTATCGGTAATGAGATGACTTGGAACACCAAATCAAGTGATGATGTTCTTATAAAAAAACTTCTGTGCTGCAGCAGCGGTGATATTACGGACTGGTTCAGCCTCGATTCACTTTGTAAACGTGTCAATAGCTACGAATAGGAACTTGTAACCATTAACCTCCTGTGGCATAGGTCCTACAATATCTATCCCCAGACCGCAAAGGGCCACGTTAAAGGGATAGTTTGCAAGGCATATGCGAGCTGATGAACCTGTCTTGCATGAAATTGACACTGGGGGCACATCTTGACCAAGTATTTGGCATCATCAAGTGCGAAGGCCAGTAAGAACCCTGTCGGAAAGCTTTCCCGACCAGTGTGCGAAATGACGCGTGTGTAACACACACACCATCATGGATTTCTTTCAACAGGGATTTACCTTCCTCTTGAGAAATACAACGCATGAATACTCCTTGAGTACCCTTCCTATACAAGACCCCTTCTATAAGTTTGTATAGGCGCATTTTTTGAATTAACCGATCGCTTTCGGTTTCATCCTTGGCCAACGTACCATGTTCGAGATAGACCCTCAATGGATGGGTCCAATCTTCTTCATGTCCAATGTTGGTAATGAAGACTGTCACCTAGTCATCTTCGACTGTAGTCATGATCGAAGGATGTTTTAAGTGTTCGACGAACACTCCTACCGGAGCAGATGTACGTGAGGATCCAATCTTAGATAATTGGTCTGCGAGAATATTGTCCTTTCGCGAGATGCATTGGACTTCAAAATAACTGAAGTGTTTTTCCAATCTCCTCACTTCCCCCAGGTAATGAGCCATTGTCTCATCGGAGGTGCTGTACTCCTTGTTTACCTGATTTATGACCAGCTGTGAGTCTCCCCTCACCACTAATTGACGGACTCCAAGGAATTTTGCTGCCCGGAGCCCTACAATAAGACCTTCATATTCAGCTGCGTTGTTAGTTGCAACAAAATGTAATTGAATGACATACTTGAGTTGGTCGCCCTGAGGCGTGACTAAGACCACTCCAACCCCCGAGTGTTGAAAACTGCGAGAGCCGTCAAAATACATCATTCAGTGGTCGGTGCATAATAAGTCTTTAGATTCTTGCATAGGTGGGTCAGGGTTAGTCCATTCGACCACAAAATCTGTAAGGATCTGAGACTTGACCGCCGTGCAAGGGGTGAAATGGATGTCAAATGCTCCAAGTTCCACAGTCCACTTCGCGATTCGACCAGATTTCTCTGGATTTCAGATAATATCTCCCAAAGGGAAGGACGAGCGCACTGTACTTTTATGTGCTTGAAAGTAATGTCGGAGCTTACGGGAAGCCATCAGTAGCGCGTAAAGTATCTTCTGGACCTTAGGGTAATGCTCCTTAGGACCATGAAGTACTTCGCTTATGTAATAGATGGGCTGTTGCACTCCTTCTCTTTCTGCAATCAGAACCGTGCTGATCGCATGAGGTGTGGCAGCCAAGTAAAGAAGTAGTGGCTCCCCTGTGATCGGAGAAACCAACACTGGTGGACTAGATAAGTATGCTTTAACCTCCTGGAATGCTTTCTCGGCGTCATCCGACCAGATAAAACCATGGTGCTTTCGAAAAGCTTTGAAAAAAGGTAATCCCCTCTTACCTAGTCGCAATATAAATCGACTTAATTAAAGCCGCCATGCGACCTGCCAGGCACTAGACATCCTTCATGGTCGAAAGAGACCTCATTTGCTCGATGGCCCTGATTTTTTCAGGATTAACCTCGATCCCTCTAGAGCAGACGAGAAAGCCTAAAAGTTTACCAGATGAAACCCCGAAAGAACACCTTTTTGGGTTTAATTTTATTCCAAATCAGTTTAAATTACAAAAGGTTTCAGCAAGATCACCTAAATGAGTCAAGTTTTTTAAGCTTTTTACAACCAAGTCATCTACGTAAGCTTCAAGATTACACCCCATCTGGGAAAGAAAAGTCTTTTGCATCAAGCGCTGGTACGTGGAACCGGCATTCTTGAGACCAAATGGCATTCTGACGTAGCAGTAGGTACCAAATGGGGTGATGAAGGCAGTCTTCTCTTCATCTTCTTCTGCCATACTAATTTGATGATATCCTGAGTAAGCATCCAGGAAGTTCATCAGTTCGCAACCCACAGTAGAGTCGACCAACTAATCGATGTGGGGAAAGGGAAAGTCATCCTTCGGGCAGGCATTTTTTAGGCTGGTGTAATCGACGCACATGCACCACTTACCATTTGACTTACGAACCATGACCGGATTTGCAAGCCATTCCGGATGATCGACTTCGCGAATGAATCTGGCAGTTTGGAGTTTATCCAACTCCATGCGAATAGCTTCTTGCCGATCAACAGCAAAGCGTCTAAGCTTCTGCTTTATTGGTCGCTGTCCAGGTCGAATTGCTAACCTGTGCTCAATTACCTCCCTTGGGACACCGGGCATGTCGGATGGTTTCCAGGCAAACACATCTGCATTAGCTCGGAGGAAAGTAATGACTTCGAGTTCCTATTTGTCATCCAGGCCTGATCCAATCCGAATTGTTCTAGATGGATCATCTGGGCATAACGGAACCAGTTTTAGCTTTTCCTCTAGTCGAGAGGCCACCTTGATCGTATCCGCAGCTGTGGTGGTGATCTTGACATCCCGAAGGGGAAGTTGATCTACCAGCTCTAGGGATAACCGATCGCAAGTCAATGCCACATTGCGGTTGCCTCGGACCGAGATAACGCCTTTAGGGCCAGGTAACTTACCGCACTGATAAGCATAGTGCGTCGCCATCATAAATTTAGCTAGAGTTGGCCTACCAAAAATCGCGTTATCAACCGAATCACAATCAATCACGTCGAAAGTAACTATGTCTGTTCAGAAATTATCCGGTTCACCCAGCGTGATTGGGAGCACCACCTGTCCCATCGGCATCATCGAGGGACCAGGAATTATCCCATAAAACGGATGGATTATGGTTTTGATTTTCGAATGAGTAATTTGCATCTCATCCAATGCCTTGACCAATAAAATATCCAAGGAACTACCTCCGTCGATCAAGACCCTTTCGACTCTCGCATTACTGATGTTGGGGTAATGACCAGAGGTAGTCTCAATGGTCGAGTAAGTCCAACAGGACAATCAGAGTGATCAAATGTCAAAGGAGTATCTGACCAACGGGGGTATTGAGATTCGCTAAGGGGAGCTTCCGCTTGGTTAACTTTTGATAAAATGCTTTAAACTAACGTTTAGAAAAAAAAGAGGAGGAACCTCCAAAAATGACATTAACATAATTACGAGGTACCTGGTAGGACATTTCTTTGTCCCTGTCGACGTCCCTAAGCCCGCAAGTCTGCTCTTTTGGTGGCAAAGTTGGCATCGGCCCAATTCCCTGGTAGAAGTCATCTAGTTGCTTCAACCAGCTCCGGCAATTCTTGAGGTCGTGTCCCAGAGAGTTGTGGATCGGACACCACTTCTTGCCTTCTTGCGGGTTAGTCGATTTTTCTGGCTGGTCGGCGTTGCGGCCACCAGAGGCAGTTTTATTTTTAAATGAAAACTTATTACCTTTCGCCGGTGGAGGTTTTTCCGCGACTGCGACCTCTCGGTTCTATCCGGTTTGATTCTTTTTAGACTTCTTTGACTTCCCGCCCGATGAAGACTCTGGCGTCTTGCCCGTATCTTCTTTTTTCACATCCTTGAGACCTGGTTGGGGTGGTAAATTCCCTTTATCCACCATCCTATTCCACTTAACGGCCTCGGCTGTGTCAGAGTAATGGTCAGCCATATCAAAGAGATCGGCCACTGACCGAGGAAGGTGGATAAGTAAATCTTCCGTGAACCTCCGATACCGAACAACGTGCTTAAACACCCTAATAACAGAGTTATCGGATATGTTTCGGATGGTGTTTCTCACCCCGACAAACCTTTTGACGAACTAGCGAAGAGTCTCCGTAGAGGTTTGTCGTAGACGATGAAGATCATCTTCTTTCCCGGGTTTCTGATAACAATTCTGGAAATTGTTGAGGATAGCATCGCACAATTTTTCCCAGTTATATATCGAACCTTCAGGCTGATTGAATAGCCAGATCCTTGCCGGTCCCTCAAGGACCGTCAGCAAGTAATTGGCCATAACGCGATCATCCCCACCAGCCGCTTGGATAGCGGTGATGTAAATTTGAAGGAACTCCGACGGATTCTAGGTCCCATCAAACCTCTCAATAGCCCCTGGCTTGAACTTATCCGGCCAGACGACCGCACGAAGGCCTGGCGAAAAAGCTTTACAACCCACATAGGAACTGTGGAGAGTTCCGCGGTTTCCAGCATAACCACGAGTGATTTCACGCGATGGAGACGCGCCACGTGGTCCCAGACGAGAATGCATGGGAATTTGATCCCGATCACGAGAACTTTCCACGCGTCAGGATTTGTCATGCCGAAGTGATCTAGATGGTAATCGATTACGCTTACCATGACTAGAGTGGGAATACTCCTTTTCATGGGAACGTATCGTAGACCGGAAGGAAGCTGTAGGAGTCGCATCGGATGCGACCTCATCTAGCTTCTCCGCCAAGATTCTAGCAAAAGCCGGTTTGTCCGCGTCTGTGAGGGTAGGAGGAAAATTACGCAAGACCTCCGCGATAGCTCGAAGTCGGCCATGCGTACTTCTCTTTGGTGCGCCAGGTGTAATCGTTTCTTCGTCCGCCGGTGAATATTCCGAGGGTAAAGAAGGCGTCTGGTCGCGCCTGCAACCATGCGGGCGGCGGGAGGAACTAGGGGCGGCGTCATAATGAGACTGCGCATTTTGCAGGGCCCCTAGGGCTGTTCTGTGGAGTTCGTTATCTCGTCGCTCACGATCTTGATCCTCCTTTTGTTTGCGTTCTTGTTCCTCTTTTTGTCTGTGCTCCTGTTCTTCCCTAGCAATCCGCTGATCGGGAGTTTCCTCCGACAAGGCAGCGAATTCTCTGGGGAGCGAAGCTGCAGAAGGAGAGAACATCTCTGTTTGCTCCGAGACGGACTCGAAATCAAAGAGAGAGTGGAGGTTGTCAGGATCAAATCTCCCTGGACTAAGTTCTCGGTCACTGTCATCCTGGTCCTCAACGGGGACGCATGGTGACCGAGACTTGATTCCCAGTATGGTGGAACTGATATCATGTTTCGGACCTGTCTCTTCCACCCCCTGGTCAATGGACATGACCTGGGTAGGGGAAGACGTGTCCTCCTGACGTTCCTTCGGAATGTCTTCGTAATCGATCTCTTCCATTGGAACGGGGTTGCTAGGCGAAGGCATTTGTATGTGGCCATAATCGTCAAGATCAAAGTCGTTCTCGGAATTATATGCCCCAGACATGGCTCACCAAACCTCCGGATGAAGGGAAAGCACCTTGAGAAAATGCCCCACGGTGGGCACCAGCTGTCCACGATTTGGACTCGGGGTCCTTAGTCGATCTTATGCAAATTTGTGAGTTACGGGACCTTTCAGGGCGCTCCTCCAGGAAGGTAGGATGAGTAATGTCTGTATGGGCACAAGAGAATTTATACAGGTTCGGTCCCTCGATGGTGGGAGTAATAGTCGTACGTCCTGTTATGATTTCACTATATGAGAAAAGTGTTTACAAAGGGGGAGCAAGAGATGATCACAGGCAAAGATCTCTCTTATGTTAGTGCCTATCTAACTATATCTAAGTCTTCAGGTTACTTGGACTCCTGGTAATGCTTGTATGCTTAACCATCCCTTAGAACGTGTATTGACCACCTCTTTATATTGAACAGAAGGGCGCCAACGCGAAACGGCCTTGGACGGTTACTAGGATGTAGTTTTGTTAACCGCACTTAATTTCCACGCAGGCTTAACACGTGCAATCAAGGGATAACCGCACATGTTAATCTCCTGGCAGTTGTCTTCATACGTGGGAAGATCCTCATGATACTTAGGATATGCCTGTTTAAAGGGTTAGTCATTCTCGAGTTATTCTGGTCGCAGATAGTTAACGACCTTCTGACCGCGCACCATCTGTAGTCTGTTGACCTCGCACTGTCTGCGGCCTCATAATCGCGCAAGGGCTGCGATCATAAATAATCTTTGTGTCCGCGCCCTTCAGGTCGTCTAAAACCATAGCGACGGATTTATAGGCACATGTCTAATCTGATTATGTCTTCTTTTGAACTAGTTCGGCTGATAATCCTCGTCAGCACATGCATACTTTCAAACTGAGCCAATACATTTTTTGCACTGAGGAGGGTGACAAGTGACTCAAAACTACTGTTGTGGCTTGGAGCCACGATAAACTGCCTATCACGGCTCGGAGTCACGACTGGCTCGTTGAGCCGCGATAGATGACTTGTCATGACTTTAAGCCGCGGCAAGTTGACGTGGTGGGTTAAAATTAGAATTTCGCTCTATTGTGGGTTTGTTTTGAAAATTAATTTTTAATCTGGATTATTTAAAAAAAATTCCAAAAGTTTCACCATACACCAGTTTTCCCAGCACTCACTGCAGAGCGGGCTCCACCAAGAGTCCATCTAAGCAATTGACAAGGCAACATGATGCCTGCCAGGTGGACCTATCCGATCCCCTGCGCCCACGCGCACGCCTTGCCATCCTTACGTGCGCGACTCCCCTCCCCTTACGCTCCTATGGGCCCCACTACAACGTGTCACTCCCTCAACTCCTCATCGCACGCCACTCTCACCAACAACACAAACATGCGCCATCCATCAGATTGGAATCGAACGGTCACAATAGTGGCATCTCCAGTGGAAACACGCCCTTATATCTATGCCTTCCCACCTCCCAAAAAGGTAAGAGGTAGAGTAGAGCACAGTAGTTTCACTGCCTTCTCCAGTTCACCACACCCATCCCACTCATCGACCGTTGGATCAACGGCCATGATGGATTCCGACGCGTCCACCTCCCCTCGCCGGCGAAGCAGCAGCTGCTATAGCGACAGCAGCGAGTCCGCCTGCTCGGACGCCTTCAGCGACTGTGGCAGCGACGACCTTTCTTCCCCGGCTGCGGCTGCGGCGGCCGCCGGCATCCACCGTCTCCTGCTCGCGTGTGCGGCTGGTGCGTCTGAAGATGCCATCGCTTCGCTGGTGGCTGACCTGGAGTGCCCAGACTCGTCGCTCGACGATCTCCGCGGCGCCGCCATGGAGCTCCGGCTGCTCGCGAAGCACAACCCGGATAATCGCATCCGCATTGTGGCCGCTGGGGCGGTGCCGCCGCTGGTGATGCTGCTCTCGCACCCGGACCCGATGCTCCAGGAGCACGGCGTCACCGCGCTGCTGAATCTGTCGCTGTGCGACGAGAACAAGGCGACCATCGTGGAAGCCGGCGCGGTCCGGCCTCTGGTGCGCGCGCTCAAGTCGGCCACGTCGCCGGCGGCGCGGGAGAACGCGGCGTGCACGCTGCTCCGGCTCTCCCAGCTCGGCGGAACCGCCGCCGCGTCCATCGGCCGCGCTGGCGCGGTGCCGCTGCTGGTGTCCCTCCTCGAGTCCGGTAGCGCGAGAGGCAGGAAGGACGCGGCCACCGCCCTATTCGCGCTCTGCAGTGGCGCGCGCGAGAACCGCGCGCGTGCCGTGGAGGCCGGCGCCGTGCGCCGCCTCCTGGACCTCATGGCTGACCCGGAGTCCGGCATGGTCGACAAGGCCGCATACGTCCTCCACTCCCTTGTGGGCGCCCCCGAGGGCCGCACGGCCGCCGTCGAGGAGGACGGCATCCCGGTGCTCGTCGAGCTGGTCGAGGCCGGCACGCCCCGGCAGAAAGAAATCGCCACCCTCTCCCTCCTCCTCCTCTGCGAGGACAGCGCCGCCTGTCGCACCATGGTCGCCCGCGAGGGCGCCATCCCTCCCCTCGTCGCCCTCTCCCAGTCATCCTCAGCCCGCGCAAAGCTCAAAGTAAAGGTACACCGAGAAGCACCCTTTTTACTCAAGGCAGAAAGGGTAAGGCACCGTGCGTCCATTAGTCTTAACATTTGTTTCCGATCTGGCAGGCGGAGGCGCTGATCGAGCTGCTGCGGCAGCCGCGGAGAGCGGAAGCATGCACGGCCGGCGACAGCGGTTGCCGCGGAGTGACGTGGCCGGCCGGCGAGCGAGTGTAAATAGCATTAGAATCTGTGGTGGCGTCCGCGAGAGAGTGTACATTTCTGGAGCGAGATGTGAAACTTTCTTGGATTTTTGCAGGTTTTTTCTTCGCTGCTTTTTGTTCAGTAGCTTCGCTTGTTCCCCGCTGTGGAGAAGCACAACTTTGGCCTCTTTTGGGGGTGAAGCTCATCTCAAAAGTGGTTTCTGAATGTTTATGAGAGAAGAGAAGGATTTAAGTTTTCATTACATGTCGGTTCAAAATGGATTTAAAGGTTTTTGAGAAGATGGTCTTGCTCCAACTTACAGGGAGGATTTAAACTTCTGATAAATTTAAATTGAAATTGAACCCTTCTAAACGAGCCTTCGTGTTCTTGTGACTTTGGGGAACTAAATTCTAAACAGACTCGGTCTGAAGATAAGAAAGGCGAGGCCTGGTCTTCACCCACCCATCAGATCGTATCATTTGATGGTCGAGATCTATATCGGAAAAATATCTATTTGGTTAACTGATCCAATGGTTGTAAGTGCCTGTGTGGTCCTCACGTTTTTAATGATACCAGATATCATAAAATTATTTTCATGAATTTGGTCAGCCAATGTGATGACTACATGAGTGTTATGATGTGGTGTGTCTAAAAGTGATTGGGTGATGTGAACAGGAAAGTTGCCCTTGTTGTGAGGTCAAAAAGATATGACAAGTTTCAAACTTCCCAAAACATCGCTTGCGCTGCGTCAGCCTTGTTTACCTCAGGTGTGCTAGCACGTTTTTAACTTATGCAAACGATAAGAATAACCGCCAGCACCGTGGTGGGAACGGCAAGAAGATGCTTGGGGTGTGAGCATTGGCTCGGTAAATTTGGAGTCTAGCGTAGAAACAGAAGCAAGAAATTTGCAAAATTACACCAGAGAGGTCTACAATTTTTTTTTAAATAATCGAAAACTAGTGAAAATGACCCACACTAATTTTTTTTGTGTTTTTACCTACTGTGTCAGTATATCGTGGCTTGAATTAGCATTTGTCGTGACTTTAAGCTAGGACAAGCTGGTTGAGAAAAATACCTGCACGTCAATTGTATAATTATATTATACATCAAAATTTTGATTATTCGGGATCAATATTTTTTTATTAATAATTCTGATTGACGACCAGTTCGTCAATTGGGGTTAGTGGTCAAAATATACAGATCCCAAAAGAATTGGAAAGTTTGAGTTTAATTTTTTGGATTAAATTGTAATGAGTTTTTTTATTCTTTTGATATCGATATTTTTTTGTCTATAATTTTGATTGATGATCCATTTGAATTATTTGAATTGTGAGGCCAAAACATCATATCGATACAAATGAATCATAAACCAGATTTATATATCTCAAAATATAATAAGATATGATATATAACTTCGGTTGACGATGATTTATGTCAATCTAATCGTTTTGGCCTCACAATTTCATTTATTTAAACAAATTGTCAATTAGAGTTATAGGTTAAAAGGTATTGATCTAGGAGTAATTGAAATGTTGATGTATAATAGAATCATATAGTTGATGTGCAGGCTTGTGGCTCGGGCGGCTTGTCGTGGCTTGAAGCCACAGCAAGTGTTTATCCTGAGCCATGACAAGCGCTTGTCGCGCGTCCAAGTTGCGATATGCTGACGTGACGGGTCAAAAATACAAAAAAAATGACAAGTATAGGCTATTTTCGAAATTTTTGTTTTTTGCTTATTTTAAAAAAATTCTATTTTGTATAATTAGATAATTCTATTAAAAATTTAGAGTAGATAAGAGCACTAATTTGATTTGTGCAATAAGGCCTCTACTTTCACTTTTATGCTATATTTGTTAATAGATTTGACTCACTAACATTTAGGGCTCACCTATTGGCAATGGTGGAAAGTAGGTCCTTGCCCCCTTCTAAATTTGAAATTTTTCAATAAGTATTAGTTTTGATAGTTATTGCGGGGCTTGGTGTTCGCAAGCCCTGTGTGCTTTTCTAGATTACTTAGGATGCAGTCACACACACCAAAACAAATATCAAATACCTGTTGAGAATTACATAAATAACAATAAGCACTTAAGAGAGATACAACTTAAGACCTCCTAGCAAAAATCCACAATACCATACATGGGGAGCCGACACGGCCATATACTAAAGTTCGTAAAAGATAGTTTTTAGCAAAAGAGATCACTCTGAACCTAGGACCCTCCACAGTCATGACTCAATTGTAGTACGCGACCTTTCAAGTCTCCTAATCAGCCTACTCCTCCATCTACATTAGGTTTAAATCCATAGAACTCTTGGTCGGCAGGTTCCTCTCTGACTGAATTTATTTGAGGAGCAAGGGTGAGTATAACATACTCAACTAGTCACTTGTAACTAATGTATATATATGAAAGGGTGATTAACATAACAGGTAGTAAGTTTGGTGTTGAGTTGAGATACAAATGTACATACATAATTAAATGAAAAGAATAGTTGAAACCAATTTCATAAAATCTAAGTTATTAATATTTTAAAAGGGTTTCATGGTGGTTATCTAATAACCAACCCAATTTTTATTCGTTAATCAAAACCACAGTAACACTACTTCTGCTGCATCACCGTGGGTAGAACCCACTGCACGCAGGCCCCAAAGGTCCCGGGGGGGGCTCAGAGTATTCAAATACGTTTTTAACTTTGCAGAGATATACTAATTTACCCACAAGATTCCTCAACTTATCACTATCAAGTCATTTCATGCAACAATAAGCATGTGACTGAGGGGAGATAACAAGAATTTTCATTATGCTTTGCACACATTTTATCCTTGCTTAGTAGCTGGATGAATTGCTTGTCCTTGTACCATTGTGGTGGGTTATACCCCCACCCCGACTAACCTCTCCCTGTTACTGGGTTAGCACAGCATGAACAGAGCCGTAGCCATTTTATCGATAACACAACATGACTCCATTTTGCAAGGATAATCTGAAAACTCGACACACGTACTAAGTCAGACCTGTCCCATATTAGACTTGTGGTTAACACATTTTTCATGCCGCTAGAAACACAACATAAGGTTTTTAGTCTTTAATATCTGAGGTAAGGAACCATTCCACATCCCATTGTGCAACACAGCAGCAATCTTTCATTCCCAACCATACAATCGGACTCTCAATCATTTTAACAGTACCAGCATTTCACAAAACATGGCATTGATTTCCACATATTTTCATTTATGGTTTCAACATGACCAATTAATTGACAATAGTAGTAAAGTTCATATATAGTTTGCTAACCTTGTTTTACTAGGGTGACATGTGATCACGCCCGAGAGGGACGCAGTTGAGTAATACCGCAAGCGAACGGTTGATTGATGAGCACTTGAGGGTTGAATTCTATGAGGAATAAGCGTATTCGTCTCTTAGGTTAAAAGATTGCCGATTAATTCTAAGAAAATTTGGGGGTTTGTTTATCTACTATTAAGTTCTATCACTAAACACTATCAATCTAGGGTTTAAAAATAGTAAAAGAGCAAGTATGAAAATTAGGGTTTAAAATCAAGAGAAAACCTAGGGTTTCGGGAATTTCATAACCATCGGACGTAATTCTAACCAAGGTCTAAGAATTGCAAATCAGTTTCAAGTGCTTTCCAAGATAGATAAAGTTGCTGGTATGGTGGCCGGTACAACGATCAGAGAATTGCTTCCACGGTTAAGTATGGCGAGAGCCTCTCTCTACTGCGTAAAGGCATGAAAGGACTCCAAAACTCCCCTAAATTCTTTCTTAGGCTCAACTGTTAAGTCTATTGCCAGTACGAGAATTTAGGGTTTAGAGGAAGAAAACGTGAAAAACTAAGTCGTAAAACTTGAAATCGAGACCGAGGAACAAGTACATCTTCTGGATTAGGTCATCCCTAACTCTAAAAGGGAATTACCCACAAAAATCCATAAAAATACAGAAATAATGAGAATTAAAAAAATTTACTCAATTGCATCCAACAATTAGGTTTTGCCGTCCACACCGATTTATAGATACGAAAACTAGAATAAAATAGAGAAGAGGGCTCTTCTCAACGTAACTTCTAAATCTGAATTAAAACTAAAAAGCATAAAATAGCACACCTAAATGAGCCAAAAACTTATCTATTTATAGTACAATAAGATAACGTGTCCAAATAAAATTCTTGATGTGCAGGAGATGGAATTTGAATTCGAACAGCGCGAAACAGATGAGATACAACAAAACAGCCCTAAAATAGCTGGACCAGACCCTGGCACAGGTCATGCCAGGCTTGGATAGGTTAGGGTCCCCCCCCCCCCCCGGCCGTTTTTATCTGGTTTTCATGGTTTTCTTTGTAACTTGTCCAAACGAGTTCGAAACACTTCCAAATTTTGTAGGCATGATCCTTGGAACATAACAAACATAACTGTGAAAAGCGGATTGTAAAAATGATACAAAGTGACATAAAATGCCATGTCGAAAGAATTTTCAGCACGTTTTAAGGAGCAAACTTTGGGAAAAATGTATAACACTTAAGCACTTATCAAATCCCCCAAGCTAGCATCTTGCTTGTCCTCAAGCAAAGGATGAGAGTGAAATTTTCAGAAGTTATCAATTTTGGAATTCTTAGGTTTATCAGATTTTTAATAAGAAAATTTTTGGCAATTCACATTACATCAAGGCGTATGGAACAATTGATCTAAGCAATTTTAAAATTTTGAAATACAACTATCCGGCTTATCATATCTCAACCTTAGAAAATAGAGGGCTTAATCGACTAAATTTTTTTTGGCAACTTCTTTATAGAGGGCTTAGAATAAGCAACCACTAAATAAAACAATCACAATATCACAATTTATATCAAGTTTGCTAGACTGCCCTATTTAAAGAGAAAAACTTAAACACTTTTATTGCTGTTATTTTATTTTATTTTATTATATATATATATATATTTCTTTTTTTTATTCTTCAACTTTTTCGTGCTCGTAGTTAGAATGTTTTGAACTGGATCATTCCATCGCAACTAGAGGAGACACTGCCGAAGACATTTACAGATAAGCAAATTTGTCAGTTTCCCGAGCCTCTATAAACAATCTCATTGTTCTGTATACCTTTTCTTCATCAGCTGCTAGCTAGACGATTCATCACCGCCTCTCCCCAGCGGGTCGCATATACATCACAAGAGACTAGACAAAGCTTCATTTAAGAAACCATTTTATTTTAACAAAGTTTTTTTGCATGCATAAGTCAAGTAAATCTGCCCTTCCCTAGCTGGTCGAAGATTCATTACCGCCTCCCCAATGGGTTGCTTATACTTTTCTTATACACATTTGTTTATTTTAAAGAGAAGGGCAATTAGCAATCTAAGCATAAAAAGCGACATAGGAAAGTTAAATTTAGATGATAGTTTATTAGAAACCCTAAATTCGGAAGAAGTCAATATTAATCTAAAAGACAAGCAAAATCTTTAATGGTTAAGGTATGATAAACACTAAACATGAGTATTTGATATTTTTTAAAGAGAGCTAAGTTCAATTGATCATATGCAATTATGTAATAGAATAACCATCTTATTGATTAAAGATCATCTTCAAAATCAGGTGATCCAAATTTTTAACTATTCTTTATTTTATTTTGGGGTTTATGATGGCAAAAAGGGTAGAATGATGGTATAGGCGGAGCAAACGGTAAAAATACTATCGTCCCAAGCTAAATCAGACATTATCCTCAATGTATGGAGAGAGATACAGATTATCATTTGCAATCGTGGTGTCGATGGTCGATGTTGTTGATGTTGATGAGGTGGAAGAGGGTATTGTGGTCCACGTAGCTCCGGTTGTCTGATCCAAGGTGTTGCAAGTTAAAACCTAAAAAGAAAAATAAAAAGAAACAAAAAAGAATAGAAAAATAAAAATAAAAACTTGCGTACCTTGGAGATCACTCGTTGGAGAGTGGTGGAGTGGTTGGTGGAAGTATTGTATAGGGTAGTATGTGTAGGTTGGTGGTGGGTAGGGTAGTGGAGGAACGCTGGGAGTATGAGGATGTACCCCGTGGCAGGTAGATGCGTTTGGATATGTGCCGTTCAGGAGGATGTGGCCTGCGTGTACATGATAGTCGTAGAGGTGGTCCACACGGCCGATGAGGTGATCCATCTTGGAATCCAAGGAAACCCTGTAATTTGAAAATTTTGACTGAAAGTTGAAGAAACTAGTGCTCAAGGACTCTATGGATGCATGCAGGGTGGCGAAATCATACACCGCTGGCTAGTCAAGGTTGATGACAGCTGAGAAACTAGGACTGGATGAGCTATACGGGAACTATTTCCAGTTTTGCTCATTAGATATGGTCGTGCAAGCAATATCGGGCAAAAGGATGGAGGGAAGTCCACTAATGAACCAACGGAACGAGTCCGCTTCCCTCCGGCAAAACCCCATTGTGAGCAATGGGAAATAGAGGTGTCAATTGGGCCAGGCCAGCCCAAAGCATGACATTTTGGCCCGGCGCACGGCATGGCCAGTACGAAAGATAAGGGACCGTGCCAGCCTTGCACGGGTCACTGGGCCGTACCAGGTTGTAAAATAGGCCCACAGGCGACACGACACAGCACGCTAACGCATGCCATGCTCGGGCTAGCACGGAGCGGCCCGTTAGAACGTGGGCCAGCCTGACACAACATGACATGGAGTAGCCTGTTCGCATGCGGGCCAACCCGGTGTTGCACACCACACGGAGCGCGAGAGCAGAGCAAGATTGATGAGGATTGACACCCGGGTCACTTCTAATAAACTTTTGGTTCAAGACAGGTTCGAACCAGACATGTATATGGCGATGCGAACTCAAGCCATTCTGAGGGGCATCACCATGAGGTCACAAGCTTTACGCGATCAGGTCGCGGGTTTCGTGCGATCAGGCCGACAGCCTTGTGCGGTCAGAAGTTCGTATGCTATACGCGGACTAGATATCCGGGATGTTGCGCGGTCAGCCCACATTCCGCGGTCAGAACATTCTCGACCTGGGTGCTTGGAGTTTATTCGGTTATCCTTATATCAGGATATTCCAAGCATCCCTAGGATTCCTCCACGTTGAAGACCAACCGACAGAGGTTAATATATGCGGTTATTCATGATTAACACGTGATAATAACCTCCGTGGAAGTTAACAGCGGTTCTCCAGAAACCGCATCCAACCGTTTGATGCAGTTTTCTTCATATGACACCCTTTCGACCAGTATAAAAAGGTGGCAAAGTACATCAAACGGGGGATCCAAGACATTTTGGAAGAACAAGACCCCTGAGACAAGTGAGATACAAGGTATCTCGACCACTAAAACAGTCAAGTCTACGGCTTAGATTAGACAATATTCACAAGTCTCCTAGAGCTTCTTTTTTGTACACTTATATAGGAAAAACTTTCGCCTGTGAAGGTTTCTTCCCGCTAGTTTGTAAACCTTTATCACATATAGTGAAATTCTAACAGGACGTAGGGATTTTACTCCCACCATCGAGGGCCCGAACCTGTATAAATCTCTCTGTGCTCCTGTTCACCATTGTTCTACATACCTTCCCGGAGGGTCATCTTGAAAGGTCTCACAATTACAAATTTTGCATAAGTTCGGCTGAGGACCCCGAGTCCGAATCGTCGACAGCTGGCGCCCACCGTGGGGCCTTTCTCAAGGCATCCTAATTGAAATTCGGAGGTTCACTGAAACATGGCTGGAGCATATGGTTCCGAGAACGATTTCGATCTTGAGGATTATGCCCATATACCAATGCCTTCCCGAAGCGATCCTGTTCCGATGGAGGAAGTCGAAGGTCAGAATCTTCCACAGGTTGAATCATCTCTCCAGGTCATGTCAATCGACCAGGGAGCAACTGGCGCAAGGTCAGAACCCACGGAGGTTCTTAATGTGCTAGGCGATGAATCCGGCCCGTCATATACCCCCGCTGAGGGAAAATATGATGATGACCCGGAAATTAGTCCAGGAAGGTTCGACCCTGATAACCTTCACCGTCTCTTTGATTTCGAGTCCGACTCGGAACAAACCGAGATGTTTTCCCCATCGGCAACTTCTCTCCCTAGGCAGTTCGCTGCCCTGTCGGAAGAAACTCCCGATCAGCAGGCTGCCAGGGAAGAACAAGATCGCAAACAGAAGGAGGATCAAGATCTCGAGCAACAAAACAACGAATTGCGCAGAACTGCCCTAGAGGCTCTTCAAGATGCGCAGGCTTGTTACGATGCTGCTCCGAGTTCTTCTCGACGGTCGCGTGGTCGAAAACGTGACCAGACCCCTTCTCTGCCACCGGAGCGTTTCCCAGTGGACGAAGAAACAATAACACCTGGTGCACCTAGGAGAAGTACCCATGGTCGACTGCGATCTATCGCGGAAGTCATGCGTAATTTTCCTCCTACGATCACGGATGCGCAGAAATCGGCCTTTTTCAGGATCCTGGCGGAAAGACTGGATGAGGTCGCGTCCGAGGCGACCCCAATGGCCTCTTCCCGCTCGGTAACACATTCCCGTGAGCGGGATGGTCCTCATTTTGGCTCTGGCCGGCGGAGTTACCCGCCGCCCGTACCGTCCCGACAGGACAAATACCGGCGAATGCAGGATTCTCGTAGTACGGATCGAGTTCCTGTTCACTCTCGTTTGGGACCACGAGTAACCTCGCCATTGCGTGAGGTCGCTCGAGACCCAACCGAGAGTCACAGGGCGATTCACGGTCCTTACGTTGGTTGCAAAGCTTTTTCACCTGGCCTACGAGCAGTCGTTTGGCCCGACAAGTTTCGACCAGGGGCCATTGAGAGGTTTGATGGAACTCAGAACCCATCCGAGTTCCTTCAGATCTATATTACTGCCATCCAAGCAGCAGGAAGTGATGACAAGGTCATGGCCAACTACCTACCTACAGTCCTCGCAGGACCGGCTAGAACCTGGTTGTTTAATCAGCCTGAGGGTTCCATTTACAATTGGGAAATGCTATGCGATGCCATCCTCAGCAATTTCCAAAATTGTTACCAAAAGCCGGGTAAGGAGGACGACCTGCATCGGCTGCGGCAAACTTCGACCGAAACACTTCGGCAGTTTGTCAAGAGGTTTGTCGGGGTGAGGAATACCATCCCGAACATATCTGATGGCTCCGTAATCAGGGCATTTAAGCATGCTGTTCGATACCGGAGATTCACTGAAGACTTGCTTATCCACCCTCCTCGATCAGTGGCCGATCTATTCGACATGGCTGATCGATATTCCGATGCAGCCGAAGCGGTCGAATGGAACCGAATGGTCGATAAGGGGGACCTACCACCCCAACCAGGCTTCAAGGACGCCAGGAAAGAAGATTCAAGCAAAAAGCCGGAGTCTTCACCGGGTGGGAAGTCAAAGAAGTCGAAGAGGAACCGCTCTGGACAGTACCGCGAGGTCGCAGTCGCAGAGAAGCCACCTTCGACCAAAGGTAATAAGTTTTCCTTTAAAAGTAAAACTGCCTCTGGTGGTCGGGATTCCGACCAGCCAGAAAAATCAACTAATCCGCAGGAGGGCAAGAAGTGGTGTCCACTCCACAACTCCGCAGGCCACGACCTCAAAAACTGCAGGAGTTGGTTGAAACAACTGGACGATTTCTACCAAGGAGTTGGGCCAATGCCAACCTTACCGCCTAAAGAGCAGGCGTGCGGGATTAGAGACGTCGACGGAGACGAAGAAATGGCCTACCAGGTACCTCAAAATCATGTTAATGTCATTTTCGGGGGTTCTTCCTCTTTCGTTTCCAAAAGGCAGTTTAAAACCTTCTGCCGAGAGGTTAACCAAACGGAGACATCCCTTGGTGAACCTCAATACCCCCGTTGGTCGGATATGCCTTTGACGTTCGATCGCGCTGACTGTCCTGTGGGGCTAACCCGACCATTGAGGCTACCTCTGGTCATTACCCCAATCATCAGTAACGCGAGAGTCGAAAGGGTCCTGATTGATGGGGGAAGTTCCCTTGATCTTTTATTGGTCAAGGCACTCGACGAGATGCAAATTCCTCGTTCGAAGATCAAGCCCATAATCCATCCGTTTTATGGGATAATCCCAGGCCCCTCCATGATGCCATTGGGACAAGTGGTCCTCCCGGTCACTCTGGGAGAACCAGACAACTTCCGGACAGAATTGGTTACTTTCGATGTAATCGATTGTGACTCAGCTTATAATGCAATCTTTGGCAGGGCGACTCTTGCTAAGTTCATGATGGCAACGCACTATGCTTATCAGTGCGGGAAATTGCCTGGCCCCAAAGGTGTCATCTCAATCCGAGGTAGTCGCAACGTGGCACTCACGTGCGACCGGCTATCTTTGGAGATGGTCGATCAACTTCCCCTCCGGGACGCTCAGGTCGCCACCGTCGCCGCCGATGCGATCAAGGCTGCTCCTCGACCAGATGAAAAACACAAACAAGTTCCTTTGTACCCAGATGACCCGTCCAAGACAATTTGGGTTGGATCAGCCCTGGATGACAAATAGGAACTCGACCTCGTTGCTTTCCTCCGGGCTAACGCAGACGTGTTTGCGTGGAAACCGTCCGACATGCCCGGTGTCCCAAGGGAAGTAATTGAGCACAGGTTAGCAATTCGACCTGGACAACGACCAATAAAGCAAAAGCTCAGGCGTTTTGCCGCTGTCCGACAGGAAGTCATCCAAGAAGAGTTGGACAATCTCTTACAAGCCGGGTTTATCCGCGAAGTGGATTACCCGGAATGGCTCGCCAATCCGGTCATGGTCCGCAAGTGAAATGGCAAGTGGCGCATGTGCATCGACTACACTAGCCTCAACGCTGCCTGTCCGAAGGATGACTTTCCCCTTCCCCGCATCGACCAGCTGGTCGACTCGACTGCGGGTTGCGAACTGATGAGTTTTCTGGACGCTTACTCAGGATATCATCAAATTAGCATGGCAGAAGACGATGAAGAGAAGACTGCCTTCATCACCCCGTTCGGCACATACTGCTACGTCAGAATGCCGTTCGGTCTCAAGAACGCAGGTTCCACGTATCAGCGCTTGATGCAAAAGACCTTTCTTTCCCAGATAGGGCGTAATCTCGAAGCATATGTAGACGATTTGGTTGTAAAAAGTACCAAGAGATTGTCTCATTTGGACGATCTCGTTGAAACCTTATGTAATTTGAATCGCTTTGGAATAAAATTAAACCCGGAGAAATGCTCTTTCGGGGTTTCTTCAGGAAAACTCCTTGGTTTCCTTGTGTGTTCCAGGGGCATTGAAGTTAATCCTGAGAAAATCAGGGCCATTGAACAAATGAGGTCGCCCTCGACCATGAAGGATGTTCAACGTTTGGCTGGTCGCATGGCGGCTTTAAGTCGCTTCATATCGCGATTAGGCGAAAGGGGATTGCCTTTCTTCAAAGCCTTGCGGAAGCATCATAACTTTACATGGTCGGATGAGGCCGAAAAAGCATTTCAGGAGGTAAAAGCATATCTATCCAGTCCGCCAGTATTGGTGTCTCCCGACAAAGGAGAATCGTTGCTTCTTTACCTGGCGGCCACACCACACGCGGTCAGCGCCGTTCTGATCGCGGATAGGGAAGGAATACATAGACCCGTCTACTATGTGAGCGAAGTACTTCATGGTCCTAAGGAGCGCTACCCTGAGGTCCAGAAGATACTTTACCCGCTACTGATGGCTTCCCGTAAGCTACGACATTACTTTCAAGCGCACAAGATCACAGTACCCTCCTCTTTTTCTTTGGGGGATATTGTCCGAAACCCAGAGAAATCTGGTCGAATCGCCAAATGGGCGGTCGAATTCTGTGCCTTCGAGATCCATTTCACACCCCGCACGGCGGTTAAGTCTCAGGTTTTCGCCGACTTTGTGGTCGAATGGACCAACCCTGAGCCACCCGTGCAGTTGGCAGAAGAACTGGAGTGCCCCGATTACTGGACAATGTACTTTGACGGCTCCCGTAGTTTTCAACACTCGGGGGCTGGAGTAGTCTTAGTTACGCCCCAGGGCGAACAGCTTAAGTATGTCATTCAACTACACTTTGTTGCGACCAACAATGCAGCAGAGTATGAAGGTCTTCTTGCAGGGCTCCGGGCCGCAAAATTCCTCGGAGTCCGTCGATTAGTGGTGAGGGGAGACTCACAGCTGGTCGTAAACCAGGTAAGCAAGGAGTACAGCACCTCCGATGAGACAATGGCTCATTACCTGGGGGAAGTGAGGAGATTGGAAAAACACTTCAGTCATTTCGAAGTCCAATACATCCCGTGAAAAGACAATATTCTCGCAGACCAATTATCCAAAATTGGGTCCTCACGCTCATCCGCTCCGGCAGGAGTGTTCATTGAACACTTGGACCATCCTTCGATCATGACTTCGGTCGAGGATGATCCGGTAATAGCCTTCGTTACCAACCTCGGTCAGGAACAAGATTGGACTCATCCATTGAGGGTCTATCTTGAACATGGGACCCTACCCGAGGACGAAACCGAAAGTGATAGGTTAATTCAAAAAGCGCGTCTATACAAACTCATAGATGGGATTTTGTACAGAAAGGGTACTCAAGGAGTATTCATGCGTTGTATATCTCAGGAGGAAGGAAAATCCCTCTTGAAAGAAATACATGACGGTGTATGCGGTGCGCACTCGTCATATCGGACACTGGTCGGAAAGGCTTTTCGACAAGGATTCTACTGGCCTTCGGCACTTGATGATGCCAAACATATGGTCAAGACATGTCCCCAGTGTCAGTTCCACGCAAGACAAGTTCATCAACCTGCCTATGCGTTGCAAACCATTCCTCTCGCTTGGCCATTCGCGGTCTGGGAGATGGACATCGTCGGTCCTATGCCACAAGCGGTCAATGGGTACAAGTTTCTGTTCGTAGCCATTGACACATTTACAAAGTGGATTGAGGCCAAACCAGTACGAAATATTACCGCATCAGCCGCACAAAAGTTCTTCCATAAGAACATTGTGGCACGATTTGGTGTTCCAAACTGTCTCATCACAGACAATGGTTCTCAGTTCGCCAGCGGTCTTTTCCTGGACTACTGCGATCAGGTTGGGACCAAGGTGTGCTTTGCTTCTGTGGCACATCCACAAAGCAATGGTGCCGTAGAACGGGCCAATGGGCAAATACTGCAAGGCATTAAAAAGCGCGTCTTTGATCGCCTTAAGACCCGCTCGGGGGCTTGGGCAGATGAGCTCTATACCGTTCTATGGGCATTACGGACTACTTCTAGTCGAGCCACCAGTGAGACGCCCTTCCATTTGGTCGATGGGGCCGAGGCGGTATTGCCTATGGAAGTAAGTATTGGTTCTGTTCGGACAGATCAGTTCGAATAGATTAATCAGTCCGAACAACGGGCGCAAGATCTCATCCTCTTAGAAGAACGGCGTGATCGCACCCTGGTTAAATCCGCGGCATACTTGCAAGCTTTACGCAGGTATCACAGTAAAAAGGTGCGACCACATGATCTCAACGTGGGCGACTTGGTTTTACAAAAAATTCAAGACCAGTCTAATCGCAACAAATTCTCCCCAAAATGGGAAGGTCCTTATACTGTTGTCTCAGTGCCGCGAACAGGATCTGCGCGGTTAGCTATGGAGGATGGTCAGATTTTGTCCAATACTTGGAACATCGATCAACTTCGCAAGTTTTACGTGTAAGTATTCCAATCACTTTTTCCCTGTTCAATTAGCATCTTTTGACAAAATAAAATATGTTTTGCTTTCATACAATGAGTTTTTTCTCTTTAAGCCCGTATCATATGCATTCGACCTGGGGGCCGACCGCCGACGGTCAGATCATTACAACAATCTAATCGGATTCGCTGGTCGATCTCATGACCACTTACAGATAAGTCACTTCTAAATAAGCCGTTTCTCAACGTATACGGGGCTATCTGGTAAGTCCTTGGTCATCTGAGTGGCTACCAGTTCGCAATAAGATTAGACGTTACATTAATCCTGATCGTTGGTTTATTACGCACACCCCTGGTCGTTACGCTTATGTTTTCTCCTCTGCTTATAACACTAAGGCTTTAGTATTCATAAGCAGAGGCGGGGGCTAGGGGGGATGTGCTTACAAAAATAAGGATCATTCGATCCCCAGCTCAGTCAGGAGCCTATCTACTAAGGGCTTGACCTCCTCCATGACTACATCAAGCAGCTCTTCACTCTCGACCTCAACCGGACCCACCAGTGCGCTCAGATCTGCATCTGGGCCATGGTGAAGTCGAACCCGGCTGAGTACGGCTACTGCGGCTGATCGAACCCTAGTTCTGATCACCTCTTCGCGTCGCCGTGTATCTCCAGGGAGATACTCAAGCAATGAATCTGCCTGGGCAGTGAGCAGCGATGTCCAGTCACTTACGCTGAGGTTGTCTTTCTTCGGTTCTACCACATCGGTCTTCAAAAGATCAGCCACGGCCTTTAGTTTTTCGAAGATCAGGAGGCTAAGCTCTTTGATCGCCCGATCGGTGTGGCGAATCGAGGATTCAAGAATCCCCTTGTCCCGACTAAGCTGTGTAATTCGACCTGCTTGCGCTGTACAGAGAGAGGAGATTATTTGCATATTATGGATTCAATTCTTCTTAATCAGGAATCGGCTTACCAGCATTTTCTGATCGAAGTTTGTTGATTTCGGTCTCTTGTTTCTTAAACATTGAGACTGAACTGAGCCTCAATTTGGCCACCTCTTTCTTCAAAAATGTAACCTCTCTGCAGCAAAATCAAGGCAGTCACAACCAAAATGCACCCATACTAACCAAAGGGTAATGATCCTCACCTGCGCAAGCTGTCGCGTTCTTTCTGAATGGCTTCTGTACTGGCCATCACAACATGCGACTGGCCTGTTAGCCAGGATAATCCCTGTGATGCAAAGGAAGAGGATCAAAGGTGTCCTAAGTACAATTTAGGCACGAGAGCGGAGGTTCATTATACCTTCATAAACTTTTGTAAGACAGCATCATCCAATCCAGCGGGGATCCTTGCTAGAGCCCCGGATGCGCTTACTACAGGGACAGTTGGTGGGAGTGCCGGCTGGCCGCTACCCCCAGTAGTCATCGGTTGTGACTGGGTCCCTGCATTTATTCCTTCCCCTGCGGTCTGGACGACTTCCTGGACCACAGGGGTGGAGCGTTCTTTGTTGGAAGCTCCTGTACCAGCTACTGCTTCAACCCCTCCGGAGGCGGTTGAAGAGCTGGGCGCCGTCTTTCTTTGCCTGACAAGAAAGGCAATTTGAGTAGTTTTTATTTAAGATTATTGCCAGTTCAAGGTTCTTACCTTATTTGAAATCCCATTCGCTCCTGAGATTTCTGGGAAGCTTCCCCTTGGGAAGAAGAACCATCATCGGTTCTTGCCTTCCTCATGGCAAACAAGGTAGCTCCCCCCTGGATGTGTTCAGCTATGAGCATATTTCTAAGAAAAAGATAGAGACAAAAAGCAAGGTCTTTACCTGGGCTACCGTACTGGCTGGTGGGGCTACATCCGAAGGCCTTGACAACTCCTGGGTCGCTGGAGCCGCCGCAACCGGCCTTTGCTCAACTACCTCCCCCTCTGTCCGCGGAGGAGGAGGATTTCCCTCCCTGGGACTCGCGGTAGTCGCAGGGAGAAGCTCCTCTCCCTGTATAAACATTGACTCGTCAAAATATACAGAGGGAATTGAAGAAAGTATGATAGTAAGAAATCCTTACCGGGGTCGTCCTTTCGACCAGGGAAGCAGAGACAATTAACCCTGAAGCCTCGGGGGCTTCAGGAACTTGGAGGTCATCCGCGACCCCAAGATTTTCCGCGGTGGCAGGATCTGCCACGACCACCTCTTCGGTAACAGTGTTCTCTGCGGGGCAGCTTGGGGCATCGCCGGATGGGAGATCCGCGATCTTCCTCCTCCGAAGGACCAGAGGAACATCATCCTCTTCCTCCTCGCTCCCCTCTCCCTGTACGACGAAGAAGTGATTCCAATCTGCGCCTAGTAAAACAGAAGGGATGTGATATCTTACCGCCGTCTTTCTTGCGGTAGGAGGAACGCTCCGTGAAGACCCCTCCCCGGGATTTGGCCTGGCCTTCTTGGGGGCAGGACTCTTTGTCCTGGGTCTTTGGGAGACCTTCTTCACGTTCTTTACCGTTGGCTTCCCAAGAGAGCCGACGTTCTCACTCGGGAAAGTCGTCTCGGCAAACCTTCCTAGGAGCTGATTCACATTTTTGATGGAAATGTTTAACGCTGGACATGCATAAGACCTGAAAAACGGAGGCCAGATAGAGAATGTACCTTTCGGCGCTCCTGTTTAAGGTCGTCGCCGGCGTGAATCAGACTCTGTGGACGAGGCGATCCCTTAGGGCCCTCTACATCGGCGTTGTAGGCCCTAAGGAGGGAGTTGGTCCGCCTTTCAATTTCAGATGAAGGCAGGACTGTTCCCAAATTCGAGTCAGAATTTGCACAATTCAAGGAGGGGAAAGCTCAGCGCCAAAGAAATAAATACCTTTACTGTAGTCCAGAGTGCTATCCGCCATGGACCTAATCTCCCATGCCGGATGAGCCCTTTCACGCAGAGGACTCACCCGGTTCTTCACGAAGTCTCGGATGATATCTCGAGCCGTCAATCCTTGATTGACCAAGTGAAGGATCACCTCGGCATGCTTCGAAAGCTCCAAGTTCATTGCCGGGGGAGCATCTAACTCGCTCGACTTCTCAGGTCGCGAGTTTTCGAACCATAGACTTCTTTCAGATGGTGGAGAGCAGTAAAACCACCTTTGGTGCCACCCGTGCACAGAGTCTCGCAGGGGTGGGGAGGGATACTCCTTTTTGTCCCTCAGCCGGAAGTAGATGCATCTGGCGGCGTTGGTGCTCTTCGACCACGCCGAAAAGTAGAATCGCCGAAAAAGATCCACGCTGGGATATATTCCGACGAACGCTTCACAGAGATGCTGGAATACCGCAAGGATCAGCATCGCGTTGGGGTGGAGGTTAATCAGTTCCCACCCATAGTGCTCAAGGACATCCTTGAGGAACCGACTCTCAGGGAATCGGAACCCGCAGCGCAGGTACTCCTCAAAGACCACCAACTCGCCCTCTTGGACGGTTGGGGTTTCTTGGTCCTTCTCCGCAGGCCGCCAGTTGATGAGCAACCGCGGAGGAAGGATCTCCTCCTTCTCTAACGCCACTAGGCTCTCCTCAGAATGGTGAATGGATCGGCTCCAGGATGCCATCTTTGGTGGAGAATCAAAGGAAAAGTTGGCGATTTTGGGAAGACGAAGGCTGAAGAAAATGAGGGTTTTGTGCGGCGGGAATGATGAGGGTTTTTGGCTGTGTGGCTTCTTTGAGAAGACATCTGCTCTTTTTATAGACCCAAGGCGGCGCATTAATGTGAGTAAACGGTTCATTTCAAACGTTCCATTGAATGCTTTATTCATTTCCCATAATGGATACTGTCTCTGATGGACCCGATAAAGTGTTCAGGAGTCGGATCTGAAACAAAAAGACTTCTTTATTTTGGAAACTGAAAGTGCAAAAGGACTGAAAAATTTTCAGTACTTTTCAGAAGACGTTTTTCCTTTGTATGCCTTGAACATTTTTTACGAAAAAATCATGTAACTCAATTTTTGACATACTGGAATGTTTCTAATTGGGTTATGGTTTTATCGAAATCGTGTTTTAGACTAAAACTTCGATTCTAATCGGAGTAACAGTCTGACCGACTTCTGACTCTAGTCGCAATTTAGTTCCGACCGCGGCCCTGAAATTGATCGCGGTATCAGGGCAGGTCGCAATGCTTTTGGAAGCATGATTCTGATCGCAGAACTAAAGTTTCCTGTGTATAAGTGGTCGCGAATATAAAGTTTATGACCATATTTTTGCACAAAACATGTGAAGAATATTTCTGAGAAATAAGAAACTTTTATTTCTTGCATTCTTTACATACAAAAGGGATACAGTCGATCAAAACGTCGACTTGCTCCGAAAGAAGTTTACAAAGTTCCCCAAAGGACATGTTGTTGTCAGTAGGATCTACACTGGCAACTCCCAGGGAACTAGCAACTACCCTAAGTCTATCTACATCGTCCCTAACAACAGACGCACTATTGTTCCTAATCAAGTCGGAGAGTTCTCGCTGTTGCTGAGCATAGTCCCTCTCTCGACGGAAATGATGCGCCTCTTCCCGGGATCGATCAAGACATTCTGCTAGACGCAGAATCTTCGAGGCCATCTCCTCGGTCTTCTTCTCCAGGGCATTCTTCTCCTCCGGAAGAGTATGTCCGGAAGGAAGAGATGGAGCAGCAGAAGGCTGATCGCTGGAGCCTCCAACCTCCTGCATTTTGCAAAAGTTAGTCGTACTAATTATGATTATCAGCAAAAGGGGAGAAGAATTGTTACCTGTCCCAGTGCATAACCCTTTGATATACCCATCTTGAGAGGAGGATCATCAGATGGTGGAAGTGCAACCTTCCCATTAGAAGATTGCTTCGCCAACCCAATACGGCAATCATCTGATCGAGGGATAGTCACCGCTTGCCGACCAGAATGTTGATCACCCAAAAGGATTGGAGAATTGGATGTGATGGGATATTTCTCCAAGGACAAAGGCCTAACTTGCCGAGAGGCATGAACGGGGAGGGTCAAAGGAACTGAAGGAAGAAAGAAACTTGCTACATTCTTCACCTTTGTTCCACTGGAAGATCCTTCGTCAACCTTGGGTTTCTTCCTTAAGGGAGACAGGACTTCAATCGTTTGAGGCCCTTGTTCGACTACTTCCTCTTCATCACTCTCAATCTCGATGATATCGTGATCTGCCATTGGGAGGACTATGTGAAAAGGAAGAAGGCAGGATAATAAGAAAATGACTTAGGCGTGGAGGGAAATTGTGGAGTTTTACAAATCCAGGAGCCTGGTATTTATAACCGCCTGGGTGAAGGTTTGCATTCCAGACGCCTCAGGTTTCGTCAAAGCATTTACAATTTTACCTCGAGATAAAAACAGTTCTACGCGCTATCATTGCCCGTCACATAATGTCAGAACCCGTCTTGGGAAACCAACCGTTTTCACTTAGTGCGCCACTAAGTGGAAAAATTGAAGAGTCGGGTTAAAAATCCAATGCATGGTCTTAAAATTCGAAATAAACATGTCTCTTCGTTTTCTTCGAATTTGGGGGCTAGCTGATGAGGATTGACACCCGGGTCACTTCTAATAAACTTTTGGTTCAAGACAGGTTCGAAACCAAACATGTATATGGCGATGCGAACTCAAGCCATTCTGAGGGGCATCACCATGAGGTCGCAAGCTTTACGCGATCAGGTCGCGGGTTTCGTGCGATCAGGCCGACAGCCTTGTGCGGTCAGAAGTTCATATGCTATACGCGGACTAGATATCCGGGATGTTGCGCGGTCAGCCCACATTCCGCGGTCAGAACATTCTCGACCTGGGTGCTTGGAGTTTATTCGGTTATCCTTATATCAGGATATTCCAAGCATCCCGAGAATTCCTCCACGTTGAAGACCAACCGACAGAGGTTAATATATGCGGTTATTCATGATTAACATGTGATAATAACCTCCGTGGAAGTTAACAGCGGTTCTCCAGAAACCGCATCCAACCGTTTGATGCAGTTTTCTTCATATGGCACCCTTTCGACCAGTATAAAAAGGTGGCAAAGTACATCAAACGGGGGATCCAAGACATTTTGGAAGAACAAGACCCCTGAGACAAGTGAGATACAAGGTATCTCGACCACTAAAACAGCCAAGTCTATGGCTTAGATTAGACAATATTCACAAGTCTCCTAGAGCTTCTTTTTTGTACACTTATATAGGAAAAACTTTCGCCTGTGAAGGTTTCTTCCCGCTAGTTTGTAAACCTTTATCACATATAGTGAAATTCTAACAGGACGTAGGGCTTTTACTCCCACCATCGAGGGCCCGAACCTGTATAAATCTCTCTGTGCTCCTGTTCACCATTGTTCTACATACCTTCTCGGAGGGTCATCTTGAAAGGTCTCACAATTACAAATTTTGCATAAGTTTGGCTGAGGACCCCGAGTCCGAATCGTCGACAAAGATGTGAGGCGAGCGCAGGTGGGTGCGGGCGCGGGCGTGGGCATGGGAAGCGAGGCAACACGTGGCACGAGGGTGCATGCCCGAGATGCGAGGAAACATGTGGCACGCGAGCACAGGCGCGGGATGCGAGGAACAGGCGGAATTTTGGAATTTGAATGGACGGTCTGATTTCTCACGTGCGGACGCAATCAACGATTAGATTTCACACACGCGAGCAACAGTCCGATTTGGATTGAACGGCCATATTTCTGAATTCTGATAGGCGTGCACGATGAACAGCCGGTTTTCAAAACTATCAGATTTTTGGTTATAAATACCCCCCAAACATACACAAAAATTCACAACTTATTACAATCTCACATTTCACTCAAATTTCTCACTCTCTCTATTACATACTCTCATTCTTACAATTTAACTCAGTTATTCCACTGTTTTTATTTTAGAAATGTTTTTATTTTTTAAAAAACATTTTTTATTGATGAAAAGAATAATTTATTTTTTAAAAACTATTTTTTGCTTTTAAAAATTTGGATTTGCTCTCTAAAAATCATATTGGCTCTAAAGAAAATAATTTTGTTCTCTACAAATTGTGTTTCCCCTTAAAAGGTATTTTTGTGCTCTAAAAATTATTTTTTTCTCTTTTGAAAAATTATTTTTGCTACTATATGGATTTCAACACTGTTAATTTCAAGAATTTCAGTTCCAAGGAAATTAATATTGAGAATTTTGGTGTCGTTGAGGGGACCGTTGAACCTAATCCGATGTCATCTCCTCCAATGACGGGCTCTGCCTCTATGCCATCAACAACATCAAGCTTAGTAGGGAGCAAAAGAGCAAAAAAGTCGGAATGTTGGTAGAATTTTCATCCATCCGAGTCGTCAACCCAAGTGGAAGAAAAGTATAAACTGCTACTTGTAAATATTGCAAAAAAAATCTTATCAGCTGCATCTGCAGGTGGGACCAGACATTTACTCCGTCACGAAAAGAGCTGCGCAAAAAAAACAACTACGTGCACGGTCAACAAACACAGTTAAGTTTCGCCTCTGATAGCACTGTTAGTACATGGAATTATGACCCTATGGTAGGTAAGGAAGAACTAGTTAAATTTATTGTTTCTGAAGATTTGCCAATTAGGATAGGTGAAAGTGCAGCTTTTGAAAATATGATTCAAAGAGGATTTTGTCCTCAGTTTAAAAAAGTAACTAGAAACACCTACTAGAAGTGATATTTTAGAATATTATGAAAAACTTGTACCAATAATAAAAGATATTTTTTCAAAAGTAACATTTTCTTTTGCACTTAGATCAGATATTTGGTCTGCCAACCATCAAAAAATGGATTATTTTAGCATAGTTGCATATTATTTAGATGATAAGTATACTTTAAATAAAAGAGTTAAAGGTTTTAAATTAATAGATGTTGCACATATTGCAGAAACTATTGCCGATCGTATATTAACTGTAGTTAGTGAATATAAATTAGAAAATCATATTGTTTTTATTACTCTTGACAATGCTTCAGCTAATACGAAGGCCATGGACATATTGACTCTAGCACTTGAGTCATATGTTGGAGGGTATGTTCCACACCAAAGGTACATCTGCAACATCATTAACCTCATCGTTCAAGCAGGTATGAAAGAAATGGCCACACATTTAGATACTATTCACTCGACCATTGTTTACATTACTTCCTCAAATGTACGTATAGCTGAGTTTAAAAATTACTATAAGGCCAATAATATGAGACCTCAAAAATTTTGTACTGATATGAAGGTAAGGTGGAATTCTACTTATCTCATGTTAAAGGAAGTACTACCATACAAAAATCTGTTAACTTTATTTACTAATGTTTGATTGAATAGTGAGTTTCTTTCTGACTATATTTGGCGTATTGCTGAGAGATTTTATAAATTTGTGGAGTTATTTTATGATTCTACTAAAATATTGTCTGGTATTTATTATCCTACATCTTGTTTAGTTTTTCATCATCTTTTTGATATTACAAAATTATTTGGATCATATAGAACAGATCCCGATTTTTTTGTTGTGGTACAAAAATTGGAACAAAACTTTTTAAAATATTTCACAAGAATATTACATCTTTATTGTTTTGCTTTTATTTTAGATCCAAGACTAAAATTAATTGGTTTGCAATTTTCTTTGGAGCAATTAGGTGTAGCCTTAAATATTGATTATTCTAAAAGTTATTCACATATTGCTGATGAAATTTTTTGAGTTTTTCATTTGTACGAATCTAAGTTTGTCAGTTCACATCGAAGACCAGTAGCACCAGTGCTGCAAGAATCGGAGATGCGGAGGGAGGTTGGCGGTTTGCTATGGAAGTCACTATGAGGAGGCGAACGCGGATCATCTTCGAAGAGTTCTAGCCACGGCGAAGTGCCTTCAACACCATCACCAATGAGTTCACAAGTGGAGCTCACCCGCTACCTCGACATTGATCATCTATGGATCCTAAGTTTGCAAATGATTCTGACAACTTCAACAATGTTCTCTTGTGGTCGAAGAACAACCAACGATGATATCCTGTGTTATCTCAGTTGGCGTGGGATGTCTTGTTTGCTCTAGTACAACAGTTTCTTCTAAATCTACTTTCAGTTTGACCGGAAGAATAGTTGAAGATATAAGATCAATGTTAGCACCCGAGATGGTGGAGGCAATCACCTACCTTAAAGACTGGGAAAACACTGCCACAAGAGAACAGCATAATTTGGAGGACACTGAGTTCACTAGCGAGTTAGAATGCTAAATATTAATTCGGAATAATTTGTAATTAGTTACTGCACTCTTTTTTCCTTACTAAGGTTTTATCCCATTGGGTTTTACTTAATAAAGTTTTGAATGAGACAATAACATTTACATATAAGTAATAAAATTGTTCTCATATTTATTATTAAGTTTTATTCTCATTTATTATTTTCTCATAATTTTCTAAAAAAATTTTGCAATTTTTTACTTTCATGTATGGATTTTTTAAATTTGTACGAATTTGTTTAAATTTTCTATGATATT
Source organism: Pharus latifolius (assembly GCA_019359835.1). Taxonomy (NCBI): domain Eukaryota; kingdom Viridiplantae; phylum Streptophyta; class Magnoliopsida; order Poales; family Poaceae; genus Pharus; species Pharus latifolius. The sequence continues at coordinate 35,956,910 of CM033321.1, read as the reverse complement.
TTAATCTTTGTTTTTTGTATTTTTTAATAACTGTTATACACCAAATATTTTCTTAATTTTAAAAATATTTTTCATTTTTCAGTAGTTTTCAGATTTTTAATTATTTGTACAAATTTAAAAAAAATTAAGAAAAATATTTGTACATAGGCACTAGCGCGGCACGTGGCCCGTTAGCAGTTAGCACGCCTTCTGTAGCTCTGAGTCTGCGCTCAGTCGTGACTCGGGTGCAGACTATTAGTGCCTTCGTCTTGGCTAGGGAACCAGGCTTCTCTCATGTTAGTAGTTTTTGCAAGTTCTTTCTTTCCCATTAAAAATTTTTCTAAGTGTTTTATCACCAAATGTTGTGATTGAATTCTCATTTTTAGCCTTCCTTTCTATCGGGTTACACGCGGGGGCTGATCGCAATAAGTGCCTTACTATGATGTATAAGTGGTGTTGGGGGAAATCCCGGACGTTCCCCGGGATCTGGCCCGAACGCCTCCCGCGGAAAGTCCCGGAGGGCTACTGGGGAAAGCTCCAGACACCTCCCGTGGAGAATCCCTGGACTCCTCCTGTGAAACGTCATGGAGGCCTCCCGGGAAAAGCCACGGAGGGCTCCTGTAGAAGGCCTCTGGCACCTCTCCGAGCCCCAGAGACCTCCCGTGGCAAACCCCAGACGCCTCCCATGACAAACCCCGGATGCCTCCCGTGAAATGTCACGGAGGCCTCCCGGGAAAAGCACGGAGGCCTCCTGTAGAAGGCCTCGGGCACCTCTCTAAGCCCTGGGCGCCTCCTGTGGCAAACCCCGGACGCCTCCCGTGAAATGTCATGGAGGCCTCCCGGGAAAAGCCATGGAGGCCTCCTGTAGAAGGCCTCGGGTACCTCTCTGAGTCCCGGACGCCTCCCGTGAAATGTCATGGAGGCCTCCCGGGGAAGGCCACGAAGGTCTCCTATGTAAGGTCATGTGCAGGTGACGTGAAGGACGCCTCGGGAACTAGCGAGGACACTTGTCAAGCATCCAAGCCCTTCGGCCGGTGGAATGGCCTCAATTCCCTTGATCTAACAGTCGTAGTTAGGGCTCTTTGGTCTTTTTCCTTCTTTTGGGGCTTATAAATACACCCTTGTATCCCATTTGTAAGGAGAGAACAATTCATTTTCACAAACAAACAAACAGGCATCCTTAGGAGACCTCTCTCCCTGAGAGAGAACCTCCCCCGCGGAATCACATCCGGAGGGTGCCGACACCACCGTGTCAATCTCTGTGTTGCCCAGTGGGAGGTGACCGGTCACTCGGTCAGCTCACGCCATTGTTCTCATGTGAAACACGTCCGGAAAATCTATCGGTGGTATCTTTTATACCACAACAGTTGGCGCCGACCGTGGGCATGCTGACGATTCGCCATGGCTCCCCCGAGAATGAGAGCCCAAGCTCTCTCCCTTTCCGGTGGTGCCGGTCCCAGCGACCCGGTGCCGCCCCCGCAAGATGCTGCTGTCCTGACACTGCCGTCCGGGGACACCCGGACAGAGGTACCACTCCTCTCTCCCGTAGTCTCCGGTAGAAGTGCTCCTGTTTCCAACCTGGCGACCACGACCGCGATTGCGGGGCCTAGTGCCCCCCAACCGGCAGTCCTGATCTCTGGAGAGCCCTTGCTTGGGGCTTTTGTCAAGGGACAACTCCATGCCCAGCACACCCTGGAGGAGTTGTTGCGCGTCTTGGCGCAGCCCCCGGCTCCTGTTTACTCGCCCCCATACTAGTTTATGGGGGCATAGCCTCCATTATTGATGGGGCACCTGGCCGCCTTCCCTGCACCAGGAATGTTTCCTGCTCCGGGGAGCGTGTCTATGCCCGAAGCCTTCCTTGTGCCTGGAGGCCAGCCCACCCCCGGAGCCTTCCCCGTTCTGGGAGGCTATCTGGCGCCGGGCCCGGAACCTCCACAAGCGGCCGCCGTCGTGCCGAGAACCCTCCCCGCGCCAGGGGTCCCCCCTGCGCCGGGAGCCTTCCCCGCGCTATGGCCGTCCATGTGTCCGCAGGCCTCCCCGGGTCAATGCTCGGGTCTGCTCTGGCGCAGAGCGAGCGGTTGCTCCGGGAAGCCTCCCCGCGCCAGCTCCCGCCGCCGCCCCAGACGCTCACCCAATTCCAGGCCAGTCCCGCATGCCGGTGGCATCCTCCAGGCCGGCGACCATCAGGCATCAGCTCCCTCCTCCCCCGGGACCGCCCTTGGGGGCTCCCCTGGTGGATCAGACCCGTTTCACCTGGGAGGAGGTAGAGTGAATGCGTACTCCAAAATCCGGGGAGGCTCCCTCCCGTCACATATCGGAACTTCCCCCAGCTCGCGGCCGCGGAGAGCCACGCTCCCGGCCCGACTGGGGCAAGAGGCTGGTCGAAGAAGCTACTGCCACCTCCGGAGGGTACCCAGAGGTTGAAGAGGTTAGTTCAACTAACCTCGAGGAGGAGAGGCACTATCGTCGCGCCGGCGGACCACTGGTACCCCTCCCTAACTCTGACAACGAGCGTGCGTCCCCTGTCAAAGGGGACAGCGATCGGGAATCTCCCCGGAAAGTTGAGGGGGCTAACCAGCCGCTATGCCGCCGCCTCCGGTGCATCCGCTGGCCGCGGCCGTACCGTTTGTCGCACATCGAACACTACAACGGTGAGGCCGACTCTTATGAATTTGTGCAGGTGTACTCCACAGCCATCTCAGCGGCTAGGGGGGGACGAGACGGTGCAATGCAACGTCTTCCCCCTCTACCTCACCAGAATTACCCGTTCATGGTTTTACAACCTGAGGGCCGGTTCCATCAAGTCCTTCGCGCAACTCAAAAGGGAGTTTTGTTCGAACTTCCAGGGGAACTACGTGCATCCCCTGGACTCATCATAGCTCTACACCGTCCGGCAGAAGATGGGGGAGACCATCTGGAGTTTCTTCAAGCGCTTCGCTCAGGTCAAGAGCAAAGTAGCTTACGTCCCTGACTCCATAGTCATCGAGGCATGCAAGAGCGGAATCCTGCCCGGGGAGCTCCACCGGAGGCTCTCTCGGAGCTGTCCCTCCTCCGCCGATGAGCTCTTCACTGTGCTCGTGAAGTACGCTTGGGTAGAGGAGGATGACCTCTGGAAGAAGAACCAGGAGGTGCCTGCCCTCGCTGATCGGGAGGCTAGGGACCCCCTCAACAAGTGTCCCAAGAGGGGCAACCACAGTGAGCCACGATCTCAGGACACCTTTGTCCTTGAGGGCGGAGGGGGCTCGCGCGAAGGCACCAAGGATAACTGCCCCTTCCCCAGGCCGAAAGGCCATGGAGGGGGACAGTCGTCCCGTGGCCAGGAAGGCCCAAAGATGGGAGGCAAGGAGGGCACAACCAACCTATTGTGTGCCTTCCACAAGTCTAATACCCACGCTACTTAGGAATACCATCAGCTTCTGCAACACTTCGCCGCATTCCTCGACTAGCGTGGGCAAGGGGGATTCCAGCCTCCTTGCCCCCTATGCCGGCTTTGCCGGCACTCCTTGCTACCTCAGGGGAGCAGCAAAGACAGGCACAGGAAAGGGGCTCAGCTGAAGAGCTACCCTTCGAGACCTCCCAGAGACATGTAAACGTCATCACGGGGGGATCAACCTCCAGGCGAGACTCCAAGTGCCAGCTCAAGGAGTACGTGCGAGAGGTAAAGGTTGTCGGGGTGCTGAGCACGTCCCGGCCACCAAAGTGGTCAAACGTCTGCCTCACCTTCACAGCGGAAGATGCGCACGGGGTTTGCTTCCCCCATGATGACGCGCTCATCGTCTCCGCTACTGTCTACAACTACTAGCTGGTGCGCATCCTCATCGACAATGGAAGCACCGCTGACATCCTGTACCTGAAAGTGTTCAGGGAAATGTAGGTGGATGAAAAGCTGCTGCAACCCGCAGCCGGGCCCTTGCAGGGCTTCATCCCAAGAAAGACCATCTACTCAGTGGGGAAGGTCGACCTCCCCATGACCTTCGGCGCCCTGGTCAACTACCAGACGGAGATGGTTCGGTTCGACATAGTGGATCTCCCCTCTTCGTACAATGCGATTATGGGGAGAACCACGATCAACCATTTGGGGGCGCCAATCCACCAGAGCTATCTCTGTATGAAGATCCCTGGGCCTTGCGGCGTGATCACCGCCCAAGGCGACCAGCACTTGGCCCGTGCTCTTTACGCGAGCTGCCGTGATGATCGGGACTGTCAACCTGATCAAGACCCGAGGGGGGTAGCCCCCCCCGGCTCCGGACACCACGGCCGTCCCCTCCGGGAAGTTTCTCCCAAAACCACGCCCGGAGGGAGACCTCCGAAAAATCCTGCTGTCCCCGGGGGACGGGGAAAGGATCGTCAAGATCGGGGCGGACCTCCCCGAGGAACACACGAAGCAACTCGTGGCTTTCCTCCGCAAAAACTCTGACGTCTTTGCGTGGAAGCCCACTGACATGCGGGGCGTTGCCCAGGACGTTATTGGGCACAAGCTCGCTGTAACGCCTGGCCGCCCCCCGGTAAAGCAAAAGTTGAGGAAGCTCTCCCTCGAATGCCAAGAGGCCATCAAGGCTAAGATCGCCAAGCTCCGAGAGGAGGGGTTCGTTCGAGAGGTTTTACACCCCGAATGGCTGGCGAACCCCGTCCTCGTGAAGAAGTCTAGAGGCAAGTGGAGGATGTGCGTGGACTTCACCGACCTCAACAAAGCTTGCCCAAAAGACAACTTCACACTCCCGTGAATCAACTAGCTGGTGGATTCGACCACAGGGTGTGAGCTCATAAGCTTTCTGGACGCGTATTCGGGCTACCACCAAGTCTGGATGGCTAAGGAGGACGAGGAAAAGATGACTTTTATAACTCCCCTCGGCACCTTCTGCTACGTCCATATGCCCTTCGGGCTAAAGAACGCTGGGGCAACCTTTCAGCGCCTTATGTCGCAGGTCCTCAAGGACCAGATCGGCCGCAACGTCGAGGTCTACATCTACAATGCGGTCGTCAAAAGCCTCTGCGCGGCCGCTCACCTCTATGACTTAGCAGAGACCTTCCGCAGCCTCTACGAGTACGGGTGAAACTCAACCCAAAAAAGTGCGCACTGGGGGATGGACCTTCTCGGTCCCTTCCCCCAGCGCCAGGGGGCTAAAAGTATGCGATGGTTGTAGTGGATTATTTCTCCAAGTGGGTGGAGTCTGAACCCTTGGCCAGCATCACCTCCCGAGCGGTACAGCGATTTTTCTGGAAGAACATCATCTGTCGTTTTGGAGTCCCCCAAGAGATCACCGTCGACAACTGGACCTAATTCGACTCGGCATACTTTCGGGAGTTCTGCGAAGGCTTGGGGGCTACTCTCCACTTCGCCTCTGTAGCTCACCCCCCAGTGCAATGGGGCCGTCGAAAGGGTCAACGGTGTGATCCTACAGGGATTACGCCAGCGAGTTAAGCAAACCGCTTCCAAGTGGAGCACATGGGCGAAGGAGCTTTCAAGCATCCTCTGCTCAATGCGCACGCCCCAAGTTGGGCAACAGGGCATACCCCCTTTTTGCTCGTGTACGGGGCCGAGGCAGTCCTCCCTTTGGAGATTGATTTTCGGTCGCACAGGTCAAGCTCTTAGATGGAGCTATGGCCGTAGTGTACCAAATCAACGAAGCAAACCAACAGCTAGAAGTCAACCTCGTCGAGGAAGAGCGCGACTGAGCGCTCATACGCCACTCCATCTACGAGCGCAAAATGGCGTGCGCATACAACCAGCGCGTCTGCACGAGAGCTTTCCGCCTTGGGGACCTTGTCCTCAAGCGCGTGACTGACCGCTAAGCCCAGGGAAATTGTTTCCCCTAAGTGGGAAGGCTCATATAGGATTTGTACGGTCCTGGGCTCGGGGACTTATAAGCTCTCCAACCTTGAAGTCCAGGAGTTGAAGCATACTTGGAACTCAGACTTGCTCCGCAAGTTCTACATCTAGCCTCCGGTCTCAATCCCTCCCCCGTCGCGACTTCGCAGGGGGAGGCACTGTACTCACCGTTCCCTCCCCCGCCGTGGTTCCGGGGGGGTTGTATTCATCATCATTAATATAAGTGGTTTTTGTTCATGCTTTGGAATTTTTGCAGACTCTTGACTCACCGCCATCAAGGCGATGCCCTCCCAGTGAGGACGTAGGCTATCGTAGCCTAAAAAATCCCTACAACAGGAGCCCCGCTCCCGTAGGGCGGCTTACAGTAACCCCTCGTGGACTGATGGGGTAAGCGGCAACCCAGTTCTCATGAACTGCGGTAACGAGTCAATTTGAGAGACTAGTCCCCTCTCAAACACTCTAGAGCCCATCATCGGGCTCATCCTTCTCCGGGAGCAAGCTTCCCCCTCTGTAGGTCATGAAAAATTCTCGGTCGTCTTGGAATTTTCGACCGGCTTCCATTTTCATGGCGACCGGGGGAAATTTTCGACCGGACCCTTGGAATTTTTCGACCGGGAAAATTCACGGTCCCGTCAAATTTTTCGATTGGCTCTTGTTTTCACGGTGACCAGGGGAAATTTTCCACCGGGCCCTTGGGAATTTCCGACTGACTCCCGTTTTCAAGGCGACCGGGGGAATTTCCACCCTTATCCCTCTTCGACCGGGGGCTATGTGACCTCGGTATTTACTGACGTCCAGGCCCTTTGTTAGTTACCCACAGTGCGCGGCGCTAAACTGCACCCCGCTGTTGGGGGGGGGGGATAACCCAGAAGGGGACAGAAGATAATAATTTTCAAAAAATTTGGACAACTCTCAAGCTAATTCAAACAGGGCTTTATTGATTGAACATCGAACCGGGGACAACCCCCCCCCCCCCCCCCCCCCCCCCGCGTGGGTTGAGGTATTCCTGGGACAGCAATGCTCGGGCATAAGCGAGATACAACTCGGGGAGTTAAGCTCTCACAGGAAACTTGATGGGGAACGATGCCCGATTTTCCAACAGGTATGGTAAGTCGATTGGTGGAGAACTCGACATTGATGATCCGGCTTTCGATCTAGAACCGATCCAAAACCTGCAACCGCTACACCACGGCTCCTTTGGTCATCAACCACGTGCACGCATGGATTGACCTCACCACAAAGGCTTGTTCCTGCTGCAAATTGAGAACACAAGCAAGAACGAAGAAGAAGCAACTGAATTGCGAATTGTATTAAGCTCACGAGTTGGGATTTCACAAACCGAGTTCGGCGAAACTGCAATGGCAGAATAATCTAAGCAAAATCCAAATCTAAACAGTGATGGCTACTGAGTATATGAAGAGGTGGCGTGGCTAGGGTTTATCACGCCCTACTAGGGAATACATGGGCCGAAGGCCCAAAACAAGGTGTTGCAGCACCGACTTGGCCGAATCAGAATCTAGTCAAAATTTATTTTGTTAATTGCGGGCGATATAGAAGGAATTTGGATGTATGGACAGATCCATTGGAAAGATCTCGTCATGGGCTTCTCCGTGGACTATAAGAACATCCCAATCGGACTTCGTATGAGAGAGTTATGGTTGTATGAAGGCAGACTACTCTTGGATGGCCGAACCGGACTCCAACTCGAATCCGTCTTGGACTCCAACTCGACTAGGGCTCCTTGCTGGTCCTCTCTATGGTTCCTAAGTACAATATTATCACCATTAGGTAGTAAACCATTCTCAAAACCATATATATATAAACTTAGGAACGAGTTCACCTGGCAATGCAACAATTGGGCTTGGCCGCGCGTTATTGGTCCTTGTGTACAAGCGGAGGATTATGGTTGGTGCGTGTATCTGAAGGAGTGATGTCCTCATCAAAACTACCTCGGAGGACAACCCCCTCTGGTGAGCAGCTACGTCTAATATTCTCAGAGGCCTTCCGAGAGCTCCCGGGAAAGATCCTTGTACAAGCTCCTTATACGCCGGAAGGCCCTTCGAAGGAGATCCTCCGGCCAATACTCGTAACCGGCTGGGGGGCATATTTGGAGTGGCAGGACCCTCCAGGACCCCGATTTCCGTGGAGACAACTTGACGCGACAATTGTCAAAGTTGTCTAAATGCCACTCCGGGAGCCACCGCAGCCGAACTAGCTCCCGGAGGGTGGCCCCCGCTGCGGAAGCATCGAGAAGAAGCCCAGGGGCTAGCCCACCAGCTGTTCCACCAATGGCAAGGCTTAGCAAAATGGAGGCTACTTGGGCACTCCCCGGGCTACGCCTCCCGGAGGCCGCTCGGGCACTCCTCAGGTTACGCCCCCCGTAGACTGCTTGGGCACTACCAGGGGTACACCTCCCAGGGTGTGAGAACTCCCCGGGAGCAATTTCTAGAGATACCTACTTGCAAACGGACAAGACTTAGCAAAAAAGAAGTTTTTCATTTCATCAATCAATCAAGGATTCACATTTTTTCGGGGCTTCACCTAAAGAAGCTACCGGGAGCAAAAAGCCTAACAAAAGCAAAATCTAATCTAAGAAGGGGGAGCTCATACTTTCCCATCTTTGTTTCCCCCCAGGGGGAACTGCATTTGTCGCCGCCTCGTGCATCGGGCTCACGCCCTCCGGCTCCAAGGCCCAGGCGATCCGATCGAAGAGAGCCCCGACAAGCTCCTCGAGCTCCACCCGCCGGGGGTCAAAATAGCCGGGGAAACTTCGGGGGAGCAACTCCCCGATCACCCGAGTGCTTGCCCTGCGGTGCTCCACGAGAGGCGCCGCCAAGGCTATGACCGGAACAGCGAGGCCCCATGCCAGGACGTCCACCGCCACCGGGATGAGGGAGACCTGCGCATCATGAAAATACGTGGCCTCCCTGATCGACGACAGAGCCGGGTCGGAATCACCCCCCAGCCCGAAATCGACCCCGAGCTCCTCTAGGGCGGAACGGATCATCTTCCCCGGCGAGTGTTATGATGAACAATTTTTTGGCCGACTTTAATATGAACTAATGTCTAATGATCCTAGCATGGGGCCAGAGGGAGGTGATGTTAGGGTTTATATGACAATAGTAGATTGGATCTTCTAAATCATATGTGTATAGATTGGATCTATATATGACATTAGCTGCCTATTCTAGATATTCATATTGGAGTTAATATGAATGACTTAAGGGGGTTTAAACCAATCAGATTGGTTCAAAAATTTGATTAATATGATTAATTTAAAAAAAAGATTATATTTGATAACCAGAAGCTGTCAACTTTGGTGTCTAAGGAAAGAACACATCATAAGCTTTTTCTTAATAAGCCCCACTTGGCGGAACACTTTCCTTCATGGTGTGAGCGAAAACAGTCGCGGTCTTTCCTGGCTAAGGTTACTGCCAACGGAAATTAAATATATTCGTAATTATGCATGTGAGATTATCTAACTGATGGTTATTTTCATGCATATAGATGTTGTGACATCTTTTAACCCCCTCATGAAACATAAAGATTATACTTGACAACCAGAAGCTGTCAACTTTGGTGTCTAAGGAAAGAATACATCATAAGATTTTTCTTAATAAGCCCCGCTTGACGGAACGCTTTCCTTCATGGTGTGAGCGAAAACAGTCGCGGTCTTTCCTAGCCAAGGTTACTGCCAATGGAAGTTAAATATAGTCGAAATTGCACCTATTAGATCATCTAGCTGATGGTTATTTTCGTGCATATGGATGTTTTGCCATGTTTTAACCCCTCATAAAAATTAAGTGTTTATTATACCCTTCCAATTGCTGCACCTGCCAAGATTTTGATCGTTGCTTGGTGGGTCTGACAAATCAGGGCACCATCAATTATCTTAATAAGGCAGGATGTGTGTTGGACACCCATAAGCATAGAATTGGTTTAACTTAACAAAGCCATCAAAACGGTTTTGGGCTTTGGGGCATGGTGTTGGGATGACACCCAACAAAGAAGAGTTATATATGATATAATTAGTAAGGAGTTGCTTACCTAAATAACTAGGTTTCTAGCAGTGATGCCAAAGCTCACTAGAACTTAGTGAAATATGGATCTTGGCCTACTATATATATATTTCTTGAGGGATTTTTTCTAAAATATATAGTTGGCACATCTTTTATTGAATTGTTTAATAAAAGACTTTTCATAAATATAATGCTATAATTTTGCATTTCTTTACTATTGTAGACCATGGATAGTGGTAGCTCCTCAAACAATTTCAGTCTGCGATCTGTCCTTAATAAAGAAAAGCTCAATGGAACAAATTTTATTGATTGGTATAGAAACTTGAGAATTGTTCTCAAACAAGAGAAAAAGGACTATGTTCTAGAGACTCCTATACCTGATGAACCAGCCGCTAGTGCTTTACGTGCTCAAAAGGATGCTTATAAATAGCATACCGATGATGCACTTGATGCCAGCTGTCTGATGCTTGTCACGATGAACTCTAAGCTTCAGAAGCAATATGAGAACATGACAGCTTATGACATGGCCGTGTCTCTTAGAAACTTATTCGAGGAGCAGGCCAGGGTGGAAAGATATGAGACCACCAAGAAATTGCATGATTGCAAGTTGGCAAAAGGAAGCTCGGTCAGTCCTCATGTGATCAAGATGATTGGTTACATTGAGAATTTGAAAAAACTTGGTTTTCCCCTTAGTCAAGAGTTGGCTACTGATATGATTCTCCAATCGCTCCCTCTGAGCTATGACCAGTCTGTCATGAATTATAACATGAATAATCTGGAGAAATCATTGACCGAATTGCATGGGATGCTTAAAACAGCGGAACAGAACATTAAGAAAAACCCAAATAATGTAATGATGGTTCAAAAGGGAAAAAGCTTTAAGAAGAAGGGCAAGGGCAAGGCTAAGGGAAAGGGCAAAGCTCTAGAAAGATCCTCTAGCGCTAAGCCTAATTCCAAAGGAAAGTCCAAGCCAGGTGTCACCCCTACTACTGAATGCTTCTATTGTAAGGAATCTGACCATTGGAAGAGAAATTGCAAGAAATACTTGGAAGATTTAAAGAAAAAGAAGGAAAGTGAGACTCCTTCAGGTATATATGTTATAGAAGTTCATTTAGCTACTTCTCCTTCCGACTCTTGGGTATTTGATACCGGATCGGCTGCTCATGCTTTGGTTGCGGGAGGGGCTTTGTCAACGGATCAGCAACATTCAAATCCGTGGACACTTTGCAAATCTTCACATCACCTCTATTCATGATTTCTCAGATGAGGTGATAACGCCTGAGTATATGTTTGGATTTCTGATGAGACCTAGGTTCCTTGGCTTGCGCAATGGCTCCACTATTGTCACAGTAGAGATCCACTGGGCTTGAAATACTAGAAACCACACCAAGTTCAGAGATGAACTTTTTAATCCAAACAGCTTCTTTAGCAGCTTCAGAAGCAGCAATGTACTCTGCTTCTGTTGTAGAATCAGCGACAGTTTCTTGCTTGGAACTCTTCCAGCTTACAGCTCCTCCATTAAGGCAAAAAACCAAACCAGATTGCGATTTGAAATCATCTTTGTCGGTTTGGAAGCTAGCATCGGTGTAGCCACTAACAACGAGCTCTTCCTCACCTCCATAAACCAAGAACACATTCTTAGTCCTCCTCAAGTATTTAAGGATGTTTTTTACTGCAGTCCAGTGACTCTCACTTGGATTTGATTGGTATCTGCTCGTAACACTTAGAGCATAGGAGACATCTGGGTGTGTACATAGCATGGCATACATAATAGATCCAACAGCAGAAGCATATGAAATCTTATTCATTCGGTCCCGCTCATCACATGTCGAAGGACATTGACTCTTGCTAAGACTAATGCCATGTGACATAGGTAGAAAACCTTTCTTGGAATCGTGCATATTGAATCTATTCAATACTTTGTCAATATATGTACTTTGGCTTAATCCAATTAGCCTTTTAGATCTATCTCGATAGATCTTAATACCCAAAATATATGCTGCCTCACCTAAGTCTTTCATAGAGAAGCTACTTTTCAATGAGAACTTCACAGAATCAAGCATAGGAATATTATTTCCGATCAGAAGTATGTCATCCACATATAAGACCAGAAAAACAAGTGCGCTCCCATTTACCTTCTTATAAACACAAGGCTCTTCTTCATTTTTTATGAAACCAAATTGTTTGACTACTACATCAAAACGAAGATTCCAACTCCGAGATGCTTGCTTCAACCCATAAATGGATTTATGAAGCTTGCATACTTTCCTAGTATTATCTGGATCGACAAAACCTTTAGGCTGTGCCATATACACATCCTCACTTAGGTTTCCATTTAGGAAAGCCGTTTTGACATCCATCTGCCATATCTCATAATCGAAATAGGCAGCAATAGCTAGGATGATCCTGATTGACTTTAACATAGCAACGGGCGAAAAGGTTTTATCATAATCAACACCTTGAATTTGCTTGAAACCTTTTGCAACTAATCGTGCTTTATGGATATGAACATGACCATCCATGTCAATCTTTTTCTTATAAACCCATTTGCACTCAATGGCTTTTACACCATCAGGCAGATCAACCAAGTTCCACACTCGATTGTCATGCATGGATTCAATTTCGGATCTCATGGCTCGAAGCCATTTCTCAGAGTCAGGGCTCATCATCGCTTCTTCGTAAGTCTTAGGTTCATCATTATCTATCAATAATACTTCATGCTGCTCCATTGTAAGGAGCATGTACCTTCCAGGTGCGTGACGTACCCTTTCAGACCTACGTATAATTGGTGCTTGTCCTGCATCATGTTCTACATTGTTTTGCAGGTCTTGCTGAGCTTCAGTGGGTGCTGAAACAATTTCCAGTGGTTCCCGAATTTCTTCAAGTTGCACTGTGCTCTCACTTACTCCTTTTGAAAGAAACTCTTTATTTCAAAGAGGGCTGACACGTCGAACGTTAGACACACTTGTCTACGTCGAAGGAACTATAAGTGTCTAAAACTCAAATAAGTTCTATGACTCTTCGATGATCTAAACTAGACCTATTACAAGGTATTTATAGTCCAATCGTATGAGCACATATCAGACTCAATAACCTAAACGTATTAGACTCATATAACTAATCCTAAACAGATAAGCTTAGTTATACACATTCGGATCGGATTACAATTCCGAATAGGGAACGAATTCCTTTTCCTAGTCGCGGACCAATCCATGGTCGCGGACCCATCCATGTTAGCGAATCCTTCCCGAACACGGTTAGGGTCGTGAAGCCGTATGCGATCAGAACTTGGTCGCGAAGCCGCATGCGATCAGGACTTGGTCGTGAAGCCGCATGCGATCAAGACTTGGAGATCCTCCCGATCATGACTCCCTTGTTGAGAAGGAGCCAACCCCTGTTGCGACCTCTCAATCAAACTGGAGATGTGGAAATTGGGCTTGTCCATCTTCTTTGGTGTACTACTTTGCCGCACGTGCTCGTTGATCTTTCCGACCGATTCGAAAAGTCTCCTTGGTGCCACTGCGGTGGTAGTCACCTTCTTCTCCAGAATCGCATCTTCACGTAGAGGTTCATCTCGTTGATAGACCAAGTCTTCAACAGATGATACTATGGTACCTGGCTCATCATCCAACATTGAAGGCTCAAAGAGTTTGAATCCTTCCCAAGGTCGCAAACCTTTCCGTGGTGATCGACTATATACCTCTGCGAATAGCGCGTTGTTTTCTTCCGACAAGCTTGCTAAACAACCACCACTTTCCATACTCGATGCAGTACAATCCTCTTGGCTAATTGGACGCATCACGCTCAGCACACACTTTGAGTATGCATTGATAATCCGTTTCGCCTGATTTGCTATCAACAAGTTCTTGGTGTCGACGTGGTCATTTTTGCTGATGATAAATTTCGTCTCATCCTTTGTGAGGTCGTATTCTTGAGCTCTTCGGTGGTAATGGGCATCACGATCGTACAAGAACGGACTTCCAAAAATCACTTGGCAAATATCGATGGGGATGACATCGCATTGAACCTCGTCGATGTAACGAGCAGCTACTGCAAACTTTAGAGTACACTGACTCTTGATTTGTTGATTCACGTCGGAAGTGAACCATTCCAGAGGATATGGTCGAGGATGATGAGTCGTCTGCAAACCAAGTCGTCGAACCAGCCCGGAGGAGACCAAATTCTTTTGGCTTCCGGGGTCGAAGATGGCTGCGACCACCTCGTGCTTCACATGTATGTTAACAATGAACAATTCCTCTGTCGGGTTGTGGTCAATTGATGAACCCGAACCTTTCTCCTTCGGCATTGCCATTAGAGACAAGGTCGTGTCCACCTTTTCAACCGAATCCAACTGGATAATTTCCTCTGCGAGCGGAATAGAAGTAACCATAGCTGTTCGTGTGCTTGGTTCATCCCTCCTTTTTTTTTCTGGTCGCAGTTCAAGATGAAGTTTATAACACTTCTCTTTTGTGTGCCCAGCAACATGACAATGCTCACAAGTGTTACCCGTATCATGGGTACCCTCTCTGGAGCTCGTCGTGGTTGAAATCTCCCTCAAGTTCTTGTCGTTGCAGGTCTTATTCTTCTTCTCAATCGCCAAAGCAGTCGTGCTCGAGGTCGAGATGTCTTGAACTCTGAACAGACTTAGCTCAGTACTGATCGATTCCTGAAGTCCAGATGTGTACTTCCGAAATACCTGAGGATCGGACAATGAGATGCCGATGACCATTACTTGTCGCCGGAACTCTGTTGTATAGTCTTGGACGATCTGGTCGCGCCGTTGGTACAATCTGTGCCAACGCTCCCATCTCTCCTCAAGGTAACCCATCGGATAGAATTCTTGTCGCAGAAGTCGTTTGAATTGACCCCACGCAAGGTCGTCAGCTTCACCACTGGCGACAAGAGCCTTCCACCATGTCTTGGCGTGGTCCTTCATCTTCAAAGGTGCAAATTTGACTTTTTGAGCACTACTGAACCCTTTCAAGTCAAAGTAGGTCTCAAGTTGATCGATCCAAGAATCCAGTCTCTCGGCATCGATCACCCCATCATATATGGGTATATCAATCTTAGCGTCGACCTTAAAAGATCCGACAGCTAAGGAGGTGTTGGCGAGGTCGTCGGTCTTGTGGTTGCCTTCGTCTTCATCTTCGTCTGCCCTGCGCAAGTCTTCACCAGTCTTCGCACCCATCCCCTTCCCTACTTCAGGAGGTACAATCATGGCCTGCTGCTTAATCCAAGCAAGCACGGTTTCCATGTCGGTGGAGAGCTTAGCCACTTGTTCAGTTAGGTTAGCTTGAACGGAGGTATCGTCAGACATTGTCGGAGACGCGGCTGTAGGAACCGTCAATTGATCGCCTGGAGTTTCGCCGGAGGTTTTGTAATCCTGGCGAGTCTTCACCATCCACAGGATAGGAAAGTTGCTCTGATACCAACTTGATCCGTTTGAGACCTAGCCTTATTCATACTGATGTATGTGGACCATTAAGTTCAACAACTAGAGGTGGTTTTCAGTACTTCATAACTTTTACCGATCACTTTAGTAGATATGGATATGTCTACTTAATGAGGCATAAATCTGAAATGTTTGATAAATTCAAGGAATTTCAGAATGAAGTACAAAATCAACTTGGCAAGACAATCAAAACCCTACGATCTGATCGTGGAGGGGAATATTTGAGCCAAGAATTTGGTGATCATCTAAAACAACATGGAATTGTTCCACAATTGACCCCGCCAGGAACACCTCAATGGAATGGTGTGTCAGAACGACGGAACAGGACCTTGTTGGACATGGTTCGGTCAATAATGAGCCAAACTAATCTTCCATTGTCCTTCTGGGGATATGCTCTAGAAACAGCTGTGTTCACATTAAATAGGGCTCCATCAAAAGCCGTAGAAAAGACACCATATGAGAGATGGAATGGAAGGCGTCCTGGATTGTCTTTTCTTAAGATTTGGGGTTGTGAAGTTTATGTAAAACGCTTAATGTCTGATAAGCTCAAACCCAAATCAGATAAATGCTTCTTTGTGGGCTATCCTAAGGAAACAAAAGGATATTACTTCTATAATCGAGAAGAAAACAAAGTGTTTGTTGCCCGAAACGGTGTCTTTTTGGAGAAAGAGTTTCTTTCAAAAGGAGTAAGTGAGAGCACAGTGCAACTTGAAGAAATTCGGGAATCACTGGAAATTGTTTCAGCACCCACTGAAGCTCAGCAAGACCTGCAAAACAATGTAGGAAATGATGCAGGACAAGCACCAGTTATACGTAGGTCTGAAAGGGTACGTCACGCACCTGGAAGGTACATGCTCCTTACAATGGAGCAGCGTGAAGTATTATTGATAGATAATGATGAACCTAAGACTTACGAAGAAGCGATGATGAGCCCTGACTCTGAGAAATGGCTTCGAGCCATGAGATCCGAAATTGAATCCATGCATGACAATCGAGTGTGGAACTTGGTTGATCTGCCTGATGGTGTAAAAGCCATTGAGTGCAAATGGGTTTATAAGAAAAAGATTGACATGGATGGTCATGTTCATATCCATAAAGCACGATTAGTTGCAAAAGGTTTCAAGCAAATTCAAGGTGTTGATTATGATGAAACCTTTTCGCCCGTTTCTATGTTAAAGTCAATCAGGATCATCCTAGCTATTGCTGCCTATTTCGATTATGAGATATGGCAGATGGATGTCAAAACGGCTTTCCTAAATGGAAACCTAAGTGAGGATGTGTATATGGCACAGCCTAAAGGTTTTGTCGATCCAGATAATACTAGGAAAGTATGCAAGCTTCATAAATCCATTTATGGGTTGAAGCAAGCATCTCGGAGTTGGAATCTTCGTTTTGATGAAGTAGTCAAACAGTTTGGTTTCATAAAAAATGAAGAGAGCCTTGTGTTTATAAGAAGGTAAATGGGAGCGCACTTGTTTTTCTGGTCTTATATGTGGATGACATACTTCTGATCGGAAATGATATTCCTATGCTTGATTCTGTGAAGTCCTCATTGAAAAGTAGCTTCTCTATGAAAGACTTCGGTGAGGCAGCATATATTTTGGGTATTAAGATCTATCGAGATAGATCTAAAAGGCTAATTGGATTAAGCCAAAGTACATATATTGACAAAGTATTGAATAGATTCAATATGCACGATTCCAAGAAAGGTTTTCTACCTATGTCACATGGCATTAGTCTTAGCAAGAGTCAATGTCCTTCGACATGTGATGAGCGGGACCGAATGAATAAGGTTCCATATGCTTCTGCTGTTGGATCTATTATGTATGCCATGCTATGTACACGCCCAGATGTCTCCTATGCTCTAAGTGTTACGAGCAGATACCAATCAAATCCAAGTGAGAGTCACTGGACTGCAGTAAAAAACATCCTTAAATACTTGAGGAGGACTAAGAATGTGTTCTTGGTTTATGGAGGTGAGGAAGAGCTCATTGTTAGTGGCTACACCGATGCTAGCTTCCAAACCGACAAAGATGATTTCAAATCGCAATCTGGTTTTGTTTTTTGCCTTAATGGAGGAGCTGTAAGCTGGAAGAGTTCCAAGCAAGAAACTGTCGCTGATTCTACAACAGAAGCAGAGTACATTGCTGCTTCTGAAGCTGCTAAAGAAGCTATTTGGATTAAAAAGTTCATCTCTGAACTTGGTGCGGTTTCTAGTATTTCAAGCCCAGTGGATCTCTACTGTGACAATAGTGGAGCCATTGCGCAAGCCAAGGAACCTAGGTCTCATCAGAAATCCAAACATATATTCAGGCGTTATCACCTCATCCGAGAAATCGTGAATAGAGGTGATGTGAAGATTTGCAAAGTGTCCACGGATTTGAATGTTGCTGATCCGTTGACAAAGCCCCTCCCGCAACCAAAGCATGAGCAGCCGATCCGGTATCAAATATCCAAGAGTCGGAAGGAGAAGTAGCTAAATGAACTTCTATAACATATATACCTGAAGGAGTCTCACTTTCCTTCTTTTTCTTTAAATCTTCCAAGTATTTCTGCAATTTCTCTTCCAATGGCCAGATTCCTTACAATAGAAGCATTCAGTAGTAGGGGTGACACCTGGCTTGGACTTTCCTTTGGAATTAGGCTTAGCGCTAGAGGATCTTTCTAGAGCTTTGCCCTTTCGCTTAGCCTTGCCCTTGCCCTTCTTCTTAAAGCTTTTTCCCTTTTGAACCATCATTACATTATTTGGGTTTTTCTTAATGTTCTGTTCCGCTGTTTTAAGCATCCCATGCAATTCGGTCAATGATTTCTCCAGATTATTCATGTTATAATTCATGACAGACTGGTCGTAGCTCGGAGGGAGCGATTGGAGAATCATATCAGTAGCCAACTCTTGACTAAGGGGAAAACCAAGTTTTTCCAAATTCTCAATGTAACCAATCATCTTGATCACATGAGGACTGACCGAGCTTCCTTCTGCCAACTTGCAATCATGCAATTTCTTGGTGGTCTCATATCTTTCCACCCTGGCCTGCTCCTCGAATAAGTTTCTAAGAGACACGGCCATGTCATAAGCTGTCATGTTCTCATATTGCTTCTGAAGCTCAGAGTTCATCGTGACAAGCATCAGATAGCTGGCATCAAGTGCATCATCGGTATGATTTTTATAAGCATCCTTTTGAGCACGTAAAGCACTAGCGGCTGGTTCATCAGGTATAGGAGTCTCTAGAACATAGTCATTTTTCTCTTGTTTGAGAACAATTCTCAAGTTTCTATACCAATCAATAAAATTTGTTCCATTGAGCTTTTCTTTATTAAGGACAGATCGCAAACTGAAATTGTTTGAGGAGCTATCACTATCCATGGTCTACAACAGTAAAGAAATGCAAAATTATAGCATTATATTTATGAAAAGTCTTTTATTAAACAATTCAATAAAAGATGTACCAACTATATATTTTAGAAAAAATCCCTCAAGAAATATATATAGTAGGCCAAGATCCATATTTCACTAAGTTCTAGTGAGCTTTGGCATCACTGCTAGAAACCTAGTTATTTAGGTAAGCAACTCCTTACTAATTATATCATATATAACTCTTGTTTGTTGGGTGTCATCCCAACACCATGCCCCAAAGCCCAAAACCGTTTTGATGGCTTTGTTAAGTTAAACCAATTCTATACTTATGGGTGTCCAACACACATCCTGCCTTATTAAGATAATTGATGGTGCCCTGATTTGTCAGACCCACCAAGCAACGATCAAAATCTTGACAGGTGCAGCAATTGGAAGGGTATAATAAACACTTAATTTTTATGAGGGGTTAAAACATGGCAAAACATCCATATGCACGAAAATAACCATCAACTAGATGATCTAATAGGTGCAATTTCGACTATATTTAACTTCCATTGGCAGTAACCTTGGCCAGGAAAGACCGCGACTGTTTTCGCTCACACCATGAAGGAAAGCGTTCCGTCAAGCGGGGCTTATTAAGAAAAACCTTATGATGTATTCTTTCCTTAGACACCAAAGTTGACAGCTTCTGGTTGTCAAGTATAATCTTTATGTTTCATGAGGGGGTTAAAAGATGTCACAACATCTATATGCATGAAAATAACCATCAGTTAGATAATCTCACATGCATAACTACGACTATATTTAATTTCCGTTGGCAGTAACCTTGGCCAGGAAAGACCGCGACTGTTTTCGCTCACACCATGAAGGAAAGCGTTCCGCCAAGCGGGGCTTATTAAGAAAAAGCTTATGATGTGTTCTTTCCTTAGACACCAAAGTTGACAGCTTCTGGTTATCAAATATAATCTTTTTT
Source organism: Pharus latifolius (assembly GCA_019359835.1). Taxonomy (NCBI): domain Eukaryota; kingdom Viridiplantae; phylum Streptophyta; class Magnoliopsida; order Poales; family Poaceae; genus Pharus; species Pharus latifolius. Next base: position 35,937,302 of record CM033321.1, on the reverse strand, counting down.
TAAATTAATCATATTAATCAAATTTTTGAACCAATCTGATTGGTTTAAACCCCCTTAAGTCATTCATATTAACTCCAATATGAATATCTAGAATAGACAACTAATGTCATATATAGATCCAATCTATACACATATGATTTAGAAGATCCAATCTACTATTGTCATATAAACCCTAACATCACCTCCCTCTGGCCCCATGCTAGGATCATTAGACATTAGTTCATATTAAAGTCGGCCAAAAAATTGTTCATCACAACACTTGGATGTCAAAATAAACATGTATAATGAAACTTATACGGTAACAGATTGAATAAACTAGTAGATCTAATCTACTATAACTTCATATATCACATATATATATATATATATATATATATATATATATATTATTAATCCAGATCTAATACTATACAGGATGGCTCTGATACCACTGAAGGAAATCGAGTAAGCTACACTAGCAGAATTTCTAATAATTTACTCGAAAACTACAAGTAATAGATCATATATTAGATTGTTACCAGTAGCGGAAGCAGATTTGATGCAGCGATCGAATGTTCGCAACAACCGTTTGCGGATCGTCCAGAACAATGGATGTAGATGACAACGATCACTCACGGATCGTCCTGATCAGCGCAGCAATTGTAGCAGCGCCTCCGCCGGTATCCACACATACCAGGATGGAACGTTGTGCAATGGTGTGCTAGCATCAATGTGCACAACAAGGGTTTTTAGGGCTATTACTTTAGAGGAGGTAGCAGTTAGGGCTTTTCTATGTTTTTCCTCAAGGCCCATCTTACCTCTCTATATATAGGGCCAAGCAGGAAAAATCCTAACAAATTAGGTTTTCTGATATTATACGAATCTTATCCGAACTGCCCATACAGAAGAAATCCTAACAGATTAGGTTTCCTGATTTTATACGAATCTTATCCGTATTGCAGGATGAGACTAATATTAAATCTTCGTATCTGATACGTTAATTTCATAACAGACCCAATCTGGATCTGATACGAAAACCCATAACAAACCCAATCCGAATGTGTGATGGTCTCCCATGAGTCATCGCTTTTATCAACCCACATTATGAAAACGTTCCAAATATCTTTCATTCATTATTTCAATATTTTCTTTAGTCTTTTCATGCAATTTCAGAATAAATTCAGCACGTTCCTTAGCATCATGATTAACTCGTTCACTAGTAGGTAAAGGTAATAGATCAATAGGAGCACGGGGATTGAAGCCATACACTACCTGAAAAGGACTTACCTTGGTGGTGGAGTGTACCGCCCTATTATAAGCGAACTCAACATGCGGCAAACACTCTTCCCACATCTTCAAATTCTTCTTCAAAACAGCCCTCAACATAGTAGATAATGTACGATTTACTACCTCGGTTTGGCCGTCGGTTTGGGGATGACATGTTGTTGAAAACAGCAGCTTGGTCCCCAATTTATTCCATAGAGTTCTCCAAAAGTGGCTCAAAAACTTGGCATCACGATCTGAAACAATAGTAGAAGGCATACCATGCAAGCGAACGATTTCTTGAAAGAAAAGGTTAGCAATATTAACAGCATCGTCGCTCTTATGACAAGAATAAAGTGAGTCATCTTAGAAAATCTATCAACCACCACAAAAATACTATCCCTCCCCCTCTTGGTCCTAGGCAGTCCTAAAACAAAGTCCATAGATATATCCTCCCATGGAGTGCTAGGAACAGGAAGAGGCATATATAAACCATGGGGATTCAATCGTGACTTAGCCTTTTGACATGTAGTGCAGCGGGATACAAACCTCTCAATGTCTCGCCTCATCTTCGGCCAAAAGAAGTGAGCGGACAGCACGGCCTCCGTCTTCTTGGCACCAAAATGACCCATCAAACCTCCTCCATGAGCCTCCTGTATCAAAAGAAAACGAACGGATCCAACTGGAATGCATAGGCGGTTAGCTCTAAACACAAATCCATCATTTATCACATATTTGTCCCATGTTCTTCCCTCTTTGCAATGCAGCAAGACATCTTTAAAATCATCATCATTAGCATATTGTTCTTTAATTGATTCCAATCCAAATATACGACAATCAAGTTGGGACAACATGGTATATCTTCTAGACAAAGCATCAGCAATCACATTATCCTTCCCTTTCTTGTGTTTGATAACATAAGGAAAAGATTCAATAAATTCAACCCATTTAGCATGTCTACGATTCAGTTTCACTTGACTGCGAATATGTTTTAGCGACTCATGATCAGAATGAATAACAAATTCTTTGGGCCAAAGATAATGTTGCCACGTTTCTAAAGATCGCACAAGAGCATACAATTCTTTATCATACGTGGAATAATTCAAAACAGGACCACTCAATTTTTCGCTAAAGTAAGCAACAGGTTTACTATCTTGCATCAAAACACCACCAATTCCAACCCCACTAGCATCACATTCAAGCTCAAAGGTCTTATTAAAAGCAGGAAGTTGGAATAAAGGTGCATTAGTAAGCTTATCTTTCAAAAGGTTGAAGGTATTCCCCAATGGAACACAACTCCCTTCTTCATCAACTCGTTCAATGGGGCTGCAATGATGCTGAAATCCTTCACAAAGCGGCGGTAAAATCCGGCAAGTCCATGGAAGCTCCGCACTTGTGAAATCGTCGTGGGCGTTGGCCAACTCTTAATCGCGTGCACCTTGGCTTCATCCACCTCAATCCCCTGCGGAGTCACAACATAGCCAAGAAACGATACTCGTTCGGTGCAAAAAGTGCACTTCTCGAGGTTACCAAATAAACGTGCAGCACGCAAAGCATCAAAAACAGCACGTAGATGATCAAGATGTTCATGTAACGACGTGCTGTAAATCAATATATCATCAAAATAAACCACCACAAATTTCCCAATGAAAGCTCGTAAAACCTCGTTCATTAAGCGCATGAAAGTGCTAGGTGCATTAGTTAAACCAAAAGGCATGACTAACCACTCATACAATCCAAACTTGGTTTTAAAGGCTATTTTCCATTCATCTCCCAATTTCATTCTTATTTGGTGGTATCCACTACGCAAGTCAACCTTAGAAAAAATTATAGAACCACTTAACTCATCAAGCATGTCGTCTAACCTAGGAATAGGATGACGGTACCTTATTGTGATATTGTTAATGGCTCTACAATCTACGCACATGCGCCAACTGCCATCTTTCTTAGGAACCAAAATAACAGGAACAGCACAAGGACTAAGGCTCTCACGTACATACCCGCGGTCCAAAAGATCTTGGACTTGGCGCTGAATCTCCTTAGTCTCCTCGGGGTTGGTCCTATAAGCAGCTCGGTTTGGCAAACTCGCTCCAGGTATCAAATCAATTTGGTGCTCAATCCCTCGTATGGGTGGGAGTCCTGGAGGTATCTCGGTAGGAAAAACATCCGCATACTCCTGCAAAAGGTTAGTGACAGTAGGAGGCAAAGTACTGGGCATATCATCCAATGAAAACAAAGCATCTTTGCATATCAAAGCATAGCACAAAGCATCATCATTAATTGCAGCAAGATCAGATTTTGTAGCAAGCAAGACGGGATTTCTCAATTTAATTTGGTTGGCTACATGCTGAATTTCAGATTTTTCATCAATGGTTTTCTTGTCATTAGCAAGCCGCTCCCTATCGGATTTAACAATTTCAGCGGGGGTCAAAGGTAGAAGTGTAATTTTCTTTCCCTTATGCATAAAAGTGTATTTATTACTTCTACCGTGGTGAAGTGCATCAGTGTCATATTCCCATGGGCGACCCAATAAAAGAGAGCAAGCTTGCATCGGCACCACATCACAATCAGCAAAATCAGAATAGGAACCAATGGAAAAATGAACCCGAACTGTTTGTGTTACCTTAGCTCTGCCGGAATCATTCAACCACTGAATGTGGTATGGATGTGGGTGCGGGCGTGTGGTCAAGCCAAGCTTCTTGACCAAATCTGTACTCACCAAGTTGTTGCAGCTGCCGGAGTCAATGATCACGCGCGCTCGTCGGTTGTTGATGACGAAGAAAATCTGGAACAAGTTGTGGCGCTGCTGCTGCTCGGCTTGCTCCATTTGTGTGCTAAGGACACGCTGGACAATGATGGACCTGTACGCAGCGGTATCCTCGGCGCCAAAGGCGGCATCAGCATCAACCTCGTCGTCGTCCACCCTGGTGTCGTCGATCTCATCCTCAACATCGGAGGCGCTGATGTAACCTCCTGTCGTCTGTGGCGATGTATGCCCGCTGGCTGGGGCACTCTTTCTTGACGTGGCCAATCCCTTGGCACTTGTGGCAGCGAATTCCCGTCGATGTACGGCCCGTGGAAGCGACGGAGGAGGAGCTCTTGACCGGTGTTGGCGGGGTCGACTTGCTGCTGTCCGCGGCACGGGCGGGCGGTGCCGTCGATGCCGGTCGTGTGCTCGTCGAAGGTGGCGGTGCAGCTGGTCGGAAGGTGGAAGAAGGCACTGTCTTCGCTTGTCCCGTAGTCATTCAGGGCGTGAAGGTGCTGCCGGTGTTGCTCCTGCTCTTAGAATGGCGTCCCTGCAACTCCTTCTCTGCTAACATAGCAAGTTGAAACAAGCGATTGACAGTTGTATATTCTTTATAATCAACAATATCCTGAATTTCTGGACGCAAACCACCGTAAAAACGAGCAATTTTATCCTCAGGTTCCTCTACTACCCCACAACGTAACATACCCTTTTGAAGCTCTTGGTAATATTCCTGAACAGTCATACTACCTTGATCTAATCGTTGCAATCTCTTGCGCATATCACGTTGGTAGGAAGGAGGAACAAATCTATTACGCATAGCAACTTTTAATCTCACCCAAGAATCAGGTTGTAAACGGGCATTTACTAGTTCATTCCACCAGATTATAGCAAAATCTTTAAATTCACTAGTGGCTTGTCTAACTCTATGAATCTCGGGAACTAGATGGGAATTAAATTTCTGCTCGACCGTCATCTCCCAATCTAAGTAAGCATCAGCATCATAAGCTCCAGAAAAGGAAGGGATGGTGAATTTTACCTTAGCGAAAGGATCATCATTGCGGTTCTGGTTATTACCTCCCATACCGTGCTGGTTGCGGCGAAGACGGTCATGCAGACGGCCGTCTCGTTGAGCAGCACGTTCCCTGGCGGCACGTTGCTGCTCATCTTCATCTTCCTCAAAATCACCATCCTCATCGTGGTCGTTGTTGCCATGGTTGGCGCCGCTGTTGACGGAGGCATCCCCCTCAATGGTCGCGGGAGGGCGTTTTTCGATGGCATCCATCCTCTCGGTGAGGGTGGAAACTCGTCGATCGATGCTCTCAAGGGTCTTGTTCGTCGTCGTGGCATGCTCCTTGAACATCGTTTTTATCTCATCCAGCATGGTCGACAACTCTAAATGAAGGACACAGTCTTCGATGGTAACATCATCCTCGTTCCTGCCCTTCTTGCCACCTGCCATGGTTAGCACAGAAAAAGGACAGAAGGAAAACAAGCACAAGTATTATGAGCCCTATGAACTACTAGGTGGGATCTCGCGCTCTCAAGCAATCTTACCAAGTTCTTACCCGGTTCTTACCAACACAGCGAGGGACGGTGCAACCGGTGGCTGGTTCGTGACACTGTGAGGGCGTGATGAAGCGATTGCAAGGGTCAATAACCTGTGCTGATCAGAAGGATGTATTTGTGGAGCTGTAGGAAGGTTATATGTATGGAGTGGCACACAATTCAGTAACAGATAGTAATGCTGAATAAATGTCCAAAAGCACTTGCCCTAGTTGCTGGTCTAAACGTGTCCTTATTCTAGCTGCGGCAGAAAGCAAGGAATATATAGAGACAAGCAACAAGGCGTCAGAATATATGAACAAATATCAACACAGCAGCAAAACACTTCTATCAGGCACGGTAAAAGCACCTACCTTTGCTCCTGTCCTTTTTTTTTTTTTTTTTTTTTTTTGCTCTACGCTTCTTTCACAATTTTTTTTTATTATTTTTCTTTGATTTTTCTGATATTTTTCCTAGGATCAGGAGCACAAAGGTAGACAGTACACAAATTTTCAGCCTGAACAGATGTAAGATGGAACCGATATGAAATAAGAAGTGTTCTCTGAAAAGCGTGCTCAAACTTCGGCGGCCGGAAACTCAATCTTCCCGGGGGAATTTCGCAAAAATAAATTCGGCGAACCCAGAAAAGCTGGGGAGAATCGGATGTAAAATTTTCTGTAGATGTCCGTGGATATAAAATTTTCCTAATTTCGAGTCCGTATGCGAAAGTTATGGCCGTTTTACGGAAGGACTCCGAATTAGGGTTTTCTAGGCGGCACCTCTCCGAACTCAAGGGTGTTTGGAGTGGATATGGAAGGCGATGATCTATGGTGGAAGGCTCTGTGATGAGGGGTGGCGGTATGGCTAACAGGAGCTGGGGGATTAGGGTTTTTATGAAGGGGAAACCCTAACACAACCAGGACTCCGAAAATGATGAAAACCACAAAGCAAACCGATTCCAACAAGGACACAAACGGCGATTGGTGACTGGATCGGTGTAGGATATGGGATGCAGCGGAGATGAAACACAACTAAATTAAGACCACGATCTAAACCAGCAACACGACTCGACTATGGACACAAACTCAGTACTACGGACTCTGAAACCGAAATTGTGCAAAGGCTAGGCGCGGTTCTAGGTATGGTAGACTATGAACTGCAATTTTTTTTTTGGCTTTTTCGTGGACTATAGGGCGAACGCAAAACTAAATCAAACTAAGGGAAAAGGCGAACCTGACGGTAACCTTGCTCTGATTACCACTTAATGGGAACGGGGATGCCCGAACTTCCGTCAGGTGGAGGATAAGTCGATTAGGCGGCACGAGACACACACGATCCGGCTTCTTGATCGGCACGATCAAAACCCCTGCAATCGCAGCACCACGCGTCCTCTGGTTATCAACCGTGCGCTACCCGGTTGACCTCGCCACGAAGGCTAATCCCTGCCAGTGAATCGAGAACACAAGCAAGAACAAGAAAGATGCAACTGAATTTGCAATTGAGGATGAAACTCACGAGTTGGGGTCTCACAAACCGATGAACGGCGACACTGTTCAAAGACAGAATTGATCTAAGCAAAACCCGCCTCAACCCTAGCGGCGGCTACTGAATATAAGGTCTAAGGGACGTCCTAGAGACCCTAGACGCGTCCGTGATGGGCTCCAACACGATACATGGGCCAACGGCCCAAATTGGTGACGCAGCACCCTGGGACAGATTCTGTCCGCCAACTTTCAACGTGAATTCCCGTCGACTCCGAAGTCCAAATGACCTGAAACCGGTTCCATTGGAAAGGTTATCTCCTTAGCTTTCCAGGCATATGTGGATCATCGAAATCAGAGCCCGTTTGTGGCCTGGACGACGATTTTAGTGAACACTGCTCCTGGTGGCCGAGGTAGTCGACTCCGAGATGAATTGGCCTCCAACTTGACTTGGACGCCCTCCTTGCCTCCCTCCTGGCCCTTGCTGGTTCCCAAGGCCTTCATGATCCTCTCCAAAGTTCCTAAGTACAATATAATCAATAATATCATTAGGTAGCATACCATCCTCACAAGTATATGAACGGGCACTTAGGAACGAGCTCACCTGTTGATTCAATTGCCGTGCTCGTGCTCTTGTGATGGGTCCTTGCATCACAACTGGAGGAGTCTCGGGCGTATGCATAGTAGTGATGTCCTCATCATTATTTGTGCCATAACCCATGGAAAACATCCACTACGAACCGACTCCTAAACCTAGGAGTAGAGAGTATCTAATACTTCTTTTACGCTTTGCAAAGGTGTACCTCTTTTAAATCCACTGGTTCACTCGACTTACAAGTCGGATCAGCTCCATGTGACTTATACACATGTGACAAGGTCGAGATCACACAACATTTTGCGATCCAATGTTAACAGCATCCCCTCCCGGTAAACGGACGAATTAGTCCCAAGTACCGTTGTGGGTCCTTCCCACTGCCTTACTTCCTAGCCTTAGTCTGTGTCCTCGCAAGACATATGACCTATGGATGCAGTCACGCACGACTCAAATCCAGGCGTAGGGCGACTTCCTTCTATCCGCCTTTACTCTCATCATTTTTCTGATCTTACATCACTCACGGCCGAACTGCGGCCCACCAGTTTCCACTCGAGAAACTGGACCGACAAACCATGCAGGGGGCTGTTAACAATAAGAAAGCTACTAAGTTGCGCCTGTCCCATACCAGGCAAGTGGTTGGTACGTTTACAGTTCGTACAGAGACATAGCACAAGGTTCTTGTCCTTATGAATCAATAGTGAGGAGCATTCACATATCCCTGGTGCGCACTGCACCCTCACCATACAACCCATCCTCACTACCGATCCTTTTATCATATGTTTTGCATAAAACAGTTTTCAATATAACCTCTCATGTAGTTGACCATTTCATGTTTAATGTGAGTATTTAATATATGAGTCCTAGGGTGACAAGAGCATATATACGAAGGTTCAATAACAAAAGGGGTTTCAGGATTCCTTGGGTGATATCTACTCATGTCATTCAAATATAACTTGTATTTAACATAAGCATGCATAAGTGAGAAAACGGTGAATATATTTCATATGAAAGTATTGGGTGAGACATGATCAAAGGAATGAGGCTTGCCTTGCAATGCTGGGTCTAGTTACTCGAACGAATCTTCGAAGACTTCTTCCGTTCCTTCAATTTCGGGCTCTGCGGCGGACACAAGCAATACAACACATACGCTACATAAGCATACAGAAAATAGTTGCAATAGAAAATAATAAGTAAATATATCATGCATGCAAGGGGAAAGATTTGGACAAAGTCACTTGGGTGCTGGTCGAAGAGATGGGCTCAAAAGGAGTTGAATGTCGAAAGGCCGACATTCGGTCCACGGCTAGACATAACCCTAAATTGGTCTTAGGTAGGTTTTCTGGAGAAGTGGCAGAAGAGAAAGATGTAGAGCACAACTCCAGAAATCTAATGGACAAAGTGGCATTTCAATGGCTCCACCAGAAGGGGTCAAACAAGGCTAATACCAGTGGCTGACATGCACTGACATAGTGCAGACATTGCCAAAATCTAGGGTTTAGCAGCAAATGTAAATCTGGGCCTCATCTGCTGTGCTAACTTTGTCTAGGAGATAGGCGTGGATGCCAGAAACACAATGCAGGTGGTTTCAAGGCAAGAGATGGCCGGACGGCGATGAACGACGGCGATGAACTGCGGTGGCGACACGGCACAGACACAGTTCTGGACAGAACCTTGACAAGGGCATATCTCATGATCTGGGTAGATTCAGATGTCGAGCTAGTGGAAGGAAATGCCCAGGGGCTGAGACCAAGCTAAGGGACAAAGTGGAATTGGTTGGATCGGCCGAAAAGCAAACTCCGGTGAACTGCGTCGGAGATGAAGACATAGAAATTGGGCATTTTTGATTTAAAGTATTTGAGCTCGATTCCAAGCTTATGGAGTATCCTGGGGACAAGATAAGGCCACTGGGAAGATCAATTTGGCTGGAGGATCACCGGAGAAGTTCAACGGCGAGCTCCAGTGGACAGGTGAGGTGGGGATTTGGGGATTCCAATCTGGGCAGAATTGGGGCTTTTGATCTATCAGGGATTCTTAGAAGGGCTCACTGATCACTTTCAATCACAGGTTCGAAGGCTAGAAGGGAAAGTATCGAGCTGAATTGCTCGCTGGAGATTTTGGGGGAAAACCGGCAATCACCGGCGATAGAGGGTGAGGGAACTAAATTCCAAGCTTTGGCACGATAAGAGAGGTAAGGGGAACTCACTGGTAAGTTTGGATTGAAGAGGGAAGCAACGGGTGAAGCTGGTGCCGTGAGCTCCAGAAGTAGCTCGCCGGGGAAAACGAAGAGAGCAGTGAAAAACTGGAAATTTGGCTAAGTCCTGGAGGTGAGGATGCAACAAAGCACTGGGGTTTAAATAGGCTCGGGGGTGGAGCTCGCAAGGGGAAATCCGACAGCGAAGCTTGCGCTGGTGAGAGGCTTGTCGGGCGCAGGAGGAATAGCGGCGACGACGATGCGACGGCGCACAGGCGATGCAGCTTTAGCAGTGGATGGTGCAAGCGCAGGCGGTGTCGAGGTGACAAGGTGAGAGCTGGCCACGGCATGGCCGCAACGTGGAGCTGGTTTGCTGCAGCTGGAGCACGCGCGCGTGCGGGGAAATCGCGGCATAGGCGCGGCTGAGGTGGCTCCACGGTGGTGGCACGGGTGCGCACATGTGGTGGCTACGTGGCGGTGGTGGTGGCAGCGTGGGATCTTTGCCGGCGGTGAGCTCTGGGCGAGGCGAGGTGGCAAGGCGCGGTCGAACGGTGCCTGGTCGTGGTCGAAAATGGCACAGGGGCCTGGTTGCAAGATTTGGACTGATTCGCGAAGGTTTTGGACTGATCTGCAAGGAATTTGTTCGGGATCTTGGACCTATTTGCAAATCTGGAGATCTGGAGGGCTGATCTGAGATCTGATTTTGCAGATGAGTGTTACTAAATCACTTGGACTCATCTAGCAAGAAAAATGGTAAGATCCGATAAGATTTGGCGGTTTTGACAAAAATAAAAAATAGAGTAGTTAGGGTAAACAGGGTAATTAGGGTTTTGAAAATGGCAAGATATTCACTGAATCAAATCAGAATTTGGAGATGGTCTGAGATTTTTCGTCTTTTTGGGCTTCTGACAAATCTGAAAAGGACTGATTTATGATACTTTTGGGCTGATTTGCGAAAAAGGTCTGAACGAAAGAATTTGACTGCCAACTTTTTGGGGTAAGATACTGGCACAACTGGGATCTCATTTTGAAATAGAGAGAGATGAGGTGAGCCAGGATTTGAGAAAAATAGGGGTGTTACAGTGAGGAGGTCCATCTCCCTCTCGGTCCACTTGGGGGCTATTGGCCCGGTGGACCGGCAGTGCGATGAGGGCTCCAGGGAATATGTTACCTCTAGGTCGTCCACCCAGAGGTAGAACCACCTTAGGAGCCAATCCCCCCAGTGGTCATGGGAGGCTTGCATCGGGTACTCATCAGTGCGGCCCGGCATCAGCTGGACCATGATCGAGCCGAAGGCCGACTTGGGTTCGCCCTTCATGACTAGCGGGCCTCTCGTCGAGGGCTCATAGAAGTAGCGGAGAAGCTGGAGGGTGGGATCCTCCCCGGTGGCTATTTCACACAGCCACATGAACAGCCCCATCCGGATGAGGGTGCTCAAGGTGAGGTGGTTGAGAGAGAGGCGATACTCCCGGAGAAACTCCTGGAGCAGTGGATGCACCGGGGCCGGAGTCCTGCCTCCACAAAGGCCTCGAAGGCCACCACATCCTCCTCCCAGGGGCTCGGCGCCAGCTTCTCCGACCCAGGGACCCTGATGTCCCCGGTTGCAAAGAACTTTTGGTCCAAGAAGGCCTCAAGGTCCCCGGAGGAGAACTCGGTGGCCCCAAGAAAGTCGGAGGTGACCTCCTCCGGGGGCAGCTCGGACGCTTTGGTGCGGCTCTTCAATGCCATAAGGGTGGAAGGAGCCCGGTGAGTCAAAAGTATCTAACTGGGAAATCAAACTACCGGGAAATCAAACTACCAGGAAATCAAACTATAGGGAAACCAAACTACCGGGAGAGCAAAGTTTGGAGGCTGGAGTGAAGTGTACCAGACCGGAGGACCCCCCCCCCCCCCAATTTATAAACGATGGGGGGGCGGATGGGCACCACGCATCGTCAAGATCATCTGGGCTGTTGGTTCGAACCGTCGTGTGGGTATCGAAGGGTTGCAAGAAGATCGACGCGTCGTACGGCGTGCGTGTGCGTGAACCAAGGGATCGCACGGGAAAATGGCCTGGGAGCCGAAGAATCGTGCGCGTCCTGGGGCGTGTCCCAGAAGGCAAAGCGTCGTCCAGCGCCCAGTCCTACGCATACCCTCCAGGGTCACTCTGTGTCCCCGGGGGTCTGGGGGGCTGCTGTTGGGGGAAATGTCACAGAGGCCTCCCAGGAAAAGCCACGGAGGCCTCCTATAGAAGGCCTCGGGCACCTCTCCACGCCCTGAACACCTCCCGTGAAATGTCACGGAGGCCTCCTGGGAAAAGCCATGGAGGCCTCATGTAGAAGGCCTCGGGCACCTCTTCGAGCCCCGGACTCCTCCTGTGGCAAACCCCAGATGCCTCTCATGAAATGTCACGGAGGCCTCCTGGGAACCACGGAGGCCTCATGTAGAAGGCCTCGGGCACCTCCGAGTCCCGGATGCCTCCCGTGGCAAACCCCGGGCGCCTCCCGTGAAATGTCACGGAAGCCTCCCGGGGAAGGCCATGGAGGTCTCCCGTGCTAGGTCACATGCGGGTGATGTGAAGGACGCCTCGAGAACTAGTGAGGACACTTGTCAAGTATCCAAGCCCTTCGGTCGGTGGAATGGCCTCAATGCCCCTCAATTTGACGGCCGTAGCTAGGGCTCTTTGGTTTTTTTGCTTCTTTTGGGGCCTATAAATACCCCCTTGTATCCCATTTGTAAGGAGAGAACAATTCATTTTCACAAACAAACAAACATGCATCCTTAGGATACCTCTCTCCCCGAGAGAGAACCTCCCCCGCGGACTCACGTCTGGAGGGTGCCGACAGGACTAGGGCCCCCACCGGGACTTGAACCTATATAAAAACCATCGTGTCAATCTCTGTGTTGCCCGGCGGGAGGTGACCGGTCACTCTGTCAGCTCACGCCGTTGTTCTCGTGTCAAACACGTCCGGAAAATCTGCCGGTGGTATCTTTTATACCACGACAAGTGGATTCGATGGCCGATCTCATGGTCGCATCTAGTTAAGACTTCTCTTTCTAAGCCAGTCCTTATCGCATAAGGGACTTACTAGTATGTTTTGATCGTTCGAGTGGCTGTCAGTTAGCAAAAATTTATGCATTTATACCAAGTCAATTATTTCCACGATCTTATGGTCGCATCTAGATAAGACATCTCTTTTTAAGTTTGTTCTTACTGCATAAGGGACTTACTAGCATGTTCTGATCATTCGATCCGTGGTCTTCTTAGGCCAAGAAAATTATCCTGTGACCATTGTACTAGGTCTTCAGTATCACTGGTCGCAGGAGGGGGCTAGGGAATATAATCATAACATTCGGTCAGTAAATTAAGTATTTTTCATTTTTTTGATTTTTTCTTTGTTAATCATGTGTATTTGCAAGGTATGAATGAAGATTCTGATAACAAGGTAAAATGTTTTTCATTTTATTACATTATTACAAGATTTACATGAAGAAAGGCCAAGGTCGTGTAGTAATATCTCTATTAAAGGCCTGACCTTGGCCATGGTCGCATTTAGTTGGTCTTGGCTGTGGAAAAGGTCGCATCCTCCACCACTAGATTCAGATCCAAATTCGAGCCATGGCGAAGTCTAAGTTTGTAGAGGATGGTAGAGGCTATTGTTGCGACATTGTTCTTCAGTACCTCTTTGTGCCTCCTTGCAATATCAGGGATGCTCGCGGCCAGAATATCAGCTTGAGTCGCGACCAACTTGCAGGACTCACTAAGGGTAGAATCATCCTTCTTAGGCTCGATAACATCCCCCTTAAGTGAGTCTGCGACCACCCGCAGCTTTGCGAAGGTATCTTTCTTCACGAGACTGTAGCTCTTGATGATTTCTTCCCAAGCTCCCTTGTCACTAAGGGCGAGCTTGGCAGTCTTCTGGCCTTCTCTGCAGCTATTTGGTAGCGGTTAAAAACATTTTGAAGTGTATCAAGGTCAATTCCACGCTCGATATACTTCTGCTCAAAGTGTTTCTTCTCTTCATCCAGCTTATTTTTCTCTTCCCTTTGGTCTAACAAGAGGAAGAAATGAACTTGATTAAGTTCATAAAGGCAATGAAATTTTCTACTAGAATGAACTTACCAAAGATCGTTATTTGCAATTGATTGCAAACCATATGAAGGCGCTCAACTTTTTATTGGAGGGAGTCGGCTGACATAGCCTTCTGCTCCAAGGTCACCATTTGTTCCTCGGTGTCCTTCAGTCTGGCCCCTAGCACCAGAGTCTCAGTGAGTCTTTCACTGCTAACCCTCTGGGCTTCAACCCATTCTTTCTCTAGAGAGGAACGCTCAATGATCGCAACCTCCTTGCTGTTGGGCTCATTGGCGACCTTCTCTACTAAAGCAGAGTTTTTCCTGTGACAACAAAAGTTATTATTCAAGTTTATAAGGGACTAAATTTATATCTAAGTAGTTACCGCTTTAATTCATCGCACTCAGCCTGTGGGACCTTGAGCTGCTCCACCAGTAGACCAAACGTGGCCACACTGCGAGCAGAGTTCTGAAAAGAGAAGTGTTTTGAGAAAATCCTCAAGGAAACACATGAAGTTGTAAGGTAAAGATTCTTTACTTACCTCTAGAAACTCCTCAAGGAATTTTTCGGGGAGATCCCCGAGTCCAGCAACTTGGCTAGAAGAGGCCAAGTTGCCTCGCGCCTGCCCAAATTTATCCAAAGATTGGGATTGGAGGTTCAAGATCGGGGAAGGGCACTGGGTTTCGACGGGCTCGACTACCATGTCCTGTGTCCTCTCCTCTCCCTATTCTTCTGAATGGGAGGGAGGAACAACTTCCTCAACTAGAGGGGGAGCAGATGTGCTTGCTTGTTCATTCATCCGCATGGTCGTGGTCGCAGCTGTGACCTCAATTTTATCATCATTGGTGGGTTCAGTTGATTGAATATCTTGAACCACCTCGCCAATGATGGTTGCAAGGTCTTCTTCGACACCCAGTAGTGGCGCGATTTTAGCCGAAGTAGTAGCAGTGGCTTCTTCAGCAGCCGCTGATTCTGCTACCACTTCACTTATTGCAGGGACCTCTGCCATAATTGTCACCACATCTTCGGCCGTAGCAACAGACGGTTCATCCGCAACCATTGGAGCAGGCATTGCAATGGTTGCAGGAGCCCTGCATATTCTATTCTAATATTGGAAAATTATTTCTAACTGAGTATCAAAACTCGGTTAAGACAAGTGTTTACCTGATGCTGAGTCCCAAAAGGTTTCAGGAACTCGAAGCTTCTCCTCTTGGAGACAGGAGGGAAGAAAGAGCCATGGGAGAAGATTCATCAGGAGCGGCTGATGATCTCCTCCTCACGGAGAACAGAGAAGTTTCTTGTTCCTCTTCCACGTCACTCCCTTCTCCCTGCATGACCATGAGATGATTCCTAGTCATGTTTGGTAAAGATTGAGGAATGGGAACTCTTATGTAATGACACATGTGGTTGCGACCAAGGGGTCAGTCGTAGACATGACCGCAGCAGGGTTTGATTGCCCCATAACTGCGGTCGTTCCCGCGGTTGCAGGAATTTCCATAGCCATGACAGAAGTTGTAGCCATAGGGATACATTGCACCACATTAGATGTTGTGGTCTCCACCGTAGTCGCCACTACCACCACGGGAATGGTGATGGTCTGAATTTGTAAAGCCCTAATCCTGGCCAAGCCTTTGGACATTGATCGCACCTAAAAGGGTGTGATTATGTAATAACCGCAAGTGAACGGTTGAATGTTCAGCACTTGAGGGTCGAATTCCACAAGGAACAAGCATATTCGTCTTTCGAGCTTAATGAATCACTGATTAAGTCTAAACGAGTTTGGGGGTTGTTTTTCTACAACTAAGTCTATTACTAAAGTTATCAATCTAGGGTTTAAAGCAGTAAATTACAAGTATGAAATATGGGTTTATAAAGCAGGAATGAAAATCTAGGGTTTCGAGAGTTCCATAACTATCCGGCATAATTCTATCCAAGGTCCAAGGATTATAAGTTAATTTCAATCGTTTCCCAGACAGATTAAGTTGCCAGTAAGGATCTCTTCCACTGTTATGTTTGGCAAGAGCCTCTCTCCTGTTCAGGATCATGTGTCAAAGTGCTAAGGACTCAAGAACTCCCCTAAATTCTTACTAAGGCTCAACTGTTACATCTGTTGTCGAAACAAGAATTTAGGGTTTAGAGGAAGAAAATATCAGGAAATAACTCCAAAACTTGAGATGAAGACCAAGGAAGAATCACGCCTTCCGGATTTGGTCATCCCTAACCCTAGAAGGGTTCTACTCGCTAAAAGTCATAATAATACAGAAACAAGAATAAGAATTAAATAAAAACTCACTTGATTTCTTGGAAATTGAAGTTGTCATCCTTGCCGGCTTACAAAAGCAATAAAAATAGAGAAGGGGGCTCTACTAAACTAAAACTAAGCCCTAATGGCTTCTAAACCTAAGAAAAGAGATCTAAAAAAGCATGTCTAATTGAGCCAAAAGCTTCTCTATTTACAGTACATGGGTTAACGTGCCCAAAAACAACTCCTTGATGTGTAGGTGACAAAGTCTGGCTTCAAACGGTGCAAGAATAGATAAATCTGAGTCAAAACCGACCAGATTTGACTAGTTCTGATCAAACCCGACTAAAACTGACCAAAACCGACTAGTTCTGATCAAATACGACTAAAACCGACCAAATCTAGTAGAAACAGACCAAATTCGACCAGTTCTGATCAAATCTGACCAAAACCGACCAGTAAAAGCTGAGGAAACCGAGTCGAACACGACTAAGACACGTGGCGCAATCGTGGCCACACCATGTTGTGACCAAAATGACTCGAACACGACTAGGACACGTGGCGTGTTTGCGGCCAAACACGTGTCATAACCAAAACCGATTCGAACACAACTAGGACACGTGGTGTGTTCACGGCCAAACACGTGTCGTAACTGAAACCAAGCAAGACTTTGTCGGCCATGTTGTATTCGACAGGGATTCTTTTTCAAGCAGGAATCTTTGAGAGCCGCTCTTTTTTGTCGTGACGTGTTCGAACAGGTGTCTTTTTGCCCAGTCATGTACGGATAAGGATTTTTCTTGCCAAAACATGTTCAACCAGGTCTTTTGTCCAAAGAATATTAGATTAGAGCCTTTTTGCTTATCCAGTTTGGTTTCTTGGTCATATGGGGCTCAAATGTGGCCAAAATCTTCCCAAATTTGGCACGTTTGATCCCTGAAACATGATGAACATAACCATGAAAGCAATTTATAAAAATAATCAAATTTTACACATAAAATTTCACATCAAAGGAGTTTTATGCATGATTTTGCATGTTTTCAATACTAAACCTAGGGTGAAATGCTACCAAGTTAGCACTTATCAGACCTAGAACGAGCTTTCTTCAGTTTCTTCTATGTAGAACCACTCGAGGGTCCTACATCATCACTGGATTTTTTTGGGCCGCATGGCGCTCAAATAGCTATTCAAACCATGATGAACTACCTTGGTGACTTTTGCTTAAGATTAAACATGCATGGGTTTTCCAAAAGAGAAATGCCTTTTGACGCACCTATGCAAAGTCGTCGGTGTTTCCAACCATGCTCTGCGGCCTTGGCGCTTCGGCGTTGCCTTCTGCGGCTACGTTATAGGTCTTCTGGAGGTAATATATCCTCCATTCGACCTCAGAAGCACTCAACACTATTTAGAAGAAAAATACAGTCAAAATTTACTAACAGGAATTTGTGCAAAGAAAGTGAAGAACAAAAGATATTGTTATTACCCTGGTGATGGTCCTTGGTGCCATCTTCTATCACCCTGACCTCCCAGGTGAAGGGATCTAGGATATCGACTAGAGGGGGGTGAATAGGCGATTTTAACAATTTAGCAATTAATCAAACAATTTATAGATAATGAGAGAAAATAAATAACACAATATGAACAAAGCACGATTCCAACACAAGGATATATCCCGTGGTCTCGGTGATTTGCCGATCACCCCTAATCCACGTTGAGGCAAACTCAAATCTCTAACCGCTCCTCTATCTAGTCAACCTTCTCTCGAGAAGTGACCTAGATCTTGAGCCGGATTAGTGTGATGAGTTATCCAAACCTCGATTTCACTAAGGATGCACTTTACCGCTCCGGAAAGGTGTGCTCAACCCTTTCAATAAGACGTTTTGAGGCTTCTTCACAATCTTCCTTGAAGAGCTCTCCAAAACTCTTCTCCTAGCCGTCTAGGAGCGGGCAAACTCCAAGAGTAACAAGCCGGTGATGATCACTTAGCCTTCTTCTAGTGCCACGAGGATGATTTAATGATCTAGATGCAATGCACTAGAAGATCTCAAATGCACACTCTCACAAATTCGAGAATTTGAACCCTAGAGTGTATGAAATGTGCTAAAGCTCTCAAGGATGATGACAATGCTCAAATTATGCCAAGAGTCTTTAACAGGGCCGTGCATGGGAGTATATATACCCCCCACAATAAATATAGCCGTTACAGGCCGTTGGGAGAAAAAGCTCACTTGGCGGTCAGACCGCAGGTATAAGCTCGGTCAGACCGCCGCAATTGCAACGGCATTAAACAGGCGCAATAAATGCTCAACTGCCCTGTCAGGCACACACACGGTCAGACCGGAGCCTATTTCGGTCAGACCGTGAAGCTGTCCAGAGACGACCTAGTTTCTGGATACCTTATACGGTCAGGCCGATAAAAACGGACAGACCGGCCATACGGTCAGGCGGATAAAAACGGACATACCGGCCATACGGTCAGACCGTAATAGCTCAAAACAACAGAAAGATAGTTCATGAGGTTCCAGGAGACTGACCTAGGTTTTAACTACAGACAGACCGACCTTATAAAGGTATATACTATACTAAGACATAACGTCGGTCAGTCCGAGAATTCTAATCGGTCAGTCCGTGAATTCGGTCAGACCGGTCCAACATACGGTCAGACCGACTGAGACATTGCTGAGCAGAAATAAGCTGAAACAAGCATATTCAAAGTATATGACCTTCTAGTGTGCAATGCAAGTTGATTTTATGATTTGTGGCACATAGATGAAGTATTTTGTGATACACCACATGCTCCTCTTAATAGTACGGCAACTATCCTAAAATCCGGTCAAAATTCTTCTCTAATCACCTTAGACCGGTAAAAATGGAAAAGACCCTATTTCATACCTTTGTCCTTTTGATCAATGCTCTTTCTTCGCCATGAGACTCTTTCTTCGCCTTTCATTAACCTGTCTTTTAAGTATCTTCTTGACACAACTAGGCAGGTAACGTTAGTATAGCATTTGAAGTTGTCATTAATTATTAAAATATTCTATAGGGGCCTAGAAGCTACACCAGGTAGGGTGTTCCCTTTTCTTCAAAGGGCTGATTCGGTTCTTCACAAAGTCCCGGATCACATCGCGAGCGGTGAGGCCCTCATTCACCAGGTGTCAGATCACCTAGGCTTGCCTACTCTGCTCGTCGTTGAGGGAAGGGGTAGCGTCCTTCTCCCCGCTTTTCCCTGGTCGACAATTTTCAAACTAGAGATGGCTCTCTTCTGGAGCCAAGTAGTAAAACCACCGCTGATACCATCCATGGATGAAATCATGGAGGGGAAGTGCGGGTAGTCCTTCTCCCGCGGTCGAAAGTAGACACACCTAGGAGTACTAGAACCTTTTGACCACGCCAGGAAATAATACTGCTGGAAGAGAGGTATGCTGGGCAAAGCCCCAACATATGCCTCGCACAAATGCTGAAAACAACAAGAATCAAATGGAGTTGGGATTGAGGTTTACCAACTCCAAATGGTAGTGCGCGAGGACGCTCCAGAAGAAATCACTATCTGGCAGGTGAAACCTGCACCTTAGGAAATCCTTGAAAAAGCACCAGTTCACCTAGTTGCACCATCGGACTGTCTTCTTCATCACCAGCAGGCCACCATGGGATCAGCGACCTTGAGGGGAGATATCCCTTCTTTTCCAAGGCCAGCATGTTGTCAACCATGCGGTGGTGGGAGCAAGTCCAGAACACCATTGATATGAGAATGGAAAAGAACGGAAAAAAAGCTTGGAACTTGGAGGCCGAGAAACTTGAAGGCGGAAAAAACTAAGTCTCAAAGAGAGGATTTTTTCTAAGCTTTCAACCGTGGGTTATATGCTATAAAGAATGACCTTTCGATTATGACAGAGATACTCATTAAATGTCTGTCATGTTGGATCTAACAAGCATATTCAAAGGATTTCTTGGGTCTTGTTAGAATCTGAAACGAAAAGTCACTTTTTTTTTGGAACCTGAAGCATCGCCCCAATTAAAATAATATTTTAATTTCAAATTTGGGGGCTAGTTGACGAGGATTATTACCCAAGTCTTTTGTCTATGCCTCTTTGTGGTCACAAGAGACCACGGAGGGAGATCCAAGTCTTTTTGCTTATGCCTTTTCCGTGATCGCAGGAAACCTCAGAAAGAGATCCAAACTATTTGTTTATGTCTTTCCATGGTTGTAGGAAACCACAAAGAGAGATCATGGGATAGTCCAAGATATTCTGGACATAACCTAACTTGTTTTGTCAATTAAATACAAAGGCCCATTACGGGTGAACATTACTTGTGGCTTTTATAGATTATGGTCGTAGACATTCGTGGTCGTAATCATTCGTAATCTTACTACCCGCGACCATTCTGGTCAGGGAGATATTTTCCCGCGCTCACCCTGGTTGTGGAGATATGATAATCCACAATCCATAGTCGCAGTCTATGCGTGACCACGGAATAAAAGAGTTATTAGAACTGGAAGTGCCTTTGAACCAAGAGGGTCTGGTCGAGACTTGCCAACCATGGTCTAAGAGTTGTACGGTTACATTATAACCACACTCTGGCCAATATTCTCATGATAATGCTCTCTTCATTGACAGGATAAGGATGATTACGCGGTTATTCATGACTGTGTAGTTATTCATAAATCCTCAATAAAGATATGAATGGGTGTACAGTTATCCATAACCACACACTCTAACTGGAGAACGACAACTGCATCTCTTAACTGGCGAGCAGCAAGCAGTTGCAACCATTGTGCAGTTATCGCCAAAGAGTCCTTTCGGTCAAGCAACTGGCGTCCTCTTCAACAACTATAAAAGGAGGTTAGGTCTTGAAGAAAAGAGGGGGACGAAGAGCGATCAATCCATGAAGCCTAGTACAAGACTAGGAGATTAGACTCAAGATTATACAAATTGTGATTCCATTATTCTGATAGTGAGAATATAACAGGAGTAGGGCTAGTACTCATATTGTGAGGGCCCGAACCTGTATAAACACAGCATGTTCCTGCATCCATATTTATAGTAATTCTCTTTGGTGATTGTTGGATAGTACTTCCCTCCAAAAAAAAAACTAAATATGTGTAAGTTCGTCTTGGGATCTTGTTCCAATTGTCGACACACATGAACATGACTAACCCAACTACTATCAGAAATAGGATATATAATACTTGCTTTAACAGTTTAGAAATTTCAGCTTCAACAGTTTCCTTCAAATTAGGGTTTAGTCTACATTGGCATTCAATGGAGGTTTTTGTTTCATCAACTAGAGAGATTCTATGCAAGCAAATTTGGGGGCTAATTACTTTGATATTCTCAATTGATTAACCTAGGGCTTTGTAGTGCACACAGAGTAAAGAAATCAGTTTTTCTAGTTGTGAATCGGTCAAGTTTGCTTAACAATTATGGGTTGCATCTCATCATCGTCAAAGAACATATATTTTAGCAAGGAAGGAAGAGTTTTGAGTGTAGATTTACTTACCTTTTTCTTACCTGAAGTGTTGTAGTCAAAGATGTCCTCTTTGGATGGTTCGGTTGTTGGTTCATGTTCTTTTTGTTCTTCTTCGCTGCTGTCCTTTTTTTGTTTTCAAGAATTTCATTCGTTTCCTCCTCTAATGTGAGTCGAAGTGGCAACTCCTCTTCCAAGACTTCTTCTAGAGTTTCCACGCTGCAAAGTTTTTCCTCATACATAAGGTAGTTAACAAGATTCGATATTTTAAACAAAATTTTCTCCTCTCCTATATGAAAAGTGATTCGTCCCTCACGAACATCAATGAGGGCACCTGCTGTCCGAAGCATTGGTTGTCCTAATATTATAGGTATAGCAAAATCTTCGTCTATATCAAGAATGACAAAATCCACTGGAAGATAAAATTTACTGACTTGAAGAGGCACATCTTCCAGGATTCATTCCGGATGCTTCATCGATCGATCAGAAAATTGCAAAACCATGTGTGTAGGTTTGATCTCACACATACTCAAGCATTGTGCAATGGAAAGAGGCATCACACTGACGCTTCCGCCTAGGTCGCAAAGAGCTCGATTGACATGTACCATACCTATGCTACAAGGGATGGAGAAGCTCCCTTGATCCCGAAGTTTTGCCACCATCCTGTTCTGGATTAAAGCACTACAACTTTCGGTCAAAGCAACAGTTTGAAATGCACTTAAATCCCTCTTTTTAGTGAGTATGTCTTTTATAAATGTTCCATAAGAGGGCATTTGAGTTATCAAATTAGTGAAAGGTACGGTGACATTGAGTTTTTTCAAGATTTCCATGAATTTTTCAAATTGTTTATTTGAGGTTTGCTTGAATGTACCTTCCTACGAAACACGTGTTACCTGATTATCTCCACTTTCCTTTTCTTTTGGTTTTTTATCTTACTGTTATCCTTCGTTGGTGGTAATGGTACTTTCGTTGTTTTACTTACTTGTGGTGGTTCATAGGATCATTGCTTGAGCAATAAGAGGGTTAGAACAGGTAATAGTATTTATTTGTTTGGAATCATAAGGATTAATGGATTGAGACGGAAAAGGGTTAGTGTTTTTCGGTGCATGATTCTCCAATTGTGCAATTTGTGTCTCAAGCATGCGAATGTGAGTCGATATAAAGTCCATCTTTGGGTTCATGGATGATTCTTTCTGCTCTTGATTTGCTAGAAAGTTCTCTAGCATGTGCTCCATGTTTGACTACTCAAGTTGCCATTGGTGCGGCGGTCGGTATGGTTGCTAATTTTGGGGTTGGTACAATGGACTTTGTGCTTGATATGGGGGGTTTTGTTGGTGGAGTTACTGCTGTCCAAAACCTTGTTGTTGATGTTGAGATTGCTGATTTTATCCCAACCAAGTGAAATTTTGGTTGTTTCGTCATCCAGAGTTGTAGGACTTAGGAAAAGAATTACTTTGCCGTTGTTGCGCATCATGAAAAGCATTCACCTGTGATGTGACGCGGGTGGTCCGATCTTTCGATGAGAACAAGAACTATCTGTCGACGATTCGGACTCGGGGTCCTTAGTCGAACTTATGCAGAATTTATGAGTTGTGAGGCCTTTCAAGGTGTCCCTCCGGAAAGGGATGATGAGCAACGTCAGTTGGGGCACAGAGAGATTTATACAAGTTCGCCGCAGAGCTTCTCCGGTGATCCTCTAGCCAAATTGACCTCCCCAGTAGCCTTCTATTGTCCCCAGGATGCTTCACAAGCTTGGAATCGAGCTCAAATTCTTTACATCAAAAACGCCCAATTTATGTGTCTTCGTCTCCGGCTCAGTTCACCGGAGTTTGCTTTCTAGCCGATGCCACTTTGTCATTTAGCTAGGTCTTAGTCCCCTGAACATTTCATTCCACTAGCCCGACCCCTGAATCTACCCAGATCAAGAGTTATGCTTTTGCCAAGTTCCTCTCCAGAACCGTGCCTGTGCCGTGTCGCCACCGTAGTTCATTGCCGCCGTTCATCGCCGTCCGGCCATCTTTTTCCCTGAAACACCGCCAATGTGTCCCTGGCATCCACGCCTACCTCCTAGACATAGTTGGCGAAGTGTTTGAAGCTCAGAACCAGATTTACCCCTCTGCCCTAGTTTTTGACAGTGTCAGTGCAGTGTCAATGCATGTCAGTCACTGGCATTGGCCCTGTTTAACCCTTTCTATCTGAGCAATTGAAATGCCACCTTGTCCACTAAGCTCCTGGAGCCATGTTGTACAATACTCTGTACTGTCACATCTCCAGAAAAGCCACCTAGAGCCAACTTAGGGCTATGTCTAGCCGTGGACCGAATGTCAACCTTTCGACATTCAAGTCCTTTTGAGCCCATCTCTTCAATCAACACCCAAGTAACTTTGTCCAAACCTTTCCCCTTGCATGCATGATATATTTACTTATTATCTTCTAGTGCAACTATTTCTGTATGCTTATATGGTGTGTATGTATTATTTGTATCCGCCGTGGAACCAGAGGTTGAAGGAGCGGAAGAGATCTTCGAAGAATCGTTTGAGCAACTGGACCCCTCAATGTAAGGCAAGTCTCAAACCCTTGATCATGTCTAGCCTAATATTTTGAAATGAAGTATGTTAGCTGTTTTCAAATATATGCATGCTTTATATTCAAATGGGAGTTATGTTCAAATAAAGTGATTAGATAATGACCTAAATGATTGTGAAGCCCCTTTTGTCATTGAATATCCATGCACCCTTGTCACCTTAGAATACTATGCTTAGGCTATGCTTATACTCAAGATTATATGTTAAATACTAAATGGTCACATGTGAGAAATGTATATTCAAAATCCCTTTTGTGAAAGAAAATGTGATTGGAATCGATAGTGAGGATGGTTTGATTGGTTGGTGCTGTGTGCGCACTGGGAATGTGAAAGACTCCTCACTAAAGATTCATAAGGACGAGAACCTTGTGTTGTACTTCCATGCAGCATGAAAAACGTACCAACCACTTGCACGGTATGGGACGGGCGCAACATAGTAGCTTTCTCAGTATTAGCTTTTCCCTGCAATGGTTGTCGGTCCGGTTTCTCGAGAGGAACTGGCGGGCCACTGAGGGCCATGAGTGTTGTGAGATCAGAAAAATAATGAGAGGATAAGGTATAAGAAGGAAGACGCCCTACGCCTGGATTAAGTAGTGCGCGACTGTAATCAAAAGAGGCTATGTGTCTTGCGAGACAATAGACCAAGGCTAGGAAGAATTGGCTGTGGGGAGTACCCACAACGGTAATAAGGACTGAAATGTCTATTTACTGGGCAGGGAATTGTTAATGCTAGGATTGTAAACTGTTGTGTGATCTCGGCCTTGTCACATGCGTAAAAGTCGCATGGAGAGGTACCGACTTGAAAGCTGAGTGATCGGTGGATTAAGGTGGTACACCTTTCCAAAGTTATAAAAAGTATCAGATACTCTGAGCTCCCAGGTCATGAAGTCTGCGCTCGGTGGATTCTATCCACGTCGATGCAGCACAAGTAGCTTTTGGAAAGTTTTTCACAAAATTTGAGGAAAGTGGTGACTCACGGAAGACCGCCACACATAACATCTTCTGAAAATCTAGCTTAGGGTTCTAAAAGCCTCGCTTTCAAAAACAAAAACCTTTTCTTCAAAACTAAGAGTGAAAATCTATTCTATGAGCCAAAGAGCCATTCTTTAAGAATTTCCCCCTCATCTATATATATCTGCATTCTTAATTTGAGACTTGTTGAGCACTATGTGGACAATGTGCTCACCCTTGCTTTTGCAAATAAAATTTAGAAGAAGGATTCATTGATCCTGAGTCCTACGGTCTTGAACCCAACATGGTAGAAAAAGAAACTGCTCCAGAAGATCCAGCTTGTTAGAGGGTCACTTACCAAGTGGAGTCCGATGTGGAGGAAGCCCATGCAACACCGCTGCAGTTGAAGATGAAGACAGTTGAGGTCCTTTTGCTTATTGTCGTTGTTTTATTTTGTGCCGACCTTTGTGTCGAAGAAAACTCCTTAATTTTGTGTCAACATTAAAGTGCGTCATTTTGGCGCTATGTTATTGTAATGTTGGTCCCTGTGATCAACACTTATTTTAATTACTTGAATTTTTATATAATGCATCTTGTTGTTGTGAGCTCCAATGTACCATTTCTGAGTGCAACCCACCTGGGCAGTTGCCATCGGATTCCTCAAATGAGGGTTCCACAGTAATAGCCCTACGTCCTGTTGTGATTTCACTATGTATGGAAAAAGGTTTACAAGGTTGGAGAAAAGATCATCACAGGCGAAGATCTTTCTGTGTTGATTGTCTAAGAAACGACTAAACTAACTTATGAAAGCTTGTCCTTGATCTGTCGTCGTCTTCTTGTATATCCTCGTCTT
The DNA here is from genome assembly GCA_019359835.1 of Pharus latifolius. Classification (NCBI taxonomy): domain Eukaryota; kingdom Viridiplantae; phylum Streptophyta; class Magnoliopsida; order Poales; family Poaceae; genus Pharus; species Pharus latifolius. Next base: position 35,911,358 of record CM033321.1, on the reverse strand, counting down.
ATACATTTGCTCACCCTTTTATACTGGTCAAAAGGGCGCCAATGCACAACGGTTGTGAACGGTTGTAGAAATGCAGTTTTGGTAACCGCACTTAACTCCCTGCAGGTTTAACACGTGCAATCAAGGGATAACTGCACATGTTAACCTCCTGGCAGTTGTCTTCATACGTGCAGGAATCATCACGATCCTAGGGATATGCCTGTTGCAAAGTTAAGCAATCTCGAGTTACTCTGGTCGAGAATAGTCAATGACCTTCTGACAGCGCATTGTCTACGGCCTCCTGACCGCGTAACGTTTGCCATCTCATTCTCGCAAAGCCTGCGACCATAAATCATTTTTGTGTCCGCGCTTCTCAGGTCATCTGAGACCATAACAGCGGACCATCAGACACTCATCTGGTTCGAATCCGTCTTGAACCAAATATGTATTACTTCGAACTAGCTCGGGTAACAATCCTCGTCAGCTAGCCCCCAAATTTGAAGAAAATGAAAATACATATTTACTTCAAATTTTAATCCCGCATCGGATAAGTGACCCGACGCTTCAACTTCTACACTTAGTAGCGCACTACGTGCGGCGGTTGATTTCCCGAGACCGGTTCCGGGTTGTTTCTGACACGTAATGATAGCGCTGCTGAATTGTTTTTTAACCAGAGATAAAACGGTAAATATGTTTTAAGAACTCGAGGCATTCGGCAATACGAACCATCACCCTTGGGTGTTATAAATACCAAAACTCCTTAGCCCTAAAACGTCACAAGCTTTTACCCAGCTAAGTCTTTTCCAAAGCTATCTTTTCTTCTCTTCTGTTTATACCTCAATGGCAGATCAGGACTCCAAGAACATCATTGAGATTGAGAGTGATGAAGAGGAAGTGATACCTGAATTTGACTAGGATTCCCAGAAGGTAAGTCTTTTCTGGAACTCTTGGTTCAAGTTGTCATTTTATATTCTGATCATTTCCAAAATTCTTTTGGGGAATTCACAGGTGATTGAAGAGCTAGTTCCCCCAGGGAAGAAACCCAAGGTTGACGAGGGATCCTCCAGTGGTACAAAGGTTGAGGATGCATCATTGCACTCTCCTTCCTTGTCCCATGTAGTTCTTCCTGTCCATGCAACTCGGCAGGTCGAACCCTCATCTCCACCTTTGGAGATCCAAAATACTACTCCAAGGCTTTCTCCTTCTTTTGATCAACTTTCTCCATTACGATCAAGCGATCCCCATCTTTTGACGGGTTATCAATTTTCTGGTGGGAAGGTTGCATTCCCGCAACCAGATGATCCTCAACTTTTGTTGGGTGATCAATTTTCTCGTGGGAAGTTGCACTCTCACGACCTGATGGTCATCGACTTTTGTCGGGTGATCTACTTTATGGGGGAAACACTTCATCCTCCCATCCAATCTTATCGTGAGGATTGGTAATTATTTTCATTTCCTCTGCTGGTCATTTTATCTTGTAAAACTAACACATACATGTGTAGGAGATGAAAATTTCTGGAGCCCCCAGCGACCAACCTACTGAGATCCCACCTCTTACCTTCGAATAAACTCTTCAGAAGGAAAAAGAGGCTTTAGAGAAGAAGACCGAAGAAATGTCTTCGGCCATTCTGCACCTGGCAGAATGTTATGACAATTCCCGTGAAGAGGCACACCAACTTCGCCTGGAGAGAGACCACGCTCGACAGCAGCGAGAACTCTCTGATACGATCAGGAGTAGCAGTGCTTCTTTGCTCCGGGATGATGTAGATAGGCTTAGAGTAGTTTCTAGTTCTCTCAGGGTGGTCAGTGTAGATCCTACTGACGCCAATATGTCCTTAGGAGAACTTTGTAAACTTCTCTCGGATCAGGTCGATGCTCTGGTCGCCTGTATCCCTTTTATATGTAAAGACTGCTAGAAATAAGAATTTCCTTTACCTTACACACCTTGATTTCTCAAGAGGGATTATGCAAAAGTTATAATCCCAAGTTAAAACTTTTCACAATTTCTGTGTAAAAACATGGTCACAAAGAATGCCTTTGCGACCATACACACAGGTAAATCTGAAGTAACAACTTTTGCGATCAGAAACGCATTGATGTGCTATACCACGACCAGCACTGGTATTGCGATTAGAACTGAAACCGCGATCAGAACATAATACCTTGATCGAATGATAATCGTATATGTTGCGATTACCCACTTGCAGTGATCACAAAATTGCATTGCGATCAATATGCAAATCTTGAGACGATCACAGAACTGCATTGTGATCAACACATAAAAATTAATTTACAAAAGACAGGAGGGATCATTTCCTCCATAATCTTTGCAAAATTTTCATGTTTTTGTGTGCACCCTAGCCCCCGAATTTGAAACAAAAAATAATAAAAATATATTTTATTTCGGACTCACTGTAGGGAGTGCATAACGGGTTTCCAGAGAGAAGACACCCATTATGGGAAATTAATAAAATATTCGGCGAAGGGTTGTCTCGGGCATATAAAAGGAGGAGGTAGCTTCATGAGGAAGCTTCACAACCAGAAACCCTTTATTTTCCTTAGAGTTTCTCGCCGCACAAAAACCCTCTTTTGCATTCCTCATCTTCGTCGCCTCCAAAGTCACCACCTTTCTCCCCAATCCTTCACAAGAAATGGCATCCTAGAGCCGATCCGTTCACCATACAGAGGAGAGCCTGGTGGCACTAGAGAAAGAAGAGATTCTCCCTCCACGGCTGCTGATCAACTGGCGACCAGCGGAGAAAGATCAAGAAACCCCAATCGTCCAAGACGACGAATTGGTGATCTTTGAGGAATACCTGCTCTGTGGGTTCCGATTCCCAAAAAGCGAGTTTCTGCCGGGAATCTTGGAACACTATGGGCTGAAGTTAGTGAATCTCCACCCCAATGCAGTTCTCATTTTGGCGATTTTCCAGCACCTCTGTGAAGCCTTTGTCGGAGTGCTTCCAAGCGTGGAGCTTTTCCGACGTTTCTACTTTTTGGCATGGTCGAAAAGTGCCAATGCCACTGGGTGCATCTACTTCCGTATAAGGGAGAAGAAAGAGTACCCATTCCCACCCCTCTGGGACTATATTCATGGGTGGTACCATAAATGGTTCTACTGCACCTCTCCATCGGAGAGCAGACTATGGTTCGCAAACACCCGACTGGAGAAGGCCAGTGAGTTGGACTCCCTTCCTGCTCTGAGCGCAGAGCAGAAGAAACAAGCCCAAGCAATTCTTCACCTAGTCCAGCAAGGCTTGACCGCGCGTGATATCATACGCAACTTCGTGAAAAATCGGATAAGCCCCCTGCGTGAAAGGGCACATCCAGCTTGGGAAGTCAAGTCCATGGCGGACAGCACCCTGGACTACAATAATGGTATGTCCTTTAATCAACAAAACATACATTTTTACTGACTAAAAAATGTTGTATTTGTTAACATGCTTGTTTGTGATACAGCTCTATCTTCGTCCGAGATCGAGAAACGGACAAACTACCTCCTTCGGGCGTACAATGCCACTGTGGAGGGAGCTAAGGGATCGCCTCGCCCCCAGAGCTTAATCAATGCCGACAACGATCTCAAGCAGGAGCGCCGAAAGGTATGACCTTTCCTAACAAGCTCTGTTGTAAACCATCCACTTGTCTTGTATTATCAAAAGCATTGGGAATAATACAGCTTATGGGGAAGTTTGCTGAGGCGATGCGTCCAAGCGAGGACGTTGGTCCTTCGGCGAGACCAACTGCGAAGAGGGTGAGGAGGACCCCTTCGAAGCATGAAGTGAAGGACCCTGCTCCCAAAAAATCCAAGAAGATCTTGGGAGGGGCTTCTTCACAAAAGAAAATCACAACCACAAAAAAGACTGCGGTAAGATATTCAGTACCCCCTGTAACCCCAAGTACGAGTGGAAATTACTTCTTCGTCGTACAAGGTGAAGGGAGCGAGGACGAGGAAGATGGCATTCCTCTAGTTCGCCGCAAGAGGAAAGCAATTGACCTTTTGGGAACAAGCATCCCAGAGAGGTCGGCTTCCCTTCAAATCGGTGAAGTCTTGTCTCTGACTGCAGGGACAGAGAAGGCTACAATGGACCCTGTGACCACGGACAATCAGGGTGAGGAAGACGAGATTCCTCTTATCCGCCGCAAAAGGACTTCTGCCAGTCCTTGGGCGGTGAGTACTCCACTCCTGATGACAGGAGTGGGGATGACTGAACAGGATCTCGCGACCACTACTGATCTCATGGTCGCGGACGAAGTTCTAGTGCCTGTGGTCCAGGAAGCTCCAGGACCAATGGCTTCATCTTTGCCAACAGAAGAGGTTACTCCGGTAAAGACCCTTACAATCTTGTTTTTCATCATTCCTCAGGTGTATTCTCATAAACTTGCATACACACAAGGAGAAAAGGACAATATCCTATTCAGGAAAAGGAAAACCAGGACAAATGACGACTGTCCTCTTTTTCCCGGGGAATCATCCTCGAAATCCCATAAATGGACAGGGTTTCGAGTAAGGTAAGAGTCTCTCCCGTTTAAACAGGGTCATATCGAAGCGATCAACTGAAGACATTCTAACCGATGATTCTCTTGTATGATTATGCTAGGCGCAGAGATGCAGCGCCATGCACCCCAGTGACCTCTACAGGTCTTGAGGCTCCTACTGCTGTGGAGGTCACGGGTGATCAAAGTCCCATCCCCACGGCCGAGGAAGTTTTTCATGCCATTGTAGAGGGGATGGCTACAGAAGTCCAATCACAGAGATTGGAATCTGAGACCCCAGCCATGGAGGAGGCTCAGCAGGAAAATTCAACTGCCGCTCCAGCTGGGGATAAGGCAAGTCTAGAGACTCAGCCTTTGACTGAATCGGACAACAGCTCATTTAGCGAGTATATTGAGGTATGTAGAACACCTCTTGTGATTTTTAAGTTCGCATTTGCATAGGAATATCCAGGCTCTGAAACTAATCTCCTTCCATGTCATAGAAACTAACTCGTGTGGCGACCAAGTCGATGGCTGTTGCGAAGCGTATCGAGGTCGCCCAACAGGAAACGAGTTGCCTGCAGCGGTAAGGAAGATGTCTCCTCATCTGCCTGAATTCCAGTCCCATTTTAACAATTGTCTCTTTTGTCACAGAGAAAATGCCTTTCTGATCAAGAGCCTCGCTGACCAGGAAAATCAGGAGGTCAGGGCAGTCGCCAAGATCTCTTGCTTGGAGAAAGAACTCCAACAGCTGCGATTGCAGCTCTCCTGTAAGTGCACTTCCGACCAGAAAGAATTAACTTATCATGCGAACTATTTGTGATGGTCTCTTATTACAGCACGAGAGGACCAAATAAGCCAACTCTTTCAAGAGAAGAAAGATCTCCAAGCGACCATTGAGTTGCAAAACTCGAGAGTTGATTCTGTCTGCAAGGAAAACGAGGGCTTGAACGCGACACTCTCAACCTGCAGCAGTGTTCAACAAGACATCTTCGAAAAGCTGAAGATGGTGGCCAATTTGCTAAAAGCTGATGTGGTCAAACCCAGAAGGACGACATTAGCCTTAGCGACTGGACCACACTGGTCGCAACCCAAGCTGAATCACTCCTCGAGTATCTTCCTGAAGATACAAGGCGTCAAACAGAGGCGATAAGGACAAAAGTGCAATCCGTGGCCTCCGCCATTCTCTGCAGACTTCGTCTTCACCATGGCCCAGATCTTGATCTAAATCCAATGGTGAGAGAAGCAGAGGTCGAGAGTGAAGATCAGCTTGAGGTTATAATGGAGGAAGTCAGGCCTCTAGTTGAAAATCTCTTGAAAGAACTTGGCTTATGATAAACCTTGTACCTGTACAGATGTAACTATACAATGCATATGTATGCCTCAATTTTTGAAAGAAAAGCACTTCTTTTTGTTTCATGTTGCGATCATATTCCCCTAGCCCCCTCCTGAGATTATGTATACTGAAGACTTAGTATTATAAGCGCAGGAAAAATATGGGTGTAACGACGACCAGGAATACCTAAGGAATACTGCGACTTTAGGTATTATCGTCCGACCAGACCGATAACCATTTTCAATACAACACCCGACCTTATTGCAAACCGATAGCCACTCTAATGACCAAGGACATGCCAGCAAGCCCCATGTGCGTTGAGAAACGGCTTATTGAGGGGTGTCTTGTCTGGAAGTGATCACAAGATCGGCCAGCGAATCTGATCAAGGTATTATAATGATACAATTATCGGCGACCAGCCCCCGAGCCAAACTCGTAACATATGGGCAAAAGGAATCATTATCACATGGAACAACTAAAAGTACTGATTTTGTTAAATCATGCTAATTGAAAAGGAAAAGGGTTGGGAAACTTACACGTAAAACTTGCGCAATTGGTCGATGTTCCATGTATTGAATAAGATTCTACCATTCTCCATTGCTAGCCGAGCCGATCCTGGTCGCGGCACTGAGACAACAGTGTAGGGGCCTTCCCATTGAGGGGAGAATTTATTGCAATTAGATTGGTTTTGTATTTTACGTAAAACCAGATCACCCACGTGAAGGCTACATGGCCGCACCCTTTTGTTATGGTATTTGTGCAAAGCTTGCAAATACACCGCGGACTTGACCAGAGCTCCATCACGCTTTTCTTCTTGGAGGATTAGATCTTGTAATCGTTGTCCGTTCTGATCAATTTGTTCGAATTGATCTGTTCGGACAGAACCAATACTAATTTCATGGGTAACACCGCCTCAGCTCCGTATACGCAGTGCCCACAGAACGGTATAGAGCTCATCTACCCAAGCCCCGAAGCACGTCTTAAGGCGATCAAAAACATGCTTTTTGATACCTTGCAATATTTTCCTGTTGGCACATTCAATGGCACCATTGCTCTGTGGATGAGCTACAGAAGCAAAGCACACATTGGTTCCAATATTGTCGCAATAGTCCAAAAAGAGACCGCTAGCGAATTGGGAACCATTATCAGTGAGACGACTTGGAACACCGAATCGAGTCACAATGTTCTTATGAAAGAACTTTTGTGCAGCGGCAGTAGTAACATTGCGTACCGGCTCAGCCTCAATCCACTTTGTAAACGTGTCAATAGCTACGAACAAGAACTTGTACCCATTGACCGCTTGTGGCATAGAACCAACAATATCCATCCCCCAAACCGCGAAAGGCCATGATAGAGGGATAGTATGTAGAGCATAGGCAGGCTGATGGACCTGTCTCACATGAAATTGACATTGAGGACATGTCTTGACCATATTTTTGGCATCATCAAGTGCCGAAGGCCAGTAAAATCCTTGTCAGAAAGCCTTCCCGACCAGTGTATGAAATGATGCGTGTGCACCACATACACCGTCATGAATTTCTTTCAAGAGGGATTTACCTTTCTCTTGGGACACAGCGCATGAATACTCCTTGAGTACCTTTTCTATACAAAACTCCTTCTATAAGTTTGTATAGACGCGCTTTTCGAACTAACCGATCGCTATCGGTTTCGTCCTCGGGCAAGGTCCCGTGTTCGAGATAGACCCTCAATAGATGGGTCCAATCTCGTTCTTGTCCGAGGTTGGTAACGCAGATTGTTATCGGATCATTCTCGGTCGTAGTCATGATCGAAGGATGTTCCAAGTGTTCAACGAACACTCCTGCTGGGGCGGATGTGCGTGAGGACCCAATTTTTGATAATTGGTCTGCGATAATGTTGTCCTTTCGCGGGATGTATTGGACTTCGAAATGACTGAAGTGTTTTTCCAATCTCCTCACTTCCCCCAGTTAATGAGCCATTGTCTCATCGGAGGTGCTGTACTCCTTGTTTACCTGGTTTACGACCAGCTGTGAGTCTCCCCTCACCACTAATCGATGGACTCCGAGGAATTTTGCTGCCCGGAGCCCTGCAATAAGACCTTCATACTCTGTTGCGTTGTTGGTCGCAACAAAGTGTAGTTGAATGACATACTTCAGTTGGTCACCTTGAGGCGTGACTAAGACTACTCCAACCCCCGAATGTTGAAAACTACGAGAGCCATCAAAATACATCGTCCAGTGATCGGGACATTGCAAATCTTCAGACCCCTGCACGGGTGGTTCAGGATTAGTCCATTCGACCACGAAGTTGGCCAGGATCTGAGATTTGACAGTGGTGCGAGGCGTGAAATGGAGGTCAAACGCTCCGAGTTCCACAGCCCATTTTGAGATCCGACAAGATTTCTCTAGATTCCGGACAATGTCCCCCAAAGGAAAAGATGAGGGGATTGTGATCCTATGTGCTTGGAAGTAATGTCTTAGCTTACGGGAAACCATCAGTAGTACGTAAAGTATTTTCTGAACCTCAGGGTATCGCTCCTTAGGACCATGAAGTACTTTGCTTACGTAGTAGACGGGTTTGTGCACACCTCTTTCTGCGATCAAGACAGCGCTAACCGCGTAAGGTGTGGCCGCCAAGTAAAGGAGTAATGGTTCCTCTTTATTAGGAGAAACCAAGACCGGCGGACTGGAAAAATATGCTTTGACCTCCTAAAATGCTTTCTCGGCCTCATCAGACCAAGTAAAATTATGGTGTTTGTGCAGAGCTTTGAAGAAAGGTAGTCCCTTTTCGCCCAGTCATGATATGAATCGGCTTAACGCCGCCATGCGACCTGCTAGGCGCTGAACATCTTTGATAGTCGAGGGAGACCTCATTTGCTCAATAGCCATGATCTTTTCGGGATTAACCCCGATTCCTCTGGAACAAACAAGAAAACCTAGAAGTTTTCCAGACGAAACCCCGAAAGAACATTTCTCCGTGTTTAATTTTATTCCAAATCGATTCAAATTATAGAAGGTTTCAGCAAGATCGTCTAAATGAGACGAACTTTTTAAGATTTTTACAACCAAGTCGTCTACATAAGCTTCAAGATTACACCCCATCTGGGAAAAAAAAGGTCTTTTGCATCAAGCGCTAGTACGTGGAACCGGCGTTCTTGAGACCAAACGGCATTCTGACGTAGCAGTAGGTGCCGAATGGTGTGATGAAGGCAGTCTTCTCTTCATCTTCTTCCGCCATGCTAATTTGATGATATCCTGAGTAAGCGTCCAGGAAACTCATCAGTTCGCAACCCACAATAGAATCGACCAGCTGGTCAATGCGGCGAAGGAGAAAATCATCCTTCGAACAGGTACTATTCAGGCTGGTGTAGTCGACGCACATGCGCCACTTGCCATTTGACTTGTGGACCATGACCTGATTTGCAAGCCATTCCGGATGATCGACTTCGCGAATAAATTCGGCCTTTTGGAGCTTATCTAACTCCTCTCGGATGGCTTCCTGCCAATTAATAGCAAAACGCCTGAGCTTTTGCTTTATTGGTCACTGTCCAGGTCGAATTGCTAACATGTGCTCAATTACTTCCCTTGGGACACCGGGCATGTCGGATGGTTTCCACGCAAACACATCTGCATTAGATCAGAGGAAAGTAATGAGCTCGAGTTCCTATTTGTCATCCAGGCCTGATCCAACCCGAATTGTCCTGGATGGATCATCTGGGTACAACAGAACCAATTTTAATGTTTCATCTGGTCGAGGAGCGGCTTTGATCGTATCAGTAGACATTGTGGCAATCTGAACTTCTCGGAGGGGAAGCTGATCTACATCTCCAGGGATAACCAATCACATGTCAATGCCACGTTGCGACTGTCTCGGACCGAAATAACGCCCTTGAGGCCAGGCAACTTACCGCACTGGTAAGCGTAGTGCGTAGCCATCATGAATTTAGCAAGAGTTGGCCTGCCAAAGATTGCGTTATAAGCCGAATCACAATCAATTACATCAAAGGTAACCAATTATGTTCGGAAGTTATCTGGTTCACCCAGCATGACCGGGAGCACCACCTATCCCAATGGCATCATAGAGGGACTAGGAATTATCCCATAAAACGGATGAATTATGGGTTTGATTTTCGAACGAGGAATTTGCATCTCGTCCAGTGCCTTGACCAATAAAATATCCAAGGACTACCTCCGTCGATTAGGACCCTTTCGACTCTCGCATTACTGATAATTGGGGTAATGACCAATGGCAGCCTCAATGGTCAAGTAAGCCCCATAGGGCAATCAGAGGGATCAAACGTCAAAGAAGTATCTGACCAGGGTATTGAGGTTCACCAAGGGGAGTCTCCGCTTGGTTCACTTCTCGATAAAAAGCTTTAAATTGCCGTTTAGAAACAAAAGAGGAGGAACCTCTGAAAATAACATTGACATGATTACGAGGTACCTGGTAGGCCATCTCTTCGTCCCCGCTGGCGTCTCTGAGCCCTCAAGTCTGTTCTTTTGGTGGCAAAGTCGGCATTGGTCCGATCCCCTGGTAGAAGTCATCCAACTGTTTCAACCAACTCCGGCACTTCTTGAGGTCGTGGCCTGCAGAATTGTGGAGTGGACACCACCTCTTGCCTTCCTGCGGGTTAGTCGACTTCTCTGGTTGGTCGGCACTGCGACCACCAGAAGCATTTTTATTTTTAAACGAAGATTTGTTACCTTTGGTCGACGGAGGTTTTTCTGCGACTGCGACCACTCGGTACTGTCCAGTTCGACTCCTTTTTGATTTCTTTGACTTCCCGCCTGATGAAGATTCCGGCTTCTTGTTCGAATCCTCTCTCTTTACGTCCTTGAGACCTGGTTAAGGCGGTAAGTTTCCTTTGTCCACCATCCGATTCCACTCAACGGCCTCGGTCGCGTCGGAATATCAATCAGCCATATCAAAAAGATCAGCTACTGATCGAGGGGGGTGGATGAGTAAATCCTCAGTAAACCTCTGATATCGAACGGTATGTTTAAACGCCCTGATAACAGAATTATCAGATATGTTCGGGATGGTATTCCTCACCCTGACGAATCTTTTGACAACCTGACGAAGAGTTTTGGTCGATGTTTGTCGTAGTCGATGGAGGTCATCCTCTTTTCCCGGCTTCTGATAACAATTCTGGAAATTGTTGAGGATGGCATCGCACAACATTTCTAGTTATATATCGAACCCTCGGGCTGATTGAACAGCCAGGTTCTTGCCGGTCCCTCGAGGACTATAGGTAAATGTTGGCCATGACCCGGTCATCGCCACCTGCTGCTTGTATAGTAGTGATGTAAATTTGAAGGAACTCGATGGATTCTGAGTTCAGTCAAATCTTTCAATGGCCCCTGGTTTAAACTGTCGGGGGAAATCTCCGCGGGACTAAGTCCGGGAAAGTTATGTCACGGTGGCCCGAGGATCCGGCCCCCGGGGCCTCCCCGGGCGCCGCCTTTTGGCTCCCGGGACGCGGCCTCTGGTGCCCTCCCGGGCGCCGCCATTTGCCCGGGGACGCGGCCTCCGAGGCCTCCCCGGGCGCCGCCTTTTGGCTCCCGGGACATGGCCTCCGGTGCCCTCCCGGGCGCCGCCATTTACCCGGGGACGCGTCCCGGAGGGCTCCCCGGGCACGGGCAACGAGCCTCATGTCCCGGAGGTCGCAGAGATCACCCGGACTCCGTCTTGGATGGACCCCCTCATCTCCTTCATCAAGGGGGAGGGGGACCCTCCTAGTGAGACCGAGGCTAAACGACTCCAGGCTAAAGCCCGGGCATATCTCCTGCTGGAGGGGAGGCTCTACAAGCGGGGGGCTTCCGCCCTCCTGCGCTGCCTCCCCCGGCCGGAGGGACTTCAACTTCTCGAAGACATCCACGCGGGGAGCTGTGGTTCTCACCTAGCCCCGCGTGCCATCGCAGCCAAGGCCCTCCAGCAGGGCTTCTACTAGCCCACGGTCATGCGCGACGCGCGAGACCTCGTCTCCGCGTGCGAGGCATGCCAGAAGATGGCCAAGGGCTCAAACCTCCCCCCTATAGCGCTGCAGACGATCCCCATCACTTGGCCCTTTGTGCGCTGGGGGATGGACCTCTTAGGGCCCTTCCCCCCAGCGCCCGGGGGGTACAAGTATGCGGTAGTCACAGTCGACTATTTTACAAAGTGGGTTGAGGCGGAGCCTTTGGCCAGCATCACGTCCCGGGCCGTTCAGCGGTTTTTCTGGAAAAACGTCGTATGTCGTTTTGGTGTCCCCCGGGAAATCACCGTGGACAACGGGACCCAATTCGACTCGGCTTATTTTCGAGAATTCTGCGAAGGCCTGGGGCTCGTCATCCACTTCGCCTCGGTGGCCCATCCCCGGAGCAATGGGGCTGTCGAGAAGGTCAACGGCGTGATCCTACAGGGGTTACGCCGGAGACTCGAGAAAACCGCTTCTAAGTGGGATGCATGGGCAGAGGAGCTCCCTAGCATCCTCTACTCCATGCGCACGACCCCGTCCCAGGCGACGGGGCGTACTCCCTTCTCCCTGGTCTACGGGGCGGAGGCGGTCCTCCCCCCAGAGATTGGCTTCCGGTCACTGCGGGTTGAGCTCCTGGAAGGAGCTACGCCCTCAGCGTACCAGGCCAACGACGCCAACCAGCGTCTGGAGATCGACCTCGTGGAGGAGAGACGCGACCGAGCGCTCCTCCGCCACGCCATCTACGAGCAAGAAATGGCTCGCGCGTACAATCAGCGCGTGCGCGAGAGAGCTTTCCGCCTTGGGGACCTTGTCCTCAAGCGCGTGACGGACCCCCAGGCCCAGGGTAAGCTCTCCCCCAAGTGGGAGGGCCCCTACAGGATCTCCGCGGTCCTGGGCTCGGGGGCCTACAAGCTCTCCAACCTTCAAGAGTAGGAGCTGAAGCACACGTGGAACTTGCGTTTACTTCGCAAGTTCTATGTTTAGCCTTACGGGCCTGTCCCCTCCCCCGAAGCGTTCACGCCAGAGGGGGAGGAGGGACGCTGTATTTTCCTCCCCTTTCGCGGCTTCACAGGGGGAGGCCCTGTACTTCATTTTATTAGCAATACATAGGTCTTGCTTTTTAAACTCTCATTGCAAGTCTCTCTCATTGCCGCCCCTAGCGGCGATGCCCTCCCCGCGAGGATGCCCTCCCCGCGAGGAAGTGGGCCAGCCCAACAAGTCCCTACAACGGGAGTCTCCACTCCCGTAGGGCGGCTTACGATCAGCCCTCGTGGACTGAGGGTGTAAGCGGCAACCCGGTCACAGTGGCCGTGGTAACGAGTCACTTTGGGAGACTAGTCCCCTGCCCAAACACTCAAGCCCCGTCTTCGGGCACTTCCTCCTCCGGGAGTCGACGTTATTCCCGGCTCCCCGTTTTCACGGCGACCGGAAGATCGGCCCCTTGCGGCTTGATTGGATCTATCTTCCTCCTCCGGGAGTCGACGTTATCCCCGGCTCCCCGTTTTCACGGCGACCGGATGAATGCCTCCCTGAGACCCTATTCCCGGCTCCCCGTTCTCACGGTGACCGGACGATTGTCTCTCGGAGAAGTCACGGATTTCTCGAGCATTTTCTTCCCCAAAGACCCTATTCCCGGCTCCCCGTCCTCACGGCGACCGGATGAATGTCACCTAGGAAGCTCGCCTCCGGAAATCTCATCAGGTTCTCTCGGACATTCCTTCCACATGAGGCCTTATCCCCGGCTCCCCATTCTCACGGCAACCGGACGATTATCTCCCGGAAGGTCTTCTCCTTGAAAACCTCGCTTTAAAATTTTCAAACTTAGAAAATTTCCTATGCTACAGGTGACTTCCTTCCCGGGGGCCTCGTTACCCCCACAGCGCGCGGAGCTATTCTCCGGCCCGCTGTGGGCGGGGGGGATGAGGAACCCCCGGGTGTCGACCGCACCACCCACGAGGAAACTTAGCTCATCCTTGTTAAGATGAGTCGTCCAGACCATCCAAGAGGCAAGAAAATAAAGAGGCAATGAAAGGAAACAACAACACAACGCTTTATTGATTAGCAAACCCGGAGGACATCTTCCCCCTCCGGTGGGCTTCGGAAACGATACAACCCAGGTTCTAACCCGGGGGATTCTCTAAGCCCTAAGGCTCCTACGCCTAATACTCCCGGAGGCTCTCCGCTAGCTCCCGGGTCAAGTCCCGGTACAACGCCCGCACGCGGCGCCGAGCGTCCCGGAGCACATCCTTAGGCCAGAACTCGTATCCCGCCGGTGGAAGTATCCGGAGAGGAGGGATCATCCGGAGCCCCGGTCGCGGAGGGGACAATTCGGCACGATGATTATCGAAGTTTTCCAAGTGCCACTCCAGACGCCACCTCAACCGGATCGGCTCCCGGACACTATCCTCGCCGCGATTCCCGGAGATAAGGCTTAGCAAAATTAAAGCCGCTTGGGCGTCCCCCGGGGAGCCCCTCCCGGACCTTCGCCCGGGAGCAACCTCCCGGGAACCCTGGTAACAGTAAGTTCAATTCAAAGACTTAGAAAAAATTCTAACTTCATTGCATTCAAAATTTTTATGTACAAGTGCCCGGGGCTTCTTCTAAGAAGCTACCGCAATCAAAAAGTCCTAAAACAAAAAAGGGCCCTAGCTAAGACCCGGGGGGAGGCTCATACATGTTCATTGGCGTCCTCCCCCCGGGGGGCTTCCTCCAAGGCCGGGCCTGCGGCGTCTCCCGCCGGAGGCGCCGGAGCCGGGAACCACACCCGGATGATCCGGTCGTAGAACCCTCCGGCGAGCTGCTCGACCTCCCGGCGCGAAGGCTCGAAGGAGTTCGGGATGCTTCGGGGGATGCGGCCCCCGATCGCCCGGGCGCCGACCCCCCGGAACTCGACGAGCCCCGCAGCGGCCGCGACGACGGGGATAGCCCGACCCCGCGCTCGAACATCGGCAGCCTCCGGGATGGCGGAGACCTGTGCGTTGAGGAAACGCACAGCCTCCGCGAGGGTCACCGGCGGCACCATCCCTGCTCCCGGAACCGAGGCTTACGCCAAGGCCCTCGAGGGCCGTCCGGACGGAGCGGCCCTCGTCCGCCACAGCCCGGACGCTTGAGCTCTCGAGCTCACGGAGCGCCTCCTCCCTCGCCTTGGCCTCCTCCCGGAGGCGAGCGTTGATGGCCTCGGAAATATGAACCTGGGCCCGGGCCCGGGTCAATTCTGCGAGGGCTTCGTCACGTTCCCGGAGGGCCTCCTCGCGCTGCCCTACAGAGGCCGCGGCCCGGCCCTCCACCTCCTTAAGTAGCCGGGCGACCTGCTGCTCAAGGCCCCAGGTAACAGCTGCCACCTACGAAATATATAGAGTTAGAAAAATCTCGAAGTGCAGGAAATAAATGAAGACGTCATCGACTCGGGTTACCTGGGCCCCGAGGGACTGAAGCCCCTCGAAACGCTCATGGAGCGTCCCTCCCGCGACGAACGCCTACACCTTTCGGGTATGCAGGCCCTCAGAGTAGCGGGCGACCTCCCTTGCGGGGAGCAAACGGGTCTCCCGCCCGGCACCGCCGGCGCGGCCGACGGGGGGTCCCCGGACCTCAAGGTTCGGTAACGCGGCCGGTGTCTTCGTCGACGAGGTAGTGCCCCCCGAAGACAGTAGCCGAGGAGCTCTCGGCGGGAGCCTCCGCCCGGGGGGGAACCATCAGGCCTTTCCCTGCCCCGGGCCGGAAGGTCCTCGGGGCCCCCTCCTCCGGAGGAGCCTCGTAGACCGAGGGGCTCCCCCCCTCCAAAGAAGCCAGGAAGGGGCGGGAGGAGCTCCACCGTGAGCGGCGACGGGGCGTAGTTCGCCGAGTCGGACTCCGCCCCGCCCACGGTCGCCTCCTTCCCCCGCGCCTCGACGGGGCCCTTCGGGGGAGGAGGTGTTGCTTCCTTCCGGGACAGTGCCCGGGCACGTTCGCGCCCGGGGGTCTCATCCCGAGGCTTCGCCGGTGTCACCGCCGGCGTCGTCGATGGGCCGGGGGTCTTTTGAACCCGGGCCTTCTTGGGCTCCGAGCCCCCGGCCGCCTCCTTCCCGCATTTGTGCGACCCGGGGGTGGGGAGAGGCTTCCTCTCCGGCAGCTTTAGCCCGAAGGCCACCGCTACCAAGTTCTTGGGGGGGCCCTCGCCCACGGCGCGCACGACGTGCTCGTGCTCATCGGCGAAGTACCTCCCCAAGAGGTTCTCCGCCTTCTCCCGCGCCGCCGGGTACGGCCGGACTGCAAGAGGTAAAGAGTTAGTCAATTTCTTAAAAATTTGTAAGTACAATGCAGCGGGTTCCCGGAGCTTACGTCGCGTCACCGGCTTCACCGAGGGCCGCTGCTCGGGGCCCATGCCGATCCCCCTCTTCCCGCCGGTGAAGGGGGAGATCCGGAGGAGAGCCATCTCCTCAGCTGCGTCCCGCATCGAGCGGGTCTTCTTGGAGAGGATCACCTTGCCGAGGAGCTCGTACTCCTCGTCCGTCCACACCGGCGGCTTTGGTGCGGACGACAGGCTGTAGGTGGGGGCCTCCGGGGCGTACGCCACCGCGTCGTCCTGGACCCGGAGGTAGAACCACCTCCGGACCCAATCCCCCCAGTGGTCCCAGGAGGCCGCCGCCGGGTAGTCGATTACCCGGGCCGGCAACATCTGGACCATCACCGAACCGAAGGGGGACTTGGGGCCCCCCTTCACCAGGTGGGAGGTCCGCGACGCCGGTTCATAAAAGTACCGGAAGGCGCGAAGGTCGGGCTCCCGCCCGGTCGCTGTCTCGTAGAGCCAAATGAAGAGGCTCATCCGGACGAGCGCGTTCGGGGTGAGGTGGTTGAGAGCCACCCCGTACTCCTTGAGAAACTCCCGGAGCATGGGATGCACCGGGAGCTGGAGCCCCGCCTCCAGGAAGGCCTCGAAGGCCACGACCTCTCCGGGCCTGGGGCGGGGGGCTCTGTCCTTCTTCACGGGGACTCGAATGTCCCCGTCCGCGACGATGCCTCTTTCGGCCAAGGACTCGGCGTCCTCGGCCGTGAACTCCGATGCCCAGAGGAAATCCGAGGGGATTTCCTCCGGGGGCACTTCCGTGATCTTCGCTCGACCCTTGGGTGCCATGAGGTTAGTTTTCTTTTTTGGTGGCTAACTTTGCAGGAGGCTACTACTAGAAACTCCCGGACGCCCGCTACCGGAAAGGGCTAACGGAAAGGGCTACCGGAAAGAGCTACCGGGAGAGGGCTACCGGGAGAGCAAAAATCGTTGAGGCTGAAAATTTGGAATGAGCTTCCGGGCCCCCCAAGGTCCTATTTATAGGGGCGGGCCGTGGTCTAGATGCACGCCACGTGGCACCCGCGGATCAATCTGAACCGTAGAAGTTCAAACCATGCGCGGGAAACGAAGGGACGGGCGCGTGAATCGAGGCGCCGGTTCGAAACACGCGCGCATTTATGGCGAAACGGCGCGGCTTTAAGCGTGGGGCACGGAAATCGAAGCGTCGCGGCTCCGGTGACTTGGCCCGGAGATCTTCCCGGTGACCTGAACCATACCCACCGGGGACTCGAGCATCGTCCTCAGCGTGCATGGGGGGCTGCTGTCGAGGGAAATCTCCGCGGGACTAAGTCCGGGTAAGTTATGTCACGGTGGCCCGAGGATCCGGCCCCCGGGGCCTCCCCGGGCGCCGCCTTTTGGCTCCCGGGACGCGGCCTTTGGTGCCATCCCGGGCGCCGCCATTTGCCCGGGGACGCGGCCTCCGAGGCCTCCCCTGGCGCCGCCTTTTGGCTCCCAGGACGTGGCCTCCGGTGCCCTCCCGGGCGCCGCCGTTTACCCGGGGACGTGGCCTCCGGGGCCTCCCCGGGCGCCGCCTTTTGGCTCCCGGGACGTGGCCTCCGGTGCTGTCCCGGGCGCCGCCATTTGCCCGGGGACGTGGCCTCCGGGGCCTCCCCGGGCGCCGCCTTTTGGCTCCCGGGACGTGGCCTCCGGTGCCGTCCCGGGCGCCGCCATTTGCCCGGGGACGTGGCCTCCGGGGCCTCCCCGGGCGCCGCCTTTTGGCTCCCAGGACGTGGCCTCCGGTGCCGTCCCGGGCGCCGCCATTTGCCCGGGGACGTGGCCTCCGGCGCTGTCCCGGGCCTCATCGCCCTCCTAAAGGTAAAGTCTTGAACTGTTTATCACGTGCAGGTCACGCGAGGGGCGCCTCGGGAACTAGCGACCACCTGTCAAGCATCCAAGGCATTTGACCGGGAGAAGGACGGTCCTACCCTTCAATCCGACAGTGGCTTCTGGGGTAGTTTAGGTTTTTTGCTGCTTTTTGGGGCTATAAATAGCCCTTGTACCCCTCTATTGTGAGGGATGGGTTCTTTTATTGGAATAGCTAAACTCACAGGCGTGCTCCGGAAGCCTCTCCCCCGGAGAGAGCCTCCCCAGCCGACTCCGGTCGGGAGCGCGTCGACAGGACTAGGGCCCCCACCGGGACCCGAACCTGTATAAACCCGTGTGTCATTCTTTGTGCTTGTCCGGCGGGGGAGGACCGGTCATCCGGTCAACCCGCGCCGCGTAATCTTCGCTAGGATCACTCTCAAAACCTGCCGGGGTATTCGCAATACCACGACATAAACTTATCTGGCCAAACGACAGCACGAAGGCAGGGCGAGAAAGCTTTACAACCGGCATAAGGACCATGGATGGATCTGCGACTCTCGACTTGATCTCGGGCGACCTCACGCGAAGGAGATACCACACGTGGCCTCAGGCGAGAATGGACAGGAATTTGTTCCCAATCACGAGAATTCCCCGCCCGTCTGGCTTTGTCATGCCAAGACGGCACTAGTGGTGGATGATTCCATCTACCAGAACTAGAGTTAGAGTATTCTCTTTCATGGGAACGCATCGCCGATCGGGAAGAGGCTGTAGGGGTCACCTCGGATGCGACCTCGTCTAACCTTTCCGCCACGATCCTGGTGAAAGCTGGTTTTTGTGCATCTATGAAGGTAGGAGGAAAATTACGCAGGACCTCTGCGATGGATTGAAGCCGGCCATGCGTGCTCCTCCTGGGTGCGCCAGGTGTCACCATCTCCTCGTCCGCCGGTAACTGTCCCGGGGGTAAAGAAGGTGTCTGGTCGCATCTGCGACCATGTAGACGACGGGAGGAACTAGGAGCAACGTCGTAACGAGCTTGCACATTTTGAAGAGCCTCTAGGGCTGTTCTGCGGAGCTCATTATCTTTCTTCTCACGATCTTGATCCTGCTTTTGTCTGCATTCTTGTTCTTCTTTCTGCTTGCGCTCCTGTTCTTCCCTGGCGATCCGCTGATCGGGCATTTCTTCCGATAAGGCAGCGAATTGCCTAGGGAACGAGGTCGCCGATGGAGAGAACATCTCTATTTGTTCCGAGTCGGACTCGAAATCAAAGAGATAGTAAAAGTTATCCGGATCAAACCTCCTCGGACTGAATTCCTGGTCAACATTGCCTTTGCCCTCGGCGGGGTCATGCGATGGGCCGGATTCAACCTATAACACAGTAGAAACAACATTGGGTTCCGGTCCTGCGTTGGTTGTCTCCTGGTCGATAGACATGACTTGAGTGGTTGAATCGACCTCTGGGACGTCTTCGCCTCCGGTTTCCTCCATTGGAACAGGATCACTAGGTGAAGGCATCTGTATGTGGGCATAATCCTCGAGATCAAAGTCATTCTTGGATTCATGTGCCCCAGACATGGCTCACCGAACCTCTGGATAGAAAAAGAACGCCATGAGAAAGACCCCACGATGGGCGCCAGCTCTCGACGATTCAGACTCGGGATCCTTAGTCGAACTTATGTAGAATTTCTGAGTTGTGAGGCCTTTCAAGGTGTCCCTCCAGAAAGGGATGATGAGCAACGTCAGTTGGGGCACAGAGAGATTTATACAGGTTCGGGCCCTCGATGGTGGGAGTAATAGCCCTACGTCCTGTTGTGATTTCACTATGTATGGAAAAAGGTTTACAAGGTTGGAGAAAAGATCATCACAGGTGAAGATCTTTTCTGTGTTGATTGTCTAAGAAACAACTAAACTAACTTATGAAAGCTTGTCCTTGATCTGTCGTCGTCTTCTTGTATATCCTCGTCTTATACATTTGCTCACCCTTTTATACTGGTCGAAGGGGCGCCAATGCACAACGTTTGTGAACGGTTGTAGAAATGCAGTTTTGGTAACCGCACTTAACTCCCATGCAGGTTTAACACGTGCAATCAAGGGATAACTGTAACACCCCTGTTTTTGCCAAACCCTAAAATATCCAAAATCCACATCTTGACCCCAAACCCTAATCTGCTTCAGCCATTCCCTTCTAAATGTTGTTCAGAACATTTTTCCCTTCTGGATCATCTTCAAAATCCCATCCTAAAACTGAGTTTCGACCCTTGCCATCTCAGAACCCTAATTACCCCAATTTTACCCTAAACTGCTTTTCCCCAATTTTGTCGAAACCCTTCAGATCTTGCCCGATCTTACCAAACTTTGGCCAGATAAGTTCTAATAATTTTATGCAACTTATCTGCGAAATCAGATTTCAGATCGGACCCTCAAATCTCCAAATTTGCAATCAGGCCCAAGTTCTGTTCACATTTTCCTCACAGAACAGTCCCTGGAGCAAGTTTCAAAATTGCAGAACGGCCCAAGTATTCTTTTCAGGTCCATTCGACCAGCGCCTGGTCGTTGCCTTCGACCAGTGCGTTTTCGCCGGAGCTGCGCCGCGTTCTCGCCGCGTTTGCTCGCCGCCAGCCACCGCCTCTCGTCGCCTGTGTTGTGAACAGCTGAGCCACCCCTCGCGCACGTGCTAGCCACCGTAGCATCACCTTGCCCAGCGGATAAACGGCCGCGCTCCAGAGCTTTGTTTTCGCGCGCACTCCCGTTGCCGTGGCATTTGCATGGCACTACGTGTCGTTGCCGGAGCTGTGCTGCTGCCTCCGCATCTGCGCCGTCCCAGGCGAAGTTCCAAGGCGTCCTGACATCGCTAGCAAAGCTGCAGCACCGCCTGAAGCAAATCACGTCGCCGTCACCGTCGTTGCGCCTGCGCCCGACAAGTTTCTCCCCGGCGCAAGCAACCGTTGTCGTTTTATCCCTCGCAAACTCCGCCCCAGGACCTATTTAAACCCTCCAGTGCTGTGCTTAAGCCTCATCTCAAGACTTAGCCATTTTTCCAGAGCTCTCGCCGTTTTCACCTTCTTCTCCGGCGAGCCAGCAAGTGAGCTCACGGTGCCAGCCCAGCTCACTGCACAATTCTTCAATCCAAAGCCACCAATAAGTTCCTCTCTTCTCCCTCTCTGTGTCATAGCGCCCAATTGCACCAGATCGATCCCCATCACCGGTGATCGCCGGATTCCCGATTCTCCCTATTTCTGCAATGCTGTTCGTTTCATCCCAAATTGGCTTCCCCTTTAGTAGAGTTTCTTGATCAGTAGACCCCATCTAGCAAGCCTGTGCGCTCAGATTTCACAATTGAGCTGGATTCGTAGTTCTTCCGTTCTAGCTCGCCGCCGATAATCTGGCTCCCGTCGCCAGGCCGTACCAGCTATTCCCCAGCCAAATTGACTTAGCCATTAGCTTCCACACTCCACCCTTTCACTCTCTGAGCAAGCAATCGAGTTCAAATGCTTTGTATCAGAAATCCCCAATCTCCAGTGTCGTCTTCTCCAGCGCCGGTCGCCAGAATTCTTTCCCGTCCGATCTAGCTCCTGAAACCTTGTCCCTTAGCTTTGCCTCAGCTCCCTGAGCAATTCTTTCCACTAGCTCGACACCTGGATCTGCCTATATTGTGAGTTATGCCTTTGCCAAATCTTTGTCCAGAGCTGTGCCTGTGTCGTGTCGCCACCGCAGTTCATCACCTGATTTGGCCGCTCTCCAGTCACTTTCTGTCCTTGAGCCTGTTGAGTGATTTGTTTCTGTTAGTAATGCCTACCTCCCAGACAAAGTGGTGCATCAATTGGAGCCCTAAATCAAAAGTTGTGCCGTGCCCTAGTTTCTGGCCATGTCCAGCACTATGTGAGTGCATGTCAACCACTGGCATTGACCTTGTTCAGCCCCTTCTGGTTGAGCAATTGAAATGCCACCTTGTCTTGTAGATTCTTGGAGTCAAGATCTACAACTTTCTCTACTATCACTTCTCCAGAAAACCATCCTAAGATCAGTTTGAAGCTATGCCAAGCCATGAACCGAATGTCGACCCTTCGACGACCAATCCTTTTTAGCCGTTTCTTCGACCAGAGCCCTTGTGATCTTGCCCTAACCTTTTCCCCTACATGCATGACTTATTTACTTAATATTTTCTATGGAAACTATTTTCTGTATGCTTATGGTATGTGTTTGTGTGCTGTTTGATTGCCGCAGAGTCAGAAGCTGAAGGAGCAGAGGAAGTCTTTGAAGATCCGTCTGAGTACTTAGACCCAGCATTGCAAGGCAAGCCTCATTCCCTTGATCATGTCTCACCCAATATTTTCATATGAAGTATATTCACTGTTTCTTACTATGCATGCTTATTTGAGATACAAGTTATGTTTGAATGACATGAGTAGATATTACCTAATGGATCATGAAACCCCTTTTGTTATTGAACCTTCATATATATGCTTTTGTCACCCTAGGACTCATATACTGAATATCCACATTAAACTTGAAATGGTCAAATGTATGAGAAGTTACATGAAAACCGTTTTGTCAAGAAAACTGATAAAAAGGATCAGTAGTGAGGATTGGATTGTATGGAGAGGGTGCGGTGCGCACCAGGGAATGTGAATGCTCCTCACTATTGGTTCATAAGGACAAGAACCTTGTGCTGTGTCTCTATGCGAATTGTAAACGTACCAACCACTTGCCTGGTATGGGACAGGCACAACTTAGTAGCTTTTTGGTATTAGCAGTTCCCTGCATGGTTTGTCGATCGGGTTTCTCGCGTGGAAACTGGTGGGCCACAGTTCGGCCATGAGTAATGTAAGTTCAGAAAAACAATGAGAGGAAAAGGTGGAAAGAAGGAAGGCGCCCTAGACCTGATTAAGCCGTGAGCGGTTGTAATCTTGAACGGTCATATGTCTTGCGTGGACACAGACCAAGGCTATGTGTCCTGCGGGAACATAGACCAGATGCTAGGAAGTAAGGCAGTGGGGAAGACCCACAACGGTACTTGAGACTTAATGGTCTATTTACCAGGCGGGGATACTGTTAATACTGAACTGCAAAAGCGTTGTGTGATCTCGGCCTTGTCACATGTGTGAAAGTCACATGGAGCTGATCTGACTTGTAAGCCGAGTTAACCAGTGGATTTAAAAAGAGGTACACCTTTGCAAAGTGTAAAAGAAGTATCAGATACTCTGTACTCCTAGGTTCAGGAGTCTTTTCGTAGTGGATGTTATCCATGGGCTATAGCACAAGTAATGTTTGGAATGTTTTCATAATATTGTTAACAAAGTAGTGACTCATGGGAGACCACTACATCTAATGTTTTATTGAAAACCTGTTTGATGTTTAAAGTATCATTTTCAAGACAAAGTACAGTTTTACTGAACAAATGACTTGGAAATCTATATATCTCCATCCATATGAAACTAAAACCCCGGAATCATATGTTTCACCCTCATGTAAGTACAATTGCATTAATCCCCGGAATGAGTGTTGCTGAGCACCAAGTGCTCACCCTTGCATTTATATCCAACTGTAGAAGAGGGATTCGAAGATCCCGATTCTTTCGGTTATGAATACTCAGCGGAAGATGGAAGTGCCCTGGACGAGCCCACATTCTAGAAGGATCATGCACCAAGTCAAGTCAGATGTGGGAAAAGCCCCTCCAACCCCGCTGCTGATTGAAGTCAAGCTGTTTGTCGTCGCTTTGTGCTTTATGTTGTGTGTTCGGTACTTGGATACCGATTCTTGTCCTGATAAACTGACTATTTTCTTAGCAACTTTACTTAGCGCCATTCTCGGTGCTTTGGCTATGTAATATTGGCCCATGTTGGCCTGATACTTGTTTAATTATTATGCTATGCTAGTGTGGTTTGGAGCTCATGTGACATCATGCTGTGTGTAACCTACCTGGGCGGTTACCAAGGTGATCCTCAAATGGGGGTCTCACAATAACTGCACATGTTAACCTCCTAGCAGTTCTCTTCATACGTGGAGGAATCATCACGATCCTAGGGATATACCTGTTGCAGAGTTAAGCAATCCCGAGTTACTCTGGTCGAGAATAGTCAATGACCTTCTGACCGCGCATTGTCTGCGGCCTCCTGATCGCGCAAAGCCTGCGAACATAAATTATTTTTCTGTCCGCGCTTCTCAGGTCATCTGAGACCATAAAAGCAGACCGTCAGACACTCATCTGGTTCGAATCCGTCTTGAACCAAATATGTATTACTTCGAACTAGCTCAGGTAACAATCCTCATCACTATTGATTTGTGAAGACGACTCTCACGATCCGACTACCAACCGTACACGACTGATATATCCTGACAATCGCTGAACCAACTTCGGATTTTTATCGACCGAACTAGAGGCACGATCGACCTGATCATGAAGATCTATTCCTGCAAGCAATCAGATAAACAAGCAATCTCAAATTGCAAATATAGATTGAATCACGAAAGAGAGTTGGGGTTCCGAATACAAATATTGATGTTGATCTAGCCGACCAAGAAGAATATCTCAATAGCTTCACGAAGGAAAGACTATGACTAAACAAAACCCCCAGAATCCTAATGGTTCGGCCAAATTAATTATATAGAGGAGGTAAAAAAGGTCGGTGACCAGGTAAGGAAACCTGAAACCGACATGGACTCTTTCCCTACTCGGACTCTAACTCGATACATGGGCCTTGATCCAACCAAAAAGGTAACGCAGCACCGACTAGGCCCAATCAGAATCTAATTGAAACTTGTTTTGTCAATTTCTGGTGATCCAGAAGGAATTTGGACGTGGGGCTAGATCCATTGGAAAGATCTCGTCGTGGGCTTCTCCTTGGAATATAAGAACATCCCAATCAGACTTCGTATGAGGGAGTTATGGTCATTTGAAGATAGGCTACTCATCGATGGCCGAATCGGACTCCAACTCGAATCCATCCCGGACTCCAACTCGACTTAGGCTCCTTGCTGGTCCTTGCGTCCTTGCTGGTCCTCTCCATGGTTCCTAAGCACAATATTATCACTATTAGGTAGTAAACCATTCTCAAAACCATATATATATAAACTTAGGAACGAATTCACCTGGTAATACAACAATCGGACTTTGCTGCGCGTTATTGGTCCTTGTGTAACAAGCGAAGGATTATGGTTGGTGCGTGTATCCGAAGAAGTGATGTCCTCATCAACCTGCTCCATAGATTGGTTAATTTGGCATTCATGGCCGCAATGGCCTTGTATGCCGCACAACTCAAATAATGGTGCAATGACATTAACAAAAGATTTAACAAGTAATCCAAGAATAGCTAATTTATCATTGAGAAGAGCTACCTACTCAACTAATTTAACAATTACACTTACATCCACGTTGTTGGTCAAAGTCCTCTGAGCAGCTCGTTCAGTTCCCCATTGTGTGTAGTTTTGAGTTATACCTTCGATTAGTTCATATGCTTCATCTACACTTTTGTTCATTAGTGCGACACCAACTGCGGCGTCTACAACCATCCGCACATTGTAGTTCAGCCCACTATAGGACGTCTAAACCACAAGCCACTATTCTAGTCCGTGATGCAGACATTTGATCAACAAGTCCTTGTATCGTTCCCAAGTATCGTAAAGCGATTCTCCTACCTACTAAGAAAAAAGACGCAATATGGTTGCAAATATAAACAGTTTTAGCAGGAGGGAAAACCTTACTAAGGAAAGCGTGTGAGAATTTGTCCCATGTGGTAATCGACACAGGAGGAAGAGTGTACAACCATACCCTCGCCTTCTCCCGCAGCGATAAAGGAAAAGGCCTCAAGCGAAATGCGTCCTATGTTACTCCATGAAGCTTGAAAGTGTCACAATGCTCAAGAAACATATGCAAATGCATAGATGGATCTTCAGTGGGGAGACCACTGAATTGATTTTGTTGTACCAAGTTTAAAAGTGCAAATTTGATTTCAAAATTGCTCAATTCAATTGCTGGTCTAAGAATACCTAACTACAACCCCATGGTGAGCGGGATTGAATAATCCTTCACTCTCTTTTGGTCCTCCATTATTGGGTGTTTGTTGTTCGCTGCAATGGTTTGTCTAAAATTCTCCTCCAATCTTACCTGTATTGTCTCGTACCAAAGTTGATGTGCAGATTTGACTGATTCATCCAAGCTATCCAAGGTGCACTACCTTCCTGAAAGGTTAGCGGTGCACAAAAAGAAGAAAAGAAAAAGAAGAAAGATTGAGAAGTGATATTGACTTTTATCAGCAAAAAGTTGACCTAAAAGATGAATTACCGTTGTTCCCCGGCAACGGCGCCAAAAACTTTGATCACGCCCAAGAGGGACGCGGTTGAGTAATATCATAAGTGAATGGTTGAACATTGCTTGAGGGTCGAAATACACGAGGAACAAGCATATTCGTTTCTTAGGTTAAAAGATTGCCGAAAGTCTAAGCGAATTAGGGGTTTATTTATCTACTACTAAGTTCTATCACTAAAAGCTATCAATGTAAGGTTTAAAAGTAGTAGAAGAGTAAGTATGAAAATTAGGGTTTAGAATCAAGAGAGAAAACCTAGGGTTTCAGGAATTCCATAACCATCAGATGTAATTCTAACCAAGATCTGAGAATTGCAAATCTGTTTCAAGTGCTTTTCAAGACTATGTAAGTTGCTTTTACGGTCGTTGGTACAACGGTCAGAGAATCGCTTCCACAGTTAAGTCTGGTGAGAGCCTCTCGCTTGTTCAAGGTTCTATGTCAAGGTGCGAAAGGACTCCAGAACTTTCCTAAATTCTTGTTTAGGCTCAACTGTTATGCATGTTGCCAAGGCGAGAATTTATGGTTTAAAAGGAAGAAAACGTGAGAAACTAAGTCGCAAAACCTGAAAGTGAGACCGAGGAAGAATTATGCCTTCTGGATTAGGTCATCCCTAACCCTATAAGAGAATTACTCACAAAAAGTCCTAAAAATACAGAAATAATGAGAATTAAATAAACACTTACTCAATTGCATCCAAGAATTAGATCTGCCGTCCACACCGGCTTACAGATGCGAAAACTAGAATAACATAGAGAAGGAAGCTCTTCTAAACGTAACTTCTAAATTTGAATTAAAACTAAAAAGCATAAAAAGAGCACATCTAATTGAGTCAAAACTTCTCTATTTATAGTACAATAAAATAACTCTCCAAATAAAACCCTTGACGTGCAGACGATGGAATCCAAATTCGAACGACACGAAACGAACAAGATACGACAAAATAGTCCTAAAACAATTGGACCAGACCCTGGCACAAGCCCTGGCACGGGTCGTGCTCGACCCAGGGCACGGGTCGTGTCAGGGATTGTGCCAGGCTCGACCAGGTTAGGGTTTGGCCCCCAAGGCCTTTTTCATCCGATTTTCATGTTTTTCATCACTTATCCAAATAAGCTTGAAACGCTCCCAAATTTTGTAGGCATGATATCTGGAATATAATGAACACAACTACGAAAGCCGATTGTAAAAATGATACAAAAAGTCATAAAATTTCACATCGGAAGAATTTCCAGCACGTTTTAAGGAGGAAACTTTGGGTAAAATATATATCACTTAAGCACTTAACAACATGGGATGTAAATGGCTATCATGATTTAGAAGGGCTTATCACAAATATAGGTAACCAACTAAGTAGTTTAATTATTCAACATAATCATGTATCAAAATAATCATGCACAATAGTTTAAAATTTTGAAATAATAAGCATTTCAAATTAATAGGTTCGATATCATCAACAATTGTGACTTGCCTCCTCGAAATGCTAATTGCTAATCGAAGAAGCTGAAGCGACAGTCCTTAGACCTGGCCAGCTCGAAACCTAAGGCGATATAACAAACAACTAGAATATAAGTTTGACAAGCTTAAAATAATTACAATATATACATGTATGTATGCTTGATGAAGGAAATGGATGCAAATGATGCTTAGTGCAAGAGTATGACTGTAGATGGAACCAAAAACGATACCACGAGGTGCTGTCCAGAAATTGAAAATAGAGTTTGAGGGCTCCGGGAAGGTCAAACTTGACATGCAAGAGCGCGGAGATGGCCTAGGATGACTGATATCATCTAAAATGTGATCTCGCAAGCGGTCATGACCACAGTAATAAATGAGTATGTCATTCTTTCCAAATGAACTTAATCAGAGATAGAATCGAATCAGAAAAAAATAAAAATGCGGTTGTGAGGGGGGGGGGGGGGGGGGGTTGTTTCATCTCGATCGTGCCTCACCAACTAAAACTTAAACGTGACTAACATAAACCGAGTTTTGTAATCGAATCCCAAGCTAGCGGTGAACAAATATGCAAAATTGAGAGAACGATGCTTCTGTCTAGATTTCGGAAAGACGAACAAAAACTCGATTCAATGCCTAAACCTCAATACAAAAAATGCCCAGAATAGCGATCAAACACCTTTTGCTTTTTAGTCTATTACTACAAAGTTAGAACAAAGCTCAGACGGCGATCAAAGCTCCTGGATCACAAGATTTCAAAAAGAATAATTTATTGCAATGCATAGTTTAGCACATGACTAGTTGATCAGTTTTAATTCAGAGCTGCAGTTTAAACCGAAAGAGACTTCAAATCCGCAACAACATACAGTGTTTGCAATGAATTCAGAGTTCAAATTGCAGTTCAACTATTACGCAAACAGACCACAAACAATTTCCCAATTTAGTTCAATCCAAGACAGCGAGAATACTTTAAGCAAGCTCCAAGTCTATTTCAGATCACAGCACATAGAGATGCAAATGACTACAATTGAACTTATGCACTTATAGGAGAATTGATGCAATCACAGCAGAACAGGACAAAATCAAATTCGAATTTGGATGACACAAGATCAGTCAGAGACAATCTAAACAATTAAAACTGCATTCAGTTCACTTCACAGAAAGTGCTGCTCAAAGTTTAAGAGATGGTTCCAGCACAGCATTCATCTCCAAGAACAAAAATTCAAGATGGAAGAAAACCACAACTCCACTTACAATCTGCAGAACAAGCAATTTGGAAATAACACCTCCAACATCTAAATCACAGAGGCATTAAGAATTCAAACACTGGAGAGCAGGAGAGGAAAAAAAATGCAAATGAAGCTCTAGAACTAATTCAACTCTACCACCTGAGCATCCAAGAACTAGTAAACATTGAAAATGGATAAAAGAAGAAATCTCTGTGGAGGAAGAAGAACCCTCTGATAAGAAGAGACGTCAAGGAAGTCGAAATCAAAGTCAGAGAAGACGCCGAATTTGGTGAAGAGGACGGCGCCTGCAGCGGCGCTCGGGCCCGTGAACGGCGGCGCGGCGTCGGCGGCGTGGGCAATAACGACGAGGCGGCAGCGCGAGTAGCGGCTGTGGCCGGGTTTTGGACGCTGGCGTGAGCTGCGGCGGCCTAGATCTAAACCGGCGACACGAGGCGCAAAGGCGGTGCTGTGGAGCAGGGCGCCGGCGACGAAGAGGGCTTAGATACTGGCGACGTGCGGGATCTGGCGCAGTTGTGCAGTAGTGAGTGCGGCGGCACTGTTTGAGGGAGAGGCAGCCGCTGGTGAGGCGCGGCATCAGCGGCTAGCTGCGGCGGAGGGCGTCGCCGGATCTGGGCGTGGAGGATGTGGCGCAGCATCGCAAGCGGAGAAGCGGTGGCGCGGCGAGATTTGGGCACCGGATCTGAGAGAGGCGGCGGTATGAGCGGTGGTGGTGTGGCGTAGGGTTGCGGCGTTGGAGGATTTGGTGGCGGTGCGCGTTGGCAGATATATTAGCCGACAGTCTGTTGGTCGTGTTTTTCGTGTGGTTGGAACATTTTGTATTAGGTTGATTGTCAGGAACTGTTAGAAAATAGTTTTTTTTATCAATTGTAACATTTCAACAGAAAGAAAAAGGTATATTGATAGACACAATATTTTTAGTTTAACATTCTTACTAGGTTCCAATTAGGTTTTAATTCTAGTCTGGTATACAAATAGTTTTCATACATGATAGATAAATCTGTGCAAATAGTGTGCAAAATTAGTATGCTTTCAAATTCCTTGTATTAGTAAAAAGTTTCCCTTGTTAAGATGTTGACAGATCAAGACCCAGAATATCACCCGAAGAGTAGCAGCGATGATTCTGGGTCACAACTGGTGACCAAGTTGGTGGAAAAATCCCTGTTGAAGGCGACCAGGAAGAAACGAGGATGTACATCTTTGGAGCAGTTGGCCAAAAGAACTAATCTCAAAGTACAATTTAACAAGTTTGGGAGACCAGTTGGGGAGAATGCAAGCCCATACAGTTCATTCATCGGCTTGCTGGCGAAGGAGAGAGTGAAGATCACCCTGACGAGTTGGAAGCTGCTTAGGAAAGATGAGAGGGATATGCTGTGGGCGGAAGTGAAGGTATGATCAATACTAACACTACTTATTTCCATTTTGTTTTTTTTGTTTGCTACAAATGCATCATGGTTTTTGAAGTAACTAATATCGATGCACCGGTCCATAACAGGCAAAGTGGAACATTTTCGATGATGATCCTAGGGATACTTGACTTAAAGACACGAATAACTCATGGAAATCATTCAAGAGTTATCTAGTGACCAATTATGTTGCGCAAGGAAAATCTCTGATCGGGGACTACCCATTCATCATAGAGGAGGTGTGGGAAAAGTTCAAGAAGCCAAAAGACACCCCTGAGTTCAAGGTATACATTTTAAATTGCTTAATTTTTTTCTTAGTTATATATATGACCTAACATAAGCTTACATTGCTTCTTTTTGTATGAAGTCGGTTAGCAAGAAAAATAAAGAGATCCAAAAGAAGAACGACCACCCGTACTAGCTTGGATATCGGGGGTACTCCGGAAGGAGGCGTCTTGGGAAAAGGTCCCTGGGGATTTGACTATCACTATCTCCCATGAACTGCCAATCTCTGAAATATGGCATCCGCGATGCAAGAGGTGGTGGATGGCCAGAGGAACAATGTCTTCCACTAGTTTGGTAGAATTCCTGAGCAAAGACATCGAGGTCATCCAAAAAATGGTGAGAACGATGCTAAAGATGATCAATTATATGCACAGCCATGCAATTGTAGTATTTGTCTAACAATGCTTCTCATAACATATGTTGATAGAGAAGAAGGTAACTGATAAGTGCTTAATAAGTAGTGCTTTTACCCTAGTTTTGCTAGTGAAAACAGGCTGAAAACTCTTTTGATGTGACATTTCATGTAAATTTTTGTATCATTTTCACAATCCGCTTTCACGGCTGTGTTTGTTATGTTCTAGGGATCATGCCTACAAAATTTAGGAGTGTTTTGAGTTAGTTTAGACTAGTTTCGATGAAATACACGAAAGTGGACAAAAAAGGGCCTTGAGGGACCCTGGACCAAGCCCAGCATAACCACTAGCACGGCTCATACTTGTCCCAGGGCATGGCCCATGCTAGGGCACGTGCCAGGCTCGGATCCCAACAGATTTTGAGTGGTTTTGATTCGTTTTGCCTCCAATTTATTTGTTTCGCGCATCGTTTGAAGCCGGATTATGTCACCTGCACATCAAGAGTTATATTTGGACATGTTAACCTATTGTATTATTAGAGAAACTTTTGGCCTAATTAAACTTGCTATTTTTAGCGTTTTAGAATTATTTTTAGTTTAGTTTTAGATTAGAAGAGCCCCCTTCTCTATTTTATTCTAGTTTTCGCGCGTTTGTAAGCCAGCAATGACGGTGACCTAATTCTTTGATGCAATCAAGTAAGTTTTCATTTATTTCTTATTATTTATGTATTTTTGCTGGATTTTTGCCAGTAATTCACTTCTAGGGTTAGATATGACCTAATCCGAAAGATGTAATTCCTTCTCGGACTCGATCTTAAGTTTTGCAGCTAGTTTCTTAATTTTTCTTCCTATAAACCCTAAATTCTCGTTCTGGCATTCTTTTGCTCCTTAGCAAGAATTTAGGGGAGTTCTGGAGTTCTTTTGCACCTTGATGCGGGACCCTAAACAGAGAGATACTCTTGCCAAACTTAACCGTGGAAGTGATCCTCCGACTGTTATACTAGCAACTTAATCTGTCTTAGAAAATAATTTAAACTGATTTGCAATTCTTAGACCTTGGATAGAATTACGCCTAATGGTTATGGAATTCTCGAAACTCTAAGTTTTCCTTTCCGTTTCTAAAGCCCTGGTTTTCATACTCGCTCTTTACTGCTTTAAACCCTAAATTGATGGTTTTAGTAGTAGATTTTATAGTAGAAAAACAACAACTTCAAATCGCTTAGACTTAATCGATAATCCATTAACCTAAAAGACGAATACGCTTGTTCCTCGTGAAATTCGATCCTCAAGTGTTCAACGTTCAACCATTCGCTTGCGATATTACTAAACTGCACCCCAGTTGGGTGCGATCAAAGTTTTTGGCGCCGTTGCCGGGGAACAACAGTAATTCATCTTTTAGATTAATTTTTGCTGATATAAGTCAATCTCACTTCTCAATCTTGCTTCTATTTTTCTTTTTTTCTTTTTGAGCACTACTAACCTCTCAGGGAGGTAATACAATCTGGATAGCTCAGACAAGCCTATCAAAACCGCGCGCCGACTTCGATACGAGGCAAGGCAGGTAAGATCAGAGGAAAATTCGCGGCAAACGATTGAAGAGAACAAAGAATACCCAATAATGGAGATCCAAAATAGATTGAAGGATTATGCAATCTCGTTTAGCATGTGGTTGCAATCAGGTATTCTTAGACCAATAATTGAGTCAAACAATTTGAAATAAAACATGCACTCTTTAACTTGGTACACACTACCACAGAAACAAACATCCAGGACGGGACATTACAGACGGTTATGAACTTTTCAATGGAACACCGTCTGCAAAGGCCTGTCGGGAGAATATGTTAAGTTATCATAGTCAGTTCTGAGGTCAAAACCAACTGTGATAGTCAAGCAGACAGCGGGGGAGACAATCCATAGTGTCCCTCTATCTGAGGGTTTTGCACGGGTCCAGGTGGACATTATCTTCGACCATTGCAAGGGACTTCCATTGGACAAGCCGCCGAACGATGAGATTACCACTCTCGGGGCTGCGGTGCACACATTCGTGCAATGGCCCAAGAAGGACATCGTCTTGGATGAGGTAATTTCCCACCGGTTTCATAATTTCGTACTGTAATAATAGCCCTCGGAGTTAGTGACCATTACTATACGTAGGTTCTTACCCCTACGGACACTGACACTCAGCCTACTAGCCAACCGACCCCTCTGACAAGCCAGTCAACGGGTCTGACGATGAAGCTGACGCCGACTAAGAGGCAAGACATCAAGAAGCTGGCTTCCAGGGGAAAAGCAAAGATGAGCATGGCGAAGGAGAGTGAGAAGAGCACGCCGTCTCCCATGTCGTTCGTTCTGGGGATGCCCATGGCCTCTGATACCACAATTCGGAGCATGGGTCTCGCATGCCAGAGCCTGCATGGATGGTACAGTATAAAACATAAGTTTTAGGATAACGACTGTCTTGATTTTACGCGAAATGAATATGATTTTTGAGTTATATCCAAATTAAATACCCTTGGATTACCCAACATTCTTCCTTCTGGCCTTTGACGACCATAGGGAGGGCCGCGGTCTTAGTCATATGCGACCATGTGACGCTATTGTGACCATGGAGGCTTAAAAACAGCTAACAATCCTCGTCAGCTAGCCCCCGAATTCGAAGTGACAAAGGCCCAATTTAATGGTGTGTCGCTTCAAATTCTTAATTGTGTTTCGTCGCTTCGAATTCTCAAGCTGTGTTACACTAGTGATAGTCTCTATACGTCTCGCAGAATGAGCTGCAAGCACTAAGGAGGACCTCGAGGTTTCCACATCATGTCCAAGGCCGGGAATTTGAAGCGTCGCCTGAGAGAGTCTATAAATAGTCGTTCCCCTGCTATGTAATCTTCAACTTCTGCAAAAATTTCTCTAAATCTCGAAATCTCTTGTCTTCAAACTTTTTGAACCAATGGCATCTCCAAGCCAGGTTGACGAAGAAATTGGAGAGGAGAATGTTGGAGCTTTGGGAGCAAGAGGAACCAGCGTTGTGCCTTCGTCTTAAGAGGTAATCTTCTCTTGGTAGATTGGCACAAGCTTTATGGAAATATAATTGTTCTAATGCCTTTCGCCTCATGCAGCCGCTTGACAGCTCGACTGTCTCTAGGAAATGTGGTGGCGATGATCTTGGATCATCTGGGGGATCTTCATCGAAGAGGCTGATGCGGCTTGATGAGCCAGCTGTATACCAGGCTTCATCCCGAGCATCCCCTGGAAAGGTGGCTCTGGTGCAGCCCATGGCCACACAAGCTTCACCTCATCCCGCCTTCTCGACTAAGGATGAGGAAGCCTTTGGGCTTGCTACCGCTGCTTCGCCCTTGTCCTCCTCAGTAAGAACTCTTGACTCTTGGGCTCATTCCAGTTAATCAATTCTTACCTCAAAGCAAGTTTGATCGTTTTGTGCAGAGCTATGACTCCAGGGAAGAGTTCGGCAAGGTGAAGGCCAAGCTGCGAGCCCTCCAACAGGAGCACAAACTCCTTGGGGAGAAGTATGCCTGGCGGGGGCTCGACTTGGATGAATTCTTCAAGCACATTGAGTGTTTGAAGGCAAGTTTTGACTGGGCCAGGGAGACCGCAAGGCTTGCTCGACAAAAAGAGCAACTTGTTCATGAGGAGAAGCACGACGCGGATGTCACCATCGTCGGCTGTGGTCTCACCATGAAGGATATCCTTGCAAGATTGAGGGAGGTCGCGGGGCTTCTTGAAGTGTACGTGGTTGACCCTAAGAAGGACAACTTGTTGCTGGAGGAGTCCTGCGTCTTGGCTGCAAGCCAAACTGACTTCATTTTAGATGCAATTAGGGCTAAGGCCGATCCTTAGTATGGCCCTTTGTATATTTTTTTTGTTTTTGTAAATAATGGAAAAAATTAATAAAGAATTAATTTTTCTCATGTTGATTTTTCACTTTGTGTTGATGAATATCGTCCAGTATTTTCTTAGACGTCCATCTTATCTCTTCCCTTGGTTCTCAGCGAACATGGAAAGATATACGCGCTGCGTGCGATCATGGAATGACTATCGCGATCAAGGAATAATTGTCATAGTGCAATCTCACGTGAACATGAGGGTGGCAATCTTTGTCTGCTAGCCCCCGAATTCAAAGAGAAAAAACTCTCTTTTCACTGGAAAAGGCGTTTTCCCTATGGATGCGAGTGTCAGGTTTGTTTTGACGTGCATTTAATTCGAAAAACACCTTTTGCTGCGCGGCGTGTCCCATGGTGAAGGAACCAAGGGAAGTGGGTTTTTAAACCCTTCGTCTCAAGCCCTAGCATCTCACAGAAGCTTCATCGAAATATCCAGGCCTTTGCAAAGTTCCTGCTTGAGCCGTAGGTCGCAGCCATTGTGTTTCTCCACCAAAAACCTATCTAATTGGCATGTTGGATAAATCTAGCCATCAATCGGAGGAGCGCTTGCTAGCGTTGGAGGCCGATGGTTATCTTCCCTCCAGATCATTGATACCATGGCAGCCTGCTGGGGAGAATGAAGAGAGCGAACTGGTGATGTTCGAGGATTTTTTGCGTTGCGGCTTTTGTCTGCCGGAGAGCGACTTTTTGCGGGAGGTTCTCGCCCATTTTGATTTGGAGCTGGTGAACCTGAACGCCAACTCTGTGATGATCCTCGCCACCTTCCAGCATTTATGCGAGGCGTTTTTGGGTGTCTTGCCCTGTGTGGTGCTGTTCCGCCAGTACTACTTCTTGGCCATGTCTAAGAGCACAGCAATGCCGAGTTGCGTGTACTTTCTCCTGCGGGAGAAGAAGAACTTTCTCCCCTTTCCTCTACGCGATTCGGTACACAAGTGGTACCAAAGGTGTTTCTACAGCGCCGCACCAGAGGAAAGTCATCTTTGGTTTGCTGATCAGCGGCCAGAGAAGAGTAAGGAGAAGGATGTGGCCCCTGCCCTTGATGAAGAGTAGAAGAAACAAGCCCAGACGCTGAGGTACCTCATAGATGCGGGCTTGACTGCTCGGGATGTGATCCTTGATTTTGTAAAAAAAATCGGATCAGTCCTTTAAAGAAGAGGGATTACCTCGCGTGGGAGATCAAGGCCAAGGAGGACTCTACGAGGGATGGCAGCCCTGGTATGTTGGCAGGTTACTTGTTGATTTTGTTTGTTTTGGATATGTTGGTGACCATGTAATGTCGTCCAAAGTTGTTCTCTTCCGATGTCGTAGTTAGAGCCAGTTATCTGTTGAAGGCTTTTAACCCTGTTGAGGAAGGTGACCCAAGTGCGTCAAGGCCAGAGAGCCTTGTCGGGAGTGTCGACGAAGTGAGTCAGGTGCACAAAAAGGTATGCTTTGTTCAACAAATTGGGACAAGTCGCACTGTTGATGTAAGTCCGATAAATAAATATCTTTTTTTGTGTAGTTGGCCGAGAGCCAAGTGGTGGGGACGAAGAGGCCCCTGGGCGATGAAGGTCCTTCTGGTGGTTACTCCAAGAAGGCGAAGAGGACCCCAAAGTCTAAACAACCTAAGGCTCCAGCTTCCAACAAAGTAAAAGTACTAATTGCTGAGGCGGCTTCATCCAAGACGGCTGTGACCGGTGCAAAGACGACCCCGGTAAATATTTCTTCCTCTTATACCCCAACAAGAAAGATGGGGAGTTATATTTTGCCTGTACAAAGGGAAGGAAGTGAGGAGGAGGAGGATGACGAGACCCCCTAATCCTTCGAAGGAGAAGGTTAGTGGAGCCGCCAAGGAAACTTGCGCTTAAAGTGCTGTCCTCGCTGCTGTCTCCCAAAAGCGAGGGATCAAGCTCCCGAAATCTTCTGGGGCTTGGCATCAGGTAAATGGTACTCTCTAGCTAAGTCGCAGAGCCAAGTTAGGAATAGTTTTACTAACTATGTTTGAAATGAACATAACTCCTTCGAATGTGGTCACAGCTACCCCGGGAAATGGATCGAGGACCACCATGGTCGAGGGGGAAGAAACTACCCCTGCGACTACAACGGAGCCCCCTGCGACTACAACGGAGCCCCCTGCGACTACTGACGTTTTACCATTGCCCGACGTCGTTGACGAGGTGGTTGTAGATACGCTATGTATCGCACCCATTGATGATGAAGGAGCAAAGGTCGCAACTGCGACCACGACTGCAGACATGGACACAGTTGTCCTATCGCTAGTTGATGAGGCCACACTTTGCCCCGCGCCAGAGATAATCACCGAAGCTCAAAGCTCCGAGCTGGTGTGCAGTGATGCGGCTTCTCCGATCCAAGGCGTTGGATCGGGGAAATTTTTAGAGGATCTTTTGGAGGTAAGGGAAGTTCTTACCCTTGGTTTTTCAACATGTGTTTGAGTTTTGCATAAGGTCTTCTAAATGTTTGTTTGTAGAACTCCGCTCGTAGCGTGACCATGGTCGGTCTGTTGATAGAGCGCTTCAAGGTCGTGCAAGCAGAGCGTGACCTCATAAAGCAGTATGTGTCTTGCTTTACCTTTAATCCTTGTATGGACTAGGACGTTAATCTCTTGTCTGTCGCAGGGAAAACTCTACTTTACTGGAAGAGATTGCCACTGTACGCAACAATGAAAGGGTTGCGGTGGCCAAGGCTCTGAGGGAGAAGGATGAAAAACTCTCATGTGCTCTTGCGTCCTTGGAGGAAAAGACACGATTATATGATGCTCTCCAAGGGGGAAAAAGATAGCCTCACATCGGCGTGCAATAAACTGCAAGCCGATGTCAATTGTAAGCTCTTCCTAGCAGAAGTTTTTCGTTGCTAAGTTGATTTTACGGTTACTTGATCTCGAATATATTTCTTTCATTGATCAGGTCAAAGGGAAAGAAGTCGCAAGCTGACTGAAGAGAAGGATGAATTAGAAGAGAAGTTTATCAGGCGTGGACACGACCTGGAGAAGCTTCACAACATCATTAACCAACTTCAGTCGGCCAACGATAAGGCCAAAGAGAAAACAGATAAAGTTCTCAGTGAGAAGGAGAATTTGGAAACGATCATCAAAAACTGCCGCCTCACTAAGAAAAATACTTTGGCCAAACTGAAGGAAGTTGCAGACACGTTTGACGCAAAAGTTATCAATCCAACGGGGGATGAATTATCACTGGCCGAGTCTTGCAACCCGGTCGCTACCCAGTCCGACTTGCTTGTCGCAAATATCCCAGAGTTTGTGAAGAGGCACAGGGAGACACTAAAGACTGATATCAGTGATGTGGCCTTTGCTTTACTCTGCAAACTCAGACATCACCATGGCCCGGATTTGGACTTAAGGCCAGCGGTGGAAAGCGTAGCTTTCGACAGCGAGAATCAGCTAGATGCGATCAGGGCCGAGGTCAATGTTCTTGTAGACAAGCTGTTGCATGACCTGGGCCTTCCTTGATGTACTATCTTTTATTGTACTTTTTTGACAATGAGATAACTTTTCTTTTAGTTATTGTACCTTGTAAATACACATGATTAGTAGGACTAAAAAAAACTACGGAAAACACTTGAACTTAAAATTGAACGTTACAGTTAATATCCTCCTAGCCCCCTCCTGTGACCGACTATACTGGAGACGTAGTATGTTGGTCGCAG
Source organism: Pharus latifolius (assembly GCA_019359835.1). Lineage (NCBI taxonomy): Eukaryota > Viridiplantae > Streptophyta > Magnoliopsida > Poales > Poaceae > Pharus > Pharus latifolius. The sequence goes on along the minus strand of CM033321.1, from coordinate 35,872,909 downwards.
GATTGGATTACAGACAAACTTATCGATGAGTCTCGAACGGATCGACTGGAGGGCACTTTATTACAAAGTCATAAGGTTATTGCTAACTGATAGCCACTCGAATGGTCAGAAAATGCTAGTAAGTTTTTGATGCGTTGAGAAACGGCTTACAAAGAAATGTCTTATCTAGATGTGACCATGAGATCGACCAGCGAATCTGCTTAATCATCATAGTGTAGTGCATAGTACGATCAGCCCCCAGGTGTTGTCGGATGGAGGTAGAATGGATGTTAACCTTAATAAAAACTGTAATAGAAAAGGTATTGACAATAAAAAGGTAAAGGGAAATAGTACTTACATGTAGAACTTGCGTAATTGGTCAATGTTCCAGGTATTGGACAGAACTCTGCCATCCTCCATAGCTAATCTAGCCAATCCAGGTCGCGGCATTGAAACCACGGTATAAGGGCCTTCCCATATTGGGGAGAATTTGTTGCGATTAGACTGATTTTGGATCTTTCTGAAAACTAAGTGCTCACATGAAGGCTACGTGGTCGCACCCTTTTGCTGTGATGTTTACGCAAGGCTTGTAAATATGCTGCGGATCGAAACAATGCTTGATTGCACTTTTCTTCTAGGAGGGTGAGTTCGTCGTCGCGTGCTTCAATTGAATTTGTAGTATCAATGTTTGTCATGCGAGGGGAGCCAAGTTGTATTTCACTTGGCAGCATGGCTTCGGCACCAAAAACCAGTTGGAAAGGCGTGTCGCCCGTGGCTCTACTGGGTGTGGTACGAAGTGCCCATAGAACGGAGTAGAGTTCGTCTACCCAAGCCTCTGAGCATATTTTAAGGCAGTCGAACACACGTTTATTAACCCCTTGAATGATTTTCCCGTTGGCGCGTTCAATTGCCCCGTTGCTTTGTGGATGAGCAATGGAGGCAAAACAAACTTTGGTACCAATGTCGTCGCAATAGTCGAGCAAAAGACCGCTGACGAATTGGGAACAATTATCTATAATGAGGCGATTTGGGACACCAAATCGTGTGTCGATGTTCTTGTGAAAGAACTTTTGTGCCACAGCAGCGGTAATGGTTCGAACAGGTTCAGCCTCGATCCATTTGATGAACATGTCAATGGCTACGAGCAAGAACTTGTATCCATTGACTGCTTGGGGCATTGGTCTCAAAATGTCTATCCCCCATACGGCGAATGGCCATGGGATAGTTTGTAATGCGTATGCTGGCTGATGAGTTTGCTGAGCATGAAATTGACACTGGGGGCATGTCTTGACCAAGTGTCTGGCATTGTTTAGTGCCGTAGGCCAGTAATACCTTGTCGAAAAGTTTTTCCAACCAGCGTGTGGTTGGAGGCATGTGCGCCGCACATGCCCTCGTGGATTTCTCTCAGAAGGGATTTACCTTTTTGCTGAGGTATGCAACACATGAGTACGCCTTGTGTACTCTTTTTATACATGGTGTCATCGACTAGTTTGTACGTGCGTGCTTTTCTAACTAATCGATCAGCGTCGGTTTCGTCCTCAAACAAGGTCCCATGCGCAAGATAGATCCTCAATGGATGGATCAAATCTGCATCTTGCTCGACGGCGGCGATGTTAGTCATCGCCTCGATCGTCTCGATGATCGAGGGATATTTTAAGTGTTCGATAAACACTCCTGCCAGAGCGGATGCGCGTGAGGACCCAAGTTTTGATAACTGGTCGGCGAGAGTATTGTCTCTTCTCGGCACAAATTGGACTTCAAAATTCCTGAAGTATTTTTCCAATTTCCTCACCTCGCCCAGGTAACGAGCCATTGTCTCGTCAGAGGTGTTGTACTCCTTGTTTATCTGGTTTACGACTAGTTGTGAGTCTCCCCTCACCACTAGTCGATGGACTCCAAGGGATTTGGCTGCTTGGAGCCCAGCGAGAAGACCTTCATACTCTGCTGCGTTGTTAGTTGCAACAAAGTGAAGTTGTATGACGTACTAGAGTTGATCGCCCTGAGGCGTGATTAAGACCACCCTAGCCCCTGAGTTTGAAAAACCGCAAGAACCATCATAATACATCGCCCAAAGGTTGTTTGTGGACAAATCTGTCAGTTCCTGTGGAACTGGGTCGGGATTAGTCCATTCGACCACAAAATCAGTAAGAATTTGAGATTGATTGCCACGCAAGCAGTGAAGTGCAGGTCGAACGCTCCCAATTCGACTGCCCATTTCGTGACTCGACCAGTGGCTTCCAGATTACGGAGTATGTCCCCTAAGGGAAAGGATGATGGCACAGAGATCTTGTGCGCTTGAAAGTAATGTTGCAGCTTTCGGGAAGCCATTAAGAGGGCATAAAGTAGTTTTTGGATCACGGGTTAACACTCCTTTGGTCCATTGAGTACTTCACTGACATAATAAACTGGTTGTTGCATGCCATCCCATTCTGCGACCAGTACTACACTGACTGCGCATGAGGTTGCGGCTAAGTAAATGAGTAATGGTTCCCCCCCCATTTGGGGAGACTAGCACTGGAGCAATTGAGAAGTATGCTTTTATTTCTTGAAAGGCTTTTTCGGCTTCATCCGATCACTGGAAACCATCGTGCTTACATAGTACCTTAAAGAAAGGTAAACTACGTTCACCTAACCGCGATATGAAATAGCTTAGGGCCGCCATTCAACCAGTTAGGCTTTGGACGTCCTTCGTTGAGGAAGGAGATCGCATTTGCTCAATGGCCTGTATTTTGTCGGGATTAACTTCGATGCCTCTTGAACAAACAAGAAAACCCAAAATTTTGCCAGAAGAAACTCCAAAAGAGAATTTTTTGAGATTCAATTTGATTCCATGTTTATTCAAATTACAGAAAATCTCAGTAAGATCATTTACATGATTAGAGCTTTATAAGCTCTTTACAACCAGATCGTCTACATAAACTTCTGAAGTACGCCCTAACTGAGATAGAAAGGTCTTCTGCATCAAGCACTGGTACGTGGAACCAGCGTTCTTGAGCTCGAATGGCATTCTGACGTAGTAGTAGGTGCCAAAGGGTGTGATGAAGGCAGTTTTCTCTTCATCTACTTCTGCCATGCTAATTTGATGGTAGCCTGAGTAAGCATTCAGGAAGCTCATCAGTTCACAACCCGCTGTAGAATCAACCAACTGATTGATGCGGGGAAGGGGAAAGTCGTCCTTCGTGCAGGCATTGTTGAGACTGGTGTAATCGACGCACATGCGCCACTTACCATTGGACTTAAGGACCATGACTGGGTTCGTGAGCCATTCGGGATGGTTAACCTCACGGATGAAACCAGCTTTCTGGAGTTTAGTCAACTCCACACGGATGGCTTCTTGACGATCAGGAGCAAAGCATCGGGGCTTTTGCTTTATTGGTCGTTTTCCAGGCCGAATAGCTAGCCTATGCTCACTCACTTCCCTTGGGACTCCGGGCATGTCGGATGGTTTTCACGCAAATGCATCTGCGTTAGCTCGGAGGAAAGTAATGAGCGCGAGTTCCTATTTAGCATCTAAAGATGATCAAATCCGGATAGTTTTGGTCGGGTCGTTTGGGAACATAGGAACTTGCTTCAATTTCTCATCTGGTCGTGGAGTTGTTTTGACCGCATCAGGTTCTTTGGTCGCCAACTTAACATCTCGTAGGGGTAATTGATCGACCAATTCCAAAGAAATGCGATCATAGGTTAAAGTCGTATGTTGACTGCCTCTAACTGTGATGACACCTTTTGGCCCTGGTAGCTTGATGCACTGGTAGGTGTAATGTGTCGCCGCCATAAACTTGGCAAGTGATGTCCTGTCAAAGATGGCGTTGTAAGCTAAATCAAAATCAATCACATCAAAAATAATTAATTCTATTCGAAAATTCTCTGGCTCTCTGAGTATTACAGGTAACACTATTTGCCCAATGGGCATCATCGTGGAACTAGGTATTATCCCAAAAAATGGGTGGGCCATCTCGTCAAGAGCTTTGGTGAACAAGAGGTCGAGCGAGCTTTCTCCATCGACCAGTACGCGCCTCACTTTAGCATTGCTAATAATGGGGATAATCACAAAAGAGAGTCGTTGAGGGTTAGACATTCCTTTGGGACAATCTTCCCTGTTGAACGTCAGAGAGGTTTCTGACCAATGGGGGAACTTAGGCTCTCCTAATGGAGCTTCAACGCTATTCACTTCCCGACGAACAGCTTTAAATTGACGCTTTGAATAATAAGATGAACAACCATCAAAAATGACATTAACATGATTGCTAGGTACCTGATATGGCATTACCTCGTCTCCATCGGTGTATTTTGTACCTCAAGATTGTCCCTTTTTTGGTATGGTAGGCATGGGTCTAGTTCCTTGATAGAAATCGTCCAGGCTCTTTAACCAGTCGCAGCAATTCCTGAGGTCGTGTCCGAAAGCGTTGTGTAATGGACAACATTTCTTGTTTCCCTGCTTGTTAGTTTGTTTTTCCGGGCAGTCGCGAGTTTGACCTCCAGAGGGAAGCTTAGTAGATTTGAATGGAACATTTTTACCTTTCTCTTGTGGTTGCTTGTCCAAGACTACGACCTCGCGGAATCGGCTTGCTCCATTCCTATTTGGCTTCTTAGATTGTCCACTTGCAGAGAACTCGGATTTCTTTGTGGAATCTTCCTTCTTTTTGGTTTTTAGGCTCGGTTGAGGAGGTAATTTACCCTTGTCCACCATTCTATTCCATTCTACAGCTTCCGCTGCATCGGAATAATGATCTTTCATGTCAAATAGGTCTGACACTGATCATGAGGGATGGATACTTAGGTCCTCTGTGAACCATCGATATCTAACACCATGTTTGAAAGCTCTGATAACTGAAGAATCAGAGATGTTAGGAATGGTATTCCTCACTCCTACGAATCTCTTGACGAACTGCCGAAGTGTCTCCGTTGAGGTCTGGCGCAAGCGATGAAGATCATCCTCTTTTCCAGGCTTTTCATAGTAGTTTTGGAAGTTGTTGAGGATAGCGTCGAACAACATCTCCTAGTTGTAGATCGATCCTTTCAATTGGTTGAACAATCAGGTCCGCGCCGGATCTTCTAGGACCGTGGGAAAATAATTTGCCATGACCCGCTCATCTCCCCTGGCCTACTTGGATGGCCGTAATGTAGATTTGGAGAAATTCAGTTGGATTTTGAGTCCCATTGAATCTCTCGATTGTACCGGGTTTAAACTTATCAAGCCAGACCACATTTCATAGTCCAGGTGAAAAAGCTTTGCAACCCATTTACGTACTGCGTGGTCGTTGATCATTGCTACTAACGCCATGGTCGCGGAAGTCGTCGACCTGGGGAGGCTCACGACGTGGTCCCAAATGGGAGTGTATTGGTATGCGATTGTGGTCGCCAGAAGTACCTGTGTGTCTGGTCTTGTCGTGTCGGGACTGTGTAGGGTTACATCTCTTGTGACCTTGGAGTGAACCGGCCTGTCCTTTGGTCGTCGAATGTGAGGATGCCTCCGATGTAAACCTGAGGGCTACCTCGTCAAGATTATCTGCAAGCACTCTTGCGAATATAATCCTGTCATCGTTCGCGAGGCTGAAGGGCGGATTATGGAGTGCATAAACAATCCTCCAGAGACGATCTTCCGGATTTCGCCCAGGTGCCAGTGGAGTTCCAGGTGAGGTTGCGTTTGCCAGTGGCGAATAGTTCGGAGAGGGAATGGACGTGTAATTATGCCCACGACCTCCCAGAGAGGGTTGTCGAGACGTTCCAAGACTGAGGTCACGGACTACTGTGCCTCAGTGAGTTGTTGCTGGTCATAGAAGGTCTTCTGTGACCCTATGAACCTCAGCCTCGCTCTATTCGTGTTCTTGGTCATCTTTCTGCTTGCGTTCTCTCTCCTGCCTAGCGTCTCGTTGCTCTGGAGTTTCCTCTGAAAGTGCAGCGATTTCTCTAGGGATCGAGTTCGCAGATGGAGAAAGCATCTCATCTTTGTTTGAGTCTGACTCGAAATCAAACAGAGACTTCAGGTTGTCTGGGGAGAAATTCTCTAGACGGATGTCAAGATCGTCTTCTTCCAAGTTGTCTAAGGCAACTGGCTGCGGCACATACTCGTCCTCCACTGAGGGCAAGTGAACTGCCTGATCTGATTCTTGTTCAGCTGACGCTGTTGGGATCAAGGATGATGCTTCCCTAAGACAAACTGTGAGGGTAATATTGTCACCATTGATGGGGACGGCATCTTCGTCCATTGCGTCTACGTGATCCTCGAGATTGAATTCGTTCTCAGAATCATGTAAGCAAGAGAAAGGATCCATGAATACAATGAATCCTAATGAAAATATCTTCATGGCCCCACGGCGGGTGCCAGCTGTCAACGATTGGAACTCTAGGTCTCTCTGTCGATCTTATGCAAGAAAGGGAGTTAGAAGGTATGAGGCCAATCAGACAGATTCTCAAGACATTCAAGGTATTAATGAATCTAAAGACACGGGGAGAAAGGATTATCCAGGTTCGGATCCCCTTTAAGCTGGGTCATAGCCCTACGTCCTATGTAATTGACTATGTGAAAAAAAGAGTTTACAGAGAGGTGGTTTACAACATGTAGCTAGCTAATCCTATCTTTGCTAAGTCTAGTCTTCTCTCTGTAGTCGATACGTCCATCCCCTGACCCCTCCCTTGTATACTTGCCGAAGAGGTCGTCGGTTGTCCTCTTGGAAGCACACCCCACGATCTCTCCTAACCACCCCGGAGTAGTAGCTGTGAGGTTGTGGGTGTGATAGTTGTTGTAGATCATGGGTATGTGGCAGTTTGGCAGGCTTGACTTGATCGTCGTGGAACCACCTCACCGTCTTAACCTCCTTCAACGATTACCTTATCAGAGACTTATGATGATCTCGAGAATAATCATAAGGATCATGATGAGGTAATGTTCAAGAAATGATCGCATAATACTGCGACCTCGGTGCTAAGGTTAGCCCTTGTATCCGCGAGAGAGGATGGTTGTAGGGACTATCTCTGCGACCACACTGTCCTTGGATACAGTATAAAACATAGGATTTAGGATAACGAATGTCTTGATTTTGCGTGAAATGAATATGATTTTTGAGTATATCCAAAGTGCCCTTGGATTACCCAATATTCTTCCTTCTTGTCTTTGGCGACCATAGGGAGGGCCACGGCCATAATCATGTGCGACCATGTGGCGCTATTGTGACAATGGAGGCTTAAAAACAGCTAACAATTCTCGTCAATTTCATATAAATCAAATATAATAATAAAATCAGGAAAATATTCTAAAATTACAAAGTGCATTGAAAAAATAAAACTAACTTTAACACATTCATAAAAATTTTAATTCTCTTATCAGTTTTATATCAAGGAAAAATTGCAAAGTACTACTATGCACAGTATATTCATGAAATAAATCGAATTTCATTTAAGTTTTGCATTTTTGAAGTTTTTGATTATGAAGATTCTGCAGTCATATTTTTTCTATGTTTAGTAATATTTATTTTATGTTTTTCAGCCTTTTATATTCAATTTTGTAGTTTTCATGATATACTTAATATTTGACAAGATTATTTCAACTTCTCTTTTTTTGTTTTGTAAATCCTTTTTGTTTCTATATTTACTTCTATGTTTTTTTACTTTGCAATTTTAGAATTGTTTTGCCAAGTTATTCTATTTTTTATTATAATTTATGGAATCTTGCAAATTTCTTAACTTTTAATACTTCTTCAATTGTTTTCTTTTAACTATTTGTGGAATTTAATATATACAGACTTAATTTCAATTTTTCAGTGTAATGTGGGACTTGTGGTAATATTGGGCATGCGTCTCATTATCTCAAACCAAAATGAGAAAAATATCGTGAAAGCGCCTGCTGTAATTAACACCAACAAAACCCAAACAATAAATCAGAAGGAATACAAATTACTATAGGGTGCAGAAAAAGCAAGAGTTACCACTGACAAAAACCAATCAATTTTATGATCTCCGAATAATAAATTATTTTAGTTAGGAATATTCTATTTCTAAAAATATCATCAAAAATCAATTAATTGATTAGATGCCACTAAAAATCAAAGCTAATTCTTTATATGCCATTTTTAAATTATTTAAAAAAAAAATAACAAAAAAAACTCATACACTTCTTTTCTCACACTTTGTTGTAACAATAAACGACATTCATCACATGTAAGCGTTCTCTAACAACATTCATCACCTGTTGGTGCGCTCTAATAACATGGTAAGTGTTATTTCTGTAAAAATTTGAAATTTTAAAAGGGTATAAGAGTCATTTTGACCAAATTCAAACCTTTTGATTTTGTTAGAGTGATATTTTCAAAAAAAAATTTGTTTTTCAATGACAGATAACCAATTACGTAAATTCTAGTGGTATTTTCTAAATTTTCATTTTCTTCAATTACATAAACCGTTGTTTGATTGTTACTCTTGTCAATATATTTTCAGGAAAATTTTATTCGTATCTTTGAAAAACAGCGAATTTTTGTTTTTGTCACTAACAAAGTCATCGTTTCTTTATTTTTTAATTTTTTAATTTATTATTTTTTTTTTTTGCCAATGTCATGTCAGCTCCTATGTTAGTACATGGACCTACATGTCAAGTTTTCGCCACGAAGAAGGGCAAGAAGGTGGTCGTGGCACCATTGCACGCCGCCAGGCCAGTGGTCCATGCGGGGATAGGGCAAGATTCAAGTACCAAAGCTTGCAAGTACGGGAGCTCACTCCAGAATTATGATGTGAGTTCATGGAACCCGATTTGTTTCAATCGCCGCCGACAACCTCCATTTCCAGCACACCACTCATCCATGCCACCCTCACCGTCCTTCATCGTCAGCACCACTACACATCTCGCCGCCGCCGCCCAAAACCCTATATCCGAGGCGCCTTCTTTCTCCTCCTTCTACGTTACCTCGTCGCCGGCGAGTGCACCACCAGCGAGCATCCTCTTCCTCTTCTCTAATCCCTCTCTCCCTGACCACAAATTTCACCCCCAATTTCTAAAACCCTAGCCATCCCATCCCAGTCTTCGCTGCACAGCCTTCGACAACCTTGGTCACCATCGCTGTGTGCCGTCGCCGTGTGTCTCCACCCCGCCTACTTCCTCCTCCTAGGCGACTCCAATGTCAATCTCATCATTAATCACCACTTCAATAAGCTCCTCGACGACCTCAAGCTCTCACTCCTCAACATCAGTGGTGACTTGGTGACGCTCTATACCTCTTCCTCAACTACAACACCTTCCTCAACTCTGCTATTATTTGTTACTGTCTAATTACCCAAAATAAAAAACACTTTTGGAATGACAAAAACAAAAAGAGCGAACAGCTAATTGACGGCAATAATAAAAACAAAATGGGGGTTGACATAGCAGTGACAAAAAAAAAAAAAGTATGATTTTTTAGCGGTAGAAATAAAAATACGCTATTTTTATGATTACGGACAAAATTGTCCCTATATTTTTACACATGTTTAATGTTGAGAATTTTTTGTCCGAGTCATGAGAACAGCCATTTTGGAGGGTGACCACCGACCACATCTTTTAAAAGCATAAAATGCAAAATGTAAAGAAAAAATTGGCTGTTTTGAGAACGAAGAAAGTGTAAAAATTTTTGTTATTATGAATAGTAACTCCATAAAAAATTTTAATCCCATTTGTTAGAAAACCTCTCTGCCGAGTCGAGCGAACAAGGACAGAAACAGGATTGCGACAATCAAGGGTGGACGACGGCAAGGTGACCAGCTGAGGCCGATGAGTTGGCAGCAAAATAGCGAAAAAGCTACTTCGGCTCCGGCCTCGCCACCAAGTTGTTGCATGGCCTTGTGCGTCGTCGCTGTTGCCACTCCAACTTTGGCTACAGCCCCCGTTTCGATGCCGTCAGCTCTCCTTCCTTGCCTCCTCCAAGGTCGCCGCCAATGCTTGGGTTGCCTCCACACAACAGCTCCAACTTGTGAGAGGATGGGGCGGCGGGTGAATGGAGGAGGAAAGGGATAGTTGGCTTCCTGGTTCAAGTGCTCATTCTTGGGTGCCTAAGCCAAGCATGTGCAACAGGGGATGTCTAGGCTTGAGATCACTAAATAGAGTAAGGATGCAAACCGAACATATCCAAGCAAACCCCAGACCAGGCTATTTCCCACGAGGGCATCAACAAAACAAGCTCCATATATGTTCGTCATGCTACCCCTCCAGAAGAATAATTAACTATTAAAACGTCCAACATTTTAGCATTCAAGTGAAATGACACAAGCTTTATCCATTTCTCCGTAAACAAAATCCCTACTCGGAACTAATTATCAAAATTGATTCAACTGGAATATAAGGGCACCTGAGATGGTTACACAGTTAAAACAGATTCTCAAGATTTCGATACTAATATTTCTTCAACATAAACAAGAATTTTCGTCAACTAATGTAATTGACATTAACCTAGAAAAGCCAGATCAATTAATCGTCTCACATCAACTCTTTTTTTTTGTTCATGATCATTTGTCCCTACAAGACACCTCACTATATGGCTAGCCTGTCGCAAACTAATTAAAACACTACTGAGGAGGCGCAGTCAACACTTTAGGCTTCGGCTTTACTTCCACTTCATTCACAGCCCGGATAAAGATAGCATCAGGCTCATGGCTGAAAATAGCAAAAAAGCAATGTCTAAGTCAAAAATTGGGTCTTTGTGCTTTGATGGCAGAAAGATGTGCTGGACAAATTTCAGTCTTACGATCTATCTCCCTCTTCATAAGTGTAACTGGATGCCACAGCAAGCAGACGTCCATCCTTGCTGAATGATAGAGCAGCTATGCTCGTTGTGTACCTTGAGTACTAAAATCAATGGAAGAAAAACTTGAGCTCTTCCGATGCAGAGGTTAGCCACCCAACCAACAAAGCCAGTACTTTATTACCTGATATAGCCTTTTCTTGTTAATGCCATCCCAAACATTCACAAATCCATCACACCCACCAGTTGCAAATGTGCCATATCTACATAAGATAGATGAGAACATAAAGATAATGGAATTCGATTATCCGGTGAGAAATCAAAAGAACAATCAATGCCAGGAGTTTACACTGGATGGAATGCAATTGCATTGACAGGATAAACGGTGTCCCTGCCAGCCTCAGATTTCCGATGACACTTGAAAGCATACCTGAACAGAAATTAACCAATAATTAAATACATATATAAAACTGCAGCAATACGGGCACTACAGTGCAGCCTGGATTACAAAGGAAGATGAGCACACAAAATACTGCAAATATTATCTGTTAAGTAAATGTAGCAGCTTTTCAGGAATGATGTAAACAAAGCATGGAACGGCAATATGGCATGACAATGCACAACTACTAGTCAAGGTATGGTATTAGTTGTGTTATTCTATGCATTAGCCAGGAATAAGAAGCCAAGCTCAACAAACAACCAGTTACCAGAAGGATCTGGATTTTCAGAAACCGATGAGTTAACTTAGAGCCTTGGAGTTCATGTTACTCAAAGTAATGAACAAGTTTCACCAAGTTCGTCTGAGTTTTACATTATATTTGTTTGCATATACAACATTTGAGAACACTATCAGATAAAAGGGAAAAAAGTGCATCATTCCCCAACTTACAATGCTTTGCCCAGCAAAAACCAACTGATATTCAGCTGGTTTCAACCAGCTCTCAGCAAAGTTTTGGTTGCCACAAATATGCACACAGCATTCTGTCTGGTACCTAGCCTGATTCCACCATAGTACTAAGATCATGATATAAGTTTAATATTGTATGAATGACACACATGCCCTAAAAGTTCATTTAGGCTCCCATGTTTTTACATTCAATCAGGATACTATACTTTTAAACGTTGATTATCTACTTTGTATTCTCAATTAGTTGTTTAAGCCCCCATACTTAATTGTTGTCAAATAACTCCAACAGCAAAGCATTAACCTTAAAAATGACCCGATCATTCTTTTTATTAATTTTGGAGAGCAACTTTGCTTGTATAATGTATTATACCTAACCATGTCATTATAAGAGTAGCTAAGTACAGGGACTATCATAAACAAATTGGAGTATGGTTACTCAAGTGCACTTTAAAAGGTAGAGAGATTCAAGTACAAAAACTCAAAAGTATATAGGCCTGAACAAACAGCGTTGAAAATTAAAAGGGCCTATGCACTCATTTTTGTCCCTTAAATTCAATCCTAAACAACACATTATCCTAATGTTCATCTTTGCCACAATTCCAACCTAATTCGACTACACAATTTGAGTATAATTGCAACAAACAGCAACTTTCCATTTCATTAGGACCATACTAAATGTTTCCACAATTATATTTCATTTTCACAAGACAACAAAGAATCTTACTCCACTTTATTAATTTTGGCATATAGCCTATTGTGGTCAGACGGATCTACAAGCGCCAGACTAGTTAGGATTAGGATTAGGTGGGTAAGATTCCTTATTAGTTATTTCCTTTTCAATTAAATTCCCTTATAATGCCTAAATAAGGCCACCATCATTAATGAAGAGGAGAAACTTATGCCAAGGAAACTTAAAACTACTACCCTCGTTGAGGTGAGCCACCGCAGCCCTCGTCGTCTCGTTACGCGTTCATTAACCCCGTGCACATAACAATTTGGTATCAGAGCCGACGATCCAGGATTTGATCCAACCCACACTCATGTCTAATACAAAAACCAATGCAGAGCGGCTTCGTTCGCTCCAAGAGAGCATGGACCGCGTCACCGTGGTGGTCAACCAGATCCCTGCGCTCCGCAACGCCGTCGACCACCTCCCGACGATCGAAGATGCGCTGGATCGTCTCACCGCTGCCATGGAGCGCCTCACTCTGCCCAAAGTGCCTAGCAGCATCGCCCGCGCGGGCGGTTCACTCAGCACGGCCTCGATTGCTCCACCGCAGCCCGCCCCGCAGGCACGGCTGCCACCGCCGCCATCGTTGCCTATACCGCGCGATGCGCCTCCCCGCCTCATATCCCCCACCGGCCGTCTGTGCACCCCTACCGCGGCCGTCCTCACCTCAACGATGAGTGGCGAGATCCGATTGCATCTCCCACAGACGACGACGACCTCCGGCATTGACGGGACTCCACGCCAGCTGCACTACAGTGACCGTGCACCGCTAGCCGCGCGGGCCGATCCCCTCCGCGCCGCAAGGGCCACAACCGCCGCCTCCTATCCACCTTCCCGGGCCGTGCCTACGCGGGCTACCACAAGCAGCAACCTCACGGCGACTAAGCCGGGCGGTTCCCGTGTTTTGTCCGCATTAAACTCGACCGGTTTGACGGTATAGTCGACGCCTTGCGCTGGGTTCGGCGATGTGAGCGCTACTTCACAGTACAGTGTGTCCACGCTGATGACCGCGTTGAGATCGCTGGTCTGTCTCTAGACGGTGAAGCACAAGATTGGCTTGACAAGTAGCAACAACGCGGGATCTGGATTCCTTGGACGAGTTCTTTGCCGCGTCCTTGACCCATTTCAGTTCTCCCGACGAGGAAGGACTTTGGGGGATCTGGCCCCACTCCGATAGACAGGCCGAGTTGACAAACATAACGCCAAGTTCCAGGCGCGACTCGCACGAATCACTGGTCTCGCAGAATACCAAGAGGTCGATCTCGACATTGCCGGCCTACTTCCGGCGATCAAGGTAGAAGTGCAACGGGATAGACCAGCAACGCTAGATGACGCAATGAGATTGGCAAAAGCTGCTGAGCGACGCTCAGAGCTTCAGGTAGCAGAGACCCCGTCAAGGACTGGCTCACGAGACACGGTCAGGAGAACCCGTTCTTTCGTGCCCTTCCCAAGTCCCAACGACTCCAGGGGCAATTGCCGCAACCTCCTAAGGCAGCGCAGCTTCATCTCCCTTCATCAGACGGCTCTCCCGAGCCGAACGTGAGGAGCGGAACGCCAAGGGACTATGTTACAATTGTGACGAACCCTAGTCATGGGGTCATCGTTGCAAGCACCTCTTCCTGATCGATGTGGAGGATGCACCAGACGAGGAAACACCAACAGAGGACCTCATGAGGTATTAGTGCATTGAAAAAACCACTCAACAGAGGATGCTTCGTGGGTGTCAATGTTGGAATTTCGCACCGCCTTTCCTTTAACGAGCTGTTTGTCTAGGGGGTAGTAATGTTATGGTCAAACGGGTCTACAAGTGCCAGACTAGTTAGGATTAGAATTAGGTGGGTAAGATTTTATTTCCTTATTAGTTATTTCCTTTTCAATTAAGTTATCTTGTAATGCCTATATAAGGCCACCATCATTAATGAAGAGGAGAAACTTATGCCAAAGAAACTTAAAACTACTACCCTCGTCGAGGTAAGCCACCGCGGCCCTCGTCGTCCCGTTACGTATTCGTTAACCCGTGCACATAACATAGCCATAGTAGGATCAATCTTTGCTAAAATTCACCACAAGCACTAAAAAAAGAGTAACACTTTTAAATAAAATAAAATTAAGCAAGGTTTGCTAAATTTTAAAAAAACTATAATGACTCTAATGCTAGTAAAATTACATCTTAACTTAGATGGAAGCATAATATCCTTTTTGCACATCCATCGCAGCAATTGAAGTGACTATATGACAACATTAGTGTAACTAGGCCTTCACTTAATAAGTAGTTTAATATGCCTAAAAAATATATATCCCTTAATCCAAACCTCTGCTATGTATACACGAAGTGGTAAATAGTCTAATATCAATCTTCAAAGCCTTGAATGCCTTGAATTTTAAACTTATTGAAAGACAACTGACAATGCATGACAACTATTCAAGCTATGCTTCTTGCTAATTTTCTAAACATCAGTATGCCAAACAACTAATTGTTCTGTGCCAACTAATTTAAGTTTTCGGACAATTTTGTATTCTCAAATATATATGTTTACCTATCCATGATTTCTTAATAATAATTTACTTATCAAAATGCTTATGTTATCACTAGTGTATAAGGTTTCTTTTAACTCTTCACAAGAAATTGGTTACCAAAAAGGGTCCACAAGAGTACATCCAGATAAAAGAAAAAGAGAACTTACAGTTAACACTAGTGCAGCAAAAACCATATTACAGAAACATGATTAGTTCATGCCTCATAATTTGTAGTTCACATTACGTCTACGTGGTGCATTGTTTAAACTACATGACACCAAAATTATCAGATAATGGATTGCAATTAACAGATCAAGATTTTATGGCAATTAAACAGATTAGTCGAGCAATTAATTGGGAAAACAGTAGTCACATCAGTTTTTGCGGCCAATCAATTATTCAATGGCACCAAAAGCCCCCAAATGGCTTGCCCGCTGACTCTGAGTAGTCAGATTTGGAGGCCATTTTTTACACTTTTCTGTACAATAGCAAGTTTCAGAGGAAGGGAAAAAAAACTCTGCTGATGTATAAAACCATTAGAAACATGTGCAAAGCAAATTTTCTTCATTTATTACTTCAACCGTGAATTACTCCACAAAAAAAGATTGAAAAAATTGTCTTTGATGAAAAATGGCAAACACTTGAGAATATCATATGCTCAATATATTTTACAAATTAGATGCAGAAAACATACTTCTTAGATTGAGCAGACTCAGATTGATCAAAGAATTCCATAGCAACTCGTCCTTCAACAGAACTCAGAGCAAATCCTGAAGCAAGAAACGACACAGATGAATAAGGTCAACAAACTGAAGACAGACAATAGTAAAAAGCAAAAATAAAAATATAGGGCAAGTTATGCTGCATTTAAACAAGCTGCATAAAGAATACAATAAATATAGATCAAATTAATTATATGTGTTTAACAATCCAACATAAAAACAGCTGGTGCTCCATGTTTGACTCCTGTAAACATCTATCTCAGGGGATAAATTTCTATTCCAAGACAAAACTCTTACATGGTTCAGATTCCTAGACAAATCTGAAAAGGATCTATTCTTTCTGAATTTACAACTGTCCTGCCACTGAAATTTGGAGAACAGGTAATGAGGAAAATTGTAATAGGAGAATCAGTAAATGTAGTTTACAAAAACATTGTAAGTACTGAGATTTTATAAGGAAAAAATCCACATTACTTCCCTCTACTTTCAAAAAAGTCAAAATAGCCCCCTCTATTGAAACCAGACATGTTACACCCTCTACTTACAAAACCAATATAAATTTCATCCTAAATTAGTCTTTGACTGATTTTGGACTTTTGGGGGCTGATTTGGACAAAACCTTTTGCAAATTCACCCTTTGAACCTTTTGATTGGTTATGGTTATATATGTTTTCCTTGCTAGTGACGCGGTTGAGGTAGTCTATGGCATCACACAAGCAAATCAATCAACAAATTTCATAACTAAACTTTAAACAATGTCATTAGTGGAGTAAGGAATCGAATTAATTAAGGAGTTATATGGTATAATGGAGGGAGTTAGTGTAATGGGTACACGGAGGAGATTGATGGGGAGGCCAAGCTTGAGGAACCATGAAACGAATCTCCGCCACCACTGTTGGGAATGCCGGGGACGACAGCGAGCTCAAGTCGAGCAGCAGCAACACAATCTCCGCCACCACCAGGAACACCGCCTATATCCTTGCCTTTGTCTCCACCACCATCAGGCTCCACACGCACAAATGGACAGCCGGCAAGAAGAAAGATATCATAGCAACACACACAAGGCAAGAAGAAAGAGAAGATGATATTTGGATATACTGTTTATGCCGGTCATGGTGGTGTTATTGTACTGGAGGTCAAGGTAGGCGGTGATGCCTCCTCACCGGTGGTTCTTGAGCTGAAGCCACTCAGCCCAGGGGACGTGGCCCCACCTCAAATTAGGGTTTTGCAAGTCAGACTAGACTATAGCAACTACTTGTGTTATTTTAAAAGACTCAAATGGTGAAACTGTGAAAGTTTTTGCCCAAATTAGCCATCAAAACCAGTTAAAGGCTGATGTAGGATAATATTTGTACCGATTTTGTAAATACATGGTGTAACATGTTTGGTTTCAATGTAGAGGGGGTTGTTTGGATTTTTTTTTTGAAAGTAAAAGGGGGTAATATGAACCTTTTCCATTATATAATATTAACAGATGGAATAGCAACAAACAAAATGTGCAACATGTTTACCTTCTCATGGAGATAAAAGCATTTATATGAGCTCAATTGGCAGGAATTAAATTAGACAAGTTACAAGTATTATTTGCATAATAGATCCATAAATATTTTGCTCTCTATAATGGGCAAAAAATTTTCAACTGTCGCATGAGAGAGGGGGGTCTGTGTTTGCACTGTACAAGCAAAGAGTTCAAAATGATATATGAGCAACAGGCTGTGTTGTGATTGAAATGAGAATTGAGTTTTGCAACATATGCAATCTCTATCTTATCAGGAGGGGACATGGACAAGCTAATTTTTTATCAGTAACAATATCACATAGCACCAAAAAGACTTTCAAATAACATCAGTTTACAATAACAAAAGGAGATGTGCAGGAAGAAACATTCTTGAAACGTTCAACATGAGTGATGATAATCATAGGAATTGAGAAAATGTTCATGACTTATCAACAAAACAACAGGCAGATAAGAAACCAAGCAAAAATGGCATACATAAAAACAATACTAATTGTAAATAGATTTCTCTACAACTTATCTAGGATCATCTATGTAATAAAAAGAAGAGAGAGGACAGTAACTTTGTTAAGCTCAAGACTGACTATGGCCTTTGTATATCAATGCATCTGAAAAAATTAAGGGCTTATCTAGAGGAGCTTAACATTATAAACCTCAAAAAACCAAAAGTCAGAATTAAAATTGAAGTATTTTTTTTTTATAAATGGATGCTTGAGTTTTCCTCATAAGCTCATGATAAATCACCTTATCTGGGAGAGTTCTAAGCCTATCCCAGTTATAACTTCAAGCACAAACCAAGCGCACAAGAGAAACACCATTGATACCAAATGCTTGTTTTAAAAGAAGATAAGATGTTGTTTAATATCAAGCAACAGAAGCATATCATGTACGTACATAGAATAAATCTATGCAATATTTATTTATATTTTAGGGTAGCCACAAAACGAGGAAGCAAAACAATGGGGAAGTACTGTACATCAAAATAACTAATCAAGAATGAAAAAGCAGCAAGTTACCTGTTCCGTTGGGATAACATCGGACACATCGTGTTTGATATTTTAAAGAAGACTCCCTTCGTTGCTCAGGTTGAGACATATTGCGCAGATCATAAACATTGACATGCCTTCCTGCTGTTGCAACAACCAACCTATTTCCTACTAATGAAAGGGAATATACACGTTCAGGTTGAGGATATGTCCCAACAAGTGTACGCTCAGGTCCACTCACGCCTCTTGGATCCCAGCATTTAATAGTTTTATCCCAGCTGCCAGTGATTACTTGTCCTAACATCAGAAATAGACATATACATCAACAAATGAAGTTTCATATTATTCTGTGTAAGTGATGAATTATGTAAAATGATGAGTACATTAGACAAGTACAACCAGAGCAAAACACCACAAGTGCCTAGTAAACCTTTTAGAAAAATATTTCACACAAGCCAGATAGTATATTTTCTCAGAACAATATCTACAGCACAACAGCATCAGGTAGAGACAACCACCAGATATTTAGACATGCCACACAAGATTTAGTAGTTAGAAGAGAATAAGTACTCTTGTATTGCAGTTGACAAGATAAGCGAGCATGGAGATCCACAATCTTAATCTTTTCTATTTACATTAGACAATAAACATAAGAGGAAGAACCAATGGGTTTTACTAACTCTCTCATACTTCATTGATGCAGATAAAAAATTCACAGATATATGTTAATTAAAATCATCTAATGCCCTGATGCAGAAGTTTGTGACAAAGGGGTTTGTGGACACGAGAGAGAGAGAGAGAGAGAGAGAGAACGGCAGCACAGTTCAAGAGTCTTATTTTGCTCAATCTCATAAATGTGTGAAACATAAATTAATACATAGAGAACCAACCCTCATATGGCAGTCATCTTGCCAGAATAATGGTTGATCAAGATTCAACTGGTATTGTCTTCAAATTGGGGACCATGCATGGTGCACTAACTTGCTAATAGGATAAGTATTAATGCCAAATGAGCAAATACCTATAAATACTTCAACACTTAACAGGGCAAACAGCTTGAGTAATAAGAATGCTAGAATAGAACCAAAAATATACAACAGAAACAAATTGCTAGATGTCATAAACAAGCCCATCACATAGGCATCTATCAAATGCTCTACCTGAAGGATAAATTAAGAAAAAGTCAATAATCCAGTTAATGGGTTTTTTGCGTAATACTAGAACAAGCAATGACAAATTCCAACTCCTTTAGCAGTACAATTAAAATGGATATGATGTACAAAGGAGATTACTTCCATTTGAGGTCAGACTAACAAGACAGCCAAGCAATGACTTGCACACCATATAACCAAGAACTCAAATACGAATTCTTTAGCAAGGTTCTTTCAATACTGAATACTGAAAGCTGCATTCTTCATAATGGATACTTCAATAAATGAACTATGTTTAACTGCAACAAGCTGCAGTAGCATTTTACCATGAAAACATCAGCTGAAAACAAAAATTCCAAAAACAATTCAACATAAGCCAAGTACCTGCAGCATAAGAGTACTCCACACAGCGAACTGGAGCATCATGCCGCCCCAAGATATCCTCTTTTCCTGAACTAAAGACTAACCTGAAATAAGCCATTTGGAAACATTTGCCTGTCAGTCTTATCTAGATTGCCACATAAATGATAGAGCCAGATAAAATATATATTTATAAACATCTAAAGTTATAGAGGTTGATGGCTTCATACTGCAATAAAAATCTGTTAGCAGAACTCCATTTATTATACTGACAAGGATGCAAGTTCCTGACAGCATGGAAAATGCTGAGCCGGTATTGGGAACGAGCGATGACAATTTGATATGAGATGAGTTGGATTGCATTATGGTCCTGTGGTTTCAACAGAAAATGGTGCAACATTACTTCTAAATGGGATATATTCGCATAACTTATTTTTATACTATAAAAAAATTTAATTTATAGTAGATGAATCACCAATTCCTAGAAAAACACATTTGAACTCAGGTAATACTAGTTATGAGCAAATTGAGGATTGCAATACTTAGGGCATAGTCAACATTGCACTAGCTCTCACCTGCACTAGGGTTGTGAAATTCCCATATCTTAGTAAAAATATAAGCAAGCAAAACAAAAGTATTAGCTACTCACTCCCAAATCTCAATTGTGGCATAAAGTTTGGTTGTTTGGTTGTTGTAACCTCTTCAGTGGATAAATATTTACATGTTATGTACAGAGCGTAATCAACTAAAAGAACATTTCATGGGAGCACGCTAGCAAAGCTACATGCCCTATGCTCAAACAAAGAAAGACAAAGTGCTAGCATTGAGCGTGCAACTAAAGTACAGTAAAGTGGCCTCGCTTCCTAGTTAATTTCTGCAACAAATCATCATCATGTCATCTTCCAAATCCCCAAATCCAACCAAACCACCGAGTGGAACAAGGCAGGGAGAAAATGAAAAACCTCACCTGCGCACGGTGTTGTCGGCGCCAGCGCTGAAGCCCGAGGAATCGTCGTGGAAGCAGCAGTCAAGTACCGGCCCGGCGTGCACGAACTCCCCCTTGGGCACGTTCGCGTCAGCGTCGTAGAGCCGCACCGTCTGGAAGCACCCCCAACGGATCAGATTAGAAACAGATCAGCCAGATCAAACAGCTAGGGTTTACTAAATGGAGGAAACGACAAGTTTTCTCACCTTGTCCCAGGAGGAGACGAGGAGGTGGTCGCTGTGGTTCGAGAACCGCAGGTTGGAGATGCCATCGGTCGGCGGCTGCGCGAGTTCCTTGCCGCCGCCGCCAGCTGCGGCGGCAGGGGGCGGCGGAGTCGGCGCGGCTGCGGCGGTGGCGCTCATGATGAGAGGAGGAGGCTGCGGAGAAGCAGGAGTTGGATTTTGGTTGGGAGACGAGGAGAAAAGAGAAGCGGAGTGATTCGAAATTTGAATTCGCAACGGGCGAGAGATCCGGGAGCGGAGGGTTTAAAAAGCTGGAATTTTTTTGGGTAACGTATTCGAAGGATGGGACTGGGAGAGAGGACCGCGAAGTGACGAACTGAGTAAAAGGTTACGTATTCGTTGAGCTTGGGCCTTGCGAAGTGACGAACTTGTGCATGGTGAGGTCCTGTGTGCAGAAGCAGGGCACTAGAAGTTGTAGGGCCGGCCCAATTGATGGGCAGGGGTCCGCCCATTAGAAACATTTTTTGTTGTAATGTGTTTCTTACATGCAAATTCAGTCCAACTTGAAGTATCATATTGTATCACATTATTTTTTTCCTACCATTATTGAATTATTATTGCACTTGAAACTCCGATCATATTTTCCTATTCACACATATTTTTTTATTAAATCCACCATTTAAATTTCACATCAAATGAATTGTTGAGATCACCTCTATTTCCCTCGGCTATTTTCATGATTTCTTTCTTACGACTCAAATCTTGATTAATTTTTAATATCTTTCCCGGCCACGCGTCAACACATGAGACATATTCTAGTCCTTGGCTACGTCAAAACTTCAACTACTTAGGCGGTCTGACAAGCGGGTTCTGCATTAAAATATTATTAAACAATTTAATTGAAGAGAGAGAACGCTTGATGAGACAGCAGACACTTCGGTGTTTTTTATTTTAATTGTCTCAATTTCTGTGCAACCGAATTGTATACAATTTTGTTTCTTGATTTATGCATCAATCTAGTTCAAATTAGATGTTGATTATATTGAGAAAATTGTAGATCTTTTAATTATCTTCATATATTCGATTTTTGAATTAAAAATTATTGTTGTTTTACTAAAACCATCAAGATGTAGCACTCATGGGCCTGTGCACAGCGCTTCGCGAGGCGTCTTTGCATTGAAGTAGGAGGGTGCTTCGGGTGGTGCTTCGCACATGTGGCACAGAATATGCTGGAGAATATTCTGTTGAAACGTCTCACAAAGCGCCGATGCACTGGAGACAGCATTTTGGTTCATTTGGTATGAAGGATTTTTGTAGAAATTTTATAGGTTTCGAAGTTTTCAGTATATTTCCTATAAGTAACATTTGGAATAAAGAAATTTGATGATTATATCCATATAAATGGTTCCTATCCTATATATTTTGAAGGGAAAAATATTAGCTCAAATAAAGTTTTTTTAAGTATATCATGTTTTTCTTGAAATTCAATCAAACAGTTGATGTTCCTTGGGTGTTATCCGCGTCCATTCCCAATATACATATTCCGCTAATCGTGGACAGATGTTCACTTACTGTCTTTCTATTTCTTTCCCACCGATCCAACTGTCCTAATATAAATCTTTCATTTACAAAATTTTGCAAAATTTTATTATTACATGTAGCATTATCGTGTTACTACTTAACACACTTTTTTTCAAAAGTATTTCTTGTGCAAGCTCATTATTTCTAACAAAACTAGTAAGAGTACAAGTGGAATCACTACTACAGAAATACAGTCTACTAATCCTTATCTTCTAATAATTTTATGCAATCTTAAAGAAAACCACTAATGTACATGGTGTACAGTGGAGAAGAGTATTGTACTAATGGTTGGGTTATGGGTTGTGAAAAACCGTTAGTAAAAACGACATGATTTATTCTAATGGTTCTTAATATTAACCATTAGAAGAAATATACTTATACTAACGGTTATATTTTTGGAACCGTTAAAATAGATTTGATTTTATACTAACGGTTTTTAATAAATAATCGTTATAAGAAATGTAATTATAGTAACAGTTCTTATTTGGGAACTGTTAGAATAGATTTTGTTTTATTCTAACGGATATAAATACATAACCGTTAGAAAAACTATGCCATCTTCTAACTGTTATAGTGTTGCAAACTATTAGTAAATGTTCCACTATAAGTCAACACGTGCTGCCCATCTCTCTCTCTGTTCCTTCTATTCCATACTCCAAACTAGAGAGATCTGGGCAAATTGGAAGGAAATTCCTCTCTCTAATGTAAGCTTCTCACCTCTCTCTACTTTCAATCTAGCACCTCTCTCTACTTTCAATCTAGCACCTCTCTCTTTACTTGCAATCTAGCTGTAGCTTGGAGGAAACTAGATTGCAAGTAGAAAGAGAGAGAATTTATGAGCTCTCTCTACTCCACAATGCATCATGATTTATGAGCTCACTAGTTTGCATTAGGTTAGTGTTTCATCACTTAATTAAGTTAGGGTTTCATATATCAGTTGTAAGCTAGTTGTGTATATATATATAGCTTAATTGGCGAGGTTTCATGCATGCCTAACTCATTATTTTTTACAATTTGTCAATTTTGTGAATTGTAGATGTACCAAGAATATTGGATGTATGGAATAAAATGTACTACTCTTGAGTATTTGGAGGATGTGAACTGGTTTATTAAATTTGCTGAACAAGAAAAGGCGAAGAAGGGAGACATAGATATGCATTGTCCTTGTACAAATTGTATGAACTTAGAGAGATTTAGCAACTCTGATTAGATTAAGAGTCATTTGATTCATCGTGATTTTAACACACGATATACCCTTTGGATATGTTATGGCAAAGATCTTGAGGAAACAAACACCACTACCAATCAGCAGAATCCGGAAGTGGACTGTAGTAATGATGACCATCAGGATTTTGATAATGTTCATTTGGATGTGCATGCAGATGATGACAATTCAGATGAAATGTTATGTGATGTAGAAAAAATTACAGCAAAAACAATTTTGGTAAATTTGAGAAATTGATTGTTGATTATGAGAAATTTTTGTTCCCTGGATGTACAAAATTTACAAAGCTGTCTTCTGTGTTGAGATTATATAACTTGAAGGCAAGCAACGGTTGGAGTGATAAGAGTTTCACAACACTATTAGATCTTTTAGCAAACATGTTTCCAGAGGGAAATGAGTTGCCAAGATCAATTTACCAAGCCAAAAAACTGTTGTGTCCATTAGGAATGGAAATTGAAAGAATACACCATGATCAAATGATTGTGTGCTGTACCGTAATGAGTATGAGGATTTGCATGTTTATCCTAGATATAGTGCATCGCGGTATAAGCGTAGGGACCGAATTGACAGTGAATGTGACCAAGTAAAGAAAGGACCTTGCGTGTGAATTCTAGATTGAAACAGTGTTTGCAAATCCGAAAGATGCAAAGTATTTGCGTTGGCATGCTAAAGGTCAGAAACAAGATGAAAAACTGAGACATCCAGCTAATTCTATTCAATGGAGAAATATTAGCAGAACATTTGATGAGTTTGGCGATGAAGTGAGGAATATAAGATTTAGGCTGAGTACAAATGGTATGAATCCACACGGAAATATGAGCAGTCGACATAGCACTTGGCCAGTTCTTTTATGCATCTACAATCTTTCTCCTTGATTATGTATGAAGCGCAAATACATCATGATGTCATTACTAATCTTAGAACCCAGACAACCCGAAAATGATATTGATATGTTTCTAGCGCCTTTAATCGAGGACTTACAGAAATTGTGGAACGAAGAGATGCAAGTGTAGGATGCATATAAATAAGAGAATTTCATCTTACAGGCCATGATATTTTGCACCATAAATGATTTCTTGGCCTACAGAAATTTGTTGGGCTATAGTATGAAAGGAGGCAAGACTTGTCCTATTTGCATAGATGAAATTAAGAGCATGTGGTTATAGAACTACAGAAAAATAGTATACATGGGTCACCATAGATTTCTTCCGATGCATCATGCCTACCATAAGAAGGAAATCATTTAACAAGAAGCCTGAGAAAGAATCAGCCCCAGTTTTTGTGATCGGTAAGGAGGTTTACTTGCATGTGAAGGACATCAAAGTTGAGTTCGATAAATGTTCTAAACCTCAAAAAAAATGTTTGGAAGAAGAGATCGATTCTTTGGGATCTACTATATTGGGAGCACCTACAAGTTCGACATTGAATTGATGTCATACATGTAGAGAAAAATATTTGTGACAGTTTGATTGGTTTTGTCGACGATTTGGACTTGGGGTCCTCAGTCGATCTTATGCAAATTAGTGAGTTGTGGGACCTTTCAGGGCACTTCTCCTGGAAGGTAGGATGAGTAATATCTGTACGGGCACAAGAGAATTTATACAGGTTCGAGCTCTCGGTGGTGGGAGTAATAGCCCTACATCCTGTTGTGATTTCACTATATGAGAAAAGTGTTTACAATGGGGAGGAAGAGATGATGACAGGTGAAGATCTCTCCTATGTTAGTGTCTATCTAACTATATCTATATCTTCAAGTTTATTCTGACTCTTGTTAATGCTTGTATACTTTACTGTCCCTTAGAACGTGCATTGACCACCTCTTTATACTGAACAAAAGGGTGCCAACGCGAAACAGCCTTAGACGGTTGCTTGGATGCAGTTTTGTTAACCGCACTTAACTTCCACGCAGGCTTAACACGTGCAATCAAGGGATAACAGCATATGTTAAGCTCCTAGTAGTTGTCTTCATACGTGGGAAGATCCCCATGATACTCGGAATATGCCTGTCCAGAGAGTTAGACATTTTTGAGTTATTCTGGTCACAGATAGTCAATGACCCTCTGACCGCGCATTGTCTACAACCTCATGATTGTACAAAGGCTGCGAGCATGAATCATCTTTGTGTCCGCGCCCTTCAGGTCGTCTGAGACCATAGCAACGGACTTATAGGCACACGTCTAATCTGATTCTATCTTGAACCAGATGTATATTATTTTGAACTAGCTCGGGTGATAATCCTCGTCAGCTAGCCCCCAAATTTGAAGAAAATGAAAAGACATATTTACTTCAAATTTTTATCCTGCATCGAATTATGAACCCGACGTTTCAACTTCAACTAAAACTATTTCGTCATGTGACAGTTCATATCCCGAGAAAAACCCTGAGTTTTTCTGGACAGGTAATAATGACTTAATTGACCCATCGTGAGGGCAACCTTAAGTGCATTTTAAGAACCCGAGACGTGCGTGGAAATGAACCGACGCCTTCTGGCTCTATAAATAGAAGAGCTTTTAGGTTCTTTGAACTCACGAGTTTCACATCACGACTAAGTCTTTTAGAGCCATTTCTCCTCTTTGGTTATATCCTCCAATCCTCTTATTCTTGTCTCGATGGTAGATCAAGACCCCAAGAACATTATTGAGATTGAGAGTGATGAAGAAGAAGTGATACCCGAACTCGACCACGACTTCCAGAAGGTAAGACTTTTCTGGAACTCTGGTTCAGGTCATCGTTTTACATCCTGATCGATTCCAAATGCATTTTGGGAACTTACAGGTGATTGAGGAGCTGATTCCTCCAAAGAAGAAGTCGAAAGTTGACGAAGGATCCTCCAGTGGAGCTTCATTCACGGGTACAAAGGTTGGGGATGCATCATTGCACTCTCTTTCCTTGTCCCATGTAGTTCTCCCTGTCCATGCGACTCGGCAGGTTGAACCCTCATCTCCACCTTTGGAGATCCATAATAATCCTTCAAAACTTCCATCTGCTTCTGGGGAAAGTCTCTTTCCTCTGTGATCAGATGATCCTCAGATTTTGTTGGGTGATCAATTTTCTGGTGGGAAGATTGCACTCCCGCAAACAGATGGTCCTCGACTTTTGTCGGGTGATCTACTTCCCAGGGGAAGTACCTCATCCTCCCGTCCAACTTTACTGCGAGGATTGGTAATTATCTTCATCCTCTCTGCTGGTCATTTTATCTGTAAAACTAACGCATACATGTGCAGGAGATGAAAATCTCTGGAGCCCCCAGCGACCAGCCTGCTAAAGTCCAGACTCTTTTTGGTGAGAGTGTATCCCTCGAGCGAACTCTCCAAAAAGAAAAATAGGCTCTGGAGAAGAAGACCGATGAGATGTCTTCGGCCATTCTACATCTGGCAGAATGTTATGACAACTCCCGCGAAGAGGCACGCCAATTCCGTTTGGAGAGGGACTACGCCCGACAACAGCGAGAACTCTCCGATATGATAAGGAACAACAGCACTTCTTTGCTTCGGGATGATGTAGATAGGCTTATAGCCATAGCTGTCGACGATTCGGACTCGGGGTTCTTAGTCGAACTTATGCAGAATTTGTGAGTTATGAGGCCTTTCAAAGTGTCCCTCTAGGAAGGGATGATGAACCAAAGTCGGTTGGAACACAGAATAATTTATACAGGTTCGGGCCCTCGATGGTGGGAGTAATAGCCCTACGTCCTGTTGTGATTTCACTATGTGTAGGAAAAAGGTTACAAAGTTGTGGAAAAGATCATCACAGGCGAAGATCTTTTCCGTGTGATTATCTAAAAAAATGACTAAACTAGCCTATAGAAGCTTGCTGTTGTCGATCTCTGGGATCTGTTGAATGTGTTCCCGATGTGTCCTCTCCTCGTCTGGTGCATTTGCTCACCCTTTTATACTGGTCGAAAGGGCGCCAACGCACAACGGTTTTGAACGGTTGCTCGGGTGCAGTTTTGATAACTGCACTTAACTTCCACGCAAGCTTAACACGTGCAATTAAGGGATAACCGCACACATTAAACTCCTGGTAGTTGTCTTCATACGTGGAAGAATCTCTGGGGTCCTCGGGATATTCTTGTTGTAGAACCTAAGCAACCTCGAGTCGTCCTGGTCGAGAGTAATCCATGACCTTCTGACCGCGTATTATCTGCAATCACCTGACCGCGCACTGTCTGCGACCTCCTGTCCGCGCAAAGCCTGCGACCATGTGTCCGCGCTTCCCAGGCCATCTGAGATCACATCAACGGACACTTACCTGGTTCGAACTTGTCTTGAACCAGATGTGCATTTACTCGGAACTAGCTCGGGTAACAATCCTCGTCAGCTAGCCCCCAAATTTGAAGGAAACGAATGGACATATTTACTTCAAATTTAAACCTTACATTGGATAAATGACCCGACGCTTCAACTTCTCCACTTAGTGGAGAACTAAGTGTGGCGGTTTATCTCCCGAGACAGGCTCTGAGTTGTATTTGACAAGTAATGATGGCGCCGCGGAATTGTCTTTTAACCCGAGATAAAATTGTAAATGTTTTAAGAACT
This sequence comes from Pharus latifolius, assembly GCA_019359835.1. NCBI lineage: Eukaryota > Viridiplantae > Streptophyta > Magnoliopsida > Poales > Poaceae > Pharus > Pharus latifolius. The sequence continues at coordinate 35,844,827 of CM033321.1, read as the reverse complement.
CAAGGCATTCGAAAAACAAACCGTTACCCCTGGGGGCTATAAATACCGAAGCCTCTTAGCCCTAAAACTTCACAAGTCTTTTCCTGGCTAAGTCTTTTCCCTCTTTTCCACCTCAATGGAAGATCACGGCTCCAAGAACATCATTAAGATTAAGAGTGATGAAGAGGAAGTGACACTTGATTTCGACCAGGATTTCCAGAAGGTAAGTCTTTTCTGGAAGCCCGGGTTCAAATTGCCATCTTATATTCTGATCATTCCCAAAATAATTTTTGGAAATTTACAGACGACCGAAGATCTGGTTCCTCCAGGGAAGAAACCCAAAATTGACGAGGGATCCTCCAGTGGCACAATGGTTAGGGATGCATCGTTGCTCTCTCTTCCTTTGGCCCCTGTAGTCCTCCCTGTCCATGCAACTCGGTAGTGACGAGGATTGATACCTGAGTCCGTTCAAATAAATGTGCAGCTGGTTTGGGATAAATTCGAACCAGACAAGCGCATGATGGTGCGAACTCAAGTTATTCTGAGAAGCACAAGCCCGAGGTCGCAGGCTTTACACGATCAGACTGCAGCTAGTGCGCGGTCAGGGGTTCGTATGCTATACGCGGACAGAAGACTGTAGGTGTTGCGCGGTCAGCCAACATCGTGCAGTCAGAGCACTTTCGACCAGGGAACGTGGGATTAATCTGCCCTCGTAACAGGGATATCCCGACTACCCCGAAGATCCTTCCACGTAGGAGAACAACCGTCAGGAAGTTAATACGTGTGGTTATTCATAACTAACACGTGTTAAACCTACGTGGGAGTTAACAGCGGTTGACAAAACCGCATCCAAGCAACTGTTTGATGCCGTTACGACTTGACACCCTTTCGACCAGTATAAAGGGGTAGCTCAATGCATCAAACAGGGGGATCGAAGGATCGAGAGATCGAAACACCAAGACATCCAGTGATCGATTGATCGACCCAGATCAGTCAAAAGTAACCCGAAGGCAGTAGTCTAAATTAAATAGTTTTCACAAAGCCCTTCAGGCTTTGTCTTGTACAAACACATAGGGAAAATCTTCGCCTGTGAAAATCTTTTCCATCTTTTTGTAAATCCTTTTACTATACATAGTGAAATCCCAACAGGACGTAGGGCTATTACTCCCACCATCGAGGGCCCGAACCTGTATAAATCTCTCTGTGGTCTAGTTCTCTGTAATTCTACATACCTTCCCTGAGGGACACCCTGAAAGGTCTCACAACCTACAAATTTTGCATAAGTTCGGCTAAGGACCCCGAGTCCGAATCGTCAACAGGCAGGTCGAACTCTCATCTCCACCTTTGGAGGTCCATAATAATCCTTCAAAGCCTTCTTCTCAGCTTTCTTCATTACGATCAAACGATCCCCATCTTTTGAGGGGTTATCAATTTTCTGGTTGGAAAGCTGCACTTCCGCGACCAGATGACCCTCAACTTGTGTTGGGGGAGCAATCTTCTCGTGGGAAAGTTGCACTCCCACGATTTGACAGTTCCCGACTTTTGTCGGGTGATGTACTTTCTGGGGGAAATACTTGATCCTCTCACTTGCGAGGATTGGTAATTATTTTCATCTCTTCTGCTGGTCGTTTTAACTTGTAAAACTAACACATTTATGTACAGGAGATGAAAATTGTTAGAGCCCCCAGTGACCATCCTGCTGAGATTCAACCTCTTTCCCTCGAACAAACTCTCCAGAAGGAGAAAGAGGTTCTGGAGAAGAAGACCGAAGAGATGTCTTCGGCCATTCTGCACCTGGCAGAATGTTTTGATAGATCCCGTGAAGAGGCACACCAATTCCGCTTGGAGAGGGACTATGCTCGACAGCAGCGAGAACTCTCCAATTCGATCAGGGATGGTAGTGCTTCTCTGATTCGGGATGATGTAGATAGGCTTAGAGTAGTTGTCAGTTCTCTTGGGGCGGTCAGTGTAGATCCTACTGACACCAATATGTCCCTAAGAGAACTTTGTAAACTTCTCTCAGATCAGGTCGATGCTCTGATCGCCTGTATCCCTTTTGTATGAAAGGATTGCCAGAAATGAAAATTTCTTTTACCTTACCTAACTCGCCTTTTCAAAATGGATTATGCAAAAATTATAACCCAAATTGAAACTCTTCATAATCTGTGTGTGAAAACATGGTCACAAAAAATGTCTTCACGACCAAACATACATAGGTAAGCCCGAAGTAACAAGTCTTTTCGATCAGATACGCATCAATGTGTTATACTGCGACCAGTACGGGTACTGCGATCAGAACTAAAGCCGCGATCAGAACTGAAGTCGCGATTAGAACTGGAGTCGCGATAACATAATGCCTTGATCGGATGATAACCGTCCATATTGCGATTACCTACTTGCAGCGATCACAGAATGGTATTGCGATCAACATGCAAACTTTGAAGTAATCACAAAAACGCATTGTGATCAATGAAAATTAACTTACTAAAGACATGAAGGATAACTTCCTCCAAAAAATCTTTGCAAAATTTTCATGTTCTTATGTGCACCCTAGCACCCGTATTCGAAACAGAAAATAACAAAAATATTTTTTGTTCCGGATACACTGTAAGGAGTGCATAACGGGTTTCCAGAGAGAAGACACCCATTATGGGAAATGAATAAAGTATCCAACGAAGGGTTGCCTCGGGCATATAAAAGGAGTAGGTAGCTTCTTGAGGAAGCCACACAACCAGAAACCCTTCACTTGCCTTAGAGCTTCCGCCGCACAAAACCCTCATTCCTCATTCTCCATCGCCTCCAAAGTCACCACCTTTCCTTCTGATCCTTTGTAAGAAATGGCGTCCTAGAGCCGATCTGTTCACCACACAGAGGAGAGTCTGGTGGCGCTAGAGAAAGAAGAGATTCTTTCTCCGCGGCTGCTGATCAACTGGCGGCCCGCGGAGAAAGATCAAGAAACCCCAATCGTCCAAGAGGGTGAGTTGGTGGTTTTTGAGGAGTACCTGCGTTGCGGGTGTGGGATCAAGGATGCCGACTAGAGGGGGGGTAAATAGGAGGCTTTTAAAACTTCAATTTAAAACAATTATTTGCAAATAAAGAAATCAAGAACAAATAATAATATGAGAAGTAGGAAGAGAAAACGAACACAACGATTTTTACCGAGGTCTCAGAGACTCGCCCAGTCTCCCCTAATCCTCGTTGAAACACTCAAATAAATTGAGTCTTGCTCCAATATCCACGAAGGATATTATCCACTAGTGGTTGCTCCTTGTCCACTCCAGAAAGGCGAGCACCGATGCCTTGTACAAATGCGTCGAGTCTCTCCGACAATCTCCGAACTGGAGAGATCTACGGCCACGCCTCCGAACCGTTTAGGTGAGGGCGCTCACCAAGAGTAACAGGCAGCAAAGTCTTCTCTAGACCTCCAAACAATCACCGAGAAAACCTCTGGTCCTCTGGTGAACCTCCCAGGCACGGTGGCCCTCCGGGACCCTCCGGGACACTAGTGAACCTCCAGGGCCCAGGCACCATCCGGGACCCTCCAGTGAACCTGCGGGGCTCAAGGACCCTCTGGGGGCCAGGGACCCTCCAGGACCCTAGTGAACCTCCGGGACCCTAGTGAACCACTGGAGCCCAGGGACCCGAACCTCCGGGGCCCAGGGACCCTCCAGTGAGCCTTCGGGGCCCAGGGACCCAATAACCCTCTGGGACCCTAGTGAACCTCCAGGGCCCAGGGACCCTCTGGGACCTAGTAAACCTCTGGGTCCCAGGGACCCTCTGGGACCCACCGGATCCCCAGTGAACCTCCGGGGCCCATGGACCCTCCGGGACTCTCTGGGGACCCAGTGACCCTCTAGGGCCCAGGGACACTTCGGGACCCTAACTAACCTCCGGGGCCCAGGGACCCAGTGACCCTCCGGGACCCTGTGAACCTCCGGGGCCCAGGGACCCTCCGGGACTCTCTGGGACCCGGTGATGCTCCGGGTCTCACCAGGGGCCCGATAACTCTCCGGGACTCTCCGGGAGCCCAAAGACCCCCCAGGGACCTAGTGACCCTCTGGGATTCACTCTCCGGGGACTCGATGACCCTCCGGGACTCTTCGGGAGCCCGAAGATCCTCCAGGGACCCAGTAACCCTCTGGGACTCTACGGGACCCGGTGATGCTCCGGGTATCACCGGGGCCCGGTGACTCTCCGGGACTCTACGGGACCCGGTAACTTCCAGGGACCCAGGGCCCAAGGACCCTCTGGGACCCATCCGGCCCCCGATGAACCTTCGGGGCCCAGGGACCATCCGGTGAACATCCGGGGCCCAGGGACCCTCCGGGAATCTCCGGGGGCCTGAAGAACCTTCGGGACCCAGTGACCCTCTGGGACTCTCTGGGACCCTGTGATGCTCCGGGTCTCACCGGGGGCCCGGTGACTCTCCGGGACTCTCCGGGGGCCCGAAGACCCTTTGGGGACCTTGTGACCCTCCGGGACTCTCCAGGAACCCGGTGACCCTCCGGCACTCTTCGGGGGCCTGAAGACCCTCCGAGGACCCGGTGACCCTACGGGACTCTTCGGGACCCGGTGATGCTCCGGGTCTCACCGGGGGCCCAGTGACTCTCCGGGACTCTGCGGGACCTGGTGATTCCCCTGGACCCGGGGCCTAGCCTCCGGGACGAAGGACCGAGGGTGCTCGGGAGGTCCCCTGGGACCCAGGGCCTGGAGGCCCAGGGAACCACCGGGGACTTTCTCCGCACGAAGGCCCGAGGCGCTCCGGAGACCCCACGGGACCCGGAGCCCGGACGCCCAGGACCCTCCGGGGACCTTCTCCACACGAATGACCGAGGGCGCTCGAGAGCTCACTTCGAAGACTACCCGGAGGTACAGGATTTGCCCCAACAGGAGCCCCCCAGGCCCTCGGGGACACGTCGTGGCCCCGGAGGGTATGTGTAAAACCCTTCCCCTGATGACACTGAGGTCTTCGGGGTAATTTTCCCGCACAGTGCTGCGATAGAACCCTTTCGCTTTCGAGGGACCAGGGATATCCCGGCGGAAGGATCTGAACTTGGGATGTAAAGTCGCTGAGGAAGAGAAAACCGCCCCCGGGGGTCTTGGAGCCCCAGAACGGAAAAAATCCTCCCGGGACAAAGTTCACCGGGGAGAGAATGTTACCGCGTCCGAGCGGTGCGGTTGTGAAGAAACTCCTCCCGAGACCAAGTCCACCGGGGGAGGATGCTACCGCGTCCGAGCGACGCGGAGCCCCTGGACGGGAAAAACCTTCTCCCGGGACAAAGTCCCCCCAGGAGAGAACATTACCGCGTCTGGGCGGCGCGGTTGAGAAAAAACCTCCTCCCGGGACCAAGTCTACTCGAGAGAGGAAGTTACCGCGTCCGAGCGGCGCAGAGCCCCTGGACGGGAAAAACCTTCTCCCGGGACAAAGACCCCCCCGGGAGAGAACGTTACCGCGTCTGAGCGGTGCGGTGGAGAAAAACCTCCTCCCGGGACCAAGTCACCCGGGAGAGGAAGTTACCGCGTCCGAGCGGCGTGGAGCCCCCGGACGGGAAAAACCTTCTCCCGGGACAAAGTCCCTCAGGGAGAGGATGTTACCGCGTCCGAGCGGCGTAGAGCCCTTGGACGGGAAAAACCTTCTCTCGGGACAAAGCCCCCCGGGGAGAGGATGTTACCGCGTCCGAGCGGCGTGGAGCCCCCGGACGGGAAAGACCTTCTCCTGGGACAAAGTCCCCCCGGGAGAGAACGTTATTGTGTCTGAACAGCGTGGTGGAGAAAAACCTCCTCCCGGGACCAAGTCCACCCAGGAGAGGAAGTTACCGCGTCCGAGCGGCGTGGAGCCCCTAGATGGGAAAAACCTTCTCCCGGGACAAAGTCCCCCTGGGAGAGGATGTTACCGCGTCCGAGCGGCGCGGAGCCCTTGGACGGGAAAAACCTTCTCCCGGGACAAATCCCCCGGGGAGAGGATGTTACCGCGTCCAAGCTACACGGAGCCCTCGGACGGGAAAATCTTTCCGAGTGGAGTGGAGCCCCCGGACAGGAAAAACCTTCTCCCGGGACAAAGTCCCCCGGGATGAGGATGTTACCGCGTCCGAGCGGCGCGGAGCCCCCGGACGGGAAAAACCTTCTCCCGGGACAAAGTCCCCCCAGGAGAGAACGTTACCGCGTCTAAACAGCGTGGTGGAGAAAAACCTCCTCCTGGGACCAAGTCCACCCGGGAGAGGAAGTTACCACGTCCGAGCGGCGCGGAGCCCCCGGATGAGAAAAACCTTCTCCTGGGACAAAGTCGAAAAATTCCGAGGCCCGGTCGAAATTTCCCCCAGTAACCGTGAGAACGGGGAGCCAGTGAAGAAATTTTGGGTCTGGAGATTTGCTCCCGGAGGAGGGAGAGTGCCATGATGGGCTCTGGAGTATTTGAGGGGGGACTATTCCCTCAAAGTGACTCGTTACCACAATTATGAACTGGGTAGCCGCTTACCCCCTCAGTCCGCAAGGGATTATCGTAAGCCGCCTGGGGAGCGAGGCTCCCGTTGTTGGGACTTTTGGAGTGTTTGAGGGGGGGAATCACCCCTCAAAGTGACTCGTTACCGTGGTTTCTAGGAACCGGGTTGCCTCTTACGCCCTCAATCCACGAGGGGGGTTGTAAGCCGCCCTAGGGGAGCAGGGCTACCGCCATCGAGACTTGGGCTAAGCAGGAGCCCGTGACCCTCATTCAAGGGCATCCTCTGAGGGGCATCCTCCGGGGAGGACATCCTCTTAAGGGCATCCTCGCTGGGAGAACCACCCATGGATGGGGTCAACCCCCTGTGTGGAGTAAGCCCCCGGCGCGAGGGGAAGCCCTGGCGCAAGGAAGGCTCCCGCCGCGGAGTAAGCCCCCAGTGCGGGGAAATACCCTGCGTTGTTGGGATGGTGGAGGCATCCGAGACGCGAGGACGCCCATCATCGGGATGCCTCTCACCGGGAGATAGTGACGGCGCCTAGGACACGGTGACACCTGCCCCCGGGGCGCTTATCACCGGAGTGGTGGCGGCGCCCAGGACGCGGGTCACCGAGATCTGTTGGGCGGAGATTTCTCCCATCACCCTGGAAGATCATCCTCACTGGGAGGGCATCCTCTAAGTGAGGGCATCCTCGCTGGGAGGGCATAGCCTTGGAGGAGGTGAAAAAAATACACCCTGCAAGAGAAGATTGATATGGGAACGACTAATTTACATTGATGATTAAGTAAATTGATACAACGCTTTCCCCCTGCGAAGCGCGAGAGGGTGAGGGGGAGGCCCAGAGGCCAAGTGCAGACATCCCCGCGGAGAGGGCATCCTTGCCAGGAGGGCATCCTCTAAGTGAGGGCATCCTCGTAGGGAGGGCATCGCCTCGAGGGTCCAACGTGGGGCTCAGGGACAGGATCCCCCCAAGTCAGGAGACATGTCCTTGGGAGTCTTGGAAAGGGGAAACGTCAGTTGAGCCCCTTTCTTGGGCCAGCTCCTGGTGTCCCCCATAGATAGCGGGGTGGGCCGCCTGTACCGATTGATGGGGCAAGGTAAGTCTCTCCCCCCCTGCTCATGCTGCTCGAGGAATGCGGCGAAGTGTTGACGAAGCGCGTTACATTCTCGAGTGGCATGGGAAGTGGACTGGTGGAAGGCGCACCATGAGACTGGCCTTGCAATGCTGGTCTAACTGCTCTGCTGGGTCTTCAAAGATTCCTTCTGATCCTTCTGCTTCTGGTTCTGCTCTCTCACGCAAACAACGAAACAAAACAACACATAAGCAATACAAAAATTACTTGCTATAGAAAATAATAGATAAAATATAAACATGTATGCAATGGAAATGATCTGGTCGAATATACTTGGGCTTGGCTCAGATGCATCGAATGTCTATAGGCTGACATTTGGTTCACGGCCTGACATCGTCTGAAAATGGCATAGAGCTAATATGGAGTTTCCAAAATATTAAAATGAGATCAAAAGGGAGCATTAGGTGCCAAACACAGTAAGGCATCTAATTGACAAAATGGTTTTGACAGAAAAGTCCAGGAATCAAGAAAAATTGCAGCAAAGTCCCTGGCACAGAAAAATCAAGTGCTACATAGCAATGCTGGCCAAATGGCTTGGGTTAAACCATCTAAGGGACACCAGGAAGGTGTAGGTTGAGTCAAAAGGGGTGAAGACACGGCGAGGCGTGCCGGTGACGTGAGGTGTTCACGGCAGTGCGGGAAGAATTGGGAAAACTCACGACACGACCTCAATTTGAAAACTGGCTAAGTAGGCTTGCTAAGAATCTCCAGAGGATTGATTTGTTTCACTAGAAGGGATTAAGAAGATGGCTGGGGAAGGTTTAATTGCAGGAATAGGGCATTTGGACTTTTCGGCGATCACCAGCGGCCAATTTGTTGCTATGACAAAGAGAGATAGGCATAGGGAACTTACTGGTGTGATTAAAGTGGAGTTTGGGATAGTGAAGGGCTCTGGCGACGTTTGCCTCAACGGTGGCTCACCGAGGACGAAGAAGAAAGGGGAAGAAGGCGAGTGAAAATGGTTAAGTCAAAAGCACAGCGAAGAAACAGGTTGCTGGAGGGTTTAAATAGGCGAGGGCTGGAGGTTGCGAGGGAAATATAGCAGTGGAACTTGCACCAGGGACGAGACCGGCCGGGCGCAGGGGAAACAGCGACAACGACGACGCGATGACGTGCAGGTGGCTAGCTAGCTTTGCCAGCAACGGTCGGGGACTTAGGAACTTGGTCCTGGACGGTGCAAAGGCGGAGGTGACGAAGTTGCTCAGGCAACGACACGTACGCACATGCAACTCAAATCCTTCCTTGGGCGCGCGCGCTGAAGCTGTTGCTGGTGGTCGAAGCACTGCCGCGGCGAAGGACTTGGCGTGGACATGAGCGCACTTGCAGGCACGGGCGACCACGAGCACATGCGATGTCAAATCTTGGCCGGTGGCGAGGAAACAAGGTGAACACGTTGGTCGAAATGGTGTTGGAGCCCTGGTCGAAACAGCAGCCGGGTCTTGGTCGAAAAGGGCTGGAAAAGAGATCTGGACTGATTTGCAATTACAGAAACTTGGTTTTAGGACCAAAATGTAATTAGGGTGATTAGGGTTTGGAAAATGGCGAGGCTAAAAACAGGGTCTTAGGATGATATTTTGGAATTCTGACATAAGGGAAGTTTGCTCAGAATAGTGAATGGTAGATATTCCCTAAATCAGATCAAGATTTGGAGTTAATCTGTGGCTTTTAGCTTTTTCGAGTTTCTGGAAAATATGAAAAGGACTAATCTACGATACTTTTGGGCTGATTTGTGAAAAAGGGCTGAACAAAGGAGTTCTGCTGCCAACTTTTTGGGTTAAGGTATTAGCATACCTTGGATTATCATCCTGAGATAACAAACTTAGATTGGGCAAGATTTGGGGAAAAACAGGGATGTTACAACCTACCCTCCTTAAGAATAATCTCGTCCTCGAGATTCTAGCTGGTCCGAGAACAGGTAGGGGAAATCTTGACACAATTGTTCTTCTCTTTCCCATGTCGATTCTTCTTCTGAGTGATTATTCCATTGAACTCTACAGAAACGAATGGTTCTTGATTTCAATATTCTCTCACTGACTTCCAATATCTTGACGGGATATTCTTGGTATGATAAGTCTGGCTGAACTTCAGTTTTAGTAGGAGATATCTACTCCATTGGCTTCATCAGGCACTTCCTCAATTGAGATACGTGAAAGACATTGTGAACTCCTACTGGTTCAAACGGTAGTTCCAACTTATATGCTACCTCTCCTTGTCTTTCTAGAATCTTGTATGGTCCGACATATCTTGGACTTAGCTTTTCTTTCATCTGGAATCGGCGGACTCCTTTGTAGGGTGTTACTTTTGAGGTATACATAATCACCTTCTTCAAAAGATAATTCCCTTCTCCTATTATCAGCGTAGCTCTTTTGTCGAGAATGAGTTGCCTTCAATCTTTCTTGTATAATCTTTACATGGGCAGTAGCCTCTTCTACTAGCTGCGGTCCTAAAAATTGTTTTTGGCCCACTTCGGTCCAATACAGTGGTGTGCGGCATTTCCTCCCATAAAGTGCTTCATAGGGTGCCATTTGCAAACTTGATTGATAACTGTTGTTGTAAGTGAATTCTGCATATGGTAGGAATAGTTCCCAAGAATTTCCACATTCTAAGGTACACGCTCCTAACATGTCTTCCAGAATTTGATTTACCCTTTCAGTCTGGCCTCCAGTCTGTGGGTGGTAAGCGGTACTGAACTTCAATTTTGTTCCCAAAGTTTCTTGCAATTCTTTCCAGAATTTTGATACAAACTGGGCTCCTCTATCTGAGACAAGTGCCTTTGGCACTCCATGTAGAATAACAATCCTGGTGAGGTATAGGTCTGCTAGCTTTTTGGTCGAGTATTGTGTCTTCACTGGTAGAAAGTGAGCTACCTTTGTTAATCTGTCCATTTTGACCCATATGGAATCATAACCTTTTCGGGTTCTTGGCAATCCAGTTATGAAATCAATTCCAATCTCATCCCATTTCCATTCAGGGGTTGGTAAAGGTTGCAATGGTCCTACAGGCTTTTGATGCTCTGCTTTTACTCTTTGACAAGTGTCGCAAGATGCTACAAATTCAGCAATTTCTTTCCTCATTCCATTCCACCAAAACTGGTTCTTTAGATCTTTGTACATCTTTGTACTGCCTGGATGGATAGAGTAAGGGGTATGATGAGCTTCACGCAATACTGCATCTTTGATTTCTTTTCTGTCTGGAACACAAATTCGGTTATGGTGCCATAAGATTCCTTGTTCATCTTCATTGAAATTGATTACACTTCCATGCTTCATGTCTTCTTTCAATCTTTGGATATTCGGATCCATTACTTGGGCTTTCTGAATTTGATCCTTCAGTTCGCATTCCACTTTCAAAGCGGCAATTGTTCCTTGTTCAACAAATTCCAAGTGCAACTTCTCGGAATCTCTGAGTAGTTGAGGTGGTAATCCTAGATTCTTCACTTGATTGCAGTAGGACTTTCTGCTCAAGGCATCCGCTACTACATTTGCTTTGACGGGGTGGTAGTGTATTTCAAGGTCATAATCTTTGATGAGTTCTAACCACCTTTGTTGCCTCATGTTCAAGTCTTGCTGTGTGAAGATGTACTTTAAGCTTTTGTGGTCTGTGTAGATTTCACATCTGTTTCTCAATAGATAGTGTCGCCAAATCTTCAATGCATGAATAACGGCGGCTAATTTTGAATCATGAGTTGGGTAACTTTCTTCATGTGGTCGCAACTGTCTTGAAGCATATGCCACAACTCTCCTTTCTTGCATTAGAACACAGCCTAATCCTTGCTTTGATGCATCACAATAAACTTCGAAGCTCTTCTTGTTGTCGGGCAATATGAGGACAGGTGCGGTTGTTAGAACTTTCTTCAGTTCTTCAAAACTCTTTTCACATTTCTTACTTCCGTCACTGTTTTTGGTTGTTTCCATTCCATGATAGCTTGGATTTTCGATGGGTCCATAAATATTCCTTCACCAGAAATAACGTGGCCTAAAAAGGAAATTTCTTTCAACCAAAAGGCACACTTATCAAACTTGGCATACAATGATCTGCCAGTTTCTTTAGCACTAATCTGAGATGCTGAACATGTTCTCCTTCCATCTTAGAGAAAATAAGGATATCATCCACAAATACAATAATGAATTTGTCTAGAAATTCTATGAGGACTTTGTTCATTAAGTTCATGAATACTGTTGGTGCGTTTGTCAATCCAAATGGCATCACTGTAAACTCATGCAATCCATATCTCGTTATGAATGCAGTCTTCGGGATATCTTCCTTTCGAATCTTCAGCTGATGATAACCGGATCTCAAGTCAATCCTCAAAAATATATTTGCTCCTCTGAGTTGATCAAAGAGGTCGTCGATTCTTGGTAGAGGGTACTTGTTTTTGATTGTCATGTCATTCAACTTCCGGTAGTCGATACAAAGTCGCAGACTGCCATCTTTCTTTTTGGCGAAGAGTACTGGGGCTCCCCAAGGTGAGGAACTTGTTCTGATAAATCCTTTCTCTTCCAACTCTTCCAACTCTTCCATTTGTTTTCTCAGCTCCTCTTGTTCTTGGCTCATCATACGTGCAAGTTTTCTTGCGTATGGAGCTGATCCAGGTTTTGGTTCAATGGTGAACTCTATATCCCTGTCCAGTGGCATTCCAAGGAGTTTATTCAGGAAAAACTTCCGGGTATTCGTTGACTACTGGAGCTTTCTCGAGTTTGATCTTCTCCATGCTGTTCAGGCTGTTCATGTGGTCACTTACTGAAGATCTTTCCATGTAGAATGTGACTTGCTCTCCTTCGGTGTTGGTTAGAGTGATGGTCTTCTTCTCACAGTCCATTTGACCTTTGTGCTTTGCCAACCAGTCCATTCCAAGGATGACGTCTAGCACTTGAAGATTCAAAACTAGCAAATTTGCTAGGAATCCTATGTTGTTGACACAAAAGGCAATATTTCTACAGATGGATTCAACTAGCATTCTAGCTCTGGGAGATTGAATTAGAACAGGACACTCTAATGCAGACATAGGAAATTCATTTCTCAGTGCAAAAGACTTTGACACAAAAGAGTGAGTAGCACCAGGGTCAAACAAACTACTAGAAAGTTTAGAGTGAATCAGAATTCTACCAATCACAACGTTGGAGGCTTCTCCAGCTTCGACTGCAGATGCATAGTTGAGACGGCCATGACCTGCGGTAGGCATTCCTCTCCCTCTGTTGTTCTGAACTCTTCCTCCTCTGGATGTCGGAACACTTCTACCAAAGTTCTGGACTGGAGTAGGAGATCTTGCTGCTTGAGCTCTGGCAACACTGAATGGTAAATGATGGAGCGGACAAGTTTCTTTGCGATGTCCTTTTCTCCCACAATGGAAACATTCTATGTTCTTCAGTGTACCATCCTTGAAAAGGTGATTTCCTTTGCATCCAGTGCATTGCAGTGTTGAAGTTGGTGTTGGCCTCGGGGGTCTCTGAGGTGATCTGAAAACTGGTCTGAAATTCGGCATTGGTCTTCCTCGACTTGTGTTCCCTTGAAAAGAACTGGGCAAGATTTTTCTTTTTTGATCCTCTTCAATTATCCCTCTCGTCTCTTCCATCTTGAGCAATCAGTTGATTAGGACATGAAAATATGTGAATTCATGTAACGATAGTTGGTATTGCAAAGAGTTTTGCAGGCCTTCACAGAATTTGTCTATCTTCCTTTCTTCTGTTGCTATGTCCTCTGGGGCATATCTTGCTAATTGGATAAACTCATGCAGGTATTGTTTGACTAATTTGTTTCCTCGCTTTAGGTTTATGAACTCTCGGTGTTTTTCTTGAACAACGCCTTTTGGAACGTGATACTTGCGGAATTGCTCCTTGAATTCCTCCCATGTGATCGTGCCTGGGTTGGGGTGTACGGACTGATAGTTTTCCCACCAAGCTGCGGCAGGTCCAGATAATTGATGCGGTCCATACAGGAGTTTTTCTTCGTTACTGCATCTAACTGTGTTTACTTTCCTCTCCACGTCTCTCAAGAAATCGTCGGCTACAATAGGATCTTCGGTACTTGAGAAAGTCGGAGGATGTGTTTTCTAAAAATCCGTCAGCCTTGCTCCGATTACTGATCCTTCATTCTGTCCGGATGGAAATTGTTGCATTAACTGCCCTAAAATCTTGTTTTGCACAGCCATTGATTGTTGTCGGTTTTGTTCCATCCACATCAGTACTTCATTGATGTTCCCCCTTGAGGTGTAGAAGAAGATCCTGGCTGATCTTGATTGGTACGAACTCTGCTTCCAGATGTGGCTCTTACATCATCAATGTTCTCTTTGGGCACTCTTCCCTGAGATCTTTCACATGTGTTAACCATTCTGTTCTGATAGGAGGTCAAAGAAATGACTGCTGATTTAGAGGGAAACATGGATAGGGTACAAACAGGATACTGATATTGATCCATGAGACAGAGATGGAAATGTACAAGATGCTTTTCATAAATTAACTTTCATAAAATACATAGCTTTGCCCCTACGACTTATAGGGATATTTAACAATCAGCACAACTAAAACAACTACAAACCAAAGTAGCTAACACACAAGGAGATCTAACAATTACTGGGGTTAGGTGTAAGGACCACGAAGCTGGTCAACTGGTCAACGGGTCAAAGGCCACGTGGCTGGCTAGTAGAGTGGTCGCGCTGCTGACCTCTAAACCTAAGTACGAATTTAATTTTTAAAGGAGTGCTGTCAGACTGTGCAGTATCTGTCTGGAGTTCCTCGCAGCCACCTCTCAGCCTGAGTGAGTGCCGCTGCTCACCCCTGTGTATGCTTGTCATCATCCAGCTTTCGATCATGGGTCATTTTCGGGTCATCGCAGGTCGTTCACAGGACAGTCTGAGCCAGATGGGCATGAAAACAAAACCAACAAAGAAACAACAAAGAAAAAGGAAAGAAAAAGAAAAGAAAAGAGGGGAAAATATCCAACAGCAGCAAGGCCCAAGGCCCAAACAGCCATTTATCAGTTTAGCCCCTGGATTCTGCCAAAATTCTCAGCTATTGTGAAACTTTGCACAAAACCCCTCCAATTTCTCTAATTTTACAAATCAGTCCAATTACACTAATACAGCTTAGGCACAAGACACCTGTTCATCGGAACAGTAACCACGGCCACATAGCCTCGGGGTAAGTCGGTTGCATGCGTAGCATACCAAATAAATCAGGCCTTACAGCACAACTCACACACACAGCATCACCATTCCACACAAAAACAGCAGAGATTAGGGCTAAAACCCAGACTCAGGTAAACCAGTAACACTTTAGAACAGAGGAGGATTAGTAAACAATCTAGGCACATGTTCATTCTTTTCTCCACTCTGTGATTTACAGGTGAAGCAGTAGGAGCGAATCAGGAGCAGGAAGACGGGACTCAGAGCCAACATCAAGGTGACAGTTGAACCTAACCTAAGGTTTTATCATGCCATAGTTTTTAAGCTTGTAGCCTAATTAGTCTAAATTGCTGAGTTGGAACATGAGATAAGGTAACAACAGGGCACCAGGATCACCCAAAATCACCTAGAGACCTATAGATCATTGCTACCACATGAGGTGCATACCTCCAGCAACATCATCTGGTCACAATCATCATCAAATTCACAAAATCATACAATTAGCAGCAGTAGGACCCTTCATCTAGCATCTCTAGTCATCACAAGATCACACACATATGCATAAACACAGACATCATAGTACACAGCACCACCTCAAACCAAGGCACACCAATTCCACAGAACAGAGCAAACACAATACCAAAACCAGAGCAAAGCACCCCAGCCCAAAACTACACCTCTCACCTCAACCAGGACCCTAGGTAGGGGAGCTTACCTGGGGGCGCCGACGTCGAGGACCGGGTAACCGGCGGGTCGGCGACGGCGCATCCGCACACGCGCGACAAGCTACCGCGCGGACACGCCATCGAGGCGCGGCCAAGCGCGGCCGCGAGCCGCGGACGAGGGAGCGAGGCGGCGCGGCCCGGGCTACGGCCGGCCGCGACGCGTGCGCCGGCGAGGGTTAACGGCGGCCCAATTGGGAACCGATTTAGGGTTAGGTGCGGGGCAGCCATCGGGTGCAAGAGAGAGAGGGAGAGAGAGGGCCACGGAGGAGCGCGCTGAGGAGCGGCGCGGTGGCGGCGCCGGAGCCGGCGACGGGATCACTTCGGGTTAGGGGCGGCTGGAGCCGTGGGTGCGTGCGTGTGTTATATGTGTGTGTGTGTGTTTGTGGGCCGAGAGGTAGAATGGGCCCTGGGCCGGCCCAAGGTTTAAAAATTATGTTTTTCATTTTATTTCCATTTTTCTAATCCTTTTTCATTTCTGTAGTTTTAATTTTAATTCTAAAACATAATTAAGGGCTTAATTAAGCATTGTTTAAATCCTAATTCAAACATAATAAAACTTAGAAACTTGTTTAAACAAATATTTCTGATTTATTGGTATTTGTAAATTCCCTGATATATATATATATATATTTACAAACCGATGCACATACATATAACTGTACATATATCTGTACTCCTAATTTTAACAGAAATGAGTCATGCATAAATACATGAACTTCTTTCTAGAGCAAACTAACATAAATTATTAGTTTCAATCCTTATTTAGCTAAATATTCTTAACTAATCTACCTTTAGCAATTTCTTAAATTACACCTAGTTAATTAAAGTTTAATCAAGATTAGATATATGTATATGCATACAAATTATATTATTACTCTTTAATAAATTAATTTATGCTATTTTCATCATTTTCATGTAATTTTCTACATAGGAAAAAGAGCCTTAAGTATATCATTATCTTTATTTCAAACAGCTAATCATTTAGTATAGAAATTAGATAGTCTTAGCACTAAATCAACATCTTGACTTAATGATTTTAAAGGTCATAAAACAAATATTATTTCCTTTTGAAAACTACTCAACTCAAAGTAGTTATATAATTCCATCATGCAGTTCAAATAAATAAAATCTGTTTTCTTATTTTTACCTGGGAGAGTGATCACCACGATAGAGCGAGAGCAATTAGCACCTAAGCTCTGCATCGCTGCATAGCATTTATTAGCATTTTCCTTAGGAATTTATATACGCGATTGTTTTACTTATAGGAGCGGAGCTGAACAAGGATTTCCAAGGCGACGCTCATATTTTGGATCCTGATCTTGCTACTTCAGGCAAGTTTTGTTCTTGACCATATTGATCGTGTTTTATTGCTTTTATTTGGCTATACTATATCTGATAATCTATGTAGCTATACCATCTTGCATCAAAAGTATTTTATAAAAGTTGGTCATAATGGAAGAGTCGGTGTCTTAATGGATAAAGTGTAACTGGAGGAGAGCCGAAGGAGGGCTCGAATCTAGTATTAAAGTATGTTTATAAAAGTAAGGACATAACTAGCTGTCATTTCTACCCAGCGCCGTAATACCCGTATCGACCACAGACCTGGTATGGGACGGGCCTAGTCAAGTATCTTATCTGGACGCTAGTACACCTCCACACTGGGAACGTATATGTATATTGTATTATGATGAAAGAACCGACCCGAGGCGGGCTTGGAGCTATAGGCTCACAGTGGGTGTAGCGGATGCGTCCGACTACACAGTATGGTGGCACCATACCAGTGGAGGGAACTAGTGGAAGGGTTTGAAAAAGGCTTTGTTCTCTTGATGATGTCACGCATTATAAGAAATGCGGAGCACTGTTGACGAACACCGACATGGAAATCAAGAGATTCTGTGGGTAAAGTGATACCCCTCTGCAGAGTAAAATGTGGATATTCACTCCTTACTTCCAGGTTGGAAGTTGCGTCGCGGCAGGAAAGGAGACCTATAGGTGGTCTCACCCTGTGGTGCAAATGTTCAGTAGTGTTTTACTTAATAACCGGAGTCTCTTACAATCACAAATGAATTTTTGAGTCAAAACCGTCTTTGCTAATATACTCTAATAACTCTTTGACTAGCTAAGGTTTGCATGGTGCATTTATATATTTGAATTGCTTGCTGAGTGCCTCGGCACTCATCCTTGCTATGATAATTCTTTGTTAGACTTTGAATACTCCTTGGGTGATGCTACGTCGACCGGACGACCAGATCAAGAAGTTTATCCCGGAGAATCCTACTGTGAGCTTGATGGGGTCTACTTCAACACCGAAGACGAAGAGTGACCGCCATAAGAATACCCTAATTGCTGTATTTTGTTTTCAATAAGTATGCTTATGCTTTTGTATGTAACTAGACGCGTCGTTATATTGGACCATGTTTAATTATGTTATGTTTCTGCTCGCTACTCTGTAACGAACATTCTCGGATAAGATGGTTTTATTCGGAAATGTTCAAAGACTGGACGTGCTGCCACGTGGGCGGTATGTCAGGTCGCCGCATTAGGCACAGAAAGGGGTTAAGCCATAGGAAGTCTAGAATCACGCGTCGGCTTCGGAAGAACCACAAGGCTCTACCTCTTCTGGCTCCTCTTCTTCCTGATCTTCATCTGCATCTATTGGGTCCAATTCCATGTCATCATCCTCTTCTTCATCTTCGGATGAGGTGACGGTGTCGCATTCAACGATTTCTTTTCCTTTGCCGGCTGGAGCTTCTTTTCTTCTTCCAGCACTGAGACGCTCAGGCGCATGGGAGTTGATGATGATGCCTCGCGATGCAGGAGTGAAATAGCCAAGGTAATCCCTAGGCCTTCCCATACTTTTGCGGGCAGTAACCCTCATTCTTGGACGGCTTCTTTTGTTAACGGACTCTGATGCTTCTGGATTTTGTCCTCTACTTGGACCAACTAGTTCTTGAATCCTTTTCTCCTGCTCCTGGAGATCTGCACGGGTCCTTGCGAGCATGCCTTCAAGATAATGACGATCATCACGAGCGTTCTCATGCTCATGCAGCAGACGGGTGTATCCAGTCTCCAAGGCTTGAACAATGTCTTTGGTCTTCGTCAGAATGGCATCTCTTTGGTCACTGGATGGATGGATGACTCGACGCTCTGATCCGGGAACCTGGCAAGGCACGAAATGAAAAGGGGAATCTAAAAGGAAATCCTCATACAACTGCCGAATGGTGCCTACCGCGCGACGAGCAGCGTCCAGAATGGCATCTTCTTCTTCAACTCTGCGGGCTTCCTGTCTTACTGAGCCTCTTCATAGCTTTGGGATCTCATAGAATACTATTGAAGCGCGAAAACCATAAGGTCTACTGTCTACTTCTTCTTGCCGAACGCAGTACACCGGTCTCTGACTATCCAATGCTCCAAGGAATTGCAACATCATCCATAAGAGCAACGCCCACGATCCTAGCTCATCACCATGCACGAACTTCTTGCCGGAAACTATCTAAGGAGACAGAGCACGAAACACCTAGAAGTTAAAATAGTATTTAAATCTTTTCCAAATAGTCATAATATATTTTGCTTAAACAAATTAGATTTTTGAAATTAAATTTTTAGTCAAATAAACTAGTGATTTTTCTGTTCTAGGGACGCCAATGTCTATCTAAGGGTCACGACCTACAGTCGAGTCTTATGCTTTCATACCAGCTTCTGTGGGACCCTCATTTGAGGGCTCCGGTGGCAACCACCCAGGTGGGTTGCACTCAGAAAGGTACAACATAAGCTCACAACAACAGGAATTACATTAAACTGCAGTAAAGATAATTAAGCAGGTATAAGGTCGCAAGGACCAATATTACAATATCATAACACCAAGGATGGTGCTAATTAGAGTTGCTACAAAAATAACAAATTTCTCAAAAGAAGATTCGGTATCAAAGTACCGAACACAAAGAACAACACAAAAAGCAACAACAAAGATCTTCACTTCAGTCGACAGCGGCGCAGGAGGGGCTTCCACCACATCTGATTCAACTCGGTGCATGACCCTTCTAGAAGATCGAACACCAGGAGCACTTCCTTCTTCTTCCTGGTACTCGAAACCAAAGGAATCGGGATCGACGAATCCCTCTTCTGAATTTGTTTGAAAAGGCAAGGGTGAGCATGTTTTCACACGATGCTCAGCAAGTCCCGTTACACTAATGCAAGTACATAAATGAGGAGTTCTCAAGGAAAGAGGTCTTAGTTTTATAAATAAGAATAGAAAAGGTTTTCATTCTAAAATTCTAAAGAAAAGGTTTTATGTCCAAAAGCAGGCTTTGAAAATCTTAAGGTAGGCTTTAAGAAATCACTTTGCTTTTGGTACTAGTGGATAGATGGCGACCGGAGACCCACACTTTTGACTTTTAGTGGGGTGAGGTGACAATCACTTTGCAAGACGTGTCTATGCTACTGGGACTACAGATCAGGGGGGACATTTTGGTGCCACCAACAGTGGCGGTAGATTGGTGGGCAAGAATTCATTAGAGATTTGGCATTGTGCATGAGAATGATATGATCCTTGCATGTAGCTAGGGTGTCTCGATGTCATGGCTACGACAATATCGGGTGTGCCCTAACGATGCCCCGGACGATGTTATGCACAGGCATTTGTTTGCTTATATTCTTGTGCTATTTGGATTGGTTATGTTCCCTACAACCCAAGGTGATAGGTTAAGGTTTGGCTCATGGGTTTTAACTAGTTCAATTCACACAAAAATAAGCAGTGTACCAATTAGCATGCATAGTATTTTCTAAAGAAAATTACTTAAATATCAAGAACGACAATATCAACTGAAGAGCCATTGGAGGAACCGAGTGATCGTGGCATTCCTTCATCGCTGGCAATCGGCTTTGGTCGATGGAAGGAGGTTTGTTGCTATTTTGATATAGAGATCTGTTAATTTTTTTGGTTGTTTGTTTGTTTTTTGAAGTTGGTCGAATTTGATTAGCTAGTTGTTTTGGAAGTTTTTGACGGGTGAGTTGCTCTGGATCTTTGTTCGAAGGGTTTTCTGTTGAGTTTTTTGTCTGTCAGTTCTCTCAAGAAGCAAAGAAAAATCTGGTTGGGATCAATGGAGCTCTCTTCTGGCTTTTGTGGAGTTCCTTTGTCGCTGGCAATCGGCTTTGGTCAAAGACAAGTTCCCAATTTTTTGTTCTCCAAGTGTATTGAGGAGGATGTGCTCATATTGGAGGAAGTTTGATCTTGGTTTTTTTCTCTCTGGTGGTTTTGATTCTGCTTTGATCAAGTTGGTCGAAATGATTCTATAGCTAGTCATTTTTGGGAGTTTTCGACTGGAGAGTTGTTCTTGATCTTCTATCGAAGTGGCTTCTGTTGAGATTTATGTGTGCCAATTTGATGGTGGTCGAAAGTTGAGCTTCAGTTGAAGTTGTGGTCGATCATTGTGCCTGTGGTCTTCAGTAAAGATTACCTTGGGTGTTTTATTTCTGGTAGTCCAAGGATCAGGGTTTCTCTGGTTATTTTGATTTTTCTCCTTGCTTCATCATGTTTGATCCTATCTGTTTAGATGGGAGTATTGGTTCAACTTTTGCGCAAGAAGTTTGGTCTTGCACTCAGTCTGGTGTTACCTTCAATGGTTTTAGAGATGCAAAAGAATTTTATCTTCTTCTCTTTATTAGCCGATCAGCCTTTCGTCCAACTAAGAAGGTTATTGGAGATATCTTAATTGCTTATTTTGGTAGCGAAGTTGAGCTTTTCAAAGTTTCTCAAATTTCGGAATTTGATTTTCATTTCTCAGTTGCTAATAAGAAGGTTGGCTTTAAGATTATTAAGTCTTAGAATATTTTTCATGATAAATTTTCTTTGGTCTTCTCCTTATGGAGAGATGGATGTCCTAATTGGAAATGGGAGTATGCTAACGGGCTGATCGAACAAGATATGGAATGGATCTTAGTCAATAAAAAATCTTCTCGTCGTACTCTATTGAATTGGAAGGAAAAATTACCTCAATCTAATTATTTGAAGAATGTTCCTCGAGATGAGTTTCCTAAAGTTAAGTTGGATTTAATATGTTTTAACTGTCTCTCTCCAGGACACTTTCAAAAAAATTGCGTTTCTTCATTAGGTGTAATTGCTGCTTCAATTATGGCCATATCCATAGATTCTACAGCAAAAGAATCTTAGCCATCTAAGATTCAAATGAAAGGATGCCTTCTCACTTGCATGTTTTTCTAGGCATCCGATAGGTTTGCATGCTTTGAAGTAGATTAGTGGACAAAATATTGATTATTCGTTTGGGATTTCGAAGTGCTCATCTAACAGCAGATTTGATGGGTGAAAGAAAGTCATTTTTGCGAATAACTTTCACGAGTTCTTTGAGGAATCTAAATCCAATAGAGTCGTTTCGTCCCCCTCTCCTCCACCTCCAAACACTATTTCAACTCTCTTGGGCGCCATTGTTGCTGAACCTTCTTCTCGTCTAGAGTTTTCCTCCCCTCTTTTAATGGAAAATTATTGGGTTGATCCTATTCCATTTCTGCGAAATGGTTGAGGAAATTTATGTTCTAGAGAGGCCTCTTAGGACAAGGTGCATTGCATTAAGAATAGAAGCTAATGAAGATATGGCAGTAGCCTCCCTTGCTCCAGAAGCAAACAATCATCATCAAGTGGTAGCTAACTACTTTCAAGATGTGAGAGGAAGGCAAGTCCACATTTCACCATTTTCTTTAGGTCCAGCATCGGCAATGGTGTGTTTCATTTCTACTTTGGACAGGGACAGTATGCTAGATGAATGTCTTCATATTACAGAAGATTTCCTTTTGTTCCTCTCTAGGCACAATGAAGGGCCTAACTTGAGAAATAAGAGCTTTAATCATATAGTTTGGCTCATGTTACTCAATTTCCCTCTGGATTTCTAGTCTATTCATAATCTTGCTAAAGTGGTCTCTACTTTTGGTCAATTAAAAGAATGGGATAAAGGATATCAACTAAATGGTGGTCGGTCTCATTTCATGACTAAATGTCTAATCATTGGTTAATATCCTTTACATTTTGGTAATCACAGAGTCATATGAGAATTTGGGGCTTAGTTGGACAGTGCAAGTGGTCATATGCTATGTACGACATATTCAAGCTCAGAATGAAGACGAAGATGACCTAGAGGATTTTCATCCAGGAGGTAATGAAGACAATGATCCTCATAATGATAATGCTGATCAAAATGAGGGTGACAATGATGATGGAGATAATGATGAGGATCACCCTGATCAAGGTAATGGTGACATAGAAGAAGATCCTCTCTGGGATGCTCTAGTTCCATAGAATCAAGATGATCAAGATTGATCTCCTTGGAATGCATAATTGCAAGAATCAATTGGTTCTTTGTCATTCTCTGATAATTCTGGATCTTCGGTTGGTTCTTTTGGCAATGCATTTGTTAAAGATTCAGTATCTTTTTCTTCCTTGAAGCTGGAGAAGTTGTTTTGTGTTTATAGCTCTCTATCCTCTTGGACTTTTGACCAAAGGATTTTAAGTTTCAACTTATGCTTAAGGGTTTCCTAGACTCTGTTCAATCTTGATGCTTCAAGAACTTTTGGTCGTAATCAATCTTGGAGGTTGTTTGAGAAGAAGAAGAAACCTTTTTTCAAGCATCTGAATGTTTCTAAACAGAATTTGAAGAAGCAACTGACTCCAATCTCTTATGTAACTCTCAGAAGAAGCCCAAGACTCGCAGCCAAATTCAATGATTTCAAACCATTGTGGCGCCTTCTCTTCCTCTGTCAATGATTCAAGCTCTAGGTCAAAATTGTAGGTTATCAGCTGAGTTGTTATCAGCTAATCATCTTCAAGGTCCTATAGTTGAAGATCTTGATGATTGAGCATTTTTTGGTGGTTTTTGTTAAATCTCTGTCATAGATGTCTTTACTTTATATTTTGTGGTCGTGGAGTACTCTATTTTTCTCTCTCTTTTCAACGGGGCTGGTTTTGGTCATCGTTGGACATATCTATTGCATTATATGTAATGAATTATATGAGTTTTATTATCTTCCCTATGGATAATAACAAAATTTATAGTATTCTAAATTGGAACATCAGGGGTTTAAGCTCTATTGCTAAGAAGCAAATAGTGTATAATAAAGCAAAGGAAGCTAGATGTGGCATCATTTACTTCCAAGAAACAAAAATTGGAGTTGGTCGATTTGTTTCTAGTGAAAAATTGCTGCCCTAAGAACTTCTTGGGGTTTGATTTTCTCCCTTCAGTTGGTTCTTCGGGAGGAATTCTAACAGTGTGGAACACTAAAATTTTTCAAGGAGCGGGAGTCTACAACAACAAATTCTCTTTGACAGTGGAATTATTTCACAAATTTTCTGGATTTACTTGGGTAATAACTAATATTTATGCTCCTTGTACTCAAGGCAAACAAGAATTTTTACATTGGTTTCAAAGTATTTTGATGCCAGATAATCTTAATTGGTTAGTCATGGGAGATTTCAATCTCATGAGATCAGCATTTGATAGAAGTATAGGAAGGGTAAACTTAAGGGAAATGGATGGTTTTAACTCTGCTATTAACCATCTACAGCTTGAAGAGATACCCTTTAAAGGGAGAAAGTACACCTGGTTGAATATGCAGATTAATCCCCTATTGGAAAAGCTTGATTGGTTCTTCACTAATGAAGCCTGTGATATGAACACACGTTCACGAAGGGTGGCCCGATCTTCACGATGTAGAACTTGGATAATTAGTATCCGAAGATACATGGATAACTAGTATGACCTGACGAAATGAGATAGCCAACCACTTGCAAAGCAAGGACTTGCATATCAATGAATTCGCCCAATCACACCCTGAATTATCTATCCACATGGCCACGCACGGAGTTAGCGCACAGATAGGGTAATCATGAAGATCATTCGAGCAATTCCAGAGGAAATCACAAGAACAAAGGATGAAGTGATTCAACTCTCAACTAAAACTAAGGCTTCAATCTGAAATTTCAATATCCACTACTACAGAAATGCAATCCACTAACCCATATCTTCTAACGGTTATAAGCAATCTGGGAAAAATCCGATAGAGTACGACGACAGCGGTAGAGAAGAGGCTTTGTACTATCGGTTATATTCTGGTGTACCGTTAGTGAAATGCAAACAATTTTTACTATCGGTCATTACTGTACCAACCGATATAATAGATGAAATAGTACTATCGGTTTGTCTTTCGTAACTGATAGTGAAATTACGGACTTTTTACTATCCGTTCATATTGTACCAACCGATATAATAGAGTAAATTTTACTATCGATTTGTCTTTGATAACTGATAGTGAAATTACGGAATCTTTACTATCGGTTACTACTGTACCAACCGATATAATAGAGTAAATTTTACTATCGGTTATATAAAACAAACCGGTAGTAAAATGACGTCATATAAACTAATGGTTATGACAGTGGGGACCTTAATAGAGAGAAAAGTTTACTATTGGTTGTGGTTTTGAACCGATAGTAAAATTGCACAACTTATCTCGACCCTTGCTCTGCATCCTCCATTCATTTCTACCGTACGTACATCCACGCTCCAAGCTAGAGTGATCTGGAGAAGTTAGCTGAGAGGTTGATAATTTGATCCCCCTCGGTATTGTCATCTTCTCATCACCTCTCTCTCTCTATCACTCTTTCATACTCTCCCTCTCTCTCTACTTCCAATTCATTAAATTAGATACATGTAGCTCCAAACTAGCTAGAAGGCTAGGTTGGCTGGCTAGCTAGCTATAGCTTGTTGAAGTTAAGCTAGGAATGATTTATGGCTGAAGTTAACTAGCTAGCTAGCTGTCTCTTCCAATTAATGCATCAAGTTAATTAGGGTTTCATATATATCCATTTAATGTAATTAAGTAGCTGTACACACATATGGCTTCGCTAATTGATGATGTTTCATGCATGCATGCCCTGAGTCATTAATTATTTATTTCAATTTGTCAATTTTGTGAAATAATTGTAGATGGACCGAGAATATTGGATGTGTGGAATAAAACGTACTACTGTTGAGTATTTGGAGGGTGTGAATGGGTTTATTAAATTTGCTGAGCAAGAAAAGGCGAAGAAGGGAGAGAAAGATATGCATTGTCCTTGTATAGATTGTATGAACTTAAAAAGGTTCGATAACTCTAATCAGATTAGGAGTCATTTGATTCGTCGTGCTTTTAACGCACGCTATACCTGTTGGATATGGCATGGTGAAGATCTTG
Source organism: Pharus latifolius (assembly GCA_019359835.1). Classification (NCBI taxonomy): domain Eukaryota; kingdom Viridiplantae; phylum Streptophyta; class Magnoliopsida; order Poales; family Poaceae; genus Pharus; species Pharus latifolius. The sequence goes on along the minus strand of CM033321.1, from coordinate 35,819,197 downwards.
AGGAAACGAGCACTGCTACCACTCAGCAGCACCCGGAAGTGGATTGCAGTAATGATGATCATGATCAGAACATTGGTAATGTTCATTCGGAAGTCCATGTAGATGACGACAATTTAGATGAAATGCTACGTGATGTAGAAGAAGATTACAGCGAAAACGACTTAGCTAAATTTGAGAAATTAATTGTTGATTCTGAGAAGCCTTTGTTCCCCGGATGTGCAAAATTTACAAAGTTGTCTCCTGTGTTGAGATTATATAACTTGAAGGCAAGAAACGGTTGGAGCGATAAGAGTTTCATGGTGCTATTAGATCTTTTAGCGGACATGCTTCCAGAGGAAAATGAGTTGCCAAGATCGGTTTACTAGGCCAAAAAACTATTGTGTCCGTTGAGAATGGAAATCGAAAGAATATATGCATGCCCAAAATATTGTGTTCTGTACCGTAACGAGTACGAGGATTTGCATGTTTGTCCAAGATGCGGTGCATCGCGGTATAAGCATGGGGACAAAATTTATCACAATGGATGTGATGAGGTAAAGAAAGGCCCTCCGGCCAAAACTGTGTGGTATTTGCCTGTGATTCCTAGATTGAAACGGCTGTTTGCAAATCCGAAAGATGCGAAGTACTTGCGTTGGCATGGTGAAGGTCGGAAACAAGACAGAAAACTAAGACATCCAGCTGATTCTATTCAATGGAGAAACATTACCAGAACATTCAGTGAGTTTGGCAACGAAGTGAGGAATATAAGGTTTGGGCTGAGTACGGATAGTACGAATCCACACGGAAATATGAGCAGTCCGTATAGCACTTGGCCGGTTCTTTTATGCATCTACAATATTCCTCCTTGGTTATGTATGAAACGTAAGTACATCATGATGTCGTTACTAATTTCAGGACCCAGACAACCCGGGAATGATATTGACGTGTTTCTGTCACCGTTAGTCGAGGACTTACATAAATTGTGGAGCAAAGGGGTGCGGGTGTGGGATGCACATAAGCGAGAGAATTTCATGTTGCGGGCCATGATATTTTGCACCATAAATGATTTCCCGGCCTATGGAAATTTGTCGGGGTATAGTACGAAAGGAGGCAAGGCTTGTCCTATTTGCCTGGATGAAACTGAAAGCATGTGGTTACCGAGCTGCAGAAAAACAGTGTACATGGGTCACCGCAGATTCCTTCCGATGCATTACGCCTACCGTAAGAAGAAGTCATTTAATGGGAAGCCTGACAAAGAATCAGCCCCAGTATTTGTGACTGGTAAGGAGCTTTACTTGTGCGTGAAGGACATCAAAGTTGAGTTCGGTAAATGTTCTAAACCTCCAGGAAAAAATATTTAGAAGAAGAGATCGATTCTTTTGGATCTGCCATATTGGGAGCACTTACAAGTTTGACATTGCATTGATGTCATGCACGTAGAGAAAAATTTGTGTGATAGTTTGATTGGTTTGTTGTTGAACATTCCAGGAAAGACGAAAAATGGCATCAACGTTCGCCGTGACATGCTTGACATGGGCATAAGGACTGAGCTTGCACCCTTGGAGAAGGGAAAGCGTACATACCTCCCCCCGGCCTGTTATACTTTGTCAAAAAGAGAAAAACTAGAACTCTGTCAGTGCCTATATGGTGTCAAAGTTCCATGCGGGTATTCTGCGATTTGAAAAAACTTGTGTCCATGAAAGACTTGAAACTGGTTGGTATGAAGTCCCATGATTGTCATGTACTGATGTCACAAGTGCTTCCCATTGCTATCAGAGGCATTCTCCCAGTCAAAGTCAGAGAGACAATTACAAAGCTATGTTATTTCTTCAATACAATATCTGGCAAGGTAAGCGTGTACTCCAAGCAAGTTAATTAGCTCCATTCGTGGAACTTGTCAGATTTTTTGGATCTGAATATTTGCTGCAACTGTGTCCTTGCAGGTAATTGATCTGGATGGACTGAATGATTTGCAACGCGATGTGACTACAACTCTTTGTCAGCTGGAGATGTATTTTCCTCCATCTTTTTTTGATGTTATGGTCCATCTAATTGTTCACCTTGTCAGAGAAATTAAGTTTTGTGGACCCGTGTTCCTGGGCTACATGTATCCATTTGATAGATTTATGGGTATCTTGAAGGGATATGTAAAGAATCGACATCGGCCTTAGGGCAGTATCATTGAAGGTTATGCCGCCGAGGAGGTGATTGAATGTTGCACCAACTGTATGGCCGGGGTTGACCCAATTGGTGTTCCTACGTCCCGGCATGATGGCAGGCTTCAGGGCATTGGAACGATTGGATTTAAAGCAGTCGTCCCCTCTAGTGATCTGTATGCAAAAGCCCATTTTTGGGTCTTACAGCACATGACGGGGGTGGAGCCATACATACACTAGCGCAAGAAAATGTTACGGAAACAAAATCCTTCGAAGCCAGAGATTTGGGTCACCATAGAACATAACAGGAAGTTTGCTGGGTGGATTGAAAATAGAGTCCTGCAAGCTTCTGGGGGCAACGTAGATGAAGTTGTTACATGGTTGGCCAGAGGGCCCAGATTTACTGTAGGGACTTGGCAGGGGTATGACATCAACGGCTATTCATTTTACACAAGAACTCAGGACGAGAAGAATACTACACAATGTAGTGGAGTGACACTACTTGCTATTTCAGAGGATGCCAGGGCAGTAAGGGCACTCAACTCATATTACGGTGTTATTGAGGAAATATGGAAGCTCGATTATGTATTACTTAAGATTCCTTTGTTTCGATGCCAATGGGTCGAAATCTCTCAAGGTGTTAAAGTCGACAATTATGGGTTCTCTTGTCGATCTCAGTAGAGTCGCATACCGAGGTGATCCATTTATACTTGCTGAGCAAGCCACACAGGTGTTCTACATCGTTGACCCGGCCAATCCAAAGTTGCACGTTGTCCTTCACAGTAAGAGACGTATTGTTGAGGTCGAAGACATTGTGGATGAAGAAGAGTATGATCACTTTGATGAACTACCTCCATTTTTAGATGGAATTATTCAATCTATCCCTACCGAAGATATTGACAGAACAAGTTACCTGCGAGACGACCACGAAGAAGGATTATGGGTGGACAACCATTCTTGACTAATTTGCAATATGTAAGTGACATATATTACTTGGATCTTTAATCAAAGAATTAATATAAATACTGATCATGTTGTGAAAATTGTGATTATTGTGGTTATGCACCTAGTCATGTTGTCAAATCATTTTTCAAAAATTCTTTGGGAAAACATACGTGATGCATTGAGAATCATTTCTGCAAATTTTCATTTCAATTGAGTTGATTTGAGCAATAATTGATTCTTTTCACAAATCAATATGAAAACTGCAAAGTTCAGATTCCTCATGGTTTTTGGCTGGTTTTTCATTTTGATATCTCCATCTTGATTGGCTATTCGAAGAAAGTTTCTATATGCATGATTCCTTATGTTCCATGATTGATTTTTACTGTTAATTTATTTCAAAATTATCGGAAGTTATTTGCATGGGGTTTCAGGTGTTTTTACAAGTGCAAAATGATGTACTGAAATCTATCTGTAATTGTTTTCAGGAAAACCCTTTAGGGTCACTAACATTGTATTTTACTATCGGTTTCAATTTCCAAACCGATATGAATTTAAGGTCTAATATCGGTTTCTTGTTCCCAACCGATAGTAATACATATTGTGTTATGAGACCCTGTTCTACAATTTGGTTTGATCTTGTAGACAGTGGATTAATTTATTATCGGTTACTTAATTTTAACTGATAGTGAAATACAATGGCAATACTCCAAACCCTAACTGCCATTGTATTTACTATCGGTTTTATGATTATTAACCGATAGTAAAGATTCATATATTAGGTTAAACCTACACGATTTTCCCTCCAGTCCAACTAATCACATTTCCAAATAAGTGTGTACTTGCGTGCGGAAAACCCTAGCCTCCCCGATATTCCCTTTTTCGCTCCTGCACCACCATTGCCACTCGCATTTGGGTTCTCCACCGCCTCCGGCAATTGCATCGCACCATCTTTGGACACTCCATGAACGACTGTAAGTGTTCTTGACCAAACCGCAGTATCATTGATCTTGTCGCTCGCGTCAATTTCTTAAATTTATATTGAATAGTTCATATGTGGTTCAATGTATAACAAATATAAAATTAGATGAAAAGTGCATGAATTACAAACTTGATAGATATGATAATTACAGACTTGATGAAAATCACTAAGAATATTTCGTTACATAGTCGTCCACTATCGGTTTATTATTTTGAACCGATAGTAAAAGACCCTAAGCTGAATTTTCTGTTAATTATTTCCCATTTTCTAATTTTCATCTGATATTTTGGTTCATTTAAATTTTCATCAGAAAGCTATGATTCTTTATGTTCCTGTAGAGAGACTAGCATAGTTTGCACTGCTAATCTTATCTATTATCCAATTTTGTATAAAAAGTAGTGGCACTTTCTTTTTTTTCTTAGGTACTCTGTGGCATGCTGGGAGTTTTTGTTGTATGAACTTTAACCCAGTATACCCTTTTTTTTCAATGAAAATATTGAACTCGAATTGGAACCAGGCAGTCTTTAGGAAAGAGTAATTGAAATGAAATCAGTTTCTTAAATTGATATTCTTTTGCATTATATTGATTTGGGATGGTCTAACTGGTCATATCAAATAACAAAATTATCATGGTTGGTAAATTCTATCTTATGATAAAAACATTACAAATAAACATTGGAGTTATAGACTTTATAGATATGAGAATTACAAACTTGATGAACATCAATAAGAATATTTCGTTACATAGTCCACCTTATACCTGAATACAAACTTGAATACTATCGGTTTTAATTGTCAAATCGATTGGAAATACAGTATCTTATATCGGTTTCTTATTTCCAACCGATAGTACATTTGAAAAGTCTGAATTTCGCAAAACCATGAGAAGTCTAAATTTTGCAGACTTCATATTTGATTTGTGAAAAGAATCAACTATTGCTCAAATCAAATACATTTGAAATGAAAATTTATAGAAATGATTTTCATTGCATGAAATATATTTTTCTGAAAAAATTTTCCAAATAGGATTTTATAATCAAGAGTTATGGTCAAATGATCTTTATGTTAAGCAAGAAGGTTGAAGTTCGACAACCTTTTGAAAATTGAGTTCAAATTTGATTTTCATGAGATTTTTGACATGAAAGAGCTTGAATTAGTTATTCATATCATTTTGAGCCGAAGGTCATGAGTAAAGACCATAGAAACAGCCGAAGCTCATGTTTTGCATGTATAAGATATTTCGAGTCAAAGCAAACTTTCCGGTGATATTCAAACACCCAAAATCTATTCAAATTGAAACTCTTTTGAGAAAGTTTTCAATTTCGAACTTCTTCGAGGTAATAATATCTAGGACTTTTGTAAAATAAGTTTTGGCACAATTCAAATAGATTTTGATTAGCACTCGAAACTCATTTGGTTAAAAAACAAGATAGTTGAAAGCCTCTAAAAACCTTTTAAATACATTTTGAAGACCATGTTGATAGGAATTGATGATTTTTGGCCTTTTTGATGAAAATTTGACATTTTAACAAAAAGAGGTGGTTCATCATTGCCATTCCATTTTAGTTATGAACTTTGTCATGTACCTTTCTTCATATCAATTGATGGTCTGTGTCGACGATTCGGACTCGGAGTCCTCAGCCGAACTTATGCAGAATTTGTAATTGTGAGACCTTTCAAGATGACCCTTCGGGAAGGTATGCTGAACAATAGTGAACAGGAGCACAGAGAGTTTAGACAGGTTCGGGCCCTCGATGGTGGGAGTAAAAGCCCTACGTCCTGTTGAGATTTCACTAAGTGTGGTAAAAGGTTTACAAATGGAGGGAAAAGTCCTCACAGGCGAGGATTTTCCCTGTAAGAGTGTACAAGGCTAAGCCAAAGAAGGCTTACTAAAATGCTATGTGAGGTGGGCCGTAGACTTGGCTAATTTGGATGATTTTGGGTTTCTTGATCTTCCGATCTCTCGGTTGATGTTTCGGATCATCCCCCTTTGATTGATGCTCCATGCCATCCTTTTGTACTGCTTGAAAGGGTGCCATGTGGAGGAAACTGCATCAATCGGTTGCACGGACGGTTGGATGCGGTTTTTTGGAACTGCTCTTAACCTCCACGCAGGTTAAACATGTGTTATTATGGATAACTGTATGTGTTAACCTTCTGACGGTTGATTCTCCACGTGTAGGAATCTTCGGGATACTTAGAATATCCTGTTGTATGGGCAACCGAATAGATAGATCCCAAGTATCTTGATCGGCAGATGTTCTGACCGCGGGATATTGGCTGACCGCGCAATATCCCGAATGTGTAGTTCGCGTATAGCCTACGAACTTCTGACTGCGCAAGGCTTACGGTCTGACCGCGTAAAGCTGCGACCTGATCGCGTAAAGCTTGCGACCTCATGGTGATGCCCCTCAGAATAGCTTGAGTTCGCATCACCAGATGCATGTCTGGTTCGAACCTGTCTTGAACCAAAAGTTCATTAGAAGTGACCCGGGTGTCAATCCTCGTCAGCTAGCCCCCAAATTCGAAGAAAACGAAGAGACGTGTTTATTTCGAATTTAAAAAACCGTGCATTGGATTTTTAACCCGGCCCTTTAACTTCTCCACTTAGTGGCGCACTAAGTGAAAACGGTTGGTTTTTCAAGACGGGTTCTGACATTACGTGACGGGCAATGATGGTGCCGTAGAGATATTTTTATCTCGAGGTAAAATTGTAAATGTCTTAACGAAACCCGAGGTGTTTGGGAGGCGAACCGTCGCCCTGGTGGCTATAAATACCAGACCCCTGGACATGTAAAGATCTACAATTTCCCTCTCACGCCTAAGTCTTTTTCTTGTTATCCTGCCTTCTTCCTTTTCACATACTCCTCCCAATGGCAGATCACGATATCATCGAGATTGAGAGTGATGAAGAGGAAGTTGTCGAACAAGGGTCTCAAACGAATGAAGTCCTGTCTCCCTTAAGGAAGAAACCCAAGGTTGACGAAGGATCTTCCAGTGGAACAAAGGTGAAGAACGTAGCGAGTTTCTTTCTTCCTTCAGTTCTTTTGACCCTCCCCGTTCATGCCTCTCGGCAAGTTAGGCCTTTATCCTTAGAGAAAGATCCCATCACATTCAATTCTCCCATCCTTTTGGGTGATCAACATCCTGGTCGGCAAGCGGTGGCTATCCCTCGATCAGATGATTGCCATATTGGGTTGGCGAAGCAATCTTCTGATGGGAAGGTTGCCCTTCCACCATATGATGATCTTCCTCCCAAGATGGGTGTACCAACGGGTTATGCACCGGGACAGGTAACAATTCTTCTCCCTTTTTGCTGATAATTTTAGTTAGTATGACTAACTTTTACAAAATGCAGGAGGTAGGAGGCTCCAGCGATCAGCCTTCTGCTGCTCCATCTCTTCCTTCCAGACAGACCCCTCTGGAAGAGAAGAATGCCCTGGAGAAGAAGACCGAGGAGATGGCCTCGAAGATTCTGCGTTTAGCAGAATGTCTTGATCGATCCCGAGAAGAGGCGCACCATTTCCGTCGAGAGAGGGACTTCGCTCAGCAACAGCGAGAACTCTCTGACTTGATTAGGGACAATAGTGCGTCTGTTGTTAGGGACGATATAGATAGACTTAGGGTAGTTGCTAGTTCCCTGGGGGTTGTCAGTGTAGATCCTACAGACAACAACATGTCCCTTGGGGAACTTTGTAAACTTCTTTCGGAACAAGTCGATGCTTTTATCGACCGTATCCCTTTTGTATGTAAAGAATGTAATAAATAAAGTTTCTTTTATTCATATGAACATTCTTCATACCCTCTGTGTGAAATTATGGCCAAAAGCTTAGTCCGCGACCATTCATACACAGGAAATTTCAGTTCTGCGATTAGAATTGCGCTTTAAAAGATCACCAGGACCTGCCCTGATGCCGCGATCAGACTTAAGGCCGCGGTTAGAACTGAATTGCGACCAGAGTTGAACGTTCGGTTAGACTATTACTTCGATTAGAAACGAAGTTAAATAACATGGCTTTAACCAAACCATAACCCAGTTAGAATATATCCGTACGTCAAAATTTGAGTTACATGATATTTTTCACAAAAATGTTCAGGTAAAAAGAAAGGTAAATAACCCTCAAAAAGCCTTAGCAGACTTCTCGAGTTTTAGCCCTTTCAGCTTCCGAAATAAAGAAGTCTTTTTATTTCAGATCCGATACCCGAAACGCCTTAAAGGGTTTATCATAGAATATCCATTATGGGAAATGAATAAAATATTTAAGAGGACGCTTGAGTGGAATGCTACTCACAGAGGCGTGACTCCTCGAGTCTATAAAAGCAGTAGGTAGCTTCTTGAGGAAGCCATTCAGCCGCGAAAAACCCTTAGAGTTCCCGCCGCACAAAACCCTCATCTTCTCGCCTTCATCTTCCACAAAATCATCGACTTTTTCGACCGATCTTTCTTAAAAAATGGCATCTTGGAGCAGATCCAACCACCATTCTGAGGAGACTCTGGTGGCGTTGGAGAAAGAGGAGATCCTTCCATCGCGGCTGCTGATCAATTGGCGGCCTGCGGAGAAGGACCAAGAAACCCCAACCGTCCGAGAGGGCGAGTTGGTGATCTTCGAGGAGTATCTGGGTTGCGGGTTCCGATTCCCTGAGAGTCGGTTCCTAAAGGATATCCTCGAACATTATGGGTGGGAACTGATCAACCTCCACCCAAATGCGATGCTGATTCTGGCGGTGTTTCAGTATCTTTGCGAGGCCTTCGTCGGAGTATATCCTAGCGTGGACCTCTTCCGACGGTTCTATTTCTCGGCATGGTCGAAGAGCACCAATGCCGCCGGATGCATCTACTTCCGGCTGAGGGACAAGAAAGAATATCCCTCCCCACCTCTGCGAGATTCGGTGCACGGGTGGCACCAGAGGTGGTTTTACTGCTCTCCGCCGTCCGAGAGTAGTTTATGGTTTGAGAATTCGCGACCAGAGAAGTCAAGCGAGTTGGATGCTCCCCCAGCGCTGGGCGCGGAGCACTTGAAGCACGCCGAGGTGATTCTTCACTTGGTGGGTCAAGGATTGACAGCGAGGGATGTCAGCCGAGACTTTGTGAAGAACCGAGTGAGCCCCCTGCGCGAAAGGGCTCATCCTGCTTGGGAAATCAAGTCCATGGCGGATGGAACCCTGGACTACAATGAAGGTACTCAACCTTTTAGCACTGTGCTTTGTTATTTCTGAAATTTATGTTTTCTGACTTGAATTTGGGAACAGTTCTGCCCTCAGCCGAAATTGAGAGGCGAACTAATTCCCTCCTTAGGGCCTACAATGCTGATGTAGAGGGCCCTAAGGGATCACCTCGCCCGCAGAGCTTGATTCATGCCGGTGATGACCTCAGACAGGAGCGCCGAAAGGTAATTTCCTTGTCCGGCTTTGGTTCGCAGGTCTTGTGTGTGTCCAGCGCTAATCCATTGTAATGGACTGTGATCCAGCTCCTAGGGAAGTTTGCTGACGCGACGTTCCCAAGCGAAAATGTCGGCTCTCTGGGGAAGCCGACGGCAAAGAATGTGAAGGTCTCTCAGAGACCCAGGACAAAGAGTCCTGCCCCCAAGAAGACCAAACTGAACCCTGGGGAGGGGTCTTCACGAAGCATTCCCCGTCCCGCAAGAAAGACTGCGGTAAGATATCGCATTCCTTCTACTTTTTCAGGCGCGACATGGAATCACTTCTTCGTCGTACAGGGAGAGGGGAGCGAGGAGGAAGAGGACGATGATGTACCTCTAGTCATCAGAAGGAAGAGGACCGGGGAGTCCCCTGCTGGTGACGCCCCAAGCTGTCCCGTAGGGACCACAGCTACCGAAGAGGTGGCTGTGGCTGACCCTGCGACCACCGAAGATCTTGTGGTCGCGGGTGACCTTCCAATTCCTGAAGCCCCCGAGGTTTCAGGGTCAATTATCTTTGCTTCCCTGGTCGAAGGGACGACCAAGGTAAGGAATCTTTTCGACCGTTCCTTCTATGACTCTTTTCGCACATTTGACAAGTTAATGTACATACAGGAAGGAGAGCTTCCCCCTGGGACCACTGGGGGTTCCAGGGAGGAAAATCCTCCTCCTCTGCGGACAGAGGAGGAGGTGGATGAACAAAGGCCAGCTGTGACGGTCCCAGCAACTCTGGAATCGCCAAGGTCTTCGGATGCAGCCCCACCAGTTAGCCCGGTGGCACAGGTAAAAAACCTTTCTATGTGTTTTCATCTTTTTTCCTAGGAATGTGCTCGTAACAGAACATTTCCAGGGAGGTGCTGCCTTGTTTACTATAAGGAAGGCGAGAACCGGAGACGGCTCTCCTTCGCAAGGGGAATTTTCCCAGAAGTCCCAGGAACGAATGGGATTTCAAATAAGGTAAGAACTCTTACTTGACAGTAATCTTAGATAAAAGCTGCCTGACCCATTCTTCCTGTTAGGCAAAAGAAGACAGCGCCTACCCCTTCAACCACCACTGGGGAGGTTGAAATTAGGGCTGACGAGGGAGCCTCTAATGAAGAGCGCTCTGCTCCCGTGGTTCAGGAAGTCGTCCGGACTACGGGAGGTGAAACAAGTACAGGGACCGGGTCACAACCAGTGGCCTCTGGGGGTGGTGTTCAGACGGCACTTCCCCCAACTATCCCTGTCGCAGGCACTTCCGGTGCGCTAGCAAGGATTCCTGCTAGCATGGATGATGCCGCTTTAAATAAGTTTATGAAGGTATGATCACCCCTGTTTCGGCGCTTGAACCGCCTTTAGAGTATATTTAACTCTCTTGCTTTGTATCATAGGGCTTGTCGTGGGTGACGGGCCAGTCGCATGCTGCAATGGCTAACATGGCGGCTGTTCAAAAAGATCGTGACGGCTTGCGCAAGTGAGGATCGTCACTCTTCTGTTAATATAAGTAGGCTTTATCTGTGACTGACTTGATTTTGCTGCAGAGAGGTTACATTCTTGAAGAAAGAGTTAGCCAAGATGAGGCTGAACTCAGTTACAGAGTTCAAGAAACTACGGACTGAAATCAATAAACTTCAGTCTGAGAATGCTGGTAAGTCGATTCTCAACTTGAGAAGACTTAAAACCATGCCTTGTTAATAACCTCTTTTCTCTGTACAGCGCAAGCAGGTCGCATTATACAGCTCGGCCAAGACAAGATGATTCTTGAGTCCTCGATCAACCACACCGACCGAGCGGTCAAAGAGTTGAGCCTACTGGTCTTCGAAAAACTGAAGGCCGTGGCCAACCTTTTGAATACCAACGTGGTAGAGTTGAAGAAGGACGACCCAAGTGTCAGCGATTGGTCATCACTGCTCACAACTCAAGCAGAATCACTGCTTGAATATCTCCCTGGAGATTTACGGCGACGTGAAGAGATAATCAGGACGAGAGTCCGATCAGCCGCTTCTGCCGTACTCAGCCGGGTTCGACTTCACCATGGCCCAGATGCAAATCTGAGCGCGCTGGTGGGACCGGTTGAGGTCGAGAGTGAAGAACTGCTTGACGCCGTTATAGAAGAAGTCAAGCCCTTCGTTGACAAATTCTTGGCTGAGCTGAGGATCGAATGATCCTTATATTTTGTAACCAAACAATTGTAATTACAATGCCATGTATGTAAAACTATTTTTGGAAAAGAAAATGCATATTCACATCATAAGTTTCATACTATAAGTATATCCCTCTAGCCCCCGCCTCTGTTTTGTGAATACTGGAGCCTTAGTATTTTAAGCAGAGGGGAAAACATAAGTATGATGACCAGGGATATGTGCTTCAAGCCGATGGTCAAGATTAAAGTAACATTTTAACCTTATTGCAAACTGGTAGCCACCCAGATGACCGAGGACTAGCCAGATAGTCCCGTGTGCGTTGAGAAACGGCTTATTTAGGAGTGACTTATCTGGAAGTGATCACGAGATCGACCAGCGAATCCGGTTAAAAATGCTGTAATAACTTAACCGCCGGCGATCAGCCCCCAGGTCGAATTTGTATAATTTGGGCTTAAAGAAAAACACTCATTGTATGAAAACAAGACATACTTTTTATGAAAAGATGCTAATTGAACAGGAAAAGGGATGTGGTACTTACACGTAAAACTTGCGAAGTTGATCGATGTTCCAAGTATTGGACAAAATCCGACCATCCTCCATGGCTAACCGCGCAGATCCTGGTCGCGGCACTGAGACAACAGTATAAGGACCTTCCCATTTTGGGGAGAATTTGTTGCGATTAGACTGGTCTTGAATTTTTCGTAAAACCAAGTCGCCGACGTTGAGATCACGTGGTCGCACCTTTTTACTGTGATACTTGCGTAGACCCTGCAAGTATACCGCGGACTTGATCAGGGCGCGATCACGCCGTTCTTCCAGGAGGATGAGATCTTGCGATCGCTGTTCGGATTGGTTGACCTGTTCGAATTGATTCGTGCGAACAGATCCAATACTAACTTCCATAGGCAACACAGCCTCGGCCCCATAGACCAAATGGAAGGGTGTCTCATCGGTGGCTCGACTAGAGGTAGTCCGTAGTGCCCATAGAACAGTATAAAGCTCGTCTGCCCAAGCCCCCGAGCGGGTCTTGAGGCGATCAAAAACACGTTTTTTGATGCCTTGCAATACTTGCCCATTGGCCCGTTCTACGGCACCATTGCTTTGTGGATGTGCCACAGAAGCAAAGCACACCTTGGTCCCAATCTGATGGCAGTAGTCTAGGAAGAGACCGCTAGCGAACTGAAAACCGTTCTCTGTGATGAGACGGTTTGGAACACCAAATCGTGCCACAATGTTCTTGTGAAAGAACTTTTGTGCGGCTGATGCAGTAATATTTCGTACTGGTTCGGCCTCAATCCACTTTGTGAACGTGTCAATGGCTACGAACAGAAACTTGTACCCATTGACCGCTTGTGGCATAGGACCGACGATGTCCATTCCCCAGATCGCGAAGGGCCATGCGAGAGGAATAGTTTGCAATGCATAAGCAGGTTGATGAACCTGTCTTGCATGAAATTGACACTGTGGACACATCTTGACCATAAGCTTGGCATCATCGAGTGCCGAAGGCCAGTAGAATCCCTGTCGAAAAACTTTTTCGACCTGTGTTCGGTATGACGCGTGTGCACCGCATACACCGTCATGTATTTCTTTCAAGAGGGATTTTCCTTCCTCCTGAGATATGCAGCGCATGAATACTCCTTGAGTACCCTTTCTGTACATAACCCCATCTATGAGTTTGTACAGCCGCGCCTTTCGAATTAACCGATCGCTTTTGGTTTCGTCCTCGGGTAGGGTCCCATGTTCAAGATAGACCCTCAATGGATGAGTCCAATCTTGTTCCTGACCGAGGTTGGCAACGAAGGCTATTGCCGGATCATCCTCGACCGAAGTCATGATCGAAGGATGGTCCAAGTGTTCAATGAACACTCCTGCCGGAGCGGATGAGCTTGAGGATCCAATTTTGGATAATTGGTCTGCGAGAATATTGTCCTTTCGCGGGATGTATTGGACTTCGAAGTGACTGAAGTGTTTTTCCAATCTCCTCACTTCCTCCAGGTAATGAGCCATTGTCTCATCGGAGGTGCTGTACTCCTTGTTTACCTGGTTTACGACTAGCTGTGAGTCCCCCCTCACCACTAATCGACGGACTCTGAGGAATTTTGCTGCCCGGAGCCCTGCAAGAAGACCTTCATACTCTGCTGCGTTGTTGGTTGCAACAAAGTGTAGTTGAATGACATACTTAAGTTGTTCGCCCTTGGGCGTAACTAAGACTATTCCAGCCCCCGAGTGTTGAAAACTACGGGAGCCGTCAAAGTACATTGTCCAATAATCGGGGTACTCCGGTTACTTTGCCAACTGCACGGGTGGCTCAGGGTTGGTCCATTCGACCACAAAGTCGGCCAAAACCTGAGACTTAACCGCCGTGCGAGGGGTGAAATGGATCTCGAAGGCACCGAATTCGACCGCCCATTTGGCGATTCGACCAGATTTTTCTGGATTTCGGACAATATCCCCTAAAGGAAAAGAGGAGGGTACTGTGATCTTGTGTGCTTGAAAGTAATGTCGTAGCTTACGGGAAGCCATCAGTAGCGCATAAAATATCTTCTGGACCTCAGGGTAGTGCTCCTTAGGACCATGAAGTACTTCGCTCACATAGTAGACGGGTCTGTGTACTCCTTCCCTTTCCGCGATCAGAACTGCGCTGACCGCGTGTGGGGTGGCCGCCAAATACAAAAGTAATGGTTCCTCCTTTTCAGGAGACACCAATACTGGCGGACTGGAAAGATATGTTTTTACCTCCTGAAACGCTTTTTCGGCCTCGTCGGACCACGTGAAGTTATGATGTTTCCGCAAGGCTTTAAAGAAAGGTAGTCCCCTTTCGCCTAATCGCGATATAAAGCGACTTAAAGCAGCCATGCGACCAGCCAGGCGTTGAACATCCTTCATGGTCGAGGGCGACCTCATTTGTTCAATAGCTCTGATTTTCTCAGGATTAACCTCAATGCCCCTGGAACACACAAGGAAACCAAGAAGCTTCCCTGAAGAAACCCCGAAAGAACATTTCTCCGGGTTCAATTTTATTCCAAAGCGATTCAAGTTACAGAAGGTTTCAGCAAGATTGTCCAAATGAGATAATCTTTTGGTGCTCTTTACAACCAAGTCGTCTACATATGCTTCGAGATTACGCCCTATCTGGGAAGGAAAGGTCTTTTGCATCAAGCGCTGGTACGTGGAACCAGCGTTCTTGAGACCGAACGGCATTCTGACGTACCAGTATATGCCGAACGGGGTGATGAAGGCAGTTTTCTCTTCATCGTCTTCTGCCATGCTAATTTGATGATATCCTGAGTAGGCATCCAGAAAACTCATCAGTTCGCAACCCGCAGTGGAGTCAACCAGCTGGTCGATGCGGGGAAGGGGAAAGTCATCCTTCGGACAGGCACTGTTGAGGCTAGTATAGTCGACGCACATGCGCCACTTGCCATTTGACTTGCGGACCATAACCGGATTGGCGAGCCAGTCCGGGTGATTCACTTCGCGGATAAACCCGGCTTGTAAGAGTTTGTCTAACTCTTCAAGGATGGCTTCCTGTCGGTCGGTGGTAAAACGCCTGAGCTTTTGCTTTATTGGTCGTTGTCCAGGTCGAATTGCTAACCTGTGCTCAATTACTTCCCTTGGGACACCGGGCATGTCGGACGGTTTCCACGCAAACACGTCTGCGTTAGCCCGGAGGAAAGCAACGAGGTCGAGTTCCTATTTGTCATCCAGGGCTGACCCAACCCGAATTGTTTTGGATGGGTCATCTGGGTACAAAGGAACTTGTTTGAGTTTCTCATCTGGTCGAGGAGCAGCCCTGATCGCATCGGTGGCGACGGTGGCGACCTGAGCGTCCCGGAGGGGAAGTTGATCGACCATCTCCAAAGATAGCCGGTCGCACGTGAGCGCCACGTTGCGACTTCCTCGGACCGAAATGACACCTTTGGGGCCAGGCGATTTCCCGCACTGATAAGCATAGTGCGTTGCCATCATGAACTTAGCAAGAGTCGGCCTGCCAAAGATTGCATTATAAGCTGAATCACAATCGATTACATCGAAAGTAACCAATTCTGTTCGGAAGTTATCTGGTTCTCCCAGAGTGACCGGGAGGACCACTTGTCCCAATGGCATCATGGAGGGGCCTGGGATTATCCCATAAAACGGATGGATTATGGGCTTGATCTTCGAACGAGGAATTTGCATCTCGTCGAGTGTCTTGACCAATAAAAGATCAAGGGAACTTCTCCCATCAATCAGGACCCTTGCGACTCTCGCGTTACTGATGATTGGGGTAATAACCAGAGGTAGCCTCAATGGTCGAGTTAGCCCCACAGGACAGTCAGCGCGATCGAACGTCAAAGGCATATCCGACCAACGGGGATATTGAGGTTCGCCAAGGGATGTCTCCGTTTGGTTAACCTCTCGGCAAAAGGTTTTAAACTGCCTTTTGGAAACGAAAGAGGAGGAACCTCCGAAAATGACATTAACATGATTTTGAGGTACCTGGTAAGCCATTTTTCTTCGTCTCCGTCGACGTCTCTAACCCCGCACGCCGGCTCTTTAGGCGGTAAGGTTGGCATTGGCCCAGCTCCTTGGTAGAAATCATCCAGCTGTTTCAACCAACTCCTGCAGTTTTTGAGGTCGTGGCCTGCGGAGTTGTGGAGTGGACACCACCTCTTGCCCTCCTGCGGATTAGTTGATTTTTCTGGCTGGTCGAAATCCCGGCCGCCAGAAGCAGTTTTACTTTTAAAAGAAGACTTATTACCTTTGGTCGAAGGTGGTTTCTCCGCGACTGCGACCTCACGGTACTGTCCAGAGCGGTTCCTCTTCGACTTTTTTGACTTCCCACCCGATGAAGACTCCGGTTTTTTGCTTGAATCTTCTTTCTTGGCGTCCTTGAAGCCTGGTTGGGGCGGTAGGTCCCCCTTGTCAACCATTCGGTTCCATTCGACTGCTTCGGCTGCATCGGAGTATCGATCAGCCATATCGAACAGATCGGCCACTGATCGAGGAGGGTGGATAAGCAAGTCTTCAGTGAATCTCCAGTATCGAACGGCATGCTTAAATGCCCTGATTACGGAGCCATCAGATATGTTCGGGATGGTATTTCTTACCCCGACAAACCTCTTGACAAACTGCCGAAGTGTTTCGGTCGAAGTTTCCCGCAGTCTATGCAGGTCGTCCTCCTTACCCGGCTTTTGGTAACAATTTTGGAAATTGCTGAGGATGGCATCGCATAGCATTTCCCAATTATAGATAGAACCCTCAGGCTGATTGAACAACCAGGTTCTAGCCGGTCCTGCGAGGACTGTTGGCAGGTAGTTGGCCATGACCTTGTCATCGCCTCCTGCTGCTTGGATGGCAATAATATAGATCTGAAGGAACTCAGATGGGTTTTGAGTTCCATCAAACCTCTCAATGGCCCCTGGTCGAAACTTATCGGGCCAAACGACTGCTCGTAGGCCAGGCGAGAAAGCTTTGCAACCAACGTAAGGACCGTGAACCGTCCTGCGACTTTCGGTCGGGTTTCGAGCAAACTCACTTAATGGCGAGGTTACTCGGGGTCCCAAACGAGAGTGAACGGGAACTCGATCCCTACTACGAGAGTCCTGCATTCGCCGATATTTGTCCTGTCGGGACGGTAGAGGTGGCGGGTAACTCCGTCAACCAGAGCCAAAATGAGGACCATCTCGTTCACGGGAATGTGTCACTGAGCGGGAAGAGGCTGTTGGGGTCGCCTCGGATGCGACCTCGTCCAGTCTTTCCGCCAGGATCCTGAAAAAGGCCGGTCTCTGCGCATCCGTGACCGTAGGAGGAAAATTACGCATGACCTCCGCGATAGATCGCAGTCGACCATGGGTACTTCTCCTAGGGGCACCAGGTGTTACTATTTCTTCGTCCACTGGGAAATGCTCCGGTGGTAAGGAAGGAGTCTGGTCACGTCTACGACCACGCGACCGTTGAGAAGAACTCGGGGCAGCATCGTAACGAGCCTGCGCATCTTGAAGAGCCTCTAGGGCAGTTCTGCGTAGTTCGTTGTTCTGTTGCTCGAGATCTTGCTCCTCCTTCTGTTTGCGATCTTGTTCTTCCCTGGCAGCCTGTTGATCGGGAGTTTCCTCCGACAACGCAGCAAACTGCCTAGGGAGAGAGGTCGCCGATGGGGAGAACATCTCGGTTTGTTCCGAGTCAGACTCGAAATCAAAGAGACGGTGGAGGTTATCAGGGTCGAACCTTCCTGGGCTAACTTCAGGGTCACCATCATATTTTCCCTCAGCGGGATCGTATGACGGGCCGGATTCATCACCTAGCACATTAAGAACCTCTGCGGGTTCTGACCTTGTGCCAGTTACCTCCTGGTCGATTAACATGACTTGGGGAGATGATCACCTGTGGAAGATTCTGGCCTTCGACCTCTTCCATCGGAACAGGATCGCTTGGAGAAGGCATGGGTATATGGGCATAATCCTCGAGATCGAAATCGTTCTCGAAATCATATGCTCCAGCCATGTTTCGGCGAACCTCCGAATTTCAATTAGGACGCCTTGAGAAAGGCCCCACGGTGGCGCCAGCTGTCGACGATTCGGACTCGGAGTCCTCAGCCGAACTTATGCAGAATTTGTAATTGTGAGACCTTTTAAGATGACCCTTCGGGAAGGTATGCTGAACAATAGTGAACAAGAGCACAGAGAGTTTAGACAGGTTCGGGCCCTCGATGGTGGGAGTAAAAGCCCTACGTCCTGTTGAGATTTCACTAAGTGTGGTAAAAGGTTTACAAATGGAGGGAAAAGTCCTCACAGGCGAGGATTTTCCCTGTAAGAGTGTATAAGGATAAGCCAAAGAAGGCTTACTAAAATGCTATGTGAGGTGGGCCGTAGACTTGGCTAATTTGGATGATTTTGGGTTTCTTGATCTTCCGATTTCTCGGTTGATGTTTCGGATCATCCCCCTTTGATTGATGCTCCATGCCATCCTTTTGTACTGCTTGAAAGGGTGCCATGTGGAGGAAACTGCATCAATCGGTTGCACGGACAGTTGGATGCGGTTTTTTGGAACTGCTCTTAACCTCCACGCAGGTTAAACATGTGTTATTCATGGATAACTGTATGTGTTAACCTTCTGACGGTTGATTCTCCACGTGTAGGAATCTTCGGGATACTTAGAATATCCTGTTGTATGGGCAACCGAATAGATAGATCCCAAGTATCTTGATCGGCAGATGTTCTGACCGCGGGATATTGGCTGACCGCGCAATATCCCGAATGTGTAGTTCGCGTATAGCCTACGAACTTCTGACCGCGCAAGGCTTACGGTCTGACCGCGTAAAGCTGCAACCTGATCGCGTAAAGCTTGCGACCTCATGGTGATGCCCCTCAGAATAGCTTGAGTTCGCATCACCAGATGCATGTCTGGTTCGAACCTGTCTTGAACCAAAAGTTCATTAGAAGTGACCCGGGTGTCAATCCTCGTCAGTCTGTTCATGGAATTTTAGGTAAAGCCATGTCGGCATATTTCTCGTCTGATAGTAGTGAATCGAGGATGGCCAACGTAGATGACGATGCTTCGTCCTAGCGCAAGAGGAAGGCGCGAGGGGCGACAATGTTGTACCGTTTGGCCAAACGTGCAGATCTTTCATGTGAGTTCAACCAGTTCGGGAGACTGATCGGAAAGAACGTTGGGCAGTACGCTGCCTATGTTGGTTTGTTGGCGAAGGAAAGGGTGAAGATCACCGTCCAGAACTGGAAGGACGTTAAGGCTGATGAGAGGGATAGGCTGTGGGTGGAAGTGAAGGTACAATTAATCAAAATCCCTGAACTCTGAGTAATCACATTCCCTTGGCTTATATGCACCATTTGAAACAGGCCAAGTGGAACATCCCCGACGATGGTCCCAAGATAGCTTGCTTGAAGGACATGAACAACACGTGGAAAACCTTCAAGAGCGTCCTCTTCAGTACCTTCCTCGCTAAAGGGAAATCTCCATGCGATAAGTACCCCTTCATAACGGAGGAGGTATGTGTGAGACCCCCATTTGAGGATCACCTTGGTAACCGCCCAGGTAGGTTACACACAGCAGGATGACACATGAGCTCCAAACCACACAAGCATAGTAATAACATTAAACAAGTAGCAGGCCAGCATGGCCAATATTACATAGCCAAAGCACCGAAAATGGCGCTAAGTAGAGTTGCTAAGAAAATAACAAGTTTATCATAATCAGAATTGGTATCCAAGTACCGAACACACAACATAAAACACAAAGCAACAACAAACAGCTTGATTTCCATCCGCAGCGGGGTTGGAGGAACTTCTCCCACATCTGACTTGACTTGGTGCGCAATCCTTCTAGAACGTGGGCTCGTCCGGGGCACTTCCATCTTCTGCCGGGAACTCATAACTGAAGGAATCGGGATCCTCGAATCCCTCTTCTACAGTTGGATGTAAATGCAAGGGTGAGCACTTGGTGCTCAGCAACATTCATTCCGGGGATTATTGTAATTGTACTTACATGAGGGTGAAACATATGGTTCCGGGGTTTCTAGTTTCATATGGATAGAGATATATAGATTTCCAAGTCATTTATTCAGTAAACAGTACTTTTGTCATGAAAGTAATACTTTAAGCATTAAACAGGTTTTCAATAAAACATTAGATGTAGTGGTCTCCCATGAGTCACTACTTTGTTAACCGCATTATGAAAACATTCCAAACATTACTTGTGCTATAACCCATGGATAACATCCACTACGAAAAGACTCCTGAACCTGGGAGTACAGAGTATCTGATATTTCTTTTACACTTTGCAAAGGTGTACCCCTTTTTAAATCCACTGGTTCACTCGGCTTTCAAGTCGGATCAGCTCCATGTGACTTATACACATGTGACAAGGCTGAGATCACACAACGCTTTTACAGTTCAGTATTAACAGTATCCCTGCCCAGTACATAGACAGTTAAGTCTCAAGTACCGTTGTGGGTCCTCCCCACTGCCTTACTTCCTAGCCTCTGGCTTATGTTCCCGCAAGACACATAGCCTTGGTCTGTGTCCACGCAAGACATATGACTGTTCAAGATTACAACCGCGCACGGCTTAATCTGAGGCGTAGGGCACCTTCCTTCTTTCCACCTTTATCTCTCATCATTTTTCTGAACTCACATCACTCATGGCCGAACTGCGGCCCACCAGTTTCCACGCGAGAAACCAGACCGACAAACCATGCAGGGAACTGCTAATACCAAAAAGCTACTAAGTTGTGCCTGTCCCATACCAGGCAAGTGGTTGGTACGTTTACAATTCGCATAGAGACACAGCACAAGGTTCTAGTCCTTATGAACCAATAGTGAGGAACATTCACATTCCCTGGTGCGCACCGCACCCTCTCCATACAATCCAATCCTCACTACTGATCCCTTTTATCAGTTTTCTTGACAAAACGGTTTTCATTATAACTTCTCATGTATTTGACAATTTCAAGTTTAATGTGGATATTCAGTATATGAGTCCTAGGGTGACAAAAGCATATATATGAAGGTTCAATAGCAAAAAGGGGTTTCGTGATCCATTAGGTAATATCTACTCATGTCATTCAAACATAACTTGTATTTCAAATAAGCATGCATAGTAAGAAATAGTGAATATACTTCATATGAAAATATTGGGTGAGACATGATCAAAGGAATGAGGCTTGCCTTGCAATGTGGGGTCTAAGTACTCAGACGGATCTTCAAAGACTTCTTCCGCTCCTTCAGCTTCTAACTCTGCGGAAATCAAATAACACACAAACACATACCACATAAGCATACTGAAAATAGTTTCTATAGAAAGTATTAAGTAAATAAGTCATGCATGCAGGGGAAAAGGTTAGGGCAAGGTCACAAGGGCTCTGGTCGAAGAAACGGCTAAAAAGGATTGAACGTCGAAGGGTCGACATTCAGTTCATGGCTTTGGCATAACTGGAAACTAGTCTTGGGATGGTTTTCTGGAGAAGTGATAGTAGAGAAAGTTGTAGAACACAACTCCAGGAATCTAAAGGACAAGGTGGCATTTCAATTGCTCAACCAGAAGGGGTCAAACAAGGTTAATGCCAGTGGCTGACATGCACTGACACAGTGCTGGACATGGCCAGAAACTAGGGCATGGCTTAACTTTTGATCCAGGGCTCCAATTGATGCAACACTTTGTCTGGGAGGTAGGCATTACTAACAGGAATAATATACTCAACAGGGACAAGAGCTGAAAGTGGCCGGAGGGCGGCCAAATCCGGTGATGAACTACGGTGGCCTGGACATGAACTGAGCTACTGGACAGTGATCTTGGCATAGGCATAACTCACAATCTAGGCAGATCCAGGTGTCGAGCTAGTGGACAATATTGCTCAGGGTACTGGAATCTATCTAAGGAACAAGGTTTCAGGCGCTAGATCGGCCGGGAAAGAATTCCGGCGACCGGCGTTGGGGAAGACGACACTGGACAAAGGGGGTTTTCGATACAGGGCGAAAGAGCTCAATTCCAAGCTTGGGGATGATCTCTAGGGTACAGCAAAGCTACTGGAGAGGTCAATTTGACCGGATGATCGCCGGCGTGGCCTGGCGACGAGAGCCAATTTACTGGTGGCGCGCGATTTGGGGAGAGCTATGATCTTAGCTCGATTTTGAAAACCAGATTGGTGGGCTTGCTAAAAAGAGTATGCTGATCAATTTCTTCTACTGGTACTAAGGCTAATTTGGACTAAATCAGGTAGCATTGCCGGAACAGGGGTTTTGAGCTTTTCCGGTGATCACCGGCGTTAAGGTTCGCCGGGGTGCAATTGGGTGCTATGACACTAACAGGGGAAAGAGGGGAACTCACTGGTGGCTTTGTTTTGAAGAATGGTGCAGTGAATTGGGCTGGCACCGTGAGCTCCAGAGGTTGCTCGCCGGAGAAGAAAGCAAACTCGACGGCGGTGAGAAATTAACTGGGAATTTGGCTAAGTCCTGAGGTTGTGCTTCTTCACAGCACTGAGGGGGGTTTAAATAGGCACGGGGACGGAGCTTGCGAGGGATTACGCGACAGTGGTTGCTTGCGCCGGGGAGAAGTTTGTCGGGCGCAGGCGCAACGACGGCGACGGCGATGCGATCGCGCTCAGGCGGTGCTGCAGCTTTGCCAGTTGCATTGGAACTTCACCTGGAACGGCGCAGATGCGGAGGCAACAGCAAGGCTCCGGTGATGACACGTATACACATGCAATTGCCACGGCAACGGGAGCGCGCGCGAAAACAAAGCTCGGGAGCGCGGCCGTTTATCCGCTGGGCAAGGCGACGCACTGCTGGCACGTGCGCACGGGGTGGCACAGCAACTCACGGGCACAGGCGACAAGAAACGGTGGCCGACGGCGAGCAAACGCGGCGAAAACCACGGCGCGGCAATGGCGACGTGCACTGGTCGAGAGCAACGACCAGGCGCTGGTCGAAAGGGCCTGAAAATAATATTTGGGCTGTTCTGTAATTCTGAAACTTGCTCCAGGGACTGTTCTGTGAGGAAAATTTGAATAGGACTTGGGCCTGTTTGCAAATTTGGAGATCTGAGGGTCCGATCTGAAATCTGATTTCGCAGCTAAGTTGCAAAAGATTATTAGAACTTATCTGGCCAAAGTTTGGTAAGATCAGGTAAGATCTGAAGAGTTTCGACACAATTGGGGAAAATGGTTTAGGGTAAAATAGGGTAATTAGGGTTTTAAAATGGCAAGGCTTGAAACTCAGCTTTAGGGTGAGATTTTGGAGATGGTCCCGAAGGGAAAAATGCTCTGAACAACATTTAGAAGGGAATGGCTGAAGCAGATTAGGTTTTGGGGTCAAGATGTGGATTTTGGCTATTTTAGGGTTTGGCAAAAACAGGGGTGTTACAGTATGGGAGCAATTCACCCAACAGAAGGGGACCCCTGAGTTCAAGGTATGTATGGTTCCTTTGCTTGGTTACACTGTTGTATGGAGTAACCAGCGGTGCATTAATGTTCTTGTTTCTGGTACGAAGGCCCTTAGCGAGAAGAACAAGGCAATCCAGAGGGGGAACGACCACCCGCACCGGCTTGGCTCTCGCGGCTATGCGGGGAAGGAGGAGCAGTGGAAGAAGGATGAAGACGAGGCATCGAATTTCGTCGACTCCGCTGACCTACTGTTCTCTGAGATCCGCGATCCGCAATGCAAACGCTGGTGGCTGGCCAGAGGGACCGTGTCGTCCACGGGGACTGTGGAGTTCCCAAACCCCAGGGACGTCGAGGTCGTGCAGCAAATCGTAAGTTGGCTAACTTCCTGGTTGGAATCATAGTGTGGTAGAAAAAACTATGATCACTAGTGTGCGCACAAGTTTGTATATATTTTTTCCTCACAATGGAGAGCTTTGAATGTAACAGATCTCTTTCTCGAAGGAGGCAATCGAGGGATTGTTCACTCCCCATAGGGAGAACGACATCTTTACCCGGGCTCTAGGGAACAAGGAGCATCCAGGGCGGACGCGAACCGTGGGGGGTGTGGTGCCATGGAAGGAAGGCTTCTTAGAGCCCGGGCAAAAGGCGAAGAAGGCTCGCAGCTGGAAGGAAAGGGAATCGAAGTTGTCTGAGAAGATACGGTCAGATGTGACTGCACAAGTCGCGGACATGTTCACTCAAATGAACGAGAAGTATGAACGCCTCAGCCGAGTTGTGCAGTCCAAGGGTTTAGATCCAGCTGCCGAGGTCGACGCTGCCAGGCCGAGTAATTGCGGCTCAAAGGTTCACGTGGATCCGGTGGACCTGATTGAGGTATTGCAACTCTTGAGCTATATATGCAGTTCGGTTGATGCCACTCCCGTTACGTTAGAATTGTTTCGCTAACCTGTTATAATTGTTGCAAATTGCAGAAGCCGGAGAGCTGTAACCTATTGATCAACATAGGCGACAAACCTGTAGTGGTTGCAAACGGGGTCGTATATCAGTCTTGGGAGGATATCCGGATCCACTGCATACCTCTGGAGCCTGGATTCGCAAAGGTACAGATGGACATGGCCCTCCCGGGCTACAGCTCTTTTCCGTTGCCCATCCCAATGGATGAAATGCGGATAATTGGTGAGGTATTGGGCTCGTACATACAGTGGCCCAAGAAAGGTGTTAGACTACAGGAGGTAAACCCTAGTGATTCTAGCTTACAACTCAGTTAATATACTCAATTTGCAAAATCTAACTTACGCGTTCGTAACTTAAAGTGGACGATGGATGCCAGCTCACTTCCTGAGGACACTACCCCCAGCACAACGCATGACCGAGCTCCTTCGGCCCCCATGCCTCCTCCGACGGCCTCAAACCCATCCAAAGGGCACAACAATTTCTTGGAAAGAATATAAGATAATTAATACAGATGAAACTACTCATGATGAGTCTTGTAATTTAAGTTTAAGTAGTTCTTTCGAGTTAATGTGGGTTTATATCTTTGCATATGCAATTATCCCAATGCCATCAGCAGCCACAATCGTGGGGATGTGGCTTCTATGTCATGAGATTTATGTATGACATGATCAGGACAAACTTTGCCCAATTCCCTAAGATAACCATTTTTCCTGACTCCAAGTCGAACATTGGATGTGACGTACGTTCCTAACTTCATACACGCATGCAGAGCGCCATGTTGAAAGACCAATATGAGTTGCCTCAATTGAAGGAGCTGTGAACAATTTGGGCTCAATATGTGATGGAAGAAGTGGCTATCAACGATCGATCGTAAATGACTTGTGTAATATATATTGAATGTGTTGATTGGTGTATGTGTGTACTTGTATTGGTGTATTTGTGAATAAACTCAATATGTGAATAAATTCATTGGTATATTTGTGAATAAACTCAATATGTGAATAAATTCAATCTGTCCAATGCATGTGTATATCTTTGTATTAGTGTATTTGTGAATAAATTAAATCTCTGAATAATTAGATTCAATCTGTCCAATGTGTGTATCTCTGTATTGTTGTATCTGGTAATGCTTCTTTGTAATACTATCGGTTCATATCCTACAACCGATAGAAGAAAGTTTCCAGTACTAACCGTGTCGAGTACCTAACCAATAGAAAAAACTATACATTAGTAGACTTTTTCCTTCTGTGAAGTCATTACTCTTTTGGGTCTCCTGATTGCATACAATGTCAGAATTTAATGATTCTTAATGCATTGGAAATCTCCTTTGAATACCTTTCGAAAAGGTACTTACATGGACAAATTGGACATCTGTGCTAAGAATGGTGCTTGGTCGAAGTTGGACTATCGCTTGGTCGACAGATTGCATGTCGAGCAAAATTCTTTTTTTTGTAGCCGTTGTAATCCATGACGATGAGTGATCTTGGGCTTGTTCGAAAGATTAGGAAATCCTCTTTCCACTCAGTAGGTGTACAACCAGAGTTGATGAAGTTTTTTGGCCCATATGTGGCTATGTCCTTCCTGTTTATATCTAATCAATGTTAAACAAGAGCTATTAGGTAGCAGCTTATTCTCATCATAATTTAATCCTTTAAGGAACAAAGTCACCTGTTGATGTAGTTGTCTAGCCTTTGATCAAGTGATTGGTCTTTATATTCCTCGGGTTGAGCTCTAGTGCTACTTATGTTAGAGATGTCCTCATCATTCTCCCCCTCTTGAAAAGGACTCGTCCTTGAGTTTGATAGCGTAGAACCGAAGAACGGAGAAAGGTCCAAAACATTGAATGTAGCACTGACTCCATATTCCCATGGTAGCTCTATCTTGTCAGCATTGTCATTAATCTGCTGCTTTAGTCTTATGGCATAGGCAAAGGCAACAAATCAATAGGAACAATCAGTTTAAAGCCATAAACAATTTCAAAAGGACACATATTAGTGGTTGAATGTAGCGCCCTGTTGTACGCAAACTTCATGTGTGGCAAACAATCTTCCCACTATTTTGAAGTTCTTTTTGATCACTGTCCTTAGCATGGTCGACAATGTACGGTTGACGACCTCAGTCTACCTTTGTATTTCTTTAGTCTCTTTAGGGTTGGTGTGGTACGGTGGTCAGTTTGGCAGTGCTGCTCCAAGTGTTCAATCAATTTGATGCTCAATTCCTCGTAATGGAGGAAGTCCGGATGGTACATCTACTGGAAATACGTCGTTATAAGCCTGCAAAACAGCGGTAGCTACACTAGGAAGAGCGGTTAAGTCATTAGTAGAAATCAAGGATTCTTTGTACAAGAGTACAAAACAGTCCGGTAATAGGTTACTCACAACTCTCAAATCTGATTTTGTAGCTATTAAAGCTAAGCTATCTTTCTGTCTGTTCTTTTTCTCACTCATATTTGGTTTGTGGCTCTCTCTCACTGATATGTGGCACTCACTCATATGTAGGGGTGGAATGAGTCGAGTTTGAGCGAGCTGGCTCGGCTCGGCTCGGTTACCTCACCGAGCTAAAAAATAGGCTCGAACTCGGCTCGGTTCAACTCGCGAGCTAGCTCAGCCAGCTCACGAGCTGGACCAACTCGTTTCGACACTTCTCGGTGCGGCGGTAGAGCGAGCTCAAGGGTGGTGGGGGGATGCGAGGCGGCGGCGGAGGGAGCTAGAGGGCGGCGAGGGGACGCGAGGCGGTGGCGGAGGGGAGCTCGAGGGTGGTAGGGGGTGTGAGGCGATGGCAGAGGGGGCTGGGGCGGTCGAGGGCACGGCGGAGGGGGCTCGGGCAACTGGGGTCGCGGCGGAGGGGGCTCAGGCGGAGGGGGCTCGGGCGGCTAGGGTGGCGACAGAGGGGGCTCGAGTGGTCTAGGTCATAGCAGAGGAGGCTGGGGCAGTCAGGGGGCGCCGTGGAGGGGGCTCAGGTAGCCGGGGGCGTGGTGGAGGAGGACGGAGATGACGAAGGAGGCTACTGTTGCATCTAGGCCTTTATGCCTAACCCTAATTTTGATGATTAATGAAAACAAAGTGTTTCAGACTAACTGTGCTTCTGAGATTTTTGATACAGAGCTAGTTCGGGAAAACATGCAAGATGATCAAGGTGAACCCGACATTAAATAGAAGCACAAGATGCAAAAGAGCAAAGACGAGACCCAAACATGAAGATGCAAAGGACCTAAGGCAATATGAGATTTTAATTTTTACCAATCTCGGTGTTTGGAGTTCGATCGGTTAAGGACTTTGTTGCTTAGATATAACCGTACTATAAAGAGGGGTTGAAAAGTCCTCTCTACATTTCCAACATGAACCAAGAAACTTAGGTCATTGCATTGCATTCTTTTCGGATGGATTTAATTTGAATTTGGTTTTGAAAGATTTGTATTTTCAGTTGAGTTTTTGACATCAGAAGAGTTTTTGCAATTTTCAGAAAGATCTAGGCAGATCTGGCTTCTTCTGTTGACAAAATGTAGCCCTTAAAATTATATTTCAAACGAGCTATTAAACTCTCAATTTGGACTTCTGGATTTAAAGTTAAAGCCGTTTTTGTTCATACTGATTGTCAGTTTGCTATGCTGATTGTCAGTTTGAATGTCAGTTAGTGTTAACTGACAATTGTCTAGAGAGTGTGTTTTTCGGGCCAAAAATTTTTGTACTAAACTAACTGTCAGTATGCCCATGCTGACTGTCAGTTTGGGTTTCGACAACAGCTGATTTTATCTGAGTTTTCTTTTAAACTGGTCGGTGTTTTGGTCGAACTGACTGTCAGTTTGGGGTTTCAAGTTTCCATATACGACCACAAACGGCTAGCTATTTTTTATCCGTAAATTTTGTTGGCCGTTGTGTATGTAACTGACTGTCAGTTTGAGTTGCTGATTTTCAGCCCTAGCTCCAACGGTTCTTTTGATCCTTGAGGCTATAAATAGAGGGTTTGAGCTCGTTTTTTATACAACAAGTAGCTTCCTCTCATACACATTCTTGAGCTTTAGTTTCTTATACAAAATCTTGATCTTTTGATCAAGTCGAGTACTTTTCAGATCAACTGAGTGTTTTCTGTTCGCATCATTTGCATCCTATTAGTTTCTCGGTGATTGTTCGAAGGTCTAGAGAAGACCTTGCTGCCTGTTACTCTTGGTGAGCGCCCTCACCTAGACGGTTCGGAGGCGTGGCCGTTGATCTCTCCGTTCGAAGATTGTTGGAGACTCAGCAAGATTGTAAAAGGCATCGGTGCTCGCTTTTCCGGAGTGGACAAGGAGCAACCATTAGTGGATAATATCCTTCGTGGATATTGGAGCAAGACTCAATTTATTTGAGTGCTTCAACGAGGATTAGGGGAGACTGGGCGAGTCTCTGAGACCTCGGTAAAAATCGTTGTGTTCGTTCTCTCTTCCTCTTTCTCATATTATTATTTGTTCATTTCTTTATTTGCAAATATTTGTTTTAAATTGAAGTTTTTAAAAGCCTCCTATTCACCCCCTGTAGTCGACATCCTTGATCCTACAGCTACCACGCTAGGGGTTCCGGAGGAGGTGCTGGCCGGCTGTGGCGACGGAGGCGCTAGGCGGTGGCCGAGACGAGTAGATAACCCTAGATCTGATGTATCTTATATATAGATACCAAGCCGAGCCCGAGCGAGCTGGGGTCTAGCTCGGGCTCGGCTCTTTTTTAACCGAGCTACAAGAATAGCTCGAACTCCGCTCGTTTTTTAACTAGTTGAGCCCGAGCCGAGCCAAAAACTGAGTTGAGCCCGAGTTGCTCACGAGCCTCGAGCTAAAGTTCCACCCCTACTCATATGTTCACTCACACCATCAACCTTACTGTCAGAAAGTTTTTGCATCTCTTCCAATATGATTTGCTTAGGAGTCATAGGAAGAAGAGTGATGTCCTTGCCCTTGAACTTGAAGAAATATTTGTTAGTCCGACCACAATGCTGTGAATCATGATCATATTGCCATGGTCGTCCCAACAGTAAGTGGCAAACTTGCATAGGAACCATGTCGCACATGACGACATCAGTGTACCCCTTAATGGTAAACTGAACCTTTACTATGGAGGTAATTTTGATCTTACCACAAGGGTTAATCCAACCAATGCGGAATGGATGAGGATGTTTGAGCACTGTAAGTCCAAGTTTGTCCACCATCTCCTTACTAGCAAGATTATGACAACTACCTCCATCAAGGATGAGCTTGCATACCTTGTCTTGGACCTTACATCGAGTTTAAAAAACATTATGTCACTATCCTCATTCAGCTTCCATCATTTGAACACTGAGCATAGTCTTGACCACAAGAGTTTGACCTTGCTCGAAAGAAAAACCTCCTTCGGCTTCAACTTCTGCTGCAACAACTTCGATAACGTCTTCGTCACTTTGAGAATCATATTCTCCATCTTCTTGCAGAATCATAGTTCACTGGTTAGGACACTGAGATGCCACATGTCCTCGCCCTTGGCATCTAAAGCATATAATTTGGCTTGCGAGTAGAAGAACCAACGGATGAGGTGCTGGCTGTAGGCTTCTTCTCGGCGGTCGAAACATTGTTGTTTGGTCGAAGAAGTGTGGATGACAGATTGGACTTGGTCAAAGAATTGTTGTTTGGTCAACCTATTAAAGGAGTCGGGTTTGAAGCATTAATGCTCAGTTGATGCCACGTAGAAGTATTGGCTACCCGTGAATACATCTTGTCTTCAGCTAATTGTCGTTCCGCCTTTCTTGATAGATGGACAAGTTTCTCGAGATCCTGGTATCGTTGATAATTGCAATCCTCTGGATGTCTCTATTCAAGCCATTATAAAACCGATCAATGGACTGATTAGGTGTCTCCCTAACATCACATCTCATTAGAAGAATCTCCATCTCCTGGTG
This sequence comes from Pharus latifolius, assembly GCA_019359835.1. Taxonomy (NCBI): domain Eukaryota; kingdom Viridiplantae; phylum Streptophyta; class Magnoliopsida; order Poales; family Poaceae; genus Pharus; species Pharus latifolius. The sequence goes on along the minus strand of CM033321.1, from coordinate 35,788,869 downwards.
GTATTCATCAACACTTCACGAACCTTGTTTAAGACCTTGCAGCTTGATGAACAAGTCCCGAGTGTAGTAAGATGGTACAAACCTCCTTTTCATGACATTCTTCATCTCATCCCATGTAGCAATTCGAGGTCTATTTGCTTGTCTCCTTAACTCATGATATTGATGCCACCAAATCAACGCATAACCTTCAAATTCGGATGAAGCAGAGGCTACCTTTTCTTGTTCACTGTCATTGCACATGAGAAGAAGTTTATCCATCTTTAGCTCCCAATCAAGATAGACTTCCGAATCTGATGAACCATTAAACTTAGGAATGGTGAGCTTGATCTTTGCAAGTCTTCTGCCATTGTGGTCGTGATGATGATCTCCCCCACCATGTTGATTATGAGCATGGTACCCTGGTCGATAATCAGAATCCATGTGCGGTGGCTGCCAATTACTACAATCATAGTTGTTGCCTTCAGAGTGGTAGTCGTACTGGAAGTTGTCATCATAGTCATCACCATCTCCTCCATGTCGTCCTTCTTACTGCCCTTGGCCAGCGTTCGGATAGCCATGGACAGAACTATGATCAACTTGGTCGCCTCCTCCTCGCCCCCCATGCCGACCGAATTGGGGTAGTCAAAAAGCATGATCATGACCAGTTTGATGTGGTCAAAAAGTTGGACAACCACGATGATTCTCGCCTTCTACTGATCGCGCATCTTCCCAATGTCATTCTGGTGGTGTAGGATGTACGTTTTGCCCCTGAGGTGGAGCTTCCGGGTTTACGACCGCAACTCGGAGTTGCTACAGTTCATCAATGATAGAATCAAACCGTCCCTCGACAAATGTTTGAAGCAACATGTTCAGCTCGAGTGACATAAGCTTCTGGATTGATTGATGATGTGGATGATCCGTTTCCTGCCATCGGTTAATGTAGAAAAAGACAAAATATGTGGAATAGGAAATATATGTGGAATCACTCAATCTCACCTACTCTTACCAATCCAAAGTTCTTATGCTTTCCTGGGGAATGCTCAATGCTTTCCAGGAATAACTAACGGGGCTTATCAGAGACTGATGTGGCGAATTCACAATGAGGTCTTTATGTTAACAAGTGGATTTATCTGTGGAGCTAGGTTAGGTAACAAACGATATAGTTTGTAACTTAGTAATACAAAATCGAATAACAATTCGATGGTATGGCAATCCTAAGTTGCTGATCACAAGAGAGATGGTATGCCAAAGGATAAATCAACAATTGTACTACATAAAAAAAAAATTTATGATATCAGATGATATTTGACTCAAAGGATGGTCGATGATGATCAGGATATATATATCTTCTCTTTTTTTTGTTTTTTGACTCTTCAAACACTAAACGAAAATCTCAGACTTGAGGCACCAAGATTGACTCGACTAGCAACAAGAACTAAACCCTGATAAACCTAAACTAATCAGATTAAAAACTCAATAAAGCAAACTAAATTAACAGATTAAAATATGAAGCTTGGTAATATATTTTTGTTGACAATTTTCTGGACTCTAGGACTGAAAAACCTAAACTACTAATTAACAGAAATAAAGAAAAGATTCTACCATGGAAACGGAAGCTCTGATACCAACTGATATGAACATGCCAGTGAAGGACGCGTTCATGGAGGGTGACCCGATCTTCATGACGTAGAACTTGGATAACTAGTATCCGAAGATACATGGATAATTAGTATGACGTGACGAAATGAGATAGCTAACCAGTTGCAAAGCAAGGACCTGCATATCAATGAATTCGCTCAACCACACTCTGAATTACTTATCCACATGGCCACACACGGAGTTGGTGCACAGATAGGGTGATCACGAAGATCATTCAAGCAATTCCGGAGAAAATCACAAGAACAAAGGATGAAGAGATTCAATTCTCAACTAAAACTAAGGCTTCAATCTGAAATTTCAATATCAATGTCTTGTATCTTGTCTATGAAAAACTATGACCATACCTCTCTTTTATAGAGCGTGGTATGTACAAAAGATAGAATTATTAAACTAGAATTCTAATCTGAATCTAATTCAAAACGGAATAAAAATCCTAACAAACTATAAAAGATAAAAGAAATCCGGAATCAATATTCTCAGAGTCGGATTCGGATTCAAACTAGACTTTTTCCTTTCATGCAGTCATTACTCTTTTGGGTCTCCTGGTTGCATACGATGTTGAAATTTAATGATTCTCGATGCGTTGGAAAGCTATTTTGAATACCTTTCGAAAAAGTACTTACATGGCCAAATTAGACATCTGTGCTGAGAGTGGTGCTTGGTCGAATTTGGAGTGTCGCTTGGTCGGCAGACTGCATGCCAAACAAAATTCTTTTGGTTGTAGCGGTTGCAATCCATGACGGAATCGAGTGATCTTGGGCTTGTTGAAAAGCTTAAAAAAACCCTCTTTTCACTTAGTAGGTGTACAACCAGATTCGATGAAGTTCTTTGGCCCATATGTGGCTATGTCCTTCTTGTTATGCTCTCCCTGTTAATATCTAATCAATGTTAAACAAGAGCTATTAGGTAGTAGAATATTCTCATCATAATTTAATCCTTTAAGGTCAAGTGATTGGTCCTTTATGTTCCTCGGGTTGAGCTCTAGTGCTACTTGTGCTAGAGATGTCCTCTTCAGCTTGGATAGAAGCCTTTCCCAATTCTTTAGTTTCCATTCTAAGTAAATCAACTTTGAACCATGCGCCATGTGTATTGAGAATTAATTAAAATTTTCCCATGGGACATATTTTTAGATTTGAGAATCATTGGGTGAATTGGATAGGTTTTAAAGAAACTATTTCAGTAGTCTGGAATTCAGTTAATTGTGAGGATAATATAGCAAAAATAATTGTCATCAAATTCATTTAAAGATTTGGAGCATCAAATCTCATCAAATGGAAATTTGGATTGATAATTCCAACTTGGTTTTAGCTTTATTAGATGGATTGGAGGAGCAAAGAGTTCTAAGTGCTTTGGAGTTTAACTTTAGAATCATTCTAAAGTTACATTTCAAACATCTGTTGAAAGCTGATAATGAGTATTGGAAACAGAGAGGAAAATATAGGTGGGCTAAATTCGGTGATGAGAATACTAAATTCTTTCATTCAGTGGCCTCCAAAAACTTCAGAAAGAATTTTATTTCCTCTCTAAAGAATGATTTTGATAGCATTTTAAAAACACATCAGGAAATGGCAAAATATTTGTGGTCCTCATTCAAAATCAAACTTGGTGCTTCAAATTTTGCTAATGTTGGTTTTAATTTGGATGAATTGCTTCAAGACTTTAAGAGCGATTTTTCTCGGATGGAAAGCCCTATTCTTCTAAAAGAAACTGATAATGTAATCCGTCAAATGTCCATCAATAAAAGTCCAGGATCTGATGGATTTAATGGTCAATTTTATAAATCTTGGTGGGAGATCATTAAGTCAGACTTCTATAAGCTTTTTTAGAATTTTTATGAAAGATCAGTGGAATTGTAAAGACTAAATTCCTCGTGGATTATTCTTTTACTGAAAAAGAAAGAAGCTTCGAAAATTAATGATTTTTGGCTGATTTCACTTGTTAATAGTGTTATCAAATTAATCACAAAGATTCTCGCTTCTAGACTTCAGAAAGATATTAAAAGTACAATTCATAAAAATCAATATGGATTCATTCAAAACCATTCAATTCAAGATTGCTTAGCCTGGACTTTTGAATATTTACATATTTACAAAGTGAAAAAATATCCAACAGTTTTGCTCAAGTTAGATTTTGAGAAAGCTTTTGATACAATTGAGCATAATACAATCTTGGAAGTTATGAAAGCTAGAGGATTTGGCAGCAAATGGTTAAATTGGATTTCGTCAATTCTGCAAACGGGATCTTAAAACATCCTTATAAATAATGTTCCTGGGAAAATTATTAAATTGGATTTCGTCAATTCTGCAAGCAGGATCTTAAAACATCCTTATAAATAATGTTCCTCGGAAAATTATTCTTTGTAAAAGAGGAGTTAGACAAGGAGACCCTCTCTCTCCATTTCTTTTTGTTTTGGTGGCAGATCAATTGCAAAGTATTTCGAATCTTGCTAAAAGAAAAGATCTTCCGGAACTTCCAATTCCTTACTTCTGTTGTCAAGATTTTTCCATCATTCAGTATGCAGAAGACACTCTTATAATCCTAAGAGCATCTTCTAAAGAAAATTTCTTTTTAAAGCCCTTCTGCAGTCTTTTTCTTCCTCAACGGGCCTGAAGGTTAATTTTGACAAATCATTTATAGTTCCAGTGTGCTGTGATCATAATAAAGTGGTCAACTCAGCCAAAATTCTTGGTTGTAAATTGGGCTCTTTTCCTTTCACTTATTTAGGGCTACCTATCAAAATCTCGCGATCAAAAGTGGCAGAATTTGAAGGAATGATTAATAGAATTGATAAAAGGTTAACGGGTTGGCATCTCTCATTTCTATCACTAGGAGGGAGATTAACTTTACTAAATTTGGTATTATCTTCTTTGCTAATGTTTTTCATGAGCACATTAAAAATTCCTGAGAAGATAATTAATAGAATCAGAAGAGCTTTCTTGTGGAAAGGTCAAGCTTCTTGCGTTGGTGGCAATTGTTTAGTTGCTTGGTCTAAAATTTGCAGACCTAAAAAAGATGGAGGATTAGGGGTATTGAACCTTAGAGTCCAAATTTTGGCTCTAATGCTTAAATTCTTACATAAGTTCTTCAATCAAAAGGATATCTCTTGGTCTAACTTATTATGGGATTATTATTATTCGCAAAATTTACCTCAATGGTCTATGGCCAAAGGATCCTTTTGGTGGAAAGATGTGCTGCAAAACCTAGCCTTTTTCAAGGTTTATTCAAATGTGCCATAGGTAATGATTTCATGTGCAGTCTTTGGACAGATTTATGACACCGCAATGTTTTATCTCAAGAATGGGCTGGGTTATATTCTTTCGTTGGTCATGAAGTTTCGGTTGGGAATTTTTTGGTAACAAAAGAGTTAGTGGAGTCTTTTTCGCTTCCCCTGTCACCAATAGCGCATCAACAACTTCTTTTATCACACTTGCATCAGAGTCTTCAGCAAGTTGGGAGAGAAAATGATGAGTGGTTTTTCATGGAAACTCAGCAGAAGGAATATATAACAAAAAAGGTTTACATGAGCATTGTGGGCCAATCAGAAGTACATGCAATTTTTAGTAATTGTTGGAAGAATAGTTGTCTTCACAAACAAAAGATTTTCTTCTGGATTTTCCTGCATCATAGATTGAATACAAGAGGCTTGTTATTGAGAAAACACTACAACATGGACAACCAAGAATATGTTTGTTGTCAAAACAATGTTTTAGAAACTCAAGTTCATCTATTCTTTCATTGCCCTTTTGTTTTCTCATGTTGGAGGAGTATTGGTATATCTTGGATTAGTGTTGATAATATTTGGGACATGCTACTAAGAGGCAAAGTTCAATTTAAGGAAATTGAAGATTTCTACTGGGAAATGGTTATCACAGCTCTGTGGAATTTATGGAAAATTAGAAATAAGATTATATTTCAAAATCATTCAAGGGCAATAACGGATTGGTTGAAGAACTTCACTTCTAATTTAAATCTTATTTTATTCAGAATTAGTCTAGCTAAAAAATCTGGTTTAAGCAGATGTATTGATCTTTTGTAATTTTCTTTTGGTCTGGTTTTGTTTTTCATTTGTAACTCTTTTCATTATCTTCTTGATAATATATCTCTTATAGTAGAGCTTTCCTACTGTTTCTTCTTTAAAAAAAAACCAGGGTGATAGGGTGTACGCATTCTATGTTCCAATCATTGAGTCTATTGTCAACGCACATCCTGGAGAGATGTCGTAGTACAGTTGGGCAACTGCGGTCTTGTGCGTGACCTACAGGGGCCTATGTGATGCATGTGTGAGGTCCACATCAAATGATCCTATGCTATCTGGATGCTACATATTGTTGCAGTTGTGGTCTTGGGAGCACTTTCTGATTGGTCGACCATGCATTGAGCCCCCATCCACCCAAACTAAGTAGTTCATCAACTCTACGGTGATGGAAACAATGAAATAGACAGGCCTATGATGGGCACTCGATGGACCATAGGGACAATCAGATGGTCAGAAAATCAAGTGTTACGATGCTACACAACCAATCTGGCTGAGTTTGAGATCCTACATGAGGATCATGTCATATGTAGACCATGGACCGATGAATTCATATATGAGATTGCACCTTATGGATTATCATTACAGTGTACACAAGACTCAATCTGGTGGCTCACTCAGTGCCACCTCGTATTCTAGCACATGGTCGAGGTGTACTCTCCAAAGCGTGTCATATGACAATTTGTTCCTCACCAAGAGATAACTCCTGTCGCGGTATGCAAGATATCCTGGTAGGTTTGATGACGTGTTTGACACATGTTCGACAACGCGAGATGACCGTGTGACGGGTCACCCGTGTTGGACAATCATAGAAATTGACACGGAGGTTTATAGAGATTCAGGCCTTAGTGGAGGCCCTAGTCCTGTCGACGTGCTCCCGACACGAGTCGGCTAGCGGAGCTCTCTCCTGGAGAGAGGGCTCCTAAGCACGCCTATTCGTTTTTGTGTATTGAGTACAAATGAGTCTTAGGTTACAAGAGAGGGGATACAAGGGTATATATCAACCCCAAAATACGCAAATTACTAAACTACCCTAGCTATGACCGTCGGATCAAGGGCATCATGGTCTTTTAGTGGGGCCCGGGGCATTGATCTTGGACATGTGGATGCCCTCGACTTCAGTGCCCCCAACCCTAGGACAGTGTCCCAGAGGGGCAAGGCTCCACCTCCGGAGGATGAAGGACTGGAGAAGAGCGCCTCCTACTCCAGAGTCTGGAGGATTGGAGGTGGGCACCTCCTACTCCAGAGGACGGAGGACCGGAGGAGGGCGCCTCCCACTCTGGAGTTCGAAGGACCGGAGGAGGGCGCCTCCTACTCCGGAGGTCGGAGGACCGGAGGTGGGCACCTCCTACTCTAGAAGACGGACCAGAGGGGGCACCTCCTACTCCGGAGGTCAAAGGACCAAAGGAGGGCGCCTCCTACCCGGGAGGTCGAAGGACCGAAGGAGGGCACCTCCTACTCTGGAGGTTGGGGGACCGGAGGAGGGCTCCTCCTACTCCGAAGAACGGTAAGGACGAAGGATCAGAGGAGGGTGCCTCCTACTCCAGGAGGTCAGAGGATCGGAGGAGGACGCCTCCTACTCTGGAGGACGGAGGATTGGAGGTGGGCCCCTTATACTCCGCAGGACGGAGGACCGGAGGAGGGCGCCTCCTACTCCGGAGGTCGGAGGACAGGAGGTGGGCCCCTTCTTTCTCGGTCCCAAAGGAGCAAGGCTCCTCCCCCGGCCAAAGGAATGGAAGGTTGGGGAGAGAGGATCCCCTCCCGGCCTGACGAGGATTATCACCCGAGCTAGTTCAAAATAATACACGTCTGGTTGAAAACATAATCAGATTAGATGTGTGTCTATAAAGTCCGTCACTATGGTCTCAGACGACCAGAAGGGCGTGGATACAAAGACAATTTATGATCGCAGTCCTTGCGCGATCATGAGACTGCATACAATGTACGGTCAGAAGACTGCAGACAGTGCGCGGTTAGAGGGTCGTTGACTATGTGTGACTAGAATAATCCGGGAAGGCCTAACCCTTTGGACAGGCATATCCCGAGAATGACGAGGATCTTTCCACATATGAAGACAACTGCCAGGAGGTTAACATGTGCGGTTATCCCTTAATTGCGCATGTTAAGCCTGCGTGGAAGTTAAGCGCGGTTAACAAAACTACATCCCAGTAACCGTTCAAGGTCGTTTCGCGTTGGCGTCCTTTTGGTCGATATAAAAAGGTAGTCAATGCACGTTCTAAAGGCAGTTAAGCATACAATCATTACCAGGAATCCAAGCAACCTGAAGACTTAGATATAGTTAGATAGACACTAACATAGAAGAGATCTTCACCTGTGATCATCTCTTCCACCCTCTTGTAAACATCTTTCCTCATATAGTTAAATCACAATAGGACGTAGGGCTATTACTCCTACCATCGAGGGCCCGAACCTGTATAAATTTCTTGTGCCCATATAGACATTACTCATCCTACCTTTCCGGAGGAGCGCCCTGAAAGGTCCCGCAACTCACAAATTTTCATAAGATCGACTAAGGACCCCGAGTACAAATCGTTGACAATTGGCGCCCACCGTGGGGCCTTTTCTCAAGGTGCTTTCCCTTCATCCAGAGGTTTGGTGAGCCATGTCTGGGGCATATAATTTCGGGAATGACTTCAATCTCGATGATTATGCCCATATACAAATGCCTTCACCTAGCGATCCCGTTCCAATGGAAGAGGTCGATTGCGAAGACATTCCAAAGGAACGTCAGGAGGACACGTCTTCCCCTATCCGGGTCATGTCCATCGACCAGGGGATGGAAGAGATAAGTCCGAAACTTGATGTCAGTTCCACCGTATGCAAAATCGAGTCTTGGTCACCATGCGTCCCCGTCGGGGACCAAGATGGCAGCGACCAAAAACTCAGTCCAGGGAGGTTTGATCTTGACAACCTCCACTCTCTCTTTGATTTCGAGTCCGACTCAGAGCAAACAGAGATGTTCACTCCTTCTGTAGCTTCGCTCCCCAGAGAATTTGCTGCCTTGTTAGAAGAAAACCCTGATCAGCGGATTGCTAGGGAAGAACAGGAGCACAGACAACAGGAAGAACAAGAACGCAAGCAAAAGGAGGATCAAGACTGTGGGCGACGAGATAACGAACTCCGCAAAACAGCCCTAGAGGCCCTGCAAAATGCGCAGTCTCGTTATGACGCCGGCCCTAGTTCCTCCCGTCGCCCACATGGTCACAGGCGCTACCAAACGCCTTCTTTACCACTGGAGCATTTACCGGTGGATGAAGAAACGATTACACATGGCGTACCAAAGAGAAGTACGCATAGCCGACTTCAATCTATCGTGGAGGTCTTGCATAATTTTCCTCCTACCCTCACAGACGCGGACAAACCGGCTTTTGCTAGGATCCTGGAGAAGCTGGACGAGGTCGCATCTGATACAACCCCTACAACTTCCTCCCGGTCTACGATACGTTCCCATGAAAAGGAGTATTCTTACTCTAGTCAGGGTAGGCGTAATCGATTACCATCCAGATCACTTCGGCATGACAAATCCAGGCGCGTGGGAAGTTCTCGTGATCGAGATCGAATTCCCGTGCATTCTCGTATGGGACCACGTGGTGCGTCTCCATCGCGTGAAACCGCTCTTGGTTATGCTAGAAACCGTGGAACTCTCCACAGTCCCTATGTAGGCTGTAAAGTTTTTTTGCCAGGCCTCTATGCGGTCATCTGGCCGGATAAGTTCAAGCCAGGGGTTATTGAGAGGTTTGATGGGACCCAGAATCCGTCGGAGTTCCTTCAAATTTACATCACCGCTATTCAAGCGGCCGGTGGGGATGATCGTGTCATGGCCAACTACTTGCCGACGATCCTTGAGGGACCGGCAAGGACCTGGCTATTCAATCAGCCCGAAGGTTCGATATATAACTAGGAAATGTTGTGCGATGCTATCCTCAACAATTTCCAGAATTGTTATCAGATTCCCGAGAAAGAAGACAATCTTCATCGTCTACGACAAACCTCTACGGAGACTCTTCAACAGTTTGTCAAAAGGTTTGTCGGAGTGAGAAATACCATCCCAAACATATCTGATAACTCCGTTATCAGGACGTTTAAACACGCTATTCGATATTAGAGATTTATGCAAGATTTACTTATCCGTCCTCCTCAGTCAGTAGCTGATATCTTTGATATGGCTGATCGCTACTTAGACACAGCCGAGGCCATTGAATGGAATAGGACGGTGGATAAAGGGAATTTACCGCCCCAACCAGGTCTCAAAGACGTGAAAATAGAGGATGCAGGCAAGAAGCCAGAATCTTCATCGGGCGAGAAGTCGAAGAAGTCCAAAAAGAATCGAACTGGACAATACAGGGAGGTCGTAGTTGCGGAAAAGCCTCCACCGGCCAAAGGTAATAAGTTTTCGTTTAAAAATAAAACTGCCTCTGGTGGTTGCAATATCGACAAGCCAAAAAAACCAACTAACTTGCAGGAAGGCAAGAAGTGGTGCCCGATCCACAACTCTCCAAGACACGACCTCAAGAATTGCCAGAGCTGGTTGAAGCAACTAGATGACTTCTACAGGGAATCGGGCCGATGCCAACTTTGCCATCAAAAGAGTAGACTTGCGGGCTTAGAGACGCTGATGGAGATGAAGAAATGTCCTAGCAGGTACCTCGTAATTATGTTAATGTCATTTTCAGAGGTTCCTCCTCTTTTGTTTCTAAACGTCAGTTTAAAGCGTTTCATCGAGAAGTTAACCAAGCGGAAGCTCCTCTTGGCGAACCTCAATACCCCTGTTGGTCGGACACTCCTTTGACATTTGATCGCTCTGATTGTCCCGTTGGGCTTAATCGACCATTGAGACTACCTCTGGTCATTACCCCAATTATCAGTAACGCGAGAGTCGAAAGGGTCCTGATCGATGGAGGTAGTTCCTTGGACATTTTACTGGTCAAGGCATTAGACGAGATGCAAATCTCTCGTTTGAAAATCAAACCCATAATCCATCTATTTTATGGGATAATTCCTGGTCCCTCGATGATGCCGATGGGACAGGTGGTGCTCCCAGTCACGCTAGGTGAACCGGATAATTTCCGAACATAGTTAGTTACTTTCGACGTAATTGATTGTGATTCGGCTTATAATGCGATTTTTGGCAGGCCAACTCTCGCTAAATTTATGATGGAGACGCACTATGCTTATCAGTGCAGCAAGTTACCTGGCCCCAAAGGTGTTATCTCGGTCTGAGGCAACCGCAATGTGGCATTGACTTGTGATCGGTTATCACTGGAGCTCGTGGATCAACTTCCCCTTCGGGATGTCAAGATCACCACCACGGCCACGGATACGATTAAAGTCGCCCCTCGACCAGAGGAAAAGCTAAAACTGGTTCCGTTATGCCCAGATGATCCATCTAGAACAATTCGGATTGGATCTGGCCTGGATGACAAATAGGAACTTGAACTCATTACTTTCCTTCGAGATAATGCAAATGTGTTTGCGTGGAAACCATCCGACATGCCCAGTGTCCCAAGGGAGGTAATTGAGCACAGGTTAGCAATTCGACCTGGACAGCGACTAATAAAGTAGAAGCTCAGACGCTTTGCTATTAATCGGCAAGAAGCGATCCGCGCGGAGTTAAACAAACTCCAAGCGACCGGGTTTATTCGAGAAGTCGATTATCCAGAATGGCTTGCAAATCCGGTCATGGTCCGTAAGTCAAATGGTAAGTGGCGCATGTGCGTCGATTACACCAGCCTAAACAGTGCCTGTCCGAAGGATTGCTTTCCCCTTCCCCGCATCCACCAGCTGGTCGATTCTACTGCGGGTTGTGAACTGATGAGTTTCCTGGATGCTTACTCAGGATTAGGGGTGTAATCGGATTCGGATCTAATCGGATAATCCGGATACCGAATTCGAAAAAATCGGATCCGGATGTCTTTTCGGATATCTGATTATCTAATCGGATTCGGATTCGGATATACATCCGATTATTTTCACGGATTCGAATTCGGATCTGGTATGAAATATTGGCTCCGGATTCGGATTCGAATTCGGATTCGAATAATATCCGAATCCGTTTAGAATTTATGTTTTGATTTTAAGTCATATAAATAGAAAGTTAGAAACCCTCAAACCCTACCCGTTTTCCTCCATTCCTCATCTCCCATCGCCGCCCCCGTCCCTCACCGCCGCCGCCGATCGCGCCGACCCAGTCCCTCGTCCCCGCCTCGTTGCCGCCGCCTCCCCACAGATCCCGCTCATCCCCACCTCGTCGCCGCCGCCGATCCCGCCGCGCCTCGTTGCCGCCGCCGATCCCGCCGATCCCGCCCGTCCCCACCTCGTCGCCGCCGCCTCCCGCCTCCCCGCCGTCCCTAATCCCCACCTCGTCTCCCCGCCGACCTCGCCGACCCCATCCCCAGTCCCTCGCCGCCGCCGCCGACCCCGTTCCTCCTCCAGCTTCGTCGTCTCCTCGAGACCAGCATCCACGGCTCCACGCCACCTCCCCGCGGCTTGCGGCCATCTCCTCTAGCGGCCTGAGGTGAGCTCACCTACTACTACTACTACAACAGTTGATTACAAAAATACACACATCTCAAGACTTCGTTTGCTAATGCAGGGGCTTCTTAATTACACATTTACACAACACAATTGCGAGAAGCAACCAAGCAAGCATCCATTCCATACTACTTAAGCACCAGCAGAAGCTTGCTCGAAAATTTACACGGCGCTGGAGACGTTTGTGACAATACCATCAAATATGCTACAGTGAGTACAGTCTACTAGACATTCATGGTATGATGGTCACATGAGGATTTTTTCAGTTGAGTTCATTTGATCTGGAAGTCAATAAGAATACCATTCATGTCACTACTAAGCTTTGTTCTGAATACCGACACACAGTGTTGCGCTATAATTTCATCCGAACTGAGCTCACCTACAGTTTGTATAGTTCAAAACTTCAAATCACCATAATTTCAGTTTGATATTAGTCATGATTCTTGTTAGCGGCTACCCAAACTAATTGGGATAGCAATGTAAAATTATCTATTGAATTTGAGTATGTTCAAAATGAAATCGTAGTATAGAATATGATACTGTAAGATAGAATGCAAGAGAAACAACTATTGTCTAATCCTAAGGGTCAAAGCAAACTCTTTATTCCTACACTAAAGAATGAATGAACCTCCCTGAATAGGGTTCGAATTTATGATTAGTCATTGAACATCTGAATACTCTACCATTAAACTACTTAGACTCTATTTCTCACATATTGTACTAGGCTACTAGCGACAGTAAAGGGCTTATGAAATATTATTTTGTTTATTAATTGAGCTGTAGTCTTATTTATGATGTGAATGCTTGTAGAAGATTATGCACAAAAGGTGCCTAGTGCTGTGACACCGAGCTAGTGGGAGTTTTATAAACATTTATCTGTCGAAGTCTTTCTTTAAATAAACCATGTACTCAATCTCAAACAAAGGAAAAGACAAAGGAAAAGAGGTATTTTATTTAGACTTAAAATTTGCATGAGTTGAAACCTTAATATTTTGATTCTTGTAGCATAAACTTAACTTATTTAATTGTTATTGATCTAGATTGATTGTATGGCATCTGGAAGCGGCAGTAACAAGGGTCAAAGTGACAATAACAACAACAAACAGGTAAATTTTGCACAAGCTTGATGTTTTGAATCCTTGTAAATTGTAATATAATCTAATTAATTTCTTATATGTGTATAATTTTATTGCATCTGAAAGTACTAGTGGCACTACACCAACCAACGCTAATGTTGGAAGTATTGTCAACGAGGTGGCATCACATGATGTTGGGACTGAGAATACTACTACTGGAAGTATATCACCAACCCGGAATAGAAGCAGGCCTCCAAGGAGGAAGACTTCAGAAGTTTGGCAGCACTTCACAGTAGTGCAAGATGAAGTTCAAGTGAATGACAAGGTTGTGATGAAGTCTATGGCTAAATGCAACTATTGCAAGGCTAAATTCTCCGCTGATAGCAAACTTGGTACGACACATCTGAGATCTCACTACAAAAGTCAGCATGATAAGTCTAAACAAACTATTATTAAATTTGAAAAAGTAGGAGAGGAAAGTACTTTACAGTGTTGAAAGTACAATGAGGAAATTAGTGTCTATAAATATCATCTTGCAATCATCATGCATGAATACCCATTTAATTTTTTGGAGCATGAATACACTAATGATTTCATCACATCATTATGTCCTACATTTTCTTTGAAGTGTCGCAATGTCACTAGGAGAAATATAATGGATATTTTTAAGGAAGAGAAGAAGTTGTTTGATTTTGTATCCTCTCTTAAATGTCGTTTGAGTTGCACAATGGATGTTTGGACCTCCAATCAAAATAGGGGCTATTTGTGTGTTACTTGTCATTTTATTGATGATGATTGGAAAATTCAGAAGCGGATTATAAACTTTATACATTTGGAAGGGAGGCATTCAGGAGCAAACTTGAGTAGTGTGTTTGTTAGAAACATGATTACTTGGAATATTGATCAGAAACTATTTGCTTTAACTTTGGATAATGCTTCTGCAAATGAGGTTTGTGTTAGGACTATTACTTCAACCCTTGAAGAGCATGATTCTCTTATTTGTCATGGCAAGTTCTTTCATGTTCGATGTGCAGCTCACATTATTAATCTCATTGTAAGGGATGGTTTGAAAATGGTTGGAAAAGTTGTCAATAACATTCGCTCCACAATTACTATTATTAAGAGTTCTCCTTTGCAGTTTGAGTTTTTTCAAAAGCAAGTTTCTGAGTTAGATTTAGACTCAACAAAGGGTCTCTCTCAAGATGTAGCTACTAGATGAAATTCCACCTATTTGATGCTAGCAAATGCGTTGTACTATAAGAAAGTTTTCCAACGACTTGCTTTGCTAAATCCAGAAAAATATGGACATTGTGCTCCTTCTAGAGATGAGTCGGAAAAAGCAGAATTGTTGTGTAAGTGCTTGAAGAACTTTTTCAATGTCACTAAAATTTTATCAGGCTCTTCTTATCCAACTGCAAATTTGTTCTTCATAGAGTTTTGTGAAATTCACATCCTTCTTATTGAGTGACTCCAAGAGGATGATGAGTTTCTTGCTTCCATGGCAAGAGCTATGAAGGAAAAGTTTGACAAGTATTGGGAATTAAGTAATGTGGCTTTGGCAGTTGCATGTTTTTTAGATCCTCGCTACAAAATGAAAGTGGTTGAGTTTTACTATCAAGAGATTTATGGCAATATTGATGTTGAGAAGATTTGTAATTTGAAGGTCCTTGTTGACAAGTTATTCGAAGCATATGCATCTCGATACAATGATTCTTCAGTTAGTGTTGTACAGCCTACCACTGGATCTTATACTAGATTTTCTTCCCACCTTCATGACCTTAATCCTAATGAAGAGCCAAAGCGCAGAAAACTGAGTGCTTTCCTAAAGGATGTCAATGAAGAGAATCAAGAGAAATCTGAATTGGAGAGGTATTTAACTGAGCCATTGTTGAAATGGCCTGAAAATGATCACTTTGATATTTTGGCTTGGTGGCATACTCAAGGTGCAAAGTATCCTATTCTTTCTTTGCTTGCACGAGATGTTTTGGCCATTCCTGTATCAACAGTTGCATCTGAGTCCGCCTTTAGCGCTAGTGGGAGAGTCATTGATAAGTACCGCAGTCGATTAGAACCCGAAATAGTGGAGGCATTGATATGCACCAAAGATTGGATAAGGGCAACTAAAAAAGGTAATTTAATAAACAAAATTTTTACAATTATTTTCCCTATGTATCCATTAGTTAACTTGTTTTATTATTGTAGGTAAAATGGATGTTGCCTCAATTGTTCAAGAGTTAGAATTTGATGATATAAATGACAAAGATGAATGCGATGTATTAGGGTATGTTAAGTTGTCAACTAGACAATTACACATGCTTTTCTTTATGTTTTTATATACTCTTGTTCTTCGATAACAACAAAATTGTATCCTTGTTTAACTAAATAATTTTGAACCTTTTTATTTGCAGGTGATTTTCAACCATTTGGTTTGGCATGCAATTTCAGCTCTTTTGACCTTTTCTCATCTTCCCTTTAATTTAGTGGCATATGTTGCCGAACTCAATTTATTAACTTAGTTCAATTGTAATTTTTTAATGAACTTATTGGGTTTAAATGTTTGATGTGAACTGTTGCTATTTAGTAACTCTGAGTTCTGGTGTTGTGAGTTATGCAACTTCATTGTGTTTGTCACTGGCTCTGCAGTGTCCAAAAAACTCTGAATTGCAATGCCATTCCAATTTATCTCTGTGATGTATTTATCTATTGAGATGCTGTGTGAGAGTTGATGAATTAGTGATTTTTGCTGAGTACCAAATATGCACTCTTGCAATTCTTCTCCTTGAATTTATAATGTGTGATATTAACTAATGTCTCCTATATATTTCCTTTAACCTGAAATTTATTTGACAATTTTGTACAAATAATATGATGTTAAAATTTCAAAACAGCAGTATAATCTGAATAACATTCGAATTCGATCCGAATGAAGTAAAAATCCGATTCGAATTCGAATTCGATAACTATCCGATTCGTATCCGAATCCGAGTATATCCGAATTCGTATTCGAATTCGATTAAAGTTAATAGGATTTGGATTTGGTATGACCAATATCCAACCGAATTCGATTCGATTACACCCCTACTCAGGATATCAACAAATTAGCATGGCAGAAGAAGATGAAGAGAAGACTGCCTTCACCACACCATTTGGCACCTACTACTACGTCAGAATGCCATTTGGTCTCAAGAACGCCGGTTCCACGTGCCTGCGCTTGATGCAAAAGACCTTTCTTTCCCAGATGGGGCGTAATCTCGAAGCTTATGTAGATGACTTGGTTGTAAAAAGCTTAAAAAGCTTGACTCATTTAGATGATCTTGCTGAAACCTTCTGTAATTTGAATTGATTTGGAATAAAATTAAACCCATAAAAGTGTTCTTTTGGGGTTTCATCTGGTAAACTTTTAGGCTTTCTCGTCTGTTCTAGAGGAATCGAGGTTAATCCTAAAAAAATCAGGGCCATCGAGCAAATGAGGTCTTCTTCAACCATGAAGGATGTCCAGTGCTTGGCAGGTCGCATGGCGGCCAAGTCGATTTATATCACGACTAGGCGAAAGGGATTGCCTTTTTTCAAAGCTCTTCGAAAACACCATGGTTTTACCTGGTCGGATGAAGCCAAGAGAGCATTTAAAGAGGTTAAAACGTGCTTATCCAGGCAGACGGTGTTGATTTCTCCGATCGCAGGGAAACTACTACTTCTTTACTTGGCGGCCACACCTGAGGTCCAGAAGATACTTTAGCGCTACTGATGGCTTTCCGCAAGCTACGACATTACTATTAGGCACATAGGATTATAGTGCCCTCGTCCTTCCCTTTGGGAGATATTATCCGAAACCCGAAGAAATCTGGTCGAATCGTGAAGTGGACTGTGGAACTTGGAGCATTTGACATCTATTTCACCCCTCGCACGGCGGTCAAGTCTCAGATCCTTGCAGATTTTGTGGTCGAATGGACTAACCCTGACCCTCCAATGCAAGAGTCTGAAGACTTATCGTGCACCGACCACTGGACGATGTATTTTGATGGCTCTCGTAGTTTTCAACACTCAGGGGCTGGAGTTGTCTTAGTCACGCCCCAGGGCGACCAACTCAAGTATGTCATTCAATTACATTTTATTGCGACTAACAACGCAGCAGAATATGAAGGTCTTATTGCAGGACTCCAGGCAGTAAAATTCCTCGGAGTCCATCGATTAGTGGTGAGGGGAGACTCATGGCTGGTCGTAAACCAGGTAAACAAGGAGTATAGCATTTCCGATGAGACAATGGCTCATTACCTGGGGGAAGTGAGGAGATTGAAAAAACACTTCAGTCATTTCGAAGTCCAATACATCCCGCGAAAGGACAATATTCTCGCAGGCCAATTATCTAAAATTGGATCTGTCGTGGTATTGCGAATACCCCGACAGGTTTTGTGGACAATCCTAGCGAAAACGCGACGCGGGTTGATCGGGTGACCAGTCCTCCCCCGCCGAACAAACACAACAAGTGACATGGAGGTTTATATAGGTTCGGCTCCCGGTGGGGCCCTAGTCCTGTCGGCGTGCTCCCGACCGGAGTCGGCTGGGGAGGCTCTCTCGGGGAGAGGCTTTCGGAGTACCCTTGTGAGTTTGGCTATTCTATCAATAATGAGCAACCTCCTTTTAGAACAGGGGGTACAAGGGCTATTTATAGCCTCAAAAGAAGCAAAAAGACTAAACTACCCGACGCTACCGTCGGATCGAGGGGCAACAACGTCTTTCTCCCGGCCAGGTGCCTCGGATGCTTGACAGGTGGCCGCTGATTCCCGAGGCGCTTGCCACGCGACCAGCACGTGACCAAGGCGCTCGTCACGTGACATGCACGTGACACGAAACCAAGGGCTCCTGCCCCCGGAAGGACGACAGCGCCCGGGCGAATGGCGGCGCCCGGGGCAGGCACCAGAGGCCTTGTCCCCGGGCCAAAGGCGGCGCCCGGGACAGGCACAGGAGGTTACGTCCCGGTTCTGACTTTTCGTGAAGTCGTATGGGAGATTTTAACGTCCTTCGAACAAAACACTACATGTTCCTCCCGATGAAACTGAAGATGTTAGATTTAGATTTGCAAATGTGGATTATAATTTTTCAATAGATAAATTTGCAAATCTGTTAGGGTTCACTAGTACAAAAAAACTTTCTTCTAACAATTCAAAACACACTTCTACTAACAATTTTTGTACCGTTAGTGATAAACACGATAGAACAAGACAAGAACTATCTAACGATTCATTACTAAACAACCATTAGAAAAAATGATCAGTTCTAACGGTTCATTTTCTAACGGTTCGTTACTAAAAAAATAGTTAGAAAAAATGATCTTTTCTAACGGTTAATTACTAAAGAATTGTTAGTAAATAAAATTTTCTAAACGTTAGAAAAGAATGCTCTTCTAAGAGTTCTTCGTAAGAAACCATTAGAAGACAATATTTTTGTAGTAGTTTATCGATCTAATCATTCACAGAACAAGGCACAAAACTGGAAAAAAAAAAAAAAAAAGTTCCCCTAGAGTCTTACATCATTTAAGGATATTAAGAATACAAATATTAGAATTCATCCAACTTCAAAGTATAGTCTTTCACCTAGAAATTAAACAAAGTCTGAAGTGTTCAAAAACACTAAAAAAATAATCACTGAATTTTGCACATAAATCCTGAAAACAGACCCAAATTATCGGAGAGGTCTCTCGACATGAGAACCTCTGAAAGCCGTCTCATTTACATTCAGAAGTCTTCCACTAATGTCATGTTCAAATAAATGATAGTTAACCAAATATACAATTTCTACAGTCTTCTACTCTTTTTTAACATGTGCAGAATATTAATAATCACACCACTAAAGAATTAACCAAAAGTATCATAACAAGAAAAATTGAATAGAAAACTAGCCCAAATGCCTACACCATACACAACTTTTGCTAAAAATTTAACAAGAATCAAGTCAAATCTTGCCAACTTATGACCACAAACCAAATTATGTAAGTGTCATAATTTACGTAAGTGTCATGTCATTATGATATTGTGTTAGTATTCACCACTTAATTATATCAATCAAGTGAGTACTAAGAAACACATTTTGAAGCAGAGCACAAACTTAAAAATTATTGAGACCTAAAATTTATTCTGATTAGACACTACTAAAAAAAACAATGCATGAGTATAGGTTGTTACCATTCAACAATGGTATGAGCAGGAGGAGACTATTCGATCAAAATTCAATATCTCAAACCAACCATCTATCAAATCAAAAATAGTGTATTAGTCTAGTCCTAGACCTTTATGTTTACCAAAGAAGGTAACATATGAAGTGAGTAACTCCCTTTAGAAAAGGAAAATAGAATTAGGATCGAATGTTTGAATCCCATGATCAAAATTGAATTGATGATAATCTTTGCGGTGCTGATCACAAAAAGTCTAGATTGTTATTCGTGACATTCCTTGTGTGGAGGACACCACAATTAAAACAAGAGACAAGTTAGCTACCTTTCACTACCCCATCAAGTGGCATCCTGATCATGCATTACTCTTGAGTTCCTGACCATTTCTGAGGGGTCATCATTAACAGCCTAAACACCATCTCCTAGCTGTTCAATTGTACTACTACTAAAAGCAATTGTCGAATTTAAGATGGCATTACATATTCTGTGTCTCACTGACTTCACTGAGAGTGCCAGTTGTTGAAGTAATAAATAGATGAGCACAATTACTTAACTCTGAAGATTAGACTAATTGTACGTGCAAATGCTACGGAATTGAAGAGGAGAAAAAACAGGTGAAAGCCTTCAGGTTAAGGCTTGCATTGTGGCCACCCAATCTTGCAATCTGCTGAAGTAACACTAGCAAATTTGTCAATAGTTGCAGGCCAGTTGTACTAGTACTTACACTTTGACAATGGCTTGCAAATTGAGATCAACGTGGAGAGGTTAGGAACCAAATATCCTCCCAAGAATATTCCTCTTCCTCTGAACTGATCCATTGTCGTGCACTAGATCTGCTCACCATACCGTTTGAATCCAGACGTTGCACCTTAGGAAGCCTTTCATCAGTATCTCTGCCTTGAGAATTTCCATAAGCATCAATAAGCTCTCTTGCATTCTGCTTCCGATATTCTTCAGCAAGCATGCTCATCGACAATTTAATACTTGAATTAAAAAAATTGATGGAAGAAGCAATTACATAAGTTCGCACTCCCACTAAAGTTTCTGTATAATTCATCTGCATGCAATATTTATTTTGAGTTGTTTTTTTGTTCCTCAATTTTGGGTTAGCTACATTGTAGTCCATGAACTTTTCAGGATCCCTTTTTGTCCTTCAACTTTGGGCACATGTCCAAAATGAGGCTTCCATTAAAAAAATCGACCAAATCTATTAAATCTTCAAGTCAGTCGCAAGTGGGGCCCAACTGTCAGTTACTTGGAAAGATTATTTTGGACTCATCCCCAAAGTTGAGAGACAAAAAAAAAGAGGGGCTCTCAAAAAGTTCACAGCCTAAAATGGACCCAGCCTCAAAGTTGAAGGAAAAAGGTCTTTTTCCTTTTTATTTCAAAATGGATTCCATCTAACCAAGGGTAAACCAAAGAATTTTAAATTGTTTCAAGTCATAAAACGTTTCGTAAGTTTGGGATGAAGGTAACAACAACTTAGTGATCTGGGTTGGCTGGACTGCAGGAGCTCTGGAAAGACTTGGAACAGAGATAGATGGCCTGTTTGGTTCTCTTGTGCACCTGGCCAATGCCAAGAACAGCATCGCCTAGCTACAATATGCATTTATATCCTTTTCTTTGCCCAGCAACCTTGCCAAGATGACCAAGAAAATCCTTGCCTGTGACAGAGCGAAATTTAATCTCTGACATGGGCATGGGTGTGTGTTTTGCTCTATGTCATTCACGCAGAGCACCACATCAGGCCATTGTCATCCACATGAAGAGCCAAATTGGTCAATTGATTAAAGCTTTTTAAGAAGTTACTGATGATCTCTCAAAGCACTCTAAATTTTACACTTTCTGGGCAAGAGAACCAAACAGCAAACCTTGCTCAGAAAACTTTGGCCCAATGAGCAATTTTGCTCAAATCAGCAATCGCTAGAAGATCCAAACATGCCCAGAATTTCTAAGCAGGCACACCACATGAATACATTATTCTTACTATCTCATGTTCTCAACAGTCGTATGTGCAAATAAGCTGTGTTCATATGAAATAATAAATATTTATACCCAGGTAAAGGTAAACCAACAAACGGAAGGATTTTCAGTCAAAAACAGAAACCACCATTGAAAGCCCTATAAGGAAAATAAACAGGATAACTTGATCTTTTTCTAGTTCAGAGGGAGGGAACAAATAATAAACATCCACAAATCAACACTAGGAGGGTAAGCCTAATAGCAACTAGCAGGTCTGCAAGCAGTAGCAGGCCAAGAATATGAGAATGATGGTGAAAGAATCACACAGGTCAAAGGAAGGTGTAACACCCAATACCTTGAACTTTGAAGAAGCTAAAGGCCATCCTCGTGACCTTTCTGCTCTGAACCTATCAGTCTGATCCTCCTCAACATCAGCCACTTGCCCATTGCCTCGAGTTGCTGGTTGATGCATCTGAAATTAAAAGAAAAAACACCAACTTCAACAAGTCTAAGTTTGATCTTAAAACATAAACGCAATTCACAAAGGAATATGTGTTTGAGACTTTGAGTGTTTCAGGATACCCAAGATTACTGATCGCAGAAGTTTCTAATGATACACAATGAAAAGTATATATCATTCCTGCAATCTGGTGAGCATGCTATATACACTGATCTGTCAGCTGTTATCCACTTAGTGTTTGCAGAAAGTCTTACCATAGTAGAATGCTTGAACTGGCGTTGTGCTTCTAAGTACTTTGGGTTTACATGAATGCCATGAGACGGGCGAGGAGATGACGACTCCGACCGTCACCGATTAGTCAGTGCGGCAGAACGTTTTTTCTCTGAGGGAGAAAACTGAAGCTCGCCCTCAATCCTTCATAGTACACAAGTAGGGAACACTTGCGACCAGGTGCCAAAGAGGTGCCGCATTGCAGCATACTGATTGGGATGAACTTCATTGTATGCATCACAGAATATCTTTGGCAACCTAGCAGCAAAATGCTCTACATATTCCCGTCCTATGTTCTTCACAATACTATCTAAAAGATACAAAGATGGCTGTTTCTGGTCAGCTGGCACCTGTGAGAACATTGCAAAATCACACTCATATCATAAAGGAAACTAAGGGACATAAAGGATTATAAAAGTCTGCATATGACAAAAACTTGAAGTAATTAATCTCTTATGCACAATAAAGTCTGATGGGAATACCACAGAGTATAATGTTAGTTCTTTTTCTCTTTTACTATTAGGATTAGTTATCATATTCATGCCCTTTAAATTATACACAGTCCTCTTTAAAATAAAAAGAATCAGTCAACATAGGAATCATCAAGCAACACCCAACTGATCCACAAGCACAAACATCCAATCCAGCTAAAGATGCAATATTTCTTTCACCAATAGAGCAATTAGGAAATCTTAACAACAAAAATCCCAACCAAATAGCAAGCCCATGTATCACCATGTATCAAAATCATATCTTTTTTTACACTGCCAGTTTAATGCACAACATAAACGTCTCAAATTTCCTATCCAAAACAGTAGTTACTGCATCCCTGCAACCACATTTCGCTACCACAAAGCTTACACACATACAAAGGAAAAAATTTGCATCTGTTTCTACACATTCTAGCTGAAACTCTCAAACTTCCAAGCAAAAAATAGGGCAATTAGAGCTTCACTGAATGCTAAGCATCAAATCTCCGCATAATGATCGAATACACCAATTACTAAATCCTAGCAACCAAAATTTGTAGCCCGCAAAGCATCCCCAAACACCAAAGCTCAGATTGCACACTACATTTCTATCATTCCACCAAAAGCTATCAAATTTCACATCAAACACGGAAATTACAAAACCCTAGAACCCAAAAAAAAATCCCCACAAGCAGAACACACCAATAGACCAAACTTTCACACCATCTCCATCCATTCCACTGGAATCTATCAACTTTCGCAGCAAGTACATCACTCAACAAACCCTAGCAAACAAATGAGGCGGCGGTTGATGGTGAGCTCGGTGATGATGGGCTTGCAGTTGAAGTTGAGCTCGCTGAGCACCTCCCCGTACACGCGCACCACCACCTTTGCCTCCGCCTCCGCCTCCTGGGCCCCACCCGCCGCCGCCTCCTCCCGCAGCCGCGCACGGAACCGCTCGAGGACGACGCCGGAGGGCACCAAGGCGCGGGCGTAGGAGTGGATTTGGGGGGCGGAATGAGCAATCAAGGCAGAAGAAGGAGGAGAAGAAGAAGAAGAAGAAGAAGGAGGGAGGAGGAAAAATGGAGAGCGGCGCGTGTAGATCTGGGCGGCCGGTGTAGATTTGGGCGGCGGGTGGCGAGGGAGGCGGCGGATCGGCGAGAGTGAGAAGAGTAAACAGATAGGGTGAAGTATGATGGTGAAGGCTATTTATTAAATCACTTAGCATTCCAAAAAAAAATAAATAAAAATAAAAATAAAAAAGTCAAACAGTTCTCAAAATACAATCGTTAGACAAAATATATTTCTTCTGACGGTTAATATATTTTAAACCATTAAAAAAATAATGCAGATTTTTCTAATGGTAATTTACTTCGAAAACGTTAGTAGAAATGCCTACAAATGCCTTTCTCCACTTCACACTATATACACTAACAGTTTTTTCTAGATCACAAAATAACCATTAGAAGATAGAGATTAGAAGACTGTATTTCTGTACTAGTGATTTAAATCCGGGGGAACTTTTCATGCTTCTATTATTTACACCCATGATAAAATTTGGAGTGATATAGTTAAGGAAGGGCAACATCTTTTTTGACCCGGTAAATCAAAGGCGCCAAAATTTGTAGTCCAGTCTTTCGCTATTTACAACATCTCATGGCCAAAACAATTTTGGGCCGTGACAGTAATCAGAATAAAGTTTTAGAAACCAAGGTCGAAAAGAAGGATGTAGAGTTCTAAGGGTATTTTGAATATAACCAAAAAAAGCATACCCAATTCACGCAAAATTCAAGACATCTGTTGTCATGGAGCCTATGTCTTATGTTGTATCTAAGAGCGACAAGGTCACAGAGACAATTCCTGTAGTCCTCGCTCTCACAGATACAAGAACTAATCACCGTGGTCACAATACTACGCGGGCATTCCTAAAAATGTTACTTCACTTTGGTCCTTATGATTGACCTCGAGGCAATCATAAGCCCCTGACAAGATAACTGTCGAAGAAGGTTGAGACGGTGAAGCGGTTTTACTACGACCCAGTCAACACTGACCAAACCGCTACGTACCCTTGATTCACAGCAACCGCCATCTATGACCTCACTACCCCCACCTCTGAGCAGTTAAAGGAGATCGTTGGCACGCCTTCAGGAGAACAACCGACAACCTCTTCGACAAGTACAAAAAGGCCTTCAAAGGGAGGATCAAGGGAGGATGGATCGACAGAAAGAAGACTAGGCTTAGTGAATAGGATTAGCTAGCTACTTACTATAAAGGATTTTACTCTCTCTGTAACTTTTCTTCCACATAATCAATCTCACACGACGTAGAGCTGTTACCCAGCTTAAAGGGGGCCTGAACCTGGATAAAATCTGCTCCCATGTCCTTAGATCCATTAATACCTTAAATATCTTGAGAACTTGTCTGATTGGCTCCATTTTTCCTCACTCTCTTCTCTGCATAAGCTCGACAGAGGGACCCTAGGTTCCAATCGTCGATAGCTAGCACCCACGGTGGGGCCCTGAAGACATTTTCATCAGGATTCATTGTACTGATGGATCATTTCCCTTTCTTACATGATTCTGAGAATGATTTTGATCTCGAAGATCACGTAGATGCAATGGATGAAGATGCCATCCCGGCTAATGGTGATGATGATGCCCTCATAATTTGTCTTGGGGAAGTGTCATCCTTGATCCCAACCACGTCTGTCGAACAAGAATCGGGTCAGGTGGTTCGCTTTCTCTTAGCAGAGGGCGAGTATGTGCCAAAATCGATTGCTTTGGCCAATTTGGAAGGGGACGACCTCGACATCCGTTTGGAGAACTTCTCCCCTGACAATCTGAAATATCTCTTTGATTTCGAGTCCGACTCAAACAAAGATGAGATGCTTTCTCCGTCTACGAACTCAATCCCTAGAGAAATTGCCGCACTTTCGAAGGAAACTCTAGAGTAGCGTGATGCTAGGTAGGAATGAGAACGCTAACAGAAAGAGGACCAAGAACATGAGTGGCGAGGGCTAAGGTTCGTAAGGTCGCAGAGGATCTTCTACGACCAGCAACCACACGCCGAGGCACTGTGTTTTGCGACCCCGGTGCTGGAACATCTCGACAACCCTCTACGAGAGGTCACGGGCGTGACTACACGCCTATTCCCTCTCCGAACTACTCTCCACCGGCAGGCACGACCTCACAGGAACCCCACCGGCACCTCACAGGAATCCGGAAGATCGTCTTCGGAGGATTGCATATGCACTCCGTAATCCGCCCTCAAGTCTCGCGAACGATGACAGGATTATATTCGCAAGAGTGCTTGTAGATAATCTTGATGACGTTGCCCTTGGGTTTACTCCAGAGGTATCATCATGTTCAATGACCAGAGGACAGGCCAGTTCAGTCCAAGGGCATAAGAGACGTAACCCTATACAGTCCCGATACGACGAGACCAGACGAACAAGTACTTCGCGCGACCATGGTCGCATACCAATACACTCACGTTTGGAACCACGTCATGAACCTCCCCAGGTCGACCATTTCCGCAACTAAGGCATTACTCGCGATGATCAGCGACCGCGTAGTACATACGTGGGTTGCAAAGCTTTTTCACCTAGACTGCGGAATGTAGTCTAGCCTGATAAGTTTAAACCCGGTACGATTGAGAGATTTGATGGGATTCAAAACCCAATCGAGTTTCTCCAAATATATGTCATGGCCATCCAAGCGGCCGGAGGGGATGAACAAGTCATGGCAAACTATTTGCCAATGGTCCTAGAAGGTCCGGCGCGAACCTGGTTGTTCAACCAACCGGAAGGATTGATCTACAATTAGGAAATGTTGTGCGACGCTATCCTCAACAATTTCCAGAACTGCTACAAGAAGCCTAGCAAGGAGGATGATCTTCATCGCTTACAGCAGACTTCAACAGAGACCCTTCGGCAATTCTTTAAGAGATTTGCGGGAGTAAGGAATACTATTCCTAACATCTCTGATTCTTTGGTCATCAGGGCTTTCAAACATGGTGTAAGATACCGACAGTTCACATAGTACCTTAGTATCCATCCTCCATGATCTATGTCAGATATATTCGACATGACCGATCGCTATTCCGATGTGGCGGAAGCTATGGAATAGAATAGGATGGATGATAATTCTCATATTTGTGCTTATTTTCAAGATATTTTCCCCTCATTTATGCTCATTTTAGTCATAAGGACCATCAAATACTCAAATATATTTATATTGGCTGTCGTTCGACCCCGACTGTGCATTTTGTTTATTTTAATCGCAGGTCGATGCCATTCAGGTAATTTTGGCCATATGGATGAGCTTCACCTATTGGATCTAGCCAACGGATGATTCTGTACAGAAGTACGCGTCGCTACGGACGCCTAGGAACTGACCGTGTCAAAATTGGAGTCTTCGGAAGTCTAGAACAGCTTAACCTAACAGCCAAGGGTCCAATTGCAATTTCATAAAAACCCAAGCCCCCAATTGCAAACTGGCCAAGACACAAACTCCAAACCCTAGCTCAGAAGGATGTTATTGTAATTTCCTAAAACTCCGAGGTCCTTTCTGTAAAATAGCCAAAACAGTAATAAACCGTAGCCCAAGCTGCCATTTCAATTTGGCCTGGCACATACCCAAAAATCCCCATTGCTTCTCTCCTAGCCCCGGCGAGCTTGCCGCCGACGGCCAGGTCCACGCCGGCGACGAGCCGCCGGTCTCCTTCCCCATTTCTACCTCCCCCTTTCTTCCTCTTCCCCCCCTCCGATGAGCCACCGGTGCTCTCTCCCTTCATCCTCTCTCACCACAATTCGTCCTCTCTTCTCCCGTTCATCTTCACCGCCGGTGAGCTCCCCATTTCTCTTGTTCTCCAGTGCCATTCCAACACGCCGCGGTAGATCCAACGCTGGGGTGCCGCCCAGCCATTGGGTCCTTCACCATCCACTGTGCCGCCTCACTTCACAAGCCGCCCTCACTTCATCCCGTGGCCACACCGCCCTTTTTCCACCACGCCACCGCATCTCCTGCGCTGCCGCCACTAGATTGCCTCATCCCCGCCGCTGATCTGAGCTGATCCCACTGGATCCGAGCCATACAGCCAAGCCCGCCACCGCCTATTCCGCCCTCGCCTCTGCTCTCATGCTGGATCTGCGCTACGCAGCGTCGCCGCTGGATCTGCGCTACGCCACCCACGCCATCGCTCAACCTCGCTGCCTCCCGCTCCAGCGCCCCGCCGCCATTGCACTGCCAAAGCGGCCGCCAATCTCACCAACACTAGAGCATCACCTCCAGGACCTCGGCTTCACTGGCAACAATGAGCTCTACTTCCCCGACTCCAGAAGCCCTCTAGCAGCTCCAGTGGCCCAGCAACCTATCCAACAGCATAAATTGGTGATTATTCTTTCCCTCTCCTCTGTTATGTGATTGCTATGAGTTGATGAATATGAACAATGCATGTATGAGATGATGAATGCATGTAAAGAATTGAAATGTTTTTGACCATGTGTGTTTGAGAGGAACTGCTCTTATAACTTGATGAACTGAATTGTCTTCTGGGTCAACAGCTGATTTTAAATTGAAAAGATCTATCTGTGATGCAATGTGCTATCTATTGAGATGAATTGTTCCATTTGTGGATGAAGTTGCATGTCTGATTCAGTTGTGCTGTTTTCTTTGAAATGTTGGATGGCTCAATTCTATGGTAAACCTACATGATTCAACATGCTGTATTTTCTGAACTCTGCTTATGTTGTTTCAAAGGAGCCGAATGCATGTATGTAATTGTTGCATTGAAACATATTTTGGAGTCAGTCTCTATTATTTAGATGAGTTCAAATTCTCAATGATCAATTGTTAATGTGATGGTTAAATGTTATGTTCGACACATCTGTCATGCTCAAATTTGTACAAGCTTGTTGCACAAAGTGGTCATTTTGCATTGAATTAATGTGTTGAGAAATGAATCGTTAAATGCTTCTGGAGATTCATGTTCTGATGAATTCAAATGCTGAAAGTCAATTCTAAACTTGAATAAACATATGTTCAAATTGAGAAATGCTGAGTTGTTGCTTGTGTTGGTTGATGGCTATTGGGGGAGTGATTTGTGTTAATTCTTTACGCACTCATCGTTGATACCGTTGATGGATGTATTCGTCTTAGTCGTTTTTACCTCCCCCTCACGAGACTACTAGATGATTACAGTTCCATCGCTTGTACTCACGGATATGCGTATAGACTTAGCATCGATTGATAGTCGCGGTGTGATCACCTCTCTCCTTCTCTTCATTTTCTTCTGACATTTTCTCTCTTTCTCTCATCTGTTTCAGTTTCGTTTGCCATCGATTTAGTTTAGTTCTACGCGTTTCGCTTCTCTAGTCCCTGAGGAAAGAATGATAGAATACTCACCTTACTGCTCCGATCTCGTTCTCTTGCGAGACGGTCTAGGCCGGTATCAATGGTGGACAAGGGAAACTTACCTCCTCAACCGGGCCTAAAAACCGTACAAAGGAAGATTCTACAAAGAAACCGGAATTCTCTGCAGGTGGACGATCTAAGAAACCAAACAGGAGTGGAGCAAGCCGATTCCGCGAGGTTGCAGTCTTGGACAAGCAACCACAAGAGAAAGGTAAAAAAGTTCCATTAAAATCCAATAAGCCTCCCTCCAGAGGTCGTACATGCGACCGCCCAGAAAAACAAACTAACATGCAGGGAAACAAAAAATGGTGTCCGTTGCACAACGCCTCTGGACACGATCTCAAGAATTGCTGTGCCTGGTTAAAGAGGTTGGACGATTTCTATCAAGGAACCGGTCCCAGCCAACTATACCAGAAAACGGGTGATCTCGAGACATGAAAGACACCGATGGAGATGAGGTAATACCATACCAGGTACCTAGCAATCATGTTAATGTCATTTTTGGTGGTTCTTACTCATTATTCTAAGCGTCAATTCAAAGCTATTCACCACGAGGTAAATAGCGTTGAGGCTCCGTTAGGAGAGCCTCAATTCCCCCGTTGGTCAAAGACTGCTCTGATGTTCAACAGGGAAGATTGTCCCAAAGGAATGTCCAATCCGAGACAACTCCCTTTGGTGATCACCCCCATTATTAGCAATGCTAAAGTGGGACGCGTACTGGTTGATGGAGGCAGCTCACTCGACCTGTTGTTTGCCAAGGCTCTTGACGAGATGCAGATACCTCGTTCTAAGATCAAACCGGTGGCCCACCCGTTCTTTGGGATCATACCTGGTTCCACGATGATGCCCATCGGGCAAATAGTGTTACCCGTAATACTAGGAGAGCCAGACAACTTCTGAACAGAATTAATTACTTTTGATGTGATTGATTTTGATTCAACTTACAACGCCATCTTTGGCAGGCCCTCACTCACCAAGTTCATGGCGGCAACACACTACGCCTACCAGCGCATCAAATTGCCAGGCCCTAAAGGAGTCATCGCAATTCGAGGCAGTCAACATACAGCCTTAACCTGTGATGGCATCTCTTTGGAATTGGTCGATCAGTTACCCCTATGGGATGTCAAGCTGGCGGCCAAAAAGCCTGATGCAGTCAAGACGACTCCACGACCAGATGAAAAGCTAAAACAAGTTCCTCTCTTCCCAGACGACTCATCTAAGATTGTCCAGATCGGGACATCTCTGGATGCCAAATAGGATCTCGAACTCATTACTTTCCTCCGGGCCAACGTAGATGTGTTTGCGTGGAAACCATCCGACATGCCCGAGTCCCAAGGGAAGTGATCGAGCACAGGCTAGCGATTCGACCTGGACATAGACCAATAAAGCAAAAGTTTCGACACTTTTCTCTTGATCGACAAGAAGCCATCCATGCGGAGTTGTCTAAACCCGGC
The DNA here is from genome assembly GCA_019359835.1 of Pharus latifolius. Taxonomy (NCBI): domain Eukaryota; kingdom Viridiplantae; phylum Streptophyta; class Magnoliopsida; order Poales; family Poaceae; genus Pharus; species Pharus latifolius. Next base: position 35,758,375 of record CM033321.1, on the reverse strand, counting down.
CATCCGCGAGGTTCACCATCCCGAATGGCACGCAAACCCGGTCATGGTCCTCAAGTCCAACGGTAAGTGGCGCATGTGCGTCGAATACATGCACCAGTCTCAACAATGTCTACCCAAAGGATGACTTTCCCCTTCCTACAATCGATCAATTGGTTGATTCTACAGCGGGTTGTGAACTGATGGGCTTCCTGGATGAGTACTCAGGCTACCATCAAATTATCATGGCAGAAGTAGATGAAGAGAAGACTTCCTTCATCACACCCTTTGGCACCTACTGCTACGTCAGAATGCCATTTGGGATCAAGAACGCTGGTTCCACGTACCAGCGCTTGATGCAGAAGACTTTTATATCTCAGTTAGGGCATAATTTAGAAGCTTATGTAGATGACCTTGTTGTAAAGAACTTACAAAGCTCTAATCATGTAAATGATCTCATTGAGACTTTGTTCAATTTGAATAAACATGTAATCAAATTAAATCACGAAAAGTGTTCTTTTGGAGTTTCTTCCGGTAAACTCTTGGGTTTTCTTGTTTGTTCTCGATGCATTGAGGTTAATCCCGACAAAATACGGGCCATTGAGCAAATGCGATCTCCTTCCTCAACGAAGGAAGTCCAAAGCCCAACTGGTAATGGCGAGTGTGGTTTACCTTTCTTCAAGGTATTACATAAGTGCAATGGTTTCCAATGGTCGGATGAAGCCGAAACGGCCTTCCAGGAAGTCAAAAAGTACTTATCAAGTGCCCCAATGTTGGTCTCCCTGAATACAGGGGAACCATTGCTCATTTACTTGGCTGCAACCCCATACACGGTCAGTACTGTACTGGTCACAGAACGGTATGGCATGCAACGACCAGTCTATTATGCCAGTGAAGTACTCAACAGAACAAAGGAGTGTTACCTTGAGGCCAAAAACTACTTTATGCCGTCCTAATAGCTTCCCGAAAGCTGTGACATTACTTTCAAGCACACAAAATTTATGTGCCGTCGTCCTTCCCCCTAGGAGTTGTCTTAATTACGCCTCAAGGCGACCACCTCTAGTACGTCATACAACTCCACTTTGTTGCGACCAACAATGCAGCAAGTATGAAGGTCTTCTAGCCGGGCTCTGAGTAGCAAAATCCCTTGGAGTCCATCGGCTAGTGGTGAGGGGAGACTCATAGCTAGTCGTAAACCAGGTAGACAAGGAGGATATCACCTTCGACGAGACAATGGCTCATTACCTGGGCAAGGTGAGGAAAATGGAAAAATACTTCATGAATTTCGAAGTCCAGTTCGTGCCGAGAAGAGACAATGCTCTCGCCAACCAGTTATCAAAACTTGGGTCCTCACGCGCATCCACTCTGGCAGGAGTGTTCGTCGAGCACTTAATACATCCCTCAATCACTGAGATGAATGAAGCGATCCCTAACGTCGCTATCCTCGAGCAAGAAGTAGATTGGATCACACCATTGAGAATCGGTTAGTTAGAAAAGCACATATGTATAGACTGGTCGACGGCACTCTATATAATAAAAGTATGCAAGACGTACTCATGCTTTGCATCCCTTTAGAAGAACGCAAATCCCTTTTGAGAGAAATTCATGAAGGCATATGCAGTGCACATGCCTCCTTTCGAACACTGGTCGTAAAAGCCTTTCGCCAAGGGTACTACTGGCCTATGGCACTCAATGATGCCAAACATCTGGTCAAGACATGCCCCCAGTGTCAATTTTGATGCGACAGCGGCCCGATCTTCCGATAGGTTCTACTTTGCGGAACGGAGATGTTCGCGTTTCAAGGCTTCCAATCAGCGGGGATTGAGTCCTTGCAATCGCTACACCCACGCACTTGTCGTTATCAACCGTGCTCATGCCCGGATGGCCTTACCACGAAGGTTAATTTCTGCACGCAGTAGAAGAAACGAGCAAGAACGAGAAAGAACGCAATCTAAATTATAGAATGAGTAAATTGAGGTTATCTTTCATCAAACCAGGTCCGGGGACACTACTCCAATGAACAATTGTCTCTCATACAACAGGGGAACAAACTTAGCAAAAAACCTAACCGAAAAAAATAGGGGGTGGCGGTCATATGTAGCTGGAGTGTGGAAGCCAGAGGTAGGCCACCGGCCCAAGAATCCATCCTCACGTAACCCTAGGGATACATGGGCCTTGGGCCCAAAGTAGAGGTGGCCTAGCACCCGACAGGTTCTGTCCGCTGATTGTTTCATCTATTGCGGACGATCCAGAAGGATTTTGGCTGTGGGGCTAAGCCCATTGGAAAGGTGTCATCGTGGGCTTCTCTGTGAAGTACTCATTTGCCCCAAAAGGACTCTGTACATGACTTGGGCATCCGTTTGAAGTTGGATTGCTGCTGGATGGCCGAGTTGGACTCACGGATGAGTTGGGCTTGATCTTGGGCTGGGCTTGATGCGTCGTGTAACATCCCTGTTTTTGCCAAACCCTAAAATAGCCAAAATCCACATCTTGACCCCAAACCCTAATCTGCTTCAGCCATTCCCTTCTAAATGTTGTTCAGAACATTTTTCCCTTCGGGATCATCTCCAAAATCTCATCCTAAAGCTGAGTTTCAAGCCTTGCCATTTTTAAAACTCTAATTACCCTGTTTTACCCTAAACAGCTTTTCCCCAAATTTTGTCGAAACCCTTCAGATCTTGCCCGATCTTACCAAACCTTGGCTAAATGAGTTCTAATAATCTTTTGTGACTTATCTGTGAAATCAGAATTCAGATCGGACCCTCAGATCTCCATATTTGCAATCAGGCCCAAGTTCTATTCAAATTATCCTCACAGAACAGCCCTTGGAACAAGTTTCAAAATTGCAGAACAGCCCAAATATTCTTTTCAGGTCCTTTCGACCAGCACCTGGTCGTGGCTTGCGACCAGCGCGTGTCGCCGTTGCTGCGCCGTGGTTCTCGCCGCGTTTGCTCGCCGCCGGCCACCGTTTCATGTCGCCTGTGTTGTGAATAACCAAGCCACCTCCCGCGCACGTGCCAGCACAGTTGCATCGCCTCGCCCAGCGGATAAACGGCCGCGCTCCAGCAGCGTTTTCGCGCGCGCGCTCCCGTTGCCGTGGCAATTGCATGTGTGTACGTGTCACCGCCGGAGCTTTGCTGTTGCCTCCGCATCTGTGCCGTTCCAGGTGAAGTCCCAATGCAACTGGCAAAGCTGCAGCACCGCCTGAAGCAAATCACGTCGCCGTCGCCGTCGTTGCGCCTGCGCCCGACAATTTTCTCCCCGGCGCAAGCAACCGCTGTCGTGTTTTCCCTCGCAAGCTCCGTCCTTGTGTCTATTTAAACCCTCCAGTGCCGTGCTTAAGCCTCATCTCAGGACTTAGCCATTTTTCCAGAGCTCTCGCCGTTTTCGCTTTCTTCTCCGGCGAGCCAGTGAGTGAGCTCACGGTGCTAGCTCATTCCACAGCCCCTCTCTCCAACCCAAGTTCACCAGTGAGTTCCCCTCGTTCCCCTCTCTGTGTAGTAGCAGCCAATTGCACCAGATCGATCCCCATCGCCGGTGATCGCCGGAAAACCAGAAAACCCCTGTTCCCTCAACGCTATCCCATTCATCCCGAATTAGCTTTCGTCCCAGTAGTAGAAATTGATCCTTAGCCATTTCTTAGCAAGCCTGTTGAATCAGGATCCCCAATTGCGCTCAAATTGAAGAAATCCCAAACTGGAACCTCAGCCGTTCGCCGGACTTCGGCGCCAAGCTTCTCTGGCCGATCTCCAATGAAATTAACCTCTCCAGTAGCTTTGTTGTGCCCTAGAGATCATCCCCAAGCTTGGAATTGAGCTCTTTCGCCCTGTGTCAAAAATCCCCAAGCTCCAGTGTCGTCTTCTCCAGCGCCGGTCGCCGGAATTATTTCCCGGCCGGTCTAGCACCTGAAACCTTGTCCCTTAGATAGATTCCAGTATCCTGAGCAATATTGTCCACTAGCTCGATCCCTGAATCGACCTGAATCAAAAGTTATTCCAATGCCAAGATCACTATCCAGTAGCTCAGTTCATGTCCAGGCCACCGTAGTTCATCATCGGATTTGGCCACCCTCCGGCCACTTTCAGCTCTTGTCCCTGTTGAGTATTTTACTCCTGTTAGTAATGCCTACCTCCCAGACAAAGTGTTGCATCAATTGGAGCCCTGGATCAAAAGTTAAGCCATGCCCTAGTTTCTGGCCATGTCCAGCACTATGTCAGTGCATGTCAGCCACTGGCATTAGCCTGGTTTGACCCCTTCTGGTTGAGCAATTGAAATACCACCTTGCCCCCTAGATTCCTGGAGTTGTGTTCTACATCTTTCTCTACTATCACTTCTCCAGAAAACCATCCTAAGATCAGTTTAAAGTTATGCCAAAGCCATGAACCGAATGTCGACCCTTCGACATTCAATCCTTTTTAGCCGTTTCTTTGACCAGAGCCCTTGTGACCTTGCCCTAACCCTTTCCCCTGCATGCATGACTTATTTACTTAATAATTTCTATGGAAACTATTTTCTGTATGCTTATGGTATATGTTTGTGTGTTGTTTGATTGCCGCAGAGTCAGAAGCGGAAGGAGCGGAAGAAGTCTTTGAAGATCCGTCTGAGTATTTAGACCCAACATCGCAAGGCAAGCCTCATTCCTTTGATCATGTCTCACCCAATATTTTCATATGAAGTATATTCACTGTTTCTTACTATGCATGCTTAATTGAGATACAAGTTATATTTGAATGACATGAGTAGATATGACCCAAAGAATCATGAAACCCCTTTTGTTATTGAACCTTCATATATATGCTTTTGTCACCTTAGGACTCATATACTGAATATCCACATTAAACTTGAAATGGTCAAATACATGAGAAGTTATAATGAAAACCGTTTTGTGAAGAAAACTGATAAAAGGGATCAGTAGTGAGGATTGGATTGTATGGAGAGGGTGCGGTGCGCACCAGGGAATGTGAATGTTCCTCACTATTGGTTCATAAGGACAAGAACCTTGTGCTGTGTCTCTATGCGAATTGTAAACGTACCAACCACTTGCCTGGTATGGGACAGGCACAACTTAGTAGCTTTTTGGTATTAGCAGTTCCCTGCATGGTTTGTCGGTCTGGTTTCTCGCGTGGAAACTGGTGGGCCGCAGTTCGGCCATGAGTGATGTGAGTTCAGAAAAATGATGAGAGATAAAGGTAGAAAGAAGGAAGGCGCCCTACGCCTCAGATTAAGCCGTGCGCAGTTGTAATCTTGAATGGTCATAAGTCTTGCGTGGACGCAGACCAAGGCTATGTGTCTTGCGGGAACATAAGCCAGAGGCTAGGAAGTAAGGCAGTGGGGAGGACCCACAACGGTATTTGAGACTTAATTGTCTATTTACTGGGCGGGGATACTGTTAATACTGAACTGTAAAAGTGTTGTGTGATCTCGGCCTTGTCACATGTGTATAAGTCACATGGAGCTGATCCGACTTGAAAGCCGAGGGAACCAGTGGATTTAAAAAGAGGTACACCTTTGCAAAGTGTAAAAGAAGTATAAGATACTCTGTACTCCCAGGTTCAGGAGTCTTTTCGTAGTGGATGTGATCCATGGGTTATAGCACAAGTAATGTTTTGGAATGTTTTCATAATGCGGTTAACAAAGTAGTGACTCATGGGAGACCACTACATCTAATGTTTTATTGAAAACCTGTTTAATGTTTAAAGTACCATTTTCATGACAAAGTACTGTTTACTGAATAAATGACTTGGAAATCTATATATCTCTATCCATATGAACCTGAAACCCCGGAATCATATATTTCACTCTCATGTAAGTACAATCACATTAATCCCTGGAATGAGTGTTGCTGAGCACCAAGTGCTCACCCTTGCATTTTTATCCCACTGTAGAAGAGGGATTCGAGGATCCCGATTCTTTCAGTTATGAGTACTCACCTGAAGATGGAAGCACCCCGGGCGAGCCCACGTTCTAGAAGGATTGCGCGCCAAGCCAAGTCAGATGTGGGAGAAGCCCCTCCAACCCCGCTGAAGATGGAAATCAAGCTGTTTGTTGTTGCCTTGTGTTTTATGTTGTGTGTTCGGTACTTGGATACCGATTCTGGTTCTGATAAACTAGTTATTTTCTTAGCAACTCTACTTAGCGCCATTTTCGGTGCTTTGGCTATGTAATATTGGCCATGTTGGCCTGATACTTGTTTAATGTTATTACTATGCTTGTGTAATTTAGAGCTCATGTGACATCCTGTTGTGTGTAACCTACCTGGGCGGTTACCAAGGTGATCCTCAAATGGGGGTCTCACACGTCGTGGGTTGCTCCACCTTTGATGTAACTCGCTGATCCTCCGGTGTGGGCCTAGTGAATGGCTTGGTACATGGATTCATGCCGACTGGCCGTTCTCCTTCATCTTCTCGTGGCGGTGAGGAAGTAGTGGAAGTAGTGGAAGGAGTGGATGGAGCCTTGTTCATATCCGAGCTAGTGATGTCCTTATCATTCTCCCCTTCTAGAATTGGAGTCATCCTCGACTCCATCACATTCTCCTGGAAAAGATTAGTCACAAGTGGAGACACGACAAGAGGCCTTTTTCCAAAGAAAATTCTTCACCCTTGCAATTATAGACATTAATTTCATATATATGTCTTTCATGTTTAATTTGATTTCCTGCCTCACAAGCAAGACTAAACAATTGAGACAAAGAATTATATTCCTTATCAACAAGAATGTCCTGAATTTCCTTATCAAGCCCACCTATGAATCGAATCTCCTTAGCTTCCTCAGTTTCCTCTAAACCACAACACAACAAGCATGTTTCTAATTCTTGGTAGTATCTTTTTACAGTGTTATTACCCTGTTTTACATGTTGTAGTTTCTTAAACAAAAATTCAACATAGGGTTTACTGACAAATCTATCTCTCATAAGCCTTTCCATGTCTTTTCAAGTGTGAGGTAACTTATTACATGCACAGAAATCCGTCCACCACATTGATGCAAAAATAGTTAAAGCACTAGCGGCACTCCTAATCTTTCATTTATCACAGATTTTATATCGAACAAAAATTTTGTCGACCGCTATTTCCCAATCAATATATGCATCAGAATGAAATCCGTTATAAGAAAGATGGGTTGGAATGATTTTACCCGTACCGTGGGGAACGATGCAGTAATGGTGGTGTGGCTCTCTTGCAATCTCTCCCTGTGACAGAACATATCAATTTTTGTTTCAATCTCCTTAGTAAATGCATCACCTGTCATTATTAGTAGAAAACAAGAAACACATAAGAGTATATTTCCCTATCAACTACTAGGTGGTGGACAAGGAGTAAAATTCACTCTCACTCAAGCTTCTTACCAAGCTCTTGCAAGTTTCTTACCAATTGCAACCGACGGTGCAATCCGATGGGCTAGTTCGTGACAACTTGTGACAGTGGTGAAGCACACGATTGCAAAGTAAATCTGTAACTGAGTTGGTAGAAAAGGGGAGCTCGGAAGGCTATGTATGAGTAGCAAGGATCAGCAATCAATTAATAGAATTGCATAGAATTGAATTTTTGTTCGTATCTAGTACTTAGCCTAAGCTGCTGATCAACCAAGGGTGGGTGATAGTCTAAGGCAAGTGTATAGCAGTGGATACAAGTGGTAGACACGAGATAGCTCAATGATATGCAATTTGGAACCTGAAAGCACAAAGAGCAGACCTAATTTGGAAACTGCTGATTTCTATCCATGTGACACCAAGTTGGTATTTTGACTGTATCTTTTGGTCAGGTGCTTCTTTTGCAATGATTTTTTTAACTGTTTCCTGACGGCGTTTTCTTCAAATTTTTCTTTGGGTCCACTTTCTGAAAACTAATAGAAAAATTAGCACAAAAATCACAAGTGTACACTATTGCAGATTCTAAACAGAAACTAGATCATACTCCCGACCACATAAATTTTTACTGCCTTGATGGATCTACCTAAAAATTTACAAGAAGATAGAAAATTGAGTTATGAATCTATTGCTTTTTTTTCACTCAAAAAGGATCATGGAATCAAAAGTTATGACACTTTTGGTGGCGGCTGCAAAAAAGGGATTTTTCTGGCAGAATTGGAAATTAGGGTTTGGGTTGTTGGATGGGTTGGTATGGGATTTTTTTTAAAGCATCAAAGCTATGACCAGCAACTAGACAACACTAGAACGGATGCAAACTCAATTTAACAAACCAAAATTAACAGATCAAAAGGCACAAACGGGTTTGGACAGCGGAAAATATTTTTTTTGTAGGGCAAATTTTCTGGACTCTAAGATGAAGAATAATTAATCTAAACAAGGAGGGAAAACAGTGTTACCTATCGAGCAACCTTCACTCTGATACCAACTGATGCAACAGCAGCCCGATCTTCCGATAGGTTCTACTTTGCGGAATGGAGATGTTCGCGTTTCAAGGCTTCCAATCAGCGGGGATTGAGTTCTTGCAAGTACTACACCCACGCACCTGTCGTTATCAACCGTGCTCACGCCCGGATGACCTTACCACGAAGGTTAATTTCTGCATGTAGTAGAAGAAACGAGCAAGAATGAGAAAGAACGCAATCTGAATTATAGAATGAATAAATTGAGGTTATCTTTCATCAAACCAGGTCCGGGGACACTACTCCAATGAACAATTGTCTCTCACACAATAGGGGAACAAACTTAGCAAAAAACCTAACTGTCGTGGTATTGCGAATACCCCGGCAGGTTTTGTGGATGATCCAAGTGAAGAAAATACGACGCGGTCTGACTGGGTGACCGATCCTCCTCCGTCGGGCAAGCACAACAAATGACACGAGGGTTTATACAGGTTTGGGTCCCAGTGGGGGCCCTAGTCCTGTCGGTGTGCTCCCGACCGGAGTTGGCTAGGGGAGCTCTCTCGGGGAGAGATGGCTCCGGAGCACACCTGTGAGATTGTCTATTCTAAGTAATAATGAGCAATTGTCCCTTACATGAGGTGTTACAAGGGCTTATATAGCCCCAAAAGATGCAAAAAGACTAAAGTACCCCGCCTGCTACCGTTGGATCGAAGGGTAGCAACGTCCTTCTCCCGGTCAGGCACCTTGGATGCTTGACAGGTGTCCGCCGGTTCCCGAGACGCTTCTCGCGTGACCCGCACGTGACCCGAGACCGGAGACTTTTTCCTCCGGAAGGAGGGTAGCGCCCGGGACAGGCACCGGGGGCCTTGTCCCTGGGCGAAAGGCGGCGTCCGGGACAGGCACCGGGGGCCTTGTCCCCGGGCTAATGGCAGCGCCCGGGACAAGCGCCCGGGATAGGCACCGGGGGCCTTGTCCCTGGGCTAAAGGCGGCGCTCGGGACAGGCACCGGGGGCCTTGTCCCCGGGCAAGTGGCGGCGCCCGGGACAGGCATCGGGGGGCCGTGTCCCGGGGCTAATGGCGGCGCCCGGGACAGGCACTGGGGGCCTTGTCCCCGGGCAAAAGGCGGCGCCTGGGATAGGCACCGGGGGCCTTGTCCCCGGACAAAAGGCGGCGCTCGAGACAGGCACCGGGGGCCTTGTCCCCGGGCAAGTGGCACAGCTTCTTACCTGAACTTAGTCGCGCGGAGATTTCCCCCAACAGCAGCCCCCCATGCCCTCCGGGGACGATGCTCGAGTTCCCGGAGGGAATGGTTCATGTTACCGGGAAAATCTTCGGGACAAGCTACCGGAGCCGTGACGCTTCCATTCCCTTGTCGTGCGTTTATGATAGCGCCGTTGTCTCGATGGGAGCGCGCCGTTCAGCCATAATGGCCGCTCGCGGTTCGAACCGACGCCTCGTTTCACGCGCCCATCCCTTCGTTTCCCGCGCGCTGTTTGTATTCCAACTGCGCGGATGTACCACGAAGGGCCACGTGGCGCCCATCGGGGCCGCGCTTGGCCCCTATAAATAGGGCCTCGGGGGCCCGGAGAGCTCATTCCAAACCTTCAAACTTCAAACCTTTAGCGCCCTTAGCTCTCCCGGTAGCCCTCTCCCGGAAGCTCGTTCCCGGAAGCTTAGCCTCCGGAACCCCTAGGTCCCCTTACTTTCCGCAGCCTAAGCCAGCGAAAATACTAGATGGGACCCAAGGGCCGTGCCAAGGCCATGGAGGTGCCATCGGAGGAAGTCACTGCGGACTTCCTCTGGGCCTCCGAGTTCACGACTAGGGACTTGGAGTCCCTGGTTGACCGGGGGATAGTCATGGACGGGGACGTCCGGATTCCCGCGAAGAAAGACGGAGCCCCCAGCCCCAGGCCCGGGGAGGTTGTGGCCTTCGAGGCTTTCCTCGAAGCGGGGCTCCGGCTCCCGGTGCATCCATTGCTCCGGGAGTTTTTGAAGGAGTACGGGGTGGCCTTGAACCACCTCACGCCCAACGCCATCATCCGGATGGGCCTCTTCATATGGCTCTTTGAGATGGCCACCGAACGGGAGCCCACGCTCCGGGTGTTCCGCTACTTCTATGAGCCGACAGCGAGGAGCTCCCACTGGTCAATGGAGGGCCAAAGTCCCCCTTTGGCTCGGTGATGATCCAGCTACTGCCATCCCCAGTGGTGGCCTCCCAGGACCACTGGGGGGATTGGACTGGAGGTGGTTCTATCTCCGAGTCCGGGTTGACGAGGTGGTGTACTCTCCGGAGGCCCCCACCTACAGCCGGTCGTCCGCGCCGAAGCCCTCGGTGTGGACGGAGGAGGAGCTGAATCTCCTCAGCAAGGTCGTTGGCTCCGGGGGGCGTCCGCTCTATGTGGGACCCCGCCGAGGAGCTAACGCTTCTGAAGATCTCCCCCTTCTCGCACGGGAGGAAGGGGATCGGGATGTGCCCGGCCCAGCGGCCACCGCAGAAGCCGGTGACCCGACGTAAGTTTCCGGTTACCTGGTTCATTTCTTTCTTTAAATTTTTCTAACTCTTCCTTTCGTAGTCCGGTCGTACCCGGCGGCCCGGGAGAAGGCAGAGAACCTCCTCGGGAGGTACTATGCCGACGAGCACGAGAGCATCGTGCGCGTCGTGGGGGAGGGCCCTCCCCGGAACCTGGTGGCCGAGGCCTTCGGGCTAAGGCTACCGGCAAGAAAGCCCCTCCCCACCCTCGGCTCCCACAAGAGGGGGAAGGAGGGCACCGGGGGCTCTGAGCCGAAGAAGGCCAAGACTCAGAAGGACCCCGGTCCATCGTCAACGCCGGGCTCCACGCCCGTGAAGTCCCGGGACGGAACCCCCATGTCAGGGCGCGCGTGGGTGCCGGCCCAGAAGGAAGCAACGCCCCCTCCCCTGGAGAGCCCCGCAGAGGCTTGGGGGAAGGGACCAGCCACCGACGGGGGGGCGTCCGATTCGGCGGACTATGCCCCCTCGTCACCTTCGGCGATAGCCCTCCAGGCGGCCCCGGCGCTTCCGGAGCTGGAGAGGCCGGAGGTCCGGTTCGCGAAGACCTCGCCCCCGCGTGTGGAGTGGCCGGTGGACGAGGGGGGAAGCCCCTCGGTCTACGAGGTTCCCCCGGAGACGGAGGCCCCGGGGGCCCCGCGGCCTGGAAAAGGGAAGGGGCTCCTGATCCCTCCCAGGGGAGGGACCCCCTTTGAGAGCTCCTCGACCACCTCTTTGGCGGCCACATCTTCGGCGGCGAAGACGCCAGCCACCGCCACCCCGGTCCACATCACCTCGGTGACTCATGTCCGGGGGCCCGTCGTCGGCCGAGACGGGTCCGGCGCCGGGAGGGAGACCCCCATGCTTTCCGTGGGGGAGGTCGTCCATTACGCGGAGAGCCTGCAGACCCGGAAGGTCCAGGACTATGTCTCACAAGGGATGTTCCGCGAGTGCTTTGGGGAGCTTCTATCTCTGCAAATCCTGGTACTCTCTCGAACCGACAGGTGCTTTCTTTCGCCCCTCCCAACTCAAATTTTTTCTAACTCTTGAGCTTGTTGAGGGCGGCCATTACCTGGGGGCTTGAGAAGCGCTTCGGCCGGGCGCTCAAGGAAGCGAAGGAGAGGGCCGCCGCCTACCAGGAGCAGCGGGACGATGCCCTCCGGGAGCTTGCCCGGGTCCGGGCCCAAATCCACGCCTCTGAGACCACCAACGACCGGCTCCGGAGGGAGGCCAAGGCGAAGGAGGACGCCCTCCGGGAGCTTGAGGGCTCGAGCGTCCGGGCGGTGATGGACACGGGCCGCTCCGTTTGCTCAGCCCTCGAGGGGCTTGGGGTGAGCCTAGGTTCCGGGGGCAGCTCCAAGGCTGCCCCGGCGACGCTCATGGAGGCTGTGCGTTTTCTCAATGCACAAGTCTCCGTGATCCCGGAGGCCGCTGATGCTCGGGCGCGAGGCCGGGCAATCCCTGTGGTGGCGGGCGGGGCAATTAGGGGCCCAATCCCCGGAGCTTTCCGGAGTTTTTTGAGCCCTCGCGCCGAGAGGTGGAGCAGCTCGCCGGGGGCTTCTACGACCGGATCATCCGGGCGAGGTTCCCGGCACCGGCGCCTCCGGGAGCGGATACACCGGCTCCGGCGGGAGCCCCCCGGGGGAGGATGCCAATGACCAAGTATGAGCCTCCCCCCGGGTCTAGATAGGACCCTTTTTGCTTTTTAGGTTTTTGCCCCCAGTAGCTTCTTAGAGGAAGCCCCGGACAATTGTACGAAAATATTTTGAATGCAATAGAAATTGAAAATTTTCTAAGTCTATATGAATGCAATGTACCAGGTTTCCCGGGAGGTTGCTCCCGGGCGGAGGTCTTGGAGAGGTTCCCCGGGAGTGAGGCCTTTGAGCCCCGTCGGGTGCCACCCGGGGGATGCCCAGGCCGCCTTAATTTTGTTAAGTCTCTTCTCCGGGGAACGTAGCCGGGGCGTTGTCCGGGAGTCAATCCGGTTGCGATGGCATCCGGAGTGGCACCTGGACAACTTCGATAATCATCACGCTAAACTACCCCCTCCGCGACCGGGGTCCCGGATGGTTCCCCCTCTTCAGATACTTCCACCGAGGGGCTACGAGTATTGGCCCGAGGACTTGCTCTAGGAAGCCCAGCGCCGCATACGCGGCTTGTACCGAGACCTGACCCAGGAGCTATCGGAAGGTCTCCGGGATTATTAGGCATAGGAACGTTAGGACGTAGAGACTTTCCGGGTTATAGCCCGGGTTGTATCGTATCCGATGTAGTGATGCCCATCAGAGGGGGGAGATGTCCTCCGGTTAAATGATCAATAAAGCTAAGTGTTTGCTTTGAGATTTCTTTGATAGAGCTAAGTTTGCCCGTTTATCTTAGAAGGTCCGGAACGGTGTGATTCCCGGGGGCTCCTTATCCCCCCTCCACCGCGGGCCGGAGAGTAGCTCCGCGCGCTGTGGGGGTGACAAAGCTCCCGGGATGAGGACCCGTTGCTTAAGAATTTTTCCAAGTTTTCCCAAAGCCAGGTCTCCGGGAAAAAGGAATAGATTTTTCCGGGAGAACTCTCCAGTCACCGTGAAAACGGGGAGCTGGGGATGAGGCCTCCGAGAAAAAATGTTCGAGAAAATCCAAGACGAATTTTTCCGGGAGAACTCTTTGGTTGCCGTGAAAACGGGGAGCCGGGAGCGAAGTCTCCAGAAAAAATAGATTTTTTCGGGAGAACCCTCCAATCGCCGTGAAAACAGGGAGCTGGGGATGAGGCCTCCGGGAAAAAACATCCGAGAAAATCCAAGACGAATTTTTCCGGGAGAACTCTCCGGTCGCCGTGAAAACGCGGTGCTGGGAGCGAGGTCTCCGGAAAAATAGATTTTTCCGGGAGAACCCTCCAGTTGCCGTGAAAACAGGGAGCTGGGGATGAGGCCTCTGGGAAAAAATGTCCGAGAAAATCCAAGACGAATTTTTCCGGGAGAACTCTTCGGTCGCCATGAAAACGGGGAGCCGGGTTTTCGGGAAGCCCAATCTCTCCAGGAAATTTTTCGGGAGAGAACCCCCCGGTCACCGTGAAAACTGAGAGCCGGGAATAAGGTCTCCGGGGAGAAACATCCATGAAAATCTGAGACAAAATTTCCGGAGGTAATTTTTCCGGGAGACAACCGTCCGGTCACTGTGAAAACGGGGAGCTGGGAATAATATCTCCGAGAAAAAATATCCAAGAACTCCGTCTCACTGAGGAGAAAATCGACTCCCGGAGGAGGATGCGCCCGATGACGGGTTTGAGTGTTTGGGTAGGGGACTAGTCTCCCAAATTGACTGATTACCGTGGTCCTTGAGGACCGTGTTGCCGCTTACACCCTCAGTCCACGAGGGGTGATCGTAAGCCGTCCTATGGGAGTGGGACTCTCGTTGTAGGGATTTGTTGGGTCGTGATAGCCCACTTCCTCACGGGGAGGGCATCCTCGCGGGGAGGGCATCGCTTTGAGGGGCGGTAATGTAAAAAACCTGCATTAAGAGAGCTGAAGAAAAAAACAGTTGTATTGGCAATGAACCAAAATACAACGCCTCCCCCCGTGAAATCGCGCGGGGGAGGGAATGGTGATTACAATGTCCCCCCTCCTCCTCCGGCGTAATGGCTCCGGGGGAGGGGACGAGCCCGTGTAGGCTAGACGTAAAACTTGCGAAGTAAACGCAAATTCCACGTGTGCTTCAGCTCCTGCTCTTGAAGGTTGGAGTGCTTGTAAGCCCCCGAGCCCAGGATTGCCGAGATCCTGTAGGGGCCCTCTCACTTGGGGGAGAGTTTACCTTGGGCTTAGGGGTCTGTGACGCGTTTAAGGACAAGGTCCCCAAGGCGAAAAGCCCTCTCGGGCATGCGCTGGTTGTATGCGCTCGCCATTTTGCGCTCGTAGATGGCGTGGTGGAGGAGCGCTCGGTCGCGTTTCTCCTCCACGAGATCGACCTCTAGTCGCTGATTGGCTTCATTGGCCTGGTACGCCGCGGTCGTAGCTCCGTGTAGGAGCTCTACTCGCAGCGACCGAAAGCCAATCTCCGGGGGGAGGACTGCCTCAGCCCCGTATACCAGGGAGAAGGGAGTACGTCCCGTCGCCTAGCTCGGAGTCGTGCGCATAGAGCAGAGGATGCTAGGGAGCTCCTCTGCCCATGCACCCTGCTTAGAAGCGGCTTGCTCGAGTCGTCGACGTAACCCTTGTAGGATTACGCCATTGACCCTTTCAACGGCCCCGTTGCTCTGGGAATGGGCCACTGAAGCGAAGTGGATGGTGAGCCCCAGGCCTTCACAGAATTCCCAGAAATACGCTGAGTCGAATTGAGTCCCGTTATCGACAGTGATCTCCCGGGGGACGCCAAAACGACAAACGACATTTTTCTGGAAAGACTGCCGTACTGCCCAGGATGTGATGCTGGCCAAAGGTTTAGCCTCTGCCCACTTGGTAAAGTAGTTGACTGCGACCACTGCATACTTGTAGCCGCCGGGCGCTGGGGGGAAGGGGCCTAGGAGGTCCATCCCCCGGTGCGCGAAGGGCCAAGTGATGTGGAATGGGCTAGCACCGTGAGCTCACTCACTGGCTCGCCGGAGAAGAAAGCGAAAACGGCGAGAAACTGGAAATTTGGCTAAGTCCTGAGGTTGTGCTTCTTCACAGCACTGATGGGGGGGTTTAAATAGGCACGGGGACGGAGCTTGCGAGGGATTACGCCACAGTGGTTGCTTGCGCTGGGGAGAAGTTTGTCGGGCGCAGGCGCAACGACGGCGACGGCGACGTGATCGCGCTCAGGCGGTGCTGCAGCTTTGCCAGTTGCCTTGGGACTTCACCAGTGACGGCGCAGATGCGGAGGCGACAACGTAGCTCCGGCAATGACACGTATACACATGCAATTGCCACGGCAACGGGAGCGCGCGCGAAAACAAAGCTCGGGAGCGCGGCTGTTTATCCGCTGGGCAAGGCGACGCACTGCTGGAACGTGCGCACGGGGTGGCACAGCAACTCACGGGCACAGGCGACAAGAAACGGTGGCCGGCGGCGAGCAAACGCGGCGAAAACCACGGCGCGGCAACGGCGACGTGCACTGGTTGAGAGCAACGACCAGGCGCTGGTCGAATGGACTTGAAAAGAATGTTTGGGCTGTTCTGTAATTCTGAAACTTGCTCCAGGGACTGTTCTGTGAGGAAAATTTGAATAGGACTTGGGCCTGTTTGCAAATTTGGAGATCTGAGGGTCCGATTTGAAATCTGATTTTGCAGCTAAGTTGCAAAAGATTATTAGAACTTATCTGGCCAAAGTTTGGTAAGATCAGGCAAGATCTGAAGAGTTTCGACACAATTGGGGAAAACGGTTTAGGGTAAAATAGGGTAATTAGGGTTTTAAAAAAAAATGGCAAGGCTTGAAACTCAGCTTTAGGGTGAGATTTTGGAGATGGTCCCGAAGGGAAAAATGTTCTGAACAATATTTAGAAGGGAATGGCTGAAGCAGATTAGGGTTTGGGGTCAAGATGTGGATTTTGGCTATTTTAGGGTTTGGCAAAAACAGGGGTGTTACATTGTCCCTTCGTGGGATGTGCCGGGCCTCTAGGCCATCGAAGTGCCTCTCCATCTTGCGCACTTCCTACAAGTAAAGGCTCAAGTTCGCGTCATGGCACAAGTAAGACTTGTCCATTTGGCAAACTACGAGCTGTGAGTCTCCTTTCACTAGGAGGTGTCGAATCCCCAGGGAGCGCGCGAGACGCAACCCGAGGAGCAAAGCCTCGTATTCGGCGACGTTGTTTGTGGCGGGGAACTCGAGCTGCGCCGCGTACTCGAGTGCCCTCCCCTCGGGGCTCCGGAGGACTACTCCCGCACCAGCCCCGGTGAGACACAGGGAGCCATCGAACATGAGTGTCCAATGGTCGCTGCGTCGGGGCGGCGTGGGGAGGTCTTCGTCCCCGGGCCCGGAGGCAGGAGTCCACTCCGCCACGAAGTCGGCGAGGACCTATGAATTGATGGTGGAGTGCCCCGTGAGGGAAAGGGAAAAGGGGGCGAGCTCGGCCCCCCACTTCCCGACCCAGCCGGTGGCCTCTTTGTTTCAGTGCACCTCCCCCAAGGGGAGGGATGATGGGACGGTGACGGGGTGCCCCAGGAAGTAGTGACGAAGCTTCCGGGACGCCATCAGGAGGGCGTAGCAGATCTTCTCCATCTCTGTGTACCGAGTTTTGGCCCCTTGGAGGGCTTCACTCACGTAGTACACAGGACGCTGCTGCCCATCTTGCTCCTTTACCAATACCACGCTTACGGCGACCGGGGTCACGGCAAGGTAGAGGAGCAAGGGCTATTCCGGAGATGGACTCACGAGCATTGGGGGGCTCGTGAGGTACTTCTTCAGGTCGTCAAAGGCTTCCTGAGCCTCCGGGGTCCACCGGAACCCCTCGAGCCCCCGGAGGATCTTGAAGAATTGAAGGCCGCGTTCCCCTGACTGCGAGACGAAGCGGCTCAGCGCGGCTAAGCGGCCGGCGAGTCACTGAACGTCCTTGACCGAGCGCGGCGGGGGCATGTCTAGGAACACCCCGATCTTCTCGGGGTTTGCCTCTATGCCCCACTGGGACACAAGGAAGCCCAGGAGCTTCCCCCGCGCACGCCGAAGGCGCACTTCTCCGGGTTGAGTTTCAACCCATATGCGCGGAGGTTGCAGAAGGTCTCCGCTAGGTCGTCGACGTGGGCGGTTGCGCGGGGACTTTTGACGACCGCGTCGTCGACGTAGACTTCGACGTTGCGACCGATTTGGTTCTTCAAGACCAGCGTCATGAGCCGCTGGAAGGTTGCTCCCGCATTCTTCAGCCCGAAGGGCATGTGGACGTAGCAGAAGGTTCCGAGAGGAGTTATGAAACTCGTCTTTTCCTCATCCCCTTCCACCATCCGGACTTGGTGATTGCCCGAGTATGCATCAAGGAAGCTCATCAACTCGCACCCCGTGGTAGAGTCGACCAATTGGTCGATCTGCGGGAGTGGGAAGTTGTCCTTGGGGCAGGCGCGGTTGAGTTCGGTGAAGTCCACGCACATCCGCCACTTGCCGTTCGACTCCTTCACGAGGACGGGGTTCGCGAGCCACTCGGGGTGCAAGACCTCCCGAATGAACCCCACCTCTTGGAGTCAGGCAATCTCTGCCTTGATCGCCTCCTGGTGTTCAAGGGAGTGTTTCCTCAGCTTCTACTTGATTGGGGGGTGACCTGGGGTCATCGCGAGCTTGTGCTCGATGACTTCCCGGGCGACGCCCCACATGTCGGAGGGCTTCCATGCGAAAACGTCAGATTTTTCGAGCAGGAAAGCCGCGAGTTGCTTCGCATGCTCCTCAGGGAGCTCCGCCCCAATTCTAACGGTTTTGTCCCCGTCGTCCGGGGACAGCGGGATCTTCCGGAGGCCCCCTTCCGGACGCGGCTTGGGGAGGGGCCTTCCGGAAGGTATCACGGCGACGTCTAACTCTGGGGGAGAGGCCTCCCCCCGGGGTTTTGATGATGTTGACCCTCCCGATCGTTGCAGCGGCACGCTCGTATAGAGCGCGAGCCACGTCTTGGTCTCCCCGGGCGGTGATCACGCCGTGAGGCCCGGGGATCTTCACGTAGAGGTAGTTTTGGTGGATGGCCGCTCCCAGGCGGTTGATCATGGTCCTCCCCATGATCGCGTTGTAGGAGGAGGGGAGGTCTACCACATCAAACCAGACCATCTCAGTCGGTAGTTTTCCTTGGTGCCGAACATCATGGGGAGATCCACCTTCCCCACGGGGTAGATCGCCTTCCTCGGGACAAATACTTGCAAGGCCCTGCTGCGGGCTGCAAGAGCTTGTCGTCCACTTGCATCTCCCTGAAGGCTTTTAGGTAGAGGACATCGGTGGAGCTCCCGCTATCCACAAGGATGCGGGCCAGGTGGCAGTTGTAGATGGTGGCGGAGATGATGAGCGCATCATCGTGGGGGAAGTGAACCTCGCGCGCGTCTTCCGCCGTGAAGGTGAGGGGGACGTCCGACCACTTGGGTGGCGGGGACGTGTGCAGCACCCCCACCACCTTTACCTCGCGCACGTACTCCTTGTGCTGACGTTTGGAGTCCCGCCCGGAGGCGGACCCTCCCATGATGACGTTGACACGTCTTTGGGAAGTTTGGAAGGGGAGAGTTTCTGACGGCTCCTCCTCCTGCGTTCGTCCCTGCTGTCCCCCCGCGGGAGCAGGAAGGGTCAGTAAAGCTGGCTGAGGGGGCAAGGAGGCCGGAGTCCCCCCTGCCCATGTTGGTCGAGGAACGCCGCGAACTGCTGCAACAGCTGATGGCATTCCCGGGTAGCATGGGTACTGGACCTATGGAAGGTGCACCACGGGTCTTCCTTGCTTCCCGTCGCAGGGCCTTCCCGACCTTGGGATGGCTGCCCTCCCCCATGGTCTTTCAACTTGAGGAAGGGGCGATTGCCCCTCGGGGCGTTGCGCGAGCCGCCTCCGCCCTCAAGGACAAAAGTGTCCCGAGGCCGTGGCTAGTTATGACCCCCCTGCCTGGGGCGTTTGAGGGGGTCCCTGGTCCCCCGGTCAGTGGGGGGCAGGAGCCCCTGGTTTTTCTTCCAGAGGTCGTCCTCCTCCGCTCGTGCGTACTTTTCCAGTACGTTGAAGAGCTTGTCAGCGGAGGAGGGGCAGCTTCGGGAGAGCCTCCGGTGGAGCTCTCCCGGGAGGATCCCGCTCTTGCACGCCTCGATGACCGTGGAGTCGGGGACATGAGCCACTTTGCTCTTGACTTAAGCAAAGCCCTTGAAGAAGCTACGGATGATCTCCCCCGTCCTCTGCCGGACGGTGTACAGCTGCGAAGAATCCAGGGGACGCACGTAGTTCCCCTAGAAGTTCGCGTAGAACTCGCGCTTGAGCTGCGCGAAGGACTTGATGGAGCCGGCCTTCAAATTGTAGAACCAGGAGTGGGCGATCCCAGTGAGGTAGAGGGGGAAGACGTTGCATTGCACCGTCTCGTCCCCCCAGCCGCCAAGATGGCCGAATACACCTGCACAAATTCATAGGGGTCGGCCTCACCATTGTAGTGTTCGATGTGCGGCGGGCGGTAAGGCCGCGGCCATCGAATGCACCGAAGTTTGCGGCATAGTGGCTGATTAGCCCCCTGCACTTCTCGAGGAGAGTCCCGGTCGCTGTCTCCTTTGACAGGGGACGCGCCCTCGTTGTTGGAGTTGGGAAGTGGCCCAAGAGGTCTGCCGGCATGGCGGTAACGACGCTTTTCTTCTGGGTCGGGGGTGACTTCCAAGATATCCGGGCTCTCCCCCGGAGAGGTTGGTTCTTCGGCGGGTCTCTTCCCTCGGCCGGTGCGGGAGCGAAGCTCTCCGCGTCCGCGACCTGGGGGAAGCTCTTCCCCGGACTTAGCCGTACGCATTCGCTCGACCTCCTCCCGGGAGAAACGGACCTGGTCCACCGGAGGCACCCTCGGGGGTGGCCCCGGGGGAGGAGGGAGCTCATGCACTGTAGCTACCATCCCGGGTGCTACCGGGGCCGGTAGGGGGGAGCCCCCTGCGGCGACCTCCGAAACCGGAAAGGGAAACCCCTGTATTATCCAGAACCGGGGAGGGGGCCCCGCGGCGACGTTCGGAACCGGAAAGGGGGAACCCCTGTATTATCCGGAACCGAAGAGGGGGGAACCCCCGTGGCGACGACCAGAATCGGAAAGGGGGAAACCTCTGTATTATCTAGAACCGGCGAGGGGAGAACCCCTGCGGCGACGTCCTGAACCGGGGCGCCGCTGCGGGGGAGGTCCACTGCTGCACGGGAGCTGCTCTGTCGACCGCCCCTGGTGCGGTAAACGCGATCTGGGGGGCGGGATTGGCTCCCGGCGCAGGGAAAACCCCCGGCATGTAATGGGCCCAGAACGGGGTATCCCCCCGGTGCCGCGAAGGGCCCGGGCATGAAGTAACCTCCCGGCACCGGGAAGGCTTCCGGCGCCGGGAAGGCTCCCGGCGCCGGGAAGGCTCTAGACGGATGGCCCGCCGGGGGAGGATACCCCCCGGCGGGGTCGTACGGGGCGGTCGGGCCTCCGGAGACCGGAGGGGCCACCGGGTGACCCATAAATGGGGGCATAGCCCCCGGGTATGGGTACTGCGGGTATGTGGGGGCCGGTGGCCGCGCCAACACGCGGAGCAACTCATCCATAGAGCGCTGGGCGCGGAGCTGGCCCTCCACTAAAGCCTCAAGCAAGGCGTCCCAGGGAGCCGGGGAAGTCGTCGGGGGGAGGCTGGTCCTGGCCGGGGCTACCGCGGTCACCGGGACTGACCCGGAGGTCGAACCACCAAAATTAAGAGGGTAGGTGGGAGGTGGTACCTGGGTCTGGCTGCCTCCAGGCGGAAGCGCCGGGACGGTCGTGTCCCGGACGGGTGGCGTCGGGTCACCGGGACAGGCGTCACCGGGAAGGGCGCGGGCCCTCATTCTTGGGGAGCCATGGCGTCTCATCACGAGTCCCCACGGACGGCGCCAACTGTCGTGGTATTGCGAATACCCCGGCAGGTTTTGTGGATGATCCTAGCGAAGAAAATACAACGCGAACTGACCGGGTGACCGGTCCTCCCCCGTCGGGCAAGCACAACAAATGACACGAGGGTTTATACAGGTTCGGGTCCCAGTGGGGGCCCTAGTCCTGTCGGTGTGCTCCCGACCGGAGTCGGCTAGGGGAGCTCTCTCGGGGAGAGATTGCTCCGGAGCACACCTGTGAGATTGTCTATTCTAAGTAATAATGAGCAATTGTCCCTTACATGAGGTGTTACAAGGGTTTATATAGCCCCAAAAGATGCAAAAAGACTAAACTACCCCGTCTGCTACCGTTGGATCGAAGGTTAGCAACGTCCTTCTCGCGATCAGGCACCTTGGATGCTTGACAGGTGTCCGCCGGTTCCAGAGGCGCTTCTCGCGTGACCCGGGACCGGAGACTTTTTCCTCCGGAAGGAGGGTAGCGCCCAGGATAGGCTATCGGGGGCCTTGTCCCCGGGCTAAAGGCGGCGCCCGGGACAGGCACCAGGGGCCGTGTCCCCGGGCTAAAGGCAGCGCATGGGCAAAAGGCGGCGGGGGCCTTGTCCCCGGGAAAGTGGCACAGTTTTTTACCTGGACTTAGTCGCGCGGAGATTTCCCCCAACACTAACCGAAAAAAATAGGGGGTGGCGGCCATCTGTAGCAGGAGTGTGGAAGCCAGAGGTAGGCCACCGGCCCAAGAACCTATCCCCACGTAACCCTGGGGATACACGGGCCTTGGGCCAAAAGTAGAGGTGGCCTAGCACCTGACAGGTTCTGTCCGCTGATTGTTTCATCTATTGCGGACGATCCTGAAGGATTTTGGCCATGGGGCTAAGCCCATTGGAAAGGTGTCGTCGTGGGCTTCTCTGTGAAGTACTCATTTGCCCCAAAAGGACTCCGTATGTGACTTGGGCATCTGTTTGAAGTTGGGCTACTGCTGGATGGCCGAGCTGGACTCGCCGACGAGTTGGGCTTGATCTTGGGGTGGGCTTGATGCGTCGTGGGTTGCTCCACCTTTGGTGTAGCTCGCTGATCCTCCGGTGTGGGCCTAGTGAATGACTCGGCACATGGATTCATGCCGACTCGCCGTTCTCCTTGATCTTCTCGTGGCGGCGAGGAAGTAATGGATGTAGTGGAAAGGAGTGGATGGAGCCTTGTTTATTCTGAGCTAGTGATGTCCTCATGAAGTTTCATGCTCGGCAATATCACCAACCCGCATACGTATTACAAAATATCCCACTCACATGGCCATTCGCTGTTTGGGGGTAGATATTTTGGGACCAATGCCCCAAGCAGTTAATGGATACAAGTTCTTATTCGTAGCCATTGATACATTCACTAAATGGACCGAGGCTGAACCAATCCGCACCATCATGGCCTCAGCAGCCCAAAAGTTCTTACATAAGAACATTGTAACATGATTTGGCGTCCCAAACCACCTTATCATAGACAATGGTTCCCAATTCGTCAGTGGTCTCTTCTTAGACTATTGTGACAATATTGGTACAAAAGTCTGCTTTGCATCCATTGCTCATCCACAAAGTAACGGAGTAGTTGAATGAGCCAATGGGCAGATCATTCAAGGGGTAAAGAAATGTGTCTTCAACCGCCTGAAGATTCGCTCGAGGGCTTGGGTAGACGAGCTCTACTCCATTCTCTGGGCCATACGCAATACACCTAGTAGAGCGACAGGCGACACACCTTTCCAACTGGTGTTTGGTGCCGAAGCCATGTTACCAAGTGAAATACAACTTGGGTCTCCTCATGTAAATAACTTCAATACAACCGATCCAACCAACACCCATGAATATGAACTCGCTCTCCTTGAAGAAAAGCAAAATCAAGTGTTATTCAGGTCCGTGGCATATTTACAAGCCCTACATAAATATCATACCAAAAGGGTGCGACCACGTAGCCTTCGCGTGGGCGATCTGATTTTGAGAAAGACCCAAAATCAGTCCAATCGCAATAAATTTTCCTCCCAATGGGAAGGACCCTACACCATAACCTCGCTACCACGACCTGGATCTGCAAGATTAGCTATCGAAGATGGCCGAGTTCTCTCCAATACTTGGAATATCGACCAACTACACAAGTTCTATGTGTAAGTCTTTATTTTCCTACCTTTTCTTTCAATTCTTTAACACATCTGCTTGATATTAAAAGTTACATTATTACTCACCCCTCCTCAGGCCACGCTTGGGGGCTAATCGCCACAACGCACCCACCTACGATGATTAAGCTGATTTGCTGACCAATCTCATGGTCGCATCTAGCTAAGCCTTTTTCGTAAGCCATTTTTGAATGCCTTAGAAACTTACTACATGTTTCTGACCATTCGAGTGGCTATCAGTGATGAGGGCATCGCTGACACGGTTGCGACCGCCGCTCCTTCCCCTGCTACTTCCTCGACGCATGGAGGTCTCAATCCACAAGCCGTGCCTTTCAAGCCTTCATCAGTAGTCCTGAGCCTCATGCCAGAAGCCTCAACGCCCCATGGAAGGTCCAACTCCAAGCCCAAGTCGCCGTCAAAGCCCAAGTCGTAGAAAAGCCCATTTCGGCAGTCCAGGAGCAGTCCAACTTCAAACGGCCGTAACTTTCGCGTCCGGAGTCCGTTTTCGACGATCCACCACTCCACGGAAATCTTATCTCCTAAGCTTTCCAATGGTTCTGGTTCCACTGCCAGATTTGGCCAGGAACGATGGGCATCACCAAAATACACCATGGGATAGAAACTATCAGATGCTGCATCACCTCTTCTTTGGGCCAAAAGCCCATGTATTCCTAGGGTTGCGTGTGTGTGGGTACCATCGTGGCCGGCACCCCTCCTCTGGCCACCACTCTATTTATGGTCACCGCTACCCTTCTTCTTGCTCGGGTTTTGTTTTGTTTAGTTATCCACTGCGCGTGTGAAACTTCCTCGATTCTTTTTGTATCGGCTAGATCATCAGGAATGAGCTCAGAACCCCAAATTGTGTGAGCTTAATCTAATACCAGCAAATTTAGTTGCTTTTATCTTGTTCTTTCTGTGTTTCTTTGGTTGCATCGCAGGAATTGACCTTTGTGGTCAGGTCAGCCATGTTTGGCACTGTTGATAACAAATTGTGATCGTGGTTTGACGATTGCCAGCGTCCACGCCTGTCTGGATTGGTAGCCACTTCGCCTAGGTCACGTTCCACCCAACGAAACGTACCCTCTCACCAGAAGATCAGCATCCGTTGGCCCATCAGTTGGTATCAGAGCTTCCGGTTGACTGGTGAGAATTTATCTTAGTTTAGTAGATTGATTTCATACCTAGAGTCCAGAAAATTACCCTACAAAAATATTTATTTTGCGCTGTCCAAACCATGGTCATTAGCCTTGCATAATTCTTGTCAGTTTGCATCTTTGAATTTTAGTCCATCGTTGTCGAGTGCTGGTTTTTAGTTTTAGTCTTGGTCTAGTTTTAGTCTTGTATCTAGTCGCGGAGTCGAATTGCACGTCAATCTCCTCGTCGTCGCGTCCAATTCGAATCTGCCGTTGTCCAGTTCATTGTTTTCATCATATCTTCTTCATACAAACTCAGATTTTCACATTCTTGTAGTTTCTAGAAACATCAGATCGTGCTCTACAACTTTGCTGTTGAGGACGAAGTCAGATTCGGCTTCCATATATGGTGTAGAGTTTGAATCTAATACGTCTGTTTCGGTATTTTCATCATAATTTTTTCATCCAAACTCGGATTGGGATAAACTTATATTTTCTTGAATCGTTGCAAGAAATCCCACAAAAAGTTAGGTGGGGTAATCTTCAAATTTGGTTGTTTTTATCACGCTAAAATTTGGGCAAAGTTAGTTGTGTAATCTTCAAACTCTAGTCCAATTCAGATTCAAATTGCTCAATTTGAGACAACTTCGGTAAAATTGACATATTGTTTGATTCCCAACTCCGTTTTTGACGCTCTTGTACTTGTTGGAAATATAAAGAGATCCTCTACAACTTTTATGTTGGGTAGATCTTTAGATTCAGAGCTGTTGGAGTCTGAAATTGTTAAACAACGTTTCTGTCCTAGTTGTGCAGCCCAAAAGAAAAAGGCAAAGTGCAACAAAAGCCGCACTGTTCATAAAAAGAAAAGAAGTAAGAAAAAGGTAAGTGCACAAAAAAAAGAGCCGCACAAAAAAAATTAGAAAAGAAAAATGTGTGTAGCAAAAGAGGAGAATTTTATGTGGTGCATCTTTTGGTTATAGTCCTTTGTGTTGCTAGTTGCTTGTTTGAGCTAGGTCTGAGTCTAGGCTAGTTCCAGCACATTGACTATTACTTTGGATTAATTTTCAATCTTGCATTATTGATCTTGAATTGTTGCTACACATATAATAGCCTATCCAAGCTCCACCTTCTACTAACCAGCCAGGAACAGTGCCTTGCAATCGTTGAACTCACGTCTCAATTGGCTTGTCATGAACCAGCCACCGGTTGAATCCTTCCTCGTTGCAGCTGGTAAGAACGAGTAAGAACTTGGTACAAGCATTAGTGTGTGAGTACTCCACATCCTAGTAGTTGGTAGGACGCACATATATTCTGTGTTTTCCTTTGTCTCCTACTAACTATGGCAGGATCTAATACCGAAGGGGATGATGAGTGCATCTTAAGATCAGAATTCAACAAGTACGTGGAGGACAATCATAATGCATTGAACAGCATCGGCGCAAACCTCACCAAGCTTGCCCAAGACAGCGAGCAAAGGATGGAGCGCATTGAGCGGAGCATCTCCAACCTCATCAACAGAATGGATCAGTTTGAGGGGGCACTGCACGTTGCTACCCCAAGACATGCATCTCCTATTGATGCTGATGGACTTGCGGCCAATGCCGCATCCAATGCGGTTCCCATTCAGCATAACCACCACTCTTGGGCAGATGAGGTCGAAGAGTATGAGAACGATTACATTGCTGATACTGAGGCAGATGATGGTTTCAATGTCCACAATGACCATGCCCATCATCGTCTTCGACACAACTGCCAAGGTATGGCTAGAAATCCCAATCAAAATCCAAGAGAGGTAAATGATGATCCACTCGCTAAAGTCAAGTTTTCCATACCTCCTTTAGTTGGTCGATATGATCCTGATGTTTACATGAGTTGGGAATTATCTGTAGATCAAAAATTTGCATGCTTTAATTTCTCTGAGGATAGGAAAGTTAATGCTGCTACTAGTGAATTCACTGATTTTGCATCCATTTGGTGGCATGAAACTTGTAAAAAACCAAATATACCTAGAACTTGGGAAACACTAAAACGAGCTATGCGATCTAGATTTGTCCCTTCTTATTATGCTCGAGATTTGCTTAATAAGCTACAACGTTTGAACCAAGGTGAAAAATCTGTAGAGGAATATTATCAAGAATTGCAAACTGGTATGTTGCATTGTGGCTTAGAAGAAAATAATGATGCTAAGATGGCTAGGTTCTTGGGAGGGCTCAATCGTGAGATACAGGATATTCTTGATTATATACCCCTGATAAGGTAACCATCGAAGGAGGTCAAGACGGTGAGGGGGTTTTACTACGACCCAGTCAAGACTGACAAAATCGCTATGTACCCTTGATTCACGACAACCGCCATCCATGACCTCACTGCCCCCACCTCTGAGTGGTTAAAGGAGATCGTGGGGCACACCTTCAGGAGAACAACCGGCAACCTCTTCGACAAGTACAAAAGGGCCTTCAAAGGGAGGATCAAGGGAGGACGGATAGACAGAGAGAAGACTAGGCTTAGTGAATAGGATTAGCTAGCTACTTACTATAAAGGATCTTACTCTCTCTGTAACCTTTCTTCCACATAATCAATCTCACAGGACGTAGGGCTGTTACCCAGCTTAAAGGGGGCCTGAACCTAGATAAACTCTGCTCCCTTGTCCTTAGATCCATTAATACCTTAAACATCTTGAGAACTTGTCTAATTGGCTCCATTTTTTCTGACTCTCTTCTCTGCATAAGCTCGGCAGAGGGACCCTAGGTTCCAATTATCGACACATAGGAATAGGATAAAAATTACATCATATTTGGAAAAAATTATTTTAAATTAAAATAGTTAGTGCATATGGCAAATATGAACAGTTTTCAATAACCTATTTTTAGGTTAGGTTATTAACAATTCATTTTCCTCAAAATATATTTTTTAACTATTGCAACTAATATTTACAAGTAGTTCAATGTTGCACATACCATCTCATTTTGTAAAAAATAAACTTGTAAAAATAAGGATTGTTGTTAACAATGTGCGAAAAAAATAGAAATAAATTCTCTCACTAATTGAATGACAATACAAGATTTAATTCTATCTAGTAATTGAATGATGAAGACTTAAACAATGAGTCTGAAACAATTAAATCAAGCAATCAACAACAATACAATTCGTCAACATATCCGAAGCAAATACATATTAAGCATGTCAATAAGAGTACACTAATTGATTTTTCAATTACATACTCTTTTGCTGCTCTTCTCTACTCTCTTCTTTTCACCTCAAACTCTCTTTCACCTCTCTTCTCCTCTCTGGTGTGTTTTCTCTTTATTTGCTGCTCATTCTGCAGAACTGGTATTTATAAATGAGTTGTGTGGCTGCATGTGAGGTCCCTCGAAAACATAATACACATATATGTGCTGCAGTAGTATGTTAAAGTTGTTGAAATTACTATTTTTTTTGTCTGCACTACTGAAGAATCTCTGCCAAAAAATCTCTACCGCACGTCGAGAAATCTTTGCCGCACGTTACTTCGGTCTGCCGTTGCTTTGTCACATAGGGGGGCTGTGGGACCCTCATTTGAGGAATCTGGTGGCAATCGCCTAGGTGGGTTGCACTCAGAATGATACATCGCAAGCTCACAACAGCATGATGCATTATATTGCAATGCAAATAATTAAAATAAGTACCGGGTCACAAGGACCAATATTACAATATCATAGCGCCAAAGATGACACAATTTAAAGTTGATACAAAATTAAGGAGTTTTCTTCCGACACAAAGGTTGGCACAAGAACAACAACAAGCAAATAAGACTACAATGGTCTTCATCTTCATTGGCAACGGTGTTGCGTGGGCTTCCTCCACATCGGATTCCACTTGGTGAGTGACCCTCTAGTGAGCTGAATCTTCTAGGATGGTTCCTTCTTCCTCATTGGGTTCAAAACCGTAGGATTCAGGATCAACGAATCCTTCCTCTAAATTTGTTTGCAAAAGCAAGGGTGAGCACGTTGTCCACACGATGCTCAACAAGTCTCAAATTTAAAAATGCAGGTATATAGATGAGGGGAATTTCCAAGAGATGGGCTCTTTGGTTTATAGATAAGGATAGAATAGATTTTCACTCTAAAGTTTTAAGGAAAGGTTTTGCTTTCAAAAGTGAGACTTTAAAATCCTAAACTAGATTTTTAGAAGATGTTATGCGTCGCGGTCCTCCATGAGTCACCACTTTCATCAATATTACAAAAAACTTTCGAAAGCTACTTGTGCTGCATCGACGTGGATAGAATCCACTGCGCGCAGACTCCATAACCAAGGGGCTCAGAGTATCCGATACTTTTTATAACTTTGCAAAGGTGTACCACTTTAATCCACCGATCACTCAGCTTTCAAGTCGGTACCTCTCCATGCGACTTTTACGCATGTGACAAGGCCGAGATCACACAACAGTTTGCAATCCTAGCATTAACAATTCCCTGCCTGGTAAATAGAAATTTCAGTCCTCATTACCGTTGAGGGTACTCCCCACAGCCAATTCTACCTAGCCTTGGTCTATGGTCCCACAAGACACATAGCCTGTGGATTCAGCCGTGCACGACTCAGAATCCAGGCGTAGGGCACCTTCTTTCTCACACCATATCCTCTCTTTATTTTTCTGATCTCACACCACTCATGGCCCTCTATGGCCCACCAATTTCCTCTCGAGAAACCGGACTGACAACCATTGCAGGGAAAAGCTAATACCGGGAAAACTACTATGTTGCGCCCGTCCCATACCAGGCAAGTGGTTAGTACGTTTTTCATGCCGCATAGAAGTACAACACAAGGTTCTTGTCCTTATGAATCTTTAGTGAGGAGCCATTCACATTCCCGATGCGCACACAGCACCAACCATTCAAACCATCCTCACTATCAATTCTAATCACATTTTCTTTCTCAAAAGAGGTTTAAGCACATTTTTCATACACATGACCATTTAGCACTTAACGCATACATTTAAGCATAAGCATAGTCTAAGTATGATATCCTAGGGTGACAAGGGTGCATGAGACATACGAACATGAGGGGCTTTACAAGGAATTAGGTCATATCTATTCATATCCTTTCAACATAGCACTTAATTTGAACATAGAGCATGCATATACTTTAAAACAAAAGTTAACCTAGTTTACTCAAAATACTGGGAGAGACATGATCAAAGGGAAGAGACTTGCCTTGCAATGCAGCTTCTGACTGCTCTAAGGGATCTTCGAAGACTTCTACTACTTCTTCTGCTTCTTGCTCTATTCTCGTACACAAACAACGAAACAACTCAACACATCGCACTACAGAAGCATACAGAAAATACTTGCTATAGGGAAAATTATAAGTAAAGTATAAATATGAATGCAAGCGAGATAATCTGATAGGGGGTGATCTTGAGAGGGAGAAGACACTCGGGGCTTGGCTAAGAACACAAGGATTGGCTCGGACATAGCGAATGTTTGCTGGCTGACATTTGGTTCGCGGCCTGACAATGTCAGTGAGTGGAATTAGGTCAATCTGGGGCTCTCGAAAAGTCAAGATAAGCTCAAACTAGGGCATTAGGTGCCAAACACAGTGAGGGGGCTAATTGACAAACTAGTTTTTGCAGAAAAGCCCAAAAGTTCAAGGATATTGCAAAAAGACCCCTGGACACAGTGAATTGAGTGCCTAAGCACTGCCATTTTCTAGGGCTTAAGCATTTGATCGATTTACTCATGCGTTGCTTTGCCAATCTTGTCAACTGGGTAGGCGAGGCCAAGGTGAAGTTACTAGCGAAGTGGATTGAACAACGTTGGCGATATGACGGCGAACGGCGAGGTCGAACTCGTCGGCCGTTGGAACAGAAGATGGGCTACGGTCACAGGGCACAGGGTTGATGATTCTCAAAATTGGTGGAGGGGTTTTACTATTGGAGTGCTGCTGATGGTGCTGAAGCGGGGAATTTGGCTGGAACGGCGTCTGGAGGCTCGCTGGCGCTGACGTCAGACTCGAAGACGACAATCGCAATGGGCGTCTGAGATTCAGAGCAATGCCGAGCAAGTGAAGGCTGCTACACCATCTACGGGATCTAAGGAGTGCATAGTTGCAGTCCATTTGATTGGGGATGCAGTGAGGTGTGCCGACGACGTGAGATGTCCATGGCGGCGCGGGAAGGAACGAAAATACTACAACTATGGGCTTGTCGATGATTCGGACTCTGGGTCCTTAGTCGAACTTATGCAGAATTTGTAGGTTGTGAGACCTTTCAGGGTGTCCCTCTGGGAAGGTATGATGAATCAAAGATAACTAGAGCACAGAGAGATTTATACAGGTTCGGGCCCTCGATGGTGGGAGTAATAGCCCTACATCATGTTGGGATTTTACTATACGTGGTAGAAAGAGTTACAAAGTTAGGGAAAAGATCTTCACAGGCGAAGATTTTTCCTATATGTTTGTACAAGACAATGCCTGGAAGGCTTATGAAAACTATCTAACTTAGACTATTAGTCTTCTAATCCTTTGAGTGTATTGCTTGATCTCTCAATCTGATGATTTGATCATCAGATGCCTAGTGTGATATGATATCATACCATCCCCTGTCTGATGCATTGGATTACCCCTTTATACTGGTCGAAAGGGTGCCAAGACATAACGGCATCAAACAGTTGTTCGGGTGCAATTTTGGTAACTGCCCCTAACCTCCACGCAGGTTTAACACGTGTTATGCATGGATAACCGCACGTATTAACCTCTTTACGGTTGTCTTCACGTATGGAAGGATCTTTGGGATACTCGGGATATCCCTATTGTAGGGACAGAATAATCCCGCGTCCCTTGGTCGAAGGTGCTTTGACCGCGCGTTACTTGTTATCACTTGACCGCGCACCATCTGCACTCTTCTGTTCGCGTATCGCATACGAACTCCTGACCGCGCAATGTTTACGGTCTGATCGCGTAAAGCTTGCGATCATATGCTTGCGCCTCTCGAAGTAACTTGAGTTCGCATCAACAGACACTTGTCTGGTTCGAATCTGTCCTGAACCAGTCGTGCATTTATTTGATCTAGCTCGGGTATCAATCCTCGTCAGCTAGCCCCCAAATTTGAAGAGAACGAAGGGACATGTTTATTTCAAATTTCAAGATTTTCATCGGATACTTAACCCGACGCTTCAAATCCTCCACTTAGTGGCGCACTAAGTGTGGCGGTTGGTTTCCCGAGACGGACTCTGAGTAATACGTGACGGGTAATGATGGTGCCGTAGAAACATTTTTTAACCCGTGGTAAGATTGTAAATGCTTTAAAAATTTGAGGCATTTGGAAACTGAATTGTCACCCTAGCGGTTATAAATACCAAAGCCTCTAGACTTCAAAGCTCCATAATTCTTTTTCCCGGCTAAGTCTCTTCCAAAGCCATCTTCTCTTTTCTTCTATACACTTCCCGATGGTAGACCAGAACATCATCGAGATTGAGAGTGATGAAGAAGAAGTTTCGCTTGAATTTGAGCAAGATTCACAGACGTCCAAAGATCTGTCTCCTTCAAGGAAGAAACCCAAGGTTGACGAGGGATCCTCCAGCAGAACAAAGGTGAAAGATGCATCATTGCTCTCTCTTCCTTTAGTTCCCATAGTTCTTCCTGTTCATGCACGTTGGCAGGTTGAACCTTCATCTCCACCTTTGGAGGGACGTTCTTCTCAGCTTTCTCCATTTCATCCCAATGATCCCCATTTTTGTTTGGGTGATCGATTTTCTGGTTGGCAAGTGTACCTCCTCGACCAGATGATCCTCAACTTGTGTTGGGGAAGCAATCTTTTGGTGGGAAGGTAGCACTTCCACCATCTAACGATCATCGGCTTTTGTCGGGTGGTCTACTTTCTGGGGGAACTACATCAACCTGTCACATGCAAGGACGGGTAATTATTTCTATCCCCTTTTGCTTGCTGTTATAATTGGTGAAACTAACATTTGCAAATGTAGGGGATGAAAATTGTTGGAGCCCCCAGCGATCAGCCTGCCGAGATCCTGCCTCCTCCCCTCGAACAGACTCTCCAATGGGAAAAAGAGGCTCTGGAGAAGAAGACCGAAGAGATGTCTTTGGTGATTCTGCACTTGGCATAATGTTTTGAAAGATCCCGTGAAGAGGCGCGCCAATTCAGCCGGGAGAGGGACCACGCTCAGCAACAGCGAGAACTCTCCGATTTGATTAGGAATAACAGCGCATCTCTTGTTAGGGATGATGTAGATAGACTGAGAGTAGTTGCTAGTTCCTTTGGGGTCATCAGCGTAGATCCTACTAATGACAGTATGTCCCTAGGAGAACTTTGTAAACTCCTCTCAGATCAGGTTGACGCTCTGGTCACCGGTATCCCTTTTGTATATAAAGAGTGTCAGAAATAAATATTTCTTTTATCTTACATATCATGGAAACTCTTCATAATTTCTGTGTGAAAATATGGCCATAAGTAATGTCTTTACGACCATCCATACACAGGTAAGTTCCAGTACTGCGACCAGAAATGCATTAAAAATGTTATACTGCGACTAGTACTGATACTGCGATCAGACTCAAAGCCGTGGTCAAAACTGAAATTCGATCTAGAAGATTACCGCGATCAGAACCGAAATTCGATTAGACCACCGCTTCGACTAGAATTGAAATCCGATCAGAAACACGGTTCTGATAATACAGCAATCTGATAGAAAAACAATCGTATGCCAGCAGCTGAATCATAGAATATCTTTATGATTAACTTGTGAAAGTTTACAAGAAACATGAAAGAAAACGTTCTCCGAAAATCCTTTATAAAACTTTTCACGTTTTTATGCCCATTTTTAATCCTCACATTCGAAACAAAGAAGACCCTTCCATTCGGATTCGGTGCAGGGAATGCATAACTGGTTTACCAGGGAAAACCTCCATTATGGGAAATGAATAGAATATTCCATGGAACGTTACTCTCAGTGGAGCGTCTCCTCGGGCCTATAAAAGGAGCAGGTAGCTTCTTGAGGAAGCCACACATCTAGCCTCCATCCTTAGAACTTCCGCCGCTAAAAAACCCTCATTCCTCATCTTCCAAAGCCACCAGCTTTCCCTCACAATCTGTTTCAAAAATGACATCTTGGAGCTGATCAGTTCATCACACGGAGGAGAGCCTGATGGCGCTGGAGAAAGAAGAGATCCTCCCCCCAAGATTGCTGATCAACTGGCGACCCGCGGGGAAAGACCAGGAAACCCCAATCGTCCAAGAGGGCGAGTTGGTGGTTTTCGAAGAGTACCTGCGGTGCGGGTTCTGATTCCCTGAGAGTCGGTTCTTGAAGGGGATCCTGGAGCACTATGGGTTGGAGTTGGTGAATCTCCACCCAAATGCTGTCCTGATCTTGGCGATTTTCCAGCATTTGTGCAAAGCCTTCGTCGGAGTGTATCCAAGCGTGGATCTCTTCTGACGCTTCTATTATTTGGTGTGGTCGAAGAGCGCCAATGCTGCCGAATGTATTTATTTCCGGATAAGGGAGAAGAAAGAGTATCCTTTCCCACCCCTGCGAGACTCCGTGCACGGGTGGTACCAAAAATGGGTCTACTGCACCCCTCCATCCGAGAGCGGGCTGTGGTTTGTGAACTCGCGGCCAGAGAAGTCCAGCGAGTTGGATTCCCTCCCTGCTCTGAATGCGGAGCAGAAGAAGCAAGCCGAAGTGATTCTTCATTTAGTCCAGCAGGGACTAACAGCTCGCGATGTCATTCGTGACTTCATGAAGAATCGGGTGAGCCCCCTGTGTGAAAGGGCTCATCCAGCTTGGGAGATACAGTCCATGGCGGACAGCACCTTGGACTATAACAATGGTATGTGACTCAGCCAATGAAGTCTTATACTTTTCTTTCATATTTACTAACTGGTCTACTGGTGACACAGTTTTACCTTCATTCGAAATCGAGAAGCGGACAAACTACCTCCTCAAGGCATATAGTGCCGAAGTGGAGGGGACCAAGGGATCGCCTCGCCCCCAAAGCTTGATCCATGCCGGCGACGACCTTAGACAAGAACGTCGAAAGGTATGTCGTCTCTCGTTATGTTCTGTCTGTAAGTCATATGTGTGTTTAGTACTAACAAGGGCATGGGAACGGCATAGCTCTTGGGGAAATTTGTCGAGGCGACGTATCTGAGTGAAAGCGTCGGTTTCCTGGGAAAACCGACCATGAAGAGAGTGAAGAAAATCTCTTCAAGGCATGGAGCGAGGGAACCTGCCCCCAAGAAATCCAAGAAAATTCTCGGGGAAGGCTCTTCGCATAGAACTCCCCTTACCGCGAAGAAGACTGCGGTAAGATACCATGTGCCTCTTGTTAGCCCAGGTACAAACTGGAATTACTTCTTCGTTGTACAGGGCGAAGGGAGTGAGGAGGAGGAAGACAACATTCCTCTGGTTCACCGAAAGAGGAAGGCGATCACTCCTCAAGCCGGCGAAGCACTGTCTCGGCCCGCAGGGACAGAGATAGCTACTGCAGACCCCGCGGCCACCGAGAATCTTGTGGTCGCGGGTGAGACCTCTGCTCATGAAGCCCTGGAGGCTTCAGGGTCCGTAACTTCTCCCTCCTTGGTCGAAGGGACGACCGCGGTAAGATTCCTCGCAGTCTTGAGTTTAAAATTTCATCTGTATGCGTGTTTACTGAGCCACGCTTGTATAGGGAGAAGAAATTCCTCCTACGACTCTTGTTAGTCCTAGGGAGGCGAGTACTCCGCCCCTGGCGACAGGGGCGGGAATAACAGAGCAAGATCCCGCGACCACTTCCAACCTCATGGTCGCAGATGAAGTGCCAGCACCGGTGGTTCACAAGACATCCAAACCATCGGGTGCATCCCTACCAACCGAGCAGGTTACCCCGATAAGAATTCTCACCATTCAGATCTCCATCATTCCTCATGCATGTGCTTACAGGCTGATATACATAGGGAGAAAAAGAGAAGGTCTTATTCACAAAGAGGAAGACCAGAACAGAAGATGGTTGTCCTCTTTTTCTTGGGGAATCATCTTCGAAATCCCAGAAGCTGATGGGATTTCAATTAAGGTAAGAATTCCCTTCTGTTTATACCGGATCGGGTTGTGGCAACCATTTGTGAAACTGACAGTTTCTTTTCTTGCTTAGGCATAGAGATTCAGCGCCAAACCCCCCAACAGCCTCGGTGAGGGTCGAAGTTCCCTCTGGCGCTGAAGCCTCTGGTGAAGAAAGCTCTATTCCTCCAGTCCAGGAAGTCGTCCGGGCCGTTGTGGCTGAGTTTGACATGGAGGCCCAATCGCAAGTATTAAAATCTATGACCGAGGCTCAGCAGGGACATTCATCTGCTGCTCTCATCAGGGATAAGGCGAGTCCATCGACTCGGCCTCCAACCGTCCTGAAGAACAGGTCATTCCGGGAATATACTGAGGTATGTTGAGCACCCCTCACGGTATCTGAGTTTTGCATAGTACACTCATATTTTGCAACTGACTTCCTTCTATGTCATAGGAACTGACCCGTATGACGACCAGATCGTAGCTACGGTAGATAGCATCGAGGCCATGCAAGAGGAAAAGGATCGCTTGCAACAGTAAGGAAGATGTTCTTTAGTTTCCCTGAATACAGACCTATCATGACAATTGTCTCTTTTGTTGTAGAGAAAATGCCTTTCTGAAGAAGAGCCTTGTTGATCAGGAAAATGATGAGCTCAAGGCGGTCACCACAATTTCACATCTAGAGGCCGAGCTCAGAAAACTACGATCGCAGCTCTCATGTAAGTTAACTTCCGACCAGAGCAAATTATCTTTGTCGCTTGGACTATTTGTAACGATCTTCTTACTGCAGCGCAAGCAGATCAAATAAGCCAGCTTGGTCAAGAGAAAGAAGACCTCCAGACGACCTTCGACTCTGTCCGCAGGGAAAACAAAGACTTAAGCATATCCATCTTTGAAAAACTGAAGATGGTGGCCGGTCTTCTAAGAGCTGATGTGGTCGAAACCGCAGCAGACGACCTTAGCCCTAGTGACTGGTCCAAATTGGTCGTAGCCCAAGCTGAATCACTCCTCGAGTATCTTCCTGAAGATACTAGGTGGCAACAAGAGGCAATCAGAGCTAGAGTCCGATCAGCAGCCTCTGCCATTCTCTACCGGTTTCGTCTCCACCATGGCCCAGACCTGGATCTAAACCCATTGGTAGGAGAGGTAGAGATCGAGAGTGAAGACCAGCTTGAGGCCATCATGGAGGAAGTTAGACCTCTTGTAGATAAACTCTTGAACGAGCTTGGCATTATGTAAACCTTATACCTGTACAGATACAGTTCGTAGAATGCAATGCATGCATTTTTTGGTTTTGTTTCGAAAGAAAGCACTTCTTTTTGTTTCATATTGTAACCATATTCCCCTAGCCCCCGCCTGTGGTTATATATACTGAAGACTTAGTATTATAAGCACAGAAAAAATATGGGTGTAACGACCAGGGATATTCGATCAGGCCAGCAATTATATTTGATGCAACGCCTAACCTTGTTGCAAACCGACAGCCACTCTGATGACCAAGGACATGCCAGCAAGCCTCGTGTGCGTTGAGAAACGGCTTATTTAGGAGTGACTTATCTGGAAGTGTTCATGAGATCGGCCAGCAAATCCGATTAGGTCATTGTGTCGATATAACCACCGGCGACCAGCCCCCAAGCCAAATTTGTAACACATGGGCAAAAAAGGAAATATTCGACATATGAAACAATAAAAGAGCACTTATTTTATTAAACCATGCTAATTGAAAAGGAAAAGGGATTGGATACTTACACGTAGAACTTGCGTAGTTGATCGATGTTCCAGGTATTGGATAAGATTCGACCATCCTCCATTGCTAACCGAGCTGATCCTGGTTGCGGCAGCGAAACAACAGTATAAGGGCCTCCCCACTTTGGGGAAAACTTGTTGCGACTGGACTGGTCTTGTATCTTACGTAAAACCAGATCGCCCACGTGAAGACTATGTGGTCGCACCCTTTTGTTATGGTACTTGCGCAAAGCTTGCAAGTATACCGCGGACTTAATCAAAGCACGATCACGTTTTTCCTCTAGGAGGATGAGATCTTGCGATTGCTGTTCGCCCTGATCAACTCGTTTGAATTGATCTGTGCGAACAGATCCAATACTAACTTCCATAGGTAATACGGCTTCAGCCCCATAGACCAAATGGAAAGGCGTCTCACCGGTGGCTCGACTAGAGGTAGTTCGTAGTGCCCATAGAATGGTTTAGAGCTCGTCTGCCCAAACCCCTGAGCGAGTCTTAAGGCGATCGAAGACATGTTTCTTGATGCCTTGCAATATCTGCCCGTTGGCGCATTCCACGGCACCATTGCTCTGTGGATGAGCCACAGAAGCAAAGCACACCTTGGTTCCAATCTGATCGCAGTAATCCAGAAAAAAACCACTAGCAAACTGAGAACCATTATCCGTAATAAGACGATTTAGAACACCGAATCGAGCAACAATGTTCTTATGGAAGAACTTCTGTGCTGCAGTAGCGGTAATATTTCGTACCGATTCGGCCTCAATCCACTTTGTAAATGTGTCAATAGCTACGAACAGGAACTTGTATCTATTGACCGCTTGTGGCATAGGACCGACAATGTCCATTCCCCTGACCGCAAAAGGCCATGCGAGGGGAATGGTCTGCAACGCATAGGCAGGTTGGTGAACTTGTCTTGCATGGAACTGACACTGAGGACACGTTTTGACCATATTCTTGGCATCATCGAGTGCCGAAGGCCAGTAGAATCCTTGTTGAAAAGCTTTTTCGACCAGTGTACAATATGACGCGTGCGCACCGCATACACTGTCATGAATTTACCTTCTTTCTAAGATATGCAGTGCATGAATACTCCCTGAGTACCTTTTCTATACAAAACTCCTTCTATAAGTTTGTACAGACGCGCTTTTCGAATCAACCGATCGCTTTCGGTTTCGTCCTCGGGCAAGGTCCCATGTTCAAGATAGACTCTCAATGGATGAGTCCAATCCCGTTCCTGTCCGAGGTTGGTAACGCAGACTGTTACCGGATCATCCTTGACCAAAGTCATAATAGAAGGATGTTCCAAGTGTTCAACGAACACTCCTGCCAGAGCAGATGTGCGTGAGGACCCAATTTTGGATAATTGGTCTGTGAGAATGTTGTCCTTTCGCGGGATGTATTGGACTTCGAAATGACTGAAGTGTTTTTCCAACCTCCTCACTTCCCCCAGGTAATGAGCCATTGTCTCATCGGAGGTGCTGTACTCCTTGTTTACCTGATTTACGACCAGTTGTGAGTCTCCCCTCACCACTAATCGATGGACTCCGAGGAATTTTGCTGCCCGGAGTCCTGCAAGAAGACCTTCATACTCTGCTGCGTTATTGGTCGCAACAAAGTGTAGTTGAAAGACAAACTTAAGCTGTTCACCCTGAGGCATAACTAAGACCACTCCAGCCCCCGAGTGTTGAAAACTACGAGAGCCGTCGAAGTACATTGTCCAGTAATCGGGGCATTCCAACTCTTCGGGTACCCGCATCGGTGGCTCAGGATTGGTCCATTCGACCACAAAGTCGGCCAAGACCTGAGACTTAACCGCAGTGCGGGGCATGAAATGGATATCAAAAGCACCAAGCTCGATAGCCCATTTGGCGATCCGACCAGATTTCTCCGGATTACGGACAATATCCCCCAATGGAAAAGAGGAGGGTACTGTGATCTTATGTACTTGAAAGTAATGCCGTAGCTTATGGGAAGCCATCAGTAGTGCGTAAAGTATCTTCTGGACCTCAGGGTATCTCTCCTTTGGGCCATGAAGCACCTCGCTTACATAGTAGACGGGTCTGTGTATTCCTTCTCTATCTGTGATCAGGACAGCGCTGACCGCGTGCGGGGTGGCCGCCAAATAGAGAAGTAATGGTTCTCCTTTGTCGGGAGACACCAAGACTGGTGGACTGGATAAATACGCCTTCACCTCCTGAAATGCTTTTTCGGCCTCATCGGACCATGCAAAATTATGATGTTTGCATAGGGCTTTGAAGAAAGGTAGTCCCCTCTCGCCTAGTCGCGATATGAATCGGCTTAAGGCCGCCATGCGACCTGCCAGGCGCTGAACATCCTTCATGGTCGAAGGAGACCTCATCTGTTCGATAGCCCTGATTTTTTCAGGGTTAACTTCAATGCCTCTGGAACAAACAAGAAAACCATGAAGTTTTCCTGAAAAAACTCCGAAACAACATTTCTCTGGGTTCAATTTTATTCGCAAATCGATTTAAATTGCAGAAGGTTTCAGCGAGGCCGTCTAAATGAGACAATCTTTTTGTGCTTTTTACAACCAAGTCGTCTACATATGCTTTGAGATTACGCCCTATCTGGGAAAGAAAGGTCTTTTGCATCAAGCGCTGGTATGTGGAATGTAGCACCCTGAGTTTAGGGGTAAAAACTTCCTTTTTCATGAACATCATGCATGCATGTATCTGTAGTAGTAGCAAGATCAGTTCAACCCTAATCTATCCTAAGGACCCTAAAAATCTCCAAATCTTTCCTGTGAACCCCAAATCAAGATCAGATTACTCAGATATAATTTATCAGTTACTCTGAACATAAAAGCCTTCGAAAACCAGATTCAATTCCATCTCTAACTCTCAGATCTATCAATCCTTTTCTGTTTTCGAAAACAGGATTTTACTTAATATCCTAATTACCCTAAATACTCTGAACTCAGATTTAGCCAAGCCTTGACCTAATTCAGACCAGATTATTCTTGGACTATGATCATGGGTATGCAGAAAGTTGGCAGCCAAATTATATTATCTAAGCCTTTTTACATATCAGTCCAAATTATATTGCAAATGAGTCCTTTATTAGATATCTGCAAACCCAAAAAGGCTAAAATCTTCAGATTAACTCCAAATTCAGAATTTCTTCAATAAATCTCTTCCAAATGCTATTTGATACAATTTTCCCTTCTGTCCAGATTCCAAAATCTCATCCTAGATGCCAGAATTCGAAATCAATCAAAACTCAGATCTTAATTTACCCTAAAGTACCCTATTTTCGGGTTATATTGAAAACCATCAAATCATGCCAGATTTTACCAAATCCCTTACTAGATGAGTGTAAGGTATAAGTTTATACTCATCTATGAAATCAGATTGCAAATCAACTATCTCTAAATCAGAAATTACAAATCAGTCCAAGTTGCAAACAAAGAATCTTGCAATTAAGTCCCTGGCTCGACCACAGCCACTGTTCACGACCGGAGCAGCAGCAGTTCGCGACCAGTGCTCATCTTCGACCTCGGCCAGCGGTGCACAGTACTCCCTTTCGACCGCGACCACAGCTCGCAGTGTTTGCTTTGATCAGTGCCTTTGCGACCACGACCAGGAGCACTTCGTCGTCGTGTTTCGCCACCGATCGAGCACCGCTCTAGCCTGTGCTTCTCTCAATCGTGTTTGCATGCGCACACATGTTTGCACCTCAGTCATCGCCGTGGCAGTTTTGTACAGCTCACCAGCAGCTTGCACAGCATCGTTGCTCGCCGTTGCTTCAACTCGAAGTCTTCACCGGCGCAAGCTTCTTAACCTCCAAGCAGTGAGCTTTGCTTCGCTTTGCTTTGCCTATAAATAGCAACCCTAGAGCAACTTCTTCATCTTTAGCAGTGCTCTCCAAAGCCCTCAAGCAATT
The DNA here is from genome assembly GCA_019359835.1 of Pharus latifolius. Lineage (NCBI taxonomy): Eukaryota > Viridiplantae > Streptophyta > Magnoliopsida > Poales > Poaceae > Pharus > Pharus latifolius. The sequence goes on along the minus strand of CM033321.1, from coordinate 35,717,149 downwards.
AAACTGTACTTCTTTCCTCGCTGTCGTCTTCTTCTCCGGCGAGTCCAGCACGGAGGCTCATGGTGACAGCCTCAACCGCAGCCTCTTCACCCAAATTGACAGCATCAGTGAGTTTCTCTCATCTCCCTCATCATGCTGTAGCTTTGAATTGAATCCTTATGCATCTCATCGCCGATGATCGCCGGCAATTGCCGAATTTCGAAAATGCCCTGTTCCAGTTACACAACTCAAATCAATCCGAATTAGCCTTCGATTCAATAGACTAAAATGATCTGTGAGCTGAGTTTAGCAAGCCTGTAAGCTCAGAATCCTCAATTGAACTCCAATTGAAGTTTTCCCCAAATTTGAGTTTCACCAGAAACTAGCGCACATCGCCAGGCTTCTCTGGTGATCCTCCTGTCAAATCAACTTCACCAGTAGCTTCCTCGTATCCCTCTATCACTCTCCAAGCAAGGAGTTAAGTTCAAACCTCCTGTATCAAAAACCCCCAATTCCCGTGTCATCTTCTCCGGCGCCATTCACCGGAAATCTATCCCCGGCCGATCCAGCTCCAGAAACCTTGTCCACCACATGTGTGTCAATCTCCTGAGCAATTTGGTCTACTAGCTCGACTTCCAATTCAATCTAAATCAGAAGTTATAGCTATGCCCTAATCTCTGTCCAGTGCTGTGATTTGAAACTTTAGCCACGAGTTCACCACCGGTTTTCATCACTTTCCGGCCATTTCCTACCCTAGATCTTGTTGAGTAAATTGTTCCTGTTATCAAGGCCTACCTCCAAGACAAAGTGGTGCATCAATTGGAGCCCTAGATCAAAAGTTATGGCAAGCCCTAGTTTTTGGCCATGTTAGTCCAATGCCAATCTATGCCAGCCAGTGGCATTAGCCCTTTTCACTTCCTTCCAGATGTGCATTTTGAGCATGACTTTGTCCCTTAGACTCCTGAGGTTGTGATCTACATTTTCTTCTTCTGTCACAACTTGAGTTGAGCCCTCTATCAACTATCAATCCTTTGTCGATGCTTTGAACTGAATGTCAACCTGAAGACGTTCGTCGATTTTGGGCAAATCAGCCACGAACTTAATGTCGTTTCCATACCCTGGAACCCTAAAAGTCCCTAGCACCCATATTCAACCCTAATTCTATGAGTTAGCCCTAATCAGCTTCTATGGTATCTAATCCAATCATTTCAGAATCATCGAGACATTTCATCCACTACTACAGAAGTGCATTCCACTAACCCATATTTTCTAACGGTTATAAGCAATCTGGGAAAAATCCGATAGAATAGGACGACAGCGGCGGAAAAGAAGCATTTTACTATCGGTTACACACTAGTCCAACGTTAGTGAAATGCAAAAACTTTTTACTATCGGTCATTACTGTACAAACCGATATAATATATTAAATAGTACTATCGGTTTTCCATTTTTAACTGATAGTAAAATTATGCACTTTATACTATCGGTTATGACTGTACAAACCGATATAATATATTAAATAGTACTATCGGTTTTTCATTTTTAACTGATAGTAAAATTACGCACTTTATACTATCGGTTATTACTGTACCAACCGATATAATATATTAAAATAGTACTATCGGTTTTTCATTCGTAACAGATAGTAAAATTGCTCACTTTATACTATCGGTTTGTACTGTACCAACCGATATTAAAGATAAACTTTTACTATCGGTTATTAGTGTACGAACCGATAGTAAAGATTAACTTTTACTATCGGTTTGTTTATTCAACCGATAGTAAAAGAAACAATGGGGGCCTTTAGAAGAGAGGAAAGTTCACTAACGGTTGTGTTTTTGAACCGATAGTAAAAGTTCATATTTACTATCGGTTATTAGTGTACGAACCGATAGTAAAGATGAACTTTTACTATCGGTTTGTTTATTCAACCGATAGTAAAAGAAACAATGGGGACCTTTAGAAGAGAGGAAAGTTCACTAACGGTTGTGTTTTTGAACCGATAGTAAAATTACATTTTTACTATCGGTTATTAGTGTACGAACCGATAGTAAATATAGTAAAAGAAATAATGGGGACCTTTAGAAGAGAGGAAAGTTCACTAACGGTTGTGTTTTTGAACCGATAGTAAAATTACATTTTTACTATCGGTTATTAGTGTACGAACCGATAGTAAAGATAAACTTCCTTATAATGGGTTAAACGCGCGGGAGTTTTCCCTCCAGTCCAACCAAACACATTTCCAAATAAGTCTCTACTCGCACGCGGAAAACCCTAGCCTCCCCGACGTCCCCTTTTTCGCTCTTGCACCACCATTGCCGCTCGCATTTGGGTTCTTCACAGCCGCCGGTCACTGCATCGCGCCATCGTAGGCCACTCCACGAATTGTAAGTGTTCTTGACCAACCCTATTAAAATTGTTCTTGCCCCTCGTGTCAGTTTCTTAAATTGATACTGAACGTGATTAGAACCAGGTATTCTTTAGGAAAGAGTAATTGAAATGAATTCAGTTTCCTAACTTCATACAAGCATGCAGAGCGCCATGTTGAAAGACCAATACGAGTTGCCTCAATTGGAGCAGATGCGACAAATTTGGGCTCAATATATGATGGATGAAGTGGCTATCAACGATCGATCGTAAATGACTTGTGTAATATACATTGAATGTGTTAATTGGTGTATGTGTGTACTTGTATTGGTGTATTTGTGAATAAACCTAATATGTGAATAATTAGATCCAATCTATCCAATGCATGTGTATATCTTTGTATTAGTGTATTTGTGAATAAATTCAATCTCTGAATAATTAGATTCAATCTGTCCAATGTGTGTCTCTCTGTATTGTTGTATCTGTTAATAATCCTTTGTAATACTATCGGTTCATATCCTACAACCGATAGAAGAAAGTTTTCAATACTAACCGTGTCAAGTAACTAACCGATAGGAAAACTAACAGTACTATCGGTTTCCAGTGTAGAACCGTTACAAGAAATCTAACATCACTATTGTCGACGATTCGGACTCGGAGTCCTCAGCCGAACTTATGCAGAATTTGTAATAGTGAGACCTTTCAAGATGACCCTTCGGGAAGGTATGCTGAACAATGGTGAACAGGAGCACAGAGAATTTAGACAGGTTCGGGCCCTCGATGGTGGGAGTAAAAGCCCTACGTCCTGTTGAGATTTCACTAAGTATGGTAAAAGGTTTACAAATGGGGGAAAAAGTCCTCACAGGCGAGGATTTTTCCTGTAAAAGTGTACAAAGATAAGCTAAAGAAGACTTATAAAATGCTATATGAGGTGTGCCGTAGACTTGACTAATTTAGATCCCCCCCCTGATTGATGCTTCATGCCATCCTCTTATACTGCTTGAAAGGGTGCCATGTGAAGGAAACTGCATCAATCGGTTGCACGGACGGTTGGATACGGTTTTTGAAACTGCTCTTAACCTCCACGCAGGTTAAACACGTGTTATTCATGAATAACTGTACGTGTTAACCTCCTGACGGTTGATTTTTCACGTGTAGGAATCTTCGGGATACTTAGAATATTCCGTCTTATGGACAACCGAATAGATAGATCCCAGGTATCCTGATCGGCAGATGTTCTGACCGCGGGATTCGGCTGACTGCGTAATATCCCGAATGTGTAGTTCGCGTATAGCCCACGAACTTCTGACCGCGCAAGGCTTACGGTCTGACCGCGTAAAGCTGTGACTTGATCGCGTAAAGCTTGCGACCTCGTGGTGATGCCTCTCAGAATAGCTTGAGTTCGCATCTCCAGACACATGTCTGGTTCGAACCTGTCTTGAACCAGAAGTTTATTAGAAGTGACCCGGGTGTCAATCCTCGTCAGCTAGCCCCCAAATTCGAAGAAAACGAAGAGACGTGTTTATTTCGAATTTAAAAAACCGTGCATTGGATTTTTAACCCGGCCCTTTAACTTCTCCACTTAGTGGCGCACTAAGTGAAAACGGTTGGTTTTTCAAGACGGGTTCTGACATTACGTGACAGGCAATGATGGCGCCGTAGAGATTTTTATCTCGAGGTAAAATTGTAAATGCCTTAACGAAACTCGAGGTGTCTGGGAGGCGAACCGTCGACCTGGCGGCTATAAATACCAGACCCCTGGTTATGTAAAGATTTACAATTCCCTCTCACACCTAAGTCTTTTTCTTGTTACCTGGCCTCCTTCCTTTTCACATACTCCTCCCAATGGCAGATCACGAAATCATCGAGATTGAGAGCGATGAAGGGGAAATTGTTGAACAGGGGTCTCAAACGAATGAAGTCATGTCTCCCTTAAGGAAGAAACCTAAGGTTGACGAAGGATCTTCCAGTGGAACAAAGGTGAAGAATGTAGCGAGTTTCTTTCTTCCTTCAGTTCCTTTGACCCTCCCCGTTCATACCTCTCGGCAAGTTAGGCCTTTATCCTTAGAGAAAGATCCCTTCACATCCAATTCCCCCATCCTTTTGGGTGATCAACATCCTGGTCGGCAAGCGGTGACTATCCCTCGACCAGATGATTGCCATATTGGGTTGGCGAAGCAATCTTCTTCTGGGAAGGTTGCACTTCCACCATATGATGATCTTCCTCCCAAGATGGGTGTATCAACGGGTTATGCACCGGGACAGGTAACAATTCTTCTCCCTTTTTGCTGATAATTTTAGTTAATATGACTAACTTTTACAAAATGCAGGAGGTAGGAGGCCCCAGCGATCAGCCTTTTGCTGCTCCATCTCTTCCTTCCGGACAGACTCTTCTGGAAGAGAAGAATGCCCTGGAGAAGAAGACTGAGGAGATGGCCTCGAAGATTCTGCGTTTAGCAGAATGTCTTGATCGATCCCGAGAAGAGGCGCACCATTTCCGTCGAGAGAGGGACTTCGCTCAGCAACAGCAAGAACTCTCTGACTTGATTAGGGATAATAGTGCGTCCGTTGTTAGGGACGATATAGATAGACTTAGAGTAGTCGCTAGTTCCTTGGGGGTTGTCAGTGTAGATCCTACTGACAACAATATGTCCCTTGGGGAACTTTGTAAACTTCTTTCGGAACAAGTCGATGCTTTTATCGACCGTATTCCTTTTGTATGTAAAGAATGTAATAAATAAAGTTCCTTTTATTCATATGAACATTCTTCATACCTTCTGTGCGAAATTATGGCTAAAAGCTTAGTCCGCGACCATTCATACACAGGAAATTTCAGTTCTGCGATTAAAATCGCGCTTTTAAAAGATCACCATGACCTGCCCTGATGCCGCGATCAGACTTAAGGCCGCGGTTAGAACTGAATTGCGACCAGAGTTGAACATCCGGTTAGACTATTATTTCGATTAGAGACGAAGTTTTAGCCTAGAACACGATTTCGATAAAACCATAACCCAATTAGAAACACTTCGGTACGTTAAAAATTGGGTTACGTGATTTTTTCGAACAAAATGTTCAAAGTATAAAAAGGAAAAGCTTCCTCTGAAAAGTACTGGAAATTTTTCAGTCCTTTTACACTTTCAGTTTCCAAAACAAAGAAGTCTTTTTGTTTCAGATCTGATGCCTGAGTACTTTATCGGGTCCATCAGAGACAGTATCCATTATGGGAAATGAATAAAGCATTTAATGGAACGTTTGAAACGAGCCGTTTACTCATTAATGCGTCGCCTTGGGTCTATAAAAAGCAGTAGGTAGCTTCTTGAGGAAGCCACTCAGCCGCGAAAAAACCCTTAGAATTCCCGCCGCTCAAAACCCTCACTTTCTTCAGCCTTCATCTTCCCCAAATCGCCAGCTTCCCCTTTGATTCTACACCATAGATGGCGTCCTGGAGCAGATCCATTCATCATTCTGAGGAGAGCCTGATGGCGCTTGAGAAGGAGGAGATCCTTTCTCCGCGGCTGCTCATTAACTGGCGACCTGCGGAGAAGGACCAAGAAACCCCAACTGTCCAAGAAGGCGAGTTGGTGGTTTTCGAGGAGTATTTTCGTTGCGGGTTCCGATTCCCTGAGAGTCGGTTCCTTAAGGATATCTTTGAACATTACGGGTGGGAATTGATCAACCTCCACCCCAACGCGATGCTGATTCTTGCAATATTCCAGCATCTCTGTGAAGCCTTTGTCGGAGTATATCCCAGCGTGGATCTTTTCCGACGATTCTACTTTTCGGCGTGGTCGAAGAGCACCAACGCCGCCGGATGCATCTACTTCCGGCTGAGGGACAAAAAGGAGTATCCCTCCCCACCCCTGCGAGACTCAGTGCACGGGTGGCACCAGAAATGGTTTTACTGCACCCCGCCGACCGAGAGCGGGCTGTGGTTTGAGAACTCGCGGCCGGAAAAAACGAGCGAATTGGATACTCTCCCAGCGATGAACGCGGAGTTCATGAAGCATGCCGAGGTGATCCTTCACTTAGTCGAACAAGGGCTGACGGCTCGTGACGTCATCCGAGACTTTGTGAAGAATCGGGTGAGCCCCCTACGTGAAAGGGCTCATCCGGCTTGGGAGATCAAGTCCATGGCGGACACTACCCTGGACTATAACGAAGGTACTCATTTCTGACATTGAAATCTTTTTGTCATTTTTGAAATGTATCAATTTAACTCGTATCTGGGAACAGTCCTGCCCTCAGCTGAGATTGAGAGGCGGACTAACTATCTCCTCAGGGCGTACAACGCCGAGGTAGAGGGCCCCAAGGGATCGCCTCGCCCCCAAAGCTTGATTCATGCTGGCAACGACCTTAAACAGGAGCGCCGAAAGGTAAACTTTCCACTTGGCCTCTGTTTTGCAGTTTTCATGTATGTCCAGCACTAATCAATCCCATTGGAATGAGAATAGCTCCTAGGGAGGTTTGCGGATGCAACATTCCCAAGTGAAAATGTCGGCTCTCTGAAGAAGCCGACGGCGAGGAACGTGAAGAAGGTCTCTCAGAGACCCAGGACAAAGAGTCCTGCCTCTAAGAAGACCAAGCTGAACCCTGGAGAGGGGTCTTCACGAAGCGTTCCTCGTCTCGCAAGAAAGACTGCGGTAAGATATCGCATTCCTGCTACTTTTTCAGGCGCGACATGGAATCACTTCTTCGTCGTACAGGGAGAGGGGAGCGAGGAGGAAGAGGATGACGTTCCTCTGATCCTTCGAAGGAGGAAGATCGCGGATCTTCCATCCAGCGATGCCCCAAGCTGCCCCGCAGAAACCACAGCTGCCGAAGAGGTGGCCGTGGCTGTCCCTGCGACCACTGAAGATCTTGTGGTCGCAGGTGACCTTCCAATTCCTGAAGCCCCCGAGGTTTCAGGGTCAATCATCTCTGCTTCCCTGGTCGAAGGGACGACCAAGGTAAAGGATCTTTTCGATCATTCCCTCCATGGCTCTTTCTGCGCATTTGACAAGTTAATGTTCATACAGGAAGGAGAGCTTCCCCCTGGGTCCACTGGGGATTCCAGGGAGGAAAATCCTCCTCCTCCGCGGACAGAGGAGGAGGTAGACGAACAAAGGCCGGTTGCGACGGTTCCAGCAACTCAGGAATCGTCAAGGCCTTCGGATGAAGCCCCACCAATTAGCCCGGTAACCCAGGTAAAGACCTATGTGTTTCTACCTGTTCCCTAAGAATATGCCTGTAACATGATATTTCCAGGGGGGTGCTGTCTTATTTACCATAAGGAAGGCAAGAACCGGAGACGGCTCTCCTTCACAAGGGGAATTTTCCCAGAAGTCCCAGGAACGAATGGGATTTCGAATAAGGTACGAACTCTTACTTGACAGTAATCTTAGATAAAAGCTGTCTGACCCATTCTTCCTGTTAGGCAAAAGAAGACAGCGCCTATACCTTCAACCGCCACTGGGGAGGTTGAAGCTAGGGCTAATGAGGGAGCCTCTAACGAAGAGCGCTCTACTCCCGTGGTTCAGGAAGTCGTCCGGACCGTGGGAGGTGAAACAAGTGCAGGGACTAGGTCACCACCAGTGGCCTCTGGGGGTGGCATCCGGCCGGCACTCCCATCAACTGTCCCCGTCGCAGGCACTTCAGGCGCGCTAGCAAGGATTCCTGCTAGCATGGATGATGCCGCTTTAAATAAATTTATGAAGGTATGATGACCCCTGTTTCGGCGTTTGAAACGCCTTTAGAGTATATTTAACTCTCTTGCTTCGTGTCACAGGGCTTGTCATGGGTGACGAGCCAGTCGCATGCTGCAATGGCTAGCATGGCGGCTGTTCAAAAAGATCGTGACAGCTTGCGCAAGTGAGGATCGTCATTCTTCTGTTAATATAAGTAGGCTTTAATTGTGACTAACCTGATTTTGCTGCAGAGAGGTTACGTTTCTGAAGAAAGAGTTAACCAAGATAAAACTGAACTCAGTTACAGAGTTCCAGAAACTACGGACTGAAATCAATAGACTTCAGTCTGAGAATGCTGGTAAGTCGATTCCCAACTTGAGAAGACTTAAAGACGTTTCTTGTTAATAACCTCTTTTCTTTGTACAGCGCAAGCAGGTCGCATTAAACAGCTCGGCCAGGACAAGATGCTTCTCGAGTCCTCACTCAACCATACTGATCAAGTGGTCAAAGAGTTGAGCCTACTGGTCTTCGAAAAACTGAAGGCCATAGCCAGCCTTTTGAATACCAACGTGGTGGAGTTGAGGAAGGATGACCCAAATGTCAGCGATTGGGCATCACTGCTCACAACTCAAGCAGAGTCACTGCTCGAATATCTCCCTGGAGATTTACGGCGACGTGAAGAAACAATCAGGACGAGAGTCCGATCAGCCGCTTCTGCCGTACTCAGCCGGGTTCGACTTCACCATGGCCCAGATGCGAATCTGAGCGCACTGGTGGGACCGGTTGAGGTCGAGAGTGAAGAACTGCTTGACGCCGTTATTGAAGAAGTTAAGCCCTTCGTTGACAAACTCTTGGCCGAGCTGAGGATCGAATGATCCTTATATTTTGTAACCAAACAATTGTAATTACAATGCTATGTATGTAAAACTATTTTTTCAAAAGAAAGTGCATATTCACATCATAAGTTTCATACTATAAGTATATTCCTCTAGCCCCCGCCTCTGTTTTGTGAATACTGAAGCCTTAGTATTTTAAGCAGAGGGGAAAACATAAGTATGATGACCAGGGATATGTGCTTCAAGCCGATGGTTGAGATTAAAGTAACACTTTAACCTTATTGCAAACTGGTAGCCACCCAGATGACCGAAGACTAGCCAGATAGTCCCGTGTGCGTTGAGAAACGGCTTATTTAGGAGTGACTTATCTGGAAGTGATCATGGGATCGACCAGCGAATCCGGTTGAAAAAATGTTGTAATAACCTAACCGCCGGCGATCAGCCCCCAGGTCGAATTTGTATAATTTGGGCTTAAAGAAAAACACTCATTGTATGAAAACAAGACATGTTTTTTTATGAAAAGATGCTAATTGAACAGGAAAAAAGTGATTGGAAAACTTACACGTAAAACTTGCGAAGTTGATCGATGTTCCAAGTATTGGACAAAATCCGACCATCCTCCATGGCTAACCGCGCAGATCCTGGCCGCGGCACTGAGACGACAGTGTATGGTCCCTCCCACTTTGGGGAGAATTTATTGCGGTTAGACTGGTCTTGAATTTTTCGTAAAACCAGGTCGCCCACGTTGAGATCACGTGGTCGCACCTTTTTACTGTGATACTTGCGTAGAGCCTGCAAGTATACCGCGGACTTAATCAGGGCGCGATCACGCCGTTCTTCCAGGAGGATGAGATCTTGCGATCGCTGTTCGGATTGGTTGACCTGTTCGAATTGATTCGTGCGAACAGATCCAATACTTACTTCCATGGGCAACACAGCCTCGGCTCCATAGACCAAATGGAAGGGTGTCTCACCGGTGGCTCGACTAGAGGTAGTTCGTAGTGCCCATAGAACAGTATAGAGCTCGTCTGCCCAAGCCCCCGAGCGGGTCTTGAGGCGATCAAAAACACGTTTTTTGATACCTTGCAATACTTGCCCATTGGCCCGTTCTACGGCACCATTGCTTTGTGGATGTGCCACGGAAGCAAAGCACACCTTGGTCCCAATCTGATCGCAGTAGTCTAGGGAAAGACCGCTAGCAAACTGAGAACCGTTGTCTGTGATGAGACGGTTTGGAACACCAAATCGCGCCACAATGTTCTTGTGAAAGAACTTTTGTGCGGCTGATGCAGTAATATTTCGTACTGGTTCGGCCTCAATCCACTTTGTGAATGTGTCAATGGCTACGAACAAAAACTTGTATCCATTGACCGCTTGTGGCATAGGACCAACGATGTCCATTCCCCAGATCGCGAAAGGCCATGCGAGAGGAATAGTTTGCAATGCATAAGCAGGTTGATGAACCTGTCTTGCATGAAACTGACACTGTGGACACATCTTGACCATAAGCTTGGCATCATCGAGTGCCGAAGGCCAGTAGAATCCCTGTCGAAAAACTTTTCCGACCTGTGTTCGGTATGACGCGTGTGCACCGCATACACCGTCATGTATTTCTTTCAAGAGGGATTTTCCTTCCTCCTGAGATATGCAGCGCATGAATACTCCTTGAGTACCCTTTCTGTACATAACCCCATCTATGAGTTTGTACAGACGCGCCTTTCGAATTAACCGATCGCTTTTGGTTTCGTCCTCGGGTAGGGTCCCATGTTCAAGATAGACCCTCAATGGATGAGTCCAATCTTGTTCCTGACCGAGGCTGGCAACGAAGGCTATTGCCGGATCATCCTCGACCGAAGTCATGATCGAAGGATGGTCCAAGTGTTCAATGAACACTCCTGCCGGAGCGGATGAGCGTGAGGATCCAATTTTGGATAGTTGGTCTGCGAGAATGTTGTCCTTTCGCGGGATGTATTGGACTTCGAAGTGACTGAAGTGTTTTTCCAATCTCCTCACTTCCCCCAGGTAATGAGCCATTGTCTCATCGGAGGTGCTGTACTCCTTGTTTACCTGGTTTACGACCAGCTGTAAGTCCCCCCTCACCACTAATCGACGGACTCCGAGGAATTTTGCTGCCCGGAGCCCTGCAAGAAGACCTTCATACTCTGCTGCATTGTTGGTTGCAACAAAGTGTAGTTGAATGACATACTTAAGCTGTTCGCCCTGAGGCGTAACTAAGACCATTCCAGCCCCCGAGTGTTGAAAACTACGGGAGCCGTCAAAGTACATTGTCCAATAATCGGGGCATTCCAGTTCCTTTTCCAACTGCACGGGTGGCTCAGGGTTGGTCCATTCGACCACAAAGTCGGCCAAAACCTGAGACTTAACCGCTGTGCGAGGGGTGAAATGGATCTCAAAGGCACCGAATTCGACCGCCCATTTGGCGATTCGACCAGATTTTTCTGGATTTCGGACAATATCCCCTAAAGGAAAAGAGGAAGGTACTGTGATCTTGTGTGCTTGAAAGTAATGTCGTAGCTTACGGGAAGCCATCAGTAGCGCGTAAAGTATCTTCTGGACCTCAGGGTAGCGCTCCTTAGGACCATGAAGTACTTCGCTCACATAGTAGACGGGTCTGTGCACTCCTTCCCTTTCCGCGATCAGGACTGCGCTGACCGCGTGTGGGGTGGCCGCCAAATACAGAAGCAATGGTTCATCCTTTTCAGGAGACACCAATACTGGCGGACTGGATAGATATGTTTTTACCTCCTGAAACGCTTTTTCGGCCTCATCTGACCACGTGAAGTTATGATGTTTCCGCAAGGCTTTAAAGAAAGGTAGTCCCCTTTTGCCTAATCGCGATATGAAGCGACTTAAACCGCCATGCGACCAGCCAGGCGTTGAACATCCTTCATGGTCGAGGGCGACCTCATTTGTTCAATAGCTCTGATTTTCTCAGGATTAACCTCAATGCCCCTGGAACACACAAGAAAACCAAGAAGCTTTCCTGAAGAAACCCCGAAAGAACATTTCTCCGGGTTCAATTTTATTCCAAAGCGATTCAAGTTACAGAAGGTTTCAGCAAGATCGTCCAAATGAGACAATCTTTTGGTACTCTTTACAACCAAGTCGTCTACATATGCTTCGAGATTACGCCCTATCTGGGAAAGAAAGGTCTTTTGCATCAAGCGCTGGTACGTGGAACCAGCGTTCTTGAGACCGAACGGCATTCTGACGTAGCAGTATGTGCCGAACGGGGTGATGAAGGCAGTTTTCTCTTCATCGTCTTCTGCCATACTAATTTGATGATATCCCGAGTAGGCATCCAGAAAACTCATCAGTTCGCAACCCGCAGTGGAGTCAACCAGCTGGTCGATGCGGGGAAGGGGAAAGTCGTCCTTCGGACAGGCACTGTTGAGGCTAGTATAGTCGACGCACATGCGCCACTTGCCATTTGACTTGCGGACCATGACCAGATTGGCGAGCCAGTCCGGGTGATTCACTTCACGGATAAACCCGGCTTGTAAGAGTTTGTCTAACTCTTCTCGGATGGCTTCCTGTCGGTCGGTGGCAAAACGCCTGAGCTTTTGCTTTATTGGTCGTTGTCCAGGTCGAATTGCTAACCTGTGCTCAATTACTTCCCTTGGGACACCGGGCATGTCGGACGGTTTCCACGCAAACACATCTGCGTTAGCCCGGAGGAAAGCAGCGAGGTCGAGTTCCTATTTGTCATCCAGAGCTGACCCAACCCGAATTGTCTTGGATGGGTCATCTGGGTACAAAGGAACTTGTTTGAGTTTCTCATCTGGTCGAGGAGCAGCCCTGATCGCATCGGTGGCGACAGTGGTGACCTGAGCGTCCCGGAGGGGAAGTTGATCGACCATCTCCAAAGATAGCCGGTCGCATGTGAGCGCCACGTTGCGACTTCCTCGGACCGAAATGACACCTTTGGGGCCAGGCAATTTCCCGCACTGATAAGCATAGTGCGTTGCCATCATGAACTTAGCAAGAGTCGGCCTGCCAAAGATTGCATTATAAGCTGAATCACAATCGATTACATCGAAAGTAACCAATTCTGTTCGAAAGTTATCTGGTTCTCCCAGAGTGACCGGGAGGACCACTTGTCCCAATGGCATCATGGAGGGGCCTGGGATTATCCCATAAAACGGATGGATTATGGGCTTGATCTTCGAACGAGGAATTTGCATCTCGTCGAGTGTCTTGACCAATAAAAGATCAAGGGAACTTCCCCCATCGATCAGGACCCTTTCGACTCTCGCGTTACTGATGATTGGGGTAATAACCAGAGGTAACCTCAATGGTCGAGTTAGCCCCGCAGGACAGTCAGCGCGATCGAACGTCAAAGGCATATCCGACCAATGGGGATATTGAGGTTCACCAAGGGATGTTTCCGTTTGGTTAACCTCTCGGCAAAAAGTTTTAAACTGCCTTTTGGAAACGAAAGAGGAGGAACCTCCGAAAATGGCATTAACATGATTTTGAGGTACCTGGTAAGCCATTTCTTCGTCTCCATCGACGTCTCTAACCCCGCACGCCTGCTCTTTGGGCGGTAAGGTTGGCATTGGCCCAGCTCCTTGGTAGAAATCATCCAGCTGTTTCAACCAACTCCTGCAGTTTTTGAGATCGTGGCCTGCGGAATTGTGGAGTGGACACCACCTTTTGCCTTCCTGCGGATTAGTTGATTTTTCTGGCTGGTCGGAATCCCGGCCACCAGAAGCAGTTTTACTTTTAAAAGAAGACTTATTACCTTTGGTCGAAGGTGGTTTCTCCGCGACCGCGACCTCACGGTACTGTCCAGAGCGGTTCCTCTTCGACTTTTTTGACTTCCCGCCCGGTGAAGACTCCGGCTTCTTGCTTGAATCTTCTTTCTTGGCGTCCTTGAAGCCTGGTTGGGGCGGTAGGTCCCCCTTGTCAACCATTCGGTTCCATTCGACTGCCTCGGCTGCATCGGAGTATCGATCAGCCATATCGAACAGATCGGCCACTGATCGAGGAGGGTGGATGAGCAAGTCTTCAGTGAATCTCCGGTATCGAACGGCATGCTTAAATGCCCTGATTACGGAGCCATCAGATATGTTCGGGATGGTATTTCTTACCCCGACAAACCTCTTGACAAACTGCCGAAGCGTTTCGGTCGAAGTTTGCCGCAATCTATGCAAGTCGTCCTCCTTACCCGGCTTTTGGTAACAGTTTTGGAAATTGCTGAGGATGGCATCGCATAGCATTTCCCAATTGTAGATAGAACCCTCAGGCTGATTGAACAACCAGGTTCTAGCCGGTCCTACGAGGACTGTTGGCAGGTAGTTAGCCATGACCTTGTCATCGCCTCCTGCTGCTTGGATGGCAGTAATATAGATCTGAAGAAACTCGGATGGGTTCTGAGTTCCATCAAACCTCTCAATGGCCCCTGGTCGAAACTTATCGGGCCAAACGACTGCTCGTAGGCCAGGCGAGAAAGCTTTGCAACCAACGTAAGGACCGTGAACCGTCCTGCGACTTTCGGTCGGGTTTCGAGCAAACTCACTTAATGGCGAGGTTACTCGGGGTCCCAAACGAGAATGAACGGGAACTCGATCCCTACCACGAGAGTCCTGCATTCGCCGATATTTGTCCTGTCGGGACGGTATAGGCGGCGGGTAACTCCGTCGGCCAGAGCCAGAATGAGGACCATCTCGTTCACGGGAATGTGTCACTGAGCGGGAAGAGGCTGTTGGGGTCTCCTCGGATGTGACCTCGTCCAATCTTTCCGCCAGGATCCTGTAAAAGGCCGGTCTCTGCGCATCCGTGACCGTAGGAGGAAAATTGCGCATGACTTCCGCGATAGATCGCAGTCGACCATGGGTACTTCTCCTAGGGGCACCAGGTGTTATTGTTTCCTCGTCCACTGGGAAGTGCTCCGGTGGTAAGGAAGGAGTCTGGTCACGTCTATGACCACGCGACCGTCGAGAAGAACTCGGGGCAGCATCGTAACGAGCCTGCTCATCTTGAAGAGCCTCTAGGGCAGTTCTGCGTAGTTCGTTGTTTTGTTGCTCGAGATCTTGCTCCTCCTTCTGTTTGCGATCTTGTTCTTCCCTGGCAGCCTGTTGATCGGGAGTTTCCTCCGACAACGCAGCAAACTGCCTAGGGAGAGAGGTCGCCGATGGGGAGAACATCTCGGTTTGTTCCGAGTCGGACTCAAAATCAAAGAGACGGTGGAGGTTATCAGGGTCAAACCTTCCTGGGCTAATTTCAGGGTCGCCATCATATTTTCCCTCAGCAGGATCGTACGATGGGCCGGACTCATCACCTAGCACATTAAGAACCTCTGTGGGTTCTGACCTTGTGCCAGTTACCTCCTGGTCGATTAACATGACTTGGGGAGATGATTCAGCCTGGGGAAGATTCTGGCCTTCGACCTCTTCCATCGGAACAGGATCACTTGGAGAAGGCATTGGGATATGAGCATAATCCTCGAGATCGAAATCATTCTCGGAATCATATGCTCCAGCCATGTTTTGGTGAACCTCCGAATTTCAATTAGGACGCCTTGAGAAAAGGCCCCACGGTGGGCGCCAGCTGTCGACGATTCGGACTCGGAGTCCTCAGCCGAACTTATGCAGAATTTGTAATAGTGAGACCTTTCAAGATGACCCTTCGGGAAGGTATGCTGAACAATGGTGAACAGGAGCACAGAGAATTTAGACAGGTTCGGGCCCTCGATGGTGGGAGTAAAAGCCCTACGTCCTGTTGAGATTTCACTAAGTATGGTAAAAGGTTTACAAATGGGGGAAAAAGTCCTCACAGGCGAGGATTTTTCTTGTAAAAGTGTACAAAGATAAGCTAAAGAAGACTTATAAAATGCTATATGAGGTGTGCCGTAGACTTGGCTAATTTAGATCCCCCCCCTGATTGATGCTTCATGCCATCCTCTTATACTGCTTGAAAGGGTGCCATGTGAAGGAAACTGCATCAATCGGTTGCACGGACGGTTGGATACGGTTTTTGAAACTGCTCTTAACCTCCACGCAGGTTAAACACGTGTTATTCATGAATAACTGTACGTGTTAACCTCCTGACGGTTGATTTTTCACGTGTAGGAATCTTCGGGATACTTAGAATATTCCGTCTTATGGACAACCGAATAGATAGATCCCAGGTATCCTGATCGGCAGATGTTCTGACCGCGGGATTCGGCTGACCGCGTAATATCCCGAATGTGTAGTTCGCGTATAGCCCACGAACTTCTGACCGCGCAAGGCTTACGGTCTGACCGCGTAAAGCTGCGACTTGATCGCGTAAAGCTTGCGACCTCGTGGTGATGCCTCTCAGAATAGCTTGAGTTCGCATCTCTAGACACATGTCTGGTTCGAACCTGTCTTGAACCAGAAGTTTATTAGAAGTGACCCGGGTGTCAATCCTCGTCAACTATCGGTTGAGTTCACTGAGCCGATAGAAGAAATTATCATTCACGATTAGTGAATGTTGGAATATAGGTATTTTACTATCGGTTTGCAACCGATAGAGTTGTGCTACGTTTTTTCTATCGTGCCGATCACTAGCGGTAAGAGAACCGATAGTAGAGACGATTTTAAACCGATAGTGAAAAGCAATTCTGTAGTAGTGATCTTTGCATCATTGCATGTAGTATAATAATGTATTGAAAAGGTTGTGATTCTTGGTTGCTTGTTTGATCTTTGCTCAGAGCCAGAGCCAGAGTTTGAGGACTTCACTGCTGATCTGACATCAACTGCTGTTTCTTACGACGAGGAAGGCAAGTCATAGTCTTGACCATCTTGAACCTATATTTTTTGAATTGCTATGATTTGAACTTGAATATAAGTACTATTGAAAGAATGGTTGAGATATAATTTGGCAGTACTAAGCTGGGTGCTTGTGAAATGTGAAAAGATCGAATAGTGAACCATGAACTATTATATATGTACTTATATATATTCATGAAATAAAACCCCTAGCCGTGACCAGAATTTTGGTATGGATGGCTGTAGCACTGGAGGTGCTTAACTGCAAAGGATAGCAGGCACGGAAGGTGCATGGTTGTGGATGGTCTGGTCACTGGCATATAAGGACTAGAACCTTGTGTTGTGCGTCTAGTGGCATGAAACACGTGCTAACCGCAAGCCTGGTATGGGACAGGCCTGAACAAGTACTTATGCGGACCGCACATGAAACCCCTGCATGAGATGGTAAGTGATGCACGATTTACACGGAGTACAGCTCCCACACATATCACTGAAGGTGATTGCACGCTGACCCAGTAATGGGAAGAGGCATACGGGGTGGAGGTTTGGGTACAACCTACCATAACTGTGGTTCGCGAGAGATCCACAGGGTCAGTGGTGAAATGTGAGTGAAACATAACAAAAGTTCTTGTTATCTCCACCTTGCCACTCACAGTATGAAGTGAGTCAGGGGTCCAATCATTTTGATAGGAAAGGCATGAAAGTGGAATATCTTGCGGGTAAATTGGTACCTCTCTGCAGAGTTAGAAACGTATTCGAATACTCCGAGCTCCCGGGTTTATAGGAGTCTGCTGCGGTGGATTAAATCCACGGGGTGTGGTACAAGTATGTTTTCTAAATAAAATTTGATAAGTCAAGATTACCCAAATGACATGTGTTGTCATGATAAGGGGTGTTGCCATCTGCTGTCATGTGTCGACGTGTCGCAGTAGTGCTATAATCTAGTGAACATAAATAGCGATGCTATGTTATGGAAAGTGCTGCCATGAGATGAGACATGAAGGTAAAGATTATTTTATAAACATCCATAATTCTTGACTAGTCTAGGTTCATAACAATACTACTATATGTATCAACTCTTCCCTATGACTTGCTGAGTACGTTAGTACTCACCCTTGCAACTTACAACCCAGAAGAAGGAACGTATCATGATCAAGAAGAAGGTGTGGAGAACTTCTTGGAACAAGATGAAGGAGAGCCAGTTCCGCCAGATCCCTAATGTGTTGTTCTACTGTCAACTTCTTACTGTGGAAGGGACACCCATCATCCGCTGTGTAGAAGTTTTATTTTGCTTTAACTAAACCTTGAATGTCGTGAAGGTATTGTAATCTTTTTATGTAATATTAAGGCCAGCAGGCCACACTGCTTAATATTTTGTAAGTTTTTCTGCTGCAATGTGAATATACTCCTGTGCTTGACTTATCCTGGGAAGTCAATGGTATGCTTATATGGGACTAGCTACAGTAAGCTAGGTCTCCACAGGAGTAGTCGTAGTCCCAGTTCGGGGCGCGACATGGAACCTGCGTTCTTGAGACCGAACGACATTCTGACATAGCAGTAGGTGCCGAACGGGGTGATGAAGGCAGTCTTCTCTTCATATTCTTCTGCCATGCTAATTTGATGATATCCTGAGTAAGCGTCCAGGAAACTCATCAATTTGCAACCCACAGTTGAGTCGACCAGCTGGTCGATGCGGGGAAGGGGAAAGTCGTCCTTCGGACAGGCACTGTTGAGGCTGGTGTAGTCGATGCACATGCGCCACTTACCATTTGACTTGCGGACCATGACCGGGTTTGCAAGCCATTCCGGGTGATCGACCTCACGAATAAACCCGGCCTTTAGGAGCTTGTCCAACTCCTCTCAGATGGCTTCCTGTCGGTCAATAGCAAAACACCGATGCTTTTGCTTTATTGGTCGCTGTCCAGGTCGACTTGCTAACTTGTGCTCGATTACCTCCCTTGGGACACCGGGCATGTCAGATGGTTTCCACACAAACACATCTGCGTTAGCCCGGAGGAAAGTAATGAGCTCAAGTTCTTATTTTTCATCCAGGCCTGATCCAACCCGAATTGTCTTGGATGGATCATCTGGGTACAATGGAACTAGTTTGAGTTTCTTATCAGGTCGAGGGGCAGCTTTGATCGCATCAGCGGCGACTGTGGCGACCTGAGCGTCCCAGAGGGGAAGTTGGTCCACCATCTCCAAAGATAGCCGGTCACACGTCAATGCCACGTTGCGACTGCCTCGGATCGAGATGACACCTTTGGGGCCAGGCAACTTGCTGCACTGGTAGGCATAGTGCGTTGCCATCATGAACTTAGCAAGAGTTGGCCTGCCAAAGATTGCATTGTAAGCCGAATCACAATCAATTACATCAAAAGTAACCAATTCTGTTCGAAAGTTATCCTGTTCTCCCAGCGTGACTGGGAGGACGACCTGTCCCAACGGCATCATGAAGGGACCAAGAATTATCCCATAAAACGGATGGATTATGGGCTTAATTTTCGAACGAGGAATTTGCATCTCGTCGAGCGCCTTGACCAATAGAATGTCCAAGGAGCTCCCTCCGTCGATCAGGACCCTTTCAACTCTCGCATTACTGATAATTGGGATAATGACTAGAGAAGCCTCAATGGTCGAGTAAGCCCCGCCGGACAGTCAAAGCGATCAAACGTCAAAGGTGTATTCGACCAACGGGGGTACTGAGGTTCACCAAGGGATGTCTCCGTCTGGTTAACCTCTTGGTAAAAGGCCTTAAATTGCCTTTTGGAAACAAAAGAGGAGGAACCTCCGAAAATAACATTAACATGATTACGAGGTACCTGGTAAGACATCTCTTCGTCTCCGTCGGTGTCTCTTAGCTCGCATGCTTGTTCCTTAGTCGGTAAGGTCTGCATCGGTCCCACCCCCTGGTAGAAGTCATCTAACTGCTTCAAGCAACTCCTGCAGTTCTTGAGGTCGTGGCCTGCGAAGTTGTGGAGCGGACACCATTTCTTGCTTTCCAGCGGGTTAGTCGACTTCTCTGGCTGGTCGGCACTACGACAACCAGAAGCAGTTTTATTTTTAAATGAAGGCTTGTTACCTTTGGTCGAAGAAGGCTTTTCTGTGACTGCCACCTCTCGGTATTGTCTAGACCGATTCCTCTTCGACTTCTTTGATTTCCCGCTTGACGAAGATTCTGGCTTCTTGCCGGAGTCTTCCTTCCTAGCGTCCTTGAGACCTGGTTGAGGCGGTAGGTTACCTTTATCGACCATCCGGTTCCATTCGACAGCCTCGGCTACGTCGGAATATCTATCAGCCATATCAAAGAGATCTGCTACTGATCGAGGAGGATGGATGAGCAAGTCTTCGGTAAACCTCCAATATCGAACGACATGTTTAAATGCCCTAATAACGGAACTATCAGATATGTTTGGGATGGTATTCCTCACCTCGACAAATCTCTTGACAAACTGACGAAGGGTTTCGGTCGAAGTTTGCCGTAGTCGATGGAGGTCGTCCTCTTTACCCGGCTTTTGATAATAGTTTTGGAAATTGCTGAGGATAGCATCACACAGCATTTCCCAGTTATATATCGAACCTTTGGGTTGGTTAAACAACCAGGTTCTCGCCGGTCCTTCGAGGACTGTTGGCAGGTAGTTGGCCATGACCCGGTCATCGCCACCTGCCGCTTGGATGGCAGTAATATAGATTTGAAGGAACTTGGAAGGGTTCTGGGTTCCATCAAACCTCTCTATGGCCCCTGGTCTAAACTTGTCTGGCCAAACGACCGCACGAAGGCCGGGCGAGAAAGCTTTACAACCAACGTAGGGACCATGAACTATCTTGAGGCTCTCGATCGGATCGCGGGCAACCTCACGTGATGGAGAAGTCACTCGTGGCCCCAAATGAGAGTGGACAGGGACTCGATCCCTATCACGAGAATCCTGCGCCCGCCTGGACTTGTCCTGGCGGGATGGTACAGGTGGTGGGTGACTCTGTCAACCAGAACCAGATTGAGAATGCTCTCGGTTGTGGGAACGTGTCGCCGACCGGGAAGAAGCTGTAGGGGTCGCCTCATATGCGACCTCATCCAACCTCTCCGGCAGGATTCTGGTGAAGGCTGGTTTCTACGCATCCGTGACCGTAGGAGGAAAGTTACGCATAACTTCCGCGATAGATCGAAGTCGGCCATGCGTACTTCTCCTAGGGGCATCGGGTGTTATCGTTTCTTCGTCCACTGGGAAACGCTCCGGAGGCAAAGAAGGTGTCTGGTCGCGTTTGCGACCACGCGATCATCGGGAAGAACTCGGAGCAGCATCGTAACGAGCCTGCGCATCTTGAAGAGCCTCTAGGGCCGTTCTGTGTAGTTCGTTGTCTTGTTGCTCGAGATCTTGATCTTCCTTTTGTTTGCGTTCCTGTTCCTCCCTAGCAGCCTGTTGATCAGGAGTTTCTTCCGACAAGGCAGCGAACTGTCTAGGGAGAGAAGTTGTCGAGGGAGAAAACATCTCTGTTTGCTCCGAGTCAGACTCGAAATCAAAGAGACGATGAAGGTTATTAGGATCAAACCTCCCCGGGCTGATTCCTGGTCAACACCATCCTTCCCCTTAGCGGAGTCGTATGACGGACCAGATTCACCGTCTAACGCATTAAGAACCTCGGTGGGTTCTGACCCTGCGTTAGTCGCCTCGTGGTCGATAGACATGACCTGGAGGGTTGATTCAACCTCTGGGACGTCCTCGCCCCCGGTCTCCTCCATCGGAACAGGATCACTAGGGGAAGGCATCGGAATGTGGGCATAATCCTCGAGATCGAAATCGTTCTCGGAATCATATGCTCCAGCCATGATTCAGCAAACCTCCGGATGAAAATTAGAATGCCTTGAGAAAGGCCCCACGGTGGGCGCCAGCTGTCGACGATTCAGACTCGGGGTCCTTAGTAGAACTTATGCAGAATTTGTAGGTTGTGAGACCTTTCAGGGTGTCCCTCAGGGAAGGTATGATGAATCAAAGATAACTAGAGCATAGAGAGATTTATACAGGTTCGGGCCCTCGATGGTGGGAGTAATAGTCCTACGTCCTGTTGGGATTTAACTATACGTGGTAGAAAGAGTTACAAAGTTAGGGAAAAGATCTTCACAGGCGAAGATTTTTCGTATATGTTTGTACAAGACAATGCCTGGAAGGCTTATGAAAACTATCTAACTTAGACTACTGTCTTCTAATCCTTTGAGTGTATTTCTTGATCTCTCAATCTGATGATTTGA
Source organism: Pharus latifolius (assembly GCA_019359835.1). NCBI lineage: Eukaryota > Viridiplantae > Streptophyta > Magnoliopsida > Poales > Poaceae > Pharus > Pharus latifolius. Next base: position 35,695,302 of record CM033321.1, on the reverse strand, counting down.
TCATCAGATGCCTGGTGTGATACGATATCATACCATCCCCTGTCTGATGCATTGGATTACCCCTTTATACTGGTCGAAAGGGTGCCAAGACATAACAGCATCAAAGAGTTGCTCGGGTGCAGTTTTGGTAACTGCCCCTAACCTCCACGCAGGTTAACACCTGTTATGCATGGATAACCGCACGTATTAACCTCTGTACGGTTGTCTTCACGTATGGAAGGATCTTTGGGATACTCGGGATATCCTATTGTAGGGACAGAACAATCCCGCGTCCCTTGGTCGAAGGTGCTCTGACCGCGTGTTACTTGTTATCACCTGATTGCGCACCATCTGCAATCTTCTGTTCACGTATCGCATATGAACTCCTGACTGCGCAATGTTTACGGTCTGATCATGTAAAGCTTGCGATCATATGCTTGCGCCTCTCGAAGTAACTTGAGTTCGCATCAACAGACACTTGTCTGGTTCGAATCTGTCCTGAACCAGTCGTGCATTTATTTGATCTAGCTCGGGTATCAATCCTCATCAGGACTAATTTCAAAATGTAGCTGAACAAGCTTGCTCAACTGGCTCTAGGGATCAATTAACTCAGAGGGAAAGCTAATTTGGTCGGGAACGACATCAATTGCAGGAACAGGGCAAATTGAAATCTCAGCGATTGCCGATGGTGAGGTTCACCGGAGGTTAATTGCATGCTACTGAATAGGGAGATAGACGTTTGGAGCATACCGGTGCAGGTGGATGAAGAAAAGGGGCGGTGGCGAGCTCTGGCGTCGTTTCTTTCCTCAGCAACTCGTCGGAGAAGAAGAAGAAAATGGCAGAAGCTGGAACTTAGCGAGTTTCTGGGTGGTGTGCAGAAGCTCTGGGCGAGGAGGGGTTTAAATAGGCGAGGCTGGCACTCTCTTGAGACTTGAAGCAAATCGGGAGGATATCAAATTTGACTGGCGACGGTGGTGATGATTGAGACGGCGTGCAACGGCGACAGGACGACTGCAGTGGCTGCCACGGCTTTGTCAACTAGGAGGTGGGAATCACGCGAGCTCCTGGCTGGCGCAGAGGTAAAGCGATGGCCGGCCTCGGCATGTCAACCGCGTGGAGAAAGAGTTCTAACGGCTACAGGCACGCGCGCGCGGGACGAGATGGCGCTTCTGCTGCTGGTCGTCGTGGACGCTGCCACAGTGGCGTTCTTTGGCACGACATGCGGACACGTCGGACACGAGCGTTGGTGAAGGCGGACGCTGGCCGGCGGCGAAGATCGCGATGGTGCTTCTGGTCGAAGACGACTGGCTGGGGCCCTGGTCGAAACAGCTGGGGTGCTGGTCAAAAAGGGGTTGGAAAAAGAGGCTAGGACTGAAACACAATTTCTAAAACTTGGTTTTAGAACTGAATTGTAAATCTGGCGGAATACTAGGATTTGGCTGAAACTGATTTCACCAGCTAGGCTTACTAAATTCAACAAGCTGGTTTGCAAGGATAGATGACCTAATCTGGTGTTTTTGATCAGGTTTTGAGCAAAACGAAAACAGGGAGGTTAGGGTAATGAGGGTAATTAGGGTCTAGATTTTGTCGAGGCTAAAATGTGAGATCTAGGATGAGATTCTGAGAATCTCTCTGAAGAAGATTTTGTTTAGAATAGCAATTGGGAGGTATGCCCTAAATTAGATCAAGATTTGGAGTTGATTTGTGGCTTTTAGCCTTTTTTGGCTTTTGGGAAAATCTGAAAAGGATCAATCTGCGATAGCTTGGACCGAAATGCGAAAATGGTCTGAATGGTGGAGTTTTGCTACCAACTTTTTAAATTAAGGTAGTGGCATACCCTGGATTACAATTCTGAGATACTTGATCTAGATAAGGTCAAGACTTAGGGATCAACCTAGGGTTTAATCTGGGATGGGGTCGAGACATCCAAGAAATCCAATGGAGATGCACTGACTGGCATACTAAAATGGTAGCAAAATCTGGGGTGTTACAGGGGCTCTCTTCCACACAATCAGTGTGGAGCGGACATGATTTTTCTCTCTGCTGCATAACCAACGTGCAGCAGAGAGCCAACTCCATTAACCACCACTAGTACAGAAATGCAGTTTGCTAACCCCTATCTTCTAACGGTTCTTCGCAATCAAGAAGAAAACCATTAGTATACATGGTGCGCAGTGGAGAAAGGCATGTTGTAGGTATTTGTACTAATGATTGCGATGTAAGTTACCATTAGAATAAATGGAGTGATTTTTCTAATGGTTTAGAATCTGTTAACCATTAGAATAAATACAAAAGTACTAATGGTAGTATTTTGGGAACCGTTAGAATAAACCACAGATTTATTCTAACGGTGCTTCATATATTTACTGTTAGAATAGAGGAAATTATACTAACAGATTAATTTGTCAAACCGTTAGAACCATTCCACTTCTACAAATACATGTGCCTTGGAATTTTGCTTCCAGTCGAACCGTTCCACTTCTTTTTCTCCTCAAGCACGGCAAGCCCTACCCGAAACATCCATCGACGGCCGCCGCACCTTTTCTCCACCGTCAAGCACTTCATTGTAGTTCATTGTGCCATTCCCGGCCGCCACACCTTTCTCCACCGCCGCCGCCCACTAGGGTTTCTAATGAATGAAGTCCAAGAACCTCGCAGCTTCAACTCCCATGACTAAATTTGGAGTGAGTACACTAAGCTTGCATTGATTTGCAAACTAACTATTGTATTTCATCTGACAGAGAAGAGTAGGAAAATTTCTAATTAGACTTATGAACAAAGTTATTTGTTTTGTCAATGTCTTGTATAACATTCTTAGCTTAAGATGCAAGTTAATAGAACTTGTGATTGAACGACAAACAAAGTTATTTGTTTTGTTTGTTTCTTGTATACCATTCTTATCTTGAGATGCAAGGTTAAGAGGATTTGTGGTTGCATGACAATCAAATACCATAATTAAATGGATAGAATTTTCTTTGATTGGTTCGCGGGAGAAGTTCACATATAAAGTTTTTGTGTTTATTTGTTCAAATATTTCTTTCCTCTGCACCAAATAAGTGAAATTCTCTATCCAAAAGAAATAAGTTCTCTATTTAGAAAAAATGACAAAACTTGGTTTCAATAGATATGTCTTATTTTCTGTGATTGTCTTTTGAGGGGTAAAAGGAATTCTATACCACAGAATTTTCATCTTGGTAGTTCTTTTCAGACAGGGATCCATTTAGGTAGCAGTAAACAATCTTAATTTTCTCTAGAATGCGTATTGATTTTGTGCAAGTCCTTGGATGATGTTCATGAGGGGCAACGTAGTTCACAGTTCTTCGTTCCAGTACATTGCATATGTTGGCTTATTGGCGAAAGAAAGGGTGAAGATCACTGTCGAGAGCTGGAAGGACGTGAAGGGCGAGATCTTAGTTGGCTCAGTTGAGAAGATCCTCAAGCCCGGTGTGTTTCTCAAATCAGGACCTATAGAAAGAATCTTACATTTGTATTGGTGATTTCCTCGAGCTCAAACTCAACTAAAATCAACTCAACGCCAGTTCCAGCTCCTCGAGCATCTCTGAACTGAACTCCTATGGTTAAGTCAAACGTGGTTCATACATTTGTTGTTTTAGATGAATGGATTTGTGATGTATTAGGTCTAACTTGTAGTCGGTAGTTACATTGTAGCAATGCGCCATGCTTGGTGTACCAACACTAGCTTACAACTTACTTAATGTACACAACTTGCAACGGTTCTCTTTTATGTACAATGTAGGGGCCACAGGGTCCTCGTCATGATCTGCTGTTTTAGACGTGACTTTTGTAATATACATTGAATGTGTGAATTGGTGTATTTGTGTATTTGTATTGGTGTATATTTGTATATTTGTATTGTTGTTTCAAACATGTACTTGTTTGCTTCTGTTTGAGACATGTACTTGAATGTGTGAACTGGTGTATATGTGTATTTCTATTGGTGTATATTTGTGTATTTGTATTGCTGTTTGAGACATGTACTTGAATGTGTGAATTGGTGTATATTTGTGCATTTGTATTGCTATTTGAGACATATACTTGAATGCACTAGTACAGAAATGCAGTCTACTAACCCCTATCTTCTATCGGTTATTAGCGAAACAGCACAAAACCGACAGAAAATGTGCCTCGCGGTCAAAAAAGCCCGACGGATGTATTTTCCCTATCGGTTTCTAAGAAACTTACCGATAGAATAAATAGTATGATTTACTCTAGCGGTGATGAACATATTTGCCGTTAGAAGAGATGCATAAGTACTGATGGAAGAATGTTGTGCGCCGATAGGACTAGTCGACTTCAACAACTAGACTTATTCTATCGCTACTGTATGAATATACCGACAGAATATATTAAAAGTTCCTATCGGCAATATGTAGTTCGCCGATAGAATAGTTGACCTTCTACAAATATTTTTATTCTATCAGTAATGGATTCTTTTACCATTAGAATATATAGAAAATTGCTTAGAACTGTTCGTCTTCTAATAGTTTTATTCTATCGGTAATGCATGTTTATACCGGTAGAATATTGCACAAAATATCTTAGAACTGTTGGCCTTCTACACTAGTAATATTCTATCGGTAGTGTACGTACAGACCGATAGAGTATGTACAAAAATTCCTATCGGTAATATTTATTGTGCCGATAGAACCATTCGGCTTCTACAGATGTTTTTATTACTAACGGTATTCTGTTTTCTTACCGATAGAAAATATATAATTGTATAAATACACGGGTATGTCTCTTTCATTCTCACAGTTCATCTGGGCTCGTAGTCCTAACCCGTAAGCTCCATGGACGGCCGGCGCACCTCTACAGGGGACCGCTGCACCTCCGCACCTCCATCGACGCCCTCTAGATGTCGGCATCCCAAGGAAGGTACGTAAAATTTCTGCAATATTGTTAGATTATTCTAATCCGATTATGGCAATAATTCTGCTTTTTTTGTATCCTTCATTTTGATGTGTCTTCTTTTCAATATGATTATGATCTGTTCAGGTCCTTGGATGATGCTCGTGAGGGGCAACGTATTTCACGGTTCTTCATCGCAGTACGCTGCCTACGTTGGCTTGTTGGCGAAAGAAATGGTGAAGATCACCGTCGAGAGCTGGAAGGACGTGAAGGGCGAGATCTTGGTTGGCTCGGTCGAGAAGATGCTTAAGCCCGGCGTGTTTCTCAAATCAGGACCTATAGAAAGCATCTTACATGTTTTTGCATGCACCAGCTTGTGGCCAGATGCTTACCTGCTTGGAGAAGAAGAATTGTTGTTATTTGCACAGCCATTCTACACCATCACTACACAGAACAACATCTTGGAAGGTAGGTTCTTTTTGTTAATGGAGTTGAGTTGAGTTGAGTTGAGTTGAGTTGAGTTGATCGAGTTTGAGTCCGAGGAAATCACCATTACGTACAAATGTATGTCGACGGCAGTTCCAGCTCCTCGGGCGTCTTCGAACTGAACTCCTATGGTTAAGTCCAATGTGGTTCAGACATTTGCTGTTTTGGATGAATGGATTTGTGATGTATCAGGTCTAACTTGTAGTCGGTAGTTGCATTGTGGCAACCTGCAAAGATTCCCTTTTATGTAAAATGCATGTATGGGCCACTGGGTCCTCGTCGTGATCTGTTGTTAATTTCAGACGTGGCTTTTGTAATATACATCGAATGTGTGAATTGTTGTATTTGTATATTGTTGTATATTTGTGTATCATGTATTGCTAATTGGGACATGAACTTGAATGTGCAGGGAGCATTTGTGTATTTAATTGTATTGGTAGGTAGGTGTGTATTTGTACTGCTGTTTCAGACATGCACTTCAATTTGTGAACTGGCATGTGTATGTTTGTACCTGAATTTGTATTGGTGAACTGGCATGTGTATGTTTGTACTTGAATTTGTGAACTGGCATCTGTAATTTCTTTGGCAAGATGAAGTCCCAACTACCTACGAAAAGTATTTTTGTGTCTCCTAGTTAATCCACAAATTAGCATTTCTTGAAATATATTGCTTTATCTTCTAGTTAAGATCCGTTTGATGTAAGATCTGTTTGATGTTACATTGATATGATTCCCTGAATGTGAGAAATGGCATGTGCATGTTTGTCCCAGTTTGGTAACAGTACCTCCTCTAACGGTAAGTACACATATTTACCGATAGGAAAACATATATATTTGTTCACTCATGCATATTCTAACGGTAAATACACATATTTACCGATAGGAAGCACATATATTTGTTCAGTCAGCATATTCTAATGGAAATGCACATATTTACCGATAGAAAAATACATATATTTGTTCAGTCACGCATATTCTAACGGTAAATACACATATTTACCGATAGGAAACACATATATTTGTTTAGTCATGCATATTCTAACGGTAAATGCACATATTTACCTATAGAAAAATACATATATTTGTTCAGTCATGCATATTCTAACGGTAAATACACATATTTACCGATAGGAAGTACATATATTTGTTTAGTCATGCATATTCTAACGGTAAATGCACATATTTACCGATAGAAAAATACATATATTTGCTCAGTAATGTATATTCTCTAACGGTATGTGTGTGTTTTTACCGATAGAATATGTGAGCGGCAAATTACCTAAGTTAGTCTGACGGTTATTTCATGTATTTACCGTTAGAAAGATGTCCATTATAAGGAAAACCCCAGTCGACCATTGCTGAGCTGCTCTTTAATTTGTTCTGTTGCACTCTGTGTCCCTCTGTTTGTGACGAAAGTTCCAGCTACACTGCTAGGGTGATCAGCGCAGGCTGGAGGGAAGTTGATTGCGCCCCTCTCTTTAAGGTATGCTTAATCGTCGACACCTATCTCTCTCTCTCTCCCTCTAGATCTCCCTTCCTCTCTACTTGCAAGCTAGCTGTATTGTGTAGTTCCAAGTTTGTAGCTCTAAGCTTGGGAGCTTGGTAGCTGGAAATGCGTCATGTTTTAGGAGCTAACTAGCTTGTATTGTGTAGTTAGCTAGGTTAATTAGTGTTAATTTCGTCAGGCTAGGGTTCAACACATGTATCTGTTGTAAGAGGCTGTACATGTACATATACATAACTTAATCGGGCAGGTTTCATGCATGGCTTACTCGTTAAATTTTGTTAATTGTAGATGGACAGGAAATATTGGATGTATGGAATAAAACGTACTACTCTTGAATATTTGGATGGTGTGAATGAGTTTATTAAATTTGCTGAGCAACAAAAGGAGAGGAAGGGAGAGAAAAATATGCTCTGTCCTTGTACAGATTGTATGAACTTGAAGAGGTTTAGCAACTCTGATCAAATTAAGAGTCATTTGATTCGTCGTGGTTTTAACGCGCGATACACCCGTTGGATATGGCATGGCGAAGATCTTGAGGAAACAAGCACCACTACTACCAATCAGCACGACTCGGATGTGGATTGCAATAATATCGATGATCATCCCAATTTTGGTAATGTTAATTCCGATGTGCACGTAGATGATGATGATGACAATCTAGATGAGATGTTACGTGATGTAGAGGAAGATTACAACGAAAATGACTTCTGTGAATTTGAGAAACTGATTGCTGACTCTGAGAAGCCTCTGTTCCCTGGATGTGCAACATTTACAAAACTGTCTTCTGTGCTGAGATTATATAACTTGAAGGCAGGAAACGGTTGGAGTGATAAGAGTTTCACGGCACTATTAGATCTTCTAGCGGACATGCTTCCAGAGGGAAATGAGTTGCCAAGATCTACTTACCAAGCCAAAAAACTGTTGTGTCCGTTGGGAATGGAAATCGAAAGAATACACGCATGCCCAAATGATTGTGTGTTGTACCTGTAACGAGTACTCCAGTTTGCATGTTTGTCCAAGATGCGGCGCATCGAGGTATACGCGTAGGGACCGGATTGACAGTGAACGTCACGAGGTAAGGAAAGGGCCCCCGGCAAAAACTGTGTGGTACTTGCCTGTGATACCTAGATTGAAGCGGCTGTTTGCAAATCCGAAAGTCGCGAAGCACTCGCGTTGGCATGCTGAAGCCCGGAAACAAGACCGAAAACTGAGACACCCAGCTGATTCTATTCAATGGAGAAACATCAACAGAACATTTGCTGAGTTCGGCGGCGAACTTAGGAATGTAAGGTTCGGGCTGAGTACAGATGGTATGAACCCACATGGTAATATGAGCAGTCGGCACAGCACTTGGCCGGTTCTTTTATGTATCTACAATCTTCCTCCTTGGTTATGCATGAAGCGCAAGTACATCATGATGGCGTTACTAATCTCAGGACCCAGACAACCCGGAAATGATATTGACGTGTTTCTAGCGCCTTTAATCGAGGACTTACAGAAATTGTGGAGCGAGGGTGTGCAGGTGTGGGATGCATACAAGAAAGAGAATTTCATCTTGCGGGCCCTGATATTTTGCACCATAAATGATTTTCCTGCCTACGGCAATTTGTCGGGGTATAGTACGAAAGGAGCCAAGGCTTGCCCTATTTGCCTAGATGAAACTGAGAGCATGTGGCTGCGAAACTGCCGGAAAACAGTGTACATGGGTCACCGCAGGTTTCTTCCGGTGCATCACACGTACCGTAAGAAGAGGAAATCATTTAACGGGAAGCCTGAGAAGGGATCAGCTCCAGTGTTTCTGACCGGTAAGGAGATTTACTCACGCGTGAACGACATCAAAGTTGAGTTCGGTAAGCATTCTAAACCTCGAGAAAAAAATGTTTGGAAGAAGAGATCGATTCTCTGGGATCTACCGTACTGGGAGCACTTACAAGTTCGACATTGCATTGACGTCATGCATGTAGAGAAAAATGTCTGTGACAGTTTGATTGGTTTGTTGTTGAACATTCCGGGAAAGACAAAGGATGGTGTGAAAGCTCGTCGTGACATGGTGGAAATGGGGATAAGGACTGAGCTTGCACCTTTAGAGAATGGAAAGCGTACATACCTCCCCCCGGCCTGCTACACGTTGTCCAAGAGCGAAAAAACAGAACTCTGTCGGTGCCTCAACGGTGTTAAAGTTCCATGTGGGTACTCCGCAAACTTGAAAAAACTTGTGTCTATGAAGGACCTAAGACTGGTTGGCATGAAGTCCCACGACTGTCATGTCTTGATGTCACAGATGCTTCCCATTGCTATCAGAGGCATTCTCCCAGTTAAAGTCAGAGAGACAATCACAAACCTATGTTATTTCTTCAACGCAATATCTTGCAAGGTAAGTACGTACACTCGTACTATAAGTTCACTACCTCCATTTGTGGAGCTTAATTAGAAGATTTTTCTGATATGAATATTTGGCGCAACTGTGTCCTCGTAGGTAATTGATCCCGATGGACTGGACGCTTTGCAACGCGACGTGGTTACAACTCTTTGTCAGCTCGAGATGTATTTCCCTCCATCCTTTTTTGATGTTATGGTCCATCTGATTGTTCACCTTATCAGAGAAATTAAGTTTTGTGGACCCGTGTGCCTGCGCTACATGTATCCATTTGAGAGATTTATGGGTGTATTGAAGGGATACGTAAGGACTCGTCGTCGACCCGAGGGGAGTATCATGGAAGGTTATGCCGCCGAGGAGGTGATTGAATTTTGCACAGATTATATGGCCGGGGTTGACCCAATTGGTGTTCCTAGGTCCCGACACGAGGGTAGGCTTGAGGGAATTGGAACGATTGGATTCAAAGCTATCGTCCCCGCTCGTGATGTGTACGCAAAATCACATTTTTGGGTCTTACAACACATGACGGAGGTCGAGCCATACATACACGAGCACAAGGTAATGTTACGGTCACAGAATCCTTCGAAGTCAGACGTTTGGGTAAGCAGAGAACATAACAGGAAATTTGCTGAGTGGATCCAAGAAAGAGTCACGCGAGCTGCCGAGGGATCCGTAAGTGAAACTGTGACATGGTTGGCTAGAGGCCCAAGATTCACTGTAGGGACTTGGCAGGGGTACGACATCAATGGGTATTCATTTTACACAAGATCTCAAGACGCCAAGAGTAGCACGCAATGTAGCGGAGTGACACTGTTTGCTATTTCCGAGGATGCCAGGTCAGTAAGGGCGCTGAACTCATATTACGGTGTTATTGAAGAAATATGGGAGCTCGATTACGGATTACTTAAGATTCCCCTGTTTCGATGCCAATGGGTCGAAATCCCTCGAGGTGTTCAAGTTGACAGTTACGGGTTTACTCTCGTCGATCTTGGTAGAGTCGGACACCAAGACGATCCATTCATACTTGCAAAGCAAGCCACACAGGTGTTCTACATCGTTGACCCGGCCAATCCAAACTTGCATGTTGTCCTCCACAGCAAGAGACGTATTGTTGGGGTCGAAGATGTTGTCGACGAAGAGGAGTATAACCAATTCGATGAAATACCTCCATTTTTAGAGGACATTCAATCTATCCGTACTGAAGATATCGACGAAACAACGTATCTGCGAGATGACCACGAAGAAGGATTATGGGTTGAGAACCATTGATGATTAATTTCTATTTCAGGGATAAATGCCAAGCAAACAGCCCACAAGTTCTGCAGCAAGGTGAGGAACTTATCATTAATACATCAGGCAGTACATTTTTCTTTAGAATTTAATGATAAGCTAGTTCACAGCATTAATACATCTCAATTTTACTCCACAGCATGAGTTCTAACATGTACAGTACCTTTATCCTGTAAATATTTAATTCTTCCCTTCAAATAGCACTTGCAAAAATCTCATCGCAGCCTCTTCAAATTAAGTTCAGCAAAAATCCCTTTTTTCTGACGGTATTTTGTTATTTATACCGATAGAGAAGGACATCTTCTCTCAGGCACTTCAAAACGTTTTCTATCGGTATTGTTCTATTTTACCGTTAGAATAAATTCATTTGTCTCACGGTATTTGTTGTCTGACGGTTTTTTCCTGTTTTTACCGATAGAAGAATACTCTGCCGCTTCGAATTCTCAACCGTGTCGCCATGCGTCGCCTTGGAAACTCTATAAGTACCTCGCCATGCGTCGCGGTATTTTGTTGTTTTTCTAATTCTCGAACGGTTGGACTCCTCATCTTCTCTTTCACAATGGCAACCTCCATGGGATCGTCATCCACGGCCTCCCCGGTAAGAACTCTAAATCTCCTCGGTTTACCCCTGTATTGTTAATCCATGTTCAGTTCATTCTTGACCTGTTGATTTGCACAGGGAATGGTAGCCGTGGAAGACACTGCCAAAGTGAAGGCTGACCTGAGGGCCCTCCAGGAGGAGCACAAGCTCCTTACAGACAAGCACACTCAGCTACGGCTTGACCTTGACGATCTCTTCCAGCGCATTAAGCGCATGAAGACGGATGGTGACAATGCTAGGGCGAGGACGAGGCGTCTTCGCGAGGAGAAGAAAGCCGCGGATATGACCATCGCTGGCTGCGGTTTGACTATGAAGGATACCATAGCGAAGCTGAGGGAGGTCGCAGGCCTTCTTGACGCAGGTAGTAGTTGATCCTAGGGACAACTTGTCGCTAGAGGAGTCCTGCGTCCTGGCTGCAAGTCTAACTGACTCTATTCTACATGCAGCCAGGGCTAAGACCACCCCTTGACCTAGCATTTTGGGTTTTATTTTTTTTTGTAAGTGATAAAACAACAATGAATGAACAATTTCTTTTTATGTCAATTTTCCAATTTTCCGGCTATCTTCCCTCTTTCTTTAACATTCTGCAGCTTTCAACCACGGTCTGTTTGATGTTAAATTGTGTACCTTTTCATTACTCTGACGGTATTTTGTTGTTTTTACCGATAGAAAAAGGGCACACAAATCTCAAGCACTTAATCAAAAAAATTTTCTGGGGAAAATTGGGCTCACGGGATTTTTTTGTTTATACCGATAGAAAAGGGCACCTTTTCATTACTCTGACGGTATTTTGTTGTTTTTACCGATAGAAAAAGGGCACCCAATCTCAAGCACTTTAAAAAAATTTTCTGTGGAAAATTGTTCTCACGGGATTTTATTGTTTATACCGATAGAAAAATGCAATCACTAATTCGAATATTTTTCCGGGAAATTTACTTTTTCTATCGGTATTATTTTGTTGTTTCGATAGAAAATTACATAAGTCTATCGGTATCATTTTGTTATACCGATAGAAAAGTTCCTCCGCTACTTTATTACTCGTACACGGCCCTTTAGTTTCCCTCCACTCGAACAGTTCCACCTTAGAGCACTGCGTCTCTTCGAGAGCGAAGAAAACCCCAACCTCCGCCGTGAGCACTCACTTCCTCTCTCCCACACGACGATCGCCGGCTGGACACTGGTTCGTCACTGCCACCGGTTCTTATTTTCGTCCTTCGCCCGCCGCTGCTGCGTTCTACACCGCCTCTGCATCACCAGAACTGATCGCCGCCGTAAATACCCTAATTCGTCGTTCTATTTCCAGCATCTTCTTTATTTGATCCTAGTGTTTTGCACGTACTAATTCTTCGAGTTTTGCAATTACACTAGGGTTCCCTATTGTGTTGGCTTATGTACATTCCGCAGGCAATGTTGATTTTAATTAGGGTTTACATAATATGTTCCAGTGCTGTAATGAACCTGTTTTGAGATTTTAACTTCTCTATACTGCTGTATGTGTGATCAATTGTATCCAACTGCCATGTAATGCAGATTATATGTTGGAGGTGTTCTTACACATATTCTATCGGCAGCTCATGTGTTTACCGATAGAAAATTTTTCTGCACAAGTAGTAAAACTTAATTTGGATCTGGAAGGACATGAGCCATGCAATGTACTAGTTTGGTTGGGAATTTTTACTCACTTCGTATGAATATATGGCAATGTGGATGGGTCTTCGATGTATATGTTTCAAATGCCTATATACATGACTTTTCCCAACCTAATAGCTGTAAAGTCCTGATGACTCACATACAGGCTAGGCTAAAGATTATGCACAGTGGCACTTAGATGCTTGTGAGCATATTTACGTGTGAAATAATAATGCTGGCCCATGAATATTAGTGTAGCAAATCATCGAGAATGTTATGTGATGACAGTGAATGGTGGCTTGTCAACAAAATTCCATATGTAGAGAACATTGTTATGTTCTATCGGTATCTCACGTGTTTGCCGATAGAAAAATTGTCTTGTGTGGAGGTAATTGTTATGGTCTATCGGCAGCTCATGTGTTTACCGATAGAAAATATTTCTGAAGAGTTCAGTAAGTAATTTATGCATGTCTTTCTTTTTGTATTATTTTCCCTTTTGCCGCCCTAGTTAGTCTCCAGTCCTGGGCTGAGTTATGGAACTCCAAGGCGAATTAATTGCCATATATATGGTTTGTTGAAGGTTTTTTAGGGGAAGACATGTCGTCGTCTTCATCGGATGGTACTAGTGGTTCGACTAGGGCCAACCCCATCGTAACTACTGAAGATGGGGCTGTTACATCCCAGCGCAAGAGGGTGGGGCGAGGCGCGACGACGTTGGGGCGTTTGGCCAAACTCACGGATCTTTCTTGTGAGTTCAACCAATTTGGGAGGCCGATTGGAAAGAATGCTGGGAGGTACGCGGCCTACGTTGGGCTGTTGGCGAAAGAAAAGGTGAAGATCACCGTCCAGAGCTGGAAGGACGTGACGGCGGACGAGAGGGATAGGTTGTGGGCGGAAGTGAAGGTTAAATGAACTGAAATCGCTGAACTCTTTCGTAATCACGTTCTCTTGGCTTATACTAAAGTTTAACTAACTCGTGATTAATTGTATGCATTTTTCGGAAACAGGCTAAGTGGAACATCCCCGACGATACACCTAGGACTGCCTGCTTGAAGGACATGAACGGAACATGGAAAACCTTTAAGAGCTGGCTCGTCAGTAACTTCCTAGCTGCGGGGAAATCTCCTTGCGAGAAGTACCCCTTCATATCGGAGGAGGTATGGGAGGAATTCACCAAGCAAAAGGGGACTGAGGAGTTCAAGGCCCTTAGCGAGAAGAATAGGGCGATCCAGAAGAGGAACGATCACCCGCATCGGCTCGGATCCCGGGGATATGCGGGGAAGGAGGAACAGTGGAAGAAGGAAGACGAACAAAATCCTGTCATCGACACCCCTGAGTTGCCGCTCTCCGAGATCCGGGATGAGAGGTGCAAGCGATGGTGGAGGGGGAGGGGGTCCGTGTCGTCCACGGGGTCTGTGCAGTTCGCAACCCCTGGGGACGCCGACGTTGTGAGGCGAATGGTAAGTTGGCTAACCTCGTAAACTGTGTGCGCACAAGTGTATATAAGGCAATTTGTCTCACAAGGTACCTTCAAATGTAACAGATCTCTTTTGAGAAGGAGGCAGCGGAGGGATTGTTTACCCCGCAAAGGGAGAACGACATCCTCACCCGGGCTCTAGGAAATAAGGAGCATCCCGGGCGGACACGGGCCGTGGGAGCCATTGTGTCGTGGAAGGCCGGTTTCGTAGATCCGGCTTCCACCGAGGAAGAAGGCCCGCACCTGGAAGGAAAAGGAAGCTGACCTCTCCGATAAGATACGGGCTGAGGTACGGGAGGAGATACGGGCGGAGATGCGGGCTGAGATACGGGCTGAGGTACAGTCTGAGGTGCAGACCGAGGTCGCACAAATGAGGGAAGAGTTTGCACGGTTGAGACAAGCATTGCTGGCCAAGAGTGCAGATGCGGATCCCCAGGACGACGGTACCCCGCGGGGTCGGATAAGCAGTTGCGCTTCGAAGGTACTCGCGGATCCAGTGGATCTACTTGAGGTACTGCAAGCCTTCATCTGTGCACTTAAGTTGATGCAAGCCTTCATCTTTGCACTTAATTGTTACAAATTTGCAGGGGCCGGAGGGCTGCATCCTACAGAATCACGTAGGCGCCGGGCAGGAAGTGGTTGGACACGGCTTCGTATATCCGTCTGGGCCGGATGTCCGGGTCCACTGTGTACCTCTGCGGTTGGGTTTCGCAAAGGTACAGGTGGACATGGCCATGCCGGGCTACAACGATTCTCCGTTGCCAATCCCAACAGAGGAACTGCAGACACTTGCTGAGGCAGTGGGCTCCTACGTACAGTGGCCCAAGAAGTGTCTTGTAATACAACCAGTAAATCCTACACATTTTAGATTACATCCTACTCAGTACACTCAACTTGCATAATCTAACATACGTGCTCATTAATTGAAGTGGCCTGCCGCGGGGCAACCAGGGGACTGCGCCCCCAGCTCGGGGCATGAGGCCCGATCTCGTGCGAACCTGGACACATCAAAGACGGCCTCGACCCCACCCAGCGCATCCACGCCTCCACCTCGGAAGAAAGCCGCCATCACCTCGCCCTTGCCTTCGAAGGTACGCGCTCAGTCCCCGGCAAAAGGCAAGGGCGGCAAAGGCAAGGGCAAAGGGCGACAGGGACTGCCGCGGACGTTCACGAACGCGCTCCCACTCCTGTCGGAGGCATCTTTGCGGAAATTGGATCGATCAACCAGAGACCTCCACGACTGGTACCTACATCGAGCTCGGCGCAGCCTGAACTTCTTAGTTCCCTACAGGCCTGGGCAGTTCCACCGTGAGCCCGGGACTATATCCGTGGCACACGAGGATCTGTTCGACCTCTACAACTGGCGGGAGCTCGATATGTCCATCATACGGACTGGAGTCCTGTGAGTTTGCTGATGCTATGTATTGCTGTTTTCTAACTCTGTTTGCTAACTCTGCATTAATGTTGCAGTTCATTTGAATACTGAGTAACTTTCTGTGAAATTAATATTAATCTCGTCCTTCGCATGCAGGTGCATGTACAGGCTAGCATCGGAGGCTACGTGTGACAAGGTGGGTTTCCTCGACCCAGAGAAAATAAGCCTCACGATGCTAGAGCAGGACGCCGCGCACGCTGAGCAGTACATATCCAGCGCGCTGATGGCGCAGCAGGACAGGGACTTCGTTCTGGTGCCGTACCACCAAAGGTTAGTGCATTTCGTACTAATTTAACTCAATCTTGTATGTTACACCTGAGATGTACTTTGAGCTAGCGGTCCTCTTTTACGTACAATGCAGGGGCCACTGGATCCTCATCGTGATCTGTCCGCCGAGGAACGAGGTGTACTACCTCGATTCGATGCGTGACAGATTATCGATGGAATATGTGCTCAAGGGGAATATGGAGGCGTAAGTAACTTATATGTTTGATTTATATTTTGACCTCACTAGCTAATGATAATACATTAACTGGCAATACTAACTGAAATGCAGGGCTTTTGATAAATATGTGTCCGCTGGAGGGAGGCATGCCGCACCGCAGGGCTCCGTACTAGCTTGGAAAGAATATGAGGTACTCACGAGACTTTTTGTTTATGCTTAATTAGTTTATGGAAACAATATATAGCTAACATGTATTTGCATATGCAATTATCTCAGTGCCATCAGCAGCCGCAATCGTGGGAATGCGGGTTTTATGTGCTGCGCTACATGTACGACCTAGTGCGGACAAACTTTTCCCGATTCCCCCAGGTAAGCATCGATAGCTAACTCAAATTTCAAAAATGGGTGTCACGTTCTAAATTAGGATCGAAGTTAGTTACTCAGTATGCACACATGCTTGCAGATCGCCATGTCGAAAGACCAATATGAAAATGCAAAGATTATATATCTTCGACAAATCTGGGCACAATATGTCATGGAGGAAGTAGCGCCCAACCATCCAGCATGACAATTTTCTCCTTTTCGTGTACTCTGCATAGACTGTTCATATACATGTGAATAAATATATATATGTCAATAAATGTCCACATTGGATTGCAATCTGTATTTGTCCATACATATGTGAATAAATGTGAATAACTGCCTAATGTGTCAATTTGTTCTGTGAATTTACCTTGCATCTGTACTGTATTGTGTATCCAATCTATACTGTATTGCATCTGTACTGTATATGTGAATGTACTGTATTGTGAATGCAAATAAAGTACTGTATATGTGAATGCTCTATCGGTAAATTCATCAACAACCGAGAGACTACTGTCCTTTTTTCTATCGGTACAATCAAAATTAACCGTTAGAAGAGTTTGACCTTTCCTGCCGGTGAACTCATACATATCCGATAGAGTACTAAGCTTTTTTCTGTCGGTAATCTTATAGTTAACCGTTAGAATAGTGGTACTTTTCCAACCGCTGACGACGACTTTTCTATCGGTAAACTTGTAATATGCCGATAGAATAATATGAGTTTTCCTATCGGTAAAATTATAATTAGCCGTTAGAATAGTGGTACTTTTCCAGCCGCTGACGACGAGTTTTCTATCGGTACACTCCTAATATGCCGATAGAGTACTAAGCTTTTTTCTGTCGGTAATATTGTCGTTAACCGTTAGAATAGTGATACTTTTCAATCCGCTAGCGACGAGTTTTCTATCGGTACACTCCTAATATGCCGATAGAGTACTAAGCTTTTTTCTGTCGGTAATCTTGTAGTTAACCGTTAGAATAGTGGTACTTTTCCAACTGCTGGACGTAAGAATACGACGGGTTTTCTATCGGTAGATTCATAATATGCCGATAGAATAGTGAACTTCTTCTGTCGGTTATTTACCGATAGAAAATGTCCAGTCTTGTTCTATCGTGTCTATCTCTATCGGTACAAAAACCGATAGTAGAAGGGTTTTTTTTACCGATAGAAGACTGCATTTCTGTACTAGTGATGTGTGAATTGGTATATTTGTATTGGTGTATATTTGTGTATTTGTATTGCTGTTTGAGACATATACTGACTTGGCTTCTGTTTCAGACATGTACTTATACTAACGATTGGATTGTTACAAACCGTTAGTTGTATTTTTTCTAATGGTTCATAATAGATTTACCGTTAGAAGAAACATACTTATACTAACGATTGTATTTTAGAGAATCATTAGAATATATTCCGTTCTGCTAGCCCTTTCCTTCTAACGATTGTAGTGTTGTGAACCGTTAGTAAATGTTCCACTATAAGTAAAACCCACTCGACCCTTGCTGTTTCGTTCTGTTCCACGCTCTGTCTCTCTTTGTTTCCTATAAGAGCTCCACGCTACAAGCTACACTGCTAGAGTGATTAGGGCATGCTGGAAGGAAGTTAATTCGATCCCTCTCTTTAATGTAAGCTTGTCATCACCTCTCACTCTCTCTCTACTTGCAAGCTAGCTGTAGCTCCAAGCTAGGGAGCTAGCTAGCTGGCTAGCTCTTACAATGCATCATGATTTATGAGCTCACTAGCTTGTATTGTGTAGTTAGGTTAATTAGTGTTTCATCAAGTTAGGGTTTCATATATCAGTTTTAAGAGGCTGTAACATATATATATATATATATATATATATATATATATATATATATATATATATATATATATGTATATATATATATATATATATATATATATATATATATGTATATATATAGCTTAATTGGCCAAGTTTCATGCATGCTTGACTTATTATGTTTTGCAATTTGTCAATTTTGTTAATTGTAGATAGACCAAAATATTGGATGTATGGAATAAAACGTACTATTCTTGAGTATTTGGAGAGTGTGAATGGGTTTATTAAATTTGCTAAGCAAGAAAAGGCGAGGAAGGGAGAGAAAGATATGCTTTGTCCTTGTACAGATTGTATGAACTTAAAGAGATTTAGCAACTCTGATCAGATTAAGAGCCAATTCATTTGTCGTGGTTTTAACGCACGATATACCCGTTGATTATGGCATGGCAAAGATCTTGAGGAAACAAGTACCGCTACAAATCAGCAAGACCCGAAAGTGGATTGCAGTAATATCGATAATCATCCAAACTTCGATAATGTTCATTCTGATGTGCATGTAGATGATGACAATCTAGATGAGATGTTATGTGATGTAGAAGAAGATCACAGCAAAAATGACTTTGATAAATTTGAGAAATTGATTGCTGACTCTGAGAAACCTCTGTTCCTTGAATGTGCAAAATTTACAAAGCTGTCTTCATGTGCTGAGATTATATAACTTGAAGGCAAGCAACGGTTGGAGCGATAAGAGTTTTATGTCACTATTAGATCTTTAGCAGACATGCTTCTAGAGGGAAATGAGTTGCCAAGATCAGTTTACCAAGCCAAACAACTGTTGTATCCATTGGGAATGGAAATAGAAAGAATACACGTATGCCCACATGATTGTGTGTTGTACCGTAATGAGTGCTCGGATTTGCATGTTTGTCCAAGATGCGGCGCATCGAGGTATACATGTAGGGACCGGATTGACAGTGAACGTCACGAGGTAAAGCAAGGACCTCCAGCCAAAATTGTGTGGTACATGCCTGTGATCTCTAGATTGAAACGGTTGTTTGCAAATCTGAAAGTCGCAAAGTACTTGCGTTGGCATGCTAAAGGCCAGAAACAAGAGAGAAAACTGAGGCACCCCACTAATTCTGTTCAATGGAGAAACATCAGACGAACATTTGATGAGTTCGGTGGCGAAGTTAGGAATATAAGGTTCGGGCTGAGTACAGATGGTATGGGTCCACAGGGAAATATGAGCAGTCGGCATAGCACTTGACCGGTTCTTTTATGCATCTACAATCTTCCTCCTTGGTTATGCATGAAGCACAAATACATCATGATGTCATTATTAATCTCAGGACCCAAACAACCCGGAAATGATATTGATGTGTTTCTAGGGCCTTTAATCGAGGACTTACCGAAATTGTGGAGCGAAGGGGTGTAGGTGTGGATGCATACAAGCAAGAGAATTTCATCTTGCAGGCCATGATATTTTGCACCATAAATGATTTTCTGACCTACAAAAATTTGTCGGGCTATAGTACGAAAGGAGCAAAGGCTCGCCCTATTTGCCTAGATGAAACTAAGAACATGTGGTTGTGTAGGAAAACAATGTACATGGGTCACCGTAGGTTTCTTCCGATGCATCACGCCTATCGTAAGAAGAGGAAATCATTTAACGGGAAGCCTGAGAAAATATCAACCCCAGTGTTTCTGACCGATAAGGAGCTTTACTCGCACATGAAGGACATCACAGCTGAGTTCGATAAGTGTTGTAAACCTCGAGAAAAAAATGTTTGGAAGAAGAGATCAATTCTTTGGGATCACCATACTACGAGCACTTACAAGTTCGACATTGCATTGACATCTTGCATGTAGAGAAAAATGTTTGTGATAGTTTGAAATTGGTTTGTTGTTGAACATTCTGACAAAAGACAAAGGATGGTGTAAAAGTTCGCCGTGATATGGTAGAAATGGGGATAAGGACTGAGTTTGCACCGTTGGAGAAGGGAAAGCGTACATACCTCCCCCAACCTGCTATACTTTGTCCAAAAGCGAAAAAATAGAACTCTGTCAGTGCCTGTATGGTGTTAAAGTTCCATATGGGTATTCCACGAACTTGAAAAAACTTGTGTCCATGAAGGACTTGAAACTGGTTGGTATAAAGTCCTATGATAATCATGTGCTGATGTCACAAATGTTTCCCATTGCTATCAGAGGTATTCTCCCAAATAAAGTCAGAGAGACAATCACAAAGCTATGTTATTTCTTCAACGCAATAACTTGCAAGGTAAGTGCACTCCTACTATAAGTTAATTAACTCCATTCCTGGAACTTAATTGGCAGATTTTTCTGATATGAATATTTGGCGCAACTATGTCGTCGCAAGTAATTGATCCAGATGGACTGGATGATTTGCAACGCGATGTGATTACAACTCTTTGTCAGCTCGAGATGTATTTCTCTCCATCTTTTTTGATGTTATGATCCATCTAATTGTGCACCTTATCAGAGAAATTAAGTTTTGTGGACCCGTGTTCCTGCGCATATGTATCCATTTGAGAGATTTATGGGTATCTTGAAGGGATACATAAGAACTCGTCATCGGCCCGAGGGAAGTATCATCGAAGGTTATGCCGCCGAGGAGGTGATTGAATTTTGCACAAATTATATGGCCGGAGTTGACCCACTTGGCATTCCTAAGTCCCGACACGAGGGCAAGCTTCAGGGTATTGGAACGATTGGATTCAAAGCAGTCGTCCCTGCCAGTGATATGTATGCGAAAACACATTTTGGGTCTTACAACACATGACGGAGGTCGAGCCATACATACACGAGCACAAGGAAATGTTACGGTCACAGAATCCTTCGAATCCAGAGATTTGGGTTACCAGATAACATAATAGGAAATTTACTAGGTGGATCAAAAAAGAGTCCTGCGAGCTACCAAAGGCTCCATAAGTGAAACTGTGACATGGTTGGCTAGAGGCCCAAGATTTACTGTAGAGACTTGACAGGGGTACGACATCAACGAGTATTCATTTTACACAAGAAGTCAAGACGAGAAGAGCACTATGCAATGTAGTGGAGTGACACTATTTGCTATTTTTGAGAATGCCAAGGCAGTAAGGGCACTAAACTCATATTACGGTGTTATTGATGAAATATGGGAGCTCGACTACGGAATATTCAAGATTCCTTTGTTTCGATGCCAATGGGTCGAAATCCCTCAATAGAGTCGCACATCAAGATGATCCATTCATACTTGCTGAGCAAGCGACACAGGTATTTCTACATCGTTGACCTAGCCAATCCAAAGTTGCACATTGTCCTTCGCAGCAAGAGACCTATTGTTGGGGTCGAAGACGCAGTCGACGAAGAAGAGTATAACCAGTTCGACGAAATACTCCATTTTTAGATGGCATTCAATTTGTCACTATCGAAGATATTGACGAACCAAGTTACCTCTGAGACGATCACGAAGATGGATTATTGGTTGACAACCATTCTTGACTATTTTGTAATTGAAGAAAAAATCCCAGGCTAACCACAAGTTGTAGCATTAAGGTCAGGAACTTATCATTACATCAGGCTATCCATTTTTGTTTACAACTTACTTAATGATAAGTTCATAGCAATACCTCCATTTTAGTTCACAGCAAGAGTTCTAACATTACAGTACACGCTTATAATCCTAAAAACTTCTTCTAAAGAAATTTTCTTGTTAAAATCTCTTCTGCAATCTTTTGCTTCTTCAATAGGCCTGACAAATAATTTTCCAGTGCAATGCACAACTACAGAAATACAGTTCTTAAAGCAATTCTACTCTACTGTTCTAATGGTTAATTTCGTTGTCCTGTTAGAAGATAGTACATGGTCTGACGGTTATTTTGGTAAAACTGTTAGAAGAAAGGTGCTATAGAAAGTTAACTTAGAAAAATACTTTTCAGTGCTTGGCACAACTGTAGAAATGCAATTGTACTTTTCTAACGATAAATTTCCTTCTTTCGTTAGAAAAAAACACATGGTCTGACGGTTTTTTTTGCTAACCATTAGAAGAAGTTTAGCACATAAATATAACTTAAAAAATCCTTTTCCAAAGCCCCACACTACTGCAGAAACACAGGCCTGAAAGAAATTGTACTTTTCTAACGATTAATTTCCTTTATTTGTTAGAACAAATAACATGGTCTGACGGTTTTTTCTGTTTAATCGTTCGAAAAAGTGTGACACACAAATATAACTTAAAAAAAATCCTTTTCGAGTGCGCTGCACTACTACAGAAAAGCAGGCCTGAAAGAAATAATACTTTTTCTAATGGTTAATTTCCTATATCCGTTAGAACAAGCACATGGTCGGACGGTTTTTTCTTGTTTAACCGTTAGAAGAAGGGTAGTACAGAAAATACAGGCCTTAAAGAAATTTCCTTTTACTAATGGTTTACTTTTTTTCTAATTGTTAGAAAAGGTTCTCACTAATTTAATAAACTCCGCACTGGAATATCCCTCTAGTCAAACCGTTCCAACTCTGTCTCTATGTCTCCTCAAGCGTGAAAAGCCCTACCCTCGCCGGCGACCACTTCCTTGCTGTTGGACCACCATCACCGCCTGAATTACAGCTCACCACCGCCGTCGGGCACTGTTTTTCTCCATCACTGGCCGCCCCTCCATTCTACACCGCCGCCGGCCACAACTTTTCACCGTAAAGTACACCTGCCCTATCCCTAGTGCATAATTCTTTCTCTAGGATCTTCCTAATTTGATCTTTTCGTTATTTACACTTGGTTTGCTATTTTCCCTATTCTTGTTTAGGATTTAAACTAGGGTTCGCTCTTGTTTAGGATTTAATAAACTTCGCCGGGCACTGTTGAGACTAGGATTTAAACTACGGTTTACATAATATGTTTCAGTAATCTCATGATCCTCTTTTGAGATTTGAAATTATCTATTCAAAAGTATGTGTGATCATTTATATTGAACGGCCATGTAGTGTAGTTTATGTATTGCTTAATGTTTAGAACTATGTTCTAACGGTAGTTTACGTATTAACCATTAGAACAAATCATATCTTCTAACGAATGTTCATGTTTTAACCGTTAGAAGAAATAGGTTTCAGTGTTAATAGAGATGTATATTAAGCAATTTGTTCTATTGGTTGTGAAACCGTTAGAAAAAATAGCTTTTAGTGTTCCATGATACTTTCTTATTTATTATTTGTTTGATTTAATTGGAAAAAATAGTTGAGATGAAATGGGGTAAATTGGAGTGATGAAATTTCAGTTTTTTACAATCAACAATTTATAATCTGATCTATGTTTGATAATTATTGTATGGTTCAGTACATAAACTTTTTCATGTAAACTTGAATCTTATATAGACTGTGACCTTTTTGATGGAATTTTAGGTAAAGCCATGTCGGCTTCTTCCTCGGCTGATAGCAGTGGTTCAACGAGGGGAAATGTAACTGATGCTGCTTCGTCCCAGTGCAAGAGGACGGCGCGAGGTGAAACGACGTTCGGCCATTTGGTGAAATGTACCGAAATTTCTTGTGAGTTCAACCAGTTTGGGAGGCCGATCAGAAAGAACACTAGGAAGTACGCTGCCTACGTGGGCTGTTGGTGAAAGAAAGGGTGAAGATCACCGTCGAGAGCTAGAAGGACGTAAAGGCGAACGAGAGGGATAGGTTGTGGGCGAAAGTGAAGGTAAAATTAATCAAAATCCTTGAACTCTTTCATAATCACATTCCCTTGGCTTATCCTAAAATTTAACTTGTTGGGGAAAATCTCCGCGAGACTAAGTCCAGGGAAGAAGCTGTGCCATTGGCGCCGCCATTCGCCCGGGGACAAGGCCCCCGGTGCCTGTCCCGGGCGCTACCATCCTTCCGGAGGCAAAAGTCTCTGGTCCCGGGTCACGTGCGGGTCACGTGAGGAGCGCCTCGGGAACCGGCAGACACCTGTCAAGCATCCGAGGTGCCTGACCGGGAGAAGGACGTTGCTACCCTTCGATCCAACGGTAGCAGGCGGGGTAGTTTAGTCTTTTTGCATCTTTTGGGGCTATATAAGCCCTTGTAACACCTCATGTAAGGGACGATGGCTCATTATTACTAGGAATAGACAATCTCACAAGTGTGCTCCAGAGCATCTCTCCCCGAAAGAGCTCCCCTAGCCGACTTCGGTCGGGAGCACGCCGACAGGACTATGGCCCCCACTGGGACCCGAACCTGTATAAACCCTCGTGTCATTTGTTGTGCTTGCCCGACAGGGGGGACAGGTCACCCGGTCAGCCCGCGTCGTATTTTCTTCGCTAGGATAGTCCACAAAACCTGCTGGGGTATTCGTAATACCACAACAAACTAACTCCTGCTTATATGCATTGTTTGAAAACAGGCTAAGTGGAACATCCCCGATGATGGACCTAAGACGGCCTGCTTGATGGACATGAACAACACATGGAAAACCTTCAAGAGCTGGCTCATCAATACCTTCCTTGCTGAGGGGAAATCTGCTTGCGAGAAGTACCCCTTCATAACGGAGCAGGTATGGGAGGAATTCACCCAACAGAAGGGGACCGATGAGTTCAGGCCCTTAGCGAGAAGAACAAGGTGATCCAAAAGAGGAACAACCACCCGCACCAGCTCGGATCTTGGGGCTATGCGGGGAAGGGGGAGCAATGGAGGAAGGAAGACGAGGAAAATGCTCTCGTCGACTCCCCTGAGCTACCGCTCTCCAAGATCCGTGATGCAAGGTGCAAGTGGTGGTGGCGGGGAGAGGGTCCATGTCATTCAAGGGCCTGTGGGTTCCCAAACCCTAAGGACGCCGAGGTCATGCAGTGAATGCTAAGTTGACTAACCTCGTAAACTGTGTGTGCACAAGTGTATATATGTATTTGTCTCAATGTAGCTTTAAATGTAATAGATCTCTGCCAAGGAGGCAATGCAGGGGTTGTTTACCCTGTAGAGGGAGAACGACATACTCACCCAGGCTCTAGGAAATAAGGAGCATCCCAAGTGGATGCAGACCGTGGGAGTCATCGTGTCGTGGAAGGCCGGCTTCACAGATCCAGCTTCGCCGAGGAAGAAGGAATCGGAGCTGGCCGACAAGATACGGGCAGACATGGCTGCAGAATTCGAGGCCCAGTTCGCTGAAATGCGCGACTAATTAGGACAACTGAGAGATATGATGCAGTCCAAGGTTGTAGATCCAACTCCTGAGGGCGACGGTACCCCGCGGGGTCAGCCGAGAAGTTGCTCTTCGAAGGTCCTCGTGGATCCGGTGGATCTGCTTGAGGTATTGCAAGCCTTGAGCTATGCACTTAAGTTGATGCCACTCCCGTTTCGTTAGAATTGTTTCGTTAACCTGTTTTAATTGTTATAAATTTGCAGAAGCCGAAGAGCTGCAGCCTAGTGACTCACCTAGGCGACCAGCACATAGTGGTTGCCCATAGGTTCGTATATCCATCTGGGGAAGATGTGCAGATTCACTGCGTACCTTTGAAGTCGGGGTTCACAAAGGTACAGGTGGACATGGCCGTCTCGGGCTACACCACTTTTGCATTACCTGTCCCAACGGAGGAAATGCAGACAGTTGCTGAGGCAGTGGGCTCTTAGGTACAGTGGCCCAAAAAGTGTGTTATAATACAACAAGTAAATCCTACACATTTTAGTTTACAACCTACTTAATACACTCAACTTGCAAAATCTAACATACGTGTTCATAAATTGAAGTGGCCTGCCGACGTACTACCTGGGGACCCCACCCCCAGCATAGGGCATGAGGGATCATCTCCGGCCCATAGCACTCCAAAGACGACCTTAACCCTAGTCAGAGATTCCACGTCTCCCAGGAAAGCCCCTTCTCCTACAAAGAAAACGTCCAGCACCCAGCCCATGCCTTCGAAGGTACGTGCACACTCCCCGGCAAGAGGCAAGGGCAAAGGCCAAGGGGCAAAGGGACAACCGGATAGGTTTAGGAACGGGTTCCCACTCGGGCGGAGGCAATTTTTCGTAAATTGGATCGCACAACCAGAGACCTCCACAAGTGGTACCTACTACGGGCCCGGCACAACTTGAACTTCCTAATTCCCTTCAAGCCTAGACAGTTCCACCGTGAGCCCGGGAGCATATCTATGGTGCACGAGGATCTATCCGACCTCTTTAACTGGTGGAAACTTGATATGTCCATCATACGGACTAGAGTCCTATGAGTTTCCTGATCCTATATATTGTTGTAGTTCATTTAATAAATGTAGTAACTTTCCATGCAATACTAATGTCTTCCTTTGCATGCAGGTACATGTACAGGCTGGCATCGACGAGGTCATGTGACAAGGTAGGTTTCCTAGACCCAGAGAAAATAAGCCTCATGATGCTAGAGCAGGACGCAGCACACACAGAGCAGTACATATCAAGGGCACTGTTGGAGCAGCAGGACAGGGAGTTCATTGTTGCGTCGTACCACCAAACGTTAGTGCATTTCCTACTAATTTAACTCATTCTTGTATGTTACACCTGACATATACTTTAAGCTGTTCTCTTTAATGTACAATGTAGGGGCCACTGGATCCTCCTCGTGATCTGTCCGTGGAGAAATGAGGTGTACTACCTAGATTCGACGAATAACAGGTTACCGAAGTAATATGTGATCAAGGGGAATATGGACGCATAAGTAACATGTTTGATTTAAACTTTGACCTCACTAGTTAAAGATAACATATTAACCGGCAATGCTTAATTAAAGGCAGTGCTTTCAAAATTTATGTGTCCACTAGAGGGAGGCATGACGCATTGGAGGGTGACCGAATTTCTTGGAAGAATATGAGATAATTAGTAAGGATCAAACTACTCACGAGTCTTTTAGTTTATACTTAATTAGTTTATGGAAAGAATAGCTAACATGTCTTCGCATATGCAATTATCTCAGTACCATCAGTAACCAGAATCGTGGGAATGTGGGGTTTTATGTGTTGCTGTATATGTATGACCTAGTCAGGACAAACTTTTCCCAATTCCCTCAGGTAAGAATTTTAGCTAACTCTGAAAATTGGATGTGACGTTCAAAACTAGGAAGTTAATTACTGACTATTCACACATGCATGCAGAGCATCATGTCCAAATACAAATATGATAATACAAAGATTAGAAAGCTACAACAAAGTTGGTCTCAATATGTGATGGACGAAGTGGCTGTCAACCAGATGCCATGACTGGCTCAGCTCACTTGTTGTAATTTTTCTTTTTTCTATTCGTCTACTCTCTGTGCATTGGTGCTTTTTGTATTTGTATTTGTATTGGTCTGTATGTGAATAAATTGAATGTATGAATAAATGTGAATAACTGTCGAATGTGTCAGTCTGTTGAATGTTCAATGTGTATTTGTGAATGCACCTTTTTGTATCTGTACTGTATTGTTTATCTAAGCTTATTCTAACGGCTAAAGAACAAAGAAAGTTAGAAGAGAACAACATATTCTAACGGTTCACTACAACTATCCGATAGAATACTATACCATCTTCTAACGGTTCACTAGAACTATCTGTTAGAAGATTACACTATGTCGTGTTATTACGAATGCCCCGACAGGTTCTACAGAGGTTCCTAGCGAATGAAAAGTGACGTAAGCTGACCGCGTGATCGGTCCTCTCCCGTCACGCCAACACAGAGAGTGAAAAAATGGTTTATACAAGTTCGGCCCTCAGTGGAGACCCTAGTCCTATCGACGTGCTCCCAACAAGGGTTGGCTAGGGGAGCTCTCCCGTGGGGAGAGTGCTTCTAAGCGCGCCTATTTGTTTCTTGTGTATTGATGATAATGAATTGTCCTCAGTTACAAGAGAAGGGTACAAGGGCATATATAGGCTCAAAAGATGCAAATTACAAGACTACCCTGGTTGCAACTGTCGAATCGAGGGACACCGACGTCTTTCTGCTGCCCAGGGGGCTCGAATGCCTGACAATTGTCTTCGTCGATTCCCGAGGCACTATTCGCGTGATCCCCATGTAACCCTACACAGGGGGCCCCCGTCACTGGGCAAACGGCGGCGCCCGGGACAGGACGGGGTCACCGGGGGCCCTGGTCCCTGAGCACATGGCGGCGCCAGGGATAGGTCACCGGAGATCCCTGGCACTGGGCAAATGGCGGCGCCCGGGACAGGTCACCTGGGGTGCCTATCGCCGAGCAAATGGCGGTGCTCGCGACGGGTCACCAGGGGTGTCTGTCACCGGGCAAACGGCAGCGCCAGGGACGGGTCGGGGTCACTGGGGGCGCTGGTCCCCAGGGAAACGCCGACGCCCGGGACAGGTCACCGGAGACCCCTGACACCGGGCAAAGGGGGGTGCCTGTCACCAGGCAAACAGCGGCGCCCCGGACGGGTCACCGAGGGTGCCTGCCACCGGGCAAACGGCCCAGCCCAGGACTGGTCACCAGAGGCCACTGTCACCGGGCGAACGGCAGTGCTCGGGATGGGTCACCGGGGGCCCATGTCCCTAGGCTAAGGACGGAGCCCGGGGCAGGTCACAAGGGGTACCTATCACCAAGCGAACGGCGACGCCTGGGACGGGTCACCAGAGGACCCTGTCACCAGGCAAAGGGCAGCGCCTGGGACGGGTCACCGGGGGCCCTTGTCCTCGGGCTAAGGGTGGCACCCAGACAGGTCACTGGGGGTACCTATCACCGGGCAAACAGTGGCGCCCGAGACGGGTCACCGGGGTCCTTGTCCCTGGGAAAACCGCGGCGCCCGGGACATGGTCCCCGGGGCACTTCTCATCGGGCCAGTGGCGGTGCCCGGGACATGGTCCCGGGGGCGCTATCACCAGGACTGATCGGGTGGAGATTTCCCCCGACAGCAGTCCCCCATGCCCTCCGGGGACATGCCCTAAGTCCCCAGAGGGGATGTCAACATCTCCGGGAACATCTCCCCCGGAAGAGGTCTCCTGCGCTTGGCAACGCTTCGGTTTTTGCGCCACTCATTTATGGTGGGGCCGCCGATCATCATGATGCCACGGGCCTCGATTAGCGTGCACCATTGGTCATGATGGCTTTGCGCGGTTCAAGCGTGGGCGCGTTGTTTCCCGCGCATCTCTTCAATTTGTGCGCAACGTTTGAAATGGGCCATCGGGGCTACGTGTCGTCCATCGGGGCCACACTTGGCCACTATAAGTTGGGCCACGGGGGGCCCGGAGAGCTCACATTCAAGCCTTAGCCTCCAACTCCTCACCGGCGCTTTGAGCCTCTCCAGGTAACCTAGCCGCCCGAGAACTTAGCCTCCCGGCAACCTAGCCTCCAGGAATTTCGCTCATGGAAACCTATCCCCCAGTAACTTTGCTACCGGAAACCTAGCCACCGACAACTACATGGTGCCAAAGGGCCGTGCCAAAACCGCCGATGTGCCCCCGGAGGAAGTTACCGCGGACTTCCTTTGGGCCTCTGAGTTCACCTCGGTGGACTTGGAGTCCCTCGTGGAGCGGGGGGTCCTCGCTGACGGGGACGTCCGGATCACCCCATAGAAGGAGACCTCGAGGCCTTCATAGAGGCCGGCCTCCGACTCCTGGTGCTTCCGTTGCTCCAGGAGTTCCTCTGGGAATATGAGGTGGCGCTCAACCACCTGACGCCCAACACCCTTGTCCGGATGGGCCTTTTTATTTGGCTGTGCCAGACAGCTACCGGACGGGAGCCGACGCTCAAGCTCCTCTGGTACTTCTATGAGCCCTCGGCGAGGGGCTTGTACATGATCAAGGGGTGGGCTGAAGTTCGCCTTTGGCTCCATCATGATGTAGCTCTTACCGGCCCGCATGGAAGATTACCCGGTGGCGGCCTCCTGGGATCACTGGGGGGACTGGCTCCGGAGATGGTTCTATCTCCGGGCCCGGGACTCCGGGGTGATGTACTCCCTGGAGCCCCCCTCTTACTGCCGCTCGTCCGCCCCCAAGCCCCCAGTCTGGACCGCCAACGAGTTGAAGCTCCTCAGCAAGATGGTGGGCGTCCGGGCCAGGAGGTCCAAGAGGGACCTTGCCGAGGAGCTAGCACTCTGCAAGCTCTCCCCCTTCTCCCACGGGAAGAGGGGCATCGGGATGTGCCCTGCGCACTGTCCCTCTAGAGGACGGTGGCCCGACGTAAGTATCTTGTGAACCCTACCCTTGGTCTTCGATATTTTGGCTAACTCTTGTTCTTTGTAGTCCGACTGTATCCGGCCGCCCGGGAAAAGGCGGAGAACCTCCTCGGGAGGTACTACGCCAACGAGCACGAGCGCGTCGTGCGCGTCATCGGGGAGGGCTCTCCCCGTAACTTGGTGGCAGAAGCCTTTGGGCTGAATCTACCCGCGAAGGAACCTCTCCCCACCCCTGGCTCCCACAAGAGGGCGAAGGAGGCCGCCAGGGGCCACGAGCCAAAGCGCGCCAAGGTGCGGAAGGCCCAGATGCGGCCGCGATGCCAAACACTACGCCCGGCAAGGCCGGTGAGGTGACCCTGGGTCGGGGTGTGCGCAAACTACCCCGAGGCACGGGGCGACATCGCCCCTCCCAGAGGGGGAGCCCTCCCCTGGCACGGAAATGATGGGGGAGTTCATGCGCCTCCTCGACGCGCCCACCGGATCGGGCGAGAGGGGGAAGACGACTATCGACGGGGGGGACTCTGACTCCGCGAACTACAACCCTTCGCCCTCTCCGGAGGCCACGCCTTCGGCAGTCCCGAAGCCGACGAACGTGGAGCGCCTAGAGGTGCCGTTCACGGAGACGTCTCCTCCACGCTTTGACTGGCCAGTGGATGAGGGGGCGAGCCCTTCGGTAGTCCACGGGGCCTTGGGGGCCCCTCAGTCTAGGAGGGGCAAGGGGCTCCTTGTCCCCCCCACAGGCCATCTTTCCTCCAGGAGTTCGTCCTCTGACTCCTCGGAGATCGAGTCCCTGGTGGCCGAGGGTGTGGCTGAGACTGAAAAGGTCCACATCACCCCCGGCGATGGTTGGAGGCCCGCCGGTGGGGACGGATCCGGTGCCGTCGGGAGGGAGACCCCCATGCTGTCCCCAGGTGAGGCTCGGAGGTTCGCTGCGGGCCTCCAAACCTGGAAGGTCCAGGCCTACGTCCAGCAGGGGACCATCCGGGAGCGGAGCTCCGAGTTGGTCTCCCTCCACCTCCAGGTAAGTTCGCCTTCAAGTCGTCCGGTTATCTTTCTCGGGGTTCGTCTAACCCTTGGGTCTACAGGGGGCGGCCCTCGCTCAGGGCATTGAGGACCGCTTCGAGGCGGCGCTGAAGGAGGCGGAGGACAAGGCCGCCTCCTTTTGCGCCAAGAGGGACGAGGCCCTTAGGGAGTTGGCCAGGGTCCAGGCCTAGCTCCTCACCTCGGAGGACGCCAACGTCCGTCTCCAGAGGGAGGCGAAAGTGAAGGAAAGTACCCGCCAGGAGCTCGAGGACTCTAGCTCCCAAGCGGTTGCGGAGACGGGCCGCTCGGTCCGCTCGGCCCACAAGGGGCTTGGGCTTAGCCTCGGCCCGGGAGGTGGCTCCGGCGTATCCCCGGCCACGTTCACGGTGTATGCTTCA
This sequence comes from Pharus latifolius, assembly GCA_019359835.1. Classification (NCBI taxonomy): domain Eukaryota; kingdom Viridiplantae; phylum Streptophyta; class Magnoliopsida; order Poales; family Poaceae; genus Pharus; species Pharus latifolius. The sequence continues at coordinate 35,663,551 of CM033321.1, read as the reverse complement.
GTTCTTGATCTTGCAGGTTGGAGAGCTTATAAGTCCCTGAGCCCAGGACCACAGAGACCCTGTAGGGGCCTTCCCACTTGGGGGAAAGTTTTCCCTGGGCTTGGGGGTCAGTCACGCACTTGAGGACAAGGTCCCCGAGGCGGAAAGCTCTCGCGCGGACGTTCTGGTTGTACGCGCGCGCCACTTCGTGCTCGTAGATGGCGTGGAGAAGGAGCGCTCAGTCGCGCTCCTCCTCGACGAGGTCGACTTCCAGCCACTGGTTTGCTTCGTTGGCCTAGTACGCTGCCATCGTAGCCCCGTCTAAGAGCTCGACCTGCAGTGACAGGAAGCCAATCTCCGAGGGGAGAACTGGTTCAGCCCTGTACATGAGCGAAAAGGGCGTGCGCCCCGTCACCCGGCTCGGGGTCGTGCGCATGGAACAGAGGATGCTCGGAAGCTCCTCTGCCCACACGCCCCACTTGGAGGTGACCTGCTCGAGTCGCCAGCGTAACCCCTATAGGATCACGCCTTGACCCTTTGGATGGCTTCGTTGCTCTGGGGGTGAGCCACAGAGGCGAAGTGGAGGGTAGTCCCTAAGCCTTCGGAGAATTCCCAGAATTATGCGGAGTAGAATTGAGTCCCATTATCAACAGTGATTTCCGGGGGGACCCCAAAGTGACACATGATGTTCTTCTAGAAAAACCACTGTACTGCTCGGGAGGTAATGCTGGCCACAGGCTCAACCTCTACTCACTTGGAGAAGTAGTCTACTGCGACCACCGCATACTTGTAGCCCCCGGGCGCCGGGGGGAAGGGACCCAAGAGATCTATCCCCCAGCGCGCGAACGGCCAAGTGATGAGGATGGTTTGCAGCGCTATAGAGGGCAGATTGAAGCCCTTCACCATCTTTTGGCAACCCTCACACGCGGAGATGAGATCTTGCGCGTCGGGGACCACTGTGGGCCAATAGAAGCCCTGGCGAATGACTTTTGCCGTGACAGCGAGTGGAGCTAGGTGAGACCCACAACTCCTCGAGTGAATGTCCTTGAGGAGTGGAAGTCCTTCTGCCCGCAGGAGGCAGCTGTCGATGATTCGGACTCGGGGTCCTTAGTCGAACTTATGCAGAATTTGTGAGTTGTGAGACCTTTCAAAGTGTCCCTCTGGAAAGGGATGATGAGCAATGTCAGTTGGGGCATAGAGAGATTTATACAGGTACGGGCCCTCGATGGTGGGAGTAATAGCCCTACGTGCTGTTGTGATTTCACTATGTATGGAAAAAGGTTTACAAGATGGAAGAAAAGATCATCACAGGCGAAGATCTCTCCTGTGTTTTTGTCTACAAACGACTAAACTAACTTATGAAAGCTTGTTCTTGATCTGTCTTCATCCCTTGTACATTTTCTTACCCTTTTATACCAATCAAAAGGGCGCCAATGCACGATGGTTTTGAATGGTTGCTTGGGTGCAGTTTTGATAACCGCACTTAACTTCCACGCAGGCCTAACACGTGCAATTAAGGGATAACCGCACATCTTAACCCCCTGGCAGTTGTCTTCATACGTGGAGGAATCATCGCGATCCAAGGGATATGCCTGTTGCAGAGCTAAGCAATCCCGAGTTACTCTGGTCAAGGATAGTCAACGACCTTCTGACAGTGCATTGTCTGCGGCCTCCTGACCGCGTAACGTTTGCGATCTTATGATTGCGCAAAGCCTGTGACCATAAGTCTTTCTTGTGTCCGCGCTTCTCAGGTCGTCTGAGACCACAACAGCGGACCTTCAGATACTCATCTGATTCGAATCCGCCTTGAACCAAATGTGCATAATTCTGAACTAGCTCGGGTAACAATCCTCGTCAGCAGCGGAGCAGGGCGGAAGCCCCCCACTTGTAGAATTTCCCTTCTAGTAAGAGGTAAGTCCGTGCCTTGGCGCAGAGCCATTTTGCCTCAGTCTCACTGGGAGGGTCCCCCTCCCCTCTTATAAAGGAGACGAGGGGATCCATCCAGGACGCTGCTCAGGCGATTTTGGAGACCTCTGGGGCATAGGACTCATGGTCCACGTCCAGAGAGGTCACCGAGGGTTTTGCGATGATTTCTAGGAAGGCACCCCCGGGAGAGGTTCCCGAGCGCTAGCCGCACTGGCCAAGGCATCAGCCCAGTCGTTGTCCCTCCGGGGAATATGCCGGGCCTCCAAACCCTCGAAGTGCTTCTCCATCTTGCGCACCTCCCCCAGATATAGGCTCAAGTTCGCGTCATGGCACAAGTAAGACTTGTCCATTTGGCAAACCACAAGCTGGGAGTCTCCTTTGACGACGAGGTGACGGATCCCCAGGGAGCGCACGAGGCGCAGTTCCAGGAGCATGTCCAGCAAGGCCCAAATTTTTTCTGGGTTAGCCCCTATGCCCCGCTGGGACACGAGGAAGCCCAGCAGCTTCCCCCGCTTACTCCGAACGCGCATTATTTTGGGTTGAGCTTCAACCCATACTCACGGAGGTTGCAGAAGGTCTCCGCTAAGTCGTCGATGTGAGCGGGTGCGAGGAGTCTTTTGACAAACGCGTCGTCCACGTAGACTTCAATGTTGCGGCTGATGTGGTCCTTAAACACCAACGACCTAAGTCACAGGAATGTTGCTCCTGCGTTCTTTAGCCCGAAGGGCATATGGACGTAGTAGAAGGTACCAAGAGGAGTTATAAAACTCGTCTTTTCCTCGTCCCCTTCCGCCATCCGGACCTGGTGATAGCCCGAATACGCGTCCAAAAGCTCATAAGTTCGCACCCCACGGTCGAATCGATCAGCTGGTCAATCCGCGGGAGTGGGAAGTCATCTTTTGGACAAGCCTTGTTGAGGTCGGTGAAGTCAACACACATCGTCCACTTGTCGTTCGACTTCTTCATGAGAACAGGGTTTGCTAGCCACTCGGAGTGCAGGACCTCCCGAATGAACCTTGTCTCTCGGAGCTTGGCGATTTCTGCCTTGATGGCCTCTTGGCGCTCAAGGGAGAGCTTCCTCGTCTTCTGCTTGACCAAGGGATGGCTAGGCGTCACATCGAGCTTATGCTCGATGACGTCCCGAGCGACACCTCGCACGTCGGTGGGCTTCCATGCAAAGACGTCAGAGTTTTTGCGTAGGAAGGCTGCAAGTTGCTCCGCGTGCTCTTCAGAGAGGTCCGCCCCGATCTTGATGGTCCTGCCCCCCGTCGTCCAAGGACAGCGGGACCTTCAGGAGGTCCCCCCTCCGGATGCGTGTCGACGATTTGGACTCGGGGTCCTTAGTCGATCTTATGAAAATTTGTGAGTTGCGGGGCCTTTCAGGTTGCTCCTCCGGGAAGGTAGGATGAGTAATATCTGTATGGGCACAAGAGAATTTATATAGGTTCGGGCCCTCGATCGTGGGAGTAATAGCCCTACGTCCTGTTATGATTTCACTATATGAGAAAAGGTGTTTACAAGAGGGAGGAAGACATGATCACAGGCGAAGATCTCTCCTATGTTAGTGTCTATCTAACTATGTTGAAGTCTTCAGGCTATTCTGACTCCTGGTAATACTTGTATGCTCAACCGTCCCTTAGATCGTGCATTCACCATGTTGGGGGAAATCTCCGCGAGACTAAGTCCAGGTGAGAAGCTGTGCCATTTGCCCGGGGACAAGGCCCCCGGCCATTGGCACGGGGACAAGGCCCCCGGTGCCGGTCCTGGGCGCCGCCATTTGTCCGGCGACAAGGCCCCCGGTGCCTATCCCAGGCGCTGCCTTTTGCCCAAGGACAAGGCCCCCGGCGCCTGTCCCGAGCGCCGCCTTTTGCCCGGGGACAAGGCCCCCCAGTGGCTTGTCCCGGGCATTGTCGTCCTTTCGGAGACAGGAGTCTCCGGTCCCGGGTCACGTGAGGGTCACGCGACAAGCGCCTCGGGAATCAGTAGACACCTGTCAAGAATCCGAGGTGTCGGACCGGGAGAAGGATGTTGCTACCCCTCGATCCAACGGTGGCAGGCAGGGTAGTTTAGTCTTTTTGTGTCTTTTGGGGCTATATAAGCCCTAGTAACACCTCATGTAAAGGACAATTGCTCATTATTAATTGGAATAGATAATCTCACAGATGTGCTCTGGAGCCATCTCTCCCCCGAGAGAGCTCCCCTAGCCAACTCCGGTTGGGAGCACGCCGACAGGACTAGGGCCCCCACTCAGACCCGAACCTGTATAAACCCTCGTGTCATTTGTTGTGCTTGCCCGACGGGGGAGGACCGGTCACCCGGTCAACCAGCGTGGTGTTTTATTCGCTAGGATCGTCCACAAAACCTGCCGGGGTATTCCTAATACCACGACAGTTGGCGCCGTCCGTGGGGAGTCGTGACGAGACGCCATCGCCCCCCCAAGAACGAGGGCCCGCACCCTTCCCGGTGATGCCGGTCCCGGTGACCCGGCGCCACCCGCCCGAGGCACGACCGTCCCGGCGCTTCCGCCCGGAGGTGGCCAGACCCAGGTACCACCTCCCACCTTCCCTGTTAATTTCGGTGGTTCGACCTCCAGGTTAGTCCCGGTGTCCGCGGTCGCCTCAACCGGGACCAGTCCCCCCCTGACGGCTCCCCCGGCTCCCCGGGACGCCTTGCTTGAGGGTTTATTGGAGGGCCAACTCCGCGCCCAGTGCTCTATGGAAGAGCTGCTCCACGTCTTGGCGTGGCCACCGGCCCCCACATATCCGCAGTACCCATTCCCGGGGGCTATGCCCCAATTTATGGGTCACCCGGTGGCCCCTCTAGCCCCCGGAGGTCCGGCCGTTCTGTACGATCCCGCCGGAGGGTATCCTCCCCCGGTGGGTCATCCGTCCAGAGCCTTCCCGGCGCCGGGAGCCTTCCCGATGCCAGGGGGTTATTTCATGCCCGGGGCTTTCGCGGTACTGTGGGGACACCTCGTCCCGGACCCATTCCTAGGGCCGGGGGCCCACTACATGCCGGGGGGTTTCCCTGCGCCAGGAGCTAGTCCCGCCCCACGATTCGCGTTTACCGCACCCGGGGCAGTCGACAGAGCAGCTCCCGTGCCACAGCGGACCTCCCCCCGCAATGGCGCCCTAGGCCCGGACGTCGCCGCGGGGGTTCCCCCCTTTCTGGTTCTGTATAATACAGGGGTTTCCCCCTTTCCGGTTCCGGGCGTTGCCGCGGGGGTTCCCTCCTCTTGGGTTCCAGATAATACAGGGGTTCCCCCTTTCCGGTTCCGAATGTCGCCGCGGGGATCCCCTCCCCGGTTCCGGATGATACAGGGGTTTCCCCCTTTTCGATTCTGGGCATCGCCGAGAGGGGCTCAGCCTCACCGGCCCCGGTAGCGCCTGGGCCGGTAGCTACAGTGCATGAGCTCCCTCCTTCCCCGGGGCCGCCCCCAAGGGTGCCTCCGGCGGATCAAGTCTGCTTCACCCGGGAGGAGGTTGAGCGAATGCATACGGCTAAGTCGGGGGGGGGGGGGACTTCCCCAGGGTCGCGGACATGGAGAGCTTTGCTCCCGCTCCGGCCGGGGGAAGAGACCCACCAAAGAACCGATCTCTCCGGGGGAGAACCCGGACGTCTTGGAAGTCAGCTCCAACCCGGAAGAAAAGCGCCGTTACCGCCATGCTGGCGGACCTCTTGGGCCACTTCCCGACTCTGACAACGAACACGCGCCCCCTGTCAAAGGGGACAGCGATCGAGACTCCCCCCGAGAGGTGGAAGGGTCGAACCAGCCGCTGTGCCGCAGACTCCGGTGCATTCGATGGCCGCAGCCTTACCGTCCGCCGCACATCGAACACTACTACAGTGAGGCCGACCCTTACGAATTTGTGCAGGTGTATTCCACGGCCATCTCGGTGGCTGGGGGGGACGAGACGGTGCAATGCAAAGTCTTCCCCCTCTACCTGACCGGGATCGCCCGCTCGTGGTTCTACAACTTGAAGGCGGATCCATTAAGTTCTTCGCGCAGCTCAATTGCGAGTTCTGCGTGAACTTCTAGGGGAACTATGTGCGTCCCCTGGATTCCTCGCAGCTGTATACTGTTCGACAGAGGACGGGGGAGACCATCTGCAGCTTTTCAAGCGCTTCGCTCAAGTCAAGAGTAAAGTGGCTCACGTCCCTGACTCTACGGTCATTGAGGCGTGCAAGAGCGGGATTCTCCCAGGAGAGCTCCACCGGAGGCTCTCCCGAAGCTGTCCCTCCTCCGCCGACGAGCTCTTCAACGTACTTGAGAAGTACGCTCGGGCGGAGGAGGACAACCTCTGGAAGAAAAACCAGGGGGCTCCCGCCCCCGCTGACCGGGGGGCTGGGGACCCCCTCAAACGCCCCAAGCAGGGGGTTCGTAACGAGCCATGGCCTCGGGACACTTTTGTCCTCGAGGGCGGAGGCGGCTCGCGCGACGCCTCGAAGGGCAATCGCCCCTTCCCTAAGCCGAAAGGCCGTGGGGGAGGACAGTCGTCCCGTGGCCGGGAAGGTCTCGCCGCGGGAAGCAGGGAAGGCCCGTGGTGCACCTTCCACAGGTCCAGTACCCATGCCACCCAGGAATGCCATCAACTTTTGCAGCAGTTCGCCACGTTCCTCGACCAGCATGGGCAGGGGGGGACTCCGGCCTCCTTGCCCCCTCAGCCGACCTTACCAGCCCTTCCTGCTCCCGCGGGGGGACAGTAGGGGCAGACGCGGGAGGGGGAGCCGTTAGAGACTCTCCCCTTCCAGACCTCCAGAGGCGTGTCAACGTCATCATAGGAGGGTCTGCTTCCGGGCGAGACTCTAAGCGCCAGCGCAAGGAGTACGCGCGTGAAGTAAAGGTGGTGGGGGTGCTGTACACATCTCCTCCACCCAAGTGGTCGGACGTCCCCCTCACCTTCAAGGCGGAAGATGTGCGCGGGGTTTGCTTCCCCCATGACGACGCGCTCATCGTCTCCGCCACCATCTACAACTGCCACCTGGCCCGCATCCTAGTGGATGGCTGGAGCTCCGCCGATGTCCTCTACCTAAAAGCCTTTAGGGAGATGCAGGTAGATGAGAAGCTCTTACAGCCCGCAGCAGGGCCTTTGTAAGGATTCATCCCGGGGAAGGCGATCCACCCCGTGGGGAAGGTGGATCTCCCCATGACGTTCGGCACCCTGGAAAACTACCGGACTGAGATGGTCTGGTTTGATGTGGTAGACCTCCCCTCCTCCTACAACGCGATCATGGGGAGAACCACGATCAACCACCTGGGAGCTGCGATCCACCAGAATTACCTCTGCGTGAAGATCCCCGGGCCTCACGGCGTGATCACCGCCTGGGGAGACCAAGACGTGGCCCGCGCTCTATACGAGCGCGCCACCGCAATGATCGGGAGCGTCAACATCATCAAAACCCTCGGGGGGGAGGTCTCTCCCCAGGAATCAGACGTCACCGTGATACCTTCCGGGAGGCCCCTCCCCAAGCCGCGTCCGGAAGGGGGCCTCCGGAAGATCCCGCTGTCCCTGGACGACGCGAACAAGACCGTTAGAATTAGGGCAGAGCTCCCCGAGGAGCATGTGAAGCAACTCACGGCTTTTCTGCACGAAAATTCTGACGTTTTTGCATGGAAGCCCTCTGACATGCGGGGTGTCGCCCGGGATGTCATTGAGCACAAGCTCGCGGTGACCCCCGGTCGCCCCCCCCCCCCCCCATCAAACAGAAGCTGAGGAAACTCTCCCTTGAACGCCAAGAGGAGATCAAGATAGAGATTTCCCGACTCCGAGAGGCAGGGTTCATTCGGGAGGTCTTGCACCCTGAAAGGCTTGCGAACCCCGTCCTCGTGAAGAAGTAGAACGGCAAGTGGCGAATGTCGTGGACTTCACCGACCTCAACCGTGCCTGCCCCAAGGACAACTTCCCTCTCCCGCGAATTGACCAGTTGGTCAACTCAACCGCGGGGTCCGAGTTGATGAGCTTCCTAGACGCGTACTCGGGCTATCACCAAGTCCGGATGGCGGAGGGGGACAAGGAAAAGACGAGTTTCATTACTCCCCTCAGAACCTTCTGCTACGTCCACATGCCCTTCGGGCTGAAGAACGCTGGAGCGACCTTCCAGCGGCTCATGACGCTGGTCTTCAAGGACCAGATCGGTCACAACGTCGAAGTCTACGTCGACGACACGGTCGTCAAGAGTCCCCGCGTAGCGGCTCACATCGATGACTTAGCGGAGACCTTCCGCAACCTCCGCGCGTACGGGTTGAAGCTCAACCCGGAGAAATGCGTGTTTGGCGTGTGCGGGGGGAAGCTCCTGGGTTTCCTGGTGTCCCAGCGGGGCATAGAGGCAAACCCCGAGAAGATCCGGGCGTTCCTGGACATGCCCCCGCCGCGCACGGTCAAAGACGTTCAGCGACTCACCGGCCGTCTGGCCGCGCTGAGTTGCTTCGGCTCGCGGTCGGGGGAACGCGGCCTCGAATTCTTCAAAATCCTCCGGGAGCTCGATGGGTTCCGGTGGACCTCCGAGGCCCAGGGGGCCTTCGACGACTTGAAGAAGTACCTCACGAGCCCCCCGATGCTCGTAAGTCCATCTCCGGAAGAGCCCTTGCTCCTCTACCTTGCCGTGACACCGGTCGTCGTAAGCGCGGTATTGGTAAAGGAGCAAGACGGGCAACAGCGTCCCATGTACTACGTGAGTGAAGCCCTCCAAGGGGCCAAAACCCGGTACATGGAGATGGAGAAGATCTGCTACGCCCTCCTGATGGCGTCTCGAAAGCTTCGTCACTACTTCCTGGGGCATCCCATCACCGTCCCGTCATCCCTCCCCTTGGGGGAGGTGCTACGAAACAAAGAAGCCACCGGCCGGATAGGGAAGTGGGGGCCGAGCTCCCCCCTTCTCCCTTTCCCTCACGGGGCGCTCCGCCATCAAGTCACAGATGCTCGCAGACTTCGTGGCAGAGTGGACTCCTGCCTCCAGGCCGGGGGACAAAGACCTCCCCGCGCTACCCTAACGCAGTGACCATTGGACACATGTTCGATGGCTCCCTGTGTCTCACCGGGGCTGGTGCGGGAGTAGTCCTCCGGAGCCCCGAGGGGAGGGAGCTCGAGTACACGACGCGGCTTGAGTTCCCCGCCACGAACTATGTCGCCGAATACGAGGCTTTGCTCCTCGGGTTGCGCCTTACGGGCTCCATGGGGATTCGACGCCTCCTAGTAAAAGGAGACCGTCAGCTTGTAGTTTGCCAAACGCACAAGTTTTACTTGTGCCATGACGCGAACTTGAGCTTTTACTTCTAGGAAGTGCGCAAGATGGAGAGGCACTTCGATGGCCTAGAGGCCCGGCACATCCCATGAAGGGACAACGACCGGGCCAACGCCCTAGCCCGGGCAGCCAGCGCCCGGGAACCGCTCCCCAAAGGGGCCTTCCTGGAGATCATTGCGAAGCCCTCGGTGACCTCCCCAGACGCGGGCGACGAACCCCGCGTCCCGGAAGTCGCCGAGATCACCCGGACTTCGTCTTGGATGGACCCCCTTATCTCCTTCATCAAGGGGGAGGGGGACCCTCCCAACGAGACCGAGGCTAAGAGCCTCCGGGCCAAAGCTCGGGCATACCTCCTGTTGGAGGGGAAGCTCTACAAGCGTGGGGCTTCTGCCCTGCTTCGTTGCCTCCCACGGCCGGAAGGACTCCGGCTTCTCGAAGACATCCACGCGGGAAGCTGCGGGTCTCATCTAGCCCCGCGTGCCGTCGTGGCCAAGGCTCTTCGCCAGGGCTTTTATTGGCCCACCGTGGTTCGTGACACGAGAGACCTTGTCTTCGCATGCGAGGCCTGCCAGAAGATGGCCAAGAGTTCGAACCTCCCCCCCCCCGTAGAACTGCAGACTATCCCCATCACTTGGCCCTTCGCGCGCTGGGGGATGGACCTCCTAGGCCCCTTCCCCCTAGCGCCTGGGGGCTACAAGTATGCAGTGGTCACGGTCGACTACTTTACTAAGTGGGTGGAGGCTGAACCTTTGGCCAGCATCACGTCCCGGGCGGTACAGCAGTTTTTCTGGAAAAATGTCGGTTGCCGTTTTGGCGTCCCCCGAGAGATCACTATTGATAACGGGACCCAATTCGACTCGGCTTATTTTTGGGAATTCTAAGAAGGCTTGGGGCTCACCATCCACTTTGCTTCAGTGGCCCATCCCCAGAGCAATGGGGCCGTTGAAAGGGTCAACGGCGTAATCCTACAAGGGTTACGCCGATGGCTCAAGCAAGCCGCTTCCAAGCAGGGTGCGTGGGCAGAGGAGCTCCCTAGCATCCTCTGCTCCATGCGCACGACTCCGAGCCGGGCGACGGGACGTACTCCCTTCTCCCTGGTATATGGGGCTGAGGCAGTCCTCCCCCGGTGATTGGTTTTCGGTCGTTGCGAGTCGAGCTCCTAGACGAAGCTACGACCGCGGCATACCAAGCCAACGAGGTGAATCAACGACTGGAGGTCGATCTCGTGGAGGAGGAACGCGATCGAGCGCTCCTCCGCCACACCATCTACGAGCGCGAAATGGCGCGCGCATACAACCAACGCGTGCGCGAGAGGGCTTTTCGACTCGGGGACCTTGTCCTCAAACGCGTCACGGACCTCCAAGCCCAGGGCAAGCTCTCCCTCAAGTGGGAGGGCCCCTACAGAATCTCGGCAGTCCTGGGCTCGGGGGTTTACAAGCTCTCCAACCTTCAAGAGCAAGAGCTGAAGCACACGTGGAACGTGCATTTACTTCGCAAGTTCTACGTCTAGCCTACGGGCTCGTCCCCTCCCCCGAAGCGATCATGCCGGAGGGGGAGGGGGGACATTGTACTCACCGTCCCCTCCCCCAGAGCGATTACGTCGGAGGGGGAGGGGGGACGTTGTAATCACCATTCCCTCCCCCATCGCTATTTCGCAGGGGGAGGCGTTGTACTTCGGTTTGTTGTCAATACAACTAGTTTTTTCTTCAGCTCTGTCTCAATGTATGTTTTTACATTACCGTCCTTCGAGGCGATGCCCTCTCTACGAGGATGCCCTTCCCGTGAGGAAGGGGGCTATTATGACCCAACAAGTCCCTACGACGGGAGTCTCACTCCTGTAGGGCGGCTTACGATCACCCCTCGTGGACTGAGGGTGTAAGCGGCAACCCGGTCCTCAAGGACAGCGGTAACGAGTTACTTTGGCAGACTAGTCCCCAACCCAAACACTCAAACCCGTCATCGAGCGCATCCTCCTCCGGGAGTCAATTGTCTCAGTGACGAAATTCTCGGATATCTTTTTCCGGAGACTTGATTCCCGGCTCCCCGTCTTCACGGCGTCCGGAGGGTTATCTCCCGGCAAAATTATCCCCGGAAACTTCGTCTTGGATTTTCTTGGATGTTTTTTCCCAGAGATCGGATTCCCGGCTCCCTGTCTTCACGGCGACCGGAGGGTTATCTCCCGGAAAAATTATCCCCAGAAATTTTGTCTCAGATTTTCTTGATGTTTTTTCCTGGAGATCTCATTCCCGGCTCTCCGTTTTCATGGCGACCGGAGAGTTCTCCCGGAAAAATTGTCCTCCCGGAAGACACCCGGTTCCCTGTTTTCACGGTGACCGGAAGGTTTTCCCCCCAAGGAGAATTCTTTGGAATTTCGGAACTCTGATATTTTTCCCGGAGACCTCGCTCCTGGCTCCCCGTTTTTGCGGCGACCGGAGAGTTCTCCCGGAAAAATTGTCCCAGAAAATTTTTAAGCTTGGAAAAATTCTTAATGGGTCTTTGACCGGGAGCTTTGTTACCCCCACAGTGCACGGAGCTAGCCTTCGGCCCGATGTGGTGGGGGGGATAAGGAGCTCCCGGGAAACACACCGTACCAGACCGACTCAGATAAACACGGCCAAAACTTAGCTCTATCAGGCAAACACTTAGCTTTATTGATCATTCAACCGGATGACATCTTCCCCCTCCGGTGGGGATCATTACATCGGATACGATACAACCCGGGGTATAACCCAGAAAGTCTCTGCGTCCTAAAGTTCCTATGTCTAATAATCCCGGAGACCTTCCGATAGCTCTCGGGCTAGGTCCTGGTACAAGCTGCGTATGCGACGCTGGGCTTCCCGTAGCAGGTCCTCGGGCCAATACACGTAGCCCGTCGGTGGAAGTATTCAAATACGGGGAACCATCCGGGACCCCGGTCGCGGAGGGGGTAGTTCAACCCGATGATTATCGAAGTTGTCTAGGTGCTACTCCGGATGCCACAGCAACTGGATCGGCTCCCGGGTAACGCCCCCGCTGCGTCCCCCAGGGAAGAGACTTAACAAAATTAAGGCGGCATGGGCATCCCCCGAGTGGCACCCGCCGGGGCTCAAAGGCCTCGCCCCCGAGAAGTCTCTCTGGGACCTTAGTAACCTCCCGGGAAACCTGGTACATTTCATTCATTTAGACTTAGAAAAAATTTCAATTTCTATTGCACCAAAATATCTTCGTACAAGTGTCCGGGGCTTTCTCTAAGAAGCTACAGGGAGAAAAACCTAAAAAGCAAAAAGGGTCCTACCTAGACCCAGGGGGAGGCTCATACTTGGTCATTGACGTCCTCCCCCCGGGGAGCTCCCGCCGGAGCCGGAGCATCCGCTCCCAGTGGCGCCGGTGCCGGGAATCGCGCCCAGATTATCCGGTCGTAGAAGCCATGGTGAGCTGCTCCACTTCTCGCCTTGATGGCTCGAAAAACTCTGGGAAGCTCCGGGGGATTCGGCCCCCAATTGCCCGGGCGTGCACCCCCCAGTGCTCCACGAGCCCGGCCGCGGCCGCCACCACGAGGATTGCCCGGCCTCGTGCCCGGGCATCAGCGGCCTCTGGAATCACGGAGACTTGTGCGTTGAGAAAACGCACAGCCTTCGTGAGCATCACCGGGGGCACCTCGGAGCTGCTCCCTGAGCCTAAGCTCACGCCAAGCCCCTCAACGGCTGAGCGAACGGAGCAGCCCGCGTCCATCACCACCCGGACGCTCGAGCCCTCGAGCTCCCGGAGGGCGTCCTCCTTCGCCTTGGCCTCCCTCCGGAGCCATCGTGGACGGTCTCGGAGGCATGGATTTGGGCCCGGATCCGGGCAAGCTCCCAAAGGGCATCGTCCCACTACTCCTGGTAGGCGGCGGCCCTCTCCTCTGCTTCCTTCAGCACCCGGCCAAAGCGCATCTCGATCCCCCAGGTAATGGCTGCCCCCTACAAGTTCAAGAGTTAGAAAAAATTCAAGTTGAGGGCGCCGAAGGAAAACACCCACAGGCTCGGGGAAGTACTGGATCTAGAGAGATTGAAGCTCCCCGAAGCACTCGTGGAACATCCCTTGCGAGACGTAGTCCTGGACTTTCTGGGTCTGCAGGCTCTCCGCATACCGGTCGACCTCCCCCGCGGACAAGAGGGGGGTCTCCCTCCCGGCGCCGGACCCGTCACGGCCTACGACGGGCCCCCGCGTATGAGTCACTGGGGTGATGTGGACCGGGGTGGCGGTGGCTGGCGTCTTTGCCGCCGAGGAAGTGGCCGCTGAAGAGGTGGCCGAAGAGCTCTCAGAGGGGGTCCCTCCCCGGGGAGGGATCAGGAGCCCCTTCCCTTTTCCAGGCCGCGGGGCCCCCGGGACCTTCGTCTCCAGGGGAGCCTCGTAGACCGAGGGGCTTCCCCCCTCGTCCACCAGCCATTCGACGTGCGGAGGGGAAGCCTCCGCGAATCGAACCTCCGGCCTCTCCGGCTCCGGTAGCGCCGGAGCCGCCGGGAGAGCTACCGCCGAAGGCGGCGAGGGGGCATAATCCGCAGAATCGGACGCCCCCCCATCGTTTGCTGGACCCTTCCCCCGAGCCTCTCCAGGATCTCCGGGGGAGGGGGTGTCGCTTCCTTCCGGGCCTGCGCCCGCGCACGCCCTGACCCGGGGGTTGCATCCCGGGCCTTCACGGGCGTGGAGCCCGGTGACATCGATGGACCAGGGGCTTTCTGAGTCTTGGCCTTCTTTGGCTCAGAGCCCCCGGTAGTCTCCTTTAACTGGGAGTGGGGAGGGGCTTTCTCGCCGGTAGCCTTAGCCCGAAGGCCTCGGCAACCAGGTTCCGGGGAGGGCCCTCCCCCATGACGCGCACGATGCGTTCGTGCTCGTCGGCATAGTACCTCCCGAGGAGGTTGTCCGCCTTCTCCTGGGCGGCCGGGTACGACCGGACTGCGAAAGGTAAGAGTTAGAAAATTACGCAAAAAGAAAGTGAGCAAGGTAACCGGGAACTTACGTCAGGTCACCAGCTTCTGCGGGGGCCGCTGGGCCGGGCACATCCTGATCCCCCTCCTCTCGTGCGACAAGGGGGAGATCTTCAGAAGCGTCAACTCCTCGGCGGCGTCCCGCATAGAGCGGACGCCCCGGGAGCCAACGACCTCGCTGAGGAGCTTCAGCTCCTCCTCCGTCCACACCGGGGGCTTGGGGGCGGACGACCGGCTGTAGGCGGGGGCCTCCGGGGAGTACACCACCTCATCATCCCGGACGCGGAGGTAGAACCTCCTCCAGGTCCAGTCCCCCCAATGGTCCAAGGAGGCCGCCACCGGGTACTCCACTACCCGGGACGGCAGCAGCTGGATCATTACCGAGCCAAATGGGGACTTTGGCCCTCCCTAGACCAGGTGGGAGCTCCTCACCACCGTCTCGTAGAAGTACCGGAACACCTGGAGCGTGGGCTCCCATCCAGTAGCCGTCTCGAAGAGCCAAATGAATAGGCCCATCCGGACGATCGTGTTCGGCGTGAGGTGGTTCAAGGCCACCCCATACTCCTTCAAGAACTCCCGGAGCAGGGGATGCACCGGGAGCCAGAGCCCAGCCTCGAGGAAAGCCTCGAAGGCCACTACTTCCCCTGGCCTGGGGCGGGGGGCTCCGTCTTTCTTCACGGGGATCTGGACGTCCCCGTCCGCGACAACCCCCCGATCCACCAGGGACTCCAAGTCCCCGGTTGTGAACTCGGAGGCCCAGAGGAAGTCCGCGGTGACTTCCTCCGGGGGCACCTCCGTGGCCTTTACACGGCCCTTGGGTCCCATCTAATTTTACCAGTGGCTTAGGCTTCAGAAAATGGGGGGGACCTAGGGGTTCCGGAGGCTAAGCTTCCGGGAGAGCTAAGGGCGCTAAGGGAGTTTGAAGGCTTGAAGGTTTGGAATGAGCTCTCCGGGCCACCCGAGGTCCTATTTATAGGGGCCAAGCGAGGCCCCGATGGGTGCCATGTGGCCCTTTGTGGTACATCCGCACCGTTGAAATTCAAGCAGCGCGCGGAAAAAAAAAAGGGACGGGCGCGCAAAATGAGGTGTCGCCGGTTCGAACCGCGAGCGGCCATTATGGCCAAATGGCGTGCTCCCATCGAGACAACGGCGCGACCATAAACGCGTGGCACGGAAATCGAAGTGCCACAGCTCCAGTAGCTTGTCCCGGAGATTTTCCCGGTAACGTGAACCATTCCCTCTGGGAACTCGAGCATCGTCCCCGGAGAGCATGGGGGCTGCAATTGGGGGAAATCTCCGCGAGACTAAGTCCAGGTGAGAAGCTGTGCATTTGCCCGGGGACAAGGCTCCCCGGTGGCTTGTCCTGGGCATTGTCGTCCTTTCGGAGACAGGAGTCTCCAGACTCGGGTCATGTGAGGGTCACGCGACAAGCGCCTCGGGAATCGGCGGACACCTGTCAAGAATCCGAGGTGTCGAACCGGGAGAAGGATGTTGCTACCCTCGATCCAACGATGGCAGGCGGGGTAGTTTAGCCTTTTTGCATCTTTTGGGACTATATAAGCCCTTGTAACACCTCATGTAAGGGACAATTGCTCATTATTACTTGGAATAGATAATCTCACAAGTGTGCTCCGGAGCCATCTCTCCCCCGAGTGAGCTACCCTAGCCAACTAGGGCCTCCACTGGGACTCGAGCCTGTATAAACCCTCGTGTCATTTGTTGTGCTTGCCAAACGGGGGAGGACCGATCACCCGATCAGCCCGCATCGTGTTTTCTTCGCTAGGATAGTCCACAAAACCTGCCGGGGTATTCGTAATACCATGATAGACCACCTCTTTATACTGAACAAAAGGGCGCCAACGCGAAACGGCCTTGGACGGTTGGTGGGATGCAGTTTTGTTAACCGCTCTTAACTTCCACGCAGGCTTAACATGAGCAATCAAGGGATAACCGTACATGTTAACCTCCTGGTAGTTGTCTTCATACGTGGAGAAATCCTCATGATCCTCGGGATATGCCTGTTCAAAGGGTTAGACATTCTCGAGTTATTCTGGTCGCAAATAGTCAACGACCTTTTGACCGCGCACTGTCTGCAGTCTTCTGACCGTGCACTGTCTGCGGCCTCATGATCGCACAAGGGTTGCGCTCATAAATCATCTTTGTGTCCGCGTCCTTCAGGTCGTCTGGGACCATGGCGACGGACTTATAGACTAGCTCGGGTGATAATCCTTGTCAGCTAGCCCCCAAATTTGAAGAAAAATGAAGAGACATATTTACTTCAAATTCTAATCCTGCATCGAAATTACGAACCCGACGCTTCAACTTCAATTGAAACTGTTCCGCCATGTGACGGTTCATATCCCGAGAAAAACCCTGAGTTTTTCTTGTCAGGTAATAATGACTTAATTGACCCATTGTGATGGCAACCGTAAGTGTGTTTTAAGAACCCGAGATGTGTGTGGAAATGAACCGACGCCTTCTGGCTCTATAAATAGAAGAGCCTTTAGGTTCTTTGAACTCACGAGTTTTACATCTCGACTAAGTCTTTTAGAGCCACTTCTCCTCTCCGGTTACTCCCTCTAATCCTCTATTCTTGCCTCGATGGCAGATCAAGGCCCCAAGAACATTATCGAGATTGAGAGTGATGAAGAAGATGTGATACCCAAACTCGACCACGACTTCCAGAAGGTAAGACTTTTCTGGAACTCTGGTTCAGGTCGTCGTTTTACACCCTGATCATTTCCAAATGCATTTTGGGAACTTACAGGTGACTGAGGAACTGATTCCTCCAAAGAAGAAGTCAAAGGTTGACGAAGGATCCTCCAGTGGAGCTTCATTCATGGGTGCAAAGGTTGGGGATGCATCATTGCGCTCTCTTTCCTTGTCCCATGTAGTTCTCCCTATCCATGCAACTCGTCAGTTGAATCCTCATCTCCACCTTTGGAGATCCATAACAATCCTTCAAAGCTTCCATCTGCTTTTGGGGAAAGTCTCACACCTCTGCGATCAAACAATCCTCAGCTTTTGTTGGGTGATCAATTTTCTGGTGGGAAGATTGCACTCCCGCGACCAGATGGTCCTCGACTTTTGTCGGGTGATCTACTTCCCAGGGGAAGTACCACATCCTCCCGTCCAACTTTACTGCGAGGATTGGTAATCATCTTCATTCTCTCTTTGCTGATCATTTTATCTTTAAAATTAATGCATGCATGTGCAGGAGATGAAAATCTCTGGAGCCCCCAGCGACCAGCCTGCTAAAGTCCAGACTCTTTTCAGTGAGAGTGTATCCCTCGAGCAAACTCTCCAAAAACAAAAAGAGGCTCTGGAGAAGAAGACCGATGAGATGTCTTCGGTCATTCTGCATTTGGCAGAATGTTATGACAATTCCTGCGAAGAGGTGTGCCAATTCCGCTTGGAGAGGGACTATGCACGGTAGCAGCGAGAACTCTCCAATACGATAAGGAATAATAGCGCTTCTTTGCTTCGGGATGATGTAGATAGACTTAGAGCCATAGCCAGTTCCCTTGGGGCGGTCAGTGTTGATCCCACTGATGTTAACATGTCCCTGGGAGAACTTTGTAAAAGGCTATCAGACCAGGTTGACTCTTTGGTCGCCTGTGTCCCTTTTATATGTAAAGATTGTCAGAAATAAATAATTTCTTTTCCTTACATACTTGATCTCTTAAAAGGATTATGTAAAACTTATAATCAGAATTAAGGTTCTTTTTATTCTGTGCAAAGAAATGGTTACACAAGAATGCCTCTATGACAAAAAAATACACAGGTAGGTTTCTGTCTGAAACCAGATCAGGACAGTTCTTCGGTCTCAAAATAGCATTGAGATCGTAGACTGCGATCAGAACTAGAGTAACAATCACAGAACAGTATCTTGACATACAGCGACCACAGCTGTTGTGATCACATATATTGCAGCGATCACAGAATTGCATTGCGATCAATATACATGACACAAGTTTACGCAAAGTCATAAGGGATTATTTCCTTAATAAACATTTAAGAATTTCTAATATTTTTATCTATACCATAGCCCCCGAACGTGAAATAAAATGATAAAGATACATTTCATTTCAGATTCATCACTGGGTATGGATAATGGGTTCCAAGAGGAAAGGCACCCATTATGGGAAATTAATAAAATATCCAGCAAAGGGTTGTCTCGGGCATATAAAAGGAAAAGGTAGCTTACTAGAGAAGTTCCACAACCAAAAATCCTTCGTTGCCTTGGGCATTTTTGCCGCACAAAACCCTCTTTTGCACACCTCGTCTTCGTCGTCTCCAAAGCCATCACCTTTTTCCGCAATCCTCTGCAGTAATGGTGTCCTGGAGCCGATTTGTCCACCACACAGAGGAGAGTCTGGTGGCACTAGAGAAAGAAGAAATTCTCCCCCCACGGCTGCTGATCAACTGGCGGCCAGTGGAGAAAAACAAAGAAACCCCAGCCGTTCACGAGGGTGAACTGGTCATCTTCGAGGAGTACTTGCGCTGCGGGTTCCAATTTCCAGAGAGCGAGTTCCTGCGGGGAATCTTGGACCACTACGGGTTGGAGTTGGTGAATCTCCACCCAAATGCGGTTCTCATCCTGGCGATTTTTCAGCATCTGTGTGAAGCTTTCGTCGGAGTGCTTCCAAGCATGGAGCTTTTCCAACGCTTCTACTTCTCGGCATGGTCAAAGAGTGCCAATGCCATTAGGAGCATCTACTTCCGCATAAGGGAGAAGAAAGAGTACCCATTCCCGCCTCTGTGGGATTCTGTGCACAGGTGGCACCACAAATGGTTCTATTGCACCCCTCTATCGGAGAGCGGAATGTGGTTCACGAACACCCGACCAAAGAAGGACAGTGAGTTAGATTCCATTCCTTCTCTGAGCGCGGAACTAAAGAAGCAAGCTCAAGCCATCCTTCACTTAGTCCAGTAGGGCTTGACCGCGCGTGACATCATCCGCGACCTTGTGAAGAATAGGATGAGCCCCCTGCGCGAGAGGGCACATCCGGCTTGGGACATGGAGTCCATAGCAGACAACACCTTAGATTATAACACCGGTATGTCTTCTGGTCAACGAAATACGCATTTTTTACTAATGAAAGTTGTCGTATCAAGTAATATGCTTGTTTGTGACGCAGTGCTGTCTTTGTCCGAAATCGAAAAAAGGACAAATTACCTCCTACGGGCGTATAATGCCGCGGCGGAGGGAGCTAAAGGGTCGCCTCGCCCCCAGAGCTTAATTAATGCCAGCAATGATCTTAAACAAGAGCGCCGAAAGGTATGATCTTTCCCAACAAGCTCTGTTGTAAATCACCAAGAGTTACCAAAGCATTTTAAATAATACAGCTACTGGGAAAATTCGCAGAGGCGAAACGCCCAAGTGAGGATGCTGGTCCTTCGGGGGGACAGCTGCGAAGAAGGCGAAGAGAACCCCCTCGAAGCTCAAGATGAAGGAGCCTGCTCCCGAAAAACCTAAGAAGGTATTAGGAAGGGCTTCTTCGAAGAAGAAAACCACAACCACGAAGAAGACCGCGGTAAGATTCTCTTTCCCCCATGTACCCTCAAGTGTGAATACAAATTACTTCTTAGTCATACAAGGTGAGGGGAGTGAGGACTAGGAAGACGACATTCCTCTAATTCGTCACAAGAGGAAGGCGACTGACCTTCTGGAGACAAGTATCCCAGAGAGGTCACCCTCCCCTCAAACCGATGAAGTCTTGTCCCTGACTGCAGGGACAGGGACGGCTACAATGGGCCCCGTGACCACTGACAATCCTGTGGTTACGGGCAAAACCCCTGCGCCTGAGGCTTGTGAAGCCCCAGGACTGATAACTCCTCCCTTACTGATTGAGGGAGCAACCGTGGTAAGAATCCTCGCAATCTTGTATTTTGTCATCCTTCTGCATATACCCATAGGATTGTGTACATACAGGGAGAAGTGGATACTATCCTATTTAAGAAAAGAAAAACAAGGACAGAGGACAATTCTTTCCCAGGAGCACCCAGTGGGCTTCTTTCTCCAGGGAGCTCATCATCGAAACCCTAACCATGGGTGGGGTTTCGAATAAAGTAAGAATTTCCCCTATCGCAATGTAGAGATGATCGACAGGAGGCATTTTACCTCACAATCTGTTTGTTTGTTTTTAGGCGCAGGGATGCTGCGCCCAGTACTCGGGCGACTCAACAAACCTTGACACAACACCTATAGTAGAGGTCACAGGAGAGCCAAGTTCTACTCCCATGGTCAAAGAAGTTCTTCAGGCCATCTTGGAGGGAATGGCAGCGGAGATCCAATCCCAAAGGATGGAAACCGCAGTCCCGGCCACAAAGGGGGATCAGCAGGAAAGATCATCTACTGCCCCTGCTGTGGACACAACAAGTCTTGAGGATCGACCTCACGCTGAAGTTGAGAGCAGCTCATTCAGCGATTACATAGAGGTATGCAAAAAACTCTTTTTATTATTTTCAAGCTCGCAGAAATTTAGGAATATCCAAGTTTTAAGAGCAATTTCTTATCGTGTTTCAGGACTTGACCCGGGCGGCCACCAGGTCGATAGCTATAGCAAAGCATATCGAGGTCACGCAACGAGAGATCAGCCGACTGCAACAGTAAGTGTGGTGCTCTTTCGTGCTAACTTGAATCCATATTTAAGCGTAGCTGATCGTCTTTCTTGTTACAGAGAAAATGCCTTTTTCAACAAGAGCATGGCTGATCGGGAGAATCAAGAAGAAGCTGCAGCCATGAGATGTTCTTCTTTAGAGAGGGAACTTTGCGAAGCGCAGTCAAAGCTTTCTTGTAAGTCTACTTCTGACCAAAAAGAATTATTTCGTTACATGAACTGCTATAAAAATCGTCTGCCATATTCATGCAGCACAAGAGGATCAAATAAGCCTTCTTTCAAGAGAAAAGAATGACCTTCAGGCGACCATCGAGCTCCAAATCTCAAAGATCGATATGGTCTACACGGAGAACGAGGATTTGAGAACAAGGATTGAATTCGGCAGCAATGTTCAATCTTCCATCTTTGAAAAGCTGAAAACGGTGGCAACTCTGCTCAAAGCTGATGTGGTCGAATCTCAAAAGATCAATCCTAGCTTCCGCGAGTTAGCCACATTGGTTGCGACTCAGGCTGAATTACTTCTCGAATATCTTCCTGAAGATACAAGGCGACAGGAAGAGGCGATGAGGATAAAAGTGCAATCTATAGCCTCCGCCATCCTCTGCAGACTCTGTTTTCACCACGGCCCTGAACTTGATTTGAAACCAGTGGTCGGAGATGCAAAAATCAAGAGTGAAGATCAGCTTGAGGCCATAATGGAGGAGGTCAGGCCCTTGATCGAAAACCTCTTGAAAGAACTTGGCTTATATTAATTGTTGATGTAACAATTTTTGTACCTACAAACATGTGATTATACAATGCAAAGGCATGCCTTAAATTTTCAAAAAGAAAGTACTTTTCTTCATTTCATGTTATGACCATATTCCCTTAGCCCCCTCCTGAGATCATAAGTACTCAAGACTTGGTATTATAATCTCAGGAAGAAATATGGGTGTTCTAAGAAATGTTTCAACTTAGATACAATCATCCGATCATACTGATACTGACCTTAATACGATACCTTGCCTTATTACGAACTGGCAGCCACTCGAATGATCAGGAACATGCCAGTAAGTCCCGTGTGCATTGAGAAACGGCTTATTGAGGGATATCTTATCTGGATGCGACCATGAGATAGGCCAGCGAATATGGTCAGGATATTGTAGCAAGATGATCATCGGCGATCAGCCCCGAGAAAGGCTCGTTATAGGTATGGCAAAGAAACGAACGTAACATCAACCAAAGGAAAGTACTCACGTTTTTTGTTAAGCCATGCTAATTGAACAGGAAAAAAGATTGGAGAACTTACACGTAAAACTTGCACAGTTGATCGATGTTCCAAGTATTGGACAAGATTCTGCCAACCTCCATTGCTAACCGAGCCGATCCTGGTCGCGGTACTGAAACAACAATGTAAGGGCCTTCCCACTGAGGAGAGAACTTATTGCGGTTAGACTGATTTTGTATTTTTCATAAAACCATATCACCCATGTGAAGACTACGCGGCCACACCCTCTTGCTGTGATATTTTCGCAAAGCTTGCAAATATACTGCTGACCTTATCAGTGCTCGATCACGTTTTTCTTCGAGGAGAGTTAAATCCTGAGTTCGTTGTTCGACTTGATCAATCTGATCGAATCGATCTGTTCGAACAGAACCAATACGAATTTCCATAGGTAGTACAGCCTCGGCGCCATATACCAATTGGAAAGGTATCTCGCTGGTGGCTCACTACATGTAGTACGTAGTGCCCACAGAACATAGTAGAGTTCATCTACCCAAGCCCCCAGGCGCATCTTAAGGCAATCAAAAACACGTTTCTTGATGCCTTGTAGTAGCTACCCGTTGGCACGTTCGATGGCACCATTGCTCTATGGATGAGTTACAGAAGCAAAGCACACCTTGGTTCCAATATTATCGCAATAGTCCAGGAAGAGACTGCTAGCGAATTGGGAACCGTTGTCAGTGATAAGACGACTTGGAACGCCAAATCGAGTGATGTTCTTATGAAAGAACTTCTGTGCCGCAGCAACGGTGATATTACCAACCGGTTCAGCCTCAATCCACTTTGTAAACATATCAATAGCTACGAATAAGAACTTGTAACCATTAACCGCCTGTGGCATAGGTCCCACAATATCTATCCCCCCAGACCGCAAAGGGCCACGTTAAAGGGATAGTTTGCAAGGCATATGCGGGCTGATGAACCTGTCTTGCATGAAATTGACACTGAAGGCATGTCTTGACCAAGTTTTTGGCATCATCGAGTGCCGAAGGCCAGTAAAAACCCTGTCGGAAAGCTTTCCCGACCAATGTGCGAAATGACGCGTGCGCACCACACACACCGTCATGAATTTCTTTCAAGAGGGACTTACCTTCCTCTTGAGAAATACAACGCATGAATACTCCTTGAGTACCCTTCCTATACAAAACCCCTTCTATAAGTTTGTATAGGCGCGCTTTTCGAATCAATCGATCACCTTTCGGTTTCATCCTTGGGCAAGGTCCCATGTTCGAGATAGACCCTCAATGGATGGGTCCAATCTTCTTCATGTCCAAGGTTGGTAACGAAGACTATTACCGGGTCATCTTCAACTGTAGTCATGATTGAAGGATGTTCTAAGTGTTCGATGAACACTCCTGCTGGAGCAGATGTACGTGAGGATCCAATTATAGATAATTGGTATGCGAGAATATTGTCCTTCCGCGAGATGTATTGAACTTCGAAATGACTGAAGTGTTTTTCCAATCTCCTCACTTCTCCCAAGTAATGAGCCATTGTCTCATCGGAGGTGCTGTACTCCTTGTTTACCTAGTTTACGACCAGTTGTGAGTCTCCCCTCACCACTAATCGACGGATTCCGATGAATTTTGCTGCCCGAAGCCCTGCAATAAGACCCTCATATTCTGCTGCGTTATTAGTCGCAACAAAATGTATTGAATGACATACTTGAGTTGGTCGCCTTGAGGTGTGACTAAGACCACTCCAGCCCCCGAGTGTTGAAAACTGCGAGAGCCATCAAAATACATCGTCAAGTGGTCGGTGCATGATAGTCTTTAGATTCTTGCATAGGTGGGTCAGGGTTAGTCCATTCGACCACAAAGCCTACAAGGATCTGAGACTTGACTGCCATGCGAGGGGTGAAATGGATGTCGAATGCTCCAAGTTCCACAGCCCACTTTGCGATTCGACCAGATTTCTCCGGGTTTCGGATAAATCTCCCAAAGGAAAGGACGAGGGCACTGTAATTTTATGTGCCTGAAATAATGTCGTAGCTTGCGGGAAGCCATTAGTAGTGCATAAAGTATCTTCTGGACCTCAGGGTAACGCTCCTTAGGACCATGAAGTACCTCGCTTACGTAATAGACGGGTTGTTGCACTCCTTCTCTTTCTGCGATCAAAACCGCGCTGACCACATGAGGTGTGGCCGCCAAGTAAAGAAGTAGTGGTTCCCCTGTGATCGGAGAAACCAACACAGGCGGACTGGATAAGTATGCTTTAACCTCCTGGAACGCTTTCTCGGCTTCATCTTGTTGCATCTAGACCATTATGCCTGATTTTGATGATTAATGAAAACAAACTTTTCAGACTAATTGTGCTTTTGAGACATTTGATACAGAGACTTGTTGGGAATACTTGCAAGATGATCAAGATGAACCCGATGTGAAAGCACAAGACACAAATCTCAAAGGTGAAGTTGCAAAGGAACTGAGGTAAGCTCAGATTTTCTTTTTTACTAATCTAAGTGTTTTGGAGTTTGATCGATTTAAGAAATTATTTCTTAGTTTTAACTGTACTATAAAGAGGGGTTGCAAGTCCTCTCTGCATTTCCAGCATAAACCGAGAAATTGTTAGGTCACTGCATTGCATTCAATTCTGTTGGATTTGATTTGGTTTTCAGTTGAATTTTTTATAGTGGAAGAGTTTTCTGCTTTTTATAGAAAGATCTAGACTGATCTATCTATTTTTTCTGTTGACAAAACGATAGCCCTTTAAAATATCTTTCTAACGAGCTATCAAACACTTAAATCGGATTTCTGGATCAAAAGTTATAACTATTTTTATCCATACTGACTGTCAGTCTGTGAAACTGACTGTCAGTTTGAATTGTCAGTTTTATTAACTGACAGTTGTCCAAAGAGGTTGTTTTTTTGAGCCAAAATTTTTTGACCTAAACTGACTGTCAGTATGCCAAACTGACTGTCAGTTTGCATTTCGACCACGAGCTGTTTTGTTTGAGTTCTTTGTTTTATCTGGTCGATTTTGTTGTCCATACTGACTGTCAGTTTGTGATACTGACTGTCAGTATGAGGTGTCAGTTTCCTTTTATGATCAGCAAAGTTTTATCCATAAATTTTGTTAGCCGTTGAGTTTGAAACTAACTGTCAATATCCCAAACTGACTGTCAGTTTGCACTGTTTTATTTCTATATACGACCTCAAACGGCTAGCTGAGTTTTCTCTGGATTTTACTTATTTCTGGTCGTGACCCAAACTGACTGTTAGTTTGTCATATTGACTGTCAGTTTGCACTGTTGATTTTACAACTCGTGTTCAACGGCTCTTTTGATTCTTGAGGCCATAAATAGAGGCTTTGAGCTATTGTTTCATACACCAAGCAGCCCTCTTCTCATACATACACTTGAGTATTTGTTTTGGAGTTTAAAATCTTGATCTGTTGATCAAGTCGTGAGCTTTTGAGATCCACCGAGTTTTCAGTTCATATTGACGAGGATTGTCACCCGGGTCACTTCTAATAAACTTTTGGTTCAAGACAGGTTCGAACCAGACATGTATCTGGCAATGCGAACTCAAGCTATTCTGAGGGGCATTTCCATGAGGTCACAAGCTTTACGCTATCAGGTCGCGGGCTTCGTGCGATGTAACACCCTAGTTTTGGGGGTGAAAAGTTTTGCTTAAAAACCCTGCATGCATGTATCTCTGTAGTAGTAGCCAGATCAGCTGAACTCTAATTTCTCCCAAACCCTAAAAATCTCCAAATCTATTCTCTAGATCCAGATCAAGATCTGACCATCCAGATTTAACCTACCAGTTACCCTGAAGATAAAAGTCTTCAGGAGCCAGATCAAATTCTGACCCTAACTCCCAGTACCTAAGCCTCTCTCTGTTTTCGAAAACAGGAAAATTCAGATTTACCCTAAGTACCCCAGTTTCCAGATGATTGAGTTATCTTGATTTAACCTTATCCAGACTCAAGTAACCCCTGGAATATGTTTCTAGGTTCATCCTCAACTCACTTCAAAAAGTTGGGAGCCAGATTAATTCATCTAAACACTTTTCGCAGTTTAGTCCAAATTTTACTGCGAATAAGTCCTTTTCTGTTTACCTGGAAGCCTGAAAAGGCTAAAATCTACAAATCAATTCCAACTCCAGAATTTCTTTAGGGAACACCTCCCAAATGCTATTTGATACAGATCTCCTGTTTGATCAGACTCCAAAATCTCTCTCCAATCACCAGAATTCGAGATCGACAAAATCCAGATTTAGTTTACCCTAATTTTACCCTATTTTCGAAAATAGGTGAAATCCCTCAAATCTTATCAAACTTTCTCCAAATTTGAGCTAGATGAGTATTAATAGAAATATTATACTCAGCCATGGAGTCAAATTCCAAATCGAACCTCTCAAAGACCAGATTTACAGTTTAGTCCAAAGCCAAACCAAAAACCATCGCAAATCAGTCCCTGGTTCGACCAGGCTACTGTGCACGACCAGGGCGTTTAATCGACCACGAGCGCCGGATTTTGGTCGTCGTCGTTGCCGCTGCCGTGGCTTCGTCGCCGGCGATCTCCAGCGTCGCCACCACCGCCACTGTCTCCCTGCCGCGTGTGCGCACTGTGTTCGCCACCGTGGAATCACCTCGACCGCCAGCAGCGCCTTCGTTCTCCCGCGCGCGCGCCCGACAACGGCAGCACAGTTGCACCACGTTGCAAGCATGCCTGGGGGAAGCATCAACTCGTCGTTGCATCAACCAGGACTGTGCGCCAGGCTGCAAAAGCCGGCACGGCCGCTGGAGCGCGTCACTTCGCCGGGATGCAGCCGTGTTGTCACCTCCAGCCCGCTTCAATTCTCCAGGCAATTCCAGCCGTTGCGAGCTCCTTGCTGCGCCTATAAAAGCCACCCCAGCCCAGCTCAAACGCACTCACACGCCAGAACCACTCAAATTCTCAACTCGCCGTCGTCTTCGTCTTCTTCGGCGAGCTCGAGAAGAGGCTCACGGTGCCAGGCCAATCCACTGCACCAAACTCCAAATTGAAGCTACCAGTAAGTTACTCTCAACCACTTACCTGTGTAGTAGAAGCCAATTGAGTTCTATTGCACCTCATCGCCGGGAATTGCTGTTTTTCCCCGACAACTCCGGCGAGCAATTAATCCTTAACTAAGTCAAATTAGCTCTCGAGCCTGTAATCAAACATGATCAGTGGACTGTTTAGAACACATCTAAGCAACCAGAATCACCAATTTCGCTAAAATATGAAAAACCCCAAGTTTACACCTTGCATGCACACTGGAACTCGCCGTTAAGCTTCTGTGGTGATTTTCCAGTTAAATTGACTTCACACCTAGCTCTGTTATGCCCCAGAGACCATCCTCAAGCAAGGATTCGAGTTCGTTTGCCCTAGAACAGAAACGCCCAATTTTTGTGTCTTCTTCCCTAGCTCCGGTCGCCGGATTTTGTTCCCAGCCGTTTCAACCCCAACCACCTTGTCTAGTAGATGTGCCTCGACCCCAGGAGTATTTTTGCCTTCTAGCTCGACACCTGGATCGGCCCAGATGAAGAGGTATCACCATGCCAAGGTTTTGTCCAGAAACTGTTGAGAACAGTTCGGCCACCGTGTTCTTCGCCGGTTTTCATCACTTTCCGGCCATCCCCTGCCCTAGATCCTGTTGAGACATTTGTTCCTGTTACAAATGCCTAACCACCAGACAAAGTGGTGCATCATTTGGAGCCCTGAGTCAAAAGATATGGCTAACCCTAGTTTCTGGCCGTGTCAAGCCTATGCCAGGCTATGTCAGCCAGTGGCATTAGCCCTGTTCACCCACCTCTGGTCATGTAAAACAGAAATTACTTTGTCAAATAGCTGCCTCACTACCTTGTGCACCATATGCTTGAATCAAAACCTACTTTGGCCACTGGAAACTGTTCAAACCATGTCAATGCCATTCTAGAGCACTGTCAGCCTATGTCAGCCAGTGGCATTGAGCCTTTTCACCCACTTCCAGCCATGAACTTTGGAAATAACTTTGTCCCTTAGACTCCTGATGTTGTGATCTACACTTTTCTCTACTGTCACAACTTGAGTTGAGCCCTCTATCACCCATCGACCTTATGTCGATATCTTGAACCGAATGCCAACCTAAAGACATTCGCTGTTTTTGGGCGAACCAGTCACCACCTTGATATCACCCTGATACTTTGGAACCTTGTAAACCTTAACAACTAATCTTAACCCTAGTTACCGTAGTTAAACTCAAATCGCTTTCAAAACCTTGTATCACCAGAGTATTTTCTCCTTGCATCTTTGCATGTAGTGGATTAGTAAGAATAGGATTGATTGTAATGCCTGTTTGCTTGTTTGATCTTGTTCAGAGCAAGAGTCCGGGGTTGAAGATCTTGTCGCTAAACCGTCATCGACTGCTGATACTTACGACGCAGAAGGCAAGTCATACTTTGATCATATTGAAACCCATATTTTATGAATTGCTATGCTATTCCATGAGTAGATATCTCATTAATATTGCATGTGTTGAGATCAATGGTATTATGGCAGTGATAGATTGAATACTTGAGAAATGTGAACTTGATAAGATAGCAAGCCACGAACTAATAAAAGTATAAACATGTACATTTATATTCATGAAATAGAACCCCTAGCCGTGACCAGTATTTGGGTATGGAATGGTGGTAGCACTGGAGGTGCTTGGCTGCACTGAATGTGTAGGCACTGAAGGTGCATGGTTTGTGGTATGATCTGGTCACTGGCATGTAAGGACTAGAACCTTGTGTTATGCGTCTAGTGGCATGAAAAATGTACCAACCACTTACCTGGTATGGGACAGGCGCAACCTAGTAGCTTTCTTAGTATTATCAGTTCCCTGCATGGCTTGTCGATCCGGTTTCTCACGTGGAAACTGGTGGGACGCAGTTCGTCCATGAGTGATGTGAGATCAGAAAAATTATGAGAGGATAAGGTGTAAAGAAGGAAGACGCCCTACGCCAGATTAAGTCGTGCGCGACTGTAATCAAAAGAGGTTATGTGTCCTGCGGGAACATAGACCCAGGCTAGGAAGTAAGGCAGTGGGGAGGACCCACAACGGTACTTGGGACAGTATTGTCCATCTACCGGGTAGGGATACTGTTAATACTAGACTGCAAAAACATTGTGTGATCTCGGCCTTGTCACATGCGTATAAGTCGCATGGAGTTGGCCTGACTTGGAAGTCGAGTGAAAAAGTGGATTTAAAAAGAGGTACATCTCTGCAGAGTTTAAAAATGTATTCGAATACTTCGTGCTCCCGAGTTTTAGGAGTATGCCGCGGTGGATTAAATCCACGGGGTGTGACACAAGTATTGTTTTATAAACTAAAATTTGTTAGCTCAAGATTACCCAAGTGGCATGTGTTGTCATGATAAGGGGCGTTGCCGTGGGCTGTCATGTGTTGACGTGTCGCGGTAATACCATAATATAGAGATCATATGATAATTAAGAGGCATGTGGTTTATGCCCTAAGTTATGAAATACTGTTATGAGTATAAGATTGAAAGGCTTGAATAAAGATAATGTGATATGAGGATATATCGCCTTGGATATGGGATATATGTATCACCATCAATATGAATTATTTACTGCCATGGGTATGATCAGAAGTTGAGTAAGAATTGAGAAAGAAATGTATTTTGGGAAAAACCTTTCACTCTTTCCCCAATAGCATAGGCTCATGTCATTTATACTGTAACTATATCTCTACCTCCCCTATGACTTGCTGAGTACATGAGTACTCACCCTTGCAACAACTCCTCAATAGATGGAGCGTTCTACGACCTTGGAGGATACCCTGAAGATGCTGCGGACCCAGGAGATGATGAGCAGTTTCCTTCGGAGCCCTGATGTGGTGCTGTCTTGCTGTCAACCTCTGTTTCCTGTGGATTGCTTTTGGGCCTAGCTTCCGCCGACTAGATGTGTTATTTTGTTAGACCCTTGTGCCTTGTAAGGCACTGTACCTCGTTTTGTACTAAGGCCTGATGGCCATACAATTATGACTATTGTACTATTTTGCTGCTGCAATGTAATCCTGTGATTGACTCATCCTGGGAAGTCAAGTGGTTTATGGGACCAGCTGCCCCGAGCTGGGCTCCTCACAGGTGATGTCACAGTCGTGGCAGACACGACATGCGATCAGGCCGACAGCTTTGCGCGGTCAGAAGTTGGCATGCTATACGCGAACTGGATATCCGGGATGTTGCGCGGTTAACCCACATTCTGCGGTCAGAACATTCTCGACCAGGGTGCTTAGAGTTCATTCGGTTATCCATATAACAGGATATTCTAAGCATCCCGAGGATTCCTCCACGTTGAAGACCAACCGTCAGAGGTTAATATATGCGGTTATTCATGATTAACACGTGTTAATAACCTCCGTGGAAGTTAACAGCAGTTCTCCAAAAACTGCATCCAACCGTTTGATGCAGTTTCTTCATATGGCACCCTTTCGACCAGTATAAAAGGGTGGCATAGAGGTCCGAGGAAAGGGGGACATCCAATCCATTTGGAAGAACAAGACTCCTGATACAAGTGAGACATAACACATCTCAACTACGAAAAACAGCCAAGTCTACGGCCTAAATTAGATAGTTCTTACAAGCCTCCTTGGCTTTACTCTGTACATTTACATAGGGAAAAACCCTTCGCCTGTGAAGGAGTTTTTCTACCATTTTGTAACCCTTTGACACTCATAGTGAAATCCTAACAGGACGTAGGGCCATTACTCCTACCATCGAGGGCCCGAACCTGTATAAATCTCTCTGTGCTCCTGTTCACCATTGTTCTACATACCTTCCCGGAGGGTCATCTTGAAAGGTCTCACCATTACAAATTTTGCATAAGTTCGGCTGAGGACTCCGAGTCCGAATCGTCGACACATATCATCTGCATACTTAGAGTTTCTCGGTGTGTGTTGGAGGTCTAGATAAGACCTTGCAGCTCATTACTCTTGGTGAACGCCCTCACCTAGATGGTTTGGTGGCGTGGCAGTTGACCTCTCTAGTTCAGAGATTGTTGGAAAGGCTCAGTGTGTTTGTAAAAGGCATCGGTGCCGCCTTTCCGGAGTGGACAAGGAGCAACCACTAGTGAGTAATATCCTTCGTGGATATTGAAGCAAAACTCATTTTTTTTAGTGCTTCAATGAGGATTAGGGGAGACCGGGCGAGTCTCCGAGACCTCAGAAAAAATCTTGTGTTTGTCATCTACTCTCTTTTATTTTGCAATATATATTCATTAGTTCCTTCTTTGCAAAAGTTGTTTTAAATTTGAAGTTTTTAAAGCCTACTATTCACCCCCACTCTAGTCGGCATTCTTGACCCTACACATCCGACCAGGTAAAACCATCGTGATTTCGAAGAGCTTTGAAAAAAGGTAATCCCCTCTTGCCTAGTCGTGATATAAATCGACTTAAAGCCGCCATGCGACCTGTTAGGCACTGGACGTCCTTCATGGTCGAAGGAGACCTCATTTGCTCGATGGCCCTTATTTTTTCAAAATTAACCTCGATTCCTCTAGAACAGACAAGAAAGCCTAAAAGTTTACCAGATGAAACCCCGAAAGAACACTTTTCTGGGTTTAATTTTATTCCAAATCGATTTAAATTACAGAAAGTTTCAGCAAGATCATCTAAATGAGTCAAGCTTTTTAAGCTTTTTACAACCAAGTCATCTACGTAAGCCTCAAGATTACGCCCCATCTGGGAAAGAAAGGTCTTTTGCATCAAGCGCTGGTATGCGGAACCGGCGTTCTTGAGACCAAATGGCATTCTGACGTAGCAGTAGGTGCCAAATGGTGTGATGAAGGCAGTCTTCTCTTCATCTTCTTCTACCATGCTAATTTGATGATATCATGAGTAAGCATCCAGGAAGCTCATTAGTTCGCAACCCGCGGGAGAGTCGACCAACTGATCGATGCGGGGAAGGGGAAAGTCATCCTTCGGGCAGGCACTATTCAGGCTGGTGTAATCAACGCACATGCGCCACTTACCATTTGACTTACGGACCATGACCGGATTTGCAAGCCATTCCGGATGATCGACTTCGCGAATAAATCCGGCCGTTTGGAGTTTATCTAACTCCGCGCGGATAGCTTCTTACCGATCAACAGCAAAGTGTCTGGGCTTCTGCTTTATTGGTCACTGTCCAGGTCGAATTGCTAACCTGTGCTCAATTACCTCACTTGGGACACCGGGCATGTCGGATGGTTTCCACGCAAACACATCTGCATTAGCTTGGAGGAAAGTAATGAGTTCTAGTTCCTATTTGTCATCTAAGCCTGATCCAATCCGAATTGTTCTAGATGGATCATCTGGGCATAACGGAACTAGTTTCAGCTCTTCCTCTAGCCGAGGGGCGACCTTGATCGTGTCCGCAACTGTGGTGGTGATCTTGACATCCCGAAGGGGAAGTTGATCTACCAACTCCAGGGATAACCGATCGCAAGTCAATGGCACATTGCGGCTGCGTCGGACCGAGATAACGCCTTTGGGGCCAGGTAACTTACCGCACTTATAAGCATAGTGCGTCGCCATCATAAATTTATCGAGAGTTAGCCTGCCAAAAATCGCGTTATAAGCCGAATCACAATCAATTAGGTCAAAAGTAACCAATTCTATTCGGAAATTATCCGGTTCACCTAGCGTGACTGGGAGCACCACCTGTCCCATCGGCATCATCGAGGGACCAGGAATTATCCCATAAAACGGATGAATTATGGGTTTGATTTTCGAACGAGGGATTTGCATCTCGTCCAATGCCTTAACCAATAAAATGTCCAAGGAACTACCTCCATCGATCAGGACCCTTTCGACTCTCGTGTTACTGATAATTGGTGTAATGACTAGAGGTAGTCTCAATGGTCGAGTAAGCCCAACGGGACAATCAGAGCGATCAAATGTCAAAGGAGTATTTGACCAATGGGGGTATTGAGGTTCGCCAAGGGGAGCTTCCACTTGGTTCACCTCTTGATAAAATGCTTTAAACTGACATTTAGAAACAAAAGAGGAGGAACCTCCAAAAATGACATTAACATAATTACTAGGTACCTGGTAGGACATTTCTTCATCCCCGTGGGCGTCTCTAAGCTCGCAAGTCTGCTCTTTCGATGGCAAAGTTGGCATCGGCCCAATTCCCTGGTAGAAGCCATCTAGTTGCTTCAACCAGCTCTGGTAGTTTTTGAGGTCGTGTCCCGGAGAGTTGTGGATCAAACACAACTTCATGCCTTCCTGCGAGTTAGTCAGTTTTCTGGCTGGGCGGCGTTGCGGCCACCGGAAGCAGTTTTATTTTCAAATGAAAACTTATTACCTTTCGCCGGTGAAGGATTTTCCGCGACTGTGATCTCCTGGTACTGTCCCGTTCGATTCTTTTTAGACTTCTTTGATTTCCCGCCCAGTGAAGACTCCGGCTTCTTGCCCGTATCTTCTTTTTTCACGTCCTTGAGACCTGGTTGGGGTGGCAAATTCCCTTTATCCACCATCCTATTCCACTCAATGGCCTCAACAGCATCAGAGTAGCGGTCGGCCATATCAAAGAGATCGGCTACTGACCGAGGAGGGTGGATAAGTAGATCTTCCGCAGACCTCTGATACCGAACGGCGTGCTTAAACGCCCTGATAACGGAGTTATCAGATATGTTTGGGATGGTATTTCTCACCCCGACAAACCTTTTAACAAACTGGTGAAGAGTTTCCGTAGAGATTTGTCGTAGACGATGAAGATCGTCTTCTTTCCCGGGTTTCTGATAACAATTCTAGAAATTGTTGAGGATGGCGTCGCACAACTTTTCCCAGTTATATATCGAACCCTCGGGCTGATTGAATAGCCAGGTCCTTGCCGGTCCCTCAAGGACTATCGGCAAGTAATTGGCCATGACGCGATCATCCTCACCCGCCGCTTAGATAGCGGTGATGTAAATTTGAAGAAACTCCGACGGATTCTGGGTCCCATCAAACCTCTCAATAGCCCCTGGCTTGAACTTATCTGGCCAGACAATCGCACAGAGGCCTGGAGAAAAAGCTTTACAGCCAACATAGGGACTGTGGAGATTTTCGCAGTTTCCAGCATAACCACGAGTGATTTCACGCGATGGGGACGCGCCACATGGTCCTAGACGAGAATGCACAGGAATTCGATCCCGATCACGAGAACTTCCCATGCGTCTGGATTTGTCATGCCAAAGTGATCCGGATGGTAATCGATTATGCCTACCATGACTAGAGTGGGAATACTCCTTTTCATGGGAACGTATCGTAGACCGGGAGGAAGCTGTAGGGGTCGCATCAGATGCGACCTCATCCAGCTTTTCCGCTAGGATCCTAGCAAAAGTCGGTTTGTCCACGTCTGTGAGGGCAGGAGGAAAATTACGCAAGACCCCCACGATAGAATGAAGTCGGCAATGCGTACTTCTCTTTGGTGCGCCAGGTGTAATCGTTTCTTCATCCGCCGGTGAATATTCCGGAGGTAAAGAAGGTGTCTGGTCGCGCCTGCGACCATGTGGGCGACGGGAGGAACTAGGGGCGGCATCATAACGAGACTGCGCATTTTGCAGGGCCTCTAGGGCTGTCTTGCAGAGTTCGTTATCTCGTCACTTACGATCTTGATCCCCCTTTTGTTTGTGTTCTTGTTCCTCCTTTTGTCTGCGCTCCTGCTCTTCCCTAGCAATCCACTGATCGGGAGTTTCCTCCGACAAGGCAGCGAATTCTCTGGGGAGGGAAGCTGCAGAAGGAGAGAACATCTCTGTTTGCTCCGAGTCGGACTCGAAACCAAAGAGAGAGTGGAGGTTGTCAGGATCAAACCTCCCGAGACTGAGTTCTTGGTCACTGCCATCCTGGTCCCCGACGGGGACGCATGGTGACCGAGACTTGATTTTCCATACGGTGGAACTGACATCAAGTTCCAGACCTGTCTCTTCCATCCCCTGGTCGATGGACATGACCTGGGTAGGGGAAGACATGTCCTCGTGACATTCCTTCAGAATGTCTTTGCAATTGATCTCTTCCATTGGAACGGGATCGCTAGGCGAAGGCATTTGTATGTGGACATAATCGTCGAGATCGAAGTCGTTCTTGGAATTATATGCCCCAGACATGGCTCACCAAACCTCTGGATGAAGGGAAAGCACCTTGAGAAAAGGCCCCA
Organism: Pharus latifolius; assembly: GCA_019359835.1. Lineage (NCBI taxonomy): Eukaryota > Viridiplantae > Streptophyta > Magnoliopsida > Poales > Poaceae > Pharus > Pharus latifolius. The sequence continues at coordinate 35,628,437 of CM033321.1, read as the reverse complement.
TGGTGGGCGCCAGCTGTCGACGATTTGGACTCAGGGTCCTTAGTCGATCTTATGCAAATTTGTGAGTTGCGAGGCCTTTCAGGGTGCTCCTCCGGGAAGGTAGGATGAGTAATATCTGTATGGGCACAAGAGAATTTATACAGATTCAGGCCCTCGATCGTAGGAGTAATAGCCCTACGTCCTGTTATGATTTCTCTATATGAGAAAAGGTGTTTACAAGAGGGAGGAAGACATGATCACAGGCGAAGATCTCTCCTATGTTAGTGTCTATCTAACTATGTCTAAGTCTCAGGCTATTCTGACTCTTGGTAATGCTTGTATGCTCAAGTGTCCCTTAGATCGTGCATTGACCACCTCTTTATATTGAACAAAAGGGCGCCAACACGAAACGGCCTTGGACAGTTGCTAGGATGTAGTTTTGTTAACGGCACTTAACTTCCACGCAGGCTTAACATGTGCAATCAAGGGATAACCGCACATGTTAACCTCCTAGCAGTTGTCTTCATACGTGGAGAAATCCTCATGATCCTCGGGATATGCCTGTTCAAAGGGTTAGACATTCTCGAGTTATTCTGGTCGCAAATAGTCAATGACCTTCTGACGGCGCACCGTCTGCAGTCTTCTGACCGCGCACTATCTGCGGCCTCATGATCGCACAAGGGCTGTGATCATAAATCATCTTTCTGTCCGCGCCCTTCAGGTCGTCTAAGACCATAGCGACGGACTTATAGGCACACGTCTAATCTGATTCTATCCTTAAACCAAATGTATATTATTTTCAACTAGCTCGAGTGATAATCCTCGTCAACGCGGTTTGGGGGAAGACCTCCCAGAGAGGACGGCCGGGACGTCCGCGCCGGGGGAGAACCCTCTCCCCCCGGGGCCTTGATTAGGTTGACGCTCCCGATAATTGCAGTGGCGTGCTCGTAGAGAGCACGGGCCATGTCCTAGTCGCTTCGCGCGGTGATCACACCACGGGGCCCAGGGATCTTTACACAGAGGTAGCTTTGATGGATTGTGGCCCCCAGACAGTTGATAGTGGTCCTCCCCATGGTGGCGTTGTATGAAGAGGGGAGGTCCACCACATCAAACTGGACTAGCTCCGTCCGGTAGTTGTCCGGGGAGCCGAAGGTCATGGGGAGATCGACCTTCCCCATCGGGTAGATGGACTTCCCGGGGACGAAGCCTTGCAAGGGCCCCGCTCTGGGTTGCAGCAGTTTTTCGTCGACCTGCATTTCCCTGAATGCCTTTAGGTACAAGATGTCAGCGGAACTCCCGCCGTCGACGAGGATGCGTGCCAGTTTGCAATTGTAGACGGTAGAGGAGGCGATGAGTGCATCATCATGGAGGAAGCGAACCCCGCGCACATCTTCCACTATGAAGGTGAGGGGGGACGTCCGACCACTTTGGTGGCCGGGGTGTGTGAAGCACCCCTACCACCTTTACCTCTCGTGCGTACTCCTTACGCTAGCGCTTAGAGTCTCGCCCTGAGGTAGATCCCCCTAATGATGTTTACACGCCTTTGGGAGGTTTGGAAGGGGAGCTCTTCGATTGAGCCCCCTTCTCGCACCTGTCCTTGCTGCTCCCCCGAGGGGGAGGGAGAGCCAGCAAAGCTGGCTGAGGGGGCAAGGAGGCAGGACTCCCTCCCCCCTGTCCACGCTGGTCGAGGAATGCGGAGAAGTGCTGAAGAAGCTGGTGGCATTCCCGGGTAGCGTGGGTATTGGATTTGTGGAAGGTGCACCACAAGCCGGTCACACCCTCCTTGCCTCCTGTCGCGGGGACTTCCCGGCCGAGGGATGGCTATTCCACCCCACGGCCTTTCGGCTTGGGCAAGGTGCGGTTGCCCTTGGGGGTATCGCGCAAGCCGCCTCTACCCTCGAGGACAAAGGTGTCCCGAGGCCGTGGCTCGCTGTGGTTGCCTCTCTTGGGACGCTTGAGGGGGTCCCTAGCCTCCCGGTCGGCATGGGAAAGGGCCCCCTGGTTCTTCTTCCAAAGGTCGTCCTCCTCCGCCCGAGCGTATTTTTCAAATACGGTGAAGAGCTCGTCGGCGGAGGAGGGGCAGCTCTGGGAGAGTCTCTGATGGAGCTCCCCGGGGAGGATGCCGCTCTTGCACGCCTTGATGACTGTGGAGTCGGGGACATGAGCCATTTTGCTCTTGACCTGAGCAAAGCGCTTGAAGAAGCTGCGGATTGTCTCCCCCATCCTCTGTCATACAGTGTAGAGCTGGGACGAGTCCAGGGGACGCACATAGTTCCCCTGGAAGTTTGCGCAGAATTTGCGCTTGAGCTGTGCGAAGGACTTGATGAAACTGGCCTTTAGGTTGTAAAACCACGAACGGGCGGTCCCGGTGAGGTAAAGGGGGAAGACGTTGCACTACACCGTCTCATCCCCCCCCCCCCGGCCGCTGAAATGGCGGCCGTGGAGTACACCTGCACAAACTCATAAGGATCAGCCTCACTGTTGTAGTGCTTGATGTGTGGTGGGCGGTAGGGTCGCGGCCAGCGGATGCATCAGAGTCATCGGTACAGCGGTTGGTTGGCCCCCTCCACCTCCCAAGGGGAGTCCCGGTCGCTGTCCCCTTTAACGGGGGATGCGCGTTCGTTGTCGGAGTCGGGGAGGGGTCCAAGCGGTCCGCCAGTGCGGCGATAGCACCTCTTCTCCTCCGGGTTGGTCGAACTAACCTCCTGGACATTCGGGTACCCCCCGGAGGCAACGGTCATTTCTTCGGCGGGTCTCTTCCCGTGGTTAGGATAGGAGCATGGCTCCCCGCGGTCGCGAGCTAGGGGGAGCTCCGATCGGTAGCGAGAGGGGGCCTCCCCGGATTTCGTGGTACGCATTCGCTCGACCTCCTCCCGGGTAAAGCGGACTTGATCCGGCGGGGGAGCCCTCGGGGCCAGCCCAGAGGGAGGAGGGAGCTCATGCGCAATGATCGTTGGCCCGGAGGGTTCTGTCGGGGCATGGGCGGGACCTACCACCGGATAGGCCCCCGGAGCGACTTCGAAAACCGGCGAGCGAGGTCCCTCGCGGGGGAAATCCCGCGGTGGCGTAGAGGTCATCCCGGGCGTAATGGGTCCCATTCGCCCAAGAGCTGCCTCTGGCACAGTGGACGCGGCTGGCAGGGTGGGGTTGGCTCCCAGCGCGGGATGTGCCCCCAGTCCCCAGAAGGTTCCGGGCACGGGGTAAGCCCCCGGTGCGGGGAAAGCTCCCGGTGCGGGATGCGCCCCCAGTCCCAGGAAGGTTCCGGGCACGGGGTAAGCCCCCGGTGCGAGGAATGCTCCCGGCGCAGGGAAGGCTCCCGGCGTAGGAAACATTTGGGATGACGGGCCCGCTGGGGGGACGTAGCCCCCGGCGGGGTCATAGGTCCCAGTGACGACCGGGCCTCCAGGAATCGGGGAGGCTACCAGGTGCCCCATAAACGGGAGCAGGGCCCCCATGAATGGAAACTGGAGCGGACAGACGAGGACCGGCGGCCGCGCCAAGACGCAGAGCAGCTCCTGCATGGTGCGCTGGTTGCAGAGTTGGCCCTCGACAAGAGCTTCGAGCAACATGTCCTGGGGAACCGGGGGTGCAGTCGGGGGGCAGCGGTCACCGGGTCGGGTTCGGAAGCCTGTCCGCCGAAACTAGCCGGGAGGGCAAGAGGTGATACCTCGGTGTGGCCGCGTCCGGTGGAAAGCGCCGAGGCGGCCATGTCTCGAGGAGGTGGCGTCGAGTCACTGGGACCGGCATCATTGGGTAGGGCGCGAGCCCTCGTTCTTGGGGGAGCCATGGCGATTCGTCACGCGTCCCCACGGACGGCGCCAACTGTCGTGGTATTACGAATACCCCGGCAGGTTCTACAGAGGTTCCTAGCGAATGAAAAGCAACGCAAGCTGACAGCGTGACCGGTCCTCTCCCGTTGCGCCAACACAAAGAGTGACACAAGAGTTTATACAGGTTCAGGCCTCAGTGGAGACCCTAGTCCTGTCGACGTGCTCCCAACAAGGGTTGGCTAGGGGAGCTCTCCCGTGGGGAGAGTGCTCCTAAGCACGCCTATTCGTTTCTTGTGTATTGATGATAATAAATTGTCCTCAGTTACAAGAGAAGGGTACAAGGGCATATATAGGCCCAAAAGATGCAAATTACAAGGCTACCCCAGCTGCAACCATCGGATCGAGGGGCATGGACATCCTTCTGCTGCCCAGGGGGCTCGGATGCCTAACAAGTGTCTTCGCCGATTCCTGAGGCACTCCTCGTGTGATCCCCACGTGACCCTACACAGGGGGCCCCCGTCACCGAGCAAACGGCAATGCCCTGGATAGGACGGGGTCACCGAGGGCCCTGGTCCCCGGGCAAACGGCGGTGCCCAGGACAGGTCATTGAAGACACCTAACACCGGGCAAATGGGGCGCCCGGGACGGGTCACCGGGGGTGCCTATGTGGCGCCCGGGACAGTTCACCGAGGGTGCCTGTCGCTGGGCAAACGGCGGCGCCCGGGATGGGTCGGGGTCACTGGGGGACCTGGTCCCCGGGCAAACGGCGATGCCTGGGGCAGGTCACCGGAGACCCTTGACACCGAGGGTGCCTGTCACCGGGCAAACGGCGGCGCCCGAGATGGGTCACCAGCGGCCCCTGTCACCAGGCAAAAGGTGGCGCCCGGGACGGGTCACCGGCGGTGCCTATCACCAGGCAAACGGTGGCGCCCAGGACGGGTCGGGGTCACTGGGGGCCCTGGTCCCTAGGCAAACGGCGACGCCCGGGACAGGTCACCAGGGGTACCTGTCACCGGGCAAACAGCGGCACCCGGGATGGGTCACAGGGGGCCCTTGTCCCTGGGAAAACGACGGCGCCCAGGATGTGGTCCCTGGGGCACTTCTCATCGGGCCAGTGGTGGCACCCGGGACATGGTCCCGGGGGTGCTATCACCGGGACTGATCGGGTGGAGATTTCCCCTGACACACTATATTCTAACAATTCACTAATATTGACCATTAGAAAATTGTAAGATTTTTTAACGGTATAATACAAACAATCGTTAGAATATAGTGTAATGTTCTAACGGATAGTACTAGTTAACCGTTAGACTATAACATATTCTAACGGTTAACCTTAAAGAACCATACGAATATTATAGACTCTTCTAACGGTTCCCTAATATTGACCGTTAGAAGATGATAAGATTGTCTAACGGTATACTACGAACGACCGTTAGAATATAGTGTAATGTTCTAACAGATAGTACTAGTTAACCGTTAGACTATAGTATACTCTTCTAACGATTCACTCAGAAAAACCCGTTAGAATATCATAAGCTATTCTAACGGTTCGGAACCGTTAGAGTAGTGCTAGTCTTGTTCTATTGTGCTAATCACTAGCGGTATGAAAACCATTAGTAAAGGTGTATTTTGAACTGTTAGAAGAAACCATTTTTGTACTAGTGCGCACTGCCTCCTGCCACGTGTAAGTTTAGGTTTAACCACATGGCTGAATAGGGTTATTTTTGGAAATTTTTCAAACACTGGGTCACGTTTGCATTTTTCTTTTTTTAAAAGATTATTTATATAAAATATTTGTCATATTGATGACCACACCAAGGTCTAGTGCCATCCCAAATTTCGAGATTGCATCAATCATAATTAAGTTTGTTGAAAACCGGGGTGGGGCAAAATGCACCATAGGTAACGAATCCACCTACAGTCTTTGGATAGATTTATGGCACTGTAATATTTTAGCTCAAGAATGGGCTGAATTATATTCGTTTGCTAACCATGAAGTTTTGGTAGAGAACTTTCTGGCAATAGGTAAGTTAGAGGAATCTTTTTCGCTTCCTCTATCACCAATTGCGCATCAACAATTTCTTTTTTTATCTCATCTACATCAAAGTCTTCAACTTAATGAGAATGATAAAGATGAGTGGTTTTTCATGGAGACTTTACAAAAGGACTTTATAACAAAAAAAGAGGTTTATAAGGTTGTTATAGGTCAGTGGGAAGTGCAATCAGTTTTTAGCAATTGCTGGAGTAACAGATGTCTTAACAAGCAAAAGATTTTCTTTTGGACTTTCCTTCATGAAAGATTAAACACAAGAGATCTACTTGTCGACGATTGGAACTTTGGGTCCCTCTGTCAATCTTATGCAAAGAAGGGAGTGAGATGGCATGAAGCCAATCAAACATATTCTCAAGACGTTCAAGGTATCTATGAATCTAAGACACGGGAGAAAGTTATCCAGGTTCGGGCCCCCTTTAAGCTGGGTAACAGCCCTACATCCTGTGTATTTGACTATGTGGGAAAAGAGTTACAGAGAGGTTGTTACAAAATATGTAGCTAGCTAATCTTATCTTTGCTAAGTCTAGTCTTCTCTTTGTCGTCGATCCGTCCATCCCCTGATCCTTCCTTTGAAGGCCTTCTTATACTTGCCGAAGAGGTCATCGGTTGTTCTCCTGACGGCACTCCCCACGAACTCTCCTAACCACCCCGGAGTGGTAGCTGTGAGGTCGTGGGTGTGGTAGTTGCCGTAGATCATGGGTATGTGGCGATTTGGCAGTCTTGACTAGGTTGTCATGGAATTACCTTACCGTCTTAACCTCCTTAGACGGTTACCTTGTCAGGGACTTATGATTATCTTGGGAATAATCCTAAAGATCAACATGAGGTAATGTTTAAGGGGTGATCACATAGCACTGTGACCACAGTAATGAGATCAGTGCTTATATATGTGAGAAAGGATTGTCGTAGGGACTATCTTTGCAACCATACTGTCCTTGGATACAGCATAAAACATAGGCTTTAAGATAACGAATGTCTTGAATTTGTGCGAAATAAGTACGATTTTTTAGTTATATCCAGAATACCCTTAGATTATCCAATGTTTTTCCTTCTGGCCCCTGGTGACCATAGGCAGGACTGCGGCTATAGTCATGTGCGACCATGGACGCTCGTGCAACCATGGAGGCCTAAAAATAACTAACAATCCTCATCACTACCTTTGAGAAAACAATTCAATTTAGACAAGCAGAATTGTGAATACTGTCATAATGATGTTCTGGAAACTCAAGCTCATTTATTCTTTCTTTATCTTTTTTCCATTGCTTGTTAAAGGCGCATTGGTATTTCTTGATCTTTTGATGATAATATCTGGGATATGCTAATAAAGGATAAAGATCAATTTAAAAAAATTGAAGATTTTTATTGGGAAGTGGTCATTATAGCGTTATGGAACCTGTGGAAGAACATAAATAAGATTATTTTTCAAAATCATTCAGGAATAATGGAGAATTGGCTAAAGTTTTTCATCTCTGATTTAGGCCTTATTTTAGTCAGAATTAAACCAACTTTTGAAGCTGATTTAAGCAGATGGTCTAATCTTTTGTAATTTTCTTTTCTCTTTTGGTTTTGTTTGTAACCTTTCATTATCTTCGTATAATATATCTTTTACATTAAGGTTTTTCTAATGTTTCTTTAGAAAAAAAAAAAAAAAAAAAAGGACCGACTTTCTTATGAGCCAAGTGACCAAGGGCTCAGGTGAAAGGGTAAAAATAGATTAGATTGGACTCGACCTAAACACTACAATGGAAAATAAGTTGGGCTTTGAAACTAGCGCTCCTCCCCTCTTTAGTCCTCATAACCCTCAGTTACCCATAACTCCTCACGTGAATGCAAAAGACCTTCTGGTCTTAATTTGAGGCATAAGTTTAGTAGCTTTGGTAATCTCTGTTAGGGTTGGCCATTTACTTGATTTTAAGGATAATAATAGGGCTAGAACTAAGCCTAGCTCCATTTCCAAATCTAATCATAATGAAGCAAGTGTAGTTCATTGTGTTGGTATGTAACTATGTATACACTCAAAATTTAGAAGAGGTTTTGGTTCGTTTGAAGAACAGGAAGACAAGTGTGTATATGCGGGCTTGATTTTAGCACATTATTATGTGCTTAGCTTGTCTATTAGTGCTGCAACTATGCTACGTAGTCGCATAAAGTACCACAAAAAAAAATGAAAACAATATTGGAGACGAGTTTTGACACGTTTGTATTTTAAATTGATCTAGCTAGAATTGGAGAAAAGAATACAAATTCGGTGAAAACAAGGATAAAATAATAAAAAAATTATTGTTTGGCTGAATTTGTTTTTTCGTTTCACCTATTATAGATGGATTTAGAATATGAAATTTGGTCGAGTTATAGAGCCTGTCAATCTCCATTTTTACACTTTATTTGATAATGTCATAGACCTAAAATTTTGTATCAACCTGCCACTGCGATGGCACCTTTCCTATGTGGTATCCACATTATCCAAATGCATAAACTCAGCAACATCACATTGCGTCGTGTTAACATCTACCTGTGTTACTCTAGCAACTACTAAGGCTCTCATCCGCTAGGGCGAACATTTGCGGTGAAACAGTAAATTGTCTCAAGATTCTCAAATTTGTTCCCAATACACCACTTACATTCTTAAACTTTATTTTATACCTTAATTTTAGGTTGATAAGTCTTTGAAATTATTTAATTATACCACTTAAATCCTTCAATCTATTAAATAGTGTCTTAATAAGCAAATTTTAGAACTTGTAACACAATTAAGAAAATTCATTTTTCCATTATTTGACTAATAGATGAACCAAAATAACACAATTAAACAAGTGACATATCAGACAAGTTGAAAGACACCTCTAATGTAATTTATTGGGCGAACACAAGTTACAACAGTACAACACTAAGAGTTAGCAAACAAAAGTGTCTTTTTTTTTGGCACGATATTTAAAAAACTTTGACCATTATTTTTTATTATAATATATTAAAATATATATACTTATGAAAATATTTTTAGCTTTCTATAACTAATCTAAATAAATATATTAGTGATTAAAGTTAAAAAAAAATTTGACAAACACAAACAAAAATGACAAATATTTTGAACCCGAATACCATATACCGCAAAAACTCCCATCTAAAGTTCTGGGAGTCCCATAATTTCCTTGTTCTATGAATTAAACCAAACTACAGAAAATCCATGTAAAATTAGCATCCATCCAACAGACAGAATCTACCTAGAGCGACACTATCGTACATGAAGCACCATTATTTTGGCTCTAAGTCATTACTATCCTTCACATGCACACAGAAGACTTCAACCGGGCAAATGTCACAAGCTGAATGAATAAATCTATAAAGTTTCAAGCAATCAAATGTGAACATAGTTCTTTATAGAGTATTTTGCCAGTATATGAGTATTGTAATATCTAGAAACATTCGCAGTAGCTTACACTCCGAGCTAAACACTTGCAGTAGCTTACAAACAACACCACTGTCTGCTATGAACAAGCAGAGGTGGTTTTCCTATCCTTCTTGCTCGTTCAAGATAGTGTGCTTCCTCTCCTGCAGTTAGTACAAATAATCAATGGTACTACTAAAAATAACAAATATATGCTCATATTACCACTGTACGGCAAAAGAAAATACATGATACCAAAATATCAGCAAGATAATACCCATTTGATTGTGGGTAAGACCCTAAATTAACTAGAAGTTCAGATTACCTGGGCTAAACGCCGCTCCTTGTTCAACTTTAGAGATCGTCCTTTCTCTTCTTCAGACCTAAAGATTTTCTGCAAGTTTAAAAGGTGTTTTGCTATGGTCAAACATCCATGTCTAGAAGAGGATTATGCAAAATATAGATCAATCATACACAAAGAAATGTAGTAGACCAATTAGGAGAAACTTGAATAGATAAGCAAAGATTTTCACAAAGGATGCATAAAAGTGTTAAAATGGGAAAAAAAAAAAAAAAAAAAAAAAAGGTAGGTGGATAGACAATTAGACTTGTTTATACAGGATTACTTACACTATACCAATGTCAAGCCACCATCAATTCACAATCTTAACATTGCCAATTGTTGATTGACATATCACAGTCGCCATGGTTTCTCAATAGTAATGCAACTTTTAAAGTGAAGACATTAGAAAAGCCCAAATCCAACCATGAGGTTCAATCAGGAGATACTTGAATAGATAAGCAAGTGCTTTAAAGAAGGATTTCATAAAAAGGTAAGAATGGCCCAAAAAAATCAGCTGATGGACATGTTTATACAGGAGCACTACACAGCATAACAAGTTAAGCCACCATAAAAAACCAAACTTAATATTGGTAATTCTCCAATGTACAAATCCCAGTGGACATCGGGTCTCAAAAGTACTGCAGCTTTTAAAATAAATACATTAGAAAAAGCTAAATTCCAACAGTGCCCAGCTTGGATAAATATTTCCATAAACATATGTGATCAGTAATTTTCAAATATACAAATTTACTACCCGTGTAACATCGTGCAAAATTATAATAAGATTATAATGCCTTCCAAGCTATCAAAAGCTCACCTTTGCTGTAGCGGACAGATTCTCAGTTTTGTCGATTTTGATGTCAAAGATATCATGCAGCAGTCCATTGTCCTGCATACAAAAATAATGCCAATTATCAAAAGACAACAAATTAGCATGCAATAAAACAAATATTGATCATTATGGTGATAATAACCTGTGCATGTTTCAGGAATCCTCTCCCTAGAAACCGCTTCAAAAAGTTCAACTAATCATAGACCAAAGATTAGCAAACAATTAAAATACAAATGTACAGCAATTCAGAAAATCTATGGAAGAAAACAAGCACCTGTATTAATTCACTCCAGGATGAGACCCTTAAAATACCATGCCTGCCTGAAATCCTTAGTGATTCTTCAGGGCACTCACCACTCTGGAAGAATATCATTATAGATGATGAAGAAAACAGAAAAGTTGACATTTAAGATACAGCAAGAATGAAGTAAACCAAGACCTTAATAAAATCTGATATTTGTTGGAACAACTCCCTTTGATCATTAAGATTTTTCTTGTCGGCACCTCTTCCCCCAGCCTCCGTAGACAGATTATAGGCTAGACTGTATATTTTGGCCTTCAATGCTTGCATATTCAAGAAAAGTTGGTTCTTAGAACCGGTAGTCTCTCTGGCATAAACATCAGATTCTTCACTAGAGGAAACATCAAGCAGTTTTAACTCAAAGCACAGAGCTAATGCTTCACCAGCTGCCATCCGAACAGCACGGTCCTCCGCTTCTAGAAGAGTAGAGAGAAATGTAATTGACCTAGCATGTAAAGAAAAAATATATAAAGATAAAGTTTCATGAATGGCCTAGCAGAACAAAGAAAAACAGGGAGGGAGGGAGGGAGGCTTCACTAACTCTTTCCATGTATCGGTATTTCTCCTCAATGAACCAATAGTTGTCAAAAGAAATGCCCATGCAGATACAGCAGCTGCTAACAGGGGAGGTTTAGGTTTCCTGACAATTCCGACCTACAGAGACCCAAAATAGTTAAACATCATAGAAGATCAGATGCGATACCCATCCAATCGTTAGCTAGTAAAACCTTAAGCACAAGTCAATGTCATCCCCACATACATTGGAACCTGATTTTGGATGAATCACATCCCACATGGCTTTCAAATATAACTCGGTCTCAGCCAGATCAGTTGCACCAACAAATGAGACAACAGCTAAGCAATCAAGTACCTACAACAATTTAGTTTAGATTCACATCAGTGGAACTGCAGATGAAGTATTATAAACAACGAAAAGCAAATAAAAACACAACATACAGAAATCATCTTTGATGCATCAGGCCAAGTTTGGAGAACCCTCAAAAGCTGTGGACATGACTCCTCCATTACTTCATGAGATCTACTTCCACCACCAAGTGTAATGGCCAGTAAGCCTAAGTTGAACACAGGAAGAAATAAAATGTAAGAGGAGCAAAATTTGTGCTGAACTTAAAATGAATATGCATCAGATTTAGAGACAAACCAATGGCACGAGAAGCCAGACAAGATTCCTTGGTAGATCCCTTCTTTATTGAATTGGTGAATTGACTCAGTAGTGTCACATATCTTCCAAAGAACAAATTTGATATTGTATCAGGTAAATTTCAGTAAGAGAAGGCATGCCCTTTTTTGGAAGTTTGCACCGTAATAACACAGAATATATCATGGTTGGACTTAATGTAGACTAAATATTGAGATGGAATCCTCATTCATTCATTTGCACATGCGTGTGTGCATGTGTTTTTGCTCAACATTGAAGATTACAACACAAAAAGTTTGCAGACTCTGAATCATGTGTTGGTGAAGTTACTACCACCATTCAACGTGCAACAAATAAGATACATCATCTGTTCACATATCTACTTGCATACATATCAGAGGAATTTTCACTATTGAATCATAAGAACTTACTTGTTTTCCACAAAATCAAGTAGCACAAAACTTTCAAAAGCATCAACAAGAGCACCCAGTGCTGCCTCTCTTGTAGACCCCCTGCACCAATTGCACAAGATGATTTCCTCAGTATACTATAACAAAAAAAAAAAAAAATTATTAATGTTGCATCCAGTTTGGTAATGACACAGTTTCTGGGATGCAATGGCATTGATGAATTGCAATGATGTTATCTTGTCATTCATATCAACAATGGTGTAAAATGTCATATGAACACCACACCGCTTTCACAAAGAAAACCTTTATGACTCTCAGGTGAAAGCAGGAACCCCCTCCATCTTTCTTTGATGACAGTACAAGGCTCTCAACGAGTCAACATACAATATGGAGTGTTGAAACAATGCGCCAACTTCTCTACAAAATGCAAGGAACCTGCTTTTATTGCAAACTATGTAAAATGCATAGATAGGACGGGAAAAAACTACTGAAATAATCCATGTTTCTTACATTCAATTTCAGGCCATTATTCCAAGGATTATTGATGTAATGGTAAATTGATTTTTGGCTTATCAATCTAACATAAATCAATGAGATTAAATCAGGTTCAATATGCATAATGCTAGTTATTAAGGCCACCCACAGTTGTGGAAAGAACCAATGGAATTTACCAACAAATGGCATCAAACTAAAGTTCAGCAAGCATGTATGTAAAGCATTGAGATCCTAATGCCCCATTGCCTTTTTAAACATGCATGATCAGACATTAGCCGGATATCTTAAGAATATTCCGAAGTTGTCATAACCAATTGTATCAGATATCAAGGAATATCCAGATAAACAGCACAGAGAACCCAACAAAGTGAGTAAACAACTAAACATCAGTGTTTTCCATTTGACTTTTCTTTTGCTAGAGCCTACTCAAAAGTTAATTTGCCACTTATTATGCTTTGTAAACCAATTTTTCATCATCCCGAAAGCAAGGTCTTATTGACCTTTTTATCTTGCTCAGCACACTACAATGCAATGTGAAATGTTAAGCTTCTTTACTCCATCAACTTATGAATGGTCAAATTTTCTAAAGAAGCCAAACTTGGACAACAAGAGGAAAGGAGTTGTAGTAATTTTAGTAAATAAGACATGATAAACACAATCGAATAAAGTAATACACATAAACTAACATATTGATTCCTTTATTTGTCAACCAGCATAAAAAAGAACCAACTTTATTTCAAATATAAGTTTGGGCCCAACTCAATATGCAACTCCAATGTCTATTTAATTTATGAACCCCAGTTATTGATATAGTTCCAAGTTGTTCTTTTGTAAGTGCGATTTGAAGTTAATTCATACCCACCAAAATATCGGGATGCACATGGATATTGCTAACTACACAGTGATTGTGGGACCTAATTATTGGAGTCAAGGATCAATCCGAAGAACTAGACAAAGCTGTGCACAATTACCTATTATACAATGCATGAGAATTTGACAGCATCAAAATTAACTAGCGTTCAGTATTCAAACAACTACAAACGAGCAAATCGTTGACCGCTATTAATTTTCGGATGGTTGCAACATCAAGAACTTTATAAGGAACGTCATACATAACCCTAAGATGATCTCTGTTCAAACAAACAAGCGGTAATCGAACTCTTGGATACACGAGGATACAGAATCCGCCCACCTCTTCTCGTAGAGAGCGTCGATGTACTTGTCAAGGACGAATTCCTGCGAGTTGACATGCTCGGTGGCCTGCGCGAGCGGGAGATCCGACAGCGCCGTCGACGCCGAGCTCATGCTGTCGGCGTCGCTGCCATCAAGCTGGTCCTCTCCACCACCACCACGACCACCACCACCCTTGTTCCTTTTACCTAAAGAAACCACCCCAAATCCCCAAAAAATACAAGCAAACAGTAAGAAACAAAAGCAAACCATTAGATTAAGAGCCAAGAAATGGATGGAAAGAAGCTTACTCTTGCCCATGGCGACGCCGTCCAAGAATCGAAGAACCCAAGAAACCGGATCAGGAGCAGGTGCGGTGAATCCAAAGCGAGTCGTCGGGTAAGCAGATGTGGGGGGGTTGGGAAGGGGTACGATTGGAGTAAGGGAAACGGAGGCGCTTGCTGCTGGTGAGATCGAATTGGCCGTGGAGACGCAGAGCCATGTGAAGCCTTTCCTGCGGTGGGGAAGAAGAAGAAGGGAGGATCGAATTGGTCTTCTATTTCGTTTTCTTTTCTTTTTTTCCCTTTTTCAACGAGAGGTGGAGGTCGACTGGGCTTTGAAACGGCGGTACTGCAAGGCAAGCGAAAGGCGTTTGGGTGTGCTCCGGTTTCTAGTTTTTAGATTTAAATTAGAGCACTTGAGCTAAATAGTAAGAGTGGGAGGAACGTGAGACAAGAATGGGATGGTTAAATGATTAAAAAAATATACTTGGTAAAAATAATTAGGTTAGTTTAATCTAACTAAGATAAACTAGTTTAATTTAGATTTTTTGTTTGATAATAGATCTAGTCAGTATAAAATATTGTTTTGCTTTATTAAATGAATTAAATAAATTTGATATATAATGTACATAATTGCCATTTCTATTATAACAGCACTTTGATTTTTCTCATACAAAACCTTTTTATGTAATAATATGTGATTATGTTTTTTATGGATATTTATAGAAAAAATAGAGTTAGTTTAGATGGGTTAACTTATTCCATCTTTTTTTTGGGTTAGGATAACTTTGGGTTAAGAGGATTAATTTCCTTTGATCTAGTTAAATTAATCCATCTAATCCATATAGTTTGGGGAGTTAAACTCTGACCCACGATCCCAAACCAAACATAACATTAGTGCAATGTTTAAGAAGGCGCTAGATGCCAAGCCGTCGGTTGCCTGACGCCTAGCACCTAGATCGTTAGGCGGGACCTAAGCGGCCACCTAGGTCACGGACTATAACTAGTTATCTGCATCACAGAGTATACATAATCAAACAAACAAACAAATAAATTCTCAAACAACAAGCAATGAGGAAAACAAACAAGCAACTAACCATCTGCACCACAAGTCACATAATCACAAACAACAAGCAAACAAATAAAAGTAAAAGTTTAATGATAGATAAAATCATAGATCCATAAATATCTAATCTTCCTCTTCTACTTGCTCTTCATAATCTTTATTTGAAAGGATTTGTTCCTGATCGGACTCAAATTCAGCTTCTTCCTCATTGATGTCATCATCAGAATTATCCAAGTTGAAACAATCTTTATGAAGTTCTCTCACTCTATTACTTCTACGATACTGCAAGACATCACTAGCCCTGGATGCTTCATCAACTAATTTCCATGTAAGCCCCGTACTAGGCTCAATCTCATCATCACCATCATCCACGCCATCAACTATCTATCCCTGAGCATGAGTAGCATCTGAATCTAGGAGAACATCTACATTATTCTCCTTCTCCCTCTTTGTTTGTTCATCAACTTTACATTGAACTGAACATAAACTAGATTGTTTAGGTGATTCACATCTAGTCTATTTCTTTTCTTTGTATGTATCTACAAAATAAAGTTGAGGTAAATTAAACACGAGACTGTAAAAACTAAAAAAAATGTGTGTGAGTGTATTTATGTTAATACCCCTTCAAAAGTGCTCCATCTTTCGCATTCAGATGAACTAGTGGTCAAGGAGAGGATTCTCAAGGCTAATCTTTGCAATATTGGTGTATTACATCCATAAGTTTTCCACCAATTAGTTGTATAATTGCAAATAGCAACAATTGAACATATTATATATTTATAAACAACTATACAATAAATAGCACAAATTTAGAAACAAATTTACCTAGATTAAAATTAAAATTTTGACATCCAAATTTTGCCAAATTCTTACAAAAGCCCTCTTTTGTCCTAAGAATTTGTGCAACTCCTCATTTATAACTTGATTTTGCTTCTCAAAATCTCCATGATAGAAGATTTCAACACAATTGAGTATCACATCTATAATAGTTTCATCCAAATGAATGGATTGATCACAATAACTATAATATGGATTCAATAGGTAAGCCGTCAAATGCAATGGAGAATTAAGCCTATCTTTTATCCTTGCATCAATTATTTCAAATAAAGTTTTATAGTTGTTCTCCAAATTATTCATAGCCTCTTTTATTTCTCTTTTTGGTTGGAGGAGTTCTCCATATAAAAAACCCATAGATGGTTTGCTATCCCCATCAACCATATGAAGCATTTTCACCAAAGATCCAAAAATCTTTAGGCACAACGACACACCATTCCAAAACCTTATACTCATCATAGTAGATATTGCCACTTTTCTTTTGTTGTTTTAGACCACTTGCAAGTATCACACTCTGTGCTATCCATCATTGCCCTTAGCTGTACCTTTTTCTCTATCAAACTCTGCAAAGTAAGAAAAGAGAAAGCAAATCTAGTTACTCCCGGTCTTATTATATCTCTCTTCTTTGTAAATGATCTCATCAAGACCAAAGTCTTATGATGCGAATAGTTGAAAATGGTAAATGACTTGGCTTGGTCAAGTGTTTTCTTAAACCTTGCCAATAGCTTCTAGCATCAAGTTAATGGTGTGAGCTGCACATGAGCTCCAAAAGGTATTAGGCCTTTTCTCTTTCAGTAATGTTTTCGCTCCCATGTTGTTCGTAGCAATTGTCTGTAACTATTTGTACAACATGTTCTGACCCTACTTGTTCAATGCAAGTATCCACATAATCAAATATAAATTGACTTATGTGAGACTCCTCCGATGTCTCCCTTGAAGAAAGAAAACATGTTCCAATATTGCAATTCACACACAAGTTCATTATGCTCCTCATTTTTCTGTCAGTCCAAGCATCAGTCATTATAGAGCACTCAGTCATGACCCTCTTTGTTTTATGGCTCTTCAATAATGTCTTGGTTCTTTCCACCTCCTCCTTCAACAATTTCTCCCGAAGCTCATATTGAGTAGGAGGCATAAAACTAGGTCCAAATTGGTCAACCGCCTCAACTATTTTCTTGAAACTATCATTGTTGATAGCGTTGAATAGTATACCTGATTCATACACCAATTAGCAACATATTGTTTAGTGTGATGGGTTCTCTCTTTAAATATTGCTTCACTGATATTTTGTTGTCGCTTCAACTTTTTTGAAATCGTAAGAGTTTCAAGGCCAATAGGATTTGCAAACTTATCCATACGGCCTAAAGTACGACGTGCTAAGCTTCTAATTTCTTGCAGTTGTTTATCATCCATCCCTTTATCAATATTCACCTCTTCTCTAATATCTTCATCTTCTACTTTCTTGGTTTTCTTCTTGTTCTTTGCCTCATTGATGGAGTTCTTGTACTTTGCTTGATCTTCAGGTGAAGCCTTTGGGCATTTAGCAACATTTTCAGCTATTTGAGCAATATGTTGCTTAAGCCGATACACTCCTCTAGAAACAATTTTTCACACAAAATACACTTCACTTTATCCAAATTTACACGGTTAACTAACAATCCATACTCCTACCCTATATCATTTGACTTCCTCTTAAGACTAGAACTCTCTGATGATCCCAACACTGAGACAGATGCAGTTGATGACATTCTATAAAAGAAGAAGAAAAAATGAAGTCAAATTTGGGATATATCATGAGGGAGAAGTGGAGCAGGGGAGGCAGTAGACTAGCAGACATAACAAATATATGGACTATGGAGTGAGGCAGTGCATATATGAAGGAGAGTGCATATATGAAGGAGTGAGGGAGAAGTGCATATATGAAGGACTTGTGGGCTGCGGCTCTGACCCTCTGTTGCACAAAGGAGCTGAGCAGGAGATCACTTCGGGGCAGAGGCGCAGTCGCGCAGAGCAGCTGACCAGGAGATCTCTTCGGCAGTGGCGGACGGACGGAGGGACTGAGGGAGATCTCCTTCCTCGGCTGCGGCAGTGGACGAGCAGAAGGTCTCCTTCCTCGGCTACGGTGGACGGGCAGAAGGTCTCGTTCCTCGACGGCGGCAGATCTACTTGTGTCTAAACCACGCCAGCGAGACACGAGACTATGCGAGAAGTGGAGAAAAGAAACTACCCTAATCGCGTAAGTTTTTTAACCCCTTTCTTCCTTCGCCTAGCTTTGATTCGTGCTGCCTTGCGCCACCGAGCGCCGCCGAGGACCGACTTTGACCGCCTAGGCCACTCAACCGCCTAGGCTACCGATTTGAGCATAATCGCCATGGCCGGTTACCGCCGAGCGCCTAGGCGGCCGCTGAGGCCGCCGTTTACAACACTGCCTTAGTATTGTTTAGTTGAAGTACAACTTGTGTATTCTCTTTCTATGTATCGGTCTTTATTTCTTTCTCTGTAGGATGTGGATCAGAATATTTAATGAAGATTATAGAGGACTACAAGTTATAAAGAAGAAATACATAGACACATCGAAAGATAATATGCGAGTATAAAATGTTATACTTGTTTAGTTTATAGCGCAAATTGATGGTTTAATTGCTTGTATAGTGATAATAAATTTATTTGAGATTTCTAGTTTAGAGGAGATTTAGCTTAAAAGATAAACATTAAAGTTAGGATCTGTTTGACTCAACTTACCTCACCCATAATATATGTGAAGATGTATTTGATTTATCAAACAAGTTGTGTTGTTGCTTTATAGAAATTTGATTTTTAAATATAAACTATCACTAATGACCATTTACAATTGTCACTAATCAATATTAATTATTACTACTTATCACTAATCTCCACTAGTAATCAGTAACGTGCAACTTAGTTTGTCGCTCAAGATCATACGGGATTAGGATTATTATAAGGATATGTATCAGCTCACATAGGATGATGCCCAATCAAACACTAGATTGTCTTTTTATCTTATATGATACTGTGCAGGATTTTCCAACATGCAAAATAACCCTTTGGGCCTGTTTGGGTGATTTTTATCTGACCAGGATTTTTGGAGTACCAAAAATCCCCTAGGAAAAAAATATTATCGGTAAAATAATCCTAGCCTATGTTTGGTTTGGAAAGGAATGGGATAAAATCCTGTCATCCAAAAAATTCTAAAAAATAGAAAAATTCTGAAAATTCAAAAAAATTTCAAGAAAAATCAAACAGTCCATAATCTCACACAATCTAGAAAAATTCAAAACAATCTAGACTCATGATCTCTTAGCCAAATCAGAAAAATGTGATTTGCAATCACATTAGCCATTCTAGAAATGGTATTTGCATCAAACTTTGTTACATTGGTATAAACATTGCTTCAATCATCATCACAAACACAAACCACTCACCATCTAACATATTGTGTTTAATCAAGTTTAATATGTTTTCAACCACCAAAATATTGTAAAATCAGCACATTTGATCCCCAGAGATCTCACACAATCACCTATGTACTCATTGTTTTGTCTAAAGAAATTGTGCTTTTTATTACAAGTTTAGAGAAATCAAAATACAATCACAACTCACAAAATATTCAGAAATGAGAAGGGGAACTGCAAAAGAGTTAAGTCAGTATGCCGATGTCCTGTAATCATCTCTTCTTCTCAAAGAGCTTTGGTGCTACCTGCATATACATGTTTCATAGGCGAATTGTTATTCCCAATCCCGACAATACTTTTTTAGAACAATTTTTACAAAATTTTTAATCAAAGGTAAGTGCTTACACATGCCTACAAATAGCATGGGCTGTCACTTATGCTTCCAAACAGATGAAGAAAGTTTTTAAAAATCTCTGTCATTGGAGAGAGGAACTTCAATTTGACAATAACAACAATTGATTCAAAGAGAACTTCAAACAATATTTTCAGTTCACAATACAATTAAAGGAAACCTACACATGGAAAAGTCAACTATGCGCAACCCACGGCAAGGCTCATCTATATGGAATTTTTACCGTGCATGCAAAACATTACTCCTAACATGAAGCCTTAAGTGATAAGTATCAAGTTGTGTAAATGAAAGTGTGTGATGCAAACTAGGTACAATGTGTGAATCAACCTATAGAGTCCTTTTCCCATGCATGCACACGCCTTCTCAATCACAAATAGATGCATACAACACTCAAGAAGATAATTGCAACATTCTTCTATCACAAGGCATGGATAAGTTTATCATTCATAAGGCCGTCAACTTGAATATCTAAAGAAAACAGGAAGACAAAAGCCCCCAAAACTACATCACTAGAACCTACTACATTTTCTAATTTGATAGCAAATCAGGCATTTTTGTTATCATGCAGTTGACACAATTCTGATTAAACATTTAAAAGTCACCCTGTTCACTCTTAGATTCCAACAATGCAGAGCATCATTTGCATTGCACTGAGGATTTATTACCAATGTTGTATTCAGTTGCCTCAGAACTTATAATTTTGAAATTGCTTGTTAAGGCTCAATCTAGGAAGAAGGAGCTGCAAAGGCACTCGGAGCAAGTTATTCTATCAGAGGTTAGGCAAATGGTTCAGCAGGTGCAAGCACAACATAAGACAAAAATTTGTGAACAGGAGTATGACCTGAGCCATGAATGAGTCTGTATGTTATAGCTACCACAGCATAAGACAAAAATTGGCCTTGAATCTTGATGCTTCAAAGAGAACTTCAAAGCAATATTTTTTGCTTACTAAAAACACTTTTAGTCAACAGTCAGACAAAGCAATTCAAGCTAGAAACTATCACCTGGAGCAATAACACAGGAAATGATACCCAAAGCAACAACACAGACATAAGGCTGTAATTAAGAATAACTGAAATTTAAATTCAAAGCCTTAATCACACAAGAATTTGCTCACAGATCAGATTAGAAATCACTAGAGTAGCTCAGACAAGATCTCACAGAATAATGAGTTTGATAACTCAAGTTTAATAGCAACCCAGAAGATAGCACTACAATCAACACACAGAATTATTCAAGATGCAACTATTGGTTTATACAATTCACAGACATAGCTTTAAGCACTGAAGAAATATCTGCAGAATCACTAGAAATCATCACACAGATAACCAATTAGAAGCAGGGGTCACTGGAATCAATCTCCAGCACCTGAGTTCTTGATCATCTCACAATTACAACAGAAGAATGAGCCAAACAGGAGTTAAACACAATGCTGATACTACTGACAACAATATAAAATACTTGCTCACTCAACTCCAAACCTAGATCACTGAAGACACATAGAAGCTCAAAAACATATTGTGGCCAGGGCATTCAGCATTTACGATATTTCAATATCACACAAATCAATAGAGAAAATGAAATACTCACAGGAAGCAATTGTCTTAAGTTGGAATTTGATTAAACATAGAAGTTAAGATTTAATCTGTGAACCATCTCAATTCTATATGTTACAAGGATCAATGCGTCTCATACATCTCATACAGTTCAATCAAAATCGAAGAACAAGGGAAAGAAGCTACTGTTGGATTGTTGTTGTCGTTGCCATGGTCAAACTGAAGTTGCAGAGCTCGTAGGATTTGAGGCCGTGGTTGGTAACACGTCGGGTGCTGCACCAACCTCTGCATCCACCCATACATACAATCCAATCAAACACACACACATACACATAGATCTAGCCATCCAACCAAGAAACCGCATAGAGAGGAGATCTAAGACATATATAAAGATATAGATACCTCGTCATTGATGCTGGAGAGCTGGAGCTCGGCTGATGAAGAAGGATCATGGAGATCGTCGATGCCGGAGATCGTGGAGATTGGGGGTGAGAAGCAACAGGGGAGATCGAGGAGGAAGAGAGAAGAAGAAGAAGAGAGGGAGAGCGGCGGAGGCGGGAGCCGGGGCGTAGATCTGGTCTACGGCGGCGACCGTGGCTCGAGAGCGGAAGCAGTGCTCGGGCGCACCAGATCCGGCGGATCTGGTAGCGTGCGCGAAGAGGGAGGTGGAGGGCGGCAACGCGGGCGAGGAAGAGCGCAACTTCGGCGAGCGGGCGAGGAGGTGACACGCGGCGAGGTGGAGGGCGGCAACGCGAGTGAGGAGGTGGAACGATATGGGCGAGGAGGAAGACACGAAATGGCCATTTACCGGGCCTCCCGTGCACATTTTCCAAACCCCCCCGGATTGGGCTTTCTGGCCCATTTAAAATTCTCGAACCTGGCCCATCCAAACGCATTCCTGAATCTACTTAGGATCTTAATTCCAGCCCACAAAATCCACTCAGAAACGGGCCAAATCCCAGGCTTCCAAACAGGCCCTGAAGCGGAAATCACCAGCGGAAACACCTTTGTGTAACCATTTTTCCCCAAAATTGACGTTGCCCGCCTCGTGTCTAGCCATAGATTCGTATATGTGCCTTGCCTTGTAGTTCAGTCTGATTTTTCATCTATTTTAATTGTTTGATTAAAAATGAGTGTTTTAGATCAAAGTAATGAGAAAATTGAAAAGATCTCATGACATAGATAATTTTCTAGAATGGCTAGAAAAAACATTATTTATCAACTTTGTTTCCACTTTTGATAGATTTTGATCCAATACATAGTTTGATATAATAAATTTTAGGGTATTGTATTTTTTTATGTTGTCCTTTTTTTAGTCGTCATATTTTTTATTTTTGGTTGTTGAGTTTTTAGGTTATCGAATTTTCTTTTTTAGGTAGTCACATTTTTTTTAGGTTGTTGTATTTTTTTAATTTGTTGTATTTTTTAATTTACTGTATTTTTTATTTTAGATATTCTTTTTTTTAGATTTGTCATGTTTTCTTATTTTAAATTGTTATTTTAGTTTATGTTGTTATATTTTCTTATTTTAAGTCATTGTATTGTTTCTTAAAAAAAATTTTATATATAAAAATTATAAGTACCTTAATCATATCTATAATTACCACAATCTCTCTCACATCAATCTAAATTGTTCAAATTCTAATCCATTAACTAAAATAAAGAAAAAAAACACAAATATATTTTTAGACTTAAAACAATTCCATCAAACCTCTGTTGTATGTGATCACTGCGGTGCACAATCGCCCTATCCTTTACACTAGCTTGGTTTTGAGTGATGTTTTTGCAAAGTATAAGGGTGTTTTTGGATCCGCTTTTGTAAAGTTAAACCCGTAGCTTTTAAGCAAATATATATTTGAAATTCCATATTGAGGGAGGGATACAAAGATGTCAGGGCATCCAATCTCAATAGGATAGTTTAGATACAAATAAGAGTACAGTTTTGGAAATGTTCTGAATTTGACATTTGTTGTAAAACATTGTTGGTTCTATTGAAATGGCTCATTTTATTTCGTGATGAAGTGCTATCACTGTCAATGCTTTAGTTCTATATCTATGTTTAGTTGAGTCATTACTAGACGAAACAATTTAGATTAGAACGATCCCTCTGATTCATGAGTTCTCACAGTTTCTTGATATCGTCCGATCACAATGCAAATTTTGACAGAAAATTTGCAAATGGCCTCAAAGCTGGTGTTCTATGTGCAGACCGTGGCAAATTTTTTCCCTGCGAGATTACACCCGCGGGTTGTGTGTGCAGGTACGGCGGAGTTTGCTAAGAATAGCCAACGGAATATTCTTTGGTTCGGAGCATTTTTTACCGGATATTCTCTTTAGTACTGTTTTGTAAAAGCCAAAAGAGGAAAGGTTTCTAGAGATTTCAGTTTCTAGAATTAATTTTTTATTAAATAATTATTTTTACTAGCATTTTAAGGCGGCATTTGAGAGTGTAATGCCTCTAAAAAAAACAGATTTTACAAACTGCTTTACCTAATCTATTTGAGAAATTCGTTTAGTTGCATTTGTTACAAAAGATTTGCAAAAAATAACGGTTCCGTGAAAGTAAAGCTTATTATGTTTTTCCCAACCATGGTGAACTAAAAGAAAATTTATAATCTAAACTATCTTTGGTGCACTGAGTTGCTAACAAATCACAGTGGAACTAATAGCAGTATTGTTTTTACTAAACAAGTAGAACTTCATTAACAGTATTTTTTTAAAAATAACTTTATAAAGTATTTTGTTATAGTGTTTATTACTACCTCACTGCAATTCCAAACGCAGCCTAATTAATAGACTGTGGAGGTAGTGGTGGTGCCAGACTTGCATAAGTCGACTCACTCAACCAGAGCTTAATCTATTTGAACTCAAACAAGCTTGACTTGACCAAGGCCTTTCTTGGGCTTGCCCCAAATATTAAAATATCTAGTCATCTAGGTTGATTTTTTGAACATGCCCATCAAACCTACTTGGTTAGACCTAAACCCACCCGGCATATTGGGTCAGGATAGGCTAAGCTAGAGGCATCCTAATACAACATTCCTTTTTGCGAGACTAGTTCAAACTCGACCCAAACTTGAAAATGCCCAGATCTTTACTGGTGCCCTACACCCAAGAATTGTTTTATCCACTTTGACAAATAGTTTGACGGGAGCTTTTCGGTGTTAGGACCTTGGAGTGTTAGAACTAGACGTGATCATACTCAGGTTGGGCTGGCAAGAAACCCGGGTCCTTTAGGCCGGCTCGAGTTTAGCATAACCCATCCTAATATACATGTCCGGTTGGCCAAATTCAAGATGGCTCGGGTCAGGCTGAATGGGTTTAATCGGGTCACATTCAAAAAGTCAGGCTGAGCCTGATTCGAGTCGGGTTTTATGAATTTTTAGGGATCTCGGGTCCAATATAGAGAGACCAAGCCTGACCTTAATCTTAGGCCCGACTAGACCAAACTCACTCAATCTCAGGTGAGTCAGACAGACTAGGTCAGATAGGTCTAATTATGCTCAGGGTAGGCTTAACGAGAACTAATGTCACATACTACATTCTGAAAAAAACATGTGCTATGAGCTAGTCTCTGCACTTAACAAATTTTATGGAAACTCACATTTTCATGTCTTCTACATATCGGAATAAACGTGACTCTATCATTGCTAATGCCAACACTATTTCTATTCACGTTTGCTTCCAAAACACACATGGTGATGGAGGAAAAAAAAACTTTTACAAGACCTAGTTTTATAAAATTGCATAAAATCCATTCTATTGATCATTGAATCACATGATATATAGTTAAGATCTTAACACAATTACCTAATATGTATTACAATCCTATCTGATATGGATTATGAATGCATATCAACCACTCAACCATATAATTTGATGGATGTGAGGGTATGAGATACCCCGTGTACATATGTATAATTTGGCTGCCCAGGATACAGCCACACGCACTTACAAAAATGAATATCATGAACATAATCCATCTGAATAACTAAAAGTAATTTAAAAGGGTACTATATAAGGAAACTAGACCGAGTACACAACAAAAGATATAAGGACCCGCATGATCAAATACTTAGAGTTCTAAATAAAATAGTTTTAACAAAAGACATAGCAGCGAACATCTGTGACCCATCTACAATCGAAATTAGAGTGCGGCTAGTAACCATCTAGACTCCGGGCAGTCACACATCTTGAAAAGTTTGATTTCTTCTAAGCTGGATTCAACATTTAAGCAACGGTAAGTACAATGTACTCAGCAAATCACTGATAACAAACCTACATTATATTTCACATGCACTTGACATGGTACATTGAAGGAGTGATGAGTAAATTTGATTTGTGTGAAAATTTACATGTAAGTACAATGAATGTAGTAACAGTTAATAACAGATATATGAAACTTAACTATCAACATTTTAGTTTTGTATGATGGCTATACCATAACCATCCATTTTTAATTATAAATACTACTTGCATCACAATGACGTGGGTTGAACCCACTACAAACTGACTCCTAAACATCCAGGAGCATGGAGTATTCGATTACATTTTTAAACTCTATAGATGCGTACCAATTTACCCACAAGATACTACAACTTTCATGTCAACCCTATCTGCGGAGATTAGATTAGATTAGATCCCGCAGCTATATGCGAGCGAAGGTTGTGATAACAAGGACTTTTTTTATACTTCCCATATAGTTCGTTCCTGCCCTGTGGTCCGACTAACCATAGTTGTGGCCTAGTCATGTTAAGGCCTCTTACGAATATCCTATCAGCCTAAGGTGATATATTGATTAACTACATTAGTTTTTTTTGGGTTAGGTGATGTTACATAAGTTCTCTATTATCATTAGCTACCCGTGATTGTTCATTCACATGCATATTTATATTTCATAAATACCATGTAGTAGTACTTTGCAACATATAGATTCAATATGATCAAAGAACAGTGATTTGCCTTGCTTGAAGCGTTGATTGGTCAATTATGGGAGTCGAAGGGTTGAGATCCTTGGACTTGACCCATTTGATACCTAGTTGCAACAACATACAATTTTGGATATAAGTTCAGCAATTAGAAAATAATGATTAGTGTATATACATTTACATGTATGCACATGCATGTATGCTTAATAATGTCAAAGAGGTCGGGTGCTGGTGTAGTGGAGATTCAGATGATAAGATTGTCTGATATGATGACATAGAGGACACTGAATGAGCTTAACATTGGTGGTTGGAGATAATGATCAGGTTTAGTGTAGGTCAGATTCGAATAAATGCTACTAGGTTCAAATTATAATTGGCTAAGATGGTTCTCAGATGCAGTTATTGTTTACTTGTTGAGCTCCCAATTTTAAAAGAATTCCTGCCAAGATGACGGATCCAGCCGTAGGTGCCTCTACATGGGCTTCGGGTAACCAAATATGAACTGGTACCATAGGCACTTTGACGGCAAAAGAGGCAAAAAAAGCAATCCATAGAAGGATTTGGCGCTGCTCAAATTCCATCCCATTTTGTTTGGCACTCAACTGAGAGCTTATGGGACTTGGGTCGGAGGTTATATGAGAAGACAGGGCATGTTGGTGAAGGTGTGAGATTTGGTTGGAATGATTGAAGAGGAAATCGATGTAAAACGAACTTAGAACATAAGGAAATTCTAATCCGGAGCTTGGATGTGAAATCTAACTACATATTCAAAAGTTTGAAGGCAAGGTGGACACGGTTACGCGGACGGATTTTTGATCTAAAGTTTCTAAGACTATGAATGACATAGTTATATCGATGAGAGAGACATTGGACAAGGACTGATGTTGCTAGGTTACGCTTTTCTATGGTTTGTTTAATGTTTGGGTCAGCGGAAAAAATGAAGTATTGCCAAGGACTATTGTTGGATGGTCAAAAGACTAAGGCAAGGCTTGTTGTTGATTGGGACAATTTCTCAAGCCGAACTTACACGAATTTAGTTTGCTTAGTAGCGAGGTAATATCTAACAATCACTAAAGAGAATCAATATAAATATGGACACATGAACACGCTGTATTTATATAGGTTCGGGCTCTCGAAGTCTGAGTAATAGCCCTACTCCTGTTGTATTCTCACTATAAGAATAATGGAATTACAAAGTATATCATGTTGAATCTAATCCTCTTGTCTAGCTCAAGCAACATTGAACGGCAAGTGTTGCAGTGGACAAGTGTCCTTACGATGTCCCTTTCTTCCACAATGAAAGCATTCTACATTCTTCATGGGGCAATCCTTGAAGAAATGGTTTCCTTTACATCTGGTACACTATGGTGTTGTGGCTGGCGCAGGCCTCTGGGGTCTTTGTGGCGTTCTGAAGGCTGGCCGATAAGCGGGCATTGGTCTTCCTCGACTAGCATTTCCTTGATAAGAGTTGGGCAAAGCCTTCCTCTTCCGGTCTTCTTTGATCACTCCCCTCTTTTCTTCCATTTTGAGCAATCGATTAATCAGAACATGGAAATCCGTAAACTCATGGGATGACAGCTGGTATTGCAAGGAGTTTTGTAGACCTTCGCAGAATCTATCGATCTTTCTCTCCTCCGTTGCAATATCTTCGGGAGCGTACCTTGCCAGCTAAATGAATTCGTGCAGGTACTGTTTGACGGACTTGTTTCCTTGTCTTAGATTCAAGAACTCTCGGTGCTTCGCTTGAACAACACCTTTTGGGACGTGGTACTTGCGAAATTCTTCCTTAAACTTATTCCATGTGATTGAATCTTTATTGGAGTGCACAGTCTGGTAATTTTCCCACTAGGCGGTGGCGGGTCCAGCTAGTTGATGTGATCCGTGTAGAAGTTTCTTCTCGTCGCTGCACCTAATGGTGTTCAATTTTCTTTCCACATCCCTTAGCCAATTGTCGGCCACAATGGGGTCCTTGGTACTTGAAAAGGTTGGGGGACGTATTTTCTGGAAGTCAGTCAATTTCGCACCAATTGCTGGTCCTTTAGCTTGTCCAGATGCTAAGTGTTGCATCAACTGCCCTAAGATCTGATTTTGCATAGTTGCTGACTCTTGTCTATTTCGCTCCATCCATATTAGCACGTCGTTAATGTTGCCTCCTTGTGGCATAGTTGATGATGATCCTGGTCGATCAGGGTTAGCATGGTCTCTTGTTCCTGGCGTGGCCCTTGCATTGCTGGGGTTTCCTTCAAGTTCTCCTTCTTGAGGTCTTCCACGCGTATTAACCATCCTATTTAAACGGGAGGTCAAGGATAGAGATGCTGGTTTGGAAAGAATCACACACAGGGATGCAAGCAGAATGCTGACATTAACTCAAGAGGTAAGGATAGGATCATGCAAAATGCCTTTTTTCATAAATCAGCTTTTGAAAGATATAAAGCTTTTTGCCTCATCGGCTTACAGAGTTCATCTAACAACCAGCACACAAGCATACATCAACCAAACTAAGAACAACTGCTACACCAAAAGAAAGATCTAACGTCTGCTGGGTTAGGCACAAAAGGTCGAGCCAAAGGAAGTCTGGGATCACTTGTCGGCATCGAAAGAACCACAAGGCTCTACCTCCTCGGGATCCTCCTCCTGGTCATCGTCTGCATCCATCGGATCCAGATCCAAGTCCTCATCATCATCCATGTCGCTGCCGATTTTGACAATCTCCTTCCCTTTTCCGTTGGGGGTCTTCTTCTTTTCTGCGGTGCTGGGAAGTTCGAGTGCATGACCGTTGATGACAATGCCGCGTGACGAAGGTGTGAAACCACTAAGGTACTCCTTTAAGTTTCCCACTCTCTTGCGAGCGGTGATCCTTAGTCTTGGACGGATTTTCTTGACAGCGGACTCTGAAGCATCAGGATCCTTCTCTCCAATTGATTCGGCCAACTCTTGAATTTGCTTCTCTTTCTCTTGGAGACTTGCACGGGTCTTTACAAGCATGCCCTCAAGATAGTGGCGGTCGTCACGAACAAGATTGTACTCACGAAGCAGACAGGTGTATCCGATCTCCAAGGCGTGAACAATATTTTGGGTCTTTGTCAGAATGGCATCCTCTCGGTCGCTGGATGGGATAACGACTCAGTGCTCCGATCTGGGAACCTGATAAGGCACGAAGCGGTAGGGGGAATCTGAAAGTAGTCACTGTATAACCGCCGGATGGTACCTACGGCACGACGGGCAGCATCTAAGATGGCATCATCTTCTCCTTCTCTGCGGGCCTGATGTCTCACTGAACCTCTCCCATGCTCGGGGATCTCGTAGACGATCACTGAAGCACGATAACTAAAGGGTCATCCATCGACCTCATCTTGCCAAACGCCATATACTGGCCTTTGACTATCTCGCGCACCAAGGAATTGCAGCATCATCCACAGAGGTAGTGATGAGACCATGTACATCATGGTTATGACCAAGACG
Source organism: Pharus latifolius (assembly GCA_019359835.1). Taxonomy (NCBI): domain Eukaryota; kingdom Viridiplantae; phylum Streptophyta; class Magnoliopsida; order Poales; family Poaceae; genus Pharus; species Pharus latifolius. The sequence continues at coordinate 35,598,585 of CM033321.1, read as the reverse complement.
ACATCAACATGGTGGTCATCAAGATGTCATCGTCCGCCACCTTGGCCAGGACGCGAAAGCTGGCAGCACGTACGTCGTCTGGATTTTGTGCTGTCGCCGCCACAAGTTCGGCCTCCACCTTGGCCACCTCCCCAAACACAAGACGTGCTCAAGAAAGGCGCCTCTACACCTGTAAGGTCGCACAAGCCACGTCGCTCCAAGGCCAGCCCACAAGTGAGCTCAATTCATCCGCGAGTCCGGTTCGGCCATCTGCGCGTAGTCCAACTTCAAATGGACGTACAGGCCACATACGAAGACCGTTTTCAACGTTCTTGGACTCTACGGACAAGAGAACGACGAGAGATTTCCAACGGATCCAGTCCCATGTCTAAATTCCTTACGGATCAACAGGAATCGTCAAAACAAGATTACGACCAGAATCTGACGTGCGCTGCGACGCTCCACTTTGGGCCCAAGGCCCATGTACCCCTAGGGTTTCCTCCTCCACCCCATGGCCGCCCCATACAGTATATATATGGCCGCCATGGCTGCCGTTTAGACTTGGGTTTTGCTTAGATCAATTCTGTCTTTGAACAGTATCGCCGTTCATCGGTTTGTGAGACCCCAACTCGTGAGCTTCATCCTCAATTGCAAATTCAGTTGCATCTTTCTCGTTCTTGCTTGTGTTCTCGATTCGCATGCAAGGATAAGCCTTCTTGGTGAGGTCAATCATGTTTGTGCATGGTTGATAACCAACGGAGCCGTGGTGTAGCGATTGCTGGGTTCGGATCGGTTCTGATCGGAAGCCGGATCGTCAACGTCGAGTCTCCACCAATCGACTTACCTCTACCTGTCGGAAGATCGGCCCACCGTGATCAGGTAGTGCCCACGATCCAAGCTCGTCACCATGAACGAATCTCCTGCCGGAAGCCATCTGGGAGACAGAACGAAAGGGCACCTATGAGTTAAAATGAAGTCTAAAACCTTTTTCAAATAATCGAAAAACAACACATTTTTCTTAAACAAAATAGGTTTTTGAAAACAGACTTAGTCAAAGAACTATCGATCCCCTTTATTCAAGCCCTAACCCCCTTTTATACTTGTCAAAAAGGACGCTGGTTGCTTGACTGAAAGGACGCTTGTCGATAACTGCACAACGGTTGCAAGTGGTTGTTTTTCGCTGGTTAGAAGGTGCAGTTTCTGTTCACCAATTAGAGTGTGCGGTTATGGATAACTGCACACTCTTCTTTATCTTATTAACTATTTAATTACGGATAACTGCACATCTATGAGCAACTGTGTAATCATCCTTATCTATCAATAAAGAGATATTATCCTAGGAACATTGATCAGAGTGCAATTATGGTGCAACTATACAACTCTTAGTCCATGGTCAGAAAGTCTCGACTAGACCTTCTTGATTGGAGGTACTTCCAGTTTTAATAACTCTTTTATTCCCATGTTTGCGTATGGACTGCAAACACATATCAGGGATTATCATATCTCCGCGACCAGGATGGCCGCGGGAAAATATCTCTGTGACCAGAGAGACCGAGGGTAATGTAATATGGGAGACCACAGACTTTGTGACAATACATTGTGACCACAGAAGTCTGCGACCTCAATCATAAGATAATCATCCGTGATGGGCCTTTGTATCTAATTAACAAGATGGTGTCCGCTACACAACTTTTCGTGACACGACCTCAAGAATTGTCGCACCTGGTTGAAGCGCATGGAAGATTTCTATCAAGGTAATGCACCTATGCCAACTATACCAGAACAGCGACAATCCTGTGGGATTACAGACACTAATGGAGATGAGGAGATGCCATACCAGGTACCTAGTAATCATGTTAATATTATTTTTAGTGGATCTTCGTCTTATTTTTCTAAGCGTTAATTTAAATTTGTTTACTGGGAGGTAAACAGTGTTGAAGCTCCTCTTGGAGAGCCTCAATTTCCCCGTTGGTTAGAAACTTCCTTGACCTTTAGCCGGGAAGATTGTCCTAAAGGATTATCGCGGCCATGATGGCTTCCTTTGGTAATTTCCCCCATTATTTGCAATGCTAAAGTGGGACGAGTATTAGTCGATGGAGGAAGTTTTCTCGACTTCTTATTTGCCAAAGCTCTTGACGAGATACGAATACCTCATTCAAAGATTAAACCAGTGGCTCACCCATTTTACGGGATAATCCCTGGTCCTTCAATGATGCCCATCGGGCAAATAGTGTCACCAGTAACACTTGGAGAACCAGAAAACTTTCGAACAGAGTTTATTACTTTTGATGTAATTAATTTTGATTCAACTTATAATGCCATCTTTGGTAGGCCTTCACTTGCCAAGTTCATGGTAGCAACGTACTACGTTTATCAGTGCTTCGAAGTACTGGGATCAAAAGGTGTAATCATAGTTTGAGGCAGCCAAAATTCGGCTCTTTCTTGTGATCGCATATCTTTGGAACTGATCAACCAACTTCCCCTACGGGACGTTAAGCTGGCGACCAAGGAGCCCGATGCAGTCAAGGTTACTCTGCGACCGGAAGAAAAACTCAAGCAGGTCCCTTTATCCCCATATGACCCATCTAAGACCGTTCTGATTGGGTCATCACTGGACCACAAATAGGAACTCAAGCTCATTACTTTCCTCCGAGCTAGCGCATATGTGTTTGCGTGGAAACCATCCAACATGCCCGGAGTCCCAAGAGAAGTGATTGAGTATAGGCTAGCAATTCGGCCTGGACAGCGACCAATAAAGCAAAAGCTCAGATGCTTTGCTCCTGATTGATAATAAGCCATTTGTTTTGAGTTAGATAAGCTCTAGGAAGCTGGCTTCATTCACGAGGTTAACCATCTCGAATGGCTCGCGAACGCGGTCATCGTCTTGAAATCTAATGGTAAGTGGCGCATGTGCATCGATTACACCAGTCTTAATAATGCCTGTCCGAAGGATGACTTTCCCCTTCCTCGCATTGACCAGTTAGTCGATTCCACAACGGGTTGTGAATTGGTGAGTTTCTTGGATGCTTACTCAGGCTATCATCAAATTAGCATCACAAAGCTAGATGAAGAGAAAACTGCCTTCCTCACACCATTTGGCACCTACTACTACATCAGAATGCCATTTGGGATTAAGAATGCTGGTTCTACGTATCAGCACTTGACGCAGAAGACTTTTCTCTCTCAATTAGGGCGTAATTTAGAGGCTTGCATTGATGATCTAGTTGTAAAGAGATTAAAAAGCTCTAATCATGTAAATGATCTCATTGAGACTTTCTGTAATTTGAATAAACATGGAATCAAGTTGAATCCCGAAAGGTGCTCTTTTGGAGTTTCTTCTGGTAAACTTTTAGGTTTTCTTATTTGTTTGAGAGGCATTGAGGTTAATCTCTATAAGATAAGGGCCATTGAACAAATGCAATCTCCTTCGACAACGAAGGAAGTTCAAAGCCTAACAAGTCGAATGGCGGCCTTGAGTCGCTTCATGTCATGGTTAGGAGAATATGGATTACCATTTTTAAGGTTCTATGTAAGCACAATGCTTTCCAGTGGTCGGACGAAGACGAAAAAGCTTTTAAGGAAGTCAAAGCATATTTATCAAGTGCTACAGTGTTGGTTTCCCCAAATATGGGAGTACCTTTGCTCATTAACATAGCTGCAACCCCTCACACAGTCAGTGTAGTTCTGCTCATAGAATGAGAAGGGGTGCAACGACCAGTGTACTATGTAAGTGAAGTACTAAATGGACCAAAAGAGCGTTACCTCGAAGTCCAAAAACTACTCTATGCTCTCTTAATGGCTTCCCGAAAGCTGCGACAGTACTTTCAAGTGCACAAGATTTCCCGTTCCATTGTCCTTTTCCTTAGGGGACATACGTTGTAATATGGAAGCAACTAGTCGAGTTGCAAAGTGGGTAGTAGAACTCAGAGTGATTGATCTCCACTTCACTGCTTGAGTAGCAATCAAATCTCAAATTTTTGCAGATTTTGTGGTTGAATGGACTAATCCTGAACCACTTGCGCAAGAACCAATAGATTTTTCAACTACCGACCACTGGATGATGTATTTCAATGGTTCTCACGGTTTTTCAAATTCGGGGGCTGGAGTGGTCTTAATCACATCTCAGGGTGACCAACTTCAGTATGTCATACAACTCCACTTTGTTGCTACCAATAACGCAGTAGAGTATGAAGGTCTTCTGGCCGGGCTTCGAGCAACCAAATCCCTTAGAGTCCATCAACTATTGGTGAAGGGAGATTCACAGCTAGTCGTAAACTAGGTAAATAAGGAGTACAACACCTCCGATGAGACAATGGCTCATTACCTGGATGAAGTGAGGAAATTAGAAAAATATTTCAGAAATTTTGAAATCCAATTTGTTCTGCGAAGAGACAGTATTCTTGTAGACCAATTATCAAAAATTGGCTCCTCACGTGCATCCGCTCCGGCAGGAGTGTTCATCGAACACTTAAAACATCCCTCAATCACAAAGGTGATGGCTGACGTCGCCGCCCTCAAGCATGAAGCAGATTGGATGCAACCATTGAGGATCTATCTCATGCATGGGACCTTGCCTGAGGATGAAACTGAAGCTAATCGGTTAGTTAGAAAAGCACACATGTAAAGACTGGTCGAAGGGACCTTGTAGAGAAAGAGTACTCAAGGAGTACTCATGTGTTGCATACCTCAAGAAGAAGGAAAAAACCCTTATGAGAGAAATTCATGGAGACATGTGCTGCGCACATGCATCCTATAGTTTATTGGTCGAAAAGGCTTTTCGACAAGGGTATTACTAGCCTTCGACATTAAACGATGCTAGGAAATTGGTCAAGACATACCCGTAGTGTCAATTTCATGCTCGGCAAGTTCATCAGCCAGCATATGCATTACAAACTATTTCCTTGACTTGGCCATTTGCCGTATGAGGAATAGATATTCTGGGTCAAATGCCCCAAGCTGTCAATGGATATAAGTTTTTGTTCGTAGCAATTCATACGTTCACTAAATGGATCGCGGTTGAACTAGTCCGAACCATTACCACTACAGCGGCGAAGAAGTTCTTTCATAAGAACATTGTGACATGATTTGATGTCCCAAGTCGTCTCATCATAGATAATGGATCCCAATTCGCTAGTGGTCTTTTTCTAGACTATTGCAACGATATTGGGACCAAAATCTGTTTCGCATCACTCGCTCATCTATAGAGCAATGGTGCAATTGAACACGCCAGCGGGCAGATTATACAATGGGTTAAGAAACGTGTATTCGACCTCCTTAAGTTGCGCTCGAGGGCCTGGGTAGACGAAATCTACTCCGTTCTATGGGCACTTCACACCAAACCCAATAGAGCCACAGGTGAAACACCTTTCCAACTGATTTTTGGTGTAGAAGCCATGTTGCCAAATGAAATCCAGCTTGGCTCTACTCACGTAGATAACTTAAATATCACCAATCAAAGTGAAACACGCGGAGATGAACTCATTCTTCTAGAAGAAAAGTGTAATCAAGCATTGTTTCGGTCCACAACATATTTATAGGCTTTGCGTAAATATTACAACAAACAGGTGCGACCACGTAGCCTTCACGTGGGAGACTTGGTTTTAAGGAAAATCCAAAACCCGTCTAGTCCCAACAAGTTCTCCCCTCAAAGGGAAGATCCCTACACTGTGATCTTAATACCACGACCTGGATCAGCTCGATTAGCTATGGAAGATGGAAGAATTCTATCTAACGCCTGGAACATAGACCAATTGCGCAAGTTTTATGTGTAAGTTTTTCATTTCCATTTCCATAATTTTTACATTCAATAAAGCATTTTTTCACTATATGTTGTAGTTATTTTCCCATTTTCTATCCTCACTCTTCTTCTCGGGCCACGCTCGAGGGCTGATCACAATAAGCATTTTTATCATAATGTTTAAGTGGATTTGCTGGCCAATCTCATACTCACATCTAGTCAACATCTCTTTATAAGCCGTTTCTCAACGCACAAGGGACTTACTAGCATGTTCCAGATCACTCGAGTGGTTATCAATTCGCAACAAGCTTATGCATTTACATTAGAATATTTATCCTTGCAACCATGTGATCGCATATAGCCAAAATTCCTCTTTTTAAGCCGTCCTCTAACACATAAGAGGCTGACTTATATGTTTTCGATCATCTATGCCATAGTTTCTTTTCAATCTTGCGACCATGATACTATGCCTTCAGTATGTATTGTCACAGGAGGGGGCTAGGGAAACATAACTATAGCATTAAGTCAAGAAACTAAGTACTTAACATTATTCTATTCTTACATTTTTCCATCATCGAAATTTCCTGCTAACTGTGTGTATTTGCAAGGTACAAAAGCACCGATAAACTAGGTAAACATTTTGATTGACATTCAATAAGTTCATTGTTACAAGATGTCATAACAGATTTTTACATCAAGAAAGATCAAAATCTCAAAGCAAACTTTCGACCAGAGGTCTTAGCTCATCCATTACAGCACTTAGCTGACCCTCACTGTCAAAAGTAGCATTTTCACCCATGGGGTTCAGATCCAGATTCGGACCGTGGTGATGCTTTAACTTGCTAAGGATAGCAGAAGCTACAGCTCCAACATTGGACTTCAATGCTTCCTTTTGCTTGCTTGCAACTTTTGGAATGCTCGCGACCAGTGAGTCAGCTTGAGCAGCGACCAACTTGCAGGACTCACTGAGGCTTAACTTATCCTTTTTATGATCAATGATATCTGCCTTCAATAAGTCCGCTGTCATCTTGAGCTTCTTGAAAGTGTCTAACTCGACACTACTATAGCTCCTAATAGTTGCTTCTAAAGCACCCTTTTCGTTACGAGCAAGCTTAGCAGCGTCTTTGGCCTTGTCGCTGGATGTTTTGTGGCACTCACAAACGTTGTGAAGCGTATCAATATCAATCCCCCTCTGGATGAATTTTTGCTCAAAGTGATCCCTTTCTTCGGTCAGCTTCGTAATCTACTCTTCTTGTACTGAAAGGAAGATGAAATGAGTTCAATTGAATTCATGAAAATTACCAAGGTAAGGTAAAATTTTGCCGGAAGAGAACTCACCTTTCATCTTGTCTCGTTGCTCTTCACAAAGCACCAAGAGACATTCAGATTTTTCTTTAAGTGTATTGCACAATCCTGATGTTTGCTCGAAGGTCGCAGCTCTTTCTTTAGCTTCTTTCAGTTCGGCTTCAAGCACCAGAATCTTGGCAAGCCTCTTTTCGTTCATTTCCAGGGCTTCAACCATCTTACTCTGCAGAGCAACCTTTTCCCTGCGACAACGAACGTTACTACAGTTTCAAAAAGACTAAGGTCAGAAGCAAGATACTTACTGCTTCAATTGGTTGTTTTTGGTCTGAGTGACCTTCAATTGCTCGACTAGCAGACCAGATGATGTCGCTACGCGAGCCGTATCCTACATGGAACAAGAAATACTATGAACGATATTCCTATGGAAATAAAGCAAAGCTTAAATGTAAAGAATTCTACTTACCTCTAAGAATTCACGAAAGAACCTCTCAGAGAGACCTTCAGATCCGCTTGCTTGGCTAGAAGATGCTGTAGATTCAAGGATGCCGACTAGAGGGGGGGTGAATAGGAGGCTTTAAAAACTTCAAATAAAAACAACTTTTGCAAAGAGAAGAATCAAATGCAGTTCAATATATTAATAAGAAAAGATTGAGAGAACGAACACAATGATTTTTACCGAGGTCTCGGAGACTCGCCCAGTCTCCCCTAATCCTCGTTGAAGCACTCAAATAAATTGAGTCTTGCTTCAATATCCACGAAGGATATTATCCACTATTGGTTGCTCCTTGTCTACTCCGGAAAGGCGAGCACCGATGCCTTTTACAACCTTGCCGAGTCTCTCCAACAATCTTCGAACGGAGAGATCAACGGCCACGCCTCCGAACCGTCTAGGTGAGGGCGCTCACCAAGAGTAACAGGCAGCAAGGTCTTCTCTAGACCTCTAACAATCACCGAGAAACTAATAGGATGCAAATGATGCGAATAGAAAGCACTCGGTGGATCTGAAAAGCACTCGACTTGATCAAAAGATAAAGATTTTATATCAGAAACTAAAGCTCAAGAGTGTATATGATAGAAGGCTGCTTGTTATATAAAACACATACCCAAAGCCCCTATTTATAGCTTCAAGGATCAAAAGAACTGTTGGAGCTAGGGCTGAAAATCAGCAACACAAACTGACAGTCAGTTACGTACACAACGACCGACAAAATTTACGGATAAAAGATAGCTAGCCGTTTGTGGTCGTATATGGAAACTTGAAACACCAAACTGACAGTCAGTTATGCAAACTGACAGTTAGTTCGACCAAAACATCGACCAGATCAAATAGAAACTCAGATAAAACGGCTTGAGGTCGAAATGCAAATTGACAGTCAGCATGGGCATACTGACAGTCAGTTTAGTACAAAAAATTTCAGCTCAAAAAACAACCTCTCTGGACAACTGTCAGTTAACACAAATTGACATTCAAACGACAGTCAGTTAGGCAAACTGACAGTCAGCATGAACAAAAATAGCTATAACTTTAAATCCAGAAGTCCAAATTGAGAGTTTAATAGCTCATTTGAAATATAATTTCAAGGGCTACATTTTTGTCCACAGAAAAAAAACCAGATCTGCCTAGATCTTTCTGAAAATTGCAAAAACTCTTCTGCTGTCAAAAACTCAACTGAAAATCCAAATAACTGACAGTCAGTTAAAAACATCCATAACTTTTGATCCAGAAATCCGATTTAAGTGTTTGATAGCTTGTTTGAAATATAGTTTAAAGGATTACATTTTTGTCAAAAGAAGCAAAAGCCAGATCTGCCTAGATCTTTCTAGAAAATTGAAAAACTCTTCTGCTATCAAAAATTCAACTGAAAATCAAATCTTTCAAAACCAAATTCAAATCAAATCCAACCAAAAAGGAATGCAATGCAATGACCTAAGTTTCTCGGTTCATGTTAGAAATGTAGAGAGGACTTTGCAACCCCTCTTTATAGTACGGTTAAATCTAAGCAACAAAGTCTTTAACCGTTCAACCTCCAAACACCGGGATCGGTAAAAATAAAATCTTAGATTACCTTAGGTCCTTTGTATTTTTATGTTTGCGTCTCGTTTTTGCCCTTTTGCACCTTGTGCTTCTATTTAATCATCAAAATTAGGGTTAGGCATAAAGGCCTAGATGCAACAATCTCCCCTTTTTTGATGATTGATGACAACAAGTGTTTGATAAAAGATAATAAATAAAATACTCCCCCTGAGTATATGCATTACATCTCAAAATGTATCAGAGCATAAACCAACACATATATATCAGAGCATAGACAAATGTCACATATACACATCATCATACCAATATCAGAGCATCATCATGAATATCATGTAAGAAAAGAAACTCAACTCATCCATATCAACCATATCCAAATATATCCAATCATAAAAAGTCATATCCAAAACATAACCATACCTCCATGACATAAATATAAAAGGTCATACAACCAGAATCAAATATAGAAAATACTTCTCCCCCTTTGTCATCAAGCACAAAAAGGCGGGAGGACAGGAAAAACAGACATTTATCTTAGATCAACTAGCATTTGATATATTAATAATGTTCAATTCACCTCTGAGAAAACAGAATCTAGTCTCATCTAGGGGTTTGGTGAAGATATCTGCTAGTTGCATGTCTGTTCTAACATAGCTCATAGCAATATCTCCTTTTGCCACATGATCTCTAATAAAATGGTGCTGTATTTCAATATGCTTAGTTCTAGAATGCTGAATAGGATTATTAGTAATTTTTAATGGCGCTTTCGTTATCACACAAGAATGGCACTTTATCAAATTTAATTCCATAATCCAAAAATGTCTATTTCATCCATAATAATTGAGCACAACAACTTCCCACAGACACATATTCAGCTTCAGCTGTGGAGAGAGCTACAGAATTTTGTTTCCTAGATGACCATAATACTAATGATCCCCTCAACATCTGACAGCTACCAGATGTGCTTTTTCTATCAATCTTGCACCCAGCATAATCAGAATCCGAATATCCAAGTAACTCAAAAATTGCATTTTTCAGATACCAAAGACCTAGGTTGGGATAACATTTTAAATACCTAAAGATTCTTTTAAGAGCAATTAAATGACTTTCCATAGGATCTGATTGAAATCTAGCACATAAGCACACACTAAACATGATATCAGGCCTAGATGCAGTGAGATACAACAAGCTACCAATCATAGACCTATAGAGTTTAGAATCGACCGATTTGCCGCTTTTGTCCATATCCAGATGTCCATTTGTCGTCATGGGGGTTTTGATTGCCTTAGCGTCTTCCATCCCAAAGCGCTTGAGCAAGTCCTTCACATACTTCGTTTGACTCACGAACGTACCGTTCTTGAGTTGCTTGATTTGAAGTCCAAGGAAGAAGCTTAGCTCACCGATCATCGACATCTCGAATTCCCTAGACATCATCTCTCCAAACTCATGACAGAAATGTTCATTAGTAGATCCAAAGAAAATATCATCAACATATATCTGACAAATGAACAAATTTTTTTCAATTTTCTTTGTAAACAGTGTTGTATCAACTTTCCCAATTTTAAAACCTTTTGATAAAAGAAAGTCTCTAAGTCGCTCGTACCAAGCTCGAGGAGCTTGCTTGAGACCATAGAGAGTTTTAGACAATTTGTACACATGGTTTGGAAATTTAGAATCTTCAAAACCAGGAGGTTGTTCAACAAAAACAAGTTCAGAGATTTCACCATTTAAGAAAGCACTTTTGACATCCATTTGAAATAATTTGATATTGAAACATGATGCATAAGCAAGAAGAATACGAATAGCTTCAAGTCTTGTGACAGGTGCAAAAGTTTCACCAATGTCTAAACCTTCGACTTGAGTAAAACCTTGAGTAAACAAGACGAGCTTTGTTTCTGATTACTACACCATTTTCATCTTGCTTATTTATGAAAATCCATTTAGTTCCAATTACATTATGATCCTTGGGTCTTTCTACTAAAGTCTAAACTTCATTTCTAGAAAAATTGTTAAGTTCATCATGCATAGCATTAGCCCAAGCATGATCATTTAAAGCTTCATTAACATGTTCAGGTTCTAAAGAAGATACAAAAGAATGATGTTCACAAAATGCAGCAATACGAGAGCGAGTTTGAACACCCGTACTGACGTCACCCAAGATTTGATCTAGAGGGTGATCCTTGGTGATGGTTTGATGTTGCCTTGGTGCTTCTTCTTGTGCTGCTTCTTCTTGACTTGGTTTTGGAGGATCAACTTGAGATGATGATACATTTTGATCATCGTTCTCAATGATCTCATCATCTTCTTGGTCATCTTCTCTTGGCTTGATGTCTCCAATTGTGATGTTCTTCACTGCTTCTTGAAGATCTTCACCTGAAACTTCACAAGAGACTTGCTCCTTTTGAGAGCCATTAGTTTCATCGAATTCTATATCGCAAGATTCTTCAATGCAACCAGTATTTTTGTTAAAAACACGATAAGCTTTGCTAGTGGTGGAGTATCCGACTAGAAAGTCTTCATCTACTCTTCTTTGAAATTTTCCACCAAAATTTCTTTTCTTAAGGATATAGTATTTGTATCCAAAAACTCAACAATAAGAAATGTTTGTCTTACGCCCAATAAGAAGCTCATAGGGGAGTCAAATTCAGAAGAGGATGCAAATAAAGACGGTTAATAGAATAGCAAGCGGTATGCACGGTTTCGGCCCAAAAGCGAGTAGGAGTATCATACTCATTTAGCATTGTTCCTACCATTTCTATTAGTGTTCGATTTTTCCTTTCTACTACTCCATTTTGCTGTGGAGTGTAAGAAGTAGAAAATTCGTGTTTGATTCCAAGAGAGTCACAAAAATCAAATAGAGTTGAATTAACGAACTCTCCACCATGATCACTTCGGATTTTCTTGATGGATAGCTCGAATTCAGTAGAAACACGTTTTGCAAAACTTTTGAAAACATCGGGGGTTTCAGATTTTTGAGAAATAAAGAAAACCCAAGTATAGCGAGTAAAATCGTCAACAATAACAAAGCCATAATTGCTACCCCCGATACTTTGGAACTCAGAAGGTCCAAATAAATCCATATGCAAGAATTTCAAAGGTTTGCAAGTTGAAAGCACGCGCTTAATAGGATGTGAAGTAGCTATTTGCTTGCTAGCTTAACAGGCGCTACAAGGTTTATCCTTTTCAAAATTCACATCCTTCAAGCCAACAACCAAATCACGTTTTAAAAGTTTTCTCAATTGATGCACTTCAACATGGGCAAGTCGTCTATGCCATAGCCAACCTTTTGAGATTTGAGAGACAAGACATGTTGAAAGAGATGCATCTTTTGAATGAAAATCAACCAGATAAAGATTTCCAAAACGAAAGCCTTTAAAAATCAAAGAATTGTCTTTCAAACTTTCAACTAAAACTTCTTTGGGATAAAATGTGCAGCGAAAACCAAAATCGCAAATTTGTGCAATGGAAAGCAAATTAAAATTCAGAGATTCAACAAGCAAAACATTTGATATTGAAAGATCGTTTGAAATCACCCAAGCCTACCACATTTCCTTGACGGTTGTTGCCAAAGGTGATCTTTTGATTTTCGCTTGAGTTGTCTTCTATTGAGGTGAACAATTTCTTGTTATCGATCATGTGTCCGGAGCATCCGCTGTCTAGCACCCAATGCTTCCCACCAGTTTTGTAGTTCACCTGCATAAACAAAAAGAATCAAGTCTTTTTAGGTACCCAAACCTTTTTGGGTCCTTCAATGTTAGCGATCAAAGCTTTGGGCACTCAAATTGACTTCTTCTTTTTATTTAGCATGGGTGCGCCAACATACTTTGCTATAGAATACCATTTCTTCATCCTTTGAAGCATGTGGCAAGCATCAAGATAGTTTGAAGTCACTAAATGACAAGTTTCATGCGAATGTTGCCCTATTAAGTGATATGTGGAACATGAAGTTTGAGAGGGCTTTATAAATGAAATGGTATGAGTGCGGTGAAATATGCGATACCTCTTACTAGAAGAGTGAGCATGATTTAATTTTCCCTTTTTAAATGAATATCTATGATCTAAAGGGGGTTTAACAAGCATAGCACTACTCATATGATATCTAGTAGGGTCATGACTCAATCTATTTATTTTAGTCTTAAGTTCATCATTTTCAATTTTATGTACATGAGATGATACCGTGTTAACACATGAAGCACGATGCGAATGAGAACATGATGGCATATCATCACAAGTAGATGAACTAGAAGGCATAACAATAGAATCACTAGATGAGCTAGACATATCAAATGAGGAACAACTAGTACTAACACCATGGCATAAAGATGAGTCACTAGATAAATCATGGTATGAGTTACTAGTAACAACCGTACAAGCATGTGAATCAATAAATGAATCAATAGACAAATTATCACATGAAGTACTAGTGTCCACAAAGCTAGCATTTGAGTCTAAACAAGAATTAACACTTAAGTCATTACAAGAGGTGCTAGCATGTGAAGTGGAAGTATGTGACTCTAAGGATGGATCAATAAGCAAGTCACAAGCAACTCTATCATTTAAGGTAATTGTGGAGCTAATAGCTTCCTTGGCAAGCAAAGAATCATAAGAACTTTTCAAATCTTGAAATTCCACTTTCAAGGATGAGAAGTTATTATTTAAAGTGTAAAAACTTGTATTCATATTGCCAAGAAAGTCATTTAACTCTACAATCATATCCATAAGCTCATCATTAGAGAAGTTAGTATTTGATACCATCGAGTCACATGCCATAAGGCATATAGATTTGTCATGAGATGAAGACTTTGACCTTGATGCTTTCTTTCTAGCTTTCTTTGAGCTCTTCTTGCAAGAGTTCGCCTTTGTCTTTCTTAGGCGTACCAAGTCGATGACGTCTTTGAGCTTGCTAGTAAGCTCCCGATCCTCCTCAATGAAATAATCATTCTTAATATGCTCGGAGGTGGAATGTATGTCCTTCTCCTTGGACATAGCCTCATTTGACATAAGCATGTCAATGAGCTCACACGATGAAGTGTCGGAGAGGTCACCGTTTGCAAGAGTGGTAATGAAGTCTCCGTAGCGATTCTCTGGTAACACCTTAAGAAATTTCTTACAAATGTCTAGATTGGAAATATTAGCACCATGAGCTTTGAGCTCATTTGTGATGTTGATCAAGCGATCATATATGGTGGAGAGTGTATCATGCTCCAACATCACAAATGCCTCATAGTGTTGCATCAAGAAGCGCACCTTAGCATGCTCAAAGCTAGATGTGCCCTCAAAGATAGACTCAAGGGTGGTCCAAACATCGTGAGCAGTCGAATGATCACTCACTAGTTCAAGCACATCATTGCTAAGGGTCTAAGAAGCACATCTTTAGCATTTGTATTTAAGAGAAGAATATCCTTATCCGAAATCAACGGATAAGTCACACCCTTCTCCACTAAGCTCCATAAATCCAAACTCAATACCTCAAAATAAGTGCTCATAATAATCTTCCAACGAAAGTAATGTGAGCCATCAAAGTGAGGAACAATCAAATCAAAATCCTCTACCGAGTCCATCCTTTCTCTCTAGGCGGTAAAGCCCATAAATGAGAGACCTTGCTCTGATACCACGTGTAGGATCAAGGATGCTGACTAGAGGGGGGTGAATAGGAGGCTTTAAAAACTTCAAATAAAAACAACTTTTGCAAAGAGAAGAATCAAATGCAGTTCAATATATTAATAAGAAAAGATTGAGAGAACGAACACAATGATTTTTACCGAGGTCTCGGAGACTCGCCCAGTCTCCCCTAATCCTCATTGAAGCACTCAAATAAATTGAGTCTTGCTTCAATATCCACGAAGGATATTATCCACTATTGGTTGCTCCTTGTCCACTTCGGAAAGGCGAGCACCAATGCCTTTTACAACCTTGCCGAGTCTCTCCAACAATGTTCGAACGGAGAGATCAACGGCCACGCCTCCGAACCGTCTAGGTGAGGGCGCTCACCAAGAGTAACAGGCAGCAAGGTCTTCTCTAGACCTCTAACAATCACCGAGAAACTAATAGGATGTAAATGATGCGAACAGAAAGCACTCAATGGATTTGAAAAGCACTCGACTTGATCAAAAAATCAAGATTTTATATAAGAAACTAAAGCTCAAGAGTGTATATGATAGAAGGCTGCTTGTTATATAAAACACATGCCCAAAGCCCCTATTTATAGCCTCAAGGATCAAAAGAACCGTTGGAGTTAGGGCTGAAAATCAGCAACACAAACTGACAGTTAGTTCACCTAACTGACAGTCAGTTACGTACACAACGGCCGACAAAATTTATGGATAAAAAAAGCTAGCCGTTTGTGGTAGTATATGGAAACTTGAAACACCAAACTGACAGTTAGTTCGACCAAAATATCGACCAGATCAAATAGAAACTCAGATACAATGGCTTGAGGTCGAAATGCAAACTGACAGTCAGCATGGGCATACTGACAGTCAGTTTGGTACAAAAAATTTCAACTCAAAAAACAACCTCTCTGGACAACTATCAGTTAACACAAACTGACATTCAAACTGACAGTCAGTTGGGCAAACTGACAGTCAGCATGAACAAAAATAGCTATAACTTTAAATCCCGAAATCCAAATTGAGAGTTTAATAGCTTGTTTGAAAGATACTTTCAAGGACTACATTTTTGTCAACAGAAGAAAAAACCAGATATGCCTAGATCTTTCTGAAAATTGCAAAAACTCTTATGCTGTCAAAAACTCAACTGAAAATCCAAATAACTGACAGTCAGTTAAAAACATCCATAACTTTTGATCCAGAAATCCGATTTAAGTGTTTGATAGCTTGTTTGAAAGATAGTTAAAGGGCTACATTTTTTTCAACAGAAGAGGAAGACAGATATGCCTAGATCTTTCTAGAAAATTGAAAAACTCTTCTGCTGTCAAAAATTCAACTGAAAATCAAATCTTTCAAAACCAAATTCAAATCAAATCCAACCAAAAAGGAATGCAATACAATGACCTAAGTTTCTTGGTTCATGTTGGAAATGTAGAGAGGACTTTGCAACCCCTCTTTATAGTACGGTTAAATCTAAGCAACAAAGTCCTTAACCGATCAACCTCCAAACACCGGGATCGGTAAAAATAAAATCTTAGATTACCTTAGGTCCTTTGCATCTTTATGTTTGCATCTCGTTTTTGCCCTTTTGCACCTTGTGCTTCTATTTAATGTCGGGTTCATCTTGATCATCTTGCGTTTTTTCCCAAATAAACTTTGTATCAAAAATCTCAGAAGCACAGTTAGTCTGAAACACTTTGTTTTCGTTAATCAGTTCATCTTGATCATCTTGCATGTTTTCCCGAACAAACTCTGTATCAAAAATCTCAGAAGCACAGTTAGTCTGAAACACTTTGTTTTCATTAATCATCAAAATTAGAGTTAGGCATAAAGGCCTAGATGCAACAGATGCCAAGCTGTAAGGCACCAGTGGAGGGTTCAAATCTTGAGTAGGGTGCTGGATCTGGGTAGGTTGGACCGCCGTCTCTTCCGCCACCTCCTCTCCTTGTCCTCCCAAATAGGAGGGAGACGTGATTTCCTCGACCATGGGGGGAGCAAAGGTATTTACTTGTTCTTCCACCCCCATGGTCGAAAGCCTCTATGGCAACATTAGTTTCCCCTCCATTGGTAGGAACATCGGATGGAACATCTTTTACCACTTCGCCCATGATGGTCTCGAGCTCTTCTTCAGCGGCTTGTGAAACCGCGAGTTCAATTGTCACAGTAATGTCATCAACGGCCGCCATCATTGTTGTTCTGTCTGTAGCCTCAGTTGATGGCATAGGCAATACAGCAAAAGGAGCCCTGAATTCACAAAAACAATAAATTACCCCTAGCTAAACAGTATGACTTAGTTAGGAAAGGGGCAAACATGTACCTAATACTGAGTCCCATGAAGTTGCGGGAACTCGAGGCCACACCCTTGGGAGATAAGAGCGTGGATAGTGCCTCTGGATCAAAATCGCCAAAGGAAGTCCTTGTCCTCCTCCTTAAGAGAAACAGGGAAGCATCCTCCTCCATGTCACTCCCCTCTCCTTGCACGACCTTGAGCTGGTTTGAAGTTGTATAAGGGAAAAATCGAGAAGCCAGAGACATTACCACGACCACCCTTTTGGTTGCGACATCGGGGCCAGTCATGGTCGCGGCTACAACTTGTTCCTGTGGGCCTGCTGTTGCCCTAGTCACAGCAGACAATGTTGTCGCAGGAACCCCTGCTGTGGCAGCAGTCGCAGCCTTCGCTGCTGAGGTCGCGGGAGGGGAGATGGGGCTTATTCACAAAGCTCTCACCTTGGCCAAGTCCTTGGTCGCAAAGGGAGTTTTCTTCGGCCTCTTCTATGAAGAACCACCAGAAGATTAAACATCATCGCTGGTAAGCCTTTTCTGGGCTATTGGTCGTGTGAACAACTACACAAACCCAAAAGAATTTCCTTTGGTAAATAATCTCTTAAAATCAATTTTTCACAGGCTTTCCAAAAAATTTATACCTTTCGACGCACCTGCCCAGACTCGTTGGTGTTGCCGACCAAGCTCTTCGATCTCAGCGCATTGATGCTGCCTTCCTTGACCGGATTATAAGATTTTAAGAGGAAATTCATCCTCACTTCAACATCAGAAGGGGACAAGACTAAAAAAGAACAACAAAACAACATAAATTCAATCTCCAAAGAAAAACAGTTTGAGACAGAATCTACCAATCTGACTAAGCTTAGAGTTGAAGCAATTACCAGGATTGTAGTCCCTGGTAGCGTCATCCATGCCTTGACTTCCCAAGCCAGGTGATCCCTCCTCCTCAGAGGGCTGATCCGATTCTTTACGAAATCCTGGATCACATCGTGAGTAGTCAAGCCTTTATTCATCAGGTGTTTGATTACCTGGGCTTGCCTCTTCTTCTCATCGGAGAGGGGTGGGGGTGGGGGGTGGGGCGACATCCTTCTCCTTGCTCTTCTCCGATTGCCGGTCCGCGAACCAGAGATGGCCCTCCTCAGGATCGGAGCAATAAAACCACCTTTGGTACCACTTGTGAACAGAGTCACGAAGTGGGAAGGGGGAAGTCCTTCTTCTTCCGCAGCCGGAAGTAGACACACCCTAGTGCGGCGGTGCCCTTCGAACTCACTAGAAAATAGTACTGGCGGAAGAGAGCAACACTAGGCAAAACCCTAATGTAGGCCTCACAAAGGTGTTGAAAAGCTACGAGGATCAAGACCGAGTCGATGTTCAGGTTCACCAACTCCAAGTCGTAATGGGCGAGGATCTCCCAGAAGAAGTCGTTCTCCGGCAGGCGGAAGCCGCAGTGCAGGAAATCCTCAAAAACCATCAATTCGCCCTCCTGCACCTTAGGGCTCTCCTCATTCTCCCTAGTAGGATGCCATGGAATCAGCGACCTGGAAGGGAGGTAATCCTCGGTCTCCAGAGCCAGTAAACTCTCCTCCGATCAGTGACTAG
This sequence comes from Pharus latifolius, assembly GCA_019359835.1. NCBI lineage: Eukaryota > Viridiplantae > Streptophyta > Magnoliopsida > Poales > Poaceae > Pharus > Pharus latifolius. The sequence goes on along the minus strand of CM033321.1, from coordinate 35,580,041 downwards.
ATCGCATCCAGCAAGCCATTGGGTCGAGTTTTGAAAGAGGGAGAAGAAAGCTAGGGTCTTAGAAGAATGGTGAGAAAGAAAAGAACTCCGAGAAAACTTAGGAGATTTCGAGAATGGTTTCATGCCAAGGCAGGTCTCGAGACGCAAGGTTTTAATGCCACTTTCCTCAGGTTCCCAACCGTTGTTCATGCCTTGTGATTTTTGTACGACAGAAAGGGTTTTTGCATTTAATGCCTGTCACAACAAACCTGACATGCGCACCCAAAGTTTTTTCTTGTGTTCTATAGGAATTCAAAACGAAAAGACGCCTTTTCAGCCCTTGAGACACCCCTTTCAGGGAAAAGAGAACCTTTTTATTTTGAATTCGGGGGCTAGCTGACAAGGGTTATTACCCAAGCTAAATGTTCATAGTCGTGCTTGTCTTTACATGGTCACGCACGACGCTCCATGGTTGAACATGCCTTCTATGGTCATAGAAGGCTAAGGAAAAAGATGATGAGGACGGTCCAAGGATCTTCCGGACATGCCCCATCAATGATGTCTAACTCCCTTAATTTTAGCTATGGAACTCTATAAGTATCAACACTTATCAGGGTCCATGGTCTTATGCTATAACCTGCGAGTACTATGGTCGTAGAGACATTTGCCTACGACCATACCCTATCGCAGAGACAAAGCCCGATATCAATGCATGGTTGCAGAGGTGCGCGACCATGTTGTTGAAGACTTGTATTATCACAGTAACCGTTCCATGATCCTTATGGTTATTCCTGAAATAATCATAAGTCCCTAACAAGGTAACTGTCGAAGAAGATGACATTGGTTAAGCAATTTCTACGACGCCAAGTCAAAGCTGCTTAACTGCCATGTAACCATGACCTACGACAACCACCACATAGCCACGACTCATAGCAACCGTTACAAAGCGGTTATGGGTGATCGTGGAGTGCGTCCTCAAGAGTACAACTGACAATTTCTTCGGTAAATATAAAAAGGCCTCTTAGGGGACGAATCGCTAGGAGGAAGGACGACGAGGGACTAGAGATTAGAGATAGCAAGATAGGAATAGACAATACATTCTCCTTGCAATCCTTTTATTCATAGTGATAAATACACAGGAGTAGGGTTATTACTCAGCTACGAGGGCCCAAACCTAGATAAATTCTCATATCATTAGATTCATAGAATTCCTTGGTACTTGTATGGATTGCCTCATTTCATAACCCATCTAAATTCTGCATAAGTTCAACAGAAGGACCCCCGGGTCCCAATCGTCGACAGCCATGGTTCGAGATTAGATCTGAATCCAGTGGCAGCAGATGTGACTTTTGACAGGCAAGATCAACTTAATGCAATTATGGTCGAGGTCAGACCTTTGATAGTGAAATTATTACGCGACTTTGCCTTTCTTGATGTATCTCCTCTCATTGTAATTTTTTGTAACAATGGGATGGAATAAAAACTTTTTACCTTGTTATTAGAATCTTTGTTTCATACCTTGCAAATGATTAGCAATGAAACGAGTAAAAATAAAATGAAATGAAAATAAAAGTATGTAATTTATTGACCCAATATTATGGTTATATTCCTCTAGCCCCCTGCTGTGACCAGTGATCGCAGGATAATTTTCTTGGCCTAAGGAGACCATAGCTTGAATGATCTGAACACACTAGTAAGTCTCTTATGCGGTACGAACTGGCTTAAAAAGAAATATTTTAGCTAGATGTGATCATAAAATCGCAAAAATAACTGGCTGAGTATAAATGCATAAGTTTTTTCTAACTGATAGCCACTCAAATGGTTAGAACATACTGGTAAGTCCCTTACGCGGTAAGGACCGACTTAGAAAGAGATGTCCTAACTTGGTGCGACCTTGAGCTCGGGCAACGAATCCACTCAAACATCATAGTAAGGCACTTATTGTGACCAAACCCCGGGTGTAACCCGATAGAAAGTAAGGCTGAAAATGAGAATGCAACCACAACATAGAGTGATAAAAGTACTTATTGATAAAATAATGTAATGGGAATGGAAAGAACTTACAAATAAAATTTACGCAACTGGTCTATGTTCCAGGCGTTTGATAGTAATCTTCTGTCTTCCATAGCCAATTGAATCGATACTGGTCGCGGCATGCCGACCACAGTAAAGGGACCTTCCCACTGAGGGGAGAACTTATTGTGGTCAGATTGGTTTTGGATTTTTATTAAAACCAAGTCCCCCACGTTTAGCGAAAGTGGTCACACCCTTTTAGTGTGATATTTATGCAAAGCTTGTAAATATGCTGTTGAGCGGACCAGTGCTCGGTCGCGCTTTTCTTCAAGAAAAATAATTTCATCTTTGTGTTTTTCACTTTGATTTATGATATTTAAGTGACTCATACGAGCAGAACCAATTTTGATTTCAATTGGCAACTTGGCTTCTGCACCATAAATCAGTTGGAAAGGCGTTTCGCCTATGGCTCTACTGGGTATAGTGCACAATACCCATAGAACAAAGTAAGGTTCTTCTACCCAAGCTCCCAAGCAAAACTTAAGACTGTCGAAAACATGTTTTCTAACCCCTTGTATTATCTGCTTGTTGGCTCGTTCTACTGCACCATTACTTTGTGGATGAGCAACAGATGCGAGACAGATTTTAGTCCTAATATGGTCACAATAATCCATAAAAAGACCACTGACGAACTGGGATCCACTATCTATTATAAGATGACTTGGAACACCAAATCATGTCACTGTGTTCTTTGGAAGGAACTTCAACGCAGCAGCCGTAATGTTTGAGACTGGTTCGGCCTGAATCCATTTGGTAAATGTATCAATGGCTACGAATAGAAATTTGTACCCATTGACCGCTTGAGGCATAGTTCCTACAATATCTATTCCCCATGTGAAAAATGGCCATGTTAAGGGAATAGTTTGCAATGCATATGTTGGCTGGTGGACCTGCCGAGCACGAAATTGACACTGTGGGCATGTCTTGACCAATTTCATGGCATCGTTAAGTGCCGTTGGCCAGTAATAATCCTATCAGAAGGCTTTTTTGACCAGTGTTCTATAGGATGTGTGTGCACTGCACATGCCTCCATAAATCTCTCTTACAAGGGATTCGCCATCTTCTTGAGGAATACAACGCATTAGCTCTCCTTGAGCACCATTTCAGTATAGGGTTCCCTCAACCAGTCTGTACATTTGTACTTTTCTAACTAACCGGTCACTCTCAGTTTCGCTCTCCGGCATGGTCCCATGTGCAAGATAATTCCTCAATGGAAGGATCCAATCTACTTCATGCTCGAGGGCGGCGACATTAGTCATCGCCTCTAATGCCTCTACGGTGGTTGCGATTGAGGGATTTCTTAAGTGCTCGATGAACACCCCTGCCGGAGCAGATGCACGTGAGGAACCAATTTTTGAAAATTGGTCTGTGAGAATATTGTCTCTTTGCTAAACGAATTGGAATTCAAAAATTCTGAAGTATTTTTCCAATTTCCTCACTTCATCTAGGTATAGAGCCATTGTCTCGTCAGAACATTGGTATTCCTTATTCACCTGGTTTATGACTAGTTGTGAATCTCCCTTCATCACTCATTGATGGACTCCAAGGGATTCGGATGCTCGAAGCCCGGCTAGAAGACCTTCATACTCTGCTGCATTATTGGTAGCAACAAAGTGTAGTTATACGACATACTGGAGCTAGTCGCCCTGAGATGTGATTAAGATTGCTTGATGCGCACACGGGGGTGCCCGATCTTCTGATGAGAACGATGCGTCGATTTGTGGGATGATGATTCCGTGAATTTCGGCTACCAACCAGCGAGGAGATGAACCGGCAATCGCAAAGCCACCACACCAAATCCGATCAACCAAGCCGAGACACGGTCGATCCTTATCCTTGCAAGCAATCGAGAACAAGCAAGAACAAGATAGATAGTAAATTGAGACAAAGCAATCACTCAAACCAGGGGTGAGGTTCTGTTTCTCGTATTGGATGGTCTAGTCGACACACGCAACACGAGGAGGGACGCACAAAGGGTCTACCACACGCAACAAAACCTAAGAGACAAAGTACGAGGACGGCGGCCATAAGTATAGTGGTGGCCAGGGGAGGGGCACCCAAGCTAGGGTCAGCCACCACCAAACCCTAAAAATACATGGGCCATAGGCCCAAAAATAAGGTGATGCAGCACCCGAGGTTTCTGGCCCGTGCACTTCTTCTGCAGTTTCCCGTCACTCCTTGCCCAATCTGGCAGTGGGACTGGGTCCATTGGAAAGCATATCTCCTAAGCTTTCCAATGAGTGGTTACACATCAAAAACGAAGTTCGGGAGCCCAAGTTATGCCCGTTTGAAGTTGGCCTGCTGCTGGATGGCCGGGTGGAGTTGTTGGTGTCTTGGGCCTCCATGTGGATCGTCCTTGGTTCGTCGAGGCTCCTCGGGACTTGGACTTGTGGCGTTGCATCTTTGGAGAAGGCTTGAAAGGCCGGGCTTGAGGATTAAGTCCTCCTTGCGACGAAGATGAAGCAGGGGAGATAGCACCGGTCGTATCCATGCTGGAGATGTCCTCATCACTGCTCCAGCCCCCGAGTTTTTGAAACTCTGAGAGCCATCTAAATACAACACCCAGTGGTCAGTATTTTCTAAATCCTCATATTTTTGTGCAGGTGGATCGGGATTAGTCCATTCGATCGCAAAATATGCAAGAATTTGGGATTTAATTGCTACTCGGGCTATGAAGTGGAGATCGAATGCTCCCAATTCTATAACCCATTTCGCAACTCGACCAGTTACTTCCAGATTACGCAGAATGTCCCCTAAGGGAAAGGAAGAGGGCATGGTAATCTTATACGCTTGAAAGTAATGTCACAACTTCCTTGAAGCCATTAAGAGAGCATAAAGTAATTTCTGGAACTCATGGTATCTCTCCTTTGGTCCGTTTAATACTTCACTTAAATAGAAAACTGGTCGTTGCACTCCTTCCCTCTCTACGACTAGGATAGTGCTGACTATGTGAGGGATAGTAGCCAAATAGATGAGTAACGGTTCTCCCAAGGTAGGGGAAACCAATACTGGAGCACTGGCTAAACATGTTTTTACTTCCTGAAAGGCTTTCTCGGCCTCATCTGACCACTGGAAACCATTGTGTTTTTGTAGAACCTTAAAGAAAGGTAATTGATCGCACCCAAAGGGGCATGATTGTGTAATAACCGCAAGTGAACGGTTGAATGTTGAGCACTTGAGGGTCGAATTCCACAAGGAACAAGCTTATTCATCTTTCTAGCTTAATGGATCATTGATTAAGTCTAAATGAGTTGGGGGTTTGTTTTTCTACAACTAAATCTACTACCAAAGCTATCAATCTAGGGTTTTAAAGCAGTAAAGAGCAAGTATGAAATCTAGGGTTTGTAAGGCAGGAATGAAAATCTAGGGTTTCGGGAGTTCCATAACCATCTGGCATAATTCTATCCAAGGTCTGAGGATTGTAAGTTAATTTCAATTATTTTTCAAGACATATTAAGTTGCTAGTATGGTCGTTGGTACAACGGTCAGAGGATCGCTTCCACTGTTACGTTTGGTGAGAGCCTCTCTCCTGTTCGGGATCCTGCATCAAAGCGCTAAAGATTCAAGAACTCCCCTAAATTCTTGCTAAGGCTCAACTGTTATGTCTATTGCCGAAATGAGAATTTAGGGTTTAGAGAAAGAAAATATCAGGAAATAACTCCAAAACTTGAGATCAAGACCGAGGAAGAATCACGCCTTCCGGACTAGGTCATCCCTAACCCTAGAAGGGATCTACTTGCAAAAAACAATAATAATGCAAAAATAATAATAAAAATTAAATAAAAACTCACTAGATTTCTTGAGAATTGAATTGGCCGTTCTTGCCGACTTACAAGAGTAGGAAAAATAGAGAAGGGGGCTCTTTTAAGAAAAATTAAAGTAAAGTAAACTAAAACCTTAAAAAGTAGCGTGTTTAATTGAGCCAAAAGCTTCTGTATTTATAGTACATGGGTTAACATGTCCAAAAATAACTCCTTGACATGCAGGCAATGAAGTCTGGCTTCAAACGGTGTGAGAACGGATAAATCTGAGTCAAAACCGACCAGATTCGACTAGTCCTGATCAAATACAACTAAAACCGACCAATTCTGGTCAAACCTGACCAAATCCGACCAATCCTGGTCAAAACCGATTAAAATTGACCAATTTAGACCAGTAAAAGCCACCGAAACCGAGTCAAACACGACCAAGACATGTTGCGTGTTTCTGGCCAAACACGTGTCGTGACCAAATTTGATCAGGAATCGTTTTCGATTAGATGTTCGTATTCGACTAGGACTCTTTTCGACCACGTGCTCGTGTTGGAGTACAGCTCCTTTTCTTGCCCAATCGTGGCTGATCATGTCTCTTTCTTGCGCAGTTGTGTTCGACCAGGTGTTTTGTTTGAAGAATATTCGACCAGGGCTCTTTTGTTGTCCAGTTTTGATTTCTTTGTCGCATTGGGCCCAAATGAGGTCAAAATCTTCTCAAATTTTGGAGGTTTGATCCCTAAAACATGGTAAACACAGCCGTGAAAGCAATTTGTAAAATAATATAAAATTATGCATAAAAGTTCGCATGAAAGGAGTTTTTAGCATGTTTTTGCACGTTTTCAGTAGCAAACTTAGGGTAAAAATGTTACCAATTTAACACTTATCAAATTCCCCCAAACTAGCATTTTTCTTGTCCTAAAGCAAAGAATGTGAACAAGTTTTCCAAAAATTTGGATGCCTTGGTTAATCTGATTTTCAATAAACAACTTTTGACAATTCACATCACATCTATACATATGAGGCAATTGATCTAAGCAATTTAAACTCTCCAAATGCAAATATTCAGATTATCAAATTTCAACCTTAGAAAAGAGAGAGCTTAATCAATTAAATCATCTTGAAAACTTCTTTCATACAGGATTTAGAACAAACCATAGCTAAAGAAAACACTCTTTATGCTACAATTTATACAAACTTTACTAGATTGCCCTTTTTAGACAAAAAATAAAACACTTTTATTTCTATTTTTTATTCATTTATTCATTTATTTCTTCTTTAACTTTTTCGTGCTCTTGGCTAGAATGTTTTGAACTGAATTATTCCATCGCGGCTAGAGGAGACACAGTTGAAGACACTTACTTAAGTGCACTCGCAGAAAGACAGCTTTGTCGATTTCTCGAGCCCCTGTAAGCAATCTCAATGCTCTGTATACCTTCCCTTCATTAGCTGGTCGATGATTTACCACTGCCTCCCCCAGCGGGTCGCATATACGTTACACGAGACAGGACAAAGCCGCATCGTAAGCAACTGTTTTATTAAAAAATATTATTTTATGCATAAGTTAAGTCTTCCCTTCGCCAGATCGTTAAGGATTCGCCACCACCCCCCCGCCAGTGGGTTGATTATACTTTACTCTTTCACTTTTTTAATTTTTAAAGAGAAGGACAATTAGTAATCTAAGCATAAAAAGTAACATACGAGAGTTAATTTTAGAAAATAGTTTTTGGAAATCTTCAATTTGGAAGAAGTCAATAACAATCTAAAAGACAAGTTCAAGCTTTAATGGTCAATTTAAGATAAGAACTGAGTATAAGAAATTGAAATTTTTAAGAGAGCTAAGTTCAATGGATCATATGCAAAGATGTGATAGAATAGCCATCTAATTGATTAAAGATCATCTTCAAAACCAGGCATTCCAAGTGATAATCGACCCACTGGAATGTGGTGGATTAAGTGAACACCCCCTAAGCTGGAAGTTCTTTTTTTTTTTTCAGTTTATGATTGTTGGGGGAATCTCCGCACGATCAAGTCCAGGTAAGGGGCAACGACCCCGGTGACCCCTGTCCCGGGTGCCGCCATTGGCTCGGCGACAAGACCAGGCCGCCGGTACCGCCATCCCGGGCGCCGCCATTGGCCCGGGGACAAGGCCAGGCCCCCGGTACCGCCATTGGCCCGGGGACAAGGCCCCTGGTAGCGCCATCCCGGGTGCCGCCATTGGCCCGGGGACAAGGCCCCCGTTGACCCCTGTCCCGGGCGCCGCCATTTGCCCAGGGACAAGGCCCCCGGTGCCTCCATCCCGGCCCGGGGACAAGGCCCCCGGTACCCCCTGTCCCATTCACCCGGAGACAAGGCCCCCGGTGCCTCTGTCCTGGGCGTCGCCATTTGCCTGGGGACAATGGCCCCAGTGCCCCCCGTCCCGGGCGCGATCACATGAGGGTCACACGAGGAGCACATCGGGAACTGGCGAGGACACTTGTCAAGCATCCAGTCCCCTTGGTTAGGAGAAGGACGTCAGTGCCCTCTGATCCAACGGCTGCTGCCGGGGTAGTTTAGTCTTTTTGCATCTTTTGGGCCTATATAAGCCCTTGTATCCCTCTATTGTGACCAAGAACAATTCATTTGACATCAATACACAAAAATGAACACGTGTGCTTAGGAGCACTCTCCCCACGAGAGAACTCCCCTAGCCAACTCTTGTTGGGAGCACGTCGACAGGACTAGGGTCTCCACTAAGACTTGAACTTGTATAAAGCTTCGCGTAACTTGCTGTGTTTGTCTGACAGGAGAGGACCAATCACTTGGTCAGCTCGTGTCGTCTTCGTCCCGCTAGGAACTTCCACAAAACCTATTGAGGTATTCGCAATACCACGACAATGATGGAATGTGGTGGAATGATGATTCGATGAAGACTAAGAAAACGGTTAAGTGAACACCCCCTAAGCTAAATCAGACATTGTCCTCAATGTATGGAGAGAGATATAGATTACCATTTGCAGTCGTGGTTCCTGGGGTCATCCATCCTGGAATCCATCGTTGTCTTGTAATATGCAAATTCCGACCTAAAGTCGGAGAGACTAGTGCACAAGGACTCTATCGAAGCAAGAAGGGTGTCAACATTATGCGCTGCCGGATGGTTACACTTGACGGCATGTGAGGAATTAGAATTAGATGAGCTATATGGGAGCATTCTCCAATTTTTCTCATTAGATAAGCAAGTCCGAGAAACATCAGGCAAAAGGATGGAGGGAATTCCATTAATAATCCAACGGAATGAATTCTCTTCCCTCCTACAAAACCCTGTTGAAAACAATGCATGCAGGTCTAGGGTGGCCGTGGGCACAGATTCTTGATAATCAGTAGCATTAAATCCTAAGGTGGATGATATGTGAGTGATTAAGCCACCTAAGACTATTGGTGAAGTTTTGCGTAAATCCTTGCCGATACTTTCAAGGCGACGGGAAAAATAGGCAGCAGATGATAGATGAAGTTTGCCTAACATAGCGCACAAAAATTCGACCTCGGTTTCTAAAACTTTATCTTGATTACTATCATGGCCCAAAATTGTCCCGGCCATGAGACGCTGTAAATAGTGAAAGGCGGGATTGCAAATTTTGGCGGCCTTTGATTTACCGAGTTGAAAAAGATGTTGCCCTTCCTTGGCTATGCCACTCCAAATTTTATCAGGGGTGCAAATAATAGAAGCACGAAAAGTTCCCCTCGGTTTTAACCCTAATAGATTTGCAAATTTATCAATTGAAAAGTCATCATCCACATTTGCAAACATAAATCTTACACCTTCAGTTTGACCGGGAGGAACACGTATAGTGTATTGTTCAAAGGAGGCTAGAATCTCCCAAACGACTTCGCAAAAAGTTGGAACCGGAACCCCTACAAGTGTGTCCCAACCCACACTATGCAATAGGCGTAAACATCATCTTCTATTCCTAATGAACTAATGGCATGAACATCCAAAAATCAAGTAGGCCATAAGGGTCTTTTCTTTAAATGCATAAAATGAGCAAGATGATTAGGATTTGTGAAATAGATGCTCGGAAAATCGGGGTCAGAAAAGGTTTGTGGCAACATACCTCTTTTGCGTTTCGTGACCTTCTTGATGTTTCATCGGGGCGTTGACATTGGCTTCGAAACTTCAGATCCAGGGGTGTTGAGGCGCGAGGAGCTAGAATCCGCAGTCGGATCGAAGTTTGCACGGTTGGATTTAGAGATCTAGGTCTAAGTTATGTGGAGGTTTTGAGGAGTTTGGGGCTTAACAATGGTGGTTTGGCTATTTGGGGAAGATGGGTGGCCATAAATAGTGTAGTTGGTAAGAGTTGTAAAGGTATGGGAGAAGAAAAACAGAAGAAAACACAAAAACAACACTTTTGACCGAAAAACAGGGTGAAACCGAGCCTGGCATGACCACGGGCACGGGGCGTGCTCCTGGTCGTGCTCGATTCGGGTTTTACCCGAATTCGATCAATTGGTCGCACCGACATAAGTACAACCATGAGCACGGGTCGTGCTCGACCAGGGCACGGGACGTGCCACTTGTCATGGTCGTTTCGGGTGGTTTTGTTAAAAAATTATTTTTTGGAGAAAAATCAAACTGAGCTTGGCACTGGTTGTGCTACTGGTCGTGCCCGGCTCTGGTGGTTTTTGAAAAATTTATTTTTTTTGAAAAGAAGCAACCCGAGCCTGGCACTGGTCGTGCCACTAGTTGTGGTCAGCTCGGGAAGTTTTTAAAAAATTTATTTATTTGGGAAAAAGGAACCTGAGCGTGCCATTGGTCGTGCTTGGCTCGGTTAGTTTTGAAAATTTGTTTTTTTGCAAAACTTACCAAACCGACCCCAGCACTGGTCGTGCCTCTGATCGTGGTCGATTTGGCCAGCTTTGGAAAATTTTTATTTTTTTGTTTTTTCAAAAGAGTCAACCCTAGTTTACGAAAAACAGATTTTGGGTGGTCAAACAGCATTGGAATTGAGTGATTTTCACACCGCTGTGTTCATAAGAGAGAGAACTACATGTTAGTAAACCGGGTTGCCTTTTGGCTAGTGTTGGTTTAACGTCCCGTTCGATGGAACATTCTCAGCCATTCAGAAATATATAAAATTGAAAGAATTAACTGAGTTCAGCATACTTACCTGGTCTCCCACATTGTACAGCTTGATATGATGCATGTTTACCTTAAATGTGGTGCCGTCTTGTGCTCGAAGCTCCACGACACCATATGGGAAGACTTTTTCTACCGCGTATGGCCCAGTCCATTGCGATTTCAATATTCTTGGGAACAGTTTCAACCGTGTATTGAATAGTAGAATCAAATCACCTGGTTTGAACTCACGGTTGAGGATTCGTTTGTTGTGCCACTTCTTCGTGTTGTCCTTATAAATCAAGGCACTTTCATAGGAGTTGTTCTGAAGCTCTTCTAGTTCATGCAATTCAAGGATTCACCTTCACCCCACTTTGTCAAAGACCTAATTGAGTTCTTTTAACGCCCATAATGCCCTATGTGACAATTCAACAGGAAAATGGCAATTCTTACCAAATACAAATTTGTAAGGCGTCATATCTAGCGGAGTTTTGAATGCAGAGTGATATGCCCAAAGAACATCAGGAAGTTTGAGCGCCCAATCCTTATGAGACGTTTCCACCACCTTTTGCAAGATCGTCTTGATTTCTCTATTTGAGACTTCAACCTATCCACTTGTTTGAGGGTGATATGCAAGAGCAACTTTATGAATAATTTTTGAAATTGGTAATTAATGAAATGCGCATTGCCATCAGTAATTACTGCTTGTGGTATACCAAATCGAGGAAAGATGATTGTTTTAAAAAGCTGATCACATCTTTTGATTCATTTGTTGGTGTAGTCACAGCCTCTACTCACTTTGAAACATAATCAACCGCAACTAAGATGTAGGAGTTTCCCATAGAAGATGGAAAATGTCCCATATAATCTACTCCCCATACATCAAAAAACTCAATTTGAAGAATTTTTGTTAAGGGCATTTCATTTCTTTTACTCAAATTTCTAGAACGTTGGCAAGGATCACATTTTTGCACAAAGTCATAAGCATATTTAAATAAAGAAGGCCAAAACAAACTTGATTGCATTACCTTAACCGTTGTTTTTGAAGCTTCGGCGTGTCCACCACATGGAGATGAATGACAATGTTCAAGAACTCTTTGAATCTTGTGGTCGGGCACACATAGTCGAAAGATGTTGTCAACTCCCTTTTTGAAAAGGTTTGGATCATCCCAGTAGTAGCATCAGATGTCGTGGAAGAAGCACTTTTGTTGTCTACTCGTCAACCCTAGAGGAAGTTCATGGTTAAATAAATAATTTGCATAATCAGCATACCATGGTTCTTATTGAATCAAGTAAAGGTGCTCGTCAGGGTAAAGCGTCATTGATGTGAACATCGGTGGTGTTGGTGAAGACTTGCGAAAGATGATCGGCGATGACGTTCTCAGCTCCTTTCTTATCTTTGATCTCCAAATCAAATTCCTGCAATAGTAGGATCCATCGTGAAAGTCGTGGCTTGTTTTCTATTTTAGTCAAAAGATATTTAAGTGCAGCATGATTAGTATGCACAGTAACTTTTGAACCAATCAAATATGGACAAAATTTATCTAGGCATACACGACAACAGGCATTTCTGTTTCATTCATAGTGTAATTACTTTGAGCATCATCCAAAGTTTTGCTTACATAGTACATAACATGTAAAACCTTATTCGTTCTTTACCCTAGAACAGCGCCAATTGCATAATCACTAGCATCACACATCAATTCAAAGTTTTCAATCCAATTTGGAGGTTGTATGATAGGCGTAGTAGTTAATGCATGTTTCAGTTGATTAAAGGCATTAAGACATTTTTCATCAAAATCAAAAGGCGCATCTTTACCAGGCAAATGAGTGAGTAGTTTATCAATTTTGGAAAAGTCCTTAATGAAACGATGATATAAACCTGCATGCCCCAAGAAACTACGTATGCACTTCACGTCCGTCGATGGTGGAAGGCTTGCTATGACGTCAATTTTTGCCTTGTCAACTTCAATCCCTCGTTTAGAAATCATGTGGCCAAGTACCACGCCTTCTTGAACCATGAATTGGCACTTTTACCAATTTTGCACAAGGTTAACTTCTTCGTACCATAAGACTCGAGAAAGATTTTGTAGACAGGCATCGAAAGATGAACCATAAACACTAAAATCGTCCATGAAGACTTCCATTATTTCTTCGATTAAATATGAAAAGATAGCCATCATACATCTTTGAAAGGTTGCAGATGCTTTACATAACCCAAACGGCATTTGCCGGTAGGCAAAAGTACCGAAAGGACATGTAAACGTCGTCTTATCTTGATCATCAGGATGAATTGGGATTTTAAAGGACCCCGAATAACCGTCAAGGAAAAAAATATGCATGTTTGGCCAATCTTTCCAACATTTGTTCAACGAAAGATAATGGAAAGTGATCCTTCCTAGAGGCGCTATGTAATTTATGATAATCAATGCACATGCGCCATCCAGTAACAAGTCTAGTAGGGATCAACTCATTGTTAGCTTTCTTAACCACAGTCATACTCCTTTCTTTGGAACCACATGAACAGGACTAACCCAATTACTATCAGAAATAGAATGAATGATACCCGCATCTAATAGTTTAGAAATTTCAACTTTTACAGTTTCCTTCAAGTTTGGGTTTAGTCTCCATTGACGCTCAATGTAGGTTTTAGTTTCATCAACTAGAGAGATCCTATGCATGCAAATTTCAGGGCTAATCTCTTTGATATCATCAATTGAATAACCGAGAGCATTGCGATGCACACGAAGTAAAGAAATAAATTTTTCTAATTGCGAATTGGTCAAGTTTGCATTAACAATGACAGGTTGCATCTCATCATCATCCAAGAACACATATTTCATCGAGGAAGGAAGAGTTTTGAGTGTAGATTTACTTACCTTTTCCTTACCTGTGACGTTGGAATTAGAGATGTCCTCTTTGGATGGTTCTTTTGTTGGTTCGTCTATGTTTTGTTTGTTTTCTTTGCCGCTGTCCATTTTTTCATTTTCGAATATCTCATTCACTCCTTCTCCAAAAGTGAGTTGAAGTGGCAACTCCTCTTCTAGGACTTGTTCTAGGTTATCCACGCTGCAAATTTTTTCTTCATACATAAGGCACTCAACAAGTTTAGACATTTTAAATAAAATTTTCTCCTTTCCTATGCGAAAAGTAATTCGTCCCTCATGAACATCAATGAGGGCACCTGCTGTTCGGGGCATTGGTCGTCCCAATATAAAAGGTATAGAAACATATTCATCCATATCAAGAACAACAAAATCAACTAGAAGATAAAATTTACTGACATCTTCCAGGATTCCTTTCGGATGCTTCACCGAACGATCGACAAGTTGTAGAACCATGCGGGTAGGTTTGATCGCACCCATGCTCAAACATTGTGCAATGGTGAGAGGCATCATACTAATGCTTGCGCCTAGGTCACAAAGACCTCAATTTATGTGTACCGTACCTATGTTGAAAAGGATGGAGAAGCTCCCTTGATCCGGTAGCTTTGCCGGCATCCTATTCTGAATCAAAGCACCACAATTCTCGGTCAAAGACATAGTTTGAAATTCACTAAAATCCCCTCTTTTTAGTAAGGATGACTTTCAAAAATTTTCTATAAGAAAGCATTTGAGTTACTAAATCAGTAAAAGGCATAGTCACATTAAGCTTTCTCAAGATTTCCACAAAATTTTCAAATTGCTTATTGAGTTTTGCTTTTATGTACCTTCTCAGGAAAGGTGGAGTTGGATTATAAATACGTGTACTTGATTTTCTCCACTTTCCTTTTCTTTTGGTTCGGCTTCCTTGTCTTCATCCTTTGCCAACGGTAATGGTACTTCCTCAATTTTGCTTGCCGGTGAAGGTTCGGTTGATGGTGTTCGTTCCGGTAGCTTTGTTCCACTCCTTAAGATCATTGCATTAGTAACAAGAGGGATAGAACAAGCTATGGAATTAATTTGTTCAGAATTGCAAGGATTCATAGGTTGAGAAGAAAGAGGGTTATCATTTTTCGGTGTAGGATTCACCAATTGTGCGATTTGAGTCTCGAGCATGTGGACGTGAGTTGATATGGAGTATATCTTTTGGCTCATGACATCTTCTATTTCTCTTGATTTGCTAGAAAGTTCTCTAGCATGCACTCCATGTTCGACTGCTCGGGTTGTCGTTTGTGTGGTGGTCGATAAGGTTGCTAATTGTGGTTGGAACGGTGGCCTTTGAGCTCGATATGGGGTATTTTTTTGGTATAGTTGTTGCTGTCTGAAATTTGGTTGTTAATGTTGAGGTTGCTGATTTTTTCCTGACCATGCAAAATTTTGATTGTTGCGCCATCCAGAGTTATACAAGTTAGAAAAACATTACCTTGCCGTTGTTGTATACCATGAAAAGTGTTTTCCTGCTCTATGGATGGGTTCAATTGGCATTCATGGCCATAGTGGCCTTGTATGCCGCACAATTCACATACAGGTGTAATCGCATTAACAGATAAAGTAGCAGTTGATCCAAGAATAGACAGTTTATCAGTTAGAAGTGCTACTTGTTTGGTCAATTGTGACGTTACACTTACATCCATGTTGTTGGAGTTTGTTGAGCAGCTCGTTCGATTCCCCATTGAGTGTAGTTTTGAGTAATTCCTTTGATGAGGTCGTATGCTTTGTCTACACTTTTGTTTATTAGTGTGCTGCCGACTACAGCATCTACGGCCATCCACGCATTGTAGTTCAATCCGCTATAAAACGTTTGAACTACAAGCCACTTCTCTAGTCCGTGATGCAGACATTTGATCAACAAGTCCTTGTACCATTCCAAAGCATCGTAAAGTGATTCACCTACCTGCTGTAAAAAAGATGCAATCTGGTTGCGAAAATGAACAATTTAAGCAGGAGGGAAAAACTTACCAAGAAAAGCTCGTGAGAGTTCATCCCAAGTAATAATCGACACAGGAGGAAGAGTGTATAGACATGCCCTCACCTTCTCACGAAGCGAGAAAGAAAAGAGCCTCAAACGAAGCATCCTGTGTTACTCCATGAATCTTGAAAGTATCACAATGCTCAAGAAACATGTGCAGATGTAAAGATGGATCTTCAGCAGGATTTCCGCTGAACTGATTTTGTTGAACCAAATTTAAAAGCGCATATTTTATTTAAAAGTTATTTTGGTCTAAGAATATCTGATTGCAACCCCATGCTGAGCGGGATTGCATAATCCTTGAGTCTCTTTTGGTTCTCCATAGTTTGTTGTTCTTTGATGTCTTCAAAAGTTTATGAGTTTTCCTCCAATATTACCTGCCTCGCCTCATACGGAAGTTGGTGCGCAGTTTTGATAGGTTTGTTTGAGCTATCTAGATTTGCACTACTTTCCTGAAAGGTCAGTGGTGCAAAGAAATGAAGAAAAAGAAAAAATAGAAGTAGGATTGAGAACTGAGACTAACTTATATTAATGAAAATTAATCTAAAAAGATGAATTATCGTTGTTCCTCGGTAATGGCGCCAAAAACTTGATCGCACCCAAAGGGGGCGTGATTGTGTAATAACCGTAAGTGAACAGTTGAATGTTGAGCACTTGAGGGTAGAATTCCACGAGGAACAAGCGTATGCATCTTTCTAGCTTAATGGATCACTGATTAAGTCTAAATGAGTTGGGGGTTTGTTTCTCTACAACTAATTTACTACTAAATCTATCAATCTAGGGTTTTAAATCAATAAAGAGCAAGTATGAAATCTACACTAGTACAGAAAAGCTTACTTCTATCGGTAAAAAACACACTTCTACTATCAGTTTCTGTACCGTTAGAGATAGACACGATAGAACAAGGCAGGTTATTTTCTAACGGTAAATAACTGTTAGAAGAAGTGCACTATTCTAACGGCATTTTCGGCGACAACCGGTAGAAAAACCGTTCTAGCCTGACGGCTGTGAATGAGTTTACTGATAGAAATACTTACACTCTTCTAACGGTTAAATGAGAGTGTACCGTGAGAAAAAAGGATAGTACTCTCACGGTTTTGTATGAGTTTACCGGCAGGAAAAGTTACACTTTTCTAACGGTTAATAAGAGTGTACCGTGAGAACAAAAGATAGTATTCTCACGGTTGTGAATGAGTTTACCGATAGAAATACTTACACTCTTCTAACGGTTAATTAAGAGTTTACCGTGAGACAAAATCATAGTACTCTCACGGTTGTGTATGAGTTTATCAATAGGAAAAGTTACACTCTTCTAACAGTTAAGTAAGTGTGTACCGATAGAAAAAAGTTACACTCTTCTCACGGTTGTATGGTAGTGTACCATCAAAAAAACTTACATTCTTCTAACGGCTAGTGAGGAGAATACCGTTATAAAATGTTGTTGTTTTCTAACTCTGTTTGCTATTTAGCCATTAGAAGAGTACATTCACATATACAGTACGGATGCAATACAGTACAGATTGGATATACAATACAGTACAGATGCAAATTAAGAAGGGTACATTCACATATACATTGAACAGATTGACACATTAGACAGTTATTCACATTTATTCACATATATACGAACCAATACAAATTGCAATCCAATATGGACAAATACTAACCAATAAGACTATATATAAACAATCTATGCACAGAGTACACGAAAAAGAGAAAATTGACAACAAGTGAGCGACAAGCTTGACATGGCGGTTGGTTGGGCGCGACTTCCTCCATAACATATTGAGCCCAGATTTGTCGGAGATCTCTAATCTTTGCATTGTCGTATTGGTCTTTGGACATGGAAATCTGCAAGCATGTGTGAATACTGAGTAACTAACTTCCTAATTTTGAACGTGACACCCAATTTTCAAATTTGAGTTAGCTATCAATGCTTACCTGGGGGAATTGGGCAAAGTTTGTCCGCACTAGGTCGTACATGTAGCGCAGCACATAAAACCCGCATTCCCACGATTGCGGCTGCTGATGGCGCTGAGATAATTGCATATGCGAAGACATGTTAGCTATTGTTTCCATAAACTAATTAAGCATAAACAAAAAGTCTCGTGAGTATCTCATATTCTTTCCAAGCTATTAGGGAGCCCTATGGTGCGGCATGCCTCCCTCCAGCGGACACATATTTCTCAAAAGCCCTGCATTTGACTTAGCATTGCCGGCTAATGTATTATCATTAGCTAGTGAGGTCAAAATTTAAATCAAACATGTTACTTACGCCTCCATATTCCCCTTGACCACATATTCGTTCGATAATCTGTTGCGCATCGAATCGAGGTAGTACACATCATTCCTCCACGGACATATCACGATGAGGATCCAGTGGCCCCTACATTGTACGTAAAAGAGGACCGCTAGCTCAAAGTATATCTCAGGTGTAACATACAAGATTGAGTTAAATTAGTACGAAATGCACTAACCTTTGGTGGTACGGCACCAGAATGAACTCCCTGTCCAGCTGCAGCATCAGCACCTTGGATATGTAGTGCTCAGTGTGCGCGGCGTCGTGCTCTAGCATCGTGAGGCTTATTTTCTCTGGGTCGAGGAAACCCACCTTATCACACGCAGCCTCCGATGCTAGCCTGTACATGCGCCTGCATGCAAAGGACGACATTAGTATTGCACAAAAAGTTACTACATTTCAAATGAACTACAACAATACAGAGTTAGCAAACAGAGTTAGAAAACAGCAATATATAGGATCAGCAAACTCACAGGACTCCAGTCCGTATGATGGACATATCGAGCTCCCGCCAGTTGTAGAGGTCGAACAGATCCTTGTATGCCACGGATATACTCCTAGGCTCACGGTGGAACAGCCCAGGCCTATAGGGAACTAAGAAGTTCAGCTTGCGCCGAGCTCGGTGTAGGTACCACTCGTGGAGGTCTCTGGTTGATCGATCCAATTTGTGCAAAGCTGCCTCTGACATGAGTGGGAACCCTTTCCTGAACATCTTCGGCTGTCCCTTTCGCCCTTTTCCCTTGCCTTTGCCCTTGCCTTTTGCCGGGGACTGAGCGCGTACCTTCGAAGGCAAGGGCGAGGTGATGGCGGCTTTCTTCTGAGGTGAAGGCGTGGATGTGCTGGCTGGGGTCGAGGCCGTCTTTGCTGTGTTCAGGTCCACACGAGATCCCTCATGCCCTGAGTTGGGGGCGCAGTCCCCTGGTAGTACACTGGTAGGCCACTTCAATTAATGAACACGTATGTTAGATTTTGCAAATTGAGTGTACTGAGTAGGATGTAATCTAAAATGTGTAGGATTTACCTGCTGTATTAGAACACACTTCTTGGGCCACTGTACGTAGGAGCCCATTGCCTCAGCAAGTATTTGCATTTCCTCCGTTGGGACTGGCAATGGAGAATCATTGTAGCCCGGCATGGCCATGTCCACCTGTACCTTTGCGAATCCCAACCGCAGAGGTACGCAGTGGATCCGGACATCCTCCCTAGACGGATATACGAACCCGTGTGCAACCACTGCCTGTCGGTTGCCTAGGTGAGTCAGTAGGCTACAGCTCTCCGGCTTCTACAAATTTGTAACAATTAAAATAGGTTAGCGAAACAACTCTAACAGAATGGGAGTGGCCTCAACTTAAGTGTACAGCTGAATACTTGTAATACCTCAAGTAGATCCACTGGATCCGTGAGGACCTTCGAAAAGCAACTGCTCATCCGACCCAGCGGGGTACCATCGCCCTGGTCATCTGCATCTGCACTCTTGGCTAGCAATGCTTGTTTCAGCTGTGCAAACTCTTCCCTCATTTGTGTGACCTCAGATTGCACCTCAGCCTGTATCTCCGCCCGTACCTCAGCCAGTATCTTCTCGGAGAGGTCCGCTTCCTTCTCCTTCCAGGAGCGGGCCTTCTTCCTCGGTGGAGCCGGATCTGCGAAACCGGCCTTCCACGGCACAATGGCTCCCATGGTCCGTGTCCGCCTGGGATGCTCCTTATTTCCTAGAGCCAGGGTGAGGATGTCGTTCTCCCTTTGCGGGGTAAACAATCCCTCCATTTCCTCCTTCTCAAAAGAGATATGTTACATTTAAAGCTACCTTTTGAGACAAATACATATATACACTTGTGCGCACACAGTTTACGAGGATAACCAACTTACCATTTGCTTCACAACCTCGGCGTCCCTAGGGTTTGCAAACTCCACAGACCCCGTGGACGACACAGACCCTCTCCCCCTCCACCACCGCTTGCACCTCGCATCCTGGATCTCGGAGAGCGGCAACTCAGGGGAGTCGACGAGGAAGGTACTGACGAGCCAGCTCTTAAAGGTTTTCGATGTTCCGTTCATGTCCTTCAAGCAGGCCGTCCTGGGTTTATTGCCGGGGATGTTCCACTTAGCCTGTTTTCAAACAATGCATACAATTAATCACGAGTTAGTTAAACTTTAGGATAAGTCAAGAGAACGTGATTATGAAAGAGTTCAGTGATTTCAGTTAATTTAACCTTCACTTCCACCCACAACCTATCCCTCTCATCCATTGTCACGTCCTTCCAGCTCTGGACGGTGATCTTCACCCTTTCTTTCGCCAACAGCCCAACGTAGGCCGCGTACTTCCCAACATTCTTTCCAATCGGTCTCCCAAATTGGTTAAACTCACAAGAAAGGTCAGTGCGTTTGGTCAAAAGGCCCAACGTCGTCGCGACTTGCCCCACCCTCTTGCGCTGGGACGAACCAACATCTTCAGTTACGTTGGCCCTAGTCGAACCATACTATCATCCGATGAAGACGACGACATGTCTTTCCCTACAAAACCATCAACAAACCATCAAAAATTTAATGGAAACACAAACCAAATCATTTTACAAAGCAAAAGGACCTATTTTAAATATTTTTTCTATCGGTAAACACAACAACTACCGATAGAAGATAAGATTCTATTGCTGAGCATTTTTATCTACACATTTTCATACGAAGCAGGCAACCTATGACAATTAATTCTTCTTGGAGTTCCATAACTCAGTTGAGGATTGGAGACTAATTAGGGTTACTAAAGGGATGACCGAAGAAAATAGTACTAAAAGGCATGCAAAAATTGTTGAAGTGTTCAACAATTTTTTCTATCGGTAAACACATGAGCTACCGATAGAACATAACAATGTTTTCTATCGGCAAAGATATGAGATACCGATAGAAGATGTTTATAAACACCAGCAACATATAAAGTACATTATATGGCAATTGGATACAATTGATCACACATATAGCAGTATAGATAATTTCAAATCTCAAAATAGGTTCATGTGACAATTAATTATTCTTGGAGTTCCATAACTCAGTTGAGGATTAATTGGAGACTAATTCTTCTTGGTTTCAATGAGAGTGCAAAAAACTGATCAAAGTATTCTCTCTATGTGACATTGCATGGTTCATGTCCTTCCAGATCCTAAGTTTTAATACTTGAACTTTTATGACAAAATGAACACACATAGAAAACAGGGTACTGAAATTTTCTTGGCCTATGTAATATAGCAGGCCAGATTGACACAGAAATTTTTTCTATCGGTAAACACATGAGCTATCGATAGAATATAACAATTTTTCTATCTTCAAATGCAGGAGATACTGATAGAAGATGTTTAAGAACACCTCGAACGTATAAACTACATTACATGGCAATTGGATACAATTGATCACACATACAGCAGTATAGATAATTTCAAATCTCAAAATAGGTTCATTACAGCACTGTAACATATTATGTCAACCCTAGTTTAAATCAACAATGCCTGCGGAATTTACAAAATCCTACACAATAGGGAACCCTAGTTTAATTCCAAAACATGAGCGGAGGAAAATAGCGAACCATAGTGTAAAAAACACTAAGATCAAATAAGGAAGACGCTGGAAAAAGAATGACGAATTAGCGTATTTTACGGCGATCAGTTGTGGTGATGAAGAGGCAGTGTAGAACACAGCGGCGGCCAGCGAAGGACGAAATAAGGACCGGTGAGGGTTGGGCTTTTCAAGGGTGCGGCAGTGAGGAAGTGGTCACCGGCGAGGGTTGGGCTTTTCGAGCTCGAAGAGACACAGTGCTATAAGTTGGAACGGTTCGACTGGAGGGAAACTCTTGGGTGATGTTTAGTAAAGTAGTGAGGGCCTTTTCTATCGGTACAAATAAGAAATACCGTCAGACTAATGGTTTTCTTCTAACGGTACAACAAAATAATACCGTCAGAACATGTATGTGCACTTTTCTCACAGTAGTTTGAGAAAATTCCGTCAGAGTGGCCAACTTTGTCTAATGATACTAACACAAAATACTGTTAGAACAAGTAAATTTTTCCAGAGCTTAATTTTTGAAGTGGGCATTGGAAAATGATGTTTCAGGCCTCTTGAAGAAGCAAGAGGCTGCAATGGGATTTTGGCAAGAAAATTTGAAGGGAAGAATTAAGTTCTTACAGTATAAAGGTACTGTACATGTTAGAACTCATACTGTGGAGTAAAATTGAGATATATTAATGTTGTGAACTAGCTTATCATTAAGTTCTAAAGAAAAATGTATTGCCTGATGTATTAATGATAAGTTCCTCACCTTGATGCACAACTTGTGGGCTGTTTGCCTGGCATTTTTCCTTCAAATAGAAAATAGTCATCAATGGTTCTCAACCCATAATCCTTCTTCGTGATCATCTCGTAGATACGTTGTTTCATCGATATCTTCAGTAGGGATAGATTGAATGTCCTCTAAAAACGGAGGTATTTCATCGAACTGGTTATACTCCACTTCGTCGACAACGTCTTCGACCCCAATAATATGTCTCTTGCTGTGGAGGACAACGTGCAACTTTGGATTGACCGGGTCAACGATGTAGAATACCTGTGTGGCTTGCTTTGCAAGTATGAATGGATCGTCTTGGTGTTCGACTCTATCAAGATCGACGAGAGTAAACCCGTAACTGTCAACTTTAACACCTCAAGGGATTTTGGCCCATTGGCATCGAAACAAGGGAATCTTAAATAATCCGTAATCGAGCTCCCATATTTCGTCAATAGCACCATAATATGAGTTCAGCGCCCTTACTGCCTTGGCATCCTCGGAAATAGCAACAGTGTCACTCCGCTACATTGCGTACTGCTCTTGGTGTCCTGAGCTCTTGTGTAAAATGAATATGCATTGATGTCGTACCCCTGCCAAGTCCCTACAATGAATCTTGGGCCTCTAGCCAACCATGTCACAGTTTCACTTATGGAGCCCTCGGCAGCTCGCGTGACTTTTTCTTGGATCCATCCAGCAAATTTCCTGTTATGTTCTCTAGTGACCCAAATCTCTGGCTTCTAAGGATTCTGTGACCGTAACAATGCCTTGTGCTCGTATATGTATGGCTCGACCTCCGTCATGTGTTGTAAGACCCAAAAATGTGATTTTGTGTACACATCACGGGCGGGGACGATAGCTTTGAATCCAATCATTCCGATGCCCTGAAACCTGCCCTCATGTCAGGACTTAGGAACACCAATTGGGCCAACCTGGCTATATAATCTGTGCAAAATTCAATCACCTCCTCGGCGGCATAACCTTCCATGATACTCCCCTCGAGCCGACGACGAGTCCTTATGTATCCCTTCGATACACCCATAAATCTCTCAAATGGATACATATAGCACAGGCACACGGGTCCACAAAACTTAATTTCTCTGATAAGGTGAACAATCAGATGGACCATAACATCAAAAAAGGATGGAGGGAAATACATTTCGAGCTGACAAAGAGTTGTAACCACGTCGCGTTGCAAAGCATCCAGTCCATCCGGATCAATTACCTGCAAGGACACAGTTGCGCCAAATATTCATATCAGAAAAATCTTCTAATTAAGCTCCACATACAAATGGAGCTAATTAACTTATAGTACGAGTGCACGTACTTACCTTGCAAGATATTGCGTTGAAGAAATAACATAGCTTTGTGATTGTCTCTCTGACTTTAACTGGGAGAATACGTTTGATAGCAATGGGAAGCATTTGGGACATCAACACATGACAGTCGTGGGACTTCGTGCCAACCAGTTTTAGGTCCTTCATGGACACAAGTTTTTTCAAGTTCGTGGAATACCCACATGGAACTTTAACACCGTGCAGGCACCGACAATGTATAGCAGGCCGGGGGGAGGTATGTACGCTTTCCCTTCTCCAAAGGTGCAAGTTCAGTCTTTATCCCCATTTCCACCATGTCACGGCAAAGTTTCACACCATCCTTTGTCTTTCCCGGAATGTTCAACAACAAACCAATCAAACTGTCACAGATATTTTTCTCTACATGCATGATGCCAATGCAATGTCGAACTTGCAAGTGCTCCCAGTACGGTAGATCCCAAAGAATCGATCTCTTCTTCCAAACATTTTTTTCTCGAGGTTTACAACACTTACCGAACTCAGCTTTGATGTCCTTCATGCGCAAGTAAATCTCCTTACCAGTCAGAAACACTCGGGCTGATCCCTTCTCAGGCCTCCCGTTAAATGATTCCTCTTCTTACGGTAGACGCGATGCACCGGAAGAAACCTGCAGTGACCCATGTACACTGTTTTCCAGCAGTTTCGCAACCACATGCTCTCAGTTTCATCTAAGAAAATAGGGCAAGCCTTGGCTCCTTTCGTACTATACCCCGACAAATTGCCGGAGGCAAGGAAATCATTTATGGTGAAAAATATCAAGGCCCGCAAGATGAAATTCTGTTTCTTGTATGCATCCCACACCTGCACCCCCTCGCTCCACAATTTCTGTAAGTCCTCGATTAAAGGCGCTAGAAACACGTCAATATCATTTCTGAGTTGTCTGGGTCCTGAGATTAGTAACGACATCATGATGTACTTGCGCTTCATGCATAACCAAGGAGGAAGATTGTGACGAGGATTGATACCTGAGCTAGTTCAAAATAAATGCACGTCTGGTTCAAGATAGATTCGAACTAGATGAGTGTCCGTTGATATGATCTCAAGCTGCCCTGCGAAGCGCGGACACGTGGTCGCAGGCTTTACGCGATTAGGCCGCAGATAGTGTGCGGTCAGAAGCTCGTATGCGATGTGCGGACAGAAGGTCGTAGATAATACGCGATCAGATGATTGTAGACAATACGCGGTCAGAATACCCTCGACCGGGAGACGCGGGGTTGGTAAGACCTTACAACAAGCATATACCGAGTATCCCGAAGATTCCTCCACGTATGAAGACAACCGTCGGGAGGTTAATACGTGCAGTTATTCCTTAATTACACGTGTTAAACTTGCATAGAGGTTAAGTGCAGTTGCCAAAACTGCACCTGAGCAACTGTTCAAAGCCGTTATGCCTTGGCGCCCTTTCGACCAATATAAAAGGGTAAGCCAATGCATCAGACGGGGAGAGAGATCGAGAGATCAACAGAAGACATCAGACTAAATCTACTAGCTTTCATAGGCCATTTTAGTAGTTTTTTTATATAACCACACGGGAAGGATCTTCGCCTGTGAAGACCCTTTCCACAACCGTGTAATCTTCTTACACATAGTAAAATCCTAACAGTACGTAGGGCTGTTACTCCCACCATCGAGGGCCCGAACCTGTCTAAAACTCTCTGTGTTCCAGCTAACCTTGGTTCATCATCCCTTCCCGGAGGGACACCCTGAAAGGTCTCACAACTCATAAAATTCTGCATAAGTTCGACTAAGGACCCTGAGTCCGAATCGTCAACAGCTGGCCCCCACCGTGGGGCTTTTCTCAAGGCGTCCTAATTTCTATCCGGAGGTTCGTTGAGCCATGGCTGGAGCATATGATTTTGAGAACGACTTTGATCTCGAGGATTATGCCCACATTCAGATGCCTTCTCCCAGTGATCCTGTTCCGATGGAGGAAACCGGAGGCGAAGACATCCTGGAGGTCAATTGGACCACTCAGGTCATGCCTATCGACCAGGGGGCGACCGACGCAGAACCAGAGCCTACTGAGGTTCTTAATGCGTTAGAGGTTGAATCCGGTCCATCATACGACCCTGCTAAAGGAAAGAACGATGTTGACCAGGAAATCAGCCCGGGGAGGTTTGACCTTGATAACCTCCATCGTCTCTTTTTTGATTTCGAGTCTGACTTGGAACAAATGGAGATGTTTTCTTCGTCGGCGACCTCGCTCCCTAGACAGTTCACTGCCTTATTGGAAGAAACTCTTGATCAGCGGGCTGCTAGGGAAGAACAGGAACACAAACAAAAGGAAGATCAAGATCGTGAGCAACAAGACAACGAACTTCGCAGAAAAGCCCTAGAGGCTCTTCAAAATGCGCAGGCTCGTTACGATGCTGCTCCGAGTTTTTCCCGGCGATCACGTGGTCGCAGACGCGACCAGACACCGTCCTTACCCCCGGAGCGTTTCCTGGCAGACAAAGAAACGGTAACACCTGGTGCCCCTAGGAGAAGTACGCATGGGCGGCTTCGATCTATCCCAGAGGTCCTGCCTAATTTTCCTCCTACGGTGAAGCCGGCCTTCATCAGAATCCTGGCGGAAAGGTTCGACGATGTCGCATCGGAGGCGACTCCTACGGTCTCTTCCCGGTCAGTGACACGCTCCCATAACCGAGAGCACTTTAACTCTGGTTCTGGTAGACGGAGTCGCCCGCCACCCGTCCCATCTTGGCAGGACAAAGCCAGATGGGCGCAAGATTCTCGTGATAGGGAATGAATTCCTGTCCACTCTCACTTGGGACCACGAGTGACTTCTCCATTGCGTGAGGTCACCCGTGATCAGGTCGAGAGCCACAGGTCAATTCACGGTCCCTATGTTGGTTGTAAAGCTTTCTCGTCCGGCCTTCGTGCGGTCGTTTGGCCAGACAAGTTTAAACCAGGGGCCATAGAGAGGTTTGATGGAACTCAGAACCCGTCCGAGTTCCTCCAAATATACATTACTGCCATCCAGGTGGTAGGTGGCGATGACCGGGTCATGGCCAACTAACTGCCGACAGTCCTCGAAGGACCGGCAAGAACCTGGTTGTTCAATCAACCCGAAGGTTCAATCTATAAATGGGAAATATTGTGTGATGCCATCCTCAATAATTTCCAAAATTGTTATCACAAGCCGGGTAAAGAGGACGACCTCCATCGATTACGACAAACTTCGACCGAAACTCTTCGTCAGTTTGTCAAGAGGTTTGTCGGGGTGAGAAATACCATCCCAAACATATCTGATAGCTCCGTTATCAGGGCGTTTAAACACGTCGTTCGATATCGGAGATTTACCGAAGATTTGCTCATCCATCCTCCTCGATCAATGGCCGATCTCTTTGATATGGCCAATCGATATTCTGACGCAACTGAGGCTGTCGAATGGAATCGGATGATTGATAAAGGTAACCTACCGCCTCAACAGGTCTCAAGGACGCTAAAAGGGAGGATTCGAGCAAGAAGCCAGAATCTTCATCAGGAGGGAGGTCGAAGAAGTCAAAAAGGAGTCGATCTAGACAGTACCGAGAGGTCGCGGTCGTAGAGAAGCCTCCATCGAGCAAAGGTAACAAGTATTCGTTTAAGAATAAAACTGCTTCTGGTGGTCGCAGTACCGACCAGCCAGAGAAGTCAACTAACCCGCAGGAAGGCAAGAAATGGTGTCCGCTCCACAATTCCGTAGGCCACGACCTCAAGAATTGCAGGAGTTGGTTGAAGCAGCTAGATGAATTCTACTAGGGGGTTGGACCTATGCCGACCTTGCCAACTAAGGAACAAGCATGCGGGCTAAGAGACGCCGATGGGGACGAAGAGATGTCTTACAAGGTACCTCATAATCATGTTAATGTTATTTTTAGAGGTTCCTCCTCTTTTGTTTCTAAGAGGAAATTTAAAGCTTTTTATCGAGAGGTTAACCAAACGAAGACTTCCCTTGGTGAACCTCAGTACCCCCGTTGGTTGGACACACCTTTGACATTTGATCGCTCTGATTGTCCTGTGGGGCTCACTCGACCATTGAGGCTTCCTCTGGTCATTACCCTGATTATCAGCAATGCGAGAGTCGAAAGGGTCCTGATCAATGGAGGTAGCTCCTTGGACATCCTATTGGTCAAGGCGTTCGACGAGATGTAGATTCCTCGTTCGAAAATCAAGCCCATAATCCATCAATTTTATCGGATAATTCCTGGTCTCTTCATGATGCCACTGGGACAGGTGGTGCTCCCGGTCATGCTGGGAGAACCAAATAACTTCTGAACGGAATTAGTTACTTTTGATGTAATTGATTGTGATTCGGCTTACAACGCAATCTTTGGCAGGCCAACTCTTGCTAAGTTCATGATGGGTACGCACTATGCTTACTAGTGCGGCAAGTTGCCTGGCCCCAAAGGTGTTATCTTGGTCCGAGGCAGTCGCAATGTGGCATTGACGTGTGATTGGCTATCCCTGGAGATGGTGGACCAACTTCCCCTCCGAGACACTTAGGTCGCCACAGTCTCCGCTGATGCGATCAAGGCTGCTCCTCAACCAGACGAAACACTCAAATTGGTTCCATTGTACCCAGATGATCCATCCAAGACAATTCGGGTTGGATCAGGCCTGGATGACAAATAGGAACTCGAGCTCATTGCTTTCCTCTGGGCTAACACAGATGTGTTTGCGTGGAAACCATCTGACATGCCCGGTGTCCCAAGGGAAGTAATTGAGCACAGGTTAGCAATTCGACCTGGACAGCAACCAATAAAGCAGAAGCTCAGGCGTTTTGCTGTTGACCGGTAGGAAGCCATCCGAGAGGAGTTGGATAAACTCAAGAAGGCCGGGTTTATTCGCGAAGTCGACCACCTGGAATGGCTTGCAAATCCTGTCATGGTCCGTAAGTCAAATGGCAAGTGGTGCATGTGCGTCAACTACACCAGCCTCAATAATGCTTGTCCGAAGGACGACTTTCCCCTTCCCCGCATCGATCAGCTGGTCGATTTTACTGCGGGCTGCAAACTGATGAGTTTCCTGGACGCTTACTCGAGATATCATCAAATTAGCATGGCAGAAGAAGATGAAGAGAAGACTGCCTTCATCACCCCGTTCGGCACCTACTGCTATGTCAGAATGCCGTTCGATCTCAAAAACGCAGGTTCCACATACCAGTGCTTGATGCAAAAGACCTTTCTCTCCCAGATGGGGCGTAATCTTGAAGCTTACGTAGACGACCTGGTTGTAAAAAGTTCAAAAAGATTGTCTCATTTAGACGATCTTGCTGAAACCTTCTGTAATTTAAATTGATATGGAATAAAGTTAAACCCGGAAAAATGTTCTTTCGGGGTTTCATCGGGAAAACTTCTTGGCTTTCTTGTTTGTTCCAGAGGGATCGAGGTCAATCCCGAAAAGATCAGGGCTATCGAACAGATGAGGTCTCCTTCGACCATCAAGGATGTTCAGCGCCTAGCAGGTCGCATGGCGACATTAAGCCGGTTCATATCACGACTAGGCGAAAGAGGACTGCCGTTCTTCAAAGCCCTGCGCAAGCATCACAACTTTACATGGTCCGATGAGGCCGAAAAGGCATTTTAGGAGGTAAAAGCGTATCTGTCCAGTCCGCCGGTCTTGGTTTCTCCCGATAAGGGAGAACCATTACTTCTCTACTTGGCGGCCACACCACATGCAGTCAGCACTGTCCTGATTGCAGATAGAGAAGGTGTGCACAGACCCGTCTACTATGTAAGCGAAGTGCTTCATGGTCCTAAGGAGCGGTACCCTGAGGTCCAGAAGATACTTTATGCGCTACTGATGGCTTCCCGTAAGCTACGAGATTACTTCCAAGCACATAAGATCACAGTACCCTCATCTTTTCCATTGGGGGATATTGTCCGCAATTCAGAGAAATCTGGTCGGATCGCCAAATGTGCTGTCAAACTCGGAGCATTCGACATCCAGTTCACGCTCCGCACTGTGGTTAAGTCTCAGGTCCTGGCTGACTTCGTGGTCGAATGGACTAATACTGAGCCACCCGTGCAGGTGTCCGAAGAATTGGAATGCCCCAATCATTGGACAATGTACTTTGACGGCTCTCGTAATTTTCAACACTCGGGGCTGGAGTGGTCTTAGTTACGCCTCAGGGCGAACAGCTGACGTTTGTCTTTCAACTACACTTTGTTGCGACCAACAATGCAGCAGAGTATGAAGGTCTTCTTGCAGGGCTTCGGGCAGCAAAATTCCTCGGAGTCTGTCGATTAGTGGTGAGGGGAGACTCACAGCTGGTCGTAAACCAGGTAAACAAGGAGTACAGCACCTCCGATGAGACAATGGCTCATTACCTGGGGGAAGTGAGGAAATTGGAAAAACACTTCACTCATTTCGAAGTCCAATACATCCCGCGAAAGGACAACATTCTCGCAGACCAATTATCCAAAATTGGGTCCTCACACACATCCGCTCCGGCAGGAGTTGATGAGGATAGACACCCGGGTCACTTCTAATAAACTTTTGGTTCAAGACAGGTTCGAACCAGACATGTATGTGGCGATGCGAACTCAAGCCATTCTGAGGGGCATCACCATGAGGTCGCAAGCTTTACGCGATTAGGTCGCGGGTTTCGTGCGATCAGGCCGACAGCCTTGTGCGGTCAGGAGTTCGTATGCTATACGCGGACTAGATATCCGGGATGTTGCGCGGTCAGCCCACATTCCGCGGTCAGAACTTTCTCGACCAGGGTGCTTGGAGTTTATTCGGTTATCCTTATATCAGGATATTCCAAGCATCCCGAGGATTCCTCCACGTTGAAGACCAACCGTCAGAGGTTAATATATGCGGTTATTCATGATTAACACGTGATAATAACCTCCGTGGAAGTTAACAGCGGTTCTCCAGAAACCGCATCCAACCGTTTGATGCAGTTTTCTTCATATGGCACCCTTTCGACCAGTATAAAAAGGTGGCAAAGTACATCAAACGGGGGATCCAAGACATTTGGAAGAACAAGACCCCTGAGACAAGTGAGATACAAGGTATCTCGACCACTAAAACAGCCAAGTCTACGGCTTAGATTAGACAATATTCACAAGTCTCCTAGAGCTTCTTTTTTGTACACTTATATAGGAAAAACTTTCGCCTGTGAAGGTTTCTTCCCGCTAGTTTGTAAACCTTTATCACATATAGTGAAATTCTAATAGGACGTAGGTCTTTTACTCCCACCATCGAGGGCCCGAACCTGTATAAATCTCTCTGTGCTCCTGTTCACCATTGTTCTACATACCTTCCCGGAGGGTCATCTTGAAAGGTCTCACAATTACAAATTTTGCATAAGTTCGGCTGAGGACCCCGAGTCCGAATCGTCGACAGCTGGCGCCCACCGTGGGGCCTTTCTCAAGGCGTCCTAATTGAAATTCGGAGGTTCGCTGAAACATGGCTGGAGCATATGATTTCAAGAACGATTTCGATCTCGAGGATTATGCCCATATACCAATGCCTTCCCCAAGCGATCCTGTTCCGATGGAGGAAGTCGAAGGTCAGAATCTTCCACAGGTTGAATCATCTCTCCAGGTCATGTCAATCGACCAGGGAGCAACTGGCGCAAGGTCAGAACCCACGGAGGTTCTTAATGTGCTAGGTGATGAATCCGGCCCGTCATATACCCCCGCTGAGGGAAAATATGATGATGACCCGGAAATTAGTCCAGGAAGGTTCGACCCTGATAACCTTCACCGTCTCTTTGATTTCGAGTCCGACTCGGAACAAACCGAGATGTTTTCCCCATCGGCAACTTCTCTCCCTAGGCAGTTCGCTGCCCTGTCGGAAGAAACTCCCGATCAGCAGGCTGCCAGGGAAGAACAAGATCGCAAACAGAAGGAGGATCAAGATCTCGAGCAACAAAACAACGAATTGCGCAGAACTGCCCTAGATGCTCTTCAAGATGCGCAGGCTCGTTATGATGCTGCTCCGAGTTCTTCTCGACGGTCGCGTGGTCGAAAACGTGACCAGACCCCTTCTCTGCCACCGAAGCGTTTCCCAGTGGACGAAGAAACAATAACACCTGGTGCACCTAGGAGAAGTACCCATGGTCGACTGCGATCTATCGTGGAAGTCATGCGTAATTTTCCTCCTACGATCACGGATGCGCAGAAACTGGCCTTTTTCAGGATCCTGGCAGAAAGACTGGATGAGGTCGCGTCCAAGGCGACCCCAAC
Source organism: Pharus latifolius (assembly GCA_019359835.1). Lineage (NCBI taxonomy): Eukaryota > Viridiplantae > Streptophyta > Magnoliopsida > Poales > Poaceae > Pharus > Pharus latifolius. The sequence continues at coordinate 35,548,118 of CM033321.1, read as the reverse complement.
GGCCTCTTCCCGCTCGGTAACACATTCCCGTGAGCGGGATGGTCCTAATTATGGCTCTGGCCGGCGGAGTTACCCGCCGCCCGTACCATCCCGACAGGACAAATACCGGCGAATGCAGGATTCTCGTAGTAGGGATCGAGTTCCTGTTCACTCTCGTTTGGGACCACGAGTAACCTCGCCATTGCGTGAGGTCGCTCGAGACCCAACCGAGAGTCACAGGGGCGATTCACGGTCCTTACGTTGGTTGCAAAGCTTTTTCGCCTGGCCTACGAGCAGTCGTTTGGCCCGATAAGTTTCGACCAGGGGCCATTGAGAGGTTTGATGGAACTCAGAACCCATCCGAGTTCCTTCAGATCTATATTACTGCCATCCAAGCAGCAGGAGGTGATGACAAGGTCATGGCCAACTACCTGCCTACAGTCCTCGCAGGACCGGCTAGAACCTGGTTGTTTAATCAGCCTGAGGGTTCCATTTACAATTGGGAAATGCTATGCGATGCCATCCTCAGCAATTTCCAAAATTGTTACCAAAAGCCGGGTAAGGAGGACGACCTGCATCGGCTGCGGCAAACTTCGACCGAAACACTTCGGCAGTTTGTCAAGAGGTTTGTCGGGGTGAGGAATACCATCCCGAACATATCTGATGGCTCCGTAATCAGGGCATTTAAGCATGCCGTTCGATACCGGAGATTCACTGAAGACTTGCTTATCCACCCTCCTCGATCAGTGGCCGATCTATTCGACATGGCTGATCGATATTCCGATGTAGCCGAAGCGGTCGAATGGAACCGAATGGTCGATAAGGGGGACCTACCACCCCAACCAGGCTTCAAAGACGCCAGGAAAGAAGATTCAAGCAAAAAGCCGGAGTCTTCACCGGGTGGGAAGTCAAAGAAGTCGAAGAGGAACCGCTCTGGACAGTACCGCGAGGTCACAGTCACAGAGAAGCCACCTTCGACCAAAGGTAATAAGTCTTCCTTTAAAAGTAAAACTGCCTCTGGTCGTCGGGATTCCGACCAGCCATAAAAATCAAGTAATCCGCAGGAGGGCAAGAAGTGGTGTCCACTCCACAACTCCGCAGGCCATGACCTCAAAAACTGCAGGAGTTGGTTGAAACAACTGGACGATTTCTACCAAGGAGTTGGGCCAATGCCAACCTTACCGCCTAAAGAGCAGGCGTGCGGGATTAGAGACGTCGACGGAGACGAAGAAATGGCCTACCAGGTACCTCAAAATCATGTTAATGTCATTTTCGGGGGTTCTTCCTCTTTCGTTTCCAAAAGGCAGTTTAAAACCTTCTGCCGAGAGGTTAACCAAACGGAGACATCCCTTGGTGAACCTCAATACTCCCGTTGGTCGGATATGCCTTTGACGTTCGATCGCGCTGACTGTCCTGTGGGGCTAACCCGACCATTGAGGCTACCTCTGGTCATTACCCCAATCATCAGTAACGCGAGAGTCGAAAGGGTCCTGATTGACGGGGGAAGTTCCCTTGATCTTTTATTGGTCAAGGCACTCGACGAGATGCAAATTCCTCGTTCGAAGATCAAGCCCATAATCCATCCGTTTTATGGGATAATCCCAGGCCCCTCCATGATGCCATTGGGACAAGTGGTCCTCCCGGTCACTCTGGGAGAACCAGATAACTTCCGGACAGAATTGGTTACTTTCGATGTAATCGAATGTGACTCAGCTTATAATGCAATCTTTGGCAGGCCGACTCTTGCTAAGTTCATGATGGCAACGCACTATGCTTATCAGTGCGGGAAATTGCCTGGCCCCAAAGGTGTCATCTCGATCCGAGGCAGTCGCAACGTGGCACTCACGTGCGACCGGCTATCTTTGGAGATGGTCGATCAACTTCCCCTCCGGGACGCTCAGGTCGCCACCGTCACCGCCGATGCGATCAAGGCTACTCCTCGACCAGATGAAAAACTCAAACAAGTTCCTTTGTACCCAGATGACCCGTCCAAGACAATTCGGGTTGGATCAGCCCTGGATGACAAATAGGAACTCGACCTCGTTGCTTTCCTCCGGGCTAACGCAGACGTGTTTGCGTGGAAACCGTCCGACATGCCGGGTGTCCCAAGGGAAGTAATTGAGCACAGGTTAGCAATTCGACCTGGACAACGACCAATAAAGCAAAAGCTCAGGCGTTTTGCCGCTGACCGACAGGAAGCCATCCGAGAAGAGTTGGACAAACTCTTACAAGCCGGGTTTATCCGCGAAGTGGATCACCCGGAATGGCTCGTCAATCCGGTCATGGTCCGCAAGTCAAATGGCAAGTGATGCTGGGTTGGATCAGCCCTGGATGACAAATAGGAACTCGACCCGTTGCTTTCCTCCGGGCTAACGCAGACGTGTTTGCGTGGAAACCGTCCGACATGCCCGGTGTCCCAAGGGAAGTAATTGAGCACAGGTTAGCAATTCGACCTGGACAACGACCAATAAAGCAAAAGCTCAGGCGTTTTGCCGCTGACCGACAGGAAGCCATCCGAGAAGAGTTGAACAAACTCTTACAAGCCGGGTTTATCCGCGAAGTGGATCACCCGGAATGGCTCGCCAATCCAGTCATGGTCCGCAAGTCAAATGGCAAGTGGCGCATGTGCGTCGACTACACTAGCCTCAACGCTGCCTGTCCGAAGGATGACTTTCCCCTTCCCCGCATCGACCAGCTGGTCGACTCGACTGCGGGTTACGAATTGATGAGTTTTCTGGACGCTTACTCAGGATATCATCAAATTAGCATGGCAGAAGACGATGAAGATAAGACTGCCTTCATCACCCCGTTCGGCACATACTGCTACGTCAGAATGCCGTTCGGTCTCAAGAACGCAAGTTCCACGTACCAGCGCTTGATGCAAAAGACCTTTCTTTCCCAGATAGGGCGTAATCTTGAAGCATATGTAGACGATTTGGTTGTAAAAAGTACCAAGAGATTGTCTCATTTGGACGATCTCGCTGAAACCTTCTGTAATTTGAATCGCTTTGGAATAAAATTAAACCCGGAGAAATGCTCTTTCGGGGTTTCTTCAGGAAAACTCCTTGGTTTCCTTGTGTGTTCCAGGGGCATTGAAGTTAATCCTGAGAAAATCAGGGCCATTAAACAAATGAGGTCGCCCTCGACCATGAAGGATGTTCGACGCCTAGCTGGTCGCATGGCGGCTTTAAGTCGCTTCATATCGCGATTAGGCGAAAGGGGATTGCCTTTCTTCAAAGCCTTGCGGAAGCATCATAACTTTACATGGTCGGATGAGGCCGAAAAAGCATTTCAGGAGGTAAAAGCATATCTATCCAGTCCGCCAGTATTGGTGTCTCCCGACAAAGGAGAACCGTTGCTTCTTTACCTGGCGGCCACACCACACGCGGTCAGCGCCGTTCTGATCGCGGATAGTGAAGGAATACATAGACCCGTCTACTATGTGAGCGAAGTACTTCATGGTCCTAAGGAGCGCTACCCTAAGGTCCAGAAGATACTTTACGCGCTACTGATGGCTTCCCATAAGCTACGACATTACTTTCAAGCGCACAAGATCACAGTACCTTCCTCTTTTCCTTTGGGAGATATTGTCTGAAACCCAGAGAAATCTGGTTGAATCGCCAAATGGGCGGTCGAATTCGGTGCCTTCGAGATCCATTTCACACCCCGCACGGCGGTTAAGTCTCAGGTTTTGGCCGACTTTGTGGTCGAATGGACCAACCCTGAGACACCCGTGCAGTTGGCAAAAGAACTGGAGTGCCCCGATTACTGGACAATGTACTTTGATGGCTCCCGTAGTTTTCAACACTCGGGGGCTGGAGTGGTCTTAGTTACGCCCCAGGGCGAACAGCTTAAGTATGTCATTCAACTACACTTTGTTGCGACCAACAATGCAGCAGAGTATGAAGGTCTTCTTGCAGGGCTCTGGGCAGCAAAATTCCTCGGAGTCCGTCGATTAGTGGTGAGGGGAGACTCACAGCTGGTCGTAAACCAGGTAAACAAGGAGTACAGCACCTCCGATGAGACAATGGCTCATTACCTGGGGGAAGTGAGGAGATTGGAAAAACACTTCAGTCATTTCGAAGTCCAATACATCCCGCGAAAGGACAATATTCTCGCAGACCAATTATCCAAAATTGGGTCCTCACGCTCATCCGCTCCGGCAGGAGTGTTCATTGAACAGTTGGACCATCCTTCGATCATGACTTCGGTCGAGGATGATCCGGTAATAGCCTTCGTTACCAACCTCGGTCAGGAACAAGATTGGACTCATCCATTGAGGGTCTATCTTGAACATGGGACCCTACCCGAGGACGAAACCGAAAGTGATCGGTTAATTCGAAAAGCGCGTCTATACAAACTCATAGATGGGATTTTGTACAGAAAGGGTACTCAAGGAGTATTCATGCGTTGTATATCTCAGGAGGAAGGAAAATCCCTCTTGAAAGAAATACATGACGGTGTATGCGGTGCGCACTCGTCATATCGTACACTGGTCGGAAAGGCTTTTCGACAAGGATTCTACTGGCCTTCGGCACTTGATGATGCCAAACATATGGTCAAGACGTGTCCCCAGTGTCAGTTCCACGCAAGACAAGTTCATCAACCTGCCTATGCGTTGCAAACCATTCCTCTCGCATGGCCATTCGCGGACTGGGGGATGGATATCGTCGGTCCTATGCCACAAGCGGTCAATGGGTACAAGTTCCTGTTCGTAGCCATTGACACATTTACAAAGTGGATTGAGGCCGAACCAGTACGAAATATTACCGCATCAGCCGCACAAAAGTTCTTCCATAAGAACATTGTGGCACGATTTGGTGTTCCAAACCGTCTCATCACAGACAATGGTTCTCAGTTCGCCAGCGGTCTTTTCCTGGACTACTGCGATCAGGTTGGGACCAAGGTGTGCTTTGCTTCTGTGGCACATCCACAAAGCAATGGTGCCGTAGAACGGGCCAATGGGCAAATACTGCAAGGCATTAAAAAGCGCGTCTTTGATCGCCTTAAGACCCGCTCGGGGGCTTGGGCAGATGAGCTCTATACCGTTCTATGGGCATTACGGACTACTTCTAGTCGAGCCACCGGTGAGACGCCCTTCCATTTGGTCTATGGGGCCGAGGCGGTATTGCCTATGGAAGTAAGTATTGGTTCTGTTCGGACAGATCAGTTCAAACAGATTAATCAGTCCGAACAACGGGCGCAAGATCTCATCCTCTTAGAAGAACGGCGTGATCACACCCTGGTTAAATCTGCGGCATACTTGCAAGCTTTACGCAGGTATCACAGTAAAAAGGTGCGACCACGTGATCTCAACGTGGGTGACTTGGTTTTACGAAAAATTCAAGACTAGTCTAATCGCAACAAATTCTCCCCAAAATGGGAAGGTCCTTATTCTGTTGTCTCAGTGCCGCGAACAGGATCTGCGCGGTTAGTTATGGAGGATGGTCGGATTTTGTCCAATACTTGGAACATCGATCAACTTCGCAAGTTTTACGTGTAAGTATTCCAATCACTTTTTTCCTGTTCAATTAGCATCTTTTGATAAAATAAAATATGTTTTGCTTTCATACAATGAGTTTTTTCTCTTTAAGCCCGTATCATAAGCATTCGACCTGGGGGCTGACCGCCGGCGATCAGATCATTACAACGATCTAATCGGATTCGCTGGTCGATCTCATGACCACTTCCAGATAAGTCACTCCTAAATAAGCCGTTTCTCAGCGCATACGGGGTTATCTGGCAAGTCCTTGGTCATCTGAGTGGCTACCAGTTAGCAATAAGATTAGACGTTACATTAATCCTGATCGTCGGTTTAAAACGCACACCCCTGGTCGTTACGCTTATGTTTTCTCCTGTGCTTATAACACTAAGGCTTCGGTATTCATAAGCAGAGGCGGGGGCTAGGGGGGATGTGGTTATAGTATGGAACTCATAATATAAAAATGCGAAATATGTACTTCCTGTCAAAAATGATTTTTTACATACATTGCATTATACACAATTGTCTAGATGCAAAAATAAGGATCATTCGATCCCCAGCTCAGTCAGGAGCCTATCTACTAAGGGCTTGACCTCCTCCATGACTGCATCGAGCAGCTCTTCACTCTCGACCTCAACCGGACCCACCAGTGCGCTCAGATCTGCATCTGGGCCATGGTGAAGTCGAACCCGGCTGAGTACGGCTACTGCGGCTGATTGAACCCTAGTTCTGATCACCTCTTCGCGTCGCCGTGTATCTCCAGGGAGATACTCAAGCAGTGAATCTGCCTGGGCAGTGAGCAGCGATGTCCAGTCACTTACGCTGAGGTTGTCTTTCTTCGGTTCTACCACATCGGTCTTCAAAAGATCAGCCACGGCCTTCAGTTTTTTGAAGATCAGGAGGCTCAGCTCTTTGATCGCCCGATCGGTGTAGCGAATCGAGGATTCAAGAATCCCCTTGTCCCGACTAAGCTGTGTAATTCGACCTGCTTGCGCTGTACGGAGAGAGGAGATTATTTGCATATTATGGATTCAAGTCTTCTTAATCAGGAATCGGCTTACCAGCATTTTCTGATCGAAGTTTGTTGATTTCAGTCTCTTGTTTCTTAAACATTGAGACTGAACTGAGCCTCAATTTGGCCACCTCTTTCTTCAAAAATGTAACCTCTCTGCAGCAAAATCAAGGCAGTAACAACCAAAATGCACCCATACTAACCAAAGGGTAATGATCCTCACCTGCGCAAGCTGTCGCGTTCTTTCTGAATGGCTTCTGTACTGGCCATCACAACATGCGACTGGCCTGTTAGCCAGGATAATCCCTGTGATGCAAAGGAAGAGGATCAAAGGTGTCATAAGTACAATTCAGGCACGAGAGCGGAGGTTTGTTATACCTTCATAAACTTTTGTAAGACAGCATCATCCAATCCAGCGGGGATCCTCGCTAGAGCCCCGGATGTGATTACTACAGGGACAGTTGGTGGGAGTGCCGGCTGGGCACTACCCCCAGTAGTCATCGGTTGTGACTGAGTCCCTGCATTTATTCCTTCCCCTGCGGTCTGGACGACTTCCTGGACCACAGGGGTGCAGCGTTCTTCGTTGGAAGCTCCTGTACCAGCTACTGCTTCAACCCCTCCGGAGGCGGTTGAAGAGCTGGGCGCCGTCTTTCTTTGCCTGACAAGAAAGGTAATTTGAGTAGTTTTTATTTAAGATTATTGCCAGTTCAAGGTTCTTACCTTATTTGAAATCCCATTCGCTCCTGGGATTTCTGGGAAGGTTCCCCTTGGGAAGGAGAAGTATCATCGGTTCTTGCCTTCCTCATGGCAAACAAGGCAGCTCCCCCCTGGATGTGTTCAGCTATGAGCATATTTCTAAGAAAAAGATAGAGACAAAAAGCAAGGTCTTTACCTGGGCTACCGTATTGGCTGGTGGGGCTACATCCGAAGGCCTTGGCAACTCCTGGGTCGCTGGAGCCGCCGCAACTGGCCTTTGCTCAATTACCTCCCCCTCTGTCCGCGGAGGAGGAGGATTTCCCTCCTTGGGACTCGCGGTAGTCGCAGGGAGAAGCTCCTCTCCCTGTATAAACATTGACTCGTCAAAATATACAGAAGGAATTGAAGAAAGTATGACTGTAAGAAATCCTTACCGAGGTCGTCCTTTCGACTAGGGAAGCAGAGACAATTAACCTTGAAGCCTCGGGGGCTTCAGGAACTTGGAGGTCATCCGCGATCCCAGGATTTTCTGTGGTGGCAGGATCTACCACGACCACCTCTTCGGTAACAGTGGTCTCTGCGGGGCAGCTTGGGGCATCGCCGGATGGGAGATCCGCGATCTTCCTCCTCCGAAGGACCAGAGGAACATCATCCTCTTCCTCCTCGCTCCCCTCTCCCTGTACGACGAAGAAGTGATTCCAATCTGCGCCTGGTAAAACAGAAGGGATGTGATATCTTACCGCCGTCTTTCTTGCGGTAGGAGGAACGCTCCGTGAAGACCCCTCCCCGGGATTTGGCCTGGCCTTCTTGGGGGCAGGACTCTTTGTCCTGGGTCTTTGGGAGACCTTCTTCACGTTCTTTACCGTTGACTTCCCAAGAGAGCCGACGTTCTCACTCGGGAAAGTCGTCTCTGCAAACCTTCCTAGGAGCTGATTCACATTTTCGATGGAAATGTTTAATGCTGGACATGCATAAGACCTGAAAAACAGAGGCCAGATAGAGAATGTACCTTTTGGCGCTCCTGTTTAAAGTCGTCGCCGGTGTGAATCAGACTCTGTGGACGAGGCGATCCCTTAGGGCCCTCTACATCGGCGTTGTAGGCCCTAAGGAGGGAGTTGGTCCGCCTTTCAATTTCAGATGAAGGCAGGACTGTTCCCAAATTCGAGTCAGAATTTGCACAATTCAAGGAGGGGAAAGCTCAGCGCCAAAGAAATAAATACCTTTACTGTAGTCCAGAGTGCTATCCGCCATGGACCTAATCTCCCATGCCGGATGAGCCCTTTCACGCTGAGGACTCACCCGGTTCTTCACGAAGTCTCGGATGATATCTTGAGCCGTCAATCCTTGATTGACCAAGTGAAGGATCACCTCGGCATGCTTCGAAAGCTCCAAGTTCATCGCCGGGGGAGCATCTAACTCGCTCGACTTCTCAGGTCGCGAGTTTTCGAACCATAGACTACTTTCAGATGGTGGAGAGCAGTAAAACCACCTTTGGTTCCACCCGTGCACAGAGTCTCGCAGGGGTGGGGAGGGATACTCCTTTTTGTCCCTCAGCTGGAAGTAGATGCATCCGGCGGCATTGGTGCTCTTCGACCACGCCGAAAAGTAGAATCACCGGAAAAGATCCACGCTGGGATATATTCTGACGAACGCTTCACAGAGATGCTGGAATACCGCAAGGATCAGCATCGTGTTGGGGTGGAGGTTAATCAGTTCCCACCCATAGTGCTCAAGGACATCCTTGAGGAACCGACTCTCAGGGAATCGGAACCCGCAGCGTAGGTACTCCTCAAAGACCACCAACTCGCTCTCTTGGACGGTTGGGGTTTCTTGGTTCTTCTCCGCAGGCCGCCAGTTGATGAGCAACTGCGGAGGAAGGATCTCCTCCTTCTCTAACGCCACTAGGCTCTCCTCAGAATGGTGAATGGATCGGCTCCAGGATGCCATCTTTGGTGGAGAATCAAAGGAAAAGTTGGCGATTTTGGGAAGACGAAGGCTGAAGAAAATGAGGGTTTTGTGCGGCGGGAATGATGAGGGTTTTTGGCTGTGTGGCTTCTTTGAGAAGACATCTGCTCTTTTTATAGACCCAAGGCGGCGCATTAATGTGAGTAAACGGTTCATTTCAAACGTTCCATTGAATGCTTTATTCATTTCCCATAATGGATACTGTCTCTGATGGACCGGACAAAGTGTTCAGGCGTCGGATCTGAAAAAAAAAGACTTCTTTGTTTTGGAAACTGAAAGTGCAAAAGGACTGAAAAATTTTCAGTACTTTTCAGAAGACGTTTTTCCTTTGTATGCCTTGAACATTTTTTACGAAAAAATCATGTAACTCAATTTTTGACGTACTGGATGTTTCTAATTGGGTTATGGTTTTATCGAAATCGTGTTTTAGACTAAAACTTCGATTCTAATCGGAGTAACAATCTGACCGAGTTCCGACTCTGGTCGCAATTTAGTTCTGACCGCGGCCCTGAAATTGATCGCGGTATCAGGGCAGGTCGCAATGCTTTTGGAAGCATGATTCTGATCGCAGAACTAAAGTTTCCTGTGTATGAGTGGTCGCGAATATAAAGTTTATGACCATATTTTCGCACAGAAGATGTGAAGAATATTTCTGAGAAATAAGAAACTTTTATTTCTTGCATTCTTTACATACAAAAGGGATATAGTCGATCAAAACGTCGACTTGCTCCGAAAGAAGTTTACAAAGTTCCCCAAGGGACATGTTGTTGTCAGTAGGATCTACACTGGCAACTCCCAGGGAACTAGCAACTACCCTAAGTCTATCTACATCGTCCCTAACAACAGACGCACTATTGTTCCTAATCAAGTCGAAGAGTTCTCGCTGTTGCTGAGCATAGTCCCTCTCTCGACGGAAATGATGCGCCTCTTCTCGGGATCGATCAAGACATTCTGCTAGACGCAGAATCTTCGAGGCCATCTCCTCGGTCTTCTTCTCCAGGGCATTCTTCTCCTCCGGAAGAGTATGTCCGGAAGGAAGAGATGGAGCAGCAGAAGGCTGATCGCTGGAGCCTCCAACCTCCTGCATTTTGCAAAAGTTAGTCGTACTAATTATGATTATTAGCAAAAGGGGAGAAGAGTTGTTATCTGTCCCAGTGCATAACCCGTTGATATACCCATCTTGAGAGGAGGATCATCAGATGGTGGAAGTGCAACCTTCCCATCAGAAGATTGCTTCGCCAACCCAATATGGCAATCATCTGATCGAGGGATAGTCACCGCTTGCCGACCAGAATGTTGATCACCCAAAAGGATGGGAGAATTGGATGTGATGGGATCTTTCTCCAAGGACAAAGGCCTAACTTACCGAGAGGCATGAACGGGGAGGGTCAAAGGAACTGAAGGAAGAAAGAAACTTGCTACATTCTTCACCTTTGTTCCACTGGAAGATCCTTCGTCAACCTTGGGTTTCTTCCTTAAGGGAGACAGGACTTCAATCGTTTGAGGCCCTTGTTCGACAACTTCCTCTTCATCACTCTCAATCTCGATGATATCGTGATCTGCCATTGGGAGGACTATGTGAAAAGGAAGAAGGCAGGATAACAAGAAAAGGACTTAGGCGTGGAGGGAAATTGTGGAGTTTTACAAATCCAGGAGCCTGGTATTTATAACCGCTTGGGTGACGGTTTGCATTCCAGACGCCTCGGGTTTCGTCAAAGCATTTACAATTTATCTCGAGATAAAAACAGTTCTACGGCGCTATCATTGCCCGTCACATAATGTCAGAACCCGTCTTGGGAAACCAACCGTTTTCACTTAGTGCGCCACTAAGTGGAAAAATTGAAGAGTCGGGTTAAAAATCCAATGCATGGTCTTAAAATTCGAAATAAACAAGTCTCTTCGTTTTCTTCGAATTTGGGGGCTAGCTGATGAGGATTGACACCCGGGTCACTTCTAATAAACTTTTGGTTCAAGACAGGTTCGAACCAGACATGTATGTGGCGATGCGAACTCAAGCCATTCTGAGGGGCATCACCATGAGGTCGCAAGCTTTATGCGATCAGGTCGCGGGTTTCGTGTGATCAGACCGACAGCCTTGTGCGGTCAGGAGTTCGTATGCTATACGCGGACTAGATATCCGGGATGTTGCGCGGTCAGCAAACATTCCGCGGTCAGAACATTCTCGACCAGGGTGCTTGGAGTTTATTCGGTTATCCTTATATCAGGATATTCCAAGCATCCCGAGGATTCCTCCACGTTGAAGACCAACCGTCAGAGGTTAATATATGCGGTTATTCATGATTAACACGTGATAATAACCTCCGTGGAAGTTAACAGCGGTTCTCCAGAAACCGCATCCAACCGTTTGATGCAGTTTTCTTCATATGGCACCCTTTCGACCAGTATAAAAAGGTGGCAAAGTACATCAAAGGGGGATCCAAGACATTTGGAAGAACAAGACGCCTGAGACAAGTGAGATACAAGGTATCTCGACCACTAAAACAGCCAAGTCTACAGCTTAGATTAGACAATATTCACAAGTCTGCTAGAGCTTCTTTTTTGTATACTTATATAGGAAAAACTTTCGCCTGTGAAGGTTTCTTCCCGCTAGTTTGTAAACCTTTATCACATATAGTGAAATTCTAACAGGACGTAGGGCTTTTACTCCCACCATCGAGGGCCCGAACCTGTATAAATCTCTCTGTGCTCCTGTTCACCATTGTTCTACATACCTTCCCGGAGGTTCATCTTGAAAGGTCTCACAATTACAAATTTTGCATAAGTTCGGCTGAGGACCCCGAGTCCGAATCGTCGACAGGAGTGTTTGTCGAACACTTGGAACATCCTTTGATTATGACTACGGTCGAGGATGATCCGGTAATAGTCTGCGTTACCAACCTCGGACAGGAACGAGATTGGACCCATCCATTGAGGGTCTATCTTGAACATGGGACTTTGCCCGAGGATGAAACTGTCGGGGGAAATCTCCGCGGGACTAAGTCCAGGTAAGATGTGTCACGATTGCCCGGGGACGTGGCCTCCGGGGCCTCCCCGGGCGCCGCCTTTTGGCTCCCGGGACGCGGCCTCCGGTGCCCTCCCAGGCGCCGCCATTTGCCCGGGGACGTAGCCTCCGGGGCCTCCCCGGGCGCCGCCTTTTGGCTCCCGGGACATGGCCTCCGGTGCCGTCTCGGGCGCCGCCTTTGACCCTGGGACGTGGCCTCCGGCGCCGTCCCGGGCCTCATCGCCCCCCCTAAAGGTAAAACCTCGAACTGTTTGTCATGTGCAGGTCACGCGAGGGGCGCCTCAGGAACTAGCGACCACCTGTCAAGCATCCAAGGCGTTTGACCGGGAGAAGGACGGTCCTGCCCTTCAATCCGACGGTGGCTTCCGGGGTAGTTTAGGTTTTTCGTTTCTTTTTGGGGCTATAAATAGCCTTTGTACCCCTTTGTTGTAAAGGATCGGATCACTTTTATTGGAATAGCTAATCTCACAAACGTGCTCTGGAAGCCTCTCCCCCGGAGAGAGCCTCCCCAGCCGACTCCGGTCGGGAGCGCGTCGACAGGACTAGGGCCCCCACCGGGACCCGAACCTGTATAAACCCGTGTGTCATTTTTTGTGCTTGTCCGGCGGGGGACGACCGGTCATCCGGTCAACCCGCGCCGCATAATCTTCGCTAGGATTATTCTCAAAACCTGCCGGGGTATTCGCAATACCACGACAGAAACCGAAAGCGATCAGTTAGTTCGGAAGGCGCGGCTATACAAGCTCATAGATGGAGTTTTGTATAGAAAATGTACTCAAGGTGTATTTATGCACTGTGTATCCCAAGAGGAAGGTAAATCCCTCTTGAGCGAGATTCATGACGGTGTATGCGGTGTGCACGCGTCATACCGTACACTGGTTGGAAAGGCTTATCGACAAGGATTTTACTGGCCTTCGGCACTTGATGATGCCAAGAATATGGTCAAGACATGTCCTCAGTGTCAGTTTCATGCAAGACAGGTTCATCAACCTGCCTATGCTTTACAAACCATTCCTCTTTCATGGCCCTTCACGGTCTGGGGGATGGACATTGTCGGTCCTTTGCCACAAGCGGCCAATGGATACAAGTTTCTGTTCGTAGCCATTGACACATTTACAAAGTAGATTGAGGCCGAACTAGTACTCAACATTACCGCTACGGCAGCACAAAAGTTCTTCCATAATAAGATTGTGGCTCGGTTTGGTGTTCCAAATTGTCTCATTACTGATAATGGTTCCCAGTTCACTAGTGGTCTTTTTCTGGATTACTGCGATCAGATTGGAACCAAGGTATGCTTTGCCTCTGTAGCTCATCCACAGAGCAATGGTGCCGTTGAACTTGCCAACGAGCAAATATTGTAGGGCATCAAAAAATGTGTTTTTGATCACCTTAAGACACGCTGGGGGCTTGGATAGACGAGCTCTTCACCGTTCTGTGGGCACTATGGACTACCTCTAGTCGAGCCACCGGTGAGACGCCTTTCCATCTGGTATAAGGGGCTGAGCCTGTGTTACCTATGGAAATCAGGGTTGGTTCTGTCCGGACAGATCAATTCAAACAAGTTGATCAGAATGGGCAACGATTGCAAGATCTCATCCTCCTAGAAGAAAAACATGATCGAGCTTTGATCAAGTCCGCGGTATACTTGCAAGATTGTCTCATTTGGACGATCTCGCTGAAACCTTCTATAATTTGAATCGCTTTGGAATAAAATTAAACCCAGAGAAATGTTCTTTCGGGGTTTCTTCAGGAAAACTTCTTGGTTTCCTTGTTTGTTGCAGGGGCATTGAAGTTAATCTTGAGAATGACGAGGATTGTCACCCGGGTCACTTCTAATAAACTTTTGGTTCAAGACAGGTTCAAACCAGACATGTATCTGGCGATGCAAACTCAAGCTATTCTGAGGGGCATCACCATGAGGTCGCAAGCTTTACGCGATCAGGTCGCGGGTTTCGTGTGATCAAGCCGACAGCCTTGTGCGATCAGAAGTTCGTATGCTATACGCGGACTGGATATCCGGGATGTTGCGCGGTCAGCCCACATTCCGCGGACAGAACATTCTCGACCAGGGTGCTTGGAGTTTATTCGGTTATCCTTATATCAGGATATTCCAAGCATCCCGAAGATTCCTCCACGTTGAAGACCAACCGTCATAGGTTAATATATGCGGTTATTCATGATTAACACGTGTTAATAACCTCCGTGGAAGTTAACAGCGGTTCTCCAGAAACCGCATCCAACCGTTTGATGCAGTTTTCTTCATATGGCACCTTTTCGACCAGTATAAAAGGGTGGCAAAGTACATCAAACGGAGGATCCAAGACATTTGGAAGAACAAGACCCCTGATACAAGTGAGATACAACGTATCTCAACCACTCAAACAGCCAAGTCTACGGCTTAGATTAGACAATATTCACAAGTCTCCTAGAGCTTCTTTTTTGTACACTTATATAGGAAAAACTTTCGCCTGTGAAGGTTTCTTCCCGCTAGGTTGTAAACCTTTATCACATATAGTGAAACTCTAACAGGACGTAGGGCTTTTACTCCCACCATCGAGGGCCCGAACCTGTATAAATCTCTCTGTGCTCCTGTTCACCATTGTTCTACATACCTTCCCGGAGGGTCATCTTGAAAGGTCTCACAATTACAAATTTTGCATAAGTTCGGCTGAGGACCCCGAGTCTGAATCGTCGACAGAGAAAATCAGGGCCATCGAAGAAATGAGGTCGCCCTCGACCATGAAAGATGTTCAACGCCTGGCTGGTCGCATGGCGGCCTTAAGTCGTTTCATATCGCGACTAGGCGATAGGGGATTACCTTTCTTCAAAGCCTTGCGGAAGCATCACAATTTCACATGGTCTAAAGAGGCCGAGAAATCGTTTCAGGAGGTTAAGACATACCTATCCAGTCCGCCAGTGTTGGTGTCTCCCGAGAAAGGAGAACCATTGCTTCTTTATCTGGCGGCCACACCGCACGCGGTCAGCGCTGTCCTGATCGCGGATAGGGAAGGAATACACAGACCCGTTTACTATGTGAGCGAGGTGCGTTACCCTGAGGTCCAGAAGATACTTTACGCACTACTGATGGCTTCCCGTAAGCTACGACATTACTTCCAAGCTCACAAGATCACAGTACCTTCCTCCTTTCCTTTGGGGGATATTGTCAGAAATCCAGAAAAATCTGGTCGAATCACCAAATGGGCGGTCGAACTTGGTGCTTTTGATATCCATTTCACGCCCCGCATGGTGGTTAAGTCTCAGGTTTTGGCCGACTTTGTGGTTGAATGGACCAACCCTGAGCCACCCGTGCAGGTGCCCGAGGAATTGGAATGCCCCGATCACTGGACAATGTACTTTGACGGCTCCCGTAGTTTTCAACACTCGGGGGCTGGAGTGGTCTTAGTTACGCCTCAGGGCGAACAACTTAAGTATGTTATCCAATTACACTTCGTTCCGACTAACAACGCAGCGGAGTATGACGGTCGTCTTGCTTGGCTCCGGGCAGCCAAATTCCTCGGAGTCCGTCGATTAGTGGTGAGGGGAGACTCACAGCTGGTCGTAAACTAGGTAAACAAGGAGTACAACACCTCCGATGAGACAATGGCTCATTACCTGGGGGAAGTGAGGAGATTGGAAAAACACTTCAGTAATTTCGAAGTCCAATACATCCCGCGAAAGGACAACATTCTCGCAGACCAATTATCCAAAATTGGGTGCTCACGCACATCCGCTCCAGCACGAGTGTTCATTGAACACTTGGACCGTCCTTCGATCATGACTTCGGTCGAGGATGATCTGGTAACAGCCTTCGTTACCAGCCTCGGTCAGGAACAGGATTGGACTCATCCATTGAGAGTCTATCTTGAACATGGGACCCCACCCGAGGACGAAACCGAAAGTGATCGGTTAATTCAAAAAGCGCGTCTGTACAAGCTCATAGATGGGGTTTTGTATAGAAAGGGTACTCAAGGAGAATTCATGCGTTGCATATCTCAGGAGGAAGGTAAATCCCTCTTGAAAGAAATACATGACGGTGTATGCGGTGCGCACGCGTCATATCGAACACTGGTCGGAAAAGCTTTTCGACAAGGATTCTACTGGCCTTCGGCACTTGATGATGCCAAGCACATGGTCAAGATGTGTCCTCAGTGTCAATTTCACGCGAGACAGGTTCATCAACCCACCTATGCGTTACAAACCATTCCCCTCGCATGGCCTTTTGCGGTCTGGGGGATGGATATTGTTGGACCTATGCCACAAGCGATCAACGGGTACAAGTTTCTGTTCGTAGCCATTGACACGTTTACAAAGTGGATTGAGGCCGAACCGGTACACAATATTACCACGTCAACAACACAAAAGTTCTTTCATAAGAACATTGTTGCTCGATTTGGTGTTCCAAACTGTCTCATCACCGACAACGGTTCTCAGTTCACCAGTGGTCTTTTCCTGGACTACTGCGATCAGATTGGGACCAAGGTGTGACGAGGATTGACACCCGGGTCACTTCTAATAAACTTCTGGTTCAAGACAGGTTCGAACCAGACATGTGCCTGGAGATGCGAACTCAAAGCTATTCTGAGAGGCATCACCACGAGGTCACAGCTTTACGCGGTCAGACCGTAAGCCTTGCGCGGTCAGAAGTTCGTGGGTTATACGCGAACTACACATTCGGGATATTACGCGGTCAGCCGAATCCCGCGGTCAGAACATCTGCCGATCAGGATACTTGGGATCTATCTATTCGGTTGTCCATACGACAAAATATTCTAAGTATCCCGAAGATTCCTACACGTGAAAAATCAACCGTCAGGAGGTTAACACGTACAGTTATTCATGAATAACACGTGTTTAACCTGCGTGGAGGTTAAGAGCAGTTTCAAAAACCGTATCCAACCGTCCGTGCAACCGATTGATGCAGTTTCCTTCGCATGGCACCCTTTCAAGCAGTATAAAAGGATGGCATGAAGCATCAATCAGGAGAGAGATCCAAGTTAGCCAAGTCTACGACACACCTCATATAGCATTTTTATAAGTCTTCTTTAGCTTGTCTTTGTACACTTTTACAGGAAAAATCCTCGCCTGTGAGGACTTTTTCCTCCACTTGTAAACCTTTTACCATACTTAGTGAAATCTCAACAGGACGTAGGGCTTTTACTCCCACCATCGAGGGCCCGAACCTGTCTAAATTCTCTGTGCTCCTGTTCACCATTGTTCAGCGTACCTTCCCGAAGGGTCATCTTGAAAGGTCTCACTATTACAAATTCTGCATAAGTTCGGCTGAGGACTCCGAGTCCGAATCGTCGACAGCTGGCGCCCACCGTGGGGTCTTTCTCAAGGCGTCCTAATTGAAATTCGGAGGTTCGCCAAAACATGGCTGGAGCATATGATTCCGAGAATGATTTCGATCTCGAGGATTATGCTCATATCCCAATGCCTTCTCCAAGTGATCCTGTTCCGATGGAAGAGGTCGAAGGCCAGAATCCTCCCCAGGCTGAATCATCTCCCCAAGTCATGTTAATCGACCAAGAGGTAACTGGCACAAGGTCAGAACCCACAGAGGTTCTTAATGTGCTAGGTGATGAGTCCGGCCCATCGTACGATCCCGCTGAGGGATAATATGATGGTGACCCTGAAATTAGCCCAGGAAGATTCGACCCTGATAACCTTCACCGTCTCTTTGATTTTGAGTCCGACTCGGAACAAACCGAGATGTTCTCCCCATCGGCGACCTCTCTCCCTAGGCAGTTTGCTGCGTTGTCGGAGGAAACTCCCGATCAACAGGCTGCCAGGGAAGAACAAGATCGCAAACAGAAGGAGGAGCAAGATCTCGAGCAACAAAACAACGAACTGCGCAGAACTGCCCTAGAGGCTCTTCAAGATGCGCAGGCTCGTTACGATGCTGCCCCGAGTTCTTCTCGACGGTCGCGTGGTCGAAGACGTGACCAGACTCCTTCCTTACCACCGGAGCATTTCCCAGTGGACGAGGAAACAATAACACCTGGTGCCCCTAGGAGAAGTACCCATGGTCGACTGCGATCTATCGCGGAAGTCATGCGCAATTTTCCTCCTACGGTCACGGATGCGCAGAGACCGGCCTTTTACAGGATCCTGGCGGAAAGACTAGATGAGGTCGCATCCGAGGCGACCCCGACAGCCTCTTCCCGCTCAGTGACGCATTCCCATGAACGAGATGGTCCTCATTCTGGCTCTGGCCGACGGAGTTATCCGCCGCCTATACCGTCCCGACAGGACAAATATTGGCGAATGCAGGACTCTCGCAGTAGGGATCGAGTTCCCGTTCATTCTCGTTTGGGACCCCGAGTAACCCCGCCATTAAGTGAGTTTGCTCGAAACCCGACCGAAAGTCGCAGGACGGTTCACGGTCCTTACGTTGGTTGCAAAGCTTTCTCGCCTGGCCTACGAGCAGTCGTTTGGCCCGATAAGTTTCGACCAGGGGCCATTGAGAGGTTTGATGGAACTCAGAACCCATCCGAGTTTCTTCAGATCTATATTACTGCCATCCAAGCAGCAGGAGGCGATGACAAGGTCATGGCTAACTACCTGCCAACGGTCCTCGTAGGACCGGCTAGAACCTGGTTGTTCAATCAGCCTGAGGGTTCTATCTATAATTGGGAAATGCTATGCGATGCCATCCTCAGCAATTTCCAAAACTGTTACCAAAAGCCGGGTAAGGAGGACGACTTGCATAGATTGCGGCAAACTTCGACCGAAACGCTTCGGTAGTTTGTCAAGAGGTTTGTCGGGGTAAGAAATACCATCCCGAA
Organism: Pharus latifolius; assembly: GCA_019359835.1. Classification (NCBI taxonomy): domain Eukaryota; kingdom Viridiplantae; phylum Streptophyta; class Magnoliopsida; order Poales; family Poaceae; genus Pharus; species Pharus latifolius. Next base: position 35,529,174 of record CM033321.1, on the reverse strand, counting down.
CATATCTGATGGCTCCGTAATCAGGGCATTTAAGCATGCCGTTCGATACCGGAGATTCACTGAAGACTTGCTCATTCACCCTCCTCGATCGGTGGCCGATCTGTTCGATATGGCTGATCGATACTCCGATGCAGCCGAGGCAGTCGAATGGAACCGAATGGTTGACAAGGGGGACCTACCGCCCCAACCAGGCTTCAAGGACGCCAAGAAAGAAGATTCAAGCAAAAAGCCGGAGTCTTCACCGGGCGGGAAGTCAAAAAAGTCGAAGAGGAACCGCTCTGGACAGTACCGTGAGGTCGCGGTCGCGGAGAAACCACCTTCGACCAAAGGTAATAAGTCTTCTTTTAAAAGTAAAACTGCTTCTGGTGGCCGGGATTCCGACCAGCCAGAAAAATCAACTAATCCGCAGGAGGGCAAAAGGTGGTGTCCACTCCACAATTCCGCAGGCCACGATCTCAAAAACTGTAGGAGTTGGTTGAAACAGCTGGATGATTTCTACCAAGGAGCTGGGCCAATGCCAACCTTACCGCCCAAAGAGCAGGCGTGCGGGGTTAGAGACGTCGATGGAGACGAAGAAATGGCTTACCAGGTACCTCAAAATCATGTTAATGTCATTTTCGGAGGTTCTTCCTCTTTCGTTTCCAAAAGGCAGTTTAAAACTTTTTGCCGAGAGGTTAACCAAACGGAGACATCCCTTGGTGAACCTCAATATCCCCGTTGGTCGGATATGCCTTTGACGTTCGACCGCGCTGACTGTCCTGCGGGGCTAACTAGACCATTTGAGGTTACCTCTGGTTATTACCCCAATCATCAGTAACGCGAGAGTCGAAAGGGTCCTGATCGATGGGGGAAGTTCCCTTGATCTTTTATTGGTCAAGACACTCGACGAGATGCAAATTCCTCGTTCGAAGATCAAGCCCATAATCCATCCGTTTTATGGGATAATCCCAGGCCCCTCCATGATGCCATTGGGACAAGTGGTCCTCCCGGTCACTCTGGGAGCACCAGATAACTTTCGAACAGAATTGGTTACTTTCGATGTAATCGATTGTGATTCAGCTTATAATGTAATCTTTGGCAGGCTGACTCTTGCTAAGTTCATGATGGCAACGCACTATGCTTATCAGTGCGGGAAATTGCCTGGCCCCAAAGGTGTCATTTCGGTCCGAGGAAGTCGCAACGTGGCGCTCACGTGCGACCGGCTATCTTTGGAGATGGTCGATCAACTTCCCCTCTGGGACGCTCAGGTCGCCACTGTCGCCACCGATGCGATCAGGGCTGCTCCTCGACCAGATGAGAAACTCAAACAAGTTCCTTTGTACCCAGATGACCCAGTCCAAGACAATTCGGGTTGGGTCAGCCCTGGATGACAAATAGGAACTCGACCTCGTTGCTTTCCTCCGGGCTAACGCAGATGTGTTTGCGTGGAAACCGTCCGACATGCCCGGTGTCCCAAGGGAAGTAATTGAGCACAGGTTAGCAATTCGACCTGGACAACGACCAATAAAGCAAAAGCTCAGGCGTTTTGCCACCGACCGACAGGAAGCCATCCGAGAAGAGTTAGACAAACTCTTACAAGCCGGGTTTATCCGTGAAGTGAATCACCCGGACTGGCTCGCCAATCCGGTCATGGTCCGCAAGTCAAATGGCAAGTGGCGCATGTGCGTCGACTATACTAGCCTCAACAGTGCCTGTCCGAAGGACGACTTTCCCCTTCCCCGCATCGACCAGCTGGTTGACTCCACTGCGGGTTGCGAACTGATGAGTTTTCTGGATGCCTACTCGGGATATCATCAAATTAGCATGGCAGAAGACGATGAAGAGAAAACTGCCTTCATCACCCCGTTCGGCACATACTGCTACGTCAGAATGCCGTTCGGTCTCAAGAACGCTGGTTCCACGTACCAGCGCTTGATGCAAAAGACCTTTCTTTCCCAGATAGGGCGTAATCTCGAAGCATATGTAGACGACTTGGTTGTAAAGAGTACCAAAAGATTGTCTTATTTGGACGATCTTGCTGAAACCTTCTGTAACTTGAATCACTTTGGAATAAAATTGAACCCGGAGAAATGTTCTTTCGGGGTTTCTTCAGGAAAGCTTCTTGGTTTTCTTGTGTGTTCCAGGGGCATTGAGGTTAATCCTGAGAAAATCAGAGCTATTGAACAAATGAGGTCGCCCTCGACCATGAAGGATGTTCAACGCCTGGCTGGTCGCATGGCGGCTTTAAGTCGCTTCATATCGCGATTAGGCGAAAGGGGACTACCTTTCTTTAAAGCCTTGCGGAAACATCATAACTTCACGTGGTTAGATGAGGCCGAAAAAGCGTTTCAGGAGGTAAAAACATATCTATCCAGTCCGCCAGTATTGGTGTCTCCTGAAAAGGATGAACCATTACTTCTGTATTTGGCGGCCACCCCACACGCGGTCAGCGCAGTCCTGATCGCGGAAAGGGAAGGAGTGCACAGACCCGTCTACTATGTGAGCGAAGTACTTCATGGTCCTAAGGAGCGCTACCCTGAGGTCCAGAAGATACTTTATGCGCTACTGATGGCTTCCCGTAAGCTAGACATTACTTTCAAGCACACAAGAGCACAGTACCCTCCTCTTTTCCTTTAGGGGATATTGTCCGAAATCCAGAAAAATCTGGTCGAATCGCCAAATGGGCGGTCGAATTCGGTGCCTTTGAGATCCACTTTACCCCTCGCACGGCGGTTAAGTCTCAGGTTTTGGCCGACTTTGTGGTCGAATGGACCAACCCTGAGCCACCCGTGCAGTTGGAAAAGGAACTGGAGTGCCCCGATTATTGGACAATGTACTTTGACGGCTCCCGTAGTTTTCAACACTCGGGGGCTGGAGTGGTCTTAGTTACGCCTCAGGGCGAACAGCTTAAGTATGTCATTCAACTACACTTTGTTGCAACCAACAATGCAGCAGAGTATGAAGGTCTTCTTGCAGGGCTCCGGGCAGCAAAATTCCTCGGAGTCCGTCGATTAGTGCTGAGGGGGGACTCACAGCTGGTCGTAAACCAGGTAAACAAGGAGTACAGCACCTCCGATGAGACAATGGCTCATTACCTGGGGGAAGTGAGGAGATTGGAAAAACACTTCAGTCACTTCGAAGTCCAATACATCCCGCGAAAGGACAACATTCTCGCAGACCAATTATCCAAAATTGGATCCTCACGCTCATCCGCTCCGGCAGGAGTGTTCATTGAACACTTGGACCATCCTTCGATCATGACTTCGGTCGAGGATGATCCGGCAATAGCCTTCGTTGCCAGCCTCGGTCAGGAACAAGATTGGACTCATCCATTGAGGGTCTATCTTGAACATGGGACCCTACCCGAGGACGAAACCAAAAGCGATCGGTTAATTCGAAAGGCGCGTCTGTACAAACTCATAGATGGGGTTATGTACAGAAAGGGTACTCAAGGAGTATTCATGCGCTGCATATCTCAGGAGGAAGGAAAATCCCTCTTGAAAGAAATACATGACGGTGTATGCGGTGCACACGCGTCATACCGAACACTGGTCGGAAAAGTTTTTCGACAGGGATTCTACTGGCCTTCGGCACTCGATGATGCCAAGCTTATGGTCAATATGTGTCCACAGTGTCAGTTTCATGCAAGACAGGTTCATCAACCTGCTTATGCATTGCAAACTATTCCTCTCGCATGGCCTTTCGTGATCTGGGGAATGGACATCGTCGGTCCTATGCCACAAGCGGTCAATGGATACAAGTTTTTGTTCGTAGCCATTGACACATTCACAAAGTGGATTGAGGCCGAACCAGTACGAAATATTACTGCATCAGCCGCACTAAAAGTTCTTTCACAAGAACATTGTGGCGCGATTTGGTGTTCCAAACCGTCTCATCACAGACAACGGTTCTCAGTTCGCTAGCGGTCTTTTCCTAGACTACTGCGATCAGATTGGGACCAAGGTGTGCTTTGCTTCCGTGGCACATCCACAAAGCAATGGTGCCGTAGAACGGGCCAATGGGCAAGTATTGCAAGGTATCAAAAAACGTGTTTTTGATCGCCTCAAGACCCGCTCGGGGGCTTGGGCAGACGAGCTCTATACTGTTCTATGGGCACTACGGACTACCTCTAGTCGAGCCACCGGTGAGACACCCTTCCATTTGGTCTATGGAGCCGAGGCTGTGTTGCCTATGGAAGTAAGTATTGGATATGTTCGCACGAATCAATTCGAACAGGTCAACCAATCCGAACAGCGATCGCGAGATCTCATCCTCTTGGAAGAACGGCGTGATCGCGCCCTGATTAAGTCCGCGGTATACTTGCAGGCTCTACGCAAGTATCACAGTAAAAAGGTGCGACCACGTGATCTCAACGTGGGCGACTTGGTTTTACGAAAAATTCAAGACCAGTCTAACCGCAATAAATTCTCCCCAAAGTGGGAGGGACCATACACTGTCGTCTCAGTGCCGCGGCCAGGATCTGCGCGGTTAGCCATGGAGGATGGTCGGATTTTGTCCAAGACTTGGAACATCGATCAACTTCGCAAGTTTTACATGTAAGTATTCCAATCACTTTTTTCCTGTTCAATTAGCATCTTTTCATAAAAAGCATGTCTTGTTTTCATACAATGAGTGTTTTTCTTTAAGCCCAAATTATACAAATTCGACCTAGGGGCTGATCGCCGGCGGTTAGGTTATTACAACATTTTTTCAACCGGATTCGTTGGTCGATCCCATGATCACTTCCAGATAAGTCACTCCTAAATAAGCCGTTTCTCAACGCACACGGGATTATCTGGCTAGTCTTCGGTCATCTGGGTGGCTACCAGTTTGCAATAAAGTTAAAATGTTACTTTAATCTCGACCATCGGCTTGAAGCACATATCCCTGGTCATCATACTTATGTTTTCCCCTCTGCTTAAAATACTAAGGCTTCAGTATTCATAAAACAGAGGCGGGGGCTAGAGGAATATACTTACAGTATGAAACTTATGATGTGAATATGCACTTTCTTTTGAAAAAATAGTTTTACATACATAGCATTGTAATTACAATTGTTTGGTTACAAAATATAAGGATCATTCGATCCTTAGCTCAGCCAAGAGCTTGTCAACGAAGGGCTTAACTTCTTCAATAACGGCGTCAAGCAGTTCTTCACTCTCGACCTCAACCGGTCCCACCAGTGCGCTCAGATTCGCATCTGGGCCATCGTGAAGTCGAACCCGGCTGAGTACGGCAGAAGCGGCTGATCGGACTCTCGTCCTGATTGTCTCTTCACGTCGCCGTAAATCTCCAGGGAGATATTCGAGCAGTGATTCTGCTTGAGTTGTAAGCAGTGATGCCCAATCGCTGACATTTGGGTCGTCCTTCCTCAACTCTACCACGTTGGTATTTAAAAGGCTGGCTATGGCCTTCAGTTTTTCGAAGACCAGTAGGCTCAACTCTTTGCCCACTTGATCAGTATGGTTGAGCGAGGACTCGAGAAGCATCTTGTCCTGGCCGAGCTGTTTAATGCGACCTGCTTGCGCTGTACAAAGAAAAGAGGTTATTAACAAGAAACGTCTTTAAGTCTTCTCAAGTTGGGAATCGACTTACCAGCATTCTCAGACTGAAGTCTATTGATTTCAGTCCGTAGTTTCTGCAACTCTGTAACTGAGTTCAGCTTTATCTTGGTTAACTCTTTCTTCAAAAACGTAACCTCTCTGCAGCAAAATCAGGTTAGTCACAATTAAAGCCTACTTATATTAACAGAAGAATGACGATCCTCACTTGCGCAAGCTGTCACGATCTTTTTGAACAGCCGCCATGCTGGCCATTGCAGCATGCGACTGGCTCGTCACCCATGACAAGCCCTGTGACACAAAGCAAGAGAGTCAAGTATGCTCTAAAGGCGATTCAAGCGCCGAAACAGAGGTGATCATACCTTCATAAACTTATTCAAAGCGGCATCATCCATGCTAGCAGGAATCCTTGCTAGCGCGCCTGAAGTGCTTGCGACGGGGATAGTTGATGGGAGTGCCGGCCGGACGCCACCCCCAGAGGCCACTGGTGGTGACCTAGTCCCTGTACTTGTTTCACCTCCCGCGGTCCGGACGACTTCCTGAACCACGGGAGTAGAGCGCTCTTCGTTAGAGGCTCCCTCATCAGCCCTAGCTTCAACCTCCCCAGTGGCGGTTGAAGGTATAGGCGCTGTCTTCTTTTGCCTAACAGGAAGAATGGGTCAGACAGCTTTTTTCTAAGATTACTGTCAAGTAAGAGTTTTTACCTTATTCGAAATCCCATTCGTTCCTGGGACTTCTGGGAAAATTCCCCTTGTGAAGGAGAGCCGTCTCCGGTTCTTGCCTTCCTTATGGTAAATAAGACAGCACCCCCCTGGAAATATCATGTTACAGGCATATTCTTAGGGAACAGGTAGAAACACATAGGTCTTTACCTGGGTTACCGGGCTAATTGGTGGGGCTTCATCCGAAGGCCTTGACGATTCCTGAGTTGCTGGAACCGTCACAACCGGCCTTTGTTCGTCTACCTCCTCCTCTGTCCGCGGAGGAGGAGGATTTTCCTCCCTGGAATCCCCAGTGGACCCAGGGGGAAGCTCTCCTTCCTGTATGAACATTAACTTGTCAAATGCGCAGAAAGAGCCATGGAGGGAATGATCGAAAAGATCCTTTACCTTGGTCGTCCCTTCGACCAGGGAAGCAGAGATGATTGACCCTGAAACCTCGGGGGCTTTAGGAATTGGAAGGTCACCTGCGACCACAAGATCTTCAGTGATCGCAGGGACAGCCACGGCCACCTCTTCGGCAGCTGTGGTCTCTGCGGGACAACTTGGGGCATCGCTGGATGGAAGATCCGCGATCTTCCTCCTTCGAAGGATCAGAGGAACGTCATCCTCTTCCTCCTCGCTCCCCTCTCCCTGTACGACGAAGAAGTGATTCCATGTCGCGCCTGAAAAAGTAGCAGGAATGCGATATCTTACCGCAGTCTTTCTTGCGAGACGAGGAACGCTTCGTGAAGACCCCTCTCCAGGGTTCAGCTTGGTCTTCTTAGAGGCAGGACTCTTTGTCCTGGGTCTCTGAGAGACCTTCTTCACGTTCCTCGCCGTCGGCTTCTTCAGAGAGCCGACATTTTCACTTGGGAATGTTGCATCCGCAAACCTCCCTAGGAGCTATTCTCATTCCAATGGGATTGATTAGTGCTGGATATACATGAGACCTGAAAAACAGAGGCCAAGTGGAAAGTTTACCTTTCGGCCCTCCTGTTTAAGGTCGTCGCCAGCATGAATCAAGCTTTGGGGGCGAGGCGATCCCTTGGGGCCCTCTACCTCGGCGTTGTACGCCCTGAGGAGGTAGTTAGTCCGCCTCTCAATCTCAGCTGAGGGCAGGACTGTTCCCAGATACGAGTTAAATTGATACATTTCAAAAATGACAAAAGGATTTCAATGTCAGAAATGAGTACCTTCGTTATAGTCTAGGGTAGTGTCCGCCATGGACTTGATCTCCCAAGCCGGATGAGCCCTTTCACGTAGGGGGCTCACCCGATTCTTCACAAAGTCTCGGATGACGTCACGTGCTGTCAGCCCTTGTTCGACTAAGTGAAGGATCACCTCGGCATGCTTCATGAACTCCGCGTTCATCGCCGGGAGGGTATCCAACTCGCTCGTTTTCTCCGGCCGCGACTTCTCAAACCACAGCCCGCTCTCGGTCGGCGGGGTGCAGTAAAACCATTTCTGGTGCCACCCGTGCACTGAGTCTCGCAGGGGTGGGGAGGGATACTCCTTTTTGTCCCTCAGCTGGAAGTAGATGCATCCGGCGGCTGTTGGTGCTCTTCGACCACGCCGAAAAGTAGAATCGTCGAAAAAGATCCACGCTGGGATATACTCCGACGAAGGCTTCACAGAGATGCTGGAATACTGCATGAATCAGCATCGCGTTGGGGTGGAGGTTGATCAGTTCCCACCCGTAATGTTCAAAGATATCCTTAAGGAACCGACTCTCAGGGAATCGGAACCCGCAACGAAAATACTCCTCGAAAACCACCAACTCGCCCTCTTGGACAGTTGGGGTTTCTTGGTCCTTCTCCGCAGGTCGCCAGTTAATGAGCAGCCGCGGAGAAAGGATCTCCTCCTTCTCAAGCGCCATCAGGCTCTCCTCAGAATGATGAATGGATCTGCTCCAGGACGCCATTTATGGTGTAGAATCAAAGGGGAAGCTGGCGATTTGGGGAAGATGAAGGCTGAAGAAAGTGAGGGTTTTAAGCGGCGGGAATTCTAAGGGTTTTTTCGCGGCTGAGTGGCTTCCTCAAGAAGCTACCTCCTGCTTTTTATAGACCCAAGGCGACGCATTAATGAGTAAACGGCTCGTTTCAAACGTTCCATTAAATGCTTTATTCATTTCCCATAATGGATACTGTCTCTGATGGACCCGATAAAGTACTCAGGCATCGGATCTGAAACAAAAAGACTTCTTTGTTTTGGAAACTGAAAGTGTAAAAGGACTGAAAAATTTGCAGTACTTTTCAGAGGAAGTTTTTCCTTTTTATACTTTGAACATTTTGTTCGAAAAAATCACGTAACCCAATTTTTAACGTACTGAAGTGTCTCTAATTGGGTTATGGTTTTATCGAAATCATGTTCTAGGCTAAAACTTCGTCTCTAATCGAAGTAATAGTCTAACCGGATGTTCAACTCTGGTCGCAATTCAGTTCTAACCGCGGCCTTAAGTCTGATCGCGGCATCAGGGCAGGTCATGGTGATCTTTTAAAACGCGATTCTAATCGCAGAACTGAAATTTCCTGTGTATGAATGGTCGCGGACTAAGCTTTTAGCCTTAATTTCGCACAGAAGGTATGAAGAATGTTCATATGGATAAAAGAAACTTTATTTATTACATTCTTTACATACAAAAGGAATGCGGTCGATAAAAGCATCGACTTGTTCCGAAAGAAGTTTACAAAGTTCCCCAAGGGACATATTGTTGTCAGTAGGATCTACACTCACAACCCCCAAGGAACTAGCAACTACTCTAAGTCTATCTATATCGTCCCTAACAACAGACGCACTATTGTCCCTAATCAAGTCAGAGAGTTCTCGCTGTTGCTGAGCGAAGTCCCTCTCTCGACGGAAATGGTGCGCCTCTTCTCGGGATCGATCAAGACATTCTGCTAAACGCAGAATCTTTGAGGCCATCTCCTCGGTCTTCTTCTCCAGGGCATTCTTCTCTTCCAGAAGAGTCTGTCCGGAAGGAAGAGATGGAGCAGCAGAAGGCTGATCGCTGGGGCCTCCTACCTCCTGCATTTTGCGAAAGTTAGTCATATTAACTAAAATTATCAGCAAAAAGGGAGAAGAATTGTTACCTGTCCCGGTGCATAACCCGTTGATACACCCATCTTGGGAGGAAGATCATCATATGGTGGAAGTGCAACCTTCCCAGAAGAAGATTGCTTCGCCAACCCAATATGGCAATCATCTGATCGAGGGATAGTCACCGCTTGCCGACCAGGATGTTGATCACCCAAAAGGATGGGAGAATTGAATGTGATGGGATCTTTCTCTAAGGATAAAGGCCTGACTTGTCGAGAGGCATGAACGGGGAGGGTCAAAGGAACTGAAGGAAGAAAGAAACTCGCTACATTCTTCACCTTTGTTCCACTGGAAGATCCTTCGTCAACCTTGGATTTCTTCCTTAAGGGAGACAGGACTTCGTTCGTTTGAGACCCTTGTTCGACAATTTCCCCTTCATCGCTCTCAATCTCAATGATTTCGTGATCTGCCATTGGGAGGAGTATGTGAAAAGGAAAAAGGCCAGGTAACAAGAAAAAGACTTAGGCGTGAAAGGGGAATCGTAAATCTTTACATGACCAGGGGTCTGGTATTTATAGCCGCCAGGGCGACGGTTCGCCTCCCAGACACCTCGAGCTTCGTTAAAGACATTTACAATTTTACCTCGAGATAAAAATCTCTACGGCGCCATCATTGCCCGTCACGTAATGTCAGAACCCGTCTTGAAAAACCAACTGTTTTCACTTAGTGCGCCACTAAGTGGAGAAGTTAAAGGGCCGGGTTAAAAATCCAATGCACGGTTTTTTAAATTCGAAATAAACACGTCTCTTCGTTTTCTTCGAATTTGGGGGCTAGCTGACGAGGATTGACACCCGGGTCACTTCTAATAAACTTCTGGTTCAAGACAGGTTCGAACCAGACATGTGCCTGGAGATGCGAACTCAAAGCTATTCTGAGAGACATCACCACGAGGTCGCAGCTTTACGCGGTCAGACCGTAAGCCTTGCGCGGTCAGAAGTTCGTGGGCTATACGCGAACTACACATTCGGGATATTACGCGGTCAGCCGAATCCCGCGGTCAGAACATCTGCCGATCAGGATACTTGGGATCTATCTATTCGGTTGTCCATACGACAAAATATTCTAAGTATCCCGAAGATTCCTACACGTGAAAAATCAACCGTCAGGAGGTTAACACGTACAGTTATTCATGAATAACACGTGTTTAACCTGCGTGGAGGTTAAGAGCAGTTTCAAAAACCGTATCCAACCGTCCGTGCAACCGATTGATGCAGTTTCCTTCGCATGGCACCCTTTCAAGCAGTATAAAAGGATGGCGTGAAGCATCAATCAGGAGAGAGATCCAAGTTAGCCAAGTCTACGACACACCTCATATAGCATTTTTATAAGTCTTCTTTAGCTTATCTTTGTACACTTTTACAGGAAAAATCCTCGCCTGTGAGGACTTTTTCCTCCACTTGTAAACCTTTTACCATACTTAGTGAAATCTCAACAGGACGTAGGGCTTTTACTCCCACCATCGAGGGCCCGAACCTGTCTAAATTCTCTGTGCTCCTGTTCACCATTGTTCAGCGTACCTTCCCGAAGGGTCATCTTGAAAGGTCTCACTATTACAAATTCTGCATAAGTTCGGCTGAGGACTCCGAGTCCGAATCGTCGACAAGGTGTGCTTTGCTTTTGTGGTGCATCCACAAAGCAATGGTGCTGTGGAACGGGCCAATGGGCAGATACTGCAAGGCATCAAAAAACGTGTTTTTGATCGCCTTAAGACTCGCTCGGGGGCTTGGGCAGACGAGCTCTATACCATTCTGTGGGCACTATGAACTACCTCTAGTTGAGCCACCGGTGAGACGCCCTTCCATCTGGTCTATGGGGCCGAGGCTGTGTTGCCTATGGAAGTTAGTATTGGGTCCGTTCGGACAGAACAATTTGAATGAGTTGATCAGTCCGAGCAGCGATCACAGGATCTCATCCTCTTAGAAGAAAGGCGTGATCGCGCGTTAATCCAGTCCGCGGCATACTTGCAAGCTTTGCGCAAGTACCATAACAAAAGGGTGCGACCACATAGTCTTCACGTGGGCGACCTGGTTTTACGAAAAATTCAAGACCAGTCTAATCGCAACAAGTTCTCCCCAAAGTGGGAAGGCCCTTACACTGTTGTCTCAGTGCCGCGACCAGGATCCGCGCGGTTAGCCATGGAGGATGGCCGAATTCTGTCCAATACATGGAACATCGATCAACTTCGCAAGTTCTACGTGTAAGTACTCAATCCCTTTTCCTGTTCAATTAGCATTTTTTCATAAAAAAAAAAGGTGTTTTGGTTTCATATGATGGACATTTCCCTTCATCCCCACTCATATGTTACGAATTTGACTCGGGGGCTGGTCGCCCGCGGTTAGATCACTGCAACGTTCTAATCGGATTCGCTTGCCGATCTCATGACCACTTCCAGATAAGTCACTCCTAAATAAGCCGTTTCTCAACGCATACGGGGCTTTCTGGTAAGTCCTTGGTCATCTGAGTGGCTGCCGGTTCGCAATAAGGTTAGGTGTTACATTGATCATAATCGCTGGCCTGATTGCACACCCCTAGTCATTACACTTATATTTCTCCTGTGTTTATAATACTAAGTCTTCAGTATCTATAATCACAGGCGGGGGCTAGGAGGATATGTTTATAATATGAAACAACAAAAAATATGAATATATTTACTTTCTTTCAAAAAACAATTTGTACATGCATTTGCATCCTATATGCTATTTCTGTACAGATAGAGGGATTACTCAATCCCGAGCTCAGTCAGGAGCTTATCTACAAGGGGAGTGACCTCCTCCATGATCGCGTCCAATTGTTCCTCACTCTCGATCTCAACCGGTCCCACCAGTGGATTCAGATCCACATCTGGGCCATGGTGGAGATGAAATCGGCTGAGAATGGCGGAAGCTGCTGATCGAACCCTCGTTCTGATCACCTCTTCACGTCGCCGTGTATCTTTAGGAAGATACTCGAGAAGTGACTCCGCCTGGGCGATGACTAGCGTAGACCAGTCATTTTGGCTGAGGTTATCCTTCGTGGTTTCGACCACATCAGCCCTCAGGAGACGAGCCACCGTCTTCAGCTTTTCAAAGATCGACTTGCTCAGTTCTCTGTTCGCCTTCTCGGAGGTATAAAAGGAGCGCTGGAGGATCATCTTGTCCTGACTGAGTTGTGTTATTTGACCTGCTTGCACTGCAGTAAGAGGAAGGGTTACTCACATGTCATGAATTTAAGTCTTCCTAGTCAGGAATCGACTTACCACAGAGTTGTGACCGCAGCCTGTTAAGCTCGATCTCTTGATTTGAAGCCACAGAGATCGAATGAAGCTTGACCGTGGCCACTTCCTTCTTCAGAAATGCCACCTCTCTGTGACAGAACAAAAGAAGTGGTCATAACAAATTTGTATCTATACAAGTTGAAGAGTAATGATCCTTACATGCGCAAGCTGTCTCGTTCTTTTTATATGGCCTCAACGCTCGCTACCATAGCAAGCGACCTGGCCGTCATCCGGGATAGTTCCTGCGATATAAAAAGAAATTAAGGGTATCCTACGCACAATTCAGGTACCAAAAGAGAAGTTCACCATACCTTCGTGAACTCCCGGAATGAAACGTCCTCCGGGATGACAGGAGGTCTCGTCGAAGGACCCGTTGCGGCCACGACGGAGGCAGCTGGTGGATGTGCTTGCTGGGCATTATCCCCACTCGCTGTTGCTTGCGACTGGGTCTCTGCGCTTGTTTCTCCCCTTGCGGTCTGAGCTACTTCCTGGACCAAGGGGGCGGAGCGCTCCTCACTGGAGGCTCCGGCACTAGCATCCACTTCAACCCTCCCTGGAGCAGTTGAAGGGCTGGGTGTTGTTTCTTTTCGCCTGCCAAGAAAAAATGAACCAACAATCACGATTGGTGATCATCACAACTCATTTTAGTACAACCAAGATAAGGTTCTTACCTTATCTGAAATCCCATCAGCTTTTGGGATTTTAGGGAAGGCTCTCCCTGAGAAAGGGGATAGTCGTCGTCTGTCCTGGTCTTCCTCTTGGTGAATGATCCGGGTGGATCTCCAAGTCCTGATTGCATACGGATTCGCGACCAAGTCCTGATCGCATACGGCTTTGTGACCTTAACCGTGTTCAGAAAGGTTTCGCGACCATGGATTGGTTCGCGACCAGGAAAAGGAATTCGTTCCCTGTTCGGAATTATAATCCTATAAATATAACTAAGCTTATCTGTTTAGGATTAGTTAAGTTAGTTATATGAGTCTAATACGTTTAGGATTACTAAGTCTGATACGTACTCATACGATTGGACTATAAATACCTTGTAATAGGTCTAGTTTAGATCATCGAAGAGTCATAGAACTTATTTGAGTTTTAGACACTTATAGTTCCTTCGACGTACACAAGTGTGTTTAACGTTCGACGTGTAAAGCCCTCTTTGAAATAAAGAGTTGTGCAATTACTTTGGGTTTCGGTATTTTCGAGTAAGATCCCGTTATTCCGCATATTAGAATCTGGGCGAGCCTAGTGCGAAAACCAATACTAGGTCTCAAACGGATTAAGTTGGTATCGGAGCGACTTTCCTATCCTGTGGATGGTGAAGACTCGCCAGGGTTACAAAACTTCCGGCGAAATTCCAGGTGATCAATTGACGGTTCCTACAGCCGCGTCTCCGACAATGTCTGATGATACCCCCGTTCAAGCTAACCTAGCTGAAAAAGTGGCTAAGCTCTCCACCGACATGGAAACCGTGCTTGCTTGGATTAAGCAGCAGGCCATGATTGTACCTCCTGAAGTAGGGAAGGTTATGGGTGAGAAGACTGGTGAAGACTTGCGTAGGGCAGACGAAGATGAAGACGAAGGCGACCACAAGACCGACGACCTCGCCAACACCTCCTTACCTGTCGGATCTTTTAAAGTCGACGCTAAGATTGATATACCCATATATGATGGGGTGATCGATGCCGAGAAGCTGGATTCTTGGATCGACCAACTTGAGACCTACTTTGACCTGAAAGGGTTTAGTAGCGCTCAAAAGGTCAAATTTGCACCTTTGAAGATGAAGGACCACGCCAAGACATGGTGGAAGGCCCTTGTCGCCAGTGGTGAAGCTGACGACCTTGCGTGGGGTCAATTCAAATGACTTCTGCGACAAGAATTCTATCCGATGGGTTACCTTGAGGAGAGATGGGAGCGTTGGCACAGATTGTACCAACGGCGAGACCAGACCGTCCAAGACTATACAACAGAGTTTCGGCGACAAGCAATGGTCATTGGCATCTCACTATCCGACCCTCAGGTATTTCGGAAGTACACATCTGGACTTCAGAAATCGATCAGTACTGAGCTAAGTCTGTTCAGTGTCCAAGACATTGCGACCGCAAGCACAACTGCCATGGCGATCGAGAAGAAGAATAAATCCCGCAGCGACAAAAGCACGAAGGAAAATGCGACCTCGACAAAGAAAAAGCCGAGTCCGAAGAAGAACGCTTCAAAATCGGGCACGGGTGCCTTTTGCGAAAATTGTCAAATCGCGGGGCATACCAAGGACAAATGTTACAAGCTTCATCCTGAACTTCGACCAAAGAAAAACGGACCAGGGAAAAGAACAGCCACGGCTACTGCGACTTCACCCGATGAAGAAGTTGTCCGAGTGAATTCGGTTAATGAGGCGGATACGACCTTGTCTCTGATGGCAATGCCGAAGGAGAAGGGTTCCGATCCACCGAACGACCATCACCCAACGGAGGACTTGTTCACCATCAACATCCAGGTGAAGCACGAAGTGGTCGCAGCGATATTCGATCCAGGAAGTCAGAAGAATCTGGTCTCCGCTGGACTGGTTCGGTGACTTGGTTTGAAGACAACCACACACCCGCGACCATATCCGCTGGGTTGGTTTACATCCGACGTGAACCAACAGATTACGAGTCAGTGTGTGTAGAAGTTTACGATCTCTGCACGATATATCGATGAGGTGCAATGCGATGTTGTCCCTATCGATATCTGTCAGGTGATCTTTAGGAGTCCGTATCTATATGATCGAGACGCTCACTTCCATCGGCGAGCGCAAGAGTACGACATCACCAAAGACGGAGTTAAGTTCATGATCAGTAGAGACATCCACGTCAACACTTCGAATTTGATTACCGCAAATCAAGCCAAACGAATTGTTAATGCATGTCACAAGTATGTGCTTGTCATGATTCGACCCATTGATCAAGGTGAGGGTACTCGACCAGCATTGTCGCTGGCGTGCCGAGAGGATTCTGGTCGTTTGTCGGGACTGCTGGAGAAATACAGTGATCTGTTCGAGACTACCCAGGGTCGTTCGCCGAAACATCCAGTCGAGCACGAAATTCAGCTTGTGTCCGATGCGACACTACCCAATCTGAGTATGTATCGCAACTCAGTATTGGAGAATGAAGAGATCAAGAGACAACTTGGTGAGTTGCTGAACAATGGTGTCATTCAACCGAGTAGTTCATCTTGTGGATCTCCTGTGGTGTTAGTACCAAAGAAAGATGGGACTTGGCATATGTGCATCGACTATCGAGCACTGAACAAGATCACCATCAAGAACCGGTACCCCCTTCCTCGTATTGATGATCTGCTAGACCAATTGAAGCATGCTGTTGTCTTCTCCAAATTGGATCTTAAGTCAGGATATCATCAAGTCAGCATCCGAGAGGAGGATACATGGAAGACCGCGTTCAAAACACGGCAAGGTCTGTTAGAATAGCTGGTCATGCCGTTTGGTCTCTGCAACGCCCCGGCAACTTTCATGCGTCTTATGAATGACGTATTGAGACCGTTCATCGACGACTTTGTGATCGTATATCTCGACGACATATTGGTTTATAGTCGTTCGTGGGATGAGCACCTCATTCATGTCGAAAAGGTGTTCGAATAGCTTTGGCAACATCGACTTCGCCTCAACCGTAAGAAGTGCGAGTTCGGTCAGCAAACTCTACTTTACCTCGGATTCATAATCGGCAACGGTACGTTGCAAATCGACCCGGACAAGGTCAAAGTGATTCGCGAATGGCCGCGACCGCGAACAGTTACGGATGTGCGTAGTTTTGTGGGAGCATGCCAATACCTTCAGAAGTTCATCCGACACTTCTCGATTATGGCTTCTCCATTGCATGCATTAACCAGGATCGATCAGAAGTTCGAGTGGACAGGGAAACATGAGGACACGTTTCTCTTGCTGAAAAGGAAGATCAGCGAGGCGCCTGTGTTAGCTTTGCCGAATCTCCAGAAACCGTTCGAGCTAGAAACCGATGCCTCAGGTTATGTGATGGGTGCAGTGCTCATGCAAGAAGGTCGACCAGTGGCATATCACTCCGAGTTATTCTAGGGAGCTCAGAAGAACTACCCGACTTATGATAAGGAGTTATGCGCACTGTATCAGGCCGTGAAACATTGGCGGTGTTATCTCTTGGGGAAAGAGACGGTTGTCCACACCGACCATCAACCATTGCAATATTTGCAAACTCAGTCCAAGCTACAGCAAGCTCGGCACATGAAGTGGATGTCGTATCTGCAGCAGTTTAATCTGGTGATTAAGTACAAGAAGGGCGTACACAACAAATTGGCGGATATGTTGTCGCGACCACCAGTTACAACCCTTTGTTTATCAGTGTTCATGCAGATCGAGCCATCATGTCATGATGACTATGTCACCATGTACAGTGAAGACCCTGATTTTCAAATAGCACTGACTGAGGTCAAAACAGGGAACCCTACAGAGTTCGTTCGTCGAGAAGGACTCTTGTACAAGGGCAATTTACTTTGCATACCTTGTGGAGCACCTCGAACTCAATGGATGCGAGAAGCGCACACATCGAAGGTAGCTGGTCACTTTGGGGTTACAAAGACGTTGCAAAATCTTCACCGACATGTGTTCTGGCCGCGTATGCAGCAAGATGTGGCTAGGTTTGTTCGAGGCTGCGGTCTCTGCAGCATCTCGAAACCGGCAAACCGAAAATTAGGTTTGTACACTCCTTTGCCAGTTCCATCACGACCATGGGAGAGCATATCCATGGATTTCTTGGGAGGATTGCCTAAGACCCGACGTGGCAACGACTATCTATTCGTGGTCGTTGATCGGTTCTCCAAAATGATTGTTCTTATACCTTGTCGGAAGATTATCACGGGAGAAGAGGCAGCTCGAGTATTCTTTCAACACGTTTGGACACACTTCGGACTGCCGACTTCTATTGTGTCTGATCGCGATACCCGGTTCCTTAGTCACTTTTGGCGATCGCTCTGGACAATGATGGACACCAAGCTAAAGAGGAGTACTGCTTTTCATCCGCAAACTGATGGTCAAACCGAGGTGGTTAATCGCACAGTCGTTCATCTCTTGAGAGGATATAACTCGAAGCACCCGAAGACCTGGGATGAAAGCATACCGTACCTACAGTTTGCTTTTAATCGAGCAGTGCATGGTTCGACTGGAAAGTCGTCGTTTGAGGTCTGTTTAGGATTTCTATCACAGAGTCCATTCGATATGGAGTTTGTGATCCCTACCTCAGCACAGAACAGCAAGGAAGCATCTGATCAGGATCGAGCACAAAAGTTCCTAGAAGGTATTCGACGACTCTATCGTGAGGTTGAACAGAACTTGCTGAAAGCTCAACTCAAGTACAAGGCGCGACATGATCGGCACCGAGTTGATGCGCAATTTCAAGAAGGTGATATGGTATGGTTACATTTGAGTAAGGAGAGACTTAAAGGTGAAGGTAAGAAGCTCAAACCCATTCGTTATGGTCCTTTTCGGATTTTGCGGAAAGTGGGTAATAATGCTTGTCAGCTTGAGTTACCTCCATACATGGATATTTACTCGGTTGTCAATGTTGAGCACCTCAAACTCTTCGAGCCTTCAATGTTGGATGATGAGCCAGATACCATAGTACCATCTGTTGAAGACTTGGTCTATCAACGAGGCGAACCTTTACGTGAAGATGTGATTCTGGAGAGGAAGGTGACTACCACCCGCAGTGGCACAAAGGAGACTTTTCGAATCAGTCGGAAAGATCAACGAGCACGTGCGGCAAAGTGGTACACAAAAGAAGATGGACAAGCCCAATTTCCACATCTCCAATTTGATCGAGAGGTCGCAACGGGGGTTGGCTCCTTCTCAACAAGGGAGTCATGATCCGGGAGGATCTCCAAGTCCTGATCGCATACGGATTCGCGACCAAGTCCTGATCGCATACGGCTTTGCAACGTTAACTGTGTTCGGAAAGGTTTCGCGACCATGGATTGGTTCGCGACCAGGAAAAGGAATTCGTTCCCTGTTCGGAATTGTAATCCTATATATATAACTAAGCTTATCTGTTTAGGATTAGTTAAGTTAGTTATATGAGTCTAATACGTTTAGGATTACTAAGTTTGATACGTACTCATACGATTGGACTATAAATACCTTGTAATAGGTCTAGTTTAGATCATCGAAGAGTTATAGAACTTATTTGAGTTTTAGACACTTATAGTTCCTTCGACGTAGACAAGTGTGTCTAACGTTCGACGTGTAAAGCCCCTCTTTGAAATAAAAAGTTGTGCAATTACTTTGGGTTTCGGTATTTCCGAGTAAGATCCCGTTATTCCGCATATTAGAATCTGGGCGAGCCTAGTGTGAAAACCAAGACTAGGTCTCAAACGGATCAGTGAACAAGGCCTTTTTCCCCTATGTGCGTTCTCCTGTAAGCACATTTCTAAGGGAAGGAAAAGACAAATGATAAGAGTTCATACCTGAGCAACCTGTCCAGTTGACGGGGTTGCATCCGAAGGTCTGGATGGCTCCTGGATTTCTGGGGCCGGCACCTCGTCCGCAACTCCCATGGGGCCTTGTTCGGTTACCTCCACTCTTGTCCACGGGAGTGGAGGATTTTCCTCCCTGGGACTTACAGGAGTCGCAGGGGGAAGCTCTTCTCCCTGGATAAGCATTAACTCAGTGAACAAGTATACAGAGGGAATTGAAGAAAACAAGACCATGAAAGAATCTTACCATGGTCACCCCTTCGACCGGGGAGGCAGAGGCAACTGACCCTGAAGCCTCGGGGGCTTCGGGAGCAGGGATGTCGCCCGTGACCACGGGACTTTCGGTGGCCGCGGAGTCCACTGCAGTCGCTTTTGTGAGAGCGGTTATTTCTGCGGGACAAGCTGGAGCGTCGCTGGATGGAGAGCCCGCTATCTTCCTCCTCCGGCGGATTAGGGGGACATCATCATCCTCGTCCTCCTCGCTCCTCTCCCCCTGTACGACGAAGAAGTGATTCCAATCAGCACCTGGAAAGACAGGAGGAACGTGATATCTTACCGCAGTTTTCCTCGCGGTAGGAGGGACGCTCCGTGAAGACCCCTCTCCAAGATTTTCCCTGGCTTTCTTGGGGACGAGATTCCTCGTCCTGAGTTTCGAGGAAATCTTCTTCACGTGCTTCATTGTCGGCTTTCCTAGGGAACCGACATTCTCGCTCGGGAACGTCGCCTCGGCAAACCTCCCTAAGAGCTGTTTTCATCCCAATGGAATCGTTAGTGCTGGACATACATAAGACCTGCGAACAGAAGCTAAGAGAAGGATGACATACCTTTCGGCGCTCCTGTTTGAGGTCGTCGCCGACGTGAACTAAGCTCTGGGGGCGAGGCGATCCTTTGGGGCCCTCTACCTCGGCATTATAAGCCCTGAGCAGGTAGTTAGTCTGCCTCTCGATCTCGGATGAGGGCAGGACTGTTCCGGAATGAAAGTTAACCAATGCATTTCAAAAATGACAGATTTCAGTACCAGAGACAGATACCTTCGTTGTAGTCCAAGGTGTTGTCCGCCATGGACTTAATCTCCCAAGTCGGATGAGCCCTTTCACGCAGGGGGCTCACCCGGTTCTTCACAAAGTCTCGGATGACATCGCGAGTTGTCAATCCCTGTTCAACTAAGTGAAGGATTACCTCGGCGTGTTTCATGAACTCCGAGTTCATCGCCGGGAGAGAATCCAACTCACTTGGCTTCTACGGCCGCAAATTCTCAAACCACAACCCGCTTTCGGTTGGCGGGGTGCAGTAGAACCATTTCTGGTGCCACCCATGCACCGAGTCTCGCAGGGGTGGGAAAGGATACTCTTTCTTCTCCCTTAGCCGGAAGTAGATGCATCCGACGGCGTTGGCGCTCTTCAACCACGCCGAGTAATAAAAATGCCGGAAGAGATCCGCGCTGGGATACACTCCGACGAATGCCTCGCACAGATGCTAGAACACCGCCAGGATCAGCACTGCATTTGGGTGGAGATTGATCAGCTCCAACCCATAATGCTCGAGGACGTCCTTCAGGAATCGACTCTCGGGGAATCGGAACCCGCAGCGCAAATATTCCTCAAAAACCACCAACTCGCCCTCTCCGACGATTAGGGTTTCTTGGTCCTTCTCCGCGGGCCGCCAGTTGATTAGTAGCCTCCGAGGAAGGATCTCCTCCTTCTCCAGCGCCAACAAGCTCTCCTCAGAGTGGTGGATTGATCGGCTCCAAGACGCCATTCTTTGTGAGGAATTGGGAGTAAAAGTTGGCGACTTTGGGAAGATGGAGGCTGAGAAGAACGAGGGTTTTGTGCGGCGGGAATGGCAAGGGTTTTGGTTGTGTGGCTTCTCCAAGAAGCTACCTACTCCTTTTATAGACCCAAGGAGGCGCACTTCTGTGAGTAACGTTCCACTCAAACATTTCACTAAATATTTTATTCATTTCCCATAATGGATACTATCTCTGGCGGACCCGTTAAAGTGTTCCTGGCATCGGATCTGAATCAAAAAGACTTCTTTGTTTCATAATTTGAAGGTACAAAAGCCTGAAAAGTTTTTAGGGGTTTTCGGAGGACGTTTTCCTTCATGTGCCTTGTAAATTTTCATGAAAAAATCCTATGGCCCAATTTTTGGACGTACGATACATTTTGATCGGGTTATGGTATGATCGGGACCATGTTTTCGACTAAGCTCTGATTCTAATCGAAGTGACGGTCTGACCGAGTTTTGGTTCTGATCGCCATGAGCTTCAGTTCTAACCGCGGCTTTAAGTCTGATCTCGGTATCAGTGCTGGTCGCGGTACTTTTATGAAAGTGCGATTCTGGTCGCAGAACTGAAGTTTGCCTGTGTATGAGTGGTCTTAAAGACATTACTTATGGCCATGTTTTCGCACAGAAGATGCAAAGAATATGTATATAAAGAAAAAGATTATATTTCTTGCATTCTTTACATACAAAAGTGATACCGGCGACCAGAGCGTCGACCTGATCCGAAAGAAGTTTACAGAGTTCTCCTAGGGACATGTTGTTGTCAATAGGATCTACATTGACAACCCCCAGAGAACTAGCAACTAATCTAAGCCTATCTACATCGTCCTTAACAAGAGACGCACTACTGTCCCTAATCAAATCGGAGAGTTCCCGCTGTTGCTGAGCGTGGTCCCTCTCTCGACAGAACTGGTGCGCCTCTTCACGGGATTGTTCGAAACATTCTACCAGATGCAGAATCGCCGAGGACATCTCTTCGGTCTTTTTCTCCAGGGCCTTTTTCTCTTCTTGAAGAATCGTAGCAGGCTGATCACCAGGGCCTCCAATCTCCTACATTTGCAAAAGTTAGTTGCACTAACTATAACTATCAGCAAAAGGAGATGAGGATTATTACCTGTCCCTGCTCGTGATAGGTTGATATAGCCATCCTGGAAAGTAGATCATCCGATAAAAGCGGATGATCACCAGATGATGGAAGTGCAAACTTCCCACCAGGTGATTGCTTCTCCAACACAAGTTGAGGATCTTCTGGTCGGGTAGTCACTGCTTGCCGACCAGAAAATCGATCACCCAAACAAAAACAGGGAGTGTTGGAGTGAAGAACAGAAGGAAGAAAGAATGTTGATATATCTTCTACCTTTGCTCTGCTAGAAGATCCTTCGTCAACCTTGGGTTTCTTCCTTGAGGGAGATGGATCTTCTTCAGGCATCTGAGGCTCCTGCTGAAAATTTCCTCTTCATCACTTTCAATCTCGATGATGTTATGATCTGCCATCGGGGAGTGTATGAAGAGAAGAATGAAGGTAACTTTGGAAAAACTTAACTGTGAGGAGAAATTGTGAAGCTTTGCAATTCAAAGGTTTCGGTATTTATAGCCTCCAAGGTGACGGTTCACTTTCCAAACGCCTTGGGTTTTTAAAGCATTTACAATTTCACCTCGGGTTAAAAAACATTTCAACGGCGCCATCATTACCTGTCACGTAATGACCAGAGCTCGTCTCAGGGAACCAACCGTCCCACTTAGTGCGCCACTAAGTGGGGGATTTGAAGAATCGGTTTAAAAATCCGATGCATGTCTTTAAAATTCGAAATAAACACGTCCCTTCGTTTTCTTCGAATTTGGGGGCTAGCTGACGAGGATTGACACCCGAGTCAGTTCAAATAAATGCACTGTTGGTTCAGGTCAGATTCGAGCTAGACATGTGCCCGGCGGTGCGAACTCAAGTCGTTTCTGGGAAGCATCAGCTCGAGATCGCAGGCTCTGCGCGATCGGATCGCAGTTAGTGCGCGGTCAGAAGTTCGTGTGCTGTGCGCGGATAGAAGGTCGAAGATGTTGCGCGGTCAGCCAACATCGCGCGGTCAGAGCATCTTCGACCAGGGAACGTGGGTGTATTCTTTTCCTATAACAGGAATATCCCAAGTATCCCGAAGATTCTTCCACGTGGGGATCAACCGTCAGGAGGTTAATACGTGCAGTTATCCACAAATAACACGTGTTAAACTTGCGTGGGAGTTAAGAGCGGTTCTCCAAACCGCATCCAAGCAACTGTTTGGTGCAGTTACGACTTGGCGCCCTTTCAAACAGTATAAAAGGGCGGCATGATGTATCAAACAAAGAGGGAGATCTATCAAGAGAGAGATCGATCAGGAGATCAAGACACGACTCAAACAGCCAAGGCTACGGCTTAGACTAGATAATTTCCATAAGCCTTCTAGACTTTATTTTGTACATTCGTATAGGGAAAACCTTTCGCCTGTGAAGGTCTTTTCCCGCCACTTTGTAACCCTTTACTACACATAGTGCAATCCCAACAGGACGTAGGGATTTTACTCCCACCATCGAGGGCCCGAACCTGTATAAATTTCTCTGTGCTCCAGTTCTCCATAGTTCTACATACCTTCCCGGAGGGTCACCTTGAGAGGTCTCACTATTTATAAATTTTTCATAAGTTCGGCTGAGGACCCCGAGTCCGAATTGTCGACAAGGACATCCACTTCATGTGCCGTGCTTGCTGTAGCTTAGACTGAGTTTGCAAATATTGCAACGGTTGGTGATCGGTGTGGATAACAGTCTCTTTACCCAAGAGGTAACACCACCAATGTTTCATCGCCTGATGCGGTGTGCAAAACTCCTTATCGTACGTCGGGTAGTTCTTCTAAGCTCCCTGGAATAACTCGGAGTGATATGCCACTGGTCGAACTTCTTGCATGAGTATTTCACCCATCGCATAACCTGACGCATCGGTTTCTAGTTCGAATGGTTTCTGTAGATTCGGCAAAGCTAACACAGGCGCCTCGCTGATCTTCCTCTTTCGTAAGAGAAACGTGTCCTCATGTTTCCTTGTCCACTCGAACTTCTGATCAATCCTGGTTAATGCATGTAATGGAGAAGCCACAATCGAGAAGTGTCATATGAACTTTCGAAGGTATTGGCATGCTCCCAAAAAACTGCGCACGTCTGTAGCTGTTCACGGTCGCGGCCACTCGTGAATCACTTTTACCTTATCCGGGTCAATTTGCAACGTACCTTTGCCGACCATAAATCCCAGGTAGAGTAGAATTTGCTAGCCAAATTCGCACTTCTTACTGTTGAGGCAAAGTCAATGTCGCCGAAGCTGTTCGAACACCTTTTTGACATGAATGAGTTGCTCATCCCACGAACGACTATAAACCAGTATGTCATCGAGGTAAATGATCACAAAGTCATCGATGAACTGTCGCAATATGTCATTCATAAGACGCATAAAAGTTGCCGGAGCATTGCAGAGACCAAACGGCATGACCAGCCATTCAAATAGACCTTGTCACGTATCCTCCTCTTGAATGCTGACTTGATGATATCCTAACTTAAGATCCAATTTGGAGAAGACAGCAACATACTTCAATTGGTCGAGCAGGTCGTCAATACAAGGAAGGGGGTGCCGATTCTTGATGGTGATCTTGTTCAGTGCTTGGTAGTCGATGCACATACGCAAGTCCCATCTTTCTTTGGTACTAACACCACATGAGATCCATAAGGTGAAGTACTTGGTTGAATGACACCATCGTTCAGCAACTCACCAAATTGTCTCTTGATCTCTTCATTCTCCAATACTGATTCGTGATACATACTCAGATTGGGCAATGTCGCATCGGACATAAGTTGAATTTCGTGCTCAACTGGACGTTTCGGCGGATGACCCTGGGTAGTCTCGAATAGATCACTATATTTTTTCGACAGTCCCGACAAACAACCAGAATCCTCTCAGCACGCCAACAACAACGCTAGTCGAGTACCCTCACCTTGACCAATGGGTCAAATTATCACAAGCACGTACTTGTGACATGCATTGACAATTCATTTGGCATAATTTGCGGAAATCAAGTTCGAAGTGTTGACTTGGATGTCTCTACTGATCACGAATTTAACTCCGCCTTTGGTGAGGTCATACTCTTGCGGACGCCGATGGAAGTGAGTGTCTCAATCATACAGATACGGACTCCCAAAGATCACCTGACAGATATCGATAGGGACAACATCACATTGCACCTCATCGATATACTGTGCAGAGATTGCAAACTTCAGCACACACTGACTCGTAATCTGTTGATTCACGTCGGATGTAAACCAACCCAGCGGATATGGTCGCAGGAGTGTGGTTGTCTTCAAACCAAATCGCCAAACCAGTCCAGCGGAGACCAGATTCTTCTGACTTCTGGATCAAATATCGCTGCGACCACTTCGTGCTTCACCTGGATGTTGATGGTGAACAAGTCTTCCGTTGGGTAATGGTTGTTTCGTGGATCCGAACCCTTCTCCTTCAGCATTGCCATAAGAGATAAGGTCGTATCCTCCTCATCAATCGAATTCACTCGGACAACTTCTTTGTCGAGTGAAGTCGCAATAGCCGTGGCTGTTCTTTTCCCTGGTCCGTTTTTCTTTGGTCAAAGTTTTGGATGAAGCTTGTAGCATTTGTCCTTGGTATGTCCCATGACTTGACAATGTTTGCAAAAGGCACCTGTGCCCGATTTTGAAGCGTTCTTCTTCGGACTCGGCTTTCTCTTTGTCGAGGTCGCACTTTCCTTTGTGCCTTTGTTGCTACGGGATTTGTTCTTCTTCTCGATTGCCATAGCAGTTGTGCTTGCGGTCAATATGTCTTGGACTCTGAATAGACTTAGCTCTGTACTGATCGATTTCTAAAGTCCAGATGTGTATTTCCAAAATACCTGAGGATCGGATTGTGAGATGCCGATGACCATTGCTTGTGGCCGAAACTCCATCGTATAGTCCTGAACAGATTGGTCGCGCCGTTGGTACAATCTATGCCAACGTTCCCATCTCTCCTCGAGATAACCCATCGGATAGAATTCTTGTCACAGGAGTCATTTGAATTGACCCCACGCAAGGTCGTCAGCCTCACCACTGGCGACAAGGGCCTTCCACCAAGTCTTGGCGTGGTCCTTCATTTTCAAAGGTGCGAACTTCACCTTTTGAGCGCTACTGAACCCTTTCATGTCAAAGTAGGTTTCAAGCTGGTCGACCCAAGAATCCAATTTCTCGGCATCGATCACCCCATCATGTATGGGTATATCAATCTTAGCATCGACCTTAAAAGATCCGACGGCTAAGGAGGTGTTGGTGAGGTCGTCGGTTTTGTGGTCGCCTTCGTCTTCATTTTCGTCTGCCTTGCACAAGTCTTCACTAGTCTTCACACCCATAACCTTCCCTACTTCAGGAGGTACAATCATGGCCTGCTATTTAATCCAAGCAAGCATTGTTTTCATGTCGGTGGAGAGCTTAGCCACTTGTTCGGCTAGGTTAGCTTGAGCGGAGGTATCGTCAGACATTGTTGGAGACGTGGCTGTAGGAACCGTCAATTGATCACCTGGAGTTTCGCCAAAGGTTTTGTAACCCTAGCGAGTCTTCACCATCCACAGGATAGGAAAGTTGTTCTGATACCAACTTGATCCATTTGAGACCTACCCTTGGTTTCTGCACTAGGCTCACCTAGATACTAATATACGGAATAACGGGATGTTACTCGGAAGTACTGAAACCCAAAGGATGATCGAAATACAGCTCAAAGTAATTGCCCAACTCTTTATTTCAAAGAGGGCTTTATCCATCAAACGTTAGACACACTTGCCTACATCGAAGAAACTATAAGCTGGATATATGATCCAATGCTGTAAGAATATTCGATGATCTAAACTTGACCTATTATAAGGTATTTATAGTCCAATTGTATGAGTATGTATCAAACTCAGTAACCTAAACTTATTAGACCCATATAACTAACTAACCCTAAACAGATAAGCTTAGTTATATATATATATTCGGATCGAATTACAATTCTGTCCAGAGGACGTATTCCTTTTCATGGTCACAAACCAATCCATGGTCGCGAAACCTTTTCGAACACAGTTAAGGTCGCGAAGCCGTATGTGACTCAACCTGAAGATCCTCCCGGATCACCAACGCTTGATGCAAAAGACCTTTCTTTCCCAGTTGGGGCGTAATCTCGAAGCTTATGTTGATGATTTGGTTGTAACAATCTTAAAAAGCTCGAATCATTTAGATGATCTAGCTGAAACCTTTTGTAATCTAAAAAAGCATGGAATGAAATTGAACCCAAAAAATTGTCCCTTCGGGGTTTCGTCTGGCAAACTTTTGGGTTTACTTGTTTGTTTAAGAGGAATTGAGGTTAATCCTGAAAAGATCAAGGCCATTGAGCAAATGAGGTCTCCTTCGACCATGAAGGATGTCCAGAGCCTAACAGGTCACATGGCGGCTTTAAGCCATTTCATATCGCGACTAGGCGAACGAGGACTGCCTTTCTTTAAGGCTCTGTGCAAACACAATGGTTTTACCTGGTTGGATGAAGCCAAAAAAGCCTTTCAAGAGGTCAAAGCTTATTTTTCTAGCCCGCCAGTACTGGTCTCTCCGAACATAGGGGAGCCACTACTTCTTTATTTGGTGGCCACCCCCTCACGCGGTTAGCACCGTTCTGGTCACGGAAAGAGAGGCTGTACAACAAGTAATCTATTACGTAAGTGAAGTACTTCATGGTCCAAAGGAGTGTTACCCTGAGGTCCCGAAGATACTTTACGCACTTCTAATGGCTTCCCGTAAGCTACGACATTACTTTCAAGCTCACAAGATTACTATGTCTTCGTCCTTCCCATTGGGAGATATTATTCGGAACCCAGAGAAATCTGGTCGCATCGCAAAGTGGATAGTGGAACTTGGAGCATTTGACATCCATTTCACCCCTCGCGTAGCAGTTAAATCTCAAATTCTTGCAGACTTTGTGGTCGAATGGACTAATCCCGACCATATTTCGCAAGAATCTAAAGATTTACAATGCACCGACCATTGGATGATGTATTTTGATGGTTCTCACAGTTTTCAACACTCGGGGGCTGGAGTGGTCTTAATCACTCATCAGGGCGACCAACTCAAGTATGTCATTCAATTACATTTTGTTGTGATGAACAATGCAACAGAGTATGAAGGTCTTATTGCAGGGCTCTGGGCAACCAGATTCCTCGGGATCCGTCGATTAGTGGTGAGGGGAGACACACAACTAGTCGTAAACCAAGTAAACAAGCAGTACAGCACCTCCGATGAGACAATTGCTCATTACCTGGGGGAAGTGAGGAAATTGGAAAACACTTCAGTTGTTTTGAATTCCAATACATCCCGTGAAAGGACAATATACTCGCAGACCAATTATCTAAAATTAGGTCCTCATACACATCCGCTCCGGCAGCAGTGTTTGTTGAACACTTAAAACACCCTTCGATCATGGCTTCGATCGAGGATGACCAGGTGACAGTTTGCGTCACCAACCTTAGACATGAAGAAGATTGGACCCGTCTATTGCGGACTTGCGGACCTATCTTGAACATGGGACCTTGCCCAAGGATGAAACCAAAAGTGATCGGTTAATTCGAAAAGCACGACTGTATAAACTCATTGATGGAATTTTATACAGAAAGGGTATTCAAGGAGTGTTCATGTGCTGTATATCTCAAGAGGAAGGTAAATCCCTCTTGAAAGAAATTCATGATGGTGAATGTGGTGCACACGCGTCGTATCGAACACTAGTTGGAAAAGCATTCTGACAGGGTTTTTACTAGCCTTCGGCACTTGACGATGCTAAACATTTGGTCAAGACATGCCCACATTGTTAGTTTCATGCAAGACAAGTTCATCAGCCTGCATATGCCTTACAAACTATTCCTCTAACATGGCCTTTTGCGGTCTGGGGAATAGACATCGTGGGTCCTATGCTCCAAGCGGTCAATGGATACAAATTCTTGTTCGTAGCCATTGACACGTTTACGAAGTGGATTGAAGCTGAACCAGGCCGCAACGTTACCACCGCAGAGGCGAAGAAATTCTTTCACAAGAATATAGTCACACGATTTGGTTTTTCAAGTCATCTCATTACCGACAACGGTTCCCAGTTCGTTAGTGGTCTATTTTTGGACTATTGCGACAATATTGGGACCAAAGTGTGCTTTGCCTCTGTAGTTCATCCACAGAGCAACAGTGCCGTTGAATGTGCTAACGGGCAGATATTACAAGGCATAAAGAAACGTGTTTTCGATAGCCTTAGAATGCACTCGGGGCTTGGGTAATGAACTCTATTCCGTTCTATGGGCGCTATGCACTACTTGTAGTCGGGCTACGGGTGAGACATTTTTTCAACTAGTATATGGTGTTGAGGCTGTCTTACATATAGAAATTTGAATTGGTTCTGTTCGGGTGCATCAGTTTGATCATTCTGATCAACATGAACAATGTGCCCAAGATATTACCCTCCTTGAGGAGAAACGTGATCAGGCGTTGATCAAGTCTGCAGTATATTTACAAGCTTTACGTAAATATCACAGTAAATAGGTGCGACCTCATAGTTTTCATGTGGGCGACTTTGTTTTACAAAAAATACAAAACCAGTCTAATCGCAACAAATTCTCCCCTCTGTGGGAAGGCTCTTATACTGTGGTCTCAGTAGCACTACCAGGATCAGCCCGATTAGCGATGGAGGATGGAAGGATCTTGTCCAATACTTGGAACATAGATCAATTACGCAAGCTCTACATGTAAGTTTTCCATCTCTTTTATCCTTTTCCATTAGCATGATTTTGTTAAAAATTATTTGTACTTTCCTTCGCCTTATGTTATGGTTTGATTTCTTTGGTCCCACCCATACCGAGCTACGCTCGAGGGCTGAGGTCGCCGATGATCATCTTACTATGATACCCAAGTTGGATTCGCTAGCCGATCTCTTGATCGCATCTAGATAAGACATCCCTAAACAAGCCGTTTCTAAACGCAAACAAGACTTACTAGCATGTTTCTGATCATCCGAGGGGCTGCCAGTTTGTAATAAACCTTGGTATTGTATTTAGATCAATATCGGTGCAACCAGATGATCGTATCTAGGTCGAGACATTCCGTTATAAACCATTTCTCAATGTATAAGGAACTCACCAGATATTCCCTGATCATCATAACCCATATTACTCCTAAGATTATAATACCATGTGTTCAGTATGTATGATCTCAGGAGGGGCTAGAGGAATATGGCTATAATGTAAAATGACATTGAGTACATTTTTTCCAAAAAATAATAAGGCATGCATTTGCACATTTCCTATTACAATTGCATGTATACAGGTACAATTAATATAGAGGATCATTGTTCATTGCAATGAATCATAATAAGCCCTATTTTTTCAAAATACATTCAATGAGAGGATTGACTTCTTCCAAGATGGCTTCAAGCTGATCTTCACTCTTGATTTTTGCATCCCCCACCACTGGATTCAAATTCATATTTGTACTGTGGTGAAGTCTTAATTTGCAGAGAATGGCAGAGGCTACAGATCTTGCATTGGTCTTCATTGCCTCTTCTTTCCATTTTGTATCTTCAGGAAGATACTCGAGAAGTGATTCGGTTTGTGCCGCGACTAGTTTGCATGAATGCTGAGGCTTGAGTTGTCCTTTTGAGGCTCAATTATATCTGCCTTCAGCAAATTCGCGATCATCTTCAGTTTTTCAAAGATTTCTGATTGTACGTTGCTACAAGATGAAACTGTCGCCTTTAAGGTCTTATTCTCCTCGCAGGCAGTGTCAATCTTTGAGCTTTGGAGCTCGATGGTCGCACGAAGGTCATTCTTCCCCTTTCAAAGGGAGCTTATGTGATCCTCTTTGTACTACATGAGCAAAGTAGTTGAATTTACAATAGTTCATGTAAAGAAATAATTCCTTATGGTTGGAAGTAAACTTACAGAAAAGCTTTAACTGCGCCTCGTGAATTTTCTTCTCCATAGAAGAAAATCTCGCAGTCGCTGCTTCTTCCTGGTTTTGCCTATCAACCATGCTCTTTGTCGAGGAGGCATTTTCCCTGTGACAAGGAAGGCAGTTGTTATACTTAGATGAAGTTCAAGTTGGTATGAACAAGTTACAGGTACTTACTGGTTGTAGCCGGCTGATCTCCCATTGCGTGACCTCAATATGTGTTGCAAAAGCTTTTGACTTGGTCACCACGCGGGTCAGATCCTGAAACACAGTGAGATTTGCTATTCAAACTTGAAAATTCCTAAGATCTTCAATTATAGAAAAGGTAAAAGAGTTCTCCTTACCTCTATAAAATTGCTGAAAGAAGCATCCTCAGGTTCATTCAATGATTGAACCACGAGACCAGTTCTTTCCTCGGCAACAGGAGCAGCAAATGGTTTTTCTTGCTGGTTCACTCCTGTAGTCAAGGCTGCGGTTTCCATCCCCTGAGATTGGAGGTCCGCAATTATTTCCTCCACAATGGCCTGAGAGGTTACCTCAGCCATCATGGTAGGAGTTGCACCGGTTCCTGAGGAGGTCGGTAGGGCACTAGACACAGGGGGCCTAAAAATATCATGACTTGTGACACCCTTGTTCTCAAATAAACACAAGGTGGCAAGATGCGATATTCTTACTTGAGTCGAAACCCCATCACAGATTTGGGTTTCGGTGATGCGCTCTGGGGAGAAAAAAGCCCACTGGGTGCCCCTGTTGAAGTGTCATCGACGTCTGTCCTTCTTTTTCTCTTCTTGAACAGGACAGTGTCTTCTTCCTCCTGCGTGTTCAAAATACAATTGGCATATGCAAGGAAGTGAAAGCTTGAAACCTGTGAAGTTCATACCACAGCAGTTCTTTCGGCATTCGAAGGAGGTGTTGCCAGCCCTGTAGTAGCGGCAACCACGGTTTCAGAATTCTCGGCAACCATGGCTGCTAATGTAATGGCCTCAGGGCTGGGAAGTTCCTCTATGGCCGCGAGTTCTTCCGCGACCACGCGATCCCCTTCCTCAACATTTGCCCCCGACATGGAAGACAATATGTTGGCAATAGTGGGAGAGGATGACACCTCAGGAACGTCGGAGAGGATGGCTCCTCAGGAACGTCAATCTCCAGAAGGCTCGCCATTTTCTCTTGCGACGGACAAGCGGAACTTCGTCTTCCTCATCCTCGCTCCCCTCACCCTATATGACTAAGAAGTGACCCCTATTCGTACTTGGCATAACAGGGGGAAGAGAAAATCTTACCGCAGCAGTCTTCACGGTATTCTTCTTCGTTTTTTATGAAGACCCTCCTATGGTCTTTGATTTGGACGTTCCAAGAGTGGTTTCCTTCGTCTTCTTCGCTCTTGAAGAGATAACCTTCGTTCTCTTCGATGCTGACCTCCCAGAAGGTCCAGCATCATCACTAGGACGCTTTGTCCCGGTGGTTCGCCCCTTCAGCAGCTGCATCATTTCAGGAATTTCGATTTGATGATTAAAATCAACATGTGTTTTTAGGACATCTTCCTCGAAAGAAGTCTTACCTTCTGACATTCTTGTCTTAGATCATCGCTGTTGTTGATCAAGCTCTGAGGCTGGGGTGATCCTCGAGCTCCTTTTGTTGCGACAACTATATTGCCGCTGAAGGTTATCTTTCCTTCTCTCAATCTCGGACAAGGACAGAACTGCATCACAAAAAGAAAATTACTCGACATGAAAATTTTTTCGTCAGTAAAATTACACATTTTGTAGATCAGAGAACAAACCCATATTGTAGTCCAAGGTGTTGTCCGCCATGGACTCTACCTCCCAAGCAGGATGTTCCCTCTTCTGCAGGGGGCTTATCCTGTTTTTCACGAAGTCACGGATGATATCCGGTGTGGTAATCCCTGGTGAACTAAGTGAAGAATTGCTTGGATCTGCTTATTCAACTCTTGATTCAAAGCAGGAACGGTGTCCATTTCACTACTCTTCTCCGGTCGATGATTTTTTAACCAGAGACCACATTCCGATGGGGGGTGCAGTAGAACCATTTATGGTGCCAACCGTGCACAGAATCCCACACGGGGACAAAGGGATAATCTTTCTTCTCCCTCACGCGGAAGTATATGCATCCTGCGGCACTGGCACTTTTCGACCATGCTGAGAAGTAGAATCGTTGGAAGAGATCTACGCTTGGTAGCACTCCGACGAAAGCTTCACAAAGATGTTGAAAGATAGCCAGGATCAAGATGGTGTTGGGTTGAAGATTCACTAGTTCCAGCCCATCATGTGCCAGGACATCCTGAAGGAACTTCCTTTCTGGGAATCGAAACCCACAACGCAAGAACTCTTCGAAGATCACCAGTTCATTCTCCTGAACGACTAGGGTTTCTTCGTTCTTCTCCGCCAGCCGCCAGTTGATTAGCAGCTGCGGGGGAAGGATTTCTTCTTTTTCCAGTACCATCAAGCTCTCAACACTGTGATGGATTGATCGGCTCCAAGACGCCATTGCCGTAAGGATCGGTGGAAAGGTGGCGGCTTTGATGGCGATGAGAGCAAGGTGCACAAAGAGGGTTTTTTACGGCAGAAATGGCTAAGGAAAGAGAGGGTTTTTCAAAGCTTCTCCAAGAAGGCTCTCCTTTTATCTACCCGAGACCACTACTCGCCAGGTTCATTATTTTAATATTTTCTCATAGCGGGTGTCTTCTTAGTTGGAACCCGGTATCATATCTTTAACCCTGTTTGAATCTGAAACAAAATGCACCTTTTTTAAAAGGTCATTTTATTTCACATTCGGGAGCTATGGTATAGATAATTTTATGGGAATTTTCTGAATTAATACTCTATGATTCCAGAGTAATCTCAGTACTATGTGTGATCACAATGCTATATAGTGATCTTAGTGCTATGTATGATCACAACGCTGTACTGTGATCTCAGTGCTATTTTTGGTCTCAATACTATTATGTGACCGTAGTACTTTTTATGGCCTCGATGATGTTCTAAGACCTAAGTATTGTCCTGAGTTGATCTCGGACAGAGGACTTTTTACCTGTGTATGTTTTGGTCATAGAAGTGTGTCCCTGTAACCTTTTTTCACACAGAGAAGATAAAGAACTCCAATTGGTGATTATAGATTATACATAATCATTAAAGATAAGTCAATATGTAAAGAAAAGGAACTTTATTCTTGCATTCTTTACATAAAAAAGGGATACAGGTGACCAAAGCATCGACCTGATCTGAAAGTAATTTACAAAGTTCTCCCAGGGACATATTAGCATCAGTGGGATCGACACTAGCCGCCCCAAGAGAACTAGCGACATCTCTCAGCCTATTGACGTCATCCCTTATTATGAGGGAGAAAATGTCCCTAATTGTGTTGGAGAGGTCTCGCTGCTCTCGAGCATGATCCCTCTCCAGCCGGAACGTGCGTGCCTCTTCACGGTATCCATCACAACATTCTGCCAGGCACAGTGTAACTGGGCAGATACCATTGAGGCGCTCCTTCAGGAAGTCTTTTTCTTATTCGAGAGCTCTACATAATGCAGATTTCTCCCTTAGAAGAGCCTGGATCTCAGCAAGCTGATCGCTGGGGGCTCCAGGAGCCATCTCCTCCTGTACATACATGGATTAGTTTCTAAAAAATGTGACCAACAGAGAGGATGAAGATAATTACCTGAGAAGCAAAGGAGAAAGCCAAGCATGGAAGGGGACTCGGTCCCAAAGGCCCTATGCGGGCAGTGAGACTTTCCCCAGAAGAGGGATGATCCAAAGAAGGTGATGAAGATGCAACTGGATGGGTTGCAAGGGTGGAGTGAACTAGAGGATGCAAAGAAAGAGAGAGCAATGATGCATCCCCAACCTTTGCATCCATAAGCATTTTCGGTGCAGCTCCATTGGAAGATCCTTTGTCATTTCTGGATCTCTTCTTTGAAGGGATCGTTTCCTCGAGCAGCTGTAAGTTCCAAAATGCATTACTTTGAACATGACCAAGTTGCAAAAGAAAAACTTACACAGATGGTTTAGAAGAGAACTATCTTCTGGAGATCCTGTTCAACCTTGCACTACTACAGAATTCATCATCACAGTCGGGTCAAAACATTCATCACAGACGGTTCTTACCCGTCAGTGATATTCGAGTCAGTGATAATCATGTACTATCACAGACGGTTTTTGATGTTTTCAACCGTCTGTGATCTATCCATTCACAGACTGTTATAAGGTCAGAACCGTCTGTGATAAGGTCAAAACCGTCTGTGATACTCATATTTCACAGTCTATTATAAGGTCAGAACCGTCTGTGATAGTCATACTACCACAGACGGTTCTGTTCTTGGAACCGTCTGTGATAGTCATACTACCACAGACGGTTCTTACCCGTCAGTGATATTCGAGTCAGTGATATCTTGTACTACCACAGACGGTTTTTGATGTTTTCAACCGTCTGTGATCTATCCATTCACAGACTGCTATAAGGTCAGAACCGTCTGTGATAAGGTCAGAACCGTCTGTGATACTCATATTTAGCAGTCTATTATAAGGTCAGAACCGTCTGTGATAGTCATACTACCACAGACGGTTCTATTTTCGGAACCGTCTGTGATAATTAGAACCGTCTGTGTTAGTATGAGTATCACAGACGCCTTTGATGTCATAACAGACTGTGATACTCAGATTACCAGAGACGGTTTGGATATCAGAACCGTCTGTGGTACTCAGGATGACCAGAGACGGTTTGGATATCAACACAGATGTTTTTGATCTCAGAACCGTCTGTGATACTCTTAACACAGACGGTTCTGAGATCAAAACCGTCTGTGATACTCATATTAAACCAATCTGCGATATCAGCGAAACCGTCTGTGATAGTGTTATAATCTCAGAACCGTCTGTGATAGTGTTATATCACAGACGGATCTGAGGTCCAAACCATCTGCGATGGGTTATTATCGGTGACTGTTATAATCTCAGACGGTTTGTAAGATCAAAATTATATACAGTCTCATATATATTTGTACAATTGAACTCAGAATTATATTTGTACAGTACTCAAATATATACAGTTTCATATGCACAGTACTCAAATATATTTGTATAGCATTTCATATATACAGCACAGAACTCAGAAATATGTACAATTGAACAAATAAATGTAATCGACAATTAAAGTGTGTTAGATGTACAAATAAATGTAAGGCCGCACTAATACGAACCTTGCGGGTCCCTAAACTTCCCCTTGGGTGATATGAGCTCCGAAAGGAAAAACTCAGCGAGCATCCCTCGGACATTACCAATCTGCCGAGGGTCAAGGCTTTCTGAAGGGAAGTCGACCCCCTGCAGCAAGAGTTGGTACATAAAAAATTAGCTGAAGTTGTAAATTCTGTCAAATCGAGACAAATTAAGGGGAGCAGTTGTATACCTCGGGGAAATCTGGCCGGTGAGGGGTGATGATCAGGTCATACATGCGGCGCATCACGTAGAACCCACATGTATTGTCGTCTGGCTGCTGATGGCACTGCCAATTTACAGACCGAGAGTTAGGTGGGGACAAGTTATAAAGTAAAACAGATGCCAGTTGAAATTTGTACCGAAAATTGTAACCACTGAAACTTATTGGCTCGCCGCTCGTGTTGTCTCCCTACCTCGGCAAAGTACTTCGTGAAAGCCCTGTAGATAGTCAAAATTGACAGTTTGAGGATAGCCGAAATTGACAATTTGAGGACAGTAAATCTAGATGCATGCAAGACAGGTCCACATCACCTTCCGAATACATCTCGTGCGCCGCAATACGAGTACCCTTTCCTCTGCAATGAGTCAAGGTAGAACACCTTGTTGCTTTTCGGAATAAGTAGCAGCAGGATCCAGTGGTAGCTACATATTACACGTAGAGAATTAAAAATTTAATCTAAATTTGGGGGTGTGCACATGGAGACACTAATCTACGGGTGAAGTACTGATGAAAGCACTCACCTCTGGCTGTAGGGTACAAGTATATACTCCTTGTCGACCTGAGCAAGCAACCCTCTTCTGATGTAGTCGACAACGAAGTCTGTGTCGGTCCTAAACATCACCTCGGCGACCATCTGGGAACCAACAGGTATGCCCTTGGATTTGGCATAGTTGGCCATGCAGCTGCACAGAAGTAACCAATTAATAAATGACATATATCCGTATATGCACGGATAGTAGGATACTTACAGCACCCAAGACCGTAGGATTGACAAGTCGAACGCATCTTTGTTCAGTAAATTGTGCAGGTCTTCGAAGGTCACCGAGTAGGTCCCAACGTCGTTATGGAACTCTGCCACGGTGTACTTGACCATGATGTGCGTCGGACGCTGCGTCCTGGTCTGGTTTGTCCTCCTCATGTACCATGCATGCAGGCTCTGGCATGCTAACCCCATGCTCGAAATTGCGGTATCGGAGGCCATGGGCATCCCCAGAGAGAACGGCATGAGAGCTGGCGCACTCTTCTCGCTCTCCTTCGCCGGGCTCTGACGAGGATTGACACCCGGGTCACTTCTAATAAACTTCTGGTTCAAGACAGGTTCGAACCAGACATGTGTCTGGAGATGCGAACTCAAGCTATTCTGAGAGGCATCACCACGAGGTCGCAAGCTTTACGCGATCAAGTCGCAGCTTTACACGGTCAGACCGTAAGCCTTGCGCGGTCAGAAGTTCGTGGGCTATACGCGAACTACACATTCGGGATATTACGCGGTCAGCCGAATCCCGCGGTCAGAACATCTGCCGATCAGGATACCTGGGATCTATCTATTCGGTTGTCCATACGACAGGATATTCTAAGTATCCCGAAGATTCCTACACGTGGAAAATCAACCGTCAGGAGGTTAACACGTACAGTTATCCATGAATAACACGTGTTTAACCTACGTGGAGGTTAAGAGCAGTTTCAAAAACCGTATCCAACCGTCCGTGCAACCGATTGATGCAGTTTCCTTCACATGGCACCCTTTCAAGCAGTATAAAAGGATGGCATGAAGTATCAATCAAGAGGAATCCAAGTTAGCCAAGTCTACGGCACACCTCATATAGCATTTTTAAGTTTTCTTTACCTTATCTTTGTACACTTTTACAGGAAAAATCCTTGCCTGTGAGGACTTTTCCTTCCATTTGTAAACATTTTACCACACTTAGTGAAATCTCAACAGGACGTAGGGCTTTTACTCCCACCATCGAGGGCCCGAACCTGTCTAAATTCTCTGTGCTCCTGTTCACCATTGTTCAGCATACCTTCCCGAAGGGTCATCTTGAAAGGTCTCACTATTACAAATTCTGCATAAGTTCGGCTGAGGACTCCGAGTCCGAATCGTCGACAGCTGGCGCCCACCGTGGGGCCTTTCTCAAGGCGTCTTAATTGAAATTCGGAGGTTTGCCGAAACATGGCTGGAGCATATGATTCCGAGAATGATTTCGATCTCGAGGATTATGCTCATATCCCAATGCCTTCTCCAAGTGATCCCGTTCCGATGGAAGAGGTCGAAGGCCAGAATCTTCCACAGGATGAATCATCTCCCCAAGTCATGATAATCGACCAGGAGGTAACTGGCACAAGGTCAGAACCCGCAGAGGTTCTTAATGTGTTAGGTGATGAATCCGGCCCGTCATGCGATCCCACTGAGGGAAAGTATGATGGTGACCCCGAGGTTAGCCCAGGGAGGTTCGACCCTGATAACCTCCACCGTCTCTTTGATTTCGAGTCTGACTCGGAACAGACCGAGATGTTCTCCCCATCGACAACTTCTCTCCCTAGGCAGTTTGCTGCGTTGTCGGAGGAAACTCCCGACCAACAGGCTGCCAGGGAAGAACAAGATCGCAAACAGAAGGAGGAGCAAGATCTCGAGCAACAAAACAACGAACTACGCAGAACTGCCCTAGAGGCTCTTCAAGATGCGCAGGCTCGTTACGATGCTGCCCCGAGTTCTTCTCGACGGTCGCGTGGTCATAGACGTGACCAGACTCCTTCCTTACCACCGGAGCACTTCCCAGTGGACGAGGAAACAATAACACCTGGTGCCCCTAGGAGAAGTACCCATGGTCGACTGCGATCTATCGCGAAAGTCATGCACAATTTTCCTCCTACGGTCACGGATGCGCAGAGACCGGCCTTTTACAGGATCCTGGCGGAAAGATTGGACGAGGTCGCATCCGAGGCGACCCCAACAGCCTCTTCCCGCTCAGTGACACATTCCCGTGATCGAGATGGTCCTCATTTTGGCTCTGGCCGACGGAGTTACCCGCCGCCTATACTGTCCCGACAGGACAAATATCGGCGAATGCAGGACTCTCGCAGTAGGGATCGAGTTCCCGTTCATTCTCGTTTGGGACCCCGAGTAACCCCGCCATTAAGTGAGTTTGCTCGAAACCCGACCGAAAGTCGCAGGACGGTTCACGGTCCTTACGTTGGTTGCAAAGCTTTCTCGCCTGGCCTACGAGCAGTCGTTTGGCCCGATAAGTTTCGACCAGGGGCCATTGAGAGGTTTGATGGAACTCAGAACCCATCCGAGTTTCTTCAGATCTATATTACTGCCATCCAAGCAGCAGGAGGCGATGACAAGGTCATGGCCAACTACCTGCCAACAGTCCTCGTAGGACCGGCTAGAACCTGGTTGTTCAATCAGCCTGAGGGTTCTATCTATAATTGGGAAATGCTATGCGATGCCATCCTCAGCAATTTCCAAAATTGTTACCAAAAGCCGGGTAAGGAGGACGACTTGCATAGATTGCGGCAAACTTCGACCGAAACGCTTCGGCAGTTTGTCAAGAGGTTTGTCGGGGTAAGAAATACCATCCCGAACATATCTGATGGCTCCGTAATCAGGGCATTTAAGCATGCCGTTCGATATCGGAGATTCACTGAAGACTTGCTCATCCACCCTCCTCAATCGGTGGCCGATCTGTTCGATATGGCTGATCGATACTCCGATGCAGCCGAGGCAGTCGAATGGAACCGAATGGTTGACAAGGGGGACCTACCGCCCCAACCAGGCTTCAAGGACGCCAAGAAAGAAGATTCGAGCAAAAAGCCGGAGTCTTCACCGGGTGGGAAGTCAAAAAAGTCGAAGAGGAACCGCTCTGGACAGTACCGTGAGGTCGCGGTCGCGGAGAAACCACCTTCGACCAAAGGTAATAAGTCTTCTTTTAAAAGTAAAACTGCTTCTGGTGTCCGGGATTCCGACCAGCCAGAAAAATCAACTAATCCGCAGGAGGGCAAAAGGTGGTGTCCACTCCACAATTCCGCAGGCCACGATCTCAAAAACTGCAGGAGTTGGTTGAAACAGCTGGATGATTTCTATCAAGGAGCTGGGCCAATGCCAACCTTACCGCCCAAAGAGCAGGCGTGCGGGGTTAGAGACGTCGATGGAGACGAAGAAATGGCTTACCAGGTACCTCAAAATCATGTTAATGTCATTTTCGGAGGTTCCTCCTCTTTCGTTTCCAAAAGGCAGTTTAAAACTTTTTGCCGAGAGGTTAACCAAACGGAGACATCCCTTGGTGAACCTCAATATCCCCGTTGGTCGGATATGCCTTTGACGTTCGACCGCGCTGACTGTCCTGCGGGGCTAACTCGACCATTGAGGTTACCTCTGGTTATTACCCCAATCATCAGTAACGCGAGAGTCGAAAGGGTCCTGATCGACGGGGGAAGTTCCCTTGATCTTTTATTGGTCAAGACACTCGACGAGATGCAAATTCCTTGTTCGAAGATCAAGCCCATAATCCATCCGTTTTATGGGATAATCCCAGGCCCCTCCATGATGCCATTGGGACAAGTGGTCCTCCCGGTCACCCTGGGAGAACCAGATAACTTCCGACCAGAATTGGTTACTTTCGATGTAATCGATTGTGATTCAGCTTATAATGCAATCTTTGGCAGGCCTACTCTCGCTAAGTTCATGATGGCAACGCACTATGCTTATCAGTGCGGGAAATTGCCTGGCCCCAAAGGTGTCATTTCGGTCCGAGGTAGTCGCAACGTGGCACTCACGTGCGACCGGCTATCTTTGGAGATGGTTGATCAACTTCCCCTCCGGGACGCTCAGGTCGCCACTGTCGCCATCGATGCGATCAGGGCTGCTCCTCGACCAGATGAGAAACTCAAACAAGTTCCTTTGTACCCAGATGACCCATCCAGGACAATTCGGGTTGGGTCAGCCCTGGATGACAAATAGGAACTCGACCTCGTTGCTTTCCTCCGAGCTAACGCAGACGTGTTTGCGTGGAAACCGTCGGACATGCCCGGTGTCCCAAGGGAAGTAATTGAGCACAGGTTAGCAATTCGACCTGGACAACGACCAATAAAGCAAAAGCTCAGGCGTTTTGCCACCGACCGACAGGAAGCCATCCGAGAAGAGTTAGACAAACTCTTACAAGCCGGGTTTATCCGCGAGGTGAATCACCCGGACTGGCTCGCCAATCCGGTCATGGTCCGCAAGTCAAATGGCAAGTGGCGCATGTGCGTCGACTATACTAGCCTCAACAGTGCCTGTCCGAAGGACGACTTTCCCCTTCCCCGCATCGACCAGCTGGTTGACTCCACTGCGGGTTGCGAACTGATGAGTTTTCTGGATGCCTACTCGGGATATCATCAAATTAGCATGGCAGAAGACGATGAAGAGAAAACTGCCTTCATCACCCCGTTCGGCACATACTCCTACGTCAGAATGCCGTTCGGTCTCAAGAACGCTGGTTCCACGTACCAGCGCTTGATGCAAAAGACCTTTCTTTCCTAGATAGGGCGTAATCTCGAAGCATATGTAGACGACTTGGTTGTAAAGAGCACCAAAAGATTGTCTCATTTGGACGATCTTGCTGAAACCTTCTGTAACTTGAATCGCTTTGGAATAAAATTGAACCCGGAGAAATGTTCTTTCGGGGTTTCTTCAGGAAAGCTTCTTGGTTTCCTTGTGTGTTCCAGGGGCATTGAGGTTAATCCTGAGAAAATCAGAGCTATTGAACAAATGAGGTCGCCCTCGACCATGAAGGATGTTCAACGCCTGGCTGGTCGCATGGCGGCTTTAAGTCGCTTCATATCGCGATTAGGCGAATGGGGACTACCTTTCTTTAAAGCCTTGCATAAACATCATAACTTCACGTGGTCCGACGAAGCCGAAAAAGCGTTTCAGGAGGTAAAAACATACCTTTCCAGTCCGCCGGTATTGGTGTCTCCTGAAAAGGAAGAACCATTACTTCTGTATTTGGCGGCCACCCCGCACGCGGTCAGCGCAGTTCTGATCGCGGAAAGGGAAGGAGTACACAGACCCGTCTACTATGTGAGCGAAGTACTTCATGGTCCTAAGGAGCACTACCCTGAGGTCCAGAAGATACTTTACGCACTACTGATGGCTTCCCGTAAGCTACGACATTACTTTCAAGCACACAAGATCACAGTACCCTCCTCTTTTCCTTTAGGGGATATTGTCCGAAATCCAGAAAAATCTGGTCGAATCGCCAAATGGGCGGTCGAATTCGGTGCCTTTGAGATCCATTTCACCCCTCGCACGGCGGTTAAGTCTCAGGTTTTGGCCGACTTTGTGGTCTAATAGACCAACCCTGAGCCACCCGTGCAGTTGGCAAAGGAACTGGAGTGCCCCGATTATTGGACAATGTACTTTGACGGCTCCCGTGGTTTTCAACACTCGGGGGCTGGAGTGGTCTTAGTTACGCCTCAGGGCGAACAGCTTAAGTATGTCATTCAACTACAGTTTGTTGCAACCAACAATGCAGCAGAGTATGAAGGTCTTCTTGCAGGGCTCCGGGCAGCAAAATTCCTCGGAGTCCGTCGATTAGTGGTGAGGGGGGACTCACAGCTGGTCGTAAACCAGGTAAACAAGGAGTACAGCACCTCCGATGAGACAATGGCTCATTACCTGGGGGAAGTGAGGAAATTGGAAAAACACTTCAGTCACTTCGAAGTCCAATACATCCCGCGAAAGGACAACATTCTCGCAGACCAATTATCCAAAATTGGATCCTCACGCTCATCCGCTCCGGCAGGAGTGTTCATTGAACACTTGGACCATCCTTCGATCATGACTTCGGTCGAGGATGATCCGGCAATAGCCTTCGTTGCCAACCTCGGTCAGGAACAAGATTGGACTCATCCATTGAGGGTCTATCTTGAACATGGGACCCTACCCGAGGACGAAACCAAAAGCGATCGGTTAATTCGAAAGGCGCGTCTGTACAAACTCATAGATGGGGTTATGTACAGAAAGGGTACTCAAGGAGTATTCATGCGCTGCATATCTCAGGAGGAAGGAAAATCCCTCTTGAAAGAAATACATGACGGTGTATGCGGTGCACACGCGTCATACCAAGCACTGGTCGGAAAAGTTTTTCGACAGGGATTCTACTGGCCTTCGGCACTCGATGATGCCAAGCTTATGGTCAAGATGTGTCCACAGTGTCAGTTTCATGCAAGACAGGTTCATCAACCTGCTTATGCATTGCAAACTATTCCTCTCGCATGGCCTTTCGCGATCTGGGGAATGGACATCGTCGGTCCTATGCCACAAGCGGTCAATGGATACAAGTTTTTGTTCGTAGCCATTGACACATTCACAAAGTGGATTGAGGCCGAACCAGTACGAAATATTACTGCATCAGCCGCACAAAAGTTCTTTCACAAGAACATTGTGGCACGATTTGGTGTTCCAAACCGTCTCATCACAGACAACGGTTCTCAGTTCACTAGCGGTCTTTTCCTAGACTACTGCGATCAGATTGGGACCAAGGTGTGCTTTGCTTCCGTGGCACATCCACAAAGCAATGGTGCCGTAGAACGGGCCAATGGGCAAGTATTGCAAGGTATCAAAAAACGTGTTTTTGATCACCTCAAGACCCGCTCGGGGGCTTGGGCAGACGAGCTCTATACTGTTCTATGGGCACTACGGACTACCTCTAGTCGAGCCACCGGTGAGACACCCTTCCATTTGGTCTATGGAGCCGAGGCTGTGTTGCCTATGGAAGTAAGTATTGGATCTGTTCGCACGAATCAATTCGAACAGGTCAACCAATCCGAACAGCGATCGCTAGATCTCATCCTCCTGGAAGAACGGCGTGATCGCGCCCTGATTAAGTCCGCGGTATACTTGCAGGCTCTACGCAAGTATCACAGTAAAAAGGTGCGACCACGTGATCTCAACGTGGGCGACTTGGTTTTACGAAAAATTCAAGACCAGTCTAACCGCAATAAATTCTCCCCAAAGTGGGAGGGACCATACACTGTCGTCTCAGTGCCGCGGCCAGGATCTGCGCGGTTAGCCATGGAGGATGTTCGGATTTTGTCCAATACTTGGAACATCGATCAACTTCGCAAGTTTTACGTGTAAGTATTCCAATCACTTTTTTCCTGTTCAATTAGCATCTTTTAATAAAAAGCATGTCTTGTTTTCATACAATGAGTGTTTTTCTTTAAGCCCAAATTATACAAATTCGACCTGGGGGCTGATCGCTGGCGGTTAGGTTATTACAGCATTTTTCAACCGGATTCGCTGGTCAATCTCATGATCACTTCCAGATAAGTTACTCCTAAATAAGCCGTTTCTCAACGCACATGGGACTATCTGGCTAGTCTTCGGTCATCCGGGTGGCTATCAGTTTGCAATAAGGTTAAAATGTTATTTTAATCTTGATCATTGGCTTGAAGCGCATATCCCTGGTCATCATACTTATGTTTTCCCCTCTGCTTAAAATACTAA
Organism: Pharus latifolius; assembly: GCA_019359835.1. Classification (NCBI taxonomy): domain Eukaryota; kingdom Viridiplantae; phylum Streptophyta; class Magnoliopsida; order Poales; family Poaceae; genus Pharus; species Pharus latifolius. The sequence continues at coordinate 35,484,576 of CM033321.1, read as the reverse complement.
GGCTTCAGTATTCACAAAACAGAGGCGGGGGCTAGAGGAATATACTTATAGTATGAAACTTATGATGTGAATATGCACTTTCTTTTGAAAAAATAATTTACATACATAGCATTGTAATTACAATTGTTTGGTTACAAAATGTAAGGATCATTCGATCCTCAGCTCAGCCAAGAGTTTGTCAACGAAGGGCTTAACTTCTTCAATAACGGCGTCAAGCAGTTCTTCACTCTCGACCTCAACCGGTCCCACCAGCGCGCTCAGATTCGCATCTGGGCCATGGTGAAGTCGAACCCGGCTGAGTACGGCAGAAGCGGCTGATCGGACTCTCGTCCTGATTGTCTCTTCACGTCGCCGTAAATCTCCAGGGAGATATTCGAGCAGTGATTCTGCTTGAGTTGTGAGCAGTGATGCCCAATCGCTGACATTTGGGTCGTCCTTCCTCAACTCTACCACGTTGGTATTCAAAAGGCTGGCTATGGCCTTCAGTTTTTCGAAGACCAGTAGGCTCAACTCTTTGACCACTTGATCAGTATGGTTGAGCGAGGACTCGAGAAGCATCTTGTCCTTGACAAGCTGTGTAATGTGACCTGCTTGCGCTGTACAGAGAAAAGAGGTTATTAAACAAGAAACGGCTTTAAGTTTTCTCAAATTGAGAATCGACTTACCAGCCTTCTCAGACTGAAGTTTATTGATTTCAGTCCGTAGTTTCTGGAACTCTGTAACTGAGTTCAGCTTTATCTTGGCTAACTCTTTCTTCAAGAACGTAACCTCTCTGCAGCAAAATCAGGTTAGTCACAATTAAAGCCTACTTATATTAACAGAAGAATGACGATCCTCACTTGCGCAAGCCGTCACGATCTTTTTGAACAGCCGCCATGCTAGCCATTGCAGCATGCGACTGGCTCGTCACCCATGACAAGCCCTGTGACACGAAGCAAGAGAGTTAAATATACTCTAAAGGCGTTTCAAACGCCGAAACAGGGGTCATCATACCTTCATAAACTTATTTAAAGCGGCATCATCCATGCTAGCAGGAATCCTTGCTAGCGCGCCTGAAGTGCCTGCGACGGGGACAGTTGATGGGAGTGCCGGCCGGACGCCACCCCCAGAGGCCACTGGTGGTGACCTAGTCCCTGTACTTGTTTCACCTCCCGCGGTCCGGACGACTTCCTGAACCACGGGAGTAGAGCGCTCTTCATTAGAGGCTCCCTCATCAGCCCTAGCTTCAACCTCCCCAGTGGCGGTTGAAGGTATAGGCGCTGTCTTCTTTTGCCTAACAGGAAGAGTGGGTCAGACAGCTTTTATCTAAGATTACTGTCAAGTAAGAGTTCTTACCTTATTCGAAATCCCATTCGTTCCTGGGACTTCTGGGAAAATTCCCCTTGTGAAGGAGAGCCGTCTTCGGTTCTTGCCTTCCTTATGGTAAATAAGACAGCACCCCCCTGGAAATATCATGTTATAGGCATATTCTTAGGGAACGGGTAAAAACACATAGAAAGATCTTTACCTGGACCACCGGACTAACTGGTGGGGCTGCATCCGAAGGCCTTGGCGATTCCTGAGTTGTTGGAACCGTCACAGCCGGCCTTTGTTCGTCTACCTCCTCCTCTGTCCGCGGAGGAGGAGGATTTTCCTCCCTGGAATCCCCAGTGGACCCAGGGGGAAGCTCTCCTTCCTGTATGTACATTAACTTGTCAAATGCGCAGAAAGAGCCATGGAGGGAATGATCGAAAAGATCCTTTACCTTAGTTGTCCCTTCGACCAGTGAAGCAGAGATGATTGACCCTGAAACCTCGGGGGCTTCAGGAATTGGAAGGTCACCTGCGACCACAAGATCTTCAGTGGTCGCAGGGTCAACCACGGCCACTTCTTCGGCAGCTGTGGTCTCTGCGGGGCAGCCTGGGGCATCGCTGGATGGAAGATCTGCGATCTTCCTCCTTCGAAGGATCAGAGGAACGTCATCCTCTTCCTCCTCGCTCCCCTCTCCCTGTACGACGAAGAAGTGATTCCATGTCGCGCCTGAAAAAGTAGCAGGAATGCGATATCTTACCGCAGTCGTTCTTGCGAGATGAGGAATGCTTCGTGAAGACCCCTCTCCAGGGTTCAGCTTGGTCTTCTTAGAGGCAGGACTCTTTGTCCTGGGTCTCTGAGAGACCTTCTTCACGTTCCTCGCCATCGGCTTCTTCAGAGAGCCGACATTTTCACTTGGGAATGTTGCATCCGCAAACCTCCCTAGGAGCTATTCTCATTCCAATGGGATTGATTAGTGCTGGACATACATGAAACCTGCAAAACAGAGGCCAAGTGGAAAGTTTACCTTTCGGCGCTCCTGTTTAAGGTCGTCGCCAGCATGAATCAAGCTTTGGGGGCGAGGCGATCCCTTGGGGCCCTCTACCTCGGCGTTGTACGCCCTGAGGAGGTAGTTAGTCCGCCTCTCAATCTCAGCTGAGGGCAGGACTGTTCCCAGATACGAGTTAAATTGATACATTTCAAAAATGACAAAAGGATTTCAATGTCAGAAATGAGTACCTTCGTTATAGTCCAGGGTAGTGTCCGCCATGGACTTGATCTCCCAAGCCGGATGAGCCCTTTCACGTAGGGGGCTCACCCGATTCTTCACAAAGTCTCGAATGACGTCACGTGCCGTCAGCCCTTGTTCGACTAAGTGAAGGATCACCTTGGCATGCTTCATGAACTCCGCGTTCATCGCTGGGAGAGTATCCAACTCGCTCGTTTTCTCCGGCCGCGAGTTCTCAAACCACAGCCCGCTCTCGGTCGGCGGGGTGCAGTAAAACCATTTCTGGTGCCACCCGTGCACTGAGTCTCGCAGGGGTGGGGAGGGATACTCCTTTTTATCCCTCAGCCGGAAGTAGATGCATCCAGCGGCGTTGGTGCTCTTCGACCACGCCGAAAAGTAAAATCGTCGGAAAAGATCCACGCTGGGATATACTCCGACGAAGGCTTCACAGAGATGCTGGAATACTGCAAGAATCAGCATCGCGTTGGGGTGGAGGTTGATCAGTTCCCACCCGTAATGTTCAAAGATATCCTTAAGGAACCGACTCTCAGGGAATGGGAACCCGCAACGAAAATACTCCTCAAAAACCACCAACTCGCCTTCTTGGACAGTTGGGGTTTCTTGGTCCTTCTCCGCAGGTCGCCAGTTAATGAGCAGCCGCGGAGAAAGGATCTCCTCCTTCTCAAGCGCCATCAGGCTCTCCTCAGAATGATGAATGGATCTGCTCCAGGACGCCATCTTTGGTGTAGAATCAAAGGGGAAGCTGGCGATTTAGGGAAGATGAAGGCTGAAGAAAGTGAGGGTTTTGAGCGGCGGGAATTCTAAGGGTTTTTTCGCGGCTGAGTGGCTTCCTCAAGAAGCTACCTACTGCTTTTTATAGACCCAAGGACGACGCATTAATGAGTAAACGGCTCGTTTCAAACGTTCCATTAAATGCTTTATTCATTTCCCATAATGGATACTGTCTCTGATGGACCCGATAAAGTACTCAGGCGTCGGATCTGAAACAAAAAGACTTCTTTGTTTTGGAAACTGAAAGTGTAAAAGGACTGAAAAATTTCCAGTACTTTTCAGAGGAAGTTTTTCCTTTTTATACTTTGAACATTTTGTTCGAAAAAATCACGTAACCCAATTTTTAACGTACTGAAGTGTTTCTAATTGGGTTATGTTTTTATCGAAATCGTGTTCTAGGCTAAAACTTCGTCTCTAATCGAAGTAATAGTCTAACCGGATGTTCAACTCTGGTCGCAATTCAGTTCTAACCGCGGCCTTAAGTCTGATCGCGGCATCAGGGCAGGTCATGGTGATCTTTTAAAGCGCGATTCTAATCGCAGAACTGAAATTTCCTGTGTATGAATGGTCGCGGACTAAGCTTTTAGCCTTAATTTCGCACAGAAGGTATGAAGAATGTTCATATGGATAAAAGAAACTTTATTTATTACATTCTTTACATACAAAAGGGATACGGTCGATAAAAGCATCGACTTGTTCCGAAAGAAGTTTACAAAGTTCCCCAAGGGACATATTGTTGTCAGTAGGATCTACACTGACAACCCCCAAGGAACTAGCGACTACTCTAAGTCTATCTATATCGTCCCTAACAACAGACGCACTATTGTCCCTAATCAAGTCAGAGAGTTCTCGCTGTTGCTGAGCGAAGTCTCTCTCTCGACGGAAATGGTGCGCCTCCTCTCGGGATCGATCAAGACATTCTGCTAAACGCAGAATCTTCGAGGCCATCTCCTCGGTCTTCTTCTCCAGGGCATTCTTCTCTTCCAGAAGACTCTGTCCGGAAGGAAGAGATGGAGCAGCAGAAGGCTGATCGCTGGGGCCTCCTACCTCCTGCATTTTGCAAAAGTTAGTCATATTAACTAAAATTATCAGCAAAAAAGGAGAAGAATTGTTACCTGTCCCGGTGCATAACCCGTTGATACACCCATCTTGGGAGGAAGATCATCATATGGTGGAAGAGCAACCTTCCTAGAAGAAGATTGCTTCGCCAACCCAATATGGCAATCATCTGATCGAGGGATAGTCACCGCTTGCCGACCAGGATGTTGATCACCCAAAAGGATGGGGGAATTGGACGTGAAGGGATCTTTCTCTAAGGATAAAGGCCTAAAGGCATGAACGGGGAGGGTCAAAGGAACTGAAGGAAGAAAGAAACTCGCTACATTCTTCACCTTTGTTCCACTAGAAGATCCTTCGTCAACCTTGGGTTTCTTCCTTAAGGGAGACAGGACTTCATTCGTTTGAGACCCTTGTTCGACAATTTCCCCTTCATCGCTCTCAATCTCGATGATTTCGTGATCTACCATTGGGAAGAGTAAGTGAAAAGGAAGGAGGCCAGGTAACAAGAAAAAGACTTAGGCGTGAGAGGGAAATTGTAAATCTTTACATGTCCAGGGGTCTGGTATTTATAGCCGCCAGGTCGACGGTTCGCCTCCCAGACACCTCGAGTTTCGTTAAAGACATTTACAATTTTACCTCGAGATAAAAATCTCTACGGCGCCATCATTGCCCGTCACGTAATGTCAGAACCCGTCTTGAAAAACCAACCGTTTTCACTTAGTGCGCCACTAAAGTGGAGAAGTTAAAGGGCCGGGTTAAAAATCCAATGCACGGTTTTTAAATTCGAAATAAACACGTCTCTCCGTTTTCTTCGAATTTGGGGGCTAGCTGACGAGGATTGACACCCGGGTCACTTCTAATAAACTTCTGGTTCAAGACAGGTTCGAACCAGACATGTGTCTGGAGATGCGAACTCAAGCTATTCTGAGAGGCATCACCACGAGGTCGCAAGCTTTACGCGATCAAGTCGCAGCTTTACGCGGTCAGACCGTAAGCCTTGCGCGGTCAGAAGTTCGTGGGCTATACGCGAACTACACATTCGGGATATTACGCGGTCAGCCGAATCCCGCGGTCAGAACATCTGCCGATCAGGATACCTGGGATCTATCTATTCGGTTGTCCATACGATAGGATATTCTAAGTATCCCGAAGATTCCTACACGTGGAAAATCAACCGTCAGGAGGTTAACACGTACAGTTATCCATGAATAACACGTGTTTAACCTACGTGGAGGTTAAGAGCAGTTTCAAAAACCGTATCCAGCCGTCCGTGCAACCGATTGATGCAGTTTCCTTCACATGGCACCCTTTCAAGCAGTATAAAAGGATGGCATGAAGTATCAATCAAGAGGAATCCAAGTTAGCCAAGTCTACGGCACACCTCATATAGCATTTTTAAGTCTTCTTTAGCTTATCTTTGTACACTTTTACAGGAAAAATCCTTGCCTGTGAGGACTTTTCCTTCCATTTGTAAACATTTTACCACACTTAGTGAAATCTCAACAGGACGTAGGGCTTTTACTCCCACCATCGAGGGCCCGAACCTGTCTAAATTCTCTGTGCTCCTGTTCACCATTGTTCAGTATACCTTCCCGAAGGGTCATCTTGAAAGGTCTCACTATTACAAATTCTGCATAAGTTCGGCTGAGGACTCCGAGTCCGAATCGTCGACAGGCTCTTCTTTGCTTTTCCCCTCATAGCCAGCTTCTTGAATGGTTGCCTCTTACTCGGAGTCAGCTTCGTCATTGGAGGGGTATGCTGGCTAGTAGGCCGCGTGTCGGTCTGTGATGTCTGTGATGTAAGAACCTATATATTAGGACACTAACTCTGAGGGCTATTATTATAGTACAAATTATGAAACTGGTGGGGGAATTACCTCATACAGGACGATGTCTTTCTTGGGCCATTGCACGAACGTATGCACCGCATCCCCGAGAGTGGTAATCTCGTCGTTCGGCGGCTTCTCCAACAGAAAACCCTTGCAATGGTCAAAGACACTGTCCACCTGGACCCGTGCAAAACCCTCACATAGAGGGGCACCATGGATTGTGGCCCCCGCCGTGCATGGTTGCGCCATCCCACGGGCAGCCTCAATCAGGAAGACACCGGCCAGCACCATAAGCTTGCAGGAGGCGGGTTCCTACAAACAGTGCGCATTAACATGTTGAATTTCACCGCTTCTCACTTTCGAATGAATTAACATAGACAAACAGTGCGCATTAACGGTCATTACCTGCAGAGAGTCCACCGGATACTTTGGAGAGGGCTCCGTCTGCGAAGACCCCGGCGCAGACGCGCAGCTACTATGGTGGCCAAGAATGGGGGTCGGTACTTCCGCTGCTAGAATGGGGGTGCCCTGGGTCGCCTTTCTTAGCTCTTCATACATGGACCGCATCTCCGACAACTACTGCAGGAGTGCTTTGTTCCGAACAGCGAATTCCGATTGCATCTCCTCCTTGAGCCGTTCATCGCGGGCTTGGAGGGATCTCTTTCTCCTCTTAGCCGCCTCCTCATCATCAGGGAAACCATACCTCCAAGGCACAGTGGCGCCGAGGCCGCGCACGAGGCCTGGATGCTCCTTGTTTCCTAACGCCGCTGTGAGGATATCCCTGTCCCTCCTCGGGTTGAACTCTCTAGATGCCTCCTGCGCACTCAGCATCACCTGCAACAAGAGAACTTAGCAATACAGCCCATTGCATGCGTGTTATGAGGATAGTACGTGATCGGACAATCTTACTAGCCGGTCGATCACTTCCTTGTCCGCAGGGTTACTCACGGAGACGCTTCCGGAGGAGTTCATCGTTGATCGTGCTCGGCACCAATTGCAGGCGCGCACGTCCGTTATGCCCGCATAAGGATTGCCGGCCGAAGATTGGGAAGCCTCCTCGTCCTGCTTCCTCCTCCCCACATACCCACCGGTGCCTAGTCTGTGTGGGTGGGTGTTCTTGGCCTGGTTAGCTTGGCCCTTCGCACTAAGCTCCTGGAACTCAGGCTTGCCCTTCATCTCCACGAACTGCTGCCATGCCTCGGTAGTCACGAAAGGGTAGTCATTGAAGGGGGTCTTCGACTCCTTCACATAGTGCCTGACAAGTTCGCTCTTGAAGTTCCTCCACGCCTTGTTTATTGACATAAGTGTCCTCCGGTGGACGGTGAACTGGCGATCCTCCGGAATGTGAAACGCCGCCTGCACTTCTTCCCACAGCGCATCCTTGCACTCTGGGGGCACTTGACCCCAGTTGGAGGTGGTGATGGGCACCCGCTCCCTTGCCACTTTGCCACATAGTGAGCGGTACTGACCGACAAGTTTATCTGGAGCTTCCGGCACACCATTGTCGTCGAACTGGACGTGCTGCTTTTCCCGCTTGTTCAGACGCGCGCATGTCGTCCGGCCTCGCCCCTTTCTCTTCTTCTGCGGGGTCACGGCGGACGAGGCGACCTCCGGCCCAGGCGTCTCATCGCCAGCGAGGTCACCCTGACTCCCCGAGTGGTGCATTTCGTCACCAGACATAGTTCCTAACATAAGTGAAAGAGAGAACAGTTTAAGTAAATCTGCAACTAATAATTCTATAACAAAACCCATATACTTATAATTAACCAAGAATGACAGAAACGGTGGGGAGCCGATGGAGGTGATCGCGTCGGAGGCGGGAGGGCGATGGAGGTGATCGCGCCTGACGGTGGAAAGGCGATGCAGGTGATCGCGACAGACGGAGAGGAGGAGAAGGTGGGAGGCGATGGAGGTGATCGCGACGGACGGTGCGAGGGCGGAGAGAGCTAGGGCAAACAGTTGCGAACTGGAATGAGCGGGACAAACCCCGCCTTGAACTATTAACCGCGACGATATTATTACAGTCGGTTCTCGCATCAGAACCGTCTGTAATAATCGACATAGTGATAGTCACCAGAGAGATTATCACAGACGGTTTTGAGTTGAGAGCCGACTGTGACTCTGATTATCACAGACGGTTTGGAATTGAAAACCGACGGTGCACGTCAAGAACTCGAAGAGTCGGACACTGTTGAAAACATCACAGTCGGTTATATATACATAACCGTCTGTGATAGTAATATTATAACAGTCGGTTCTCAAATAAAAACCGTCTGTGGTAATCTACATAGAGGAGAGATTATCACAGACGGTTGTGAGTTGAGAACCGACTGTGACTGAGATTATCACAGTCGGTTCTAGAATCATACCCGTCTGTGCTAGGTCAAAACCGTCCTTGATAATCTCTCTATTGAACGTTAGTTTTACAACTTGAAACTGATCTGTAGCTTTCAACTCTGAATGCTCGAAAACTTGTTTTAAATGAACACTCAGATATTTCAAATGTAGTCCAAATGCTCTGTAAATTGGTTACTGTGTACGTAGATCCGATAATTGGTTACAATGTGGAGCATGCTCAAATAAATTTAACATACAATGTACGTGGAGCATGCTCAAGTTAATGTTACATACAAATGGGAGCTTTCACCGACAATTTCCACGTACACAGCCATGTTATCCTCAACTTTCCACTTGCCGCGGCCCTGCAAAGACGAGAATTACAGGAGATATAAGCTATACCGATGGAAACAGAGAGATAAGACGTACACTTCATTACCTTTAAAGTATAACCCTTCCTGGTGATCCATACGCACGTAACTGGTTTCGTCGGTGTCTTCAGTATCGACCTGTACGCCATCTCCAAATGGAGGAATCTCATCAAATTGATTGTATTCCTCCTCGTCTACGACATTTTCAACTCCAACAATCCTTCTCTTGCCATGAAGGACGATGTGCCACTTCTTATTGGCCGGGTCAGTGACATAAATGACCTGAATGGCTTGATTTGCAAGTATGAATGGCTCATCTTTATAAGCAACGCGATCCAAATCCACAGAAGTGAAACCGTAACTGTCAACCTTCACACCCTGTGGGATTTGGACCCATCGGCATCGAAACAGGGGAATCTTGAACAGTACGTAATCGAGCTCCCAAATTTCTTCAATGAACCCGTAGTACGAGTTCAATCCACATACTACCCTTGTTGGGCCTGTCTTGGTGAACCCCTCATGGAAAGCTTCTACGCTCACTCCACTATTTTGCACAGTGCTCTTTCGATCTTGAGCTTTCGTGTAAAATGTGTACCCATTGATGTCGTATCCCTGCCATGTCTGTACAGTAAACGTGGGCCCTTTTGCCAACCATTTAAGGTTCTCACTTGCGGACTCTCCGGTGTTCGCACGTTCATCCACGCGTTGAATCGACTGTTATGTTGTCCCGTGATCCAAACCTCGGATCGGCGAGGATTGTCTTGTCGTAGCATCTCCTTGTGCTTGTCGATGTACGGAGACACCTCCGTCATGTGTTGCAAGACCCAAAAATGAGCTTTCGAGTACATATCGAAATCAGGAGTGATGGCTCTCCGTCCAATAGTGCCAACACCATCAAGCCTCCCCTCGTGACGAGACACAGGAACTCCTATTGCTTCTACCTCGGCCATGTAATCAACGCAGAACTCAACAACCTCTTCCGCTGCATAACCTTCTATAATGCTACCCTCGGGCCGGGACCGATTCCTCACGTAGGCCTTAAGTACACCCATGTACCTCTCGAATGGATACATATAACGTAGGAACACGGGTCCACATATCTTGATTTCTCTGACAAGGTGGACGGTGGGATGGACCATGATATCAAAAAACGATGGAGGAAAATACATCTCAAGCTGACAGAGAGTTCGAACCACCTCGCTCTGCAAAGAATCCAGTCCATCGGGATCAATGACCTTCGAAGAAATTGCATTGAAGAAAAAACATAGCCTCGTGATCGTCTCTCTGACCTTATGCGGCAGAATACTCCGGATGGCAACATGAAGCATTTGTGTCATCAACACGTGACAATCATGAGACTTCATACCCAGCAATTTCAAATCGCCCATGGACACAAGCTTTTTCATATTTGCGGAGTAACCCGATGGAACTTTAACACCATAGAGACACTTACAGAGTTCTGTCCTCTCAGCCTTGCACAAAGTGTAGCATGCGGGGGGGAGGTATATACGGCCTTTATCGTCCTCTCTCGGTGCTAGCTCAGGCCTGATTCTCATTTCGATCATGTCATGCCGCACATTGACGCCATCCTTTGTCTTCCCTGGAATGTTCAGCAATAGGCCGATTAAACTGTCACAAACATTCTTCTCTACATGCATGACATCAATGCAATGACGAACCTCTAAATGCTCCCAATACGGTAAGTCCCAAAATATCGATCTCTTCTTCCAAGTGTTCTTCGTACGGGGTTTCAATTTACCACCCTTTCCAAACACAACGTCTATGTCCTTCACCCGTGAGTAAACATCTTTCCCGCGCGTAGGCTTCGGGGCTGAACCATCTTCCTTGTGGCCGTCAAATTCCCTCTTCCTCTTACGGTACGCGTCATTCTTCGGAAGAAACCTACGGTGACGCATGTACACTGTTTTCCTGCAATTCTTCAGCCACACGCTCTCAGTCTCATCTTCGCAGTGGGGGCAGGCTTTGGCTCCTTTCGTAGTACGGCCCGACAAATTTCCAAGGGCAGGGAAATCGTTGATGGTGCAGAATATCATAGCACGTAGGATGAAGTTCTCTCGTTTGTATGCGTCCCATACCTGCACCCCTTCGTTCCACATTATTAGGAGATCCTCTATCAATGGTGCTAGGTACACATCAATATCGTTTCCGGGTTGTTTTGGTCCTGAGATAAGTAGAGACATCATGATGTACTTGCGCTTCATACACAACCAAGGCGGAAGGTTGTAGATACACAAAAGAACCGGCTAAGTGCTATGCCGACTGCTCATGTTACCAAAAGGATTAATTCCATCGGTACTCAACCCGAACCTTATATTCCTCAATTCTGCTCCGAAGTTAACAAATTCCCTGTCGATGTTTCTCCACTGCGAAGAATCAGCAGGGTGTCTCAGCTTTCCATCCTTCTTCCGGTCTTCCGAGTGCCAACGCAGTAATTTTGCCTCTTTACGGTTTGCAAACAAACGCTGCAAGCGGGGAATGACTGGCAAATACCACAACACCTTAGCAGGAGGTCCTTGCTTTATCTCCGCGCAGTCGTCGTCGTCTGTTCGGTCCTTAGTACGCTTATAGCGGGATGCGCCACACACCGGACAAACATGCATATTCTTGTAGTCGTTACGGTAAAGGATGCAATCATTAGGGCATGCGTGTATCCTTTCTACTTCCATTCCCAAAGGACACAACAGCTTTTTTGCTTGGTAGGTGTTTTTTGGCAACTCGTTTCCTTCCGGGAGCATGTCCGCCAAAAGATCTAACAGTGCTGTGAAACTTTTGTCAGTCCAGCTGTTGCTTGCCTTCAATTTTAACAGTTCAAGCACAGAGGCCAACTTTGTGTACTTCGACTTGCAACCAGGGAACAACGGCTTTTCTGAGTCCTCAATCAAGCGCTTGAATTTGCCAAACTCCCTTTTACTGTAATTTCTTTCCACATCACGCAACATGTCATCTAAATGGTCATCCTCTGGCATTTCCTCGTCGAAGTCGTTGTTCAGATCCGACATGTCCTGTTCCTCAACCTGAGTGGCAGTTGTTTCTGCAGTTGGCTCTTCTCCATGGTGGACCCAACACATGTACCCCTTTTTGAAACCACGTCGGATCAAGTGGGCGACAATTTGAGATGAGTTGGTGAACATCTTAATATTCTGGCAGTCTACACAAAGACAGTACATATATGGTAAACCCTTCTTCGCCATGTCTTGCTCAGCAACCTTTTGGAAATCAAAAACACCTTTCATGTATTCCTCACCCACTCGGTTGTCATTATACATCCAGTCTCGGACCATCTGCAATTAATCAAATTCATACACATGCTAATTAGTAAATCAATGGAGATCGATATTGATGATGAAATCAAGTAATGTGTATGCCTTGGGAGCAAGTACCAACCTTGGTTCGATCCTCAAATTTTTGCCCCCAAATGCTCCCCCGGCCTTTCGAGATTTCGCTCTTCCTTGCCCCAAATCTCTTCGAACTGGACAGTGTTAGGTCGAGGAAGAGAGTACGACTAGCTCAAAACATCCGCCAAAAGACCTTTTATACCAAGTTCAATATAGACGGTTCTATATAATACCGTCGGTAATATCGGTGCATTATTGAAGAACAGAATATTACTGACGGGTTTCACTCTATTAATCGTTGGTAATATCGGTGCAATTTGTGTAACTATGAAAGAAATATCACAGACGGTTATGGACTCCAAACCGTCCGCTTTAATATCACAGTCGGTTTTTACCTTAGAACCGTCTGTGTATTTGATTATCACAGACGGTTTTAAGGTCCGAACCGTCTACGTGATTATCACAGTCGGTTTTTACCTCAGAACTGTCTGTGTATGTGGTTATCACAGTCGGTTTTTACCTCAGAACCGTCTGTGTATGTGGTTATCATAGTCGGTTTTTACCTCAGAACCGTCTGTGTTATCACAGACGGTTTTAAGGTCCAAACCGTCTATAATATCCCAGATTGTTTGTTTGCATTCGACTACTGGTCATCAGTTGTTCCACTTGTTTTTCATATTTGGTTCTATCTTATTTCAATGTTAGTATTTAAAAAAATGAACGTTCAGACTATTTGGTTTTATCTTGTTTTTCATATTTGTTTTATATATATGTTTGAAATTAAAACCGTCTGTAATCTTTCAGGCAGAGACGGTTTTGAGTTAAAAACCGTCTTGATCGCAGCAGTATTTTCTTGTTAACATTTTTACACAGAACATCATTTGGTGATTATCAGTTACATAATCAATCGAAAGCCAGATATATAAGGAAAAGAAATTTCTTATTTCTTACAATCTTTCCATACATAAGAGATACTATTAATTAAGCGACCAATTGATTAGTGTCGACCTGTTCCGAAAGTAATTTACAAAGTTCTCCTAGGGACGTATAGGCATCAGTAGGATCTACACTGGCCGCCCCAGGAGAACTACCAATGGCTCTAAGACTATCAACATCATCTCTCACCAAAGGAGTGGATTTGGCATCAGTAGGATCATCCAAGAAACTAAAGTTGATACAACAAAGGTGGAGATGAAGCTGCAACTTAAAGCATGCACTCTGCCAAGTGCAGAATGGCAAAAGACATCCCCTCAGAATGCTTCTCCAGCGCCTCTTTTTTTTTTGGAGAGTTCTGCACAAGGCAGCTTTCTCCTCCTGCACATATGCTTCTCCAGCTTCTCCTAGGGACGTATGCTGGGAGGGTGAAGATGATTGCCAAGCTTCGGAGTGGATTTGGACGTGGAAGTGTGAGCCTTACCCCAGAAAAGCTGATGATACAAAGGTGTTGGAGAGGGGATATTGGAAGGATTATTGTGGATCTCCAAAGGTGGAGTCGATGCAACTGGAGGGGTTGCAAGGGGCAATGTGGCAACACAGGCCTCAGCACCCTCTAGAGTCTTCGCTGCAGCTCCACTGTACGATCTTTCATCATTTCTAAGTCTCTTCTTTGGAGGGAGCATTTCCTCAAGCACCTGTGGATTTCGAAATGCATTTGTTTCGAGGTAATCAAGTCATAAAAGAAAGATCTGCATTAGAGTTTCAGAGAGGACTTACTTTCTGAAGATCCTGACCGAGTTCATTCCTTATCTCTTCCTCATCACTCTGATCAATTTCAATAACCTCACTGGAATCTCGGCTCGCCATCAAGGTGGGAGTTGAGGAGGGAATAAAGACAGGGATTTAGGAGCCTCGCTATTTATAGAAACAGAAGGTGACGGTTCATATGCGCGGGTGCCTCGAGTTCTAAAAAGCGCACTACTGGTTTTCAAGGTCAATAAATTCATGATATATAACTTCTCGGGAGATAAACTGCAACACGGCAAAGGAAGTTGAAGAGTCAGATTACATAATTCGGTGCAAATTAAATTTGAAGTAAATAATTAAGTCTCTTCATCTGCTCAGTTATTATGTGCGGTTATCAACAATTGCATGTAGAGAATTGCACTGTTGGGACTATCACAGACGGTTGGGAGATCAAAACCGTCTGCTTTAATATTATAGACGGTTCTGATGTCTGAACCGTCTTTAATATGTCTGTTGAATATTGAACTGTTCGACTTCTACAAATACTTGTTCCCTCCCTGGAGTTTTGCTTCCAGTTGAACCACTGAGAATTTGAAAGAAGTTAAGAATTTGAAGCGTCGATAACTATACTCCAATCACAGTCGGTTCTTACATAAAATCCGTCTATAATATTACTATCACAGACGGTTTGGAGTTAAAAACCGTCTGTGATATTGATAGAGGTTGAGAATTCGAGGCGAGGACACTGTTGGGACTATCACAGTCGGGCCTTACATAAAAACCGTCTCTAATGTGACTATCACAGATGTTTTTTACCTCAGAGCCGTTTGTGATATTCAAAGCACGTTGATATATAACTTCTATATTCTTTTTATATTATTTGCATGGGACCTGCGACTTCTATATTGTTTCTATATTATTTCAAGGGCTCCGATCACAAGCCAAAGATCGCGATAGTCGTTCCTTGATCGCACACAGTGTACATACCTTTGTATGGTCGAATGTTCGACAAAAGCTAAAGAAAGATAAAGAAAGAGGGAAGATTACATGCAGTCCAAGAATGTGCTGGAAAATTAGAAAGTTGACATAAGAACAAAGTTTTCAATAATTTGTTTCATCACTTACAAAAAAAAGTAAAAATACAGAATGCTAGGTCAAGGAGTGGTCTTAGCCCTGGCTGCATCTAGAATAAAGTCAGTTTGACTTGCAGCCAGGACGCAGGACTCCTCCAGCGACAAGTTGTCCTTCTCAGGATCAACTACTTCAGCGTCGAGAAGGCCTGCGACCTCCCTCAGCTTCGCGATGGTATCCTTCATTCTCAAACCGCAGCCAGCGATGGTCATATCCGCGGCTTTCTTCTCCTCGCGAAGACGCCTCGTCCTCGCCCTGCGACCTCCCTCATGCGCTGAATGCTCCGATCGTCAAGGTCAAGCCATAGCCGAGTGTGCTTCTCCGTGAGGAGCTTGTGCTCCTCCTGGAGGGCCCTCAGCTCGGCCTTGACTTTGGCAGTGTCTTCCACGGCTCCCCTTCCCTGTGCAAATCAACAGGTCAAGAATGTATTGAACATGGATTAACAATACAGGGGTAAGTCCAAAAGATTGAGAGTTCATACCGGGGAGGGCGAGGCTGACGATGCCATCGAGGATGCCATTGGCGCAGAGAAGCTAAGGAGTCAAACAGTCTGAGAACTATAAAAACTTGTAAAGTAAATGACAATTTTTCCACTGTCAATTTATAGAACTTCCAAAGCGATGCTTCGTGTTCTCCTAAGGCACCGCGCGCGAAGATTGGAGACAGAAATGATCACAGTTGAGAATTCGAAGCGCCGGTACTTTTTCAGTCGGTTCATACATCAGAACCGTCTGTGATAACTACACTATCACAGACGCTTCGTTGTCTACAACCGACTGTATAAATCACAGTCGGTTCTGAGTTCTGAACCGTCTGTGATAGTCTAATTATCATAGACGGTTCGGAACTCAGAACCGTCTGTATATATCACAGTCGGGTTTTAGGTTAGAACCGTCTGTGATAATTAGACTATCACAGACGGTTCTTAGCTGGAAACCGATTGTATATATCACAGTCGATTTTTAGGTTAGAGCCGTCTGTGATAAATATACTATCACAGACGGTTTTGTGTTCAGAACCGTCTGGTTTACTGTCACAGTTGTTTTTGACGTCAGAACCGTCTGTGATATCTGAACATATTCTCCCGACAGGCCTTCACAAACGGTTTTCCATTGAACAGTTCATACCCGTCTGTGATGTGCCGTCCTGGATGTCTGTTTCTGTGGTAGTGTTGGTTCTTATCTCTATTTCTTCCTCATCGTTCTCAACAATATTTTTGGAATCTCGATCCGCCATTAAGATGAGAGTAGAAGAGGGAATGAGAGGTAAGGAGATGAGAGCAGGATCTAACGAACTTAGCCAAAAAGGAAGCACGTGAGTCTTAGAACTATAAAGCTCCTCTATTTATAGAGCCTGGAGGTGACGGTTCGCATTCGCGGATGCCTCGAGCTCTTAAACACACTTGCTGTTTGTCGCGCCCCGCACAGGGTACCGCGACTACTCCCGTGGAGACCCAGCTCGCTGCAGCTGGCCTCATACATACATACCACTGACTTCCCAGGATAAGTCAAGCACAGGAGTTCATTGCAGCAGAGTAACTTACAAAATATCATTCATAAACAGTATGGCCTGCTGGCTTGGTACAACAAGAGTAATACAATGCCTTCACGGCACAAATGGTCTAATTAAAACAAAAAGAAAACTACTCGGCGGAAGCTAGGCGAAACCCCCACAGTCGTAAGAAGTTAACAGCAGAACAGTACACTTCAGGATTCTGGCAGAACTGGCTCTCTTCCTTCTGGATCCACGAAATCTTCCAAGCCTTCGTCTTGGTCATGAAGCACTCCATCTATTGTTGATAAGTTGCAAGGGTGAGCACTTACGTACTCAGCAAGTCATAGGTAAGAGTAGAGATACGTATAGTAGAGATGACATGATCCTATGCTATCGAGGGAAAAAAGGTGAGAGGGTTTTTCCATAAATACTTTTCTTCCAAGCTTTTCAAATCTCATGCTCATGACAGCATTTCATATACTTAGGGCACAATCCACGTGCCTCTTAGCTATTATATGATCACTAAATTATGGTACTACCGCGATACGTCAACACATGACAACCCACGGCAGCACCCCTTATCATGACAACACAAGTCATTTGGGTAATCTTGAACTAACAAATTTTAATTTATAAAACAATACTTGTGTCACACCCCATGGATTTAATCCACCGCGGCATACTCCTAAAACTCGGGAGCACGAAGTATTCGAATACATTTTTAACTCTGCAGAGGGGTACCAATTTACCCGCAAGATATATCCACTTTCATGCCCTTCCTATCACAAGGATTGGACCCCTGACTCACTTCATACTGTGAGTGGCAAGGTGGAGATAACAAGAACTTTTGCCTTGTTTCACACACAATTCACCCCAGACCCCGTGGTTTTCTTCACGCAAACCACAGTTGTGGCAGGGTTTCACAACCCCCACTAATTGGTGTCTTCCCCTCAGGGTCAACGTGCATGATCACATCCTGTGATATGTGTTGGAGCGCACCCCGTGTTTAATCGTGAGTTTGTCATACAGGGGTTTCATGTGTGATCCACATACTACTTGTTCAGGCCTGTCCCATACCAGGCTTGCGGTCGGCACGTTAATCATGCCACTAGACGCACAACACAAGGTTCTAGTCGTTATATGCCAGTGACCAGCTCATACCATAATCCATGCACTTCCAGTGCTGGCACATCCTGTGCGACCAAGCACTTCCAGTGCTTTCACCATTCCATACCAAAATACTGGTCACGGCTAAGGGTTTTATTTCATGAATATAAATATACATAATATATTAGTTCATGGCTCATTATTTGATCAATTCACATTTCACAGGCATCAGCCTGATGCTGCCATTTCATAATTCAACTATTCTCAATCTTTCTCATGCAATATTATTATTTTATAATCAAGGTATATTCCAGCAATTCATAAAATATAGGTTCAAGATGTTCAAGAATAGGACTTGCCTTCCACGTCGTAAGAAACAGCAGTTGATGTCGGGTCTGCGACGAAGTCTTCGAACTCGGACTCTTGCTCTGAACAAGGTTCAAACAAGCAAACAGGCATTACAATCAATCCTACTCTTACTAATCCACTATATGCGATAATGCAAGGAGAAACATTTAGGCGATACAAGATTTGAGAGTTCTGAGAAATGATTTGGGTTAAACTATGGAAACCAGGGTTAAGATTAGTTGTCAAGGGTTTACAAGGTTCCAAATGTCCCAAAATATCAGAATGATATCAAGGTTGCGACTGGTTCGCTCAAAAAAAGCGAACGTCTTTAGGTCGACATTCGGTTCAAGGCATCGACATAGGGTCGATGGATGATAGAGGGCTCAACTCAAGTTGTGATAGTAGAATAAATTGTAGATCACAACATAAGGAGTCTAAGGGACAAAGTTATGTTCAGTTTGCATAAACTGGCCCAATGCCATTGGCTGACATAGGCTGACAAGGGCTGACAATGCCGAAGAATGGCATTGACATGGTTTGAATAGTTCCCAGTGGCCAAAATGGGTTTTGATTCAAGCATGTGGTGCACAAGGTAGTGAGGCAACTATTTGACAAAGTATTTTCTGTTTTTCATGACCAGAGGTGGGTGAACAGGGCTAATGCCACTGACTGGAATAGTTTGACATAGAGTTGACATGGCCAAAAACTAGGGTTTGCCATAACTTTTGATCTAGGGCTCCAAATGATGCACCACTTTGTCTGGTAGTTAGACATTTGTAACAGGAACAAATGTCTCAACAGGATCTAGGGCAGGAGGTGGCCGGAAAGTGATGAAAACCGGCAAAGAAGTTGGCTGGCCTGGAGCACATGCAACATAAACAGTGCAGTAACTAGGGCATAGCTATATCTCACAATCTAGGCCGAATTAGAAGTCGTGATAGAAGACAAAGTTGCTCAGAATGGTCCAAAACATCTAAATGGCAAAGTGGCTAGGGCTGGATTGGCCGGAATCGACGGCCGGCGACTGGAGCAGAAGAAGATGACATGAAAATTGGGGGTTTTCGATTTAGGGCAAATGAACTCAATTCCTTGCTTGTACATGATCTCTAGGGCATTAGAAACATACTGGTGAAGTTAGATTGGCTAGAGATGCACCAGGAAAGCTTAAACAGTAAGTTCAGTGAACATGCAAGGTTCCAATTTGGGGATTTTCACATATCAGCAAATCTATCGATTTTGGTTGCTTAGGGATGTTAAGCAAGGTCTACTGAGCATATTTGATTACTGGCTCGAAGGTCGAATCGATCTGGTTGAGGATTAATTGCTCACCGGAGCTACTGGAGAGAAAAGGAAATCGCCGGCGACTGAAGGTGTTTAAACTAAATTCCAAGCTCAAGAAGCATGAGGGGGACGAGGGAAATTCACTGGGGTGTTGGATTGAAGAAGGAAGCAGTGGTTGAAGCTAGCACCGAAGCTCCCTCTTTGCTGCTCACCGGAGAAGAAGAAGACACAGTGAACTGCTGGTTTTTCTGGCGTTTTGGAGTGTAAGGAGTAAAGCTAAGCTCTGGTGGGTTTATATAGGCGTGGCTGGAGGCTCTCAACGGTTGGAAAATGCTCGGGGAGTTGAAGCCGGCAAGATGTGACTGGATGGCGACTTCACGGTGAGCTGGTGATGGAGGGGACTGGTTCAGCGGCTGTGAGAGCTTTTGTAGGTGATGAGAAGGTGAGCTGACGGCTGGCCGCGGCGAGTTCTCCACGTGGCGCAAAGCTCCTGCGTCGACCGTTGCTGGTGGCGTGCAAACGGGAGAAAACAATGGCTGTGAGTCGCGCTGGGGAAGATCCACAGTGGCCAACAGTACTCGCACACGTGGCATTGTTCAGCTGGCGAAGATGGCGACCACGGGCTGGCTTCAACGACGTTTCTACTGTAGCAGTGCAACAGGGCGTGCTCGAGGTCGAAGGCTCCCGTGCTCGTGCGCTGTTCCAGGTCGTGGTCGATTGCACTGGTCTGGTCGAAGTCGAAATAGCCCATTTGGTCGTGAACAGCAGGTTTTGGTCGAACCAGGGGTATAATTGTGATGATTTTGGTTGAAGTCTGGACTGATTTGTAAATCTGGCTTTAAAGAGGTTTAATTTGGAATTTGATTTCATGGATGAGTATAATATTTCTATTAATACTCATTTAGCTCAAATCTGGAGAAAATTTGATAAGGTTTGAGGGATTTCACCTATTTTCGAAAATAGGGTAAAATTAGGGTAAAATAGATATGGATTTTGTCGATCTCGAATTCTGGTAATTAGGGTGAGATTTGGTAGTCTGATCAGAAGGGAAATCTGTATCAAATAGTATTTGGGAGGTGTTCCCTGAAGAAATTCTGAGGTTGGAGTTGATTTGTGGATTTTAGCCTTTTCAGGCTTCCAGGTAAACAGAAAAAGGACTTATTCGCAGTAAAATTTGGACTAAACTGCGAAAAGTACTTAGATGAAACAATCTGGTTTCCAACTTTTTGAAGTAAGTTGAGGATATACCTAGGAACATATTCCAAAAGATACTTGAGTCTGGATAGGGTTAGATCATGATAACTCAATTATCTGGAAACTGGGGTACTTAGGGTAAATCTGAATTTCCTGTTTTCGAAAACAGAAAGAGACTTAGATACTGGGAGTTAGGGTTAGAATTCAATCTGGCTTCTGAAGACTTTTATCTTCGGGGTAACTGGTGGGTTAAATCTGGATGGTCAGATCTTGATCTGGATCTAGAGAATAGGTTTGGAGATTTTTAGGGTTTGGGAGAGATTAGGGTTCAGCTGATCTGGCTACTGCTACAGGGATACATGCATGCAGGATTTTATGCAAAAACTTTTCACCCCCAAAACCAGGGTGTTACACTGTTTTCCGAAGTCTATAACTTCATGATTACCTATCAAGATAAACCCAGAGATTTTTTCGGGAACTAAACTGACACACGGTGTATAGTGTACCTAGAGAAGTCGAAGCGTCGGGTTCTTTATCCGGTGAAGATTGAATTTGAAGTAATAATCAGTTTATCTCTTCAAATTTGGGGGCTAGCTGACGAGGATTATCACCCGTGCTAGTCATTTCATTTAACATATCATGTTCAAAACATATTTTATATGATATATATGCATGTGCCCTAGCAGCTGCTATGGTCGCAGACAAATAGCTTCCTGTGCACCAGAGGGTCGTGGGCACAAAGCCAGTCTATGGTCGCAGGCTATGGACGGTCGCAAGGTCGCAAGCTATGCGCGATTAGAAGGTCGCTAGTTATGCGCGACCAAGATAACCCGGGAGTGTTCGAGCTTTTACTGGACACTTTCTCAGGATCAAGATAACTTCTCCCACGTATCAAGACAACCGCCAGGAGGTTAGCATAAAACTGCACTACGGCAACCGTCCAATACCGCTTCACATTGGCATTGTTTCATTCAGTATAAAAGGATGGCTGATGTACGACACAAGGGGGACGACAGAAGAAGAAGACATAGATTTAGCAATCTATGGACAGAAGCATAAAGACAGATTATCTCCTGTGACAATCTCTCTCTCCTGTAAACTCTTTTACACATACTGAAATCACAACAGGACGTAGGGCTATTACTCACTCTGTTGAGGGCCCGAACCTATATAAATCCTCACGCCCCTGATATTGTTCTTATTTTAACTTACCTAAGGGCACCCTGAAAGGTCTCACATAAAACTCACAAATCTGTGTAAGATCGACTAAGGACCCCGAGTCCAAATCGTCGACACCAGTGCAAGTGCAAGTGCCAATACTAGTGTAGGTATACATAATGCAAGCATCACACATAGAAATCATTTCGGTAACCGTCAAACAGATTTAGCTGATGATTTGCCCAAATTAGAGGAGAATTTTTATGAGGAGTACACTGACCAATCAGATATGTACAAGTCTTCTGACGAACCAACATGATCCGGGATGATCTTCAAGTCCTTCAGGTCGAATACTTCAGTTCGAGTTCAGAAAGGAATTGCGACCTCATAAAAGCTTCATGACCTCGGAAAGACTTCGCGACCTTGGAAAGGGTTCACAACCTCGGGAAGGATTCAATCTCTGGTCGGATTGTATTCCGATCAATATACATAATTGAGTCCTATCTGTTTAGGGATAGTTAGTGTTTGAGTCTAATACGTTTAGGTTATTAAGTCTAATACGTTTCATATGATTGGACTATAAATACCTTATAATAGGATAGACAGATTATCTAACGAAGTATCCACTTTTGCATAGGTCAGATCGAATAGTTCATCGACATAGGCGTGTGTGTCCTAACTTTCAACGTGTACAAGATCCCTGTTTTCAATAAAGAGTTGTGCTATCTTTGAACTGTGTTTTCGATCAATGTGGGTTTCGGTAATTCCGAGTAAGATCTCATATTTTGCGTATTAGCATCTGATCGACTATAGTCGAAGCCCGTCTATACGTCAATCAGAGCAAACAGTATCTGATCAAGGCTAGATCAAAACCTGGTCTAGGCTTGAATTAGATCACAACATAACAGCAAGGTCTTGGAAGTGAATGGACTGATCCATCAGCTTTGATGTCATCTGTGGTTCTTGCGGATCTGAATTTGAAATGGTCTTTCAATGAAACCACTGTCACTACAACACAGTAGGCCAGCGCAAGCTGTAAAACTGCTGGGAAAACTTTTTTTCCCAGACGTCCTGCAGATGAAAATATAATTTTGATTTTTCACCGATGCGTCAGCTGGGAAAAGTTATTATTTTTAGCAGATCTACCACTAGCAATAAATAATATATAGCAAGCTGTAGATCAATTTGGAAAAAGATATATAGGATCTGTGGAACAGCTGGCAATATTTCTTACGCTGGGAAAAACTTTTTTTTACCAGCAGTCGTATAGGTGAAAATATAATTTTGATTTTTCACCAATGTGTCAGCTGGGAAAGTTATCATTTTTAGTAGATCTACCTCTAGGAATAAATAATATATTTTTTGGCGATATTTGAAAATTTTCAGCAGAAAAATAACATATCTATTATTTCGAGAGAGAAAATTTTCAGAGAAAAAGTAACAGAAAATATTTCGGGAGATTTGTTGTTCAGCCAAATATAAAACCCTCCTCGCGCTAACTTCGCCTCTCCCTCACAGCCGGCCGACACCCCCATCGAAATCTCCTCCTAACCTCACTACGCCTCTCCCCACAGCCGGCCGACACCCCCACCTATCCACCTTCGATCCCCCACCAATTCCACACCCCACCTTTGCTCGATCTTCCACAGATCCCCCACTAATTCCCCACCGCACATCCACATCAAAGCCCTAGTGGCAGCGGCCTGCGGTGGAGGGAGGAGGAGGAGCGGCAGCGGCCTGCGGCAGAGGGAGGAGGCGGTGTGGTAGATCTGCAGGCCCGGCCTGGTGTGGCAGATTGTTTGGCTTGGTGAGCTGTCGAGGCCAGCGACCAAGCGCGGCAGAGGGGCCATTGAGGTCCAGTGCGGCAGAGGGGCAGAGGGGGCGAGGCCTGGTGCTACGGCCACTCGCGGGCGTTGCTGGACCTGTTCTACAGCCGCGTCATGCCCGACAGCTACTTCCTTATCAGCGCAAGCAAAGGTGTGTAATCCATTCCGCCTTGATGCATGCTGTGAATTTGAGATTAGAAAAAATCACACCCGACAATTTGCTGCGAATTTGATGCATGCTGTGAATCGTGTTGTGAATTTGAGATTTTTATTCAACTGTTGATGTTTGAGATTAGAAACAATTTCAAATTCCTGAGGGTGTCATATGGTCAAGGGGATTTTTGTGTTTTTTAGAAATATATTTAGTATGTTTCATAAATTGAATGAACCAGATCATAATGTCAGAAATTACATCAAACTCACATTACCAACATCTTATAAGAAAACATTTCATTTGGGGACAAATATTTGCCAAGAAGTTCTTTGTTCTCCACATAAAGTAAACTCAAACAAAATTGAGAAAAAAAACCATGTCAATGCAAGCTTTATCAATCATATGAACTAGTTGTTTTTCTCTCTTAAGAAATCACCAACAAAAAGAGTCATAAAGTACATATTGATTTCAGAAGGATCAAAGTATTCTCTATTATTGAAGATCTCGATGTCCAGATTAGGAAGATTTAAAAGAAGAACTAAAACAACTTGCACTTAGCATCATAATAGCATTAATAATTCAATAATCAACACAAACATGAGTTGGTCTTCTACAGGAGATGAAAAAACTCAACCACAATGTCATTGATATATCATGCTGAAACTACAGTTTTAACTTCCTTTCCTAACTAGAGAATTTGTGGCCTGTCATCTTCTCAGACTCGTACATAATATGATTGATAATGCCCCTCACAGCACTGCATAGCAAGAAATAATTTCAGAAGATAAGCTACGGCCAGAGAGTTCCAAATGATAAGACCCGACATCCAAAAAGCACAAAGTTGTACATACACAGTAACTTACTCACCCTTCATTTTCTGTGTCTTCTCTAGATCAATTTCTATACATACGCAGTAAATTCCATGATGACACAAGTTCTAAGTAGGAGAGCGAGTAGGGTGCAATCTTAATTTTCTTATGAAAAAACAAGGGAGAGAAAAAGGTTTAGTAGGGACCATGAGTTAGTCTATGATGAGGACATCATCATTGGAATATGTGTTATAAGGTGGCCTCTTGTTCTGTTTGAAATAATATAATCCTCCGAATATTCTCCTTAGAGTTCTCTCTCCCTCCTACCCTCTTTGCCTCCAATCTAATTCTTCTTTTTTGTTTATTTTGTTCTTCTGAGTGGGCGAATGTAATTCTAGTTGTTGAGAACGTTGTTTTTTTTTTAAAAAAAAGGATTTGTAAGAAAAGTTTGTTATTCTTTTTATCCCAGGTAACCCATCCGTTGTTGCAGCAATATTCTTGTTTACTATTGGAGATTACAAAAATAATTGATGTTCTTTTTCATATTATTAGTTACTGATATTATGGCTGGAAGTAGTAGTAGGTTTGTTTCTTTATGGAAGAAACAGTCAATGTGATGTATAAAAAAATAATGGTTTGCAAGCAATTGCAATAACTTGTCATGCATTAGCATGGTGGTTCAGTTTACTAATTTAGAATCGGTTATGAGCTTTGAGTTTGATGCATGTGGTGATTGGAAAGTAAACACCCCCTCTCTTCCAAGACACGTAATTTGTCGAGTGTATGAGATAAACTCAAACACCTCATGTTGTCTCAGAGTGAGATTGAAATGATTCATTGTTAAAGTTAGTTGATTAACAAAGATACACAATTGCCAACCTACCATAGCCTAACTAGTAAGACACTTCATTATTTTGGTGGAGATCAAAATTCAAATCTTAATGCCATAAATCAAAGATTGGAATCACATACTACTTACTTGTGGGCTATTTGTAGTTCATAGATTTGATTCCATGACCTCTTCATAGTTTAATTCTTAAGTAAAATATTCTAATCAGCTTTCCTCGTTTTTTTGAAAAGACATAGTGAATAACTAACAAACCAAGTGTAATTTTCTCAAAGAGCTTATTTGGAATACAAGGACTTATTTGACATATAAGTCAAACTGGATTTTTTTCTTCTAAATTTATTATAAAATTTCTATATTTCGAACAAGACCTAAATGATGGCTCTGAGACCTGTACATGCTTTAACTCTAAAGCGCTGCCACAGGAGATTAGCATTACTGTTTTTCTTGAACTGTTGCCTCAACATGGAAATAAGAAGCTCTGTATTGTGTTTCTGGGTTACAAAATATTAATTCAGTCACAAAATGTGTATTAAAGGTAGCTATAAATTAAACAAATAATCCAGAAAATTCAAAGTTGTTTTATTTAGTTTGAGTTGTGACAGGCTTTAATTAAATATTTGATAATTGGTTGTTGTGGAGCTTATATTTTATCAGTAATTCACTGTTTGCAACATATGATGGAACGAAATGGGATGATCCCAGTAGATTTCAGTCCCATCATGTTCCATCGGCAAATAACCCCTCTTGCATGTGGTGCAGTCAGAGTAAAAGCATAAACTGCAGTGAAGATTATTGGTATCCCATTTTATAAACATCTCCATCACATCAACAACAAGACTGATTCCTGGGATTAGTTTTTAGTTTTTACCAGAAGAAGACAAAGGGAAGTAACTTTTAAAATTATATTTGGAAGACCTACAAATTTAAAATGACAAAGGTGCTAACAAGGAGGCAATTAGATTTCTGATTCTTCTAGCACAGTCTTAGTCTCCAATGCTTAGTTTTTTTGTACTATCTGTTAAGGAGAACAAAGGCCTGGTACATGAGCTAACAGATTTGTGTTAACAAAGATGATGAACAAGGTAGCAAGATATTGGAAAATTCAAAGAAAATATACATACCTGATGACCAATGAACTTTGCCCTCCTTAAGCATGCATGATATAACTACAACTCAACAAGAAACAATGATCAAGAGAATAAAACAAGTCTGCAACTTATATGCTATGCATTGATTTGTCACATTTTCTTAGGGACGAAAGTTATCGCACAAGCATCATAAAGAGAGATTGCAAGAACCATCACTACAAAACGGTAAGCCAGCATAAGCTGTAAAACTACTGGGAAAAACCTTTTTTATCAGTGGTTCTGCAGATGAAAATATAATTTTGATTTTTCCCTGTCTGTTGCAATATACATTTCAAATTAGCTTATTTGTATCAAACTATATTGAGTAAACATCTAGCAATACTTTAACTACAAGTATTCTTTCAATAATAAAAGAGAGAATGTTTTAAAAAATAAGAACATGCAAGTCTAGCTAAGTCTTTCTACATATGTTCGCAAATATCTATTATTATATTTTTTTTGTTTTCTTTCAAGATACATATTATTCTATATTTTAAAAATAAATTTGTACTCCATTTAATTTCTCTTGATACATGTAATGGTCGCTTGTTCAATGCTGCTAACTATGATTTCATTAATTAGTACTTTTGCAACAATGACTGAGAGAATGAGCAAATACAAGTATATGGGGAAATAATTTGTTCCTATGCATAGTAGCTACTACATACATAACAAGTTTATGGGTTTGAAAGTAGACAAAAATTATATTTGTTTTATGTGTCCCATTATCTGTACTTCCTTTTCAAGGTTTTTCTTATCATTTATAAAATGATTTGTAACATCATGTTCTTTTTACGAATAATAAATATATATTGCAATTCTTTCCCTTCTGTTTAATGTGATGTTAAGATTCTAATAAGTTGTTGAACCATGTCCAAATGTCCTCCATTATGCTATGGATTTCTTGTAAGAGAATATTTTATTCTTTTAAACAAAACCATTCTCAATTTGCCTCTCCCTCCAGCGTCCTCAACGTCGTCACCGCCAAATCCTCCAACCCCATGTGCATGTTGGCCTCCACCTCTACCCTCCCCAGCGTGCATGTTGTGGCATTCCCCTTGCCTTTACAGGACTCCCCAAGCCTCTCATCCCATCACACAGTCCTCAGCTTCCTCAATGAAACCACACCACCACATCAGCCAAGCGAGCCATCTCTAGCCTCCACACTACGATTACCCACCGCGATGCCTCTAACCACACCTCCCCTACCTTATGTTCTTTTTTCTTAAATTGCATTTGTATTTTTTTTGTCTTGAAAGTTGTTTCTTCAGTCTATTTTCTGGTTGCATAATTTCAGATTTCATAGATTGGACTTCCAACTTGGAGATTGTTCTTGTTAGGTTTCATCTTTGGAAAAATAAGTTGCAATCAGGTAATATTATGATTACTTTTGCTGCTATATGATTCTTGTTTGTGCCATTTGTATATGAATAAGGAGTTTTTCTGTTGTAGATTTTTGAAAAGTATGTCAAAGAGAGGAGCTAACTAGTGGCTATTGTGCAAAGATTTTAGTTCATCAGGAGTAATATAGCATTGGCATGAGCTAGTCAGCTAGATATGATATTTAGAGATTCAAATTGTAACTCCAAATTTTTGTAACTGGCTATTGTATAAAGATTTTAGTTTATTTGGGGTAATATAGTATCAACAAGAGCTAGTGAGTTAGATATGATATTTACAAATTCAAATTGTAACACCAAATTTTTGTACTTTCCAGTCTTATATTGATCAAATTCTTGTTAATAGGCTCTTCCATTCCCATGTTGCATAGGTGGATGAATGTTCAAGACTATTTTGACCAAAATAATAAAGTGCAAGGATTCAAGTGATCAGTGATTAGCAACAAAGTGGATTTTATATTAGTTGGTGCACATGGTCCTAAAGAACAAGGGATTTGAGTATGGATAATGTGCAAACTAATAATGTCTATATTTTGAGTAGTTTCCATCATTGATCACCCTTAAAAAGTTTTATATGTCAGGAAGGCTGGACAAAGCCAATCATTGTACTCTAAAAGGCATGCATGCCCTTTGATTGATATGTGTTACACAATCTATCCATTAAACAAAAAAAATAGTAGTCCTCTGTAATATAGTCATAACTATTTAACAATTTTGTATCTATCTCTTTAGATAGACATTAGTAAATTTTGTATAATTTTGGTGTATAGATGTGAAATGTATGGAAACACTCCTAGTTATGTGATTGTGTTTGTGCATATATATGCTCCTACATAATCAACAGGTTAAATCCATTGTGGTGTTGGTGCTTCTGCATGAAGCTGAAACCACTTTTACACTAAAGAGTTTGAGGTGCTTTAATAGCTCTAACTTCAAGTTTACAAATACTCACAAAGTTAGAATTATTTATATGGTTGTCATTGATTACAACTACAATTACATTCTATTATAAGATGTAAATTTTATTTCAAACAACAAAATAATAGTCTTTTGTCAAACACTTTCAGAACTCTTGTTTTTAGTATATGTTGAACTAGAGTTATATCATATATGACTTCAATTTCTCTGTGATAGAAGTTGAAGCCAAAGCTTGACCAAACTAAGTCTTAAACATCAATTCTTTCAAACTACCATTTAATTTTTTTTGGAACTATCATTTAACTTGGAAATCAATGATTCAGAGGGACCAATAGTATATTTTTTAGCATATCATGTGAATCATATAAGTCTTTAGACTCTTAATTGGAAAAGTTAAATGTCAAATGGGTTTCTACTTTCACTTTGGTGAGAAAAATTGTACAAGCCGAAAGAAAATCTCACCAATTGTGTGCCTTAATTTGAATTTTTTATGTTTTTTGGAAAAGTAATTTTCACCCCTAATCCCATATTTGTCAATTTTCCTAGTAGATCTATGTTTTTTCCATTTAAGTACTTATATTTGTTTGCATGTTGTAATTATGCCTTTGTGTCATACACTTTCCTTTCACAATTTAAGACTATTTTTATTTTTCTATATTTCACAATATAAACCTTACTATAATTCCAATATATTACTTAGTACATGTTTTACCACCACATGATGTACCACGCTATAGGCATGAGGAGGTAATAGTTGTAGGTTAATTATACTCTACTGAATTTGGATGCTCATTATTGAGGTAACCATTGATCTTATATGCAATTCTATTTGATCCTTAGGGAGGAAAGAAAGTTATTTTGATTTCTTTTATGAGCCCATATGTTCCTGTTGCTAAGGTTACGCTTCAAAGGGCATCTCGAAGTGTAATAGTTGGTGACACACTTCTTGGGCCTGAGTATTGTGAGGTGGTTGTGAACTATGTGTTGAAAAGAGATGCTCCATTGTTATGTCCAAATGGGAATGTTAGAAAAATGTCTGATGCGCTTGGACAATCAATTGCATGGCCACATGAAAAAGTAATTTATTCTATCTAGTATAATCACTCTTATTTACTTACTAATACCATCCAAGTAAACAAATTGTGAACTTTTACTTGTAGATCCAAGATGATACTACAATAGGTGGTGGTTCATCTCGTGTTCTAGGTATATATAATTATAACCTGTTATTTACCTGGTTAGTTACTATTTTTTCATTTGTCTTGTTTTGTTATTAATAAAACAATGCTTACAAGTGATAGGGACAAGAGAATTAGTTGAAACTAAATAGAAATACTTAATACTTTTATAAAGGTGAGGTGTTATCAACACAATCCACATGTTATTCATTTTCTAAATATTAAGTGTATGTTAATTGTGTTTTGAACTAGTAGCTCAGTTTCATATGATTAATTTATTTTATCAAGTGTATGCAAGTCATGTCAACCAACACAATTTTCTGATTCGCATAAGCAACAACTTGTACTTGTTATACAACAATCGACCAACCATCTTTTATTCTAATTGTCATATGTTCTATGTTACTTAAAGCAAATGTTATTGATTTGTATATAGTTATCTCAAGGCTATTGTAATCGATATATTTTCTTATGAAGGTGGTTAATAGTAAGGTGTTAAAAGGATATGAAGTGATGAAGATATTTTACGTTATAAGAGGAGTTTGAAAGTGGAATATTTTACTTTTGATAGTTATAGTTGAAACAAAATATATAAAGTTAGGAATATATGGTCATACATTTGGTGTAAATAATTCTTAAGTGATATTTTTCTTGCAATTATTTCAGAGATTCTATATTTATTTTGGTTGGTTTTGTCAATTGAATAATTTGTGACCATTACGAATCTTGTCAATGGCTATATAAAGCAAATAATTCAATATAATATATAATGTGCTATTTATCCATTTTTGATAATTGTATTGCAAAATGTGGTGTGATTTCTGTTAAGATAGTGCATATTATAGTTGTAGTTGTAATATTGTTGCCTAATTACTAAAAAATATAAATTGACACAATTCTCAGCGGTAAATTTACTACAAATAATTCACATATTTAAATTTGAAAGTTTAAATTCTTAATGACAGATCAACTGGTAATAATTTATTTCAAATAATTGTACAGTTTGGAATAATGTATTACAAGTGGACATACAAGTGGGAAAAGTTCAAAAATTTCAAGTGACATGCAGCTGGGAATACACTTTGCCACTAGACATACAGTTGGGAAAAAATATTCCAAATAGTTATACAGCTTGAAATAATATATTACAAGTGGACATACAGGTGGGAAGAGTTCAAACTTTCCAAGCAACCTACAGTTAGGAATACCCTTTGCCACCAGACCTCCAGCTAGGAAAAAATATTCCAAATAGTTATACAGCTTGAAATAATATATTACAAGTGGACATACAGGTGGGAAAAGTTCAAATTTTCCAAGCGACCTACAGCTTGGAATAATATATTACAAGTGGACATACAGGTGGGAAAAGTTCAAACTTTCCAAGCGGCCTACAGCTGGGAATACTCTATGCCATTGGACCTACAGCTGGAAAAAAATTACAGCTGGGAAAAACTTTTCACAGCATCTTTTCGCCTAAATGTAGCAAACCTTATTTCCATAAGCTAAAGTGTTGGGAATACTAGCTTTTGCCAGCTGCGCTACTGCTGGCATTGAAGTGCTATCTTATAGTGTGTACAATTTGGACATTTGTTTTGGAGCAAGAAAGATGCAAAAAAAAAAAAAACATCACTACATGGGTTGTTTCACTCACTAGGCCATTTGATTGCACGCCGGCAGCGCACGTCGCAGGTTCAGGTCGTGGCGCAAGGAGGCAGATGTGTGTAAGTAATAACCACAAGCGAACGGTTGAACGTTGAGCACTTGAGGGTCGACTTTCACGAGGAATAAGTGTATTCGTCTTTTAGAATAATGGATCACTGATTAATTCTGAATGATTTGGGAGTTTTTTTTTCTACAACTAAATCTACTAATATAAAGATATCAATGTAGGGTTTAAAGTAGTAAAGAGCAAGTGTGAAATCTAGGATGTAAAGAGCAGAAAGGAAAATCTAGGGTTTCGGGAATTTCATAACCATCAGGGATAATTCTATCCAAGGTGTGAGAATTGCAAGTTAGTTTCAATCATTTTTCAAGACAGAATAAGTTGCCAGTATGATTGCTGGTACAACGGTCAGATGGTTGCTTCCACTATTATGTTTTGCAATTGAGAGCCTTTCTCTTGTTCAGTATCTCGCGTCAAAGTGCTAAGGACTCAAGAACTCCCCTAAATTCTTGCTAAGACTCAACTGTTACGTCTGTTGTCAAAATGAAAATTTAGGTTTTAGAGAAAGAAAACATAAGGAACTAACTGCAAAACTTAAGATCGAGACTAAGGAAGAATTATGCCTTACGGATTAGGTCATGCCTAACCTAGAAGTGAATTACTCGCAAAAAGCCATAAAAATACAAAAATAATATGGATAAAAGAAAACTAACTTGATTGCATCAAAGAATTAGGTCTGTCATCCTTGCCGGCTTACAAACACAGAAAAATAGAGATGGGACCTCTACTAAACTAAAACCCTAAAAAATAGCGTCTAAAGCATAGCTAGCCTCTAAAAGGCATCTAAAAATACATATCAATTGAGACAAAAGTTTCTCTCTTTATGATACAATGGGTTAATGTGCCCAAATAAAACTCTTTGACGTACAGGCGATGAAATCCAGCTTCAATGGTGCAAGAAACATACAAATCCTAGTGAAATTTACCAAATTGGACCAAAATATCTCTCAAAACCGAGTCGTGCTCAACCACGGCACGGGTCGTGCTCTAGGTCGAGCATGGGTTGCGTCCTTGATCGTGTTGGGCTCAGTCAAATAATGACTAGGTGACAATCGTGTTCGATCAGGATTGTTTTTGACCACATGTGTTTGTGTTTGATTGGGATTATTTTCAACCAGATGTCTTCATATTCGATCGGGACTTTGTTCAAGCAAATGTCTTCGTGTTTGATCATGGCTCTTTTTCGTCCAAGTGTGTTCAATTATGGTTCTTTGTCGCCTAAGTGTGTTTGACTAGGTGGTTTAGACTGTGGAATATTTGATCAGGGTTCTTTTTCGTCCAGTTTTAGTATCTTTTGTCAAAATTGATCCAAACGAAGTCGAAACATCCTCAAACTGTGAAATCATATTGTAAAAATGATACAAAAATATGCATAAAATGTCGCATCAATGAATTTTTAACATGTTTTTAGCACATTTTCAATAGTAAATTTAGGGTAAAAACACTACCAATTTAGCAGTTATCAAATTCCCCCAAGCTAGCGTTTTGCCTGTCCTCAAGCAAAGGATGTGAATGAATTTTCCAAAAATTGGAATGCCTTGGTTCATCAGATTTTCAATAAACAACTTCAGGCAATTCACATCACATCTATGTATATAAAACAATTGATCTAAGCAATTTAAACTCTCCAAATGCAAATATTTGGCTTATCAAATCTCAACCTTAGAAAAGAGTGTAACACCCTGGTTTTGGGGGTGAAAAGTTTTTGCATAAAATCCTGCATGCATGTATCTCTGTAGTTGTAGCCATATCAGCTGAACCCTAATCCCTCCCAAACCCTAAAAATCTTCAAATCTATTCTCTAGATCCAGATCAAGATCTGACCATTCAGATTTAACCTACCAGTTATTCTGAAGATAAAAGTCTTCAGGAGCCAGATTGAATTCTAACCCTAACTCCCAGTATCTAAGTTTCTTTCTGTTTTCGAAAACAGGAAATTCAGATTTACCCTAAGTACCCCAGTTTCTAGATAATTGAGTTATCATGATCTAACCCTATCCAGACTCAAGTATCTTTTGGAATATGTTCCTAGGTATATCCTCAACTTACTTCAAAAAGTTGGGAACCAGATTGTTTCATCTAAACACTTTTCGCAGTTTAGTCCAAATTTTACTGCGAATGAGTCCTTTCTCTGTTTACCTGGAAGCCTGAAAAGGCTAAAATTCACGAATCAGCTCCAAATCCAGAATTTCTTTAGGGAACACCTCCCAAATACTATTTGATACAGATTTCCCTTCTGTTTAAACTTCAAAATCTTACCCTAATTACCAAGAATTCAAGATTTACAAAATCCAGATCTATTTTACCCTAATTTTACCCTATTTTCGAAAATAGGTGAAATCCCTCAAACCTTATCAAATTTCCTCCAGATTTGAGCTAAATGAGTATTAATAGAAATATTATACTCATCCATGAAATCAATTTCCAAATTAAACCTCTTTAAAACTAGATTTACAAATCAGTCCAGATTTCAACTAAAACTCTTACACTTATACCCCTGGTTCGACCAAATGGGCTATTTCGACTTCGACTAGAGCAGTGCAACCGACCAGCAGCTGTTTTCGACCTCGCGCTGCTGTGTTGCTTCGACCACGACCTGGTCCCAGTGCACGATCACGGCCACAGCTCGCATGCGACCACGTGCGCCACTGCAGCTCCCATCGACTTCGACCTCGCCAGCTGCTACAGTAGGCCGTAGTCGTTGAAGCCAGCCCGTGGTCGCCATCCTCGCCAACTGAATAGTGCCACGTGTGTGCTCGGCGTTGGCTAATGTGTATCTTCCCCGCGCGACTCACAGCCAGCTGATTTCCTCCCGTTTGCACGCCACCAGCAACGGTCGACGCAGGAGCTTTGCGCCACGTGGAGAACTCGCCGTGGCCAGCCATCAGTTCACCTTCCCATCACCTGTAAAGCCTTCACGGCCGCTGAACCAAGTCGTTTCGCCGCCTGTCTTCGCCGTGAAGTCGCAATCCAGTCTTTTCCTTGCCGGCTTCAACTTCCCGTGCACATCTAGCCGTTGCAGCACCTCCAGCTTGCCTATTTATACCCCCTGGGAATTAGCCTTACCTCTTGCACAGCAAAATCACCAGAAAACCAGCAGTTCACTGTGTCTTCTTCTTCCCCGGTGAGTAGCAAAGAGGGAGCACGGTGCCAAGCTTCTCCACTACTTCATTCTTCGATCCAACACCCCCAGTGAGTTTCTCTCATCTCCCTCATGCTTCTCGAGCTTGGAATTTAGTTTAAATACCCCCAGTCGCCGGCAATTTTAGTTTTACTCCAGTAGCTCCGGCGAGCAATTAACTTCATTCCAGAACGAATTGATCTTCGAGCCAGTAGTGAAAGATGCTTAGAATAGCTCACTTAAGACCCCTGAGCTATTGGTTTGAACAAATTCGTTGTAAAACAAAAACCCCCAATTTCCAGCCATGAACATGAACTTGTACTTACTGATTTAGCTTCTCTGTTGAGCAATCTGTTAATCTAACTTCACCAATGCATTTTTAGTACCCTGAGGACCATACTCAAGCAAGGAATTGAGTTCAATCACTTTAAATCAGAAATGCCCAAATCAGATTTGAGTTCATCTTTTCTCCAGCTAGTATCTTCCAAATCCAGCCAATCCAGCCCTAGCCACTTTGCCATTTAGATGTTTTGGACCATTCTGAGCAACTTTGTCTTCTATCACGACTCCTAATTCGGCCTAGATTGTGAGATATAGCTATGCCCTAGTTATTACACTGTTTCTGTTGCATGTGCTCCAGGCCAGTCAATTTCTTTGCCAGTTTTCATCACTTTCCGGCCATCTCCTGCCCTAGATCCTGTTGAGACATTTGTTCCTGTTACAAATGTCTAACTACCAGATAAAGTGGTGCATCATTTGGAGCCCTAGATCAAAAGTTATGGCAAACCCTAGTTTCTGGCCATGTCAACTCGATGTCAAACTATGCCAGTCAGTGGCATTAGCCCTGTTCACCCACCTCTGGTCATGCAAACCAAAAACTACCTTGTCAAACAGTTGCCTCACTACCTTGTGCATCATATACTTGAATCAAAAACCATTTTGGCCACTAGAAACTATTCAAACCATGTCAATGCCACTCTTCGGCATTGTCAGCCCTTGTCAGCCTATGTCAGCCAATGGCATTGGGCCAGTTTGACCCCTTCTGGGCATGCAAACTGAACATAACTTTGTCTCTTAGACTCCTGATGTTGTGATTTACATTTTATTCTACTGTCACAACTTGAGTTGAGCCCTCTATCATCCATCGACCCTATGTCGATGCCTTGAATCGAATGTCGACCTAAAGACGTTCGCTGTTTTTGGGCGAACCAGCCGCAGCCTTAGTATCATTCTGATATTTTGGAACATTTGGAACCTTGTAAACCCTTGACAACTAATCTTAACCCTGGTTTCCATAGTTTAACCCTAATCGTTTCTCAGAACTCTCAAATCTTGTATCGCCTAAGTGTTTCTCCTTGCATTATTGCATATAGTGGATTAGTAAGAGTAGGATTGATTGTAATGCCTGTTTGCTTGTTTGATCCTTGTTCAGAGCAAGAGTCCGAGTTCGAAGACTTCGTCGCAGACCCGACATCAACTGCTGTTTCTTACGACGCGGAAGGCAAGTCATATTCATGAACATCTTGAACCTATATTTTATGAATTGCTAGAATATACCTTGATTATAAAATAATAATATTTCATAAGAAAGATTGAGAATAGTTGAATTATGAAATGGCAGCATCAGGCTGATGCCTGTGAAATGTGAATTGATCAAATAATGAGCCATGAACTAATATATTATGTATATTTATATTCATGAAATAAAACCCCTAGCCGTGACCAGTATTTTGATATGGAATGGTGAAAGCACTGGAGGTGCTTGGTCGCACAGGATGTGCCAGCACTGGAAATGCATGGATTGTGGTATGATCTGGTCACTGGCATATAAGGACCTAGAACCTTGTGTTGTGCGTCTAGTGGCATGATTAACGTGCCGACTGCAAGCCTGGTATGGGACAGGCCTGAACAAGTAGTATGTGGATCACACATGAAACCCCTATATGACAAACTCACGATTAACACGGGGTGCGCTCCAACACATATCATAGGATGTGATCATGCACGCTGACCCTGAGGGGAAGACGCCAATTAGTGGGGGTTGTGAAACCCTGCCACAACTGTGGTTTGCGTGAAGAAAACCACGGGGTCTGGGGTGAATTGTGTGTGAAACATGGCAAAAGTTCTTGTTATCTCCACCTTGCCACTCACAGTATAAAGTGAGTCAGGGGTCCAATCCTTGTGATAGGAAGGGCATGAAAGTGGATATATCTTGCGGGTAAATTGGTACCCCTCTGCAGAGTTAAAAATGTATTCAAATACTTCGTGCTCCCGAGTTTTAGGAGTATGCCGCGGTGGATTAAATCCACGGGGTGTGACACAAGTATTGTTTTATAAATTAAAATTTGTTAAGTCAAGATTACCCAAATGACATGTGTTGTCATGATAAGGGGTGCTGCCGTGGGCTATCATGTGTTGACGTGTCGCGGTAGTACCATAATTTAGTGATCATGTGATATCTAAGAGGCATGTGGATTGTGCCCTAAGTATATGAAATGCTGCCATGAGCATGAGATTTGAAAAGCTTGGAAGAAAAGTATTTATGGAAAAACCCTCTCACCTCTTTTCCCTCAATAGCATAGGATCATGTCATCTCTACTATACGTATCTCTACTCTTACCTATGACTTGCTGAGTACGTAAGTGCTCACCCTTGCAACTTATCAACAATAGATGGAGTGCTACAATACCAAGACGAAGGCTTGGAAGATTTCGTGGATCCAGAAGGAAGAGAGCCAGTTCTGCCAGAATCCTGAAGTATGCTGTTCTGCTGTCAACTTCTTACGACTGTGGGGGTTTCGCCTAGCTTCCGTCGAGTAGTTGTCTTTTTGTTTTAATTAGACCATTTGTGCCGTGAAGGCATTGTATTACTCTTTTATTGTACCAGGCCAGCAGGCCATACTGTTTATCAATGGTATTTTGTAAGTTACTCTGCTGCAATGAACTCCTGTGCTTGACTTATCCTGGGAAGTCAGTGGTATGTATGTATGAGGCCAGCTGCAGCGAGCTAGGTCTCCACGGGAGTAGTCATGGTACCCTGTGCGGGGCGCGACAAGAGAGAACTTAATCGACTAAATCATTTTGACAACTTCTTTCACATAGGATTTAGAACAGACAATAGCTAAGAAAACAATCATTATGCCACAATTTATACAAAGTTGCTAGATTTCCCTAATTAGAGAGGAATTTAAACACTTTTTATTTCTGATTTTTTTATTTATTCATATTTTTTTCTTCAACTCTTTCATGCTCTTGGCCAGAATGTTTTGAACTTGATCATTCCGTCGCGGCTACAGGAGACACAACTGAAGACGATTACTTAAGTGCACTTACAGATAGGCAGTTTTGTCGGTTTCCTGAGCCCCTGTAAGCAATCTCATCGTCTGTATACCTTCCCTTCACCAGTTGGTCGACGATTCATTACCGTCTCCCCCCAGCAGGTCCCGTATACATCACAAGGGACTAGACAAAAGCCACATCTTAAGCAACCATTTTATTATTACAAAGGAAAAAACATTTTTTTTGTACATAAGTTAAGTAAATCTTCCCTTCCCCAGCTGGTCGATGATTCATCACCGCCTCCCCCTAATGGGTCGATTATATTTCACTATTACACATTTTTTATTTTAAAGAGAAGGGCAATTAGCAATCTAAGCATAAAAAGTGACATAAGAGAGTTAATTTTTGATAATAATTTATTAGAAACCTTAAATTCGGAAGAAGTCAATAATGATCTAAAAGACAAGCATAATCTTTAATGGTTAATTTAAGACAAAAATTGAACATAGGCATTTGAAATTTTTAAATAGAGTTAAGTTCAATGGATCATATGCAAAGATGTGATAGAATAGTCATCTAATTGATTAAAGGTCATCTTCAAAATCAGGTGTTCCAAGTTGATATAATTTTTTTTATTTTAGTTTATGATGGCAAGAGGGTGGAATGATGATTCTCTGAAGGATAGGAAACGGTAAAGTGACTACCCCTAAGCTAAATCAGACATTGTCCTCAATGTTTGGAGAGCATTAGAGAGTACTTTTTTCGGTCGTGGTGTCTGGAGGTTGATGATGATGTGGTGAAAGATGGTGTTGTGGTCCACGTAGGTCCGGTGGTTCAGTTCAAGGCATAAAAATCTGAAAAGAAAAACAAAAGGAAACCAAAAAGAAAACAAAAATAAAATAAAAAGTTGGGTACCATGCAGATCACTCGTCGGAAGGTGGTGGATAGGGTTGTGAAGGAAAGCCGGAGGTGTGAAGATGTGCACTGTGGTGGGTATGTGCACCCGGATATGTGCCGTCTGTGAGGATGTGACTGATAAGTGCTAAATTGGTAGCATTTTACCCCAGTTTTAGTATTGAAAACGTGCAAAATCATGTGGCCACGAACACGCCATGCGTTCTGGTCATGTTCGAGTTGGTTTCGGTGACGACAAGTGTGTGGCCGCGATTGTGCCACGCGTCTTGGTTGTGTTTGACTCGGTTTCATCAGCTTTTACTGGTCGATTTTGGTCATATTTGATCAGAAATAGACGAATTTGGTCCGTTTTAACCAAATTTGGTCAGTTTTAGTCGTATTGAGTCAGAACTGGTCGATTTTGGTTGGCTTTAACCAGGTTTGATCAGAACTGGTCGAATCTGGTCAATTTTGACTCAGATTTATCCGTTCTCACACCGTTTGAAGCCATACTTCGTCGCCAAGGAGTTATTTTTTGGCACATTAACCCATGTATTATGAATAGAGAAGCTTTTTGTTCAATTAGATATACTTTTACATGCTAGCCTTTAGGGCTTAGTAGTAGTCTTTCGTCTAGTTTTCTTAGAAAAGCCCCCTTCTCTATTTTTATTGTTTTTGTAAGTCGACAAGGATGACAACTTCAATTTTCAAGCAATCAAGTGAGTTTTTATTTAATTCTTATTATTATTTCTGTATTATTATGATTTTTTGCGAGTAGATCCCTCCTAGGGTTAGGGATGACCTAATCCGGAAGGAGTGATTCTTCCTCGGTCGTGATCTCAAGGTGTGGAGTTATTTCTTCATGTTTTATTCCTCTAAACCCTAAATTCTTTTTTTGGTAATAGACGTAATAGTTGAGCCTTAGCAAGAATTTAGGAGAGTTCTTGAGTCCTTAGTGCTTTGTTGTGGGATCCTGAATAGGAGAGAGGCTCTCGCCAAACGTAACAGTGGAAGCGATCTTCTGACCGTTGTACCAGCGACCGTATTGGGAACTTAATATGTCTTGGAAAATGATT
The DNA here is from genome assembly GCA_019359835.1 of Pharus latifolius. Classification (NCBI taxonomy): domain Eukaryota; kingdom Viridiplantae; phylum Streptophyta; class Magnoliopsida; order Poales; family Poaceae; genus Pharus; species Pharus latifolius. Next base: position 35,444,565 of record CM033321.1, on the reverse strand, counting down.
AAAATTAACTTACAATCCTTAGACCTTGGATAGAATTACGCCGGATGGTTATGAAACTCCCAAAACCCTAGATTTTCATTTCAGCTTACAAACCCTAGATTTTATACTTGCTCTTTACTGCTTTTAAACTCTAGATTGATAGTTTTAGGAGTAGAATTAGTTGTAGAAAACACCCCCACAACTCGTTTAGACTTAATCAGTAATCCATTAAGCTAGAAAGACTAATACACTTGTTCTTTGTGGAATTCGACCCTCAAGTGCTCAACGTTCAACCACTCACTTGTGGCTATTACACAAATCACGTCTCTTTTGGCGCGATCAAATTTTTGGCGCTGTTGCCGGGGAGCAACGGTAATTCATCTTTTAGATTGATTTTCACAGATATAAGTCAATCTCACTTCTCAATCTTGCTTCTATTTTTCTTTTTCTTTTTCTTCTTTTCTTTGCACCAGTAACCTTTCAGGAAAGTAGTGCAAATTTGGATAGCTCGGACAAACCTATCAAAACCACGCAGCAACTTCGGTACGAGGCAAGACATGTAAGATCGAAGGAAAACTAGCAAACTTTTGAAGACATCAAAGAACAACCAACAATGGAGGACCAAAAGAGACTCAAGGATTATGCAATCCTACTCAGCATGGGGTTGTAGTTAGGTATTCTTAGACCACAGATCGAATCAAATAATTTTGAAATAAAACTTGTGCTTTTAAATTTGGTTCAACAAAATCAGTTTAGCGGTCTTGCCACTAAAGATCCATCATTACATTTGCACATGTTTCTTAAGCATTGTGATACTTTCAAGGTTCATGGAGTATCACAGGATGCACTTCGTTTGAGGCTCTTTCCTTTCTCGCTTTGTGAGAAGGCTAGGACATGGCTATACACTCTTCCTCATGTGTCAATCACTACTTGGGATGAATTCTCACGAGCTTTTCTTGTTAAGTTTTTCCCTCCTGCTAAAACTGTTCATATTCGCATCCAGATTGCATCTTTTTGAAAGCAGGTAGGTGAATCACTTTTCGACGCTTGGGAACGGTACTAGGACTTGTTGATCAAATGTCCGCATCATAGACTAGAGAAGTGGCTTGTAGTTCAAACGTTTTATAGCAGATTGAGCTACAACGCACGGATGGCTGTAGATGTCGCAACCGACAGCACACTAATGAACAAATGTGTAGATGAAGCATACGATCTCATCGAAGGTATCACTCAAAACTACACTCAATGGGGAACCGAATGAGCTGCTCAACAAATGCTGACCAATAACATGGATATAACTCTCTTCCTTCTCAACCTATCAATCATCGTAATTTTGAACAAATTAATTCCATAGCTTTTTCTAACCCTCTTGTTTCTAATGCAATGATCTTAAGGAGTGGAACAAAGCTACTGGAACGAACACCACCAACCGAACCTAAGCTAGCAAGAGAAATTGAGGAAGTACCAAGACCATCGGCAAAGGATGACGACAAGGAAGCCAAACCAAAAGAAAAGGAAAGTTTAGAAAATTAGGTAACATGTATTTATAATTCAACTCAACATTTCCCGGGAATGTACGTAAAAGAGAAACTCAATAAGCAATTTGAAATATTTGTGAAAATCTTGAAAAAGCTTAGTATGACTGTGCCTTTTACTGATTTAGTAACTCAAATGCTTTCTTATGAAAAATTCTTGAAAGACATTCTTACTAAAAAAAGGGATTTGAGTGAATTTCAAACTACTGCTTTGACTGAGAATTGTAGTGCTTTGATTCAGAACAGGATGCCGGCAAAGCTATGGGATCAAGCTAGGGAGCTTCTTCATCCCTTGTGACATAGGTACGATACACATAAATTGAAATCTTTATGACCTAGGCGCAAGCGTTAGTGTGATGCCTCTCACCATTGCACAACGTTTAAGCATGGGTTCAATCAAACCTATCCGCATGGTTGTACAACTTGCTGATCATTCGGTGAAGCATCCGGAAGGAATCCTGGAAGATGTGCCTCTTCAAGTCGGTAAATTTTATCTTCGAGTTGATTTTGTCATTCTTGATATCGATGAATATGTCGCTATACCTATTATATTGGGACGACCAATGCTCCAGACAGTAGGTGCTCTCATTGATGTTTGTGAGGGATGAATTACTTTCTGCATAGGGGAGGAGAAAATTTTGTTTAAAATGTCTAAACTTGTTGACTGCCTTATGTATGAAGAGAAAATTTGCAGCATGGATGATCTTGAAGAAGTCATAGAAGAGGAGTCACCACTTCAACTCACTTTTAGAGAAGGAACGGATGAGATATTTGAAAATGAAAAAATGGACAGCAGCGAAGAAGACAGGCCAACAAAAGAAACATCCAAAGAAGACATCTCGGATTCCGACGTCACAGGTAAGGATAAGGTAAGTAAACCTACACTTAAAACTCTTCCTTCCATGCTGAAATATTTGTTCTTGGATGATGATGAGACAAAGGCGAAACCGTGCAAGAAGAGCTCAAGAAAAGCTAGAAAGAAAGCGTCGAAGTCGAAGTCTTCATCTCAAGAAAATTCGATACGCCCTATGGCATGCGACTCGACGGTATCAAATTCTAACCTCTCGAATAATGAGCTAATGGATATAATTGTAGAGTTAAAAGACTTTCTTGGCAATATGACTAAAAATTTCAGCACTTTAAAGAAAAATTACTCATCCTTAAAAGTGCAACATCAAGAATTGAAAAATTCTTATGATTCTTTGCTTGCCAAAAATTCCATTAGCTTGACATGTGTATTAGATGTTAGAGTTGCTTGTGACTCCCCTATTGATCCATCTCTAGAGTCACACACTTCTACTTCACATGCTAGCAATAATTCATTGGTTAAATTCAAATGCTAGTTTTGTGGACACTAGTACTTCATGTGATAATATGTCTAGTGATTCATTTAATAATTCACATGATTGTATGGTTGATACTAGTAACTCAAACCATGTTTCATCTAGTGATTCATCTTTATGCCATGGTGTTAGTTCTAGTCTCTCCTCATCGGATATGCCTAGCTCATCTAGAGATTTTAATGCTATGCCTTCTAGTTCATCTACTTGTGATGATATGCCATCTTGTTCTTATTCATGTATTAATACAAAATCATCTCAAACACCTAAAATTGAAAATGATGAACTTAGGGGTAAAATAAATAGATTGAGCAAAAATCTTACTAGAAATCATATGAGTTGTGCTATGCTTGCTAAACCCCTTTTAGATCATAAAAATTCATTTAAAAAGGGAAAATTAAATCATGCACATTCATCTAGTAAGAGACATCATATACTTCACCACACTCATACCATTTCTTTTAAAAAGCCCTCACGTACCCATGTCATTTAAAAGGGCAACATTTGTATGAGTGCGCATCTAATTTTTTTAGAGTTCTTTCTTTTGGCTCTTATTTGATTTCTTGCTCTAAAAATGGTTTAATTGCAAAACCTATTAATTTCCATTCTCGAAAACCTAAACACAGAGCTATTTGGGTACCGAAGGACTTATGCTACAAAGCTAGAGGGCCTTGTATGGTTTGGGTACCAAAAAGGGCTTAAATCTTTTGCATTGAATTTTCTCCCTTTATTCTTTGATTGTTTTCAATCATTATGGCTAACTATGCAAAAGAATGGAAACTTGAAACTTATATTGTTGCATCATTTGGGGGTTACAATTTAAAATGCTTCCGTTGTCTATTGCCCCCCATATGTGAGACTTTTCTAAATTGCAAGCATATATTTTCAAAAATGAGTTCATTTTGTCAAAACGTCAATTTTCATTCAAAAGCCCAAAAATCATCAATTCCTTTCAAAATGGTCTTCAAAATGTATTTAAAAGGATTTTAGAGGCTTTGGATGAAGAAATGATGTTAAAAAATATTTCCATTAAAAACTAGCCTCAAAATGATCTTCGGGTATCTTGTTTTTCAACAAAATCATTTTCATATGCAAATCAAAATCTATTTGGAATTTGTAAAAAACTTGCTTTACAAAACACTTAGATATTATTATCCTGAAGAAGTTTGAAATTGAAAACATGCTTTACAAAGAGTTCTCATTTGAAAGTTATAGATATTTGAATCTCATCAAAAAACTTACTTTGACCCAAAATACCCTAAACATGCAAAACATGAGTTTCACTATTTTTATGGTCTTTATTTGTGAGCCTCAGCTCAAAATGATTTGAATAACTCATGTAATCCCTTTCATATCAATAATCTCATGAAAATCAAATTTGAACTCAATTTGCAAAAATTTGTCAATTTTCAACCTTCTTGCTTAACACAAAGTTCATTTGACCATTACTTTTGATTGAAAAATCCTTTTTGGAAAATTCTTTTTGGAAAATGTATATGATACATTGAGAATCATTTCTGCAAATTTTCATTTCAATTGGATTTGATTTGAGAAAAATTGACTCTTTTCACAAATCAAATATGAAACTTGCAAAATTCAGTTTTCTCATGGTTTTGGGCTGATTTGTCATTTTCATATCTCTATATTGGTTGGCTACTTGGAGAAATTTTCTATATGACATTTTATCCTCTATAATTGTTCTTTCTTGATAATTTATTTCAAAATTATTGGAAGTCATTTGCATAGATTTTTAGGTACTTTTAAAAGTGTAAAATGATTTTCTCAAACCTGAAATCTGAAACTTTAAATCTGACCAACATTTGTCTTTTTCATATCTTATTGTTGGATCATATCTTGGCTTCACTATAAAAGGCAATCTTGTTCCTCGTTGCATTATCTATCTCCAAAACTTATTTTCGAATTTTTGGAACTGGTTTGCATATGTTTCGATGATTATAAATAAGCTAACATGTTTAAGAAAATTTCAGTCAAATTGGATGTCATTTCTTCAATTCTTCCATTTGACCAAAATATTTGATTCTTGGATCTTCATGGAAAGTGCTTGTGTTGATGTGTTTTATCTCTATGAAACTTCTCATGAGTTTTGATAATCATTTGGATGGCTTCTCGATTTGAGTTCAATTTGGATCTTTTTGTTTATCTGTCGAACTCATTCGTTTAATCCATATACTATTTGGTAAAAGCTTGAAAAATGAAAGTAAATGAAATTTATGCCAAACACTAGTACAGAAAAGCTTTCTTCTATCGGTAAAAAACACCCTTCTACTATCGGTTTTTGTACCGTTAGAGATAGACACGATAGAACAAGACAGGTCATTTTCTATCGGTAAATAGCCGATAGAAGAACTTCACTATTCTAACGGCATCTTAGGAGACAACCAGTAGAAAACCCGTTGTAGTCTGACGTTTGTGAAAGAGTTTACCGATAGAAAAAATATAGTACTCTCTCGGTTGTGAATGAGTTTAACGGCAGGAAAAGTAACACTCTTCTAACGGTTAATTTAGAGTATACTGATAGAAAAAACCTTAGTACTCTCTCGGTTGGAAATGAGTTTACCGATAGAAAAAACGATTGTACTCTCTCGGTTGTGTATGAGTTTACCGGCAGAAAAAGTTAAACTCTTCTAACGGTGAATTACGTGTGTACCGATAGAATAAAGTATAGTACTCTCTCGGTTGTGAAAGAAATTATCGATAGAAAAAATCATAGTACTTTCTCGGTTGTGTATGAGTTCATCGGCAGGAAAAGTCATACTCTTCTAACTGGTAATTACGAGTGTACCGATAGAAAAAACGATAGTAGTCTCTCGGTTGTGGATGAGTTTACCGATAGAAAAAACGATAGTAGTCTCTCGGTTGTGAATGAATTTACCGATAGAAATACAATACAGATGCAATACAGTACATTCTTTACATTCACAATACAGTACATTCACATATACAGTACATTATTTACATTCACAATACAGTACGTTCACATATACAGTACAGATGCAATACAATATAGATTGGATACACAATACAGTACAGATGCAAAGAATGGTAAATTCACATATACATTGAACAGATTGACACATTAGACAGTTATTCACATTTATTCACATATATATGAACAAATACAAATTGCAATCCAATGTGGACATTTATTCACATATATATATTTATTCACATGTATATAAACAGTCTATGCAGAGAGTACACGAAAAAGAGAAAATTGTCATGGTGGTTGGTTGGGCGCAACTTCCTCCATGACATATTGAGCTCAGATTTGTCGAAGATCTCTAATCTTTGCATTTTCGTATTGGTCTTTCAACATGGCGATCTGCAAGCATGTGTGAATACTGAGTAACTAACTTCCTAATTTTGAACGTGACACCCAATTTTCAAATTTGAGTCGCTATCGATGCTTACCTGGGGGAATTGGGCAAAGTTTGTCTGCACTAGGTCGTACATGTAGCGCAGCACATAAAACCCGCATTCCCACGATTGCGGCTGCTGATGGCACTGAGATAATTGCATATGCGAAGACATATTAGCTATTGTTTCCATAAACTAATTAAGCATAAACAAAAAGTCTCGTGAGTACCTCATATTCTTTCCAAGCTAGTAGGGAGCCCTGCGGTGTGGCATGCCTCCCTTCAGCGGACACATATTTATCAAAAGCCCTGCATTTCAGTTAGCATTGCCGGTTAATGTATTATCATTAGCTAGTGAGGTCAAAATTTAAATCAAACATATAAGTTACTTACGCCTCCATATTCCCCTTGACCACATATTCGTTCGATAATCTGTCACGCATCGAATCAAGGTAGTACACCTCGTTCCTCGGCGGACAGATCACGATGAGGATCCAGTGGCCCCTACATTGTACGTAAAAGAGGACCGCTAACTCAAAGTATATCTCAGATGTAACATACAAGATTGAGTTAAATTAGTACGAAATGCACTAACCTTTGGTGGTACGGCAGCAGAATGAACTCCCTGTCCTGCTGTGCCATCAGTGCCTTGCATATGTACTGCTCAGCGTGCGCGGCGTTGTGCTCTAGCATCGTGAGGCTTATTTTCTCTGGGTCGAGGAAACCCACCTGTCACACGCAGCCTCCGATGCTAGCTTGTACATGCACCTGCATGCAAAGGACGACATTAGTATTGCACAGAAAGTTACTACATTTCAAATGAACTACAACAATGCAGAGTTAGCAAACAGAGTTAGAAAACATCAATACATAGCATCAACAAACTCACAGGACTCCAGTCCGTATAATGGACATATCGAGCTCCCGCCAGTTGTAGAGGTCGAACAGATCCTCTTGTGCCACGGATATACTCCCGGGCTCACGGTGGAACTGCTCAGGCCTGTAGGGAACTAAGAAGTTCAGATTCCGCCAAGCTCGGTGTAGGTACCACTTGTGGAGGTCTTTGGTTGATCGATCCAATTTGCGCAAAGCTGCCTCTGACACGAGTGGGAACCCGTTCCTGAACCTCTGCGGATGTCCCTTTCGCCCTTTGCCCTTGCCTTTGCCCTGGCCTTTTTCCAGGGACTGAGCGCGTACCTTCGAAGGCAAGGGTGAGGTGATGGCGGCTTTCTTCCTAGGTGAAGGCATGGATGTGTTGGCTGGGGTCGAGGCCATCTTCGATGTGTTCAGGTTCGCACAAGATCCGGCCTCATGCCCCGAGCTGGGGGCGCAGTCCCCTAGTAGCCCGCCGGCAGGCCACTTCAATTAATGAGCACGTATGTTAGATTTTGCAAGTTAAGTGTACTGAGTAGGATGTAATCTAAAATGTGTAGGATTTACCTGTTGTACTCGAACACACTTCTTGGGCCACTGTACGTAGGAGCCCACTGCCTCAGCAAGTGTCTGCATTTCCTCTGTTGGGACTGGCAATGGAGAATCGTTGTAGGCCGGCATGGCCATGTCCACCTGTACCTTTGCGAACCCCAACCGCAGAGGTACGCAGTGGATCCAGACATCCGGCTCAGACGGATATACGAAGCCGTGTCCAACCATTTCCTGCCCGTCGCCTAGGTGAGTTAGTAGGATGCAGCCCTCCGGGTTCTGCAAATTTGTAGCAATTAAAACAGGTTAGCGAAACAACTCTAACAGAATGGGAGTGGCATCAACTTAAGTGCACAAATGAAGGCTTGCAGTACCTCAAGTAGATCCACTGGATCTGCGAGGACCTTCAAAGCGCAATTGCTTATCCGACCCCGCTGGGTATTGTCGCCCTGGGGATCCGCATCTGCACTCTTGGCCAGCAATGCTTCTCTCAACCGTGCAAACTCTTCCCTCATTTGTGCGACCTCAGACTGCATCTCAGACTGAAGCTCAGCCCGTATCTCCGCCCGTACCTCAGCCCGTATCTTATCGGAGAGCTCCGCTTCCTTTTCCTTCCAAGAGCGGGCCTTCTTCCTCGGTGGAGTCGGATCTGCGAAACCGGCCTTCCACGACACAATGGCTCCCACTGCCCGTGTCCGCCCAGGATGCTCCTTATTTCCTAGAGCCCGGGTGAGGATGTCGTTCTCCCTCTGCGGGGTAAACAATCCCTCCACTGCCTCCTTCTCAAAAGAGATCTGTTACATTTAAAGGTATCTTGTGAGACAAATTGCCTTATATACACTTGTGCGCACACAGTTTACGAGGTTAGCCAACTTACCATTCACCTCACAACATCGGCGTCCCCAAGGTTTGCGAACTGCACAGACCCCGTGGATGACACGGACCCCCTCCCCCTCCACCATCGCTTGCACCTCTCATCCCAGATCTCGGAGAGCGCCAACTCAGGGGTGTCGATGACAGGATTTTGCTCGTCTTCCTTCTTCCACTGCTCCTCCTTCCCAGCATAGCCCCGGGATCTGAGCCGATGCGGGTGGTCGTTCCTCTTCTGGATCGTCTTATTCTTCTCGCTAAGGGCCTTGAACTCCTCGGTCCCCTTCTGCTTGGTGAATTCCTCCCATACCTCCTCCGATATGAAGGGGTACTTCTTGCAGGGAGATTTCCCCGCAGCGAGGAAGTTACTGACGAGCCAGCTCTTAAAGGTTTTCCATGTTCCGTTCATGTCCTTCAAGCAAGCCGTCCTAGGTGTATCGTCGGGGATGTTCCACTTAGCCTGTCTTCAAACAATGCATTCAATTAATCACGACTTAGTTAAACTTTAGTATAAGCCAAGAGAACGTGATTATGAAAGAGTTCAGCGATTTCAGTTAATTTAACCTTCACTTCCACCCACAACCTATCTCTCTCATCCGCCGTCACGTCCTTCCAGCTCTGGATGATGATCTTCACCCTTTCCTTCACCAACAGCCCAACGTAGGCCACGTACTTCCCAGTATTCTTTCCGATCGGCCTCCCAAAATGGTTGAACTCACAAGAAAGATCCGTGCGTTTGACCAAACGGCCCAACATCGTCGGGCCTCGCCCCACCCTCTTGCGCTGGGATGAACCAGCTGCATCTTCAGTTATGTTGGGGCTGGCCCTAGTCGAACCACCAGTATGATGAGGACATCACCCCTAACGATGCGTCCATTCTTCACACACCCATTGTGCAAGGACCAATAACAAGGGCACGTGCACGTCAACTAAATCACCAGGTGAGCTCGTTTCTTAGTACACGAGAGAATATTGACAAGAGCGAGTTACTACCTAATAATATTGTGCTTGTGCTCAGGAATCATGGTGTTGATCAGCGAGGGTGTCACTTTGCCCCAAGACGGGTCGGGAATCAAGTCTACCGTGAGCTGGAGTCCGGGTCGGCCACGGCGGAGCAGCCTGTCTTCAAGCGGGCGTAGCAGATGCATACAAACTCCGTTTGGGTCGTTCAAGTACATTACGGAGAAGCCCTCAACGAGACCTTTCCAACGGATCTGGTCTAATGTCCAAAATCCTTCTAAGTCAATCACAATCATCGAAACAAGTGGAGGCCAGATTCTGTTGGGCCGTGCGGTGCTGCGTCACCTGTCTATTGGGCCTTGGCCCGTGTATCCCGCGTGGGGGTGGTGCGCCCCAAACCCTAGACGCCACCCCTCTCGCATATTAAATCCTTGTAGCCGTCATTGTTAGACTTGGGTTTCGCTTAGAATTTTTCTGCTGTCGTAGTTCGCCGTCTTTCGGTTTGTGGAACCCCAACACTTCGTGATCTTAATACATACTTGCAATTCGAGATTGCTTCTTCTGTGTTCTTGCACGTGTTCTTCGATTCGCTTGCAGGAACAAGCCTTCGTGGCTAGGTCAACCGCACCTCAGTACGATTGATAACGAACGGAGCAGTGTTGTAACGATTGCAGGCCTAGATCGGTTCTGGTCGAAAGTTGGGTCGTCAACGTCGAGTCTCCACCAATCGAACTATCCCCTACCTGTCGGAAGATTGGGACCCCATTCCTCATCAAGTGGTATCAGAGCTCCGGTTGCCTGTCAGGTATCTCATATCCCATCTGTTGATTGTTCATCGTTTTACCCATCGTCCAGAAAAAAGCCAAAAAAAAAACAAATTAGGTCATAGTCTTCCGCTGTCCAAACCACTTCAAGCCTTCGCAATCTTTGCTTTCAGTTAGAGTTGTTGAGTTTGTGTCCTTAGTTCGTCGTCTGGTTGCTGGTTTAGATTGTGTTCGTAGTTCTGTCCATCACCTCCCCGTTGCATCGTCCGTCCTACCACTGCCAGACATCCAGAAAAGCAAATCGAGTCCTACTCGGTTTGCCCCTGCTAGCCGCCTTGTGTTACTGTCCCGCTTCGGAAACCCTAGATAGGTCGCAAACCACCTTGTGTCAAACGCCCTGCATCGCTAGCCTCCCCTTTGTTCATCCTACCAACCCACCGTCACGTTCCCTACTTGCGAAACCGAAAGTTCGCGTTGCCCAGAAACCCTGATCCGGAGCACCTTCACTAAAACGGCCATAACTTTTACATTCGAACTCCGTTTGAGCTCCACGACCACTCGTTTCGAAGCTAACGAAAAGTTACACTTGAATTTCACCAACTTGGTCAAAGGCAAAGAGAGAAAGGGGCAACCTGATATGTTCGAGAACGGGTTCCCACTCGTATCGGAGGCAATTTTGTGTAAATTGGATCACACAACTAGAGACCTCCATGAGTGGTACCTTTTCCGGTCCCAGCGCAACTTGAACTTCCTAGTTCCCTTCAGGCCTAGGCAGTTCCACCGTGAGGCTGAGAGCATATCCGTGGTGCGCGAGGATTTGTTGGACCTCTTTAACTGGTGGAAACTTGATATGTCTATCATACGGACTAGAGTCATGTGAGTTTGCTGATCGTATATATTGTGGTAGTTCATTTAATAAATCTAGTCACTTTCTATGCAAAACTAATGTCATCCTTTGCATGCAGGTGCATGTACAGACTGGCGTCGATGAAGGCGTGTGACAAGGCGGGTTTCCTCGACCCAGAGAAAATAAGTCACATGATACTAGAGCATGAGCCAGCAGATGCGAAACAATACATTTCGAGGGCACTACTGGCGCAGTAGGACAGGCAATCCATTCTAGCATCGTACCACCAAAGGTTAGTGAATTTCCTACTAAGTTAACTCATTCTTGTATGTTACACCTAACATATACTTTAAAAGGTTCTCTTTTGTGTACAATGTAGGGGCCACTGGATCCTCCTCATGATCTGTCCATGAAGGAATTAGGTGTACTGCCTCGATTCGATGCACGACAGGCTACCAAATAAATACGTGATCTTGTGGCATATGGATGCGTAAGTAACATGTTTGATTTAAACTTTGATCTCACTAGCTAATGATAACATATAAACCGAAAATACTAAATTAAATGCAGGACTTTAACAAATTATGTGTCCACTGGAGGAAGGCATAACGCATCAGAGATCACAAGAATTTCTTGGTAAGAATATGAGGTAATTAATAAGAATTGAACTATTCATGAGTCTTTTAGTTTATGCTTAATTAGTTTGTGGAAAGGATAGCTAACATGTCTTCGCATATGCAATTATCTCAATGCTATCAGCAGCCAGAATCATGGGAATGTGGATTTTATCTGATGCGATTTATGTATGACCTAGTCAGGACAAAATTTTCCCAATTCCCTCAGGTAAGCATTTTAGCTAACTCAAATTTGAAAATTGGATGTGACGTTCGGAACTAGGAAGTTAATTATTGACTCTCCGTACATGCATGTAGAGCAACATGTCCAAAGACAAATACGAGAATGCAAAGATTAAAGAGCTGCGAAAAATTTGGACTCAATATGTGATGGAAGAAGCGACTGTCAACAATTAGTCATTACTGGGTTATTTGACTTCTTGCCTACTGCCTTTGGTCAAAAATATACATTGAATGTGTGAATTGGTGTTTTTTGTATTTGTATTGGTCTATATGTGAATAAATTCAATCTGTTGAATGTTGAATGTGTATTTGTGAATGTACCTTTTTTGTATCTAAGCTTCTTTTGACAGTTCTACAACACAGAAAGTTAGAAGAGAACAACATATTCTAACAGTTTATTCATCAGAACAGTTAGGATAGCTTACTATATTCTAACTGTTACTAATTAAGAACCAATAAATAATATAATAGATTCTAATGGTTCAATAGTACTATTCGTTAGAATATAGTACTCTATTCTAACAGTTCACTACTAAGAACCGTTAGAATATAGTATGCTATTCTAATGGTTTACTAATAATAACCATTAGAATAGCGTACTATAGTCTAACGATTTAAGAATAATAACTGTTAGAATATAGTAAACTATTCTAATAGTTTACTAATAATAACCGTTAGAGAATAGTAAACTATTTTAATGGTTTCGAACCGTTTCAGTAGTACTAGGTTTCTTCTATTGTGCAGATCACTAGCGGTTAGAAAATCGTTAGTATAGACGTTCTCGAACCATAAGTACTCAGCATTTCTGTAGTAGTAGCTCATTACTACATGTGTATTTTTTCAAGGAACACATGCTTATGTCATTGTTAATTAAATTGGGAGTAGTTCTTAGGTTAAATTAAATGAACTATGTCGACGATTGGGACCTACGGGTCCTTCTGTAGAACTTATATAGAATTTAGATGGGTTATGAAGGGAGCCAATCCAAACAAGTACCCAGGAATTCAAGGTATCTAAGAATATAATGACACGAGAATTTATCCAGGTTTAGGCCCTCATAGCTGAGTAATAACCCTACTCCTATGTATTTATCACTATGAATAAGTAAGAGGATTACAAGGAGAATGTAGTGTCCATTCCTATATCTCTATCTCTAGTGCGTCGTCCTCTCGTCCCTCCGTCCCTAAGTGGCCTTTTTATACTTGCCGAAGAGATCGTCGGTTGTTCCCTCGAAGACACGCCCCACGATTACCTATAACTGCTCCATGGTAGTTGCTGCAAGTCGTGGTTACGTGGCGGTTGCCGTAGATCATGGCTACGTGGTAGTTAAGCAGCTTTGACCTGGCGTTGTAGAAACTGTTTCACCATCCTCATCTTCTTCGACGGTTACCTTGTCAGGGACTTATGATTATTTCAAGAATAATCATAAGGATCAAGGAATGGTTATTGTGAATGGTGACTTATAATACATAATCTTCGTATTGTAGTACAAGTCTTCAATATCGTGATCACACACCTCCTGCGACCACACATTGATATCAGGTTTTGTCTCTGTGATAGTGTATGGCTGTAGGCAGATGTCTCTGTGACCATAGCACTCACAGGTATAACATGAGACCATGGAACTGGTAGTGCTAAGTGTTGAGACTTATAGAGTCTCATAGCTAAAATTATGAGAATTAAATAGCATTGATGGGGAATGTCCAGAATATCCTTAGATCATCCCATTATCTCTTTCATTGGCCTTCTGTGACCATAGGAAGGTATGCTCGACCACAGAGTGTTGTACGCGACCATGGAAAGATATGGATGTCTCAACTCAGGTAATATCCCTCATCAACTACCCCCGTATTTGAAACAACAAAGGCCCCCATATAGTGGTTGTGTCGTTTCGAATTCTAAAATAACTTGAGGAGAAGTCTTGGGGAGAGATTACCAGGTGAGCATTTGGGAAGATCTCAAGCATTTTTCGCTGCATCCCTAGGCTGGGAACTTGAAATGTCACCTTCAGGCTTCTATAAATAGCCATCCTCCTGCTGTGAAATCCTATACCTTCCACAAATTCTCCAAGTCTCAAATTCTTTGTCTTCTTAGCCTTCCCCCTTTTCCTCTGTTTTCAATGGCATCCCCAACCGAACAGCGACTTGATGAAGAAGAGGGTTTGGTTGCAGAAGGCAATGTTGAGGCATTGGAACTGCAGGTGATCAACGTGGATGATGTTGCCCACTCGTCCTAGAAGGTAATTATCTTTTGGTAGACTTGTGCGGGTTTTTTCTTCTTGAGCACGGATTTCCCAAGCGCTTTGGTTTTTGCAGTTGGTTGACCGTTCAGTAGCTTCAAGGAAGCGATTTGGTGATGATGTTGGATCATCCAGTGGGTTCTCTCCAAAAAGAATGATTGGGGTCTCTTTCCTGGCTGTACAAAGTGACTATGATAGAAGGAATGAGTCCTCAACCCCCCAGCCATTAACTACAACTGTGGCTTAATCCCCATCCAGGGCTAGACAAATTGCTCCTCATTGTTTGGGGTAAAGATTTGTCTTTTCTCTAGCTGAACTGAGTCATTTAGTTAGGAATGAATTATCTAATCCTAAATTGCTTGTACAGGACAAATTGGTCGACTTCCTCTCCTGCGGCATCTCTATCACTGTCTGAGGAGGATGTGGAAGTTATGGAAGGAGTTGCGGATGTCCGAAATCCTTCTGTGGCCTAATCAACATCTGTCTCCCAGGTAAGGATTCTTACTCCTTTATTATTATTATTTTGTGTTCATGACTTGGAATGATCTCATGGTCGCACAGGGAGACGAAGTTGGGAAGATGGTCAGCGAAGAGGTGGCTGAGGCCTTGACATCCCTAAAGGAGAAGACTACATTGTGTAGCTTCCTTCAAGAGGAGAATGAGTGCCTCGAGGAGAAGTTCATCCGACGAGGACTCAACCTCGTGCTCTCCACCAAGTCATTGACCGCTACAAGGTGGCCAGCGAGAGGGCATGAGAAACTGGAAGGCTTGCTCGAGAGGCCGAGAAGTTTGTTCGTAGAGAGAAAGACGCCTTGGATTCTATAATCAAAGGCTGTAGTCTTATTGAGGGGGATACCTTCAGGAAACAGAAGGTCGTAGCGGACTCTCTTGAAGCTGATATCGTTAAACCTGAAAAGGTTAACTTATCTTCTGAAGAGTCTTGTAGTTTGGTTGTGGCTCAATCCGAATAGCTGGTCGCCAACATCCTGTTGAATCTTGAGCCCTAATTAGGGTTTTGGTGATTAATGACATCTGTGAGATTTGCGACTAACCTCTGTATGTGAGACTCAGGTAACTCAAAGGAGAAAGCATCAAGGAAAGACAAAGCAAGGTTATCAAGACTCCATGAAGCGAAAATGACGAAAATCTCGACAAGAGTACAAATACCTAAACCTAGCGCCTTCTTATTTTGAAATTTTCTAGGTTAGATGGTCGTACTATTAAGAGGGGTCTTAGCACAAGTATCTTGATCAACCTTGAACTTTTTAGAAGCATATTTGCATTTGCATTT
Organism: Pharus latifolius; assembly: GCA_019359835.1. NCBI lineage: Eukaryota > Viridiplantae > Streptophyta > Magnoliopsida > Poales > Poaceae > Pharus > Pharus latifolius. The sequence goes on along the minus strand of CM033321.1, from coordinate 35,429,084 downwards.
GCCTTAAATCAAAGTTGGGTAAAAAATTCAGAGGTCTGTTTTCGTTTTCTACTGGCCGGACAGTGTCTGAAGTGACCAGACAATGTCCGGCCAATACAAACAATTTCAGAACTTTGCAAACAAGTGCAACAGAGACAAATACATTTGTCCGGTGCATCTGTCCGGTGAAAGCCGGACATTGTCCGAAGTGACCGGACAATGTCCGGTCAGTACAAATGTTAACAGCACATTGAATTAAGACAAATGTATTTGTCTGGAGGTTTTGTCTGAAGTGACCGGACATTGTCCGAAGTGACCGGACAATGTCCGGCCAATACAAAGTTTGGGCTATTGTAAGGGCTGTGTTAACAGAGACAAATCTATTTGTCCGGACATTTTGTCCGGACAAATCCCATATGTCCGGCCCATACAAAAATCTGGAGTGTTTTATGTTAGGTGTCAACAGAGACAGATACATTTGTCCGGACATTTTGTCCGGACAAATGTATTTGTCCGGCGTGTACAAATCATTTTAAACAGGGGTGTCAACAGAGACAAATGCATCTGTCCGGACATTTTGTCCGGACAAATACATTTGTCCGGCCTTCACATTTTAATCCAAACGGCTACTGACACTCGCATTTCACGTGAATAACGGTCAAAATTTTTGTACTAACCGAACATTGTCCGAAGTGACCGGACAATGTCCGGCCAGTACAACTTTCGCCCAATCTTCTTGATTTCGACCGTTTTTGCTGAGAGTATAAATAGATCACTGTTGTAGATGTCTTACATACACGTAATACATCTCAAAAACCCTGAGCAACAGTGTGCAAGCCCTCTCACATCCATTCTCTAGCAATTGAAGTCAAAACTTGAGAATTCTTGAGTGCTAGTTGAGTGAATTTGCTTCCAAGCCTTTTTGCATTTGCATTGTGTTCATCAAGCTTTGAGGTTGATCAAGCAAGGTGCTAGGCTTGTTACTCTTGGTAATTGCCGTCACCTAGACGACCCGGGAGGTCCGGCGATCTCTCCATCGACGGTGTGTCGGAGAGGCCCGGCGATTGGTTGTAAAGGCTCGGAGCTCGCCTATCCGGAGAGGAGAAGGGCTACCTCTAGTGAAATCGAAGCATAAGCTCAAGCGAAGAGCGCTTCAACGAGGATTAGTGGAAATCGGCAAATTTCTGAGACCTCGGGAAAAACTCGATCTTTTCGGTTACCTCTACTACTTGCTTAATTTTCATAGTGATTGAATTGTTGCTATTAATATTTTAGAAAGTGCAAAATCTGAATTGAATTGTCTTTCATATCCTTAGAAGATTTGTTATTGCAATCTTAGGTTATTAAACCCTAATTTAGAAGAAAAATTTTAAAACCGCCTATTCACCCCCCCTCTAGTCGGCATCCTTCGATCAACACGTGGTATCAGAGCACTAGGTCTCTCATTTTAGGCTTAACCGTCTAGGGAGAGGATGTCGTCGATCAAAGAGAACTATAATGGAAAGGTCCCCTTCTTCAAGGGTGACAACTATTGCTATTGGAAAATTAGGATGGTGATTTATCTAGAATCCATTAATCTTGATGTATGGAGGGTCACTAGAGATGGTTTTAGGGCTCCAATAGACTTAGAAAATCTCACACCTCTAGAATCGAAAAACCTTCAAGCAAATGCTCAAGCAAAAAATGCCATATTTAATGGTCTTGATTTAAGTGAATTCAATCGCATTAGTAATCTTGATACATCCTATGAAATGTGGAAAACCTTAGAGGTAATTCATGAAGGTACATCAAAAGTCAAAGAAGCTAAGCTAATTAAATTAACTAGAGAATTCAACTCCTTCTTCATGCTTGAATCTGAAAATGTTAGTGACATGTATACTCGACTCAATCTATTAATCAATGATCTCAAAGGTTTAGGTACAAAATTTGAAGATATTGATATTGTGCGTAAAATGCTTATGATTTTACCATCGAGTTTTGATACAATTGTGACAGTGCTTATCAATGGCGATCTCTCTTCCACAACTCCTACCGAGCTCTTGGGTACTCTTATTACCCATGAAATGCAAAAAGAGGAAAAGAAAGGGATTGTAGAAGCATCCGGATCAAAGAAGAAAAACTTGGCATTTAAGGCAAAAGTCGAGGAAGCCAAGGAGGATAGTTCGGATGAAAGCTCTGATGGTGATCTAGCTCTTCTTGTGAGAAAAACCCGCAAACTCCTAAACAAGATCAACAAAAGAGGATTTGAATTTGACAAAAGACGAGGACCACACAAGAAGACCGGATTCAAGAACATTACATGTTATGAATGTAATGAGAAGGGACACTTTGCCTCAAGATGTCCAAATAAGAAGGGTGATCATCAAAGATCACATGAGAGGAAAGATGACGGTGAAGGGACAAAAGGTAAAAAGAAGCTTTTCAAGAAGTTCTATAACAATAAAAGCAAGGGCCAAGCCTATATTGGTGAATGGTACTCCGGATCGAAGGAATCCGAATCGGAGGATGAATTACCATCATCTTCAAAGAAAATGGCGGGAATTGCTATCGGAGAAGCCACTTTGTTTGAAGACAAGTCATCATTATGTCTTATGGCGAGTGATGATGCTAAGGTATCGGATCTTGAACCTTCTTATGAGGACCTTGTTGATATGGCTATGGAATTAAATGAGGCATTAGGTAAAGTAACTAAGGAAAAACAAAATGCTTAAGAAAGAATATTCAATACTTAGTGAGTTATATGCAGAACTAAATGACTCGCATGAGGCACTTCTAGTTAATGAAATTATTGATTCTAAACAAACTAGTGAAATAGGAATTACTTGTGATATTCTAGACGAATCAACTCATAGTGTCTCTCATTCAAAATCAATCACTTGTAATGCTTTAGAAATTAATCATGAATATGTTTGTGATGAAATTGTTGATAACAACTCTAACTTGATTTTAGAAAATTTAGAACTCAAGGCACAAGTGGAAAAGCTGAATCTAGGACTAGCAAAATGCTTTAAAGGAAAAGAAATCCTAGACAAACTTCTTAGTGAGCAGCGATGTTCATTTAGAAAAGAAGGTTTAGGATATGAACCGAACAAAAGAAAGAAGTTGAGTACTAAAATAACTTTTGTAAAGGCCACTAATATGTTTTGTCACAAATGCCATAATGTAGATCATTTGCCGGAAAATTGTCCCTCAACTTCTAGAGCTAAAGAAAATAAGTATCACTCCCATTACATGCTAAAGAAAACAAAGTACGGAAAAGTAATTGCAAAATTCATTGGTTTACCTTATCAAAATAAACATAAAAAGAAAATTTGGGTTCCAAAAACCTTTGTTGCTAACCTTCAAGGACCCAAACAAGTTTGGGTACCTAAAAGCGTCTAACCTTTCTTTTAGGTAAACTACGAAACCGGTGGGAGGCATTGGGTGCTTGATAGCGGATGCACCCAACACATGACCGGTGATGGAAGTCGGTTCTCTTCATTTGAAAATGGTTGCAATGACATTGATAAAATCACGTTTGGTGATAATAGCAAAGGAAAGGTAATTGGGTTAGGTAAAGTCGCAATCACAAACAACCTTTCCATTTCAAATGTATTACTTGTTGAATCTTTGAATTTCAATTTGCTTTCCGTTGCAAAATTTGTGATTTGGGTCTTAGATGCATTTTCGAACCAAATGGTGTTATCATTGAAAGTCTAGAAGACAAGTCTTTAATTTTCAAAGGTTTTCGATATGGAGATTTGTATTTGGTTGATTTCGGTTCAAAAGACTCTTGCATTTCAACATGTTTGGTTGCTAAAAATTCTTTGGGATGGCTTTGGCATCGTCGTTTGGCTCATGTTGGGATGCATCAATTGAACAAACTTTTAAAAAGAGATTTAATCCTAGGTATGAAAAATGTAAAGTTTGAAAAGAATAAACTTTGTAGTGCGTGTCAAGCGGGAAAACAAGTTGCTAGTACTCATCCCGCTAAAAATGTGTTGTCAACATCTAGACCACTTGAGCTTTTGCATATGGACTTGTTTGGTCCATCGGAAACTCAAAGTATTGGTGGTAGTAACTATTGCTTTGTCATTGTTGATGATTTCCCTCGATTTACTTGGATTTTCTTCTTAAATAATAAATCCGATGCTCCAAGTGTGTTTAAAAGATTTGCAAAACGAGTTGAAAATGAATTTGAATTCTCCATCAAGAAACTTCGAAGTGATCATGGTGGAGAGTTTCAAAATTTGGACTTTATTGAGCTTTGTGATGAGTCTGGAATTAAACACGAATTTTCCGTACCATATACTCCTCAACAAAACGGTGTTGTGGAAAGGAAAAATCGAACATTAATTGAAATGGCTCGAACTTTGTTGGATGAATATAAAACCCCCACTAGGTTTTGGGCCAAGGCCGTCAATACGGCTTGTTATGCCATAAATCGGCTTTATGCTCATCCTTTGTTAAACAAAACTCCTTATGAGCTAATTATTGGAAGAAAACCAAACATTTCATATTTTTAAGTTTTTGGTTGCAAATGTTACATCCTTAAAAAACACATGCATCTTGGAAAATTTCAAAGACATGTTGACGAGGGCTTTCTTGTTGGATATTCGTCAACTAGTAAGGCTTATCGTGTTTTTAACGTCATAACCGAATGCATTGAAGAAACGTGCAATGTTGAGTTTGATGAATCTAATGGCTCTCAAGAAGAGTATGAAGATGTTGAGAATGTAGGAAATGAGGAATTACGAGAAGCTATGAAGAACATGACGATTCGAGATATCAAGCCCAAAGATGAAGATTCAAAGTCACCCGATCAAGAAAATGAAATAGCTTCTATGATTCCGGAGGCTCCTATTCAAGTTGATCTTGATTCGAAAATAAAGGAAAGTGAAGATCAAACATTGCAAAATCCAAGACTTCATCAAACCATCACTAAGGATCATCCCGTCAACCAAATAATAGGTGATGTTGGTAAAGGTGTCCAAACTCGCTCTAGAATTTCATCTTTTTGTGAACATGCATCTTTCATTTCTAGTATTGAGCCTAAATGCATTGATGAAGCATTAGCGGACCCAGATTGGGTAAATGCTATGCATGATGAGTCAAACAACTTTACTAGAAATAATGTTTGGGAACTTGTAGAACAACCTCTTGATCACAATATAATTGGTACAAAATGGGTCTTTCGAAATAAGCAAGATGAAAATGGCATAGTTGTAAGAAATAAAGCTAGATTGGTAGCACAAGGTTATTCTCAAATTGAGGGATTAGATTTTGATGAAACTTTTGCTCCCGTAGCTAGACTAGAGGCCATTCGCATCTTACTTGCATTTGCATCATGTTTTGAAATCAAACTATTTCAAATGGATGTAAAAAGTGCTTTCTTAAATGGTGAAATTTTGGAACTTGTATTTGTAAAGCAACCACCGGGTTTTGAAGATCCTAAATATCCAAATCATGTCTATAAACTCTCAAAAGCTCTTTATGGTCTTAAGCAAGCCCCTAGGGCTTGGTATGAACGATTGCGAAATTTCCTAATTTCATAAGGCTTTAAAGTTCAAAAAATTGATACAACTCTCTTTACCAAAATCATAGATGATGACTTTTTTGTTTGCCAAATCTATGTTGATGATATAATTTTTGGTTCCACTAACGAATCTCTTTGCCAATCTTTTGGTAAAACCATGTCCAAGGAATTTGAGATGTCCATCATAGGAGAATTGAGTTTTTTCCTCGGACTTCAAATTAAGCAAATCAAAGAAGGCATATTTTTGAGTCAAAGCAAATACGTGAAGGATTTACTCGAATGATTCGGTATGGATGATGCAAAATCAATCAAGACTCCCATGGCTACAAATGGGCATTTGGACTTGGACGAGGGAGGTAAACCGGTAGAACTCAAATTATATCGTTCTATGATTGGTAGTTTATTGTATCTTACTGCTTCTAGACCTGATATTATGTTTAGTGTATGCATGTGCGCTAGGTTCCAAGCTGCTCCTAGAGAATGCCACCTAACTGCAGTAAAAAGAATCTTTAGATATCTAAAACATACACCAAACATAGAACTTTGGTATCCTAAGAATGCTAGTTTTGATCTCCTAGGATATTCGGATTCTGATTATGCCGGCTGTAAAATTGATAGAAAAAGCACTTCCGGTGGATGTCAACTTCTAGGAAGATCATTAGTCTCTTGGACTTCAAAGAAACAAAATTCAGTTGCACTCTCAACCGCCGAGGCGGAATATGTTTCGGCCGGTAGTTGTTGTGCACAACTTCTTTGGATGAAGGAAACTTTGTTAGATTATGGCATAAAAGTCAATTGTGTTCCGCTTTTATGTGATAATGAGAGTGCGGTTAAAATTGCCAACAATCCCGTTCAACACTCTCGAACAAAGCACATTGACATTAGACATCACTTTCTAAGGGATCATGTATCAAAAAGGGATATAGTGATTAGTCATGTTTCAACCGAAAATCAATTAGCGGATCTATTCACTAAACCTTTGGATGAGTCAAGATTTAGCAAGTTGAGAAATGAATTGAATGTTATTGACATCTCAAATGTTGTCTGATCTCTTGCTTATCTTGAATTGGTTGTTATCTTGATTGTATCTAGCACATATACTCTTACCTATATGTATATATATATATATATATATATATATATATATATATATAGATTCAATCAATGTAGGCATCTATGCCAATCACTTCCTATTTTGAAGAAAAAATCCAAAAGTTCACCACTTTGTCGGTTTTCAACAAAACTTGGTGAACACATTAAGGGGAACAACTTCAAGATCATTGAATGCTTGCATACCCAAAATTGTGTACAAAAAGGAAAAATATGCATGTTGTTTATCAAAAGGATCATTTTTAAATAAAAAAGGCTAAAAAGTGCCAAAATGATCAAAATATATAAAAATCTTCAAAAATACCTTTCAACAATGTTCTCAAAGGTTTTAAAAGCAAAAAGAAAGGATTTCGAGCCTAAATGTTGAATTTTGACAAAATTGAACATCTAAGGATCTTGTTTTGGCCTAAAATGACTTATTTCTATAAATTAAAATCGGTTGAGTTTTGACAAAAATTTTCTACATAAAACACTTAGAGATCGATCATTCAAAGATATTTCATGTTGAACTTTTTCTCAAAAGACCTATGGTTTGCAGGTTATCACATTTTTCAAATCGCCCAAAAACGAGCTTTGACACGAAAATACCCAAAATGTGCATTTTGTGAATTTCACTATTTGAGCCAAGATCTCTTCCATGGTTTGGCTTGAAATAGTATTTAGAATTCATACAAGGCCAAACATCTCAGAAAAATTCAAGTTTCATGGAAATTTGACAAATTGGTGAAAAACCGTTCTATTTTACCCTTTTACCCTAAAACGCGATTCGGAGGCTCATTCTAAAGTCGTTTTCTCTCAAATTTCTTCTCGAAACTATCTGGCCGCATTCCAAATATGATATTCAAGTTTATTTTGAAATCAAACTCCTAGTTGAGTTGTTTTTACGAAAAATTGAAAAATTCAGGAACTTCAGGATTCTATCTGAACTGACCGGACATTGTCCGCCCAGTTCAGACACTGTTCGGTCATATCGGACAATGTCCGCTCAGATCAGACACTGTCCGGTATGTGCACATCTGATCAGTTATTAAAACCTCCCGTTTTCTTTTTTCTTCCCCAAATCGACCAAATCGTTTTGTTGCTGCTGTTCTCCACCTCTTCCACTGTTCATGTCCTCTCCTCCGGACAAGAAGATCCGTCCGGCCATCTCCCGTCTGGCCCTCGATTTGAACTCCTCTGCATCTTCTCATCCTTTGGTTTGGGTGAGTTTTTCTCCTTTTGCTTCACAGGTTCATGCATTACATCCCATAGTGATTCTAGGGTTTGAAACTAACAAAATGATTATGCATGTCAAATCTAGTTATAGATTCATGAAATTGACATCTATGAGTGGTCATATTTAAGCTAATTTGTGCAAAATTGGAGTTTGTCATAGACATGCATGATATAAGTAGATCAAATTGCCATCTAGGGTTAGATTTTGGAACAAAATCAACTATGCTTTGTATGGAAATGTGATGATCAAATTGAACCAAATCTGTAGGGTTAAAATGTTGGATTCATATCGGATTTGTTCAAATTATTTACAATGCACAAGATGAGTGGTTAAGATGAGAATATCGTAGATGATTTCCTTTGATTGCCCTAGATCCTTGATTTTGATCAAAGCAAATTGAGTAGAACAAGATTGAATCAAAGAGCAGAAAAGGATGATATGGAGTACAAGCTAACATCTATTAGTAAATGCAAGAGTAAGATTGATTCATATAAGGACTAGGTCATGCATACATATCCATCAGAAGACTAGTTCATGCTTCTCCGTTCACCTCCTTCGAGTCATATCATGATCAAATTATCCATCTTTTCTTTCCAGAGTCACTATGACAGGAAGAATGAAGCAAACTAGCCGTCGTCATGGGCCTGGATCTTCTCAACAGGCTCAACCTATCAACTGGGATTCTTTGGCTATTGATGAGGATGATGCAGCTCCAGCATCTCCCATAGGATCTCCCATTGATGATTCAAACTCAGTCGATAGCAGCAGCAGTAGTGGTGATGAGCAACCCAGAGGCCATCAGACTTTCACCGCTAGTGCTGTTCGGCGACTTCGTCGAAAGAACCCGTACGAGCATCTGAGGACATGTACTGAGAGGAATTTCTGGAATGCCTTCCAGATGTCTCAGTATCACACCAGATTCTCCTCCGCCAAAGTATTTGGGCATCAGGCCATTGACTGGAATTTGATCGAGAGCAAAGTTCACTATCCTCTACGGGGCAAGTTCATGGCTGTCAGGTTGCTCTCCTTCACCGAGATGAAGGAAGACTGGAAGTGGAACGTGGACATCATCCGCTCGTTCTTCGCATCTCTTCATGTTGCCTCGGATCGATCCCACGTCGTATTCATGAACAACAACTCAAGAAGGACTCTCACCAAGGCACAGTTTAAAGAGGCTCTACAGATCGAGCATGTTGACAACAGCCTCTTCGCCTTTGATGAAGTTCGAGTTGAAGACGTGGCTCATCTCTTCGACAATCCAGATCCAAATATTGGTAAAGTCTCTCAACTGATTCCTCCGGTGGCCATTCTAGAAAAGTTGAACCGTATGACTATCTTACCAAAAATCGGAGATCGCGGGGCTGTCACGTCTACCATGCTGCGACTTCTGAGAGCCCAAGTTGACGAGACACCTTTCGACATTGTGGAGTTCATGTTCCACGAGATGCAGGAAGTTCAGATGGACTCGAAGAGGCTTTTGCCCTTCGCACCTTTCATCGCTCACACTCTGACCTACTTTGGACTGCATCGAGCTTCCCGTCCTACTTCTATGGAGTATTACCGGTTGAAGAGCCTGGGGATCCTTGTTCGCTATGAAAATCAAGTTGGATCACCAGTTCATGGAGATGAGCCTCTGTCTCCAGTCGCGGGGGCTCCCTCTCCACTTCAGTCCTACTCCATCTCCCAGAGCCCTGACGTCTCAGCTCCATACATGATGATCATGGAGCGGCTGGATCAGATGTCCATGCGATTCGAGACTCGCTTTGATGAGGTTGACACCAGATTGAGCTCCATCGACCATCACCTCAACGTCATTAAGCCTCGCATCGATTCTATGAGTCAGGATATCTCTGAGCTGCGGGGACGATTCGACGCAGGCCAGTATCAGCATCGTCGTTGCGGCGATTCTTCTTTCGATCATCCTCCGCAGTCTTAGATTGTCCTACTTCTGCATCTATAATCGCTTGTATCTATGTCCCCTCTCCTTTTATGGATGTTTGATGACAAAGGGGGAGAGTTATGTTATGAATATGTGTTATGGATATGTGTGATGTGGTTATGTATATGTGGTATGGATATGTGTGATGTTGTTATGTCATATGTCGTGGTATGGATATGTGTGATGTTGTTATGTCATATGTCGTCCTGTGGATGTATTTATGTCGTCGTTTTATCGTTTATGAATGTATGAACATGAACATGGGTATAGCTTTGTTATAAAAATGTTGCTTTATTATCTCTCTTGTGTATGTATGTGTTGATACGTATGGATATCTTGTTATACCTTGTTATGAGTATGTTTATGAACTTGAATGTAAGATTCAGGGGGAGCATCTCTTGTTTATACTCATTTTTTTGATATCCACATGTTTTATGCATAACGGTTGTCATCAATCACCAAAAAGGGGGAGATTGTTGAATCTTGAGCCCTAATTAGGGTTTTGGTGATTAATGACATCTGTGAGATTTGCGACTAACCTCTGTATGTGAGACTCAGGTAAATCAAAGGAGAAAGCATCAAGGAAAGACAAAGCAAGGTTATCAAGATTCCATGAAGCGAAAATGACGAAATTCTCGACAAGAGTACAAATACCTAAACCTAGCGCCTTCTTGTTTTGAAATTTTCTAGGTTAGATGGTCGTACTATTAAGAGGGGGTCTTAGCACAAGTATCTTGATCAACCTTGAAGTTTTTAGAAGCATATTTGCATTTGCATTTTCCTTAAATCAAAGTTGAGTAAAAAATTCAGAGGTCTGTTTTCGTTTTGTACTGGCCGGACAGTGTCTGAAGTGACCGGACAATGTCCGGCCAATATAAACAATTTCAGAACTTTGCAAACAAGTGCAACAGAGATAAATACATTTGTCCGGTGCATCTGTCCGGTGAAGGCCGGACATTGTCCGAAGTGACCGGACAATGTCCGGTCAGTACAAATGTTAACAGCATATTGAATTAAGACAAATGTATTTGTCCGGAGGTTTTGTCTGAAGTGACCGGACATTGTCCGAAGACCGGACAATGTCCGACCAATACAAAGTCTGGGTTATTTTAAGGGCTGTGTTAACAGAGACAAATCTATTTGTCCGGACATTTTGTCCGGACAAATCCCATATTCTGGCCCATACAAAAATCTGGAGTGTTTTATGTTAGGTGTCAACAGAGACAGATACATCTGTCTGGACATTTTGTCCGGACAAATGTATTTGTCCGGGCAAATGTATTTGTCCGGTGTGTACAAATCATTTTAAACAGGGGTGTCAACAAAAACAAATGCATCTGTCCGGACATTTTGTCCGGACAAATACATTTGTCCGGCCTTCACATTTTAATCCAAACGGCTACTGACACTCGCATTTCACGTGAATAACGGTCAAAATTTTTGTACTGACCGAACATTGTCCGAAGTGACCGGACAATGTCCGGCCAGTACAACTTTCGCCCAATCTTCTTGATTTCGACCATTTTTGCTGAGAGTATAAATATATCACTGTTGTAGATGTCTTACATACACGTAATACATCTCAAAAACCCTGAGCAACAGTGTGCAAGCCCTCTCACATCCATTCTCTAGCAATTGAAGTCAAAACTTGAGAATTCTTGAGTGCTAGTTGAGTGAATTTGCTTCCAAGCCTTTTTGCATTTGCATTGTGTTCATCAAGCTTTGAGGTTGATCAAGCAAGGTGCTAGGCTTGTTACTCTTGGTGATTGCCGTCACCTAGACGACCCGGGAGGTCCGGCAATCTCTCCATCGACGATGTGTCGGAGAGGCCCGGCGATTGGTTGTAAAGGCTCGGAGCTCGCCTATCCGGAGAGGAGAAGGGCTACCTCTAGTGAAATCGAAGCATAAGCTCAAGCGAAGAGCGTTTCAACGAGGATTAGTGGAAATCGGCAAATTTCCGAGACCTCGGGAAAAACTCGATCTTTTCGGTTACCTCTACTACTTGCTTAATTTCATAGTGATTGAATTGTTGCTATTAATATTTTAGAAAGTGCAAAATCTGAATTGAATTGTCTTTCATATCCTTAGAAGATTTGTTATTGCAATCTTAGGTTGTTAAACCCTAATTTAGAAGAAAAATTTTAAAACCGCCTATTCACCCCCCTCTAGTCAGCATCGCTTGTAGCTCTATTGGGTGTGGTACAAAATGCCCATAGAACGGAGTAGAGTTCCTCTACCCAAGCCCCCGAGCACAACTTAAGTCCGTCGAATACACGTTTCTTGACCCCTTGTATAATCTGCCCATTGGCCCATTCTACTACTCCATTGCTTTGTGGATGAGCGACGGATGTGAAATAGATTTTGGTCCCAATATCGTCGCAATAGTCTAGAAAAAGACCACTAACGAATTGGGATCCATTATCCATGATGAGACGACTTCAAACTCCAAATCGTGTCACAATGTTCTTATGAAAAAACTTTTTCACCATTGTGGCAGTAATGATTCGGACTGGTTCAACCTTGATCCATTTAGTGAACATATCAATGGCGCCCAGAATATCTATTCCCCATACGGCAAATGGCCAAGTCAAGGGAATAGTTTGTAATCACATGCCAGCTAATGAATTTGCTGAGCATGAAACTGACACTACGGGCATATTCTGACCAAATGTCTAACATCCTTTAATGCCGAAGGCCAATAATATCCTTGTGGAAAAGCCCTTCCGACCAGTGTTCTATAGGATGCATGTGCACCAGACATGCCTCCATGAATTGCTCTAAGAAGGGTTTGTCCTTCTTCTTAAGGTATGCAACGCATGAGTACTCCTTGAGTACTTTTTTTATACAAGGTCCCTTCGACCAGTTTGTACATGCGTGCTTTTCTAACTAATTGGTCAGCCTCAGTTTCGTCCTCGGGCAAGGTCCCATGCGCAAGATAGATACTCAATGGTTAGATCCAATCTACTTCATGCTTGAGAGCGGCAACGTTAGTCATCGCCTCTATCTTCTCTGTGATTGAGGATGTTTTAAGTGTTTAATGAACACTCTTGTCAGAGTGGAGGCGCGTGAGGACCCAATTTTTGACAATTGTTCTGCAAGAATATTGTCTCTTCGCGGAACGAATTGGATTTCAAAATTTCTGAAATGTATTTCCAATTTCCTCACTTCATCCAGGTAATGAGCCATTGTCTCATCGGAGGTGCTGTACTCCTTATTTACCTGGTTTACGACTAGTTGTGAATCTCCCTTTACCACTAATCGATGGACTCCAAAGGATTTGGCTGCTGCATTATTGGTCGCAACAAAGTGGAGTTGTATGAAATACTGGAGTTGGTCACCCTGAAGTGTGATTAAGACTACTCCAGCCCCCGAGTTTGAAAAACGGCGAGAACCATCGAAATACATCGTCCAATGGTAGGCAGTTGACAAATTTGTTGGTTCTTGTGCAATTAGTCCATTTGACCACAAAATCTGTAAGAACTTGAGATTTAATTGCTACTCGAGTAGTGAAATGGAGTTCAAATGCTCTGAGTTCTACTGCCCACTTCGCAACTCGACCAGTTGCTTCTGGATTTTAGAGAATGTCCCCTAAAGGAAAGGACGAGGGCACAGAAATCTTGTGCGCTTGAAAGTAATGTTGCAGCTTTCAGGAAGCCATTAAGAGAGCATAGAGTAGTTTTTGGACCTCGGAGTAATGCTCCTTTGGTCCAATTAGAACTTCACTTACGTAATATACTGATTGCTACACACCTTCCCTTTCTACGACCATAATTGCACTAACCGCGTGAGGGGTAGCAGCTAAGTAAATGAGTAAGGGTTCTCCCATGTTTGGGGAAACCAACACTGCAGCACTTGATAAATATACTTTTACTTCCTGAAAAGCTTTTTCGGCCTCGTCTGACCACTGGAAACAATTTTGTTTACATAGAACCTTAAAGAAGGGTAATCCACGTTCGCTTAACCGCGAGATGAAGTGACTCAAAGCCACCATTCGACCTATTAGGCTTTCAACCTCCTTTGTTGTCCAAGGAGATTGCATTCTTTAATAGCCCGGATTTTATTGGGATTAACCTCAATTCCTCTAGAACAAACAAGGAAACCTAAAAGTTTACCAGAAGAAACTCCAAAAGAGAACTTTTCAGGATTCAACTTGATTTCATGTTTATTCAAATTACAAAAAGTCTCAATGAGATCATTTACTTGATTATAGTTTTTTAAGCTCTTGACAACCAGATCATCAACGTAAGTCTCTAATTAAATTGCGCCCTAATTGAGACAAAAAGGTCTTTTGAATCAAATGCTGGTAGGTGGAACCAGCATTCTAGAGTCCAAATGGCATTCTGACGTAGCAGTAGGTGCCAAATGGTGTGATGAAGGCAGTTTTCTCTTCATCTACTTCTGCCATGCTAATTTGATGGTACCCTAAGTATGCATCCAAGAATCTTATTAGTTCACAACCCGCTGCTGAATCGACCAGTTGATCGATGTGAGGAAGAGGAAAATCATCCTTCGGACAGGCACTATTAAGACTGGTGTAATCGACGCACATGTGCCACTTACCATTAGATTTCAGGACCATTACCAGATTTGCGAAGCCATTCGAGATGGTTAACCTCGTGAATGAAATCAGCCTCCTGGAGTTTATCTAACTCCGAACGGATGACTTCTTGTCGATCAGGAGAAAAGCTTCGGAGCTTTTGCTTTATTAGTCTTTGTCCAGGTTGAATTGCTAGCTTGTGCTCGATCACTTCCCTTGGGACTCCGGGCATGTCGGATGATTTCTACGCAAACACATTCACGTTAGCCCAGAGGAAAGTAATGAGCGCGAGTTCCTATTTGTCGTCCAGTGCTGACCCAATCCGAATAGTCTTAGATGGGTCATCTAGGAATAAAGGAATCTGCTTAAGTTTATCTTCTGGTCACGGAGTGACCTTGACCACATCAGGCTCCATGGTCGCCAGCTTTAAATCCCGTAGGGGAAGTTGGTCGACCAATTCCAAGGATATGCGATCACAAGTAAAATCTGTATTTTGACTACCTCTGACTGTGATAAAACCTTTTGGTCCTGGTACTTTGACGCACTAATAAACATAGTGTGTTGCTACCATGAACTTGCACTACTACAGAAATGCAGTCCACTAACCCCTATCTTCTAACGGTTATATGCAATCTGGGAGAAAACCGTTAGTGTACGAGGACCGTAGTGGAGAAGAGATTTTGTACTAACGGTTATGGTCTGGGAAACCATTAGTGAATAGCACATAATTTTTACTATCGTTTATTAGTGTGCGAACCGATAGAAGAGAGGTAAGTTCACTGACGGTTGTGTTTTTGAACCGATAGTAAAATTACGTCATTTTTACTATCGGTTATTAGTGTACGAACCGATAGAAGAGATAAAATTTTACTACCAGTTTGTTTATTCAACCGATAGTAAAAGGACATCATATATACTAATGGTTATGACAGTGGGGACCTTTAGAAGAGAGAAAGTTCACTAACGGTTGTGTTTTTGAACCGATAGTAAAATTACGTCATTTTCACTATCGGTTATTAGTGTACGAACCGATAGAAGAGATAAATTTTACTATCGGTTTGTTTATTCAACCGATAGTAAAAAGACGTCATATATACTAATGGTTATGATAGTAGGGACCTTTAGAAGAGAGTAAAGTTCACTAACGGTTGTGTTTTTGAACCGATAGTAAAATAGTACAAGACCCCTATAATGGGTTAAACGTGCGGGAGTTTTCCCTCCAGTCCAACCAAACACATTTCCAAATAAGTCTCTACTTGCGCGTGGAAAACCCTAGCCTCCCCGACGTCCCCTTTTTCGCTCCTGCACCACCATTGCTGCTCGCATTTGGGTTCTCCACCGCCCCAGCCACTGCATCGCGCCATCGTAGGCCACTCACGAACAGTAAGTGTTCTTGACCAACCCGATTAGAATTGTTCTTGCCGCTCGTGTCAGTTTCTTAAATTGATACTGAACTCGATTAGAAGCAGGCAGTCTTTAGGAAAGAGTAATTGAAATGAAATCAGTTCCTAACTTCATACAAGCATGCAGAGCGCCATGTTGAAAGACCAATACGAGTTGCCTCAGTTGAAGCAGCTGCGACAAATTTGGGCTCAATATGTGATGGATGAAGTGGCTATCAACGATCGATCGTAAATGACTTGTGTAATATACATTGAATGTGTTAATTGGTGTATGTGTGTACTTGTATTGGTATATTTGTGAATAAACTCAATATGTGAATAATTAGATTCAATCTGTCCAATGCATGTGTATATCTTTGTATTAGGGTATCTGTGAATAAATTCAATCTCTGAATAATTAGATTCAATCTGTCCAATGTGTGTCTCTCTGTATTGTTGTATCTGTTAATGATCCTTTGTAATACTATCGGTTCATATCCTACAACCGATAGAAGAAAGTTTTCAGTACTAACCGTGTCAAATAACTAACAGATAGGAAAACTATACAGTACTATCAGTTTTCAGTGTAGAACCGTTACAAGAAATCTAACATCACTATCGGTTGAGTTCACTAAGCCGATAGAAGAAATTATCATTCGCGATTAGTGAATGTTGGAATGTAGGTATTTTACTATCGGTTTGCAACCGATAGAGTTGTGCTACGCTTCTTCTATCGTGCCGATCACTAGCGGTAAGAGAACCGATAGTAGAGGCAATTTTAAACCGATAGTGAAAAGCAATTCTGTAGTAGTGTTGGTGAGTGAAGGCTACCAAAGATGGCATTATAAGCTGAATCAAAATCAATTACATCAAAAGTAATTAACTCTGTTCGAAAATTCTCTGCTCCTCTGAGTGTCACAAGTAACACTATTTGCCCGATGGGCATCAATGAAGGACCTGAGATTATCCCAGAAAATGGGTGAGCCACAGGTTTAATCTTTGAATGAGGTATTTGCATCTCGTCAAGAGTTTTGGCAAATAATAAGTCGAAAGAACTTCCTCCATTGACTAATACTCGTCCCACATTAGCATTGCTAATAATGGAGGAAGCACTACCACAGAAACAGACATCCAGGACGACACATCACAGACTATTATGAACTTTTCAATGGAATACCGTCTGTGAAGGCCTGTTGGGAGAATATGTTAAGTTATCACAGTCGGTTCTGATGTCAAAACCAACTGTGATAGTCAACCAGACGGTTTTGACCAAAAAATCGTTTGCGATAGTCTACTTATTACAGATGGTTCTAAACTCAAAACTGACTGTGATAGTTATAATCGGTTCTCAACTGAGTACCGTATGTGATACCTAGAATATCACAGACGGTTCCGTGGTCAAAACCGCATGTGACTATCACAGTCGGTTCTAAGAACCGACTATGATAGTCCAAATTGTGCCGGCGCTTCGAATTCTCAACGTGTGTTAATTTTGGTCTCCGATGTTCGCACAGCGCCCTAGGCTGGGAACACGAAGCGTCACCTTGGAAATTGTATAAATAGCTTGACAGTGGAATAATTACCAACTACTTTACAAGTTTTTCTAATTCTCAAACTCTTCGACTCCTTATCTTCTCTGCGCCAATGGCATCGTCAACCTCGCCTCCTCGGTAAGAACTCTCAATCTTTTGAACTTACCCCTGTATTGTTAATCCCTGTTCAGTACATTCTTGACCTGTTGATTTGCACAGGGAAGGGGAGCAGTGGAAGACTCGAGCAAGGTGAAGGCTGAGATGAGGGCCCTCCAGGAGGAGTACAAGCTCCTTACGGAGAAGCACACTCAGCTACGGCTTGACCTGGACGATCTTTTCCAGTGCATGAAGACGGATGGTCACAATGCTAGGGTGAGGATGAGGCGTCTTCGCTAGGAGAAGCAAGCCGCGGATATGACCATCGCTGGTTGCAGTTTGACTATGAAGGATACCATCGCGAAGCTGAGGCAGGTCGTAGGACTTCTCGATGCGGTAGTAGTTGATCCTAAGAAGGACAACTTGTCACTGGAGGAGTCCTGCATCCTGGTTGCAAGTCAAACTGACTTTATTCTAGATGCAGCCAGGGTTAAGACCGCTCCTTGACCTAGCATTTTGTATTTTTACTTTTTTTTGTAAGTGATGAAAAACAATTAATGAAAAATTTGTTCTTATGTCAATTTTCCAATTTTCCAGCACGTTCTTGGACTGCTATCTTCCCTCTTTCTTTATCTTTTAGCGAACATTCGACCATACAAAGGTATGTGCACTGTGTGCGATCATGGAACAACTAGTGCGATCATATACATAGAAGCGGCAATCTTTGGTGGGAAGGAGTTTGGCGGGAAGGAGTATGGCGGGAGGGAGAATAGATCACAGTTGGTTCTGAGATCACAACCGTCTGTGATAGTCACATTACAGACGGTTTTGATGTCAAAACTGACTGTGATAGTTCCAACAGTGTCCGACGCTTCAAATTCTCAACGTTCTTTGAAAATCACAGACGGTTTTGATTTAAAAACCGTCTGTGATAGTTATATCACAGACGGTTTTGAGGTAAAAACCGTCTGTTATATCACGGTTTGAAGTCAGACGGTTCTGATTTAAAAACCGTTTGTGATATATCTGCGATAGTTCTACACAAATAGGCCAGTTCGCACATTCAAGTACATGTCTGAAACAGCAATACAAATAAACAGATATACACCAATACAAATACACAAATACAACAATTCACACCTTCAAGTACATGTCCCAAATACCAGTACAAATACAGAAATATACACCATAACACCAATACAAATACACCAATTCACATAGTCGATGTATTACAAAAGTCACATCTGAGAGAGAACCTTTGCAATCAAACAACAAATGTAACTACCGACTACAAGTTAGAATTGAACACAATGTAACACCAAACAGATCTTAACTAGAAGATAAAGAAATATTTCAAGCGATGCTAATTTGTAGATTAACTAAGAGACACAAAAATACTTTTCTTAGGTACTTGGTACTTCACCTTGCCAAAGAAATTAAAAATCTCTACTTACATGAGATCTTGGTTTGCCTCCATTCCTTCAAGACAATGGAAGAGGAAACATAAAAAATGAGTACTATTTAAACTCATTCTAGTTAATGGCTGAAACAAAAGCAATCTGATTCATGCATGACACAGCAATTTAGGTACAAACGTACACATGCCGGTTCACGAATTCACATGCATATCTGAAACAGCAATACAAATACACACCTACCCACCAATACAATTAAATACACAAATACACCCATGTACACATTCAAGTTCATGTCCCAAACAGCAATACAAATAAACAAATATACAAATACAACAGTACACACATTCGATGTATATTACAAAAGTCATGTCTGAAACAACAAATCATGACGGGGAGCCAGTGGCCCATACATTTTATATAAAAAAGAACCTTTGCAAGTTGCGCCAATTAACTACCGACTACAAGTTAGAGCTGATACATCACAAATCCATTCATCTGAAACAGCAAATAATGTATGAACCACATTTGACTTAGCCATAGGAGTTCAGTTCAGAGACGCCCGAGGAGCTAGAACTGGCGTTGAGTTACATTTGTCTTAGTGATCTCTTCTGGCTTTCTCATCTCAACTCAACTCATCAATGCAAGAGTTGAGTTGCGTTGAGTTGAGTTGAGTTCAGAAAGCCCGAGGAAATCACCAAGACAAATGAAAGATGCTTTCTATAGGTTCTGATTTGAGAAACCCGCCAGGCATGAGGACCTTCTCGACCTTCACATCCATCCAGCTCTCGACAGTGATCTTCACCTTTTCTTTCGCCACCAAGCCAACGTAGGCAGCGTACTGCGACAATGAACCGTGAACTATGTTGCCCTCGTGAACATCGTCCAAAGACCTGCACAGAATCATATTGAAAAGAAGAAATATAAAAATGGAAGATACAGGATTCGCAGGATAATTGCCATCATAGGATTAGGATAATCCAACAATGCTGAAATTTTACTTACCTTGCCTGCAATACCGAAATCTAGCCGAGGGAGTTGAAGCTACAATCGATGTTGGACTTGATTTACCATAGAAACTAGTGGACGTCGATGGAGGTGCGGCGGCCACCAATGGAGGTTACGGGTTAGGGCTTGTTGTTCCCAAGGAGAAAAAGGAGTGGAAAATTCGACTCGAAGCAAAACTCCAAGGGAAGTATTTGTAGAAGTCGAACGGTTCGACTGCATATTACAGACAGTTCGGACATTAGAACCGTCTATGATAGTAGAGTGGACAATTGATATTCTAATTATCAAAGACGGTTCTTAAGTCAAACCCGTCTGTGATAGTGAATACAAATACAAAAATATTCATCAATACAAATACACCAATACAACAATTCACACATTGAAGTACATTTCCCAAATAGCAATACAAATACACAAATATACAGCAATACAAATACCCAAATATACAACACTACAAGTGCGCCAGGTTATCACAGACGATTCTGAAGTAAAAACCAATTGTGATAGTAAAGCGGACAGTTTTGACCTCAGAACCGTCTGTGATATTCTAATTATCACCGACGGTTCATATCTCAAAATCGTCGGTGATATTTCGAACAAATTTTTTTTATAACCCAATAAAAAAAAGAAATTCCAAATCTAACCCCAAAACTTTTAAAAATTTCAAAACTAACCTTCAGTCGCGAAGAAATCCGGCGACTGAAGATGTGGCACGGCCCAAATACACCGCCGCCCAGCTCACGAATGATTAAGTGAAGTATTACTTTATGCAATGACAATACTTTTCAGAAGTGTTTCTTAGCCCAATTGGGTGTGACACAGGACTCCAACCCCAAAGACCCGGGTTCGAATCCCACTTGCAATTTTTTACCAAATATTTCAGTCGCTAGCCCGGCTAGTGACTGAAAAATATTTGATAAAAGGCGAGGGGATTCGAACCCGGGTCTCATGGGTGACCAAATACACTAGAACTGACTTATGTAATTTGTTGCAATGGCATAGTTTTATACCTCTTTTCGTGGCACAGTTCTGGGTCAACGGGTGCATATGGGTCGTGCCACGTCTTCAGTCACGCGGTACACTTCGCGACTGAGGGCCATTTTTGAAAAATTTTAAAGGTCCGGGCTAGTTTTTGAATTTTTTTTTGTGGGTTATTAGGCAAAAAAATTCTGATATTTCTATCATAGTTCTACAGAAATGCACTAATATTATTGACGGTTTTAAAGTGAAAACAGTCAGTGATAGTTTCTGTTATATTCTAATTATCACCGACAATTCAGATCTCAAAACCGTCGGTGATATTCTATCATAGTTCTACACAAATGCACCGATATTACCGATTGTTTTAAAGTGAAAACCATCAGTGATATTTTACTATTACAGACGGTATTATGTACAATTGTCTGCATTGAACCTGGTATAAAAGGTCTTTTGGTGGATGTTTCGAGCTAGTCGTACACTCTTGGTCAACAAACTGTCCTGTTGGAAGAGATCAGAGGCAAGGAAGAGCAATATCTCAAAAGGGGAGCATTTGGGGACAATAAATTTGAAGATCAAAGGTTGGTACTTGCTCCTAAGGTATACACATTACTTGATTTCATCATCAATATCGATCTCCATTGATTGATCAAATTAGAGGGAGAGGGAGGGGAAGCTACAGTAGCAAATCTTGGTTGTAACTCTCATTTTTTGACCTGTAGCTATTTAATTGCTTTATGGTGTGTGTTATCCACGCCCCCAATTAGGTACTAACTAATTGCTTGCAGTTCAAGTAGTAGTTAACTAGTTAGACACTTATACCGCAAACTCCACATCAAACACTAGCCAAGAAGATTTATAATTTATTGCGTGTCGACCATACGTAGAGTATTACTTAGCATGTGTATGAATTTAATTGCAGATGGTCCATCGAGACTGGATGTATAATGACAACTGAGTGAGTGAAGAATACATGAAAGATGTTTTAGATTTTCAAAAAGTTGCTGAACAAGACATGACGAAGAAGGGTTTACCATATATGTACTGTCCTTGCTAGGCTACAAGAATCTTAAGATGTTCACCAACTCATCTCAAATTGTCACCCACTTGATCCGACGTGGTTTCAAAAAGGGGTACACGTGTTGGGTCCACCATGGAGAAGAGCAAACTGCAGAAACAAGTGCCACTCAGGTTGAGGAACAGGACATGTCGGATCCCAACAACGATTTCGATGAGGATATGCCAAAGGATGATAATTTAGATGACATGTTGCGTGATGTCGAAGGAAATTACAGCGAAAGGGAATTTGGTAAATTCAAGTGCTTGATTGAGGACTCAGAAAAGCCATTGTTTCCTTGTTGCAAGTCGAAGTACACAAAGTTGGCCTCCGTGCTTGAACTGTTAAAATTGAAGGCAAGTAACAGCTGGACCGACAAGAGTTTCATGGCACTGTTAGATCTTTTGGCGGACATGCTTCCAGAAGGAAACAAGTTGCCAAAAAACACCTACCAAGCGAAAAAGCTATTGTGTCCTTTGGGAATGGAAGTAGAAAGGATACACGCATGCCCTAATGATTGCATCCTTTACCATAACGACTACAAAGATATGCATGTTTGTCCGATGTGCGGTGCATCCCACTATAAGCGTAAGGACCGAACCGACGACGGTGACTATGCTGAGATAAAGCGAGGACCTCCTACTAAGGTGTTGTTGTATTTGCCCGTCATTCCCCGCTTGAAGCGTTTGTTTGCAAACCGTAAAGAGAAAAAATTATTGCGTTGGCACTCGGAAGACCGGAAGAAGGATGGAAAGCTGAGACACCCCGCTGATTCTTCGTAGTGGAGAAACATCAACAGGGAATTTGTTAACTTCGGAGCGGAATTGAGGAATATAAGGTTCAAGTTGAGTACCGATGGAATTAATTCTTTTGGTAATATGAGCAGTCGGCATAGTACTTGGCCGGTTCTTTTGTGTATCTACAACCTTCCTCTTTGGTTGTGTATGAAGCGTAAGTACATCATGACGTCTCTACTTATCTCAAGACCAAAACAACCCGCGAATGATATTGATGTGTGCCTAGAACCATTGATAGAGGATCTGCTAATAATGTGGAACGAAGGGGTGCAGGTATGGGACGCATACAAACGAGAGACCTTCATCCTACGTGTTATGATATTCTGTACCATCAGCGATTTCTCTGCCCTTGGAAATTTATCACGCTGTAGTACGAAAGGAGCCAAAGCTTTTCCCCACTGCGAAGATGAGATTGAGAGCGTGTGGCTGAAGAATTGCAGGAAAACAGTGTACATACGTCACCGTAGGTTTCTTCCGAAGAATGATGCGTATTGTAAGAGGAAGAGGGAATTTGACGGCCACAAGGAAGATGGTTTAGCCTCGAAGCGTACGCGCGGGAAAGAAGTTTACTCACTGGTGAAGGACATAGACGTTGTGTTTGGAAAGGGTCGTAAATTGAAACCCCGCATGAAGAACACTTGGGAGCATTTAGAGGTTCGTCATTGCATTGATGTCATGCATGTAAAGAAGAATGTTTGCGACAGTTTAATCGGCCTATTGCTGAACATTCTGGGGAAAACAAAGGATGGCGTCGATGTGCGGCATGACATGATCGAAATGAAACTTAGGCCTGAGCTAGCACCGAGAGAGGACGATAGAGGCCGTATATACCTCCCCCTGCATGCTACACTTTGTGCAAGGCTGAGAGGACAGAACTCTATAAGTGTCTCTATGGTGTTAAAGTTCCATCGGGTTACTCCGCAAATATGAAAAAGCTTGTGTCCATGAGCGATTTGAAATTGCTGGGTATGAAGTGTCATGATTGTCACGTGTTGATGACACAAATGCTTCCTGTTGCCATTCGGAGTATTCTGCTGCATAAGGTTAGAGAGACGATCACGAGGCTGTGTTATTTCTTCAATGTAATTTCTTGCAAGGTCATTGATCCCGAGGGACTAGATTCTGTGGAGAGAGAGGTGGTTCGAACTCTCTGTTAGCTTGAGATGTATTTTCCTCCTTCGTTTTTTGATATCATGGACCATCTCACCGTCCACCTTGTCAGAGAAATCAAGATATGCGGACCCGTGTTCCTATGTTATATGTATCCATTTGAGAGGTACATGGGTGTACTTAAGGCCTACGTGAGGAATCGCTCTCCGCCCGAGGGTAGTATTGTTGAAGGTTATGCAGCAGAAGAGGTTGTTGAGTTCTGCGTTGATTACATGGCCGAGGTAGAAGCAATAGGAGTTCCTGTGTCTCGTCACGAGGGGAGGCTTGATGGCGTTGAGACTATTGGACGGAGAGCAATCACTCCTGATTTCAGTATGTACTTGAATGGTCATTTTTGGGTCTTGCAACACATGACAGAAGTTTCTCCAT
Source organism: Pharus latifolius (assembly GCA_019359835.1). NCBI lineage: Eukaryota > Viridiplantae > Streptophyta > Magnoliopsida > Poales > Poaceae > Pharus > Pharus latifolius. The sequence goes on along the minus strand of CM033321.1, from coordinate 35,404,984 downwards.
ACATCGATGAGCACAAGGAGATGCTACAACAAGACAATCCTCGTCGATCCGAGATTTGGATCACGAGAGAACATAACAGTCGATTCAATGCATGGATGAAAGTGCGAATCACTGGGGAGTCCGCAAGTGAGAACCTTAAATGGTTGGCAAAAGGGCCCACATTTACTGTACAGACATGGCAGGGATACGACATCAATGGGTACACATTTTACACAAAAGCTCAAGATTGAAAGAGCACTGTGCAAAATAGTGGAGCAAGTGTAGAAGCTTTTCATGAGGAGTTCAGCGAGACAGGCCCAACAAGGGTAGTACGTGGATTGAACTCGTACTATGGGTTCATAGAAGAATTTGGGAGCTCAATTACGTATTGTTCAAGACTCCCCTATTTTGATGTCGATGGGTCCAAATCCCACAGGGTGTGAAGGTTGACAGTTACGGTTTTCACTTCTGTGGATCTCAATTGAGTTGCTTATAAAGATGAACCATTCATATCTGCAAAGCAAGCCATTCAGGTCATTTATGTCTGACCCAGCCAATAAGAAGTGGCACGTCATCCTTCATGGCAAGAGAAGGATTGTTGGAGTTGAAAATGTCGTAGACGAGAAAGAATATAATCAATTTGATGAGATGCCTCCATTTGGAGATGGCATACAGGTCGATGTTGAAGACACTGACGAAACCAGTTACGTGCGTATGGATCACCAGGAAGGGTTATACTTTAAACGTAATCAACCGTCCTTATCTCTCTGTTTCCATCGATATGGCTATATATCCTCTAATTCTCGTCTTTGCAGGGCCGCGGCAAGTGAAAAGTTGAGGATAACATGGATGTGCATGTGAAAATTGTCGGTCAAAGTCCCTATTTGTATGTAACATTTATTTGAGCATGCTCCACATTGTATGTTAAATTTATTTGAACTTGCTCCACATTGTAACCTATTTTCGGAGCATTTGGACTCCATTTGAAATATTTGAGTGTCCCTTTAGGTTTCATTTAAAACAAGTTTTCGAGCATTTGTACATCATTTGCATAGATTTGAGGCTTTTTGGATACTGAAATTTTAGTATTCAGATTTACAGAGTTTCTGATTGTAAAGCTCTACATCATTGCGTAGAAGAGGTTCAAAGTTCACAGACGGTTCAGAGTTCATAACCGTCCATGATATATTAACATCACAGATGGTTTTGATTTCAGAACCGTCTGTGATAGACCGTCAGACGATTTTGAGATCAAAATCGTCAGTGATAATCTCTCTATGGTGGTTCTGAGATCAAAACCGTCAGTGATAATCTCTCTATAGACGAACGGTTGTGAACTCTGAACTGTCTGTGATAATCTCTCTACAAGGTACATACTTCAAGGTGGGCTTTGTCCTAGCTCTCTCCACCCTCGCACCGTCTGGTGCGATCACCTCGATCGCCTCCCCATTGTCCGGTGCGATCACCTCCATCGCCTCCCCACCGTCAGGCGCGATCACATCCATTGCACTCCTACCTTCCGGCGCGATCACCTCTGTCGCCTCCCCACCGTTTCTGCCATTCTTGAGCAATTATAAGTATATGGATTTAGTTATAGAATTATTAGTTTCAGATTTACTTACATTGTTCTCTCTTTCACTTATGTTAGGAACTGATATGTCCGGTGACGAAATGAAACGGTCGGGGAGTCAGAGTGACCTCTATGGCGATGAGACACCTGGGCCAGAGGTTGCCACGTCCACCGTGACCCAGTCGCAAAAGAGAAAGGGCGAGGCCGGACGACATGCGCGCGTCTCAACAAGCGGGAAAAGCAGCACATACAGTTCGACGACAATGGCGTGCCGAAAGCTCCGGACAAACTTGTTGGTCAGTACCGCTCACTATGCGGTAAAGTGGCAAGGGAGCGGGTGCCCATCACCACCTCCAACTGAGGTCAAGTGCCCTGAGAGTGCAAGGACGCGTTGTGGGAAGAAGTGCAAGCGGCGTTTCACATTCCTGAGAATCGCCAGTTCATCATCTGCTGGACGACACTGATGTCAATAAACAAGGTGTGGAGGAACTTCAAGAGCCATCTTGTCAGGCACTATGTGAAGGAGTCGAAGACCCCCTTCAATGACTACCCTTTTGTGACTCCCGAGGCACAGTAGCAGTTCGTGGAGATGAAGGCACGCCTGAGTTCAAGGAGCTTAGTGCGAAGGGCAATAACCAGGCCAAGAATACCCACCCACACAGACTAGGCACCGGTGGGTATGTGGGGAAGAAGGGGTTGTGGATGAAGCAGGACGAGGGGGCTTCCCAGTCTTCGGCCGCCGCTCCTTATGCGGGCATAACGAACATGCGCGCCCGCAATTGGTGACGAGCAAGATCGATGATGACCTCCTCCGGAAGCGTCTCTGTGAATAACCCTGCGGACAGGGAAGTGATCGACCGGCTGGTAAGATCTCTAACTTTGTAGGATCACTTACTATCCTCGTAACACGCATGCAATGGGTTGTATTGCTAAGTTCTCCTGTTGCAGGCGATGTTGAGTGCGCAGGCGGCATCTGGAGAGTTTAACCCTAGGAGGGATAGGGATATCCTCACGATGGTGCTAGCAAACAAGGAGCATCCGGGCCGCGTGCGCGGTCTCAGTGCCACGTGCCTTGGAGGGATGGTTTCCTTGATGACGAGGAGGCGACTAAGAGGAGAAAGAGATCCCACAAAGCCCGCGACGAACGGCTCAAGGAGGAGATGTGATCGGAGTTCGCTGCTCGGGATAAAACACTCCTGCAGCAGTTGTCGGAGATGCGGGCCATGTATGAAGAGCTAAAACAGGCGACCCAGGGCACCCCTTGCAATAGCGGCAATACCGAGCCCCAATCTTGGCCACCGTAGTAGCTGTGCGCCTGCACCGGGGTCTTTGCAGCCGGAGCCCTCTCGACCGGAGCCCTCTCGACAGTATCCGTTGACTTTCTACAGGTAATGACCTCTTTTCTATGTTAATTCATTCAAAAGTGAAAAGCGGTGAAATTCAATATGTTAATGCGCACTGTTTGTAGGAACCCGCCTCCTGCAAGCTTATGGTGCTGGCCGGTCTCTTCTCGATTGAGGCTGGCCATGGGATGGCGCAACCATGCACGGTGGAGGCCACAATCCACGGTATCCCTCTATCTGAGGGTTTTGCACGGGTCCAGGTGGACAACGTCGCTGACCATTGCAAGGGATTTCCATTGGACAAGCCACCGAACGACGAAATTACCACTCTCGGGGATACAGTGCACACGTTCGTGAAATGGCCCAAGAAGGACATCGTCCTGGATGAGGTAATTCCCCCACCAGTTTCATAATTAGTACTGTAATAATAGCCCTCGGAGTTAGTGACCATTACTATACATAGGTTCTTACATTACAAACGGACACCGGCACTCGGCCTACTAGCCAGCCGACCCCTTCGAGAAGCCAACCAACGGGTCCGATGACGAAGCTGACTCCGACTAGGAGGCAACCAATCAAGAAGCTGGCTAGTAGGGGAAAAGCAAAGAAGAGCACCACGAAGGAGAGTGAGAAGAGTGCGCCATCAGCTCTCATGCCGTTCGCTCTGGGGATGCCCATGGCCTCTGATGCCACAATTTCTAGCATGGGGTTAGCATGCCAGAGCCTGCATGGATGGTACATGCAGAGGACAAACAAGACCAGGACGCAGTGTCCGATGTACATCATGGTCAAGTACACTGCGGCAGAGTTCCATAACGACGTCGGGACCTACTCGGTGACCTTCGAAGATCTGCACAATTTGCTCAACAAAGATGCGCTCGACGTGTCAATCCTACAGTCTTGGGTGCTGTAAGTATCCTACTATCCTACGCCTGTTCGTGCATATACAGATATATGTCATTTATTAATTGGTTAGTTCCGTGCAGCTGCATGACCAAATATGCCAAAGCTAAGCGCGAACCTGTCGGTTTCTTGGACCCCAAGATGGTCACTGAGGTGATGTTTAGGACCGATGCGGACTTCGTTGTCGACTACATCAAAAGAGGGTTGCTTTCTCAGGTCGACAAGGAGTACATACTTGTACCCTACAACCAGAGGTGAGTGCTTTCATCAGTACTTCACCCTAGATTAGTGTCTCCATATACACACCCCCAGACTTAGATTAAATTATTAATTCTTTATGCGTAACATATAGCTACCACTGGATCCTCCTAGCGCTTATTCTGAAAAGGAACAATGTGTTCTACCTTGATTCATTGCAGAGAAAGGGTACGAGTATTGCAGCGCACGAGATGTATTCGAAAGGTTAACATATTTTATGATATTCATGTGGACCTGTCTTGCATCTAGATTTACAGTCCTCAAATTGTCAATTTCGACTATCTGTAGGACTTTCACAAACTACTTTGCCAAGGGAGGGTGACAGCACGAGCGGCGAGCCGATAAGTTTCAGTGGTTACAATTTCTGGTACAAATTTCAACAGGCATTTGTTTTACTTTATAACGTGTCCCCAGCTAACTCTTGGTCTGTACATTGGCAGTGCCATCAGCAGCCAGACGACAATACATGTGGGTTCTACATGATGCGCCACATGTATGACCTCATCACCCCTCACCGGCCAGATTTCCCCAAGGTATACAACTGCTGCCCTTTGTATCGATTTGGCAGAATTTACAGCTGCATTGAGCTAATTTTTTCTGTACCAACTCTTGTTGCAGGGGGTCGACTTCCCTTCAGAAAGCTTTGACCCTCGGCAGATTGGTACAGTCCGAGGGATGCTCGCTGAGTTTTTCCTTACGGAGGTCATATCAACCAAGGGGAAGTTTAGGGACCCGCAAGGTTTGTATTAGTGCAGCCTTACTAACTGAGACTATCTGCAGGGCATCTAATTGAGAAATAGGTACATATAGTATAGTACATCTAACATACTGACTTTAATTGTGGATTACATTTATTTGTTCCATCTCAATTATACATATTTCTGAGTTCTGTGTTGTATATATGAAATACATGCTATTGTACATGTTTCTAAGTTCTGTGCATGTATGAGATGAACTGTATATATTTCTGAGTACTGTGCATGTATGAAATGAACTTTATATATGAAATGATATTGTACAGAGGGCATGGCTAGCATGATTCCTGAGGCTAGCCACAAAAAAAAAGAAATTTATTTAAAAAAATATTAATATGCACAGACGGTTTTGAGATAAAAACCGTCTGTGATAAATCGATCTATGTATGTATCATAGAGTTATTACAGATGGTTATAAGCTCAATACCCTCTGTGATACTCATACTACCACGGACGGTTATAATCCCAGAACCGTCTGTGATACTCGTACAATCACTTACAGTTCGGAGATTACAATTGTCTCCGATATGAAACTATCCCAGATAGTTTTGACCTCAAAACCGTCTGTGATACTCATACTATCAGTAACGGTTATGAGATGACAACTATCTGTGATACTCATACTACACAGACTGTTATAAGATCAAAACTGTGTGTGACAAGGAGACTATCACAGACGGTTCTGAGATTACAACCGTCTCCGATAATGACACTATCCTTGATTGTTTTGAACTCAAAATCATCTGTGATATTCTACTTATCACAGACGGTTATAAGCTTAACACCGTTTGTGATAGTATAGTATGACTATCACAGACGGTTTTGATCTGATAACAGTCTGTGTAGTATGAGTACCACAAACAGTTTTGATTTTATAACAGTCTGTGTAGTATGAGTATCACAGAAGGTTTTGATCTTATAACAGTCTGTGATGGGAAAAATCACCGATGGTTTAGAACCGTTAGTGATAGTACTCAATTATCAGTGACTCGAATATCACTGATGGTTCAGAATCGTCTGTGAATACTGTTTTGACCCAACTGTGATAATATATTTTGTTGTAGTGAAATTACCAAAGAAAGCCGTCGTGGCCACGATAATCCTTTAGGACAATCTTCCCTAATAAAGATCAAGGAAGCCTCTGACCAACAGAGAAATTGAGGCTCTCCAAGAGGAGTTTCAACACTATTTACCTCCCGGTAAACAGATTTAAATTGACGACTAGAAAAATAATATGAAGACCCACCAAAAAAATATTAACATAATTGCTAGATACCTGGTATGGCATTTCCTCATCTCCATCGGCGTCTTTAATCCCACAAGATTGTTCTTGTTTTGGTATAGTTGGCATAGGTACATTACCTTGATAGAAATCTTCCATGCGTTTCAACCAAGTGCGACAATTCTTGAGGTCTTGTCCAGAAACATTGTTTAATGGACACCATCTTTTGTTTCCCTACGGGTTAGTCTGTTTTTCTGTATGGTCGCCATTGCGACCACTAGAAGGAAGTCTATTAACTTTGAATGGAACCTTTTTACCTTTCTCCTATGGTTGCTTGTCCATGACTGCGACCTCTCAGAGTTGGTTTGCTCCATTCTTCTTGGGCTTCTTGAACTTGCCACCTGCAAATGATTCAGAATTTTTGCTTGAATCTTCTTTCTATTCAGTTTTGAGGCCAAGTTGAGGAGGTAAGTTTCCCTTATCCACCATTCTATTCTATTCTATAGTCTCAACCACATTAGAATATCGATCAACCATGTCAAAAAGCTTTGACACTGATCGTGCGGGATGGATACTTAAATCCTCTGTGAACCTTCTGTATTGAACACCATGTTTAAAGACCCTAATAACTGAAGTATCAGAAATATTAGGAATGATATTTCGTACTCCTACAAATCTCTTAACAAACTGTCAAAGAGTGTCGGTCGAAGTCTAGCACAGGCGATGAAGATCATCTTCTTTACCTGGCTTCTCATTGCAGTTTTGGAAATTGTTTAGGATGGAACGTGATGAGGAACGGGGTCTCGATCTTCCGACAGGTAAGGGATAGTTCGATTGGTGGAGACTCGACGTTGACGATCCGACTTTCGACCAGAACCGATCTAGGCCTGCAATCGCTACACCACTGCTCCGTTCGTTATCAACCGTACCGATGCGCGGTTGACCTAGCCACGAAGGCCTATTCCTGCAAGCGAATCGAAGAACACGTGCAAGAACACAGAAGAAGCAATCTCGAATTGCAAGTATGTATTAAGATCACGAAGTGTTGGGGGTTCCACAAACCGAAAGACGGCGAACTGCAACAGCAGGAAATTCTAAGCAAAACCCAAGTATAACAATGACGGCTACGAGGTTTTAATATGCGAGAGGGGTGGCGTCTAGGGTTTGGGGCGCACCCCCCCACACGGGGTACACGGGCCGAGGCCCAATAGATAGGTGACGCAGCACCGCACGGCCCAACAGAATCTGGTCTCCAATTGTTTCGACGATTTTGATTGATTCAGAAGGATTTTGGATGTGGAACCAGATCCGTTGGAAAGGTCTCGTCGAGGGCTTCTCCGTAATGTACTTAAACGCCCCAAACGGAGTTCATATGCATCTGCTACGCCCATTTGAAGACAGGTTGCTCCGCCGTGGCCGACCCGGACTCCAACTCGCGGTAGACTTGATTCCCGACCCGTCTTGGCGCAAAGTGACACCCTCGCTGATCAACACCATGATTCCTGAGCACAAGCACAATATTATTAGGTAGTAATTCGCTCTTGTCAATATTCTCTCGTGTACTAAGAAATGAGCTCACCTGGTGATTTAGTTGACGTGCACGTGCCCTTGTTATTGGTCCTTGCACAACGGGTGTTGGAAGAATGGACGCATCGTTAGTGTGGGACCCTCATTTGAGGAACCCGATGACAACCGCCCAAGTGGGTTGCACTCAGAAATGGCACATTACAGCTCACAACAACAAGATGCATTATATAAAAATGCGAGTAATTAAAAACAAGTGCTGATCACAAGGACCAACATTACAATAACTTAGCGCCAAAATGACGCATTTAAATGTTGATACAAATTAAGGAGTTTTCGACACAAAGGTCGGCACAAAATAAAACAACAGTAATAAACAAAAGGACTTCATTAGTCTTCTTCTTCAGCAGCAGCGGTTTTGTATGGGCCTTCTTCCACATCGAACTCCACCTTGGTACATAACCCTCTAACAAGCTTGGTCTTTAGTTTCTTCTTCTTGTTCCACATTGGGTTCAAGACCGTAAGATTCAGGGTCGACGAATCCTTCTTCTAAATTTGTTTGTAAAAGCAAGGGTGAGCACATTGTTCATATGGTGCTCAACAAGTCCCAAATAAGAATGCAAGTATACTTAGATGGGGGGGGAATTTCTCAAGGATGGCTCTTTGGCTTTTTGCATACATATAGGATAGATTTTCGCACTTAGTTGAAGAAAAGATCTCTATTTTCGAAAGCGGTGCTTTTAAAATCCTAAGCTAGGTTTTTAGAAAATGTTGTGTGTGGCGGTCTTTCATGAGTCACCACTTTATTCAGATTTTGTGAAAAACTTTCCAAAAGCTACTTGTGCTGCATCGACGTGAATAGAATCCACAGCGCACAGACTCCATAACCTAGGAGCTCAGAGTATCCGATACTTTTTAAACTTTGCAAAGGTGTACCACCTTAATCCACCGATCATTCGGCTTTCAAGTCGGTACCTCTCCATGCCACTTTCACGCATGTGACAAGGCCGAGATGACACAACAGTTTACAGTCCTAGCATTAACTATTCTCTGCCCGGTAAATAGACAGTTATCTCAAGTACCATTGTGGGTCCTCCCCACTACCTTACTTCCTAGCCTGGGTCTATGTTCTCGTAAGACACATAGCCTCTCTTGATTACAGTCGCGCACGACTTAATCTGGCATAGGGCGTCTTCCTTCTTTCCACCTTTTCCTCTCATAATTTTTCTGAACTCACATCACTCATGGCCTTCTGCGGCCCACCAGCTCTCGCAAGAAACTGGACCGACAACCATTGCAGGGAAAAGCTAATACTAAAGAAAGCTACTAAGTTGCGCCCGTCCCATAACCGGGCAAGTGGTTGGTACGTTTTTCATGCCGCATAGAAGCACAACACAAGGTTCTAGTCCTTATGAATCTTTAGTGAGGAGTCTTTCACATTCCCAGTGCGCACACAGCACCATCCAATCAAACCATCCTCACTATCGATTCCAATCACATTTTCTTTCACAAGAAAGGGTTTTGAATATACTTTTCTCATATGTGACCATTCAACATTTATCATATAATCTTGAGCATAGCATAGCCTAAGCATGATATTCTAGGGTGACAAGGGTGCATGGATATTCAATGTCAAAAGGGGCTTTATAGCTATTTAGGTCATATCTAATCATTTCATTGAAACATAGCTCTTATTTGAATCTAAGGCATGCACATACTTGAAAACAGTTAACATACTTCATTTCAAAATATTAGGCTAGACATGATCAAGGGTTTGAGACTTGCCTTGCAGTGATGGGTCTAGCTGCTCAGATGAATCCTCGAAGATCTCTTCTGTTCCTTCAACGTCTGGTTCCATGGCGGATACAAACAACACATACACACTATATAAGCACACAAGTACTAGAAAATAATACGTAAATATATCATGCATGCAGGGAAAGGGTTTGGGCATGGTCACTTGATATTGATCGAAGAGATGGGCTCAAAAGGACTTGAATGTCGAAGGGCTGACATTCGGCTCATGGCTTGACATAGCCCTAAATTGGTCCTAGGTCTGTTTTCTGGAGATGTGACAGTAAGGAATATTGTAGAACATGGCTCAAAAGGCTTAGTGGACAAAGTGGCATTTAAATTGCTCAAATGTAACAAGTCTAAATTACCCAATGCCACTGGTGGACATGCACTGACATAGTGCTAGACATGGCCAGAAACTAGGGCATTGCATAACTTTTGACTCAGGACTCCAATTGGTGCACAACTTTGTCTGGGGTTTAGGCCTTGATAACAGCTACAAAACTCTCAACAGGATCAAGGGCAGAAAGTGGCCGGAGGGTGGCCAAATCCGGTGAGCAAACACGGTGGCCTGAACTACTGGACTGTAATCTTGGCATGATCATAACTTTTGATCTAGGCCAATTCAGTGTTCGAGCCACTGGAGTAAATTTCTCAGGGGGTTGAGGCCTAGCTAGATGACAAGGTTTCATCGGCTAGTTTGGCCGAAAAACGAACTCCGGCGATCGGGGCCGAAGACGAAGGCACCGATTTGGGCGTTTTCGTTCCAGGGCGTTTGAACTCAATTCCACGCTCGGGAAGCATCTAGGAGTCATCACGAAGCTACTGGTGTATTCAATTTTGCCAGAGAATGGCTGGAGAAGCATGGCGGTGTTCTCCGGTGAACTGCCGAGGCTCGAACTTGGGGATTCGACGCTCGGGGCAAAATTGATGATTCCAAACTTACAGTCTTACTCCTCCTAGCTCACTGATCATTATTCTCTACTGGCACGAGGATCAATTTGGCTTGAATCGCTCGGCATTAGGGGAACAGGGGATTATGGCTTTTCCGGTGATTGCCGGCGTTGAGGTTCGTCGAGGGTCAATTAAATGTTATAACACAAATAGGGGGATGAGGGGGGCTTACTGGTGGTGTTGGTTTGGAGGGAGAAGCTGCGGGCGAGGCTGGCGCCGTGAGCTTCAGAAGTGGCTCGCCGGGGAAGAAGACGAAGGCACGGCGATGGCAAGCTCTAGAGCTAATGCTACGGTTGCTGGCGAGTTGAGGTGTGAAGTGAAGCAGTGGCGAGAGGGGGCTTTATATAGCCATGGGGTTGAGTCCTCGGGAGCGGCAGCAAATCGACGGGATACTCTCTGGCGCCGGAGCAGTCGACGAGGTGCATAGGGACACGGCGGGAGCTCTGCCAGAGACGGAGCATCGCGCGAAATCGGGACTTCGTCTGGACGACGGGATAGCGAGCTTCGGCATGGCAACCATGTGGCAGTAAAGTCCTGACAATGTCAGGCATGCACGCGAACGGTGAAGCCACGGTCTCCGGTCATCGCCACGGTGGCGTTCCTTGGCGCGACGCGAGCACGTGCGGTACATGCTGGTTTCGACCGTTGGCGGCGGTGAACCTGGCCGGCGGTGAAGGCTACGGTGGTTCACGGCAACGGCAATGGCTGCGGTCGAATGTCCTCGGGTCGTGGTCGTGCACGCGGCTCTAGTCGTGGTCGAAGAAAGGGCCAGGGGCTTGTTTGCAAGGTTTTGGACTGATTTGCGAAGGTTTGGACTATACTGCGAGGATTTTGGTTCAGGAACTTGGGCCTATTTGCAAATCTGAAGATCCGGAGGGCTTATTTGAATTTTGACTTTGCAGATGAGTGTTACCAAAATACTTGGACTCATCCAGCAGGAAAAATGGTAAGATCCGACAAGATCTGAGGGTTTCGACAAAAATCAAAAACAGGGTAAAATAGGGTAATTAGGGTTTGACATTTTGCCGGGGCTGAAACTAGGGTTTCGGTTGAGATTCTTGAGTTCTTCCAGAAGGGAAAAACGTTTAGAAAAATGAAAGAAAGATAATCACTTAATCAGATTTGAATTTGGAGATGATCTGAGACTTTTAGCCTTTTTGGGCTTTCTGAAAATTCTGAAAAGGATTAAACTGAAACACTTTTGGACTGAAATGTGAAAATGATCTGGGAGATGAAGTTTGGCTGCCAACTTTTTAAGTTAAGGTAGTGGCATACCTAAGATCAAGATAGGGTTGAGACATCAGGGATTCCAAAGAAGATATGCTGACTCGTAAGCAGAAAAGATAGCGAAAACAGGGATGTTACAGTTAGGGGTGATGTCCTCATCAGAATCATACAACATCTCCAAAATATAGATCGATTCTTTTGGTTGATTGAAAAACCAAGTTCATGTCGGACCCTCAAGGACCGTTGGAAAATAATTCGCCATAACCTATTCATTTTCTCCAGTCGCTTGAATGGTAGTGACATAGATCTGGAGAAATTTGGTTGGATTTTAAGTCCCATCGAATCTCTTGATCTTACTAGGCTTAAACTTATCAGGCCAGACCACGTTTCGTAGCCCTAGTGAAAAAGCCTTACAACCCACATACGAACTGCTCGATTGTTGATCGTCACGACTACCATCATGGTCGCGGAAAATAGTCAGCTTGAGGAAGCTCACGACATAGTCCCATGAGTGAGTGTATTGGTATGCGATTATGGTATCGAGAACTACCAGTTCACCTGGCCTTGTCATGTCGGGTATGGGCGAAGTTACGTCTAATCTGGCTTTGCTAGAAACCGTCTCGCTCTTGAGTCATCAAACATGATGATGCTGCTGGAGTTATATCCGAAGCGACTCCATCGAGGTTATCTACAAGCACCCCTGCGAACGTTGCCCCTTCATCGTTCACGAGACCAGAGGGAGGATTGCGAAGCGCCTCTGCAATCACCCAGATACGGTCCTGCGTAGTCCTTCTGGACACCATAGGAGTCTTTAACACTGTCGCCTCAGCCGTTAGGGAGTACTCCGGGACCGAGAGCGGCATGTGTTCACGTCTGCGACCATCTAGATGTGGTTGATGAGACGTTCCCGGACCAAGGTCACGAATAGCGGTATCGTGGAGAGCTGGCGCAAGACGCAGGAAATCTTCTGCGATGTTGCAGACCTCGGCCTCTCACTATTCATGTGCTTCATTCTCTTTCCGTCTGTGCTCTCGTTCTTCCCTAGCATCACGTTGCTCAGGGGTTTCCTCAGAAAGTGAAGCGACTTCTCTTGGGATAGAGTTCACGAACGGAGAAAGCATCTCATCTTTGTCTGAGTCAGACTTGAAGTCCAAGAGAGATTTTAAACTGTCTGGAGAAAAGTTGTCCAGACTGAATTCAAGATCATCATCTCCCGTATCATCTGGGGCAATGGGTTGTGGCACATACTCACCCTCGGATGTGGTAAAACTCACAGAGGGTAAGAGAATTGCCTTCTCTAATTCTTGATCAACAGACATGACTGGAACCGATGCTGATGCTTCCTCGGGAGAAGTCTCGAGGGTAGTATCATCATCATTGATGGGGACAATATCCTCATCCATGGCATCTACATGATCTTCGAGATCGAATTCGTTCTCAAAATCATGTAGGCAACGGAAAGGATCCATGAATATGATGAACCTTGGTGAAAATGTCTTGAAGGCCCCACGGTGGGTGCCAGCTGCCAACGATTGAGATCTGGAGGTCCTTCTATCGAACTTATGCAGAATTAAGATGGGTTATGAAGGGAGCCAATCCATACAAGTACCAAGAAATTCAACGTATTTAAGAATCTAATGACAAGAGAATTTACCCAGGTTCAGGTCCTCGTAATTGAGTAATAACTCTACTCTTGTGTATTTATCACTGTGAATAACTAAGAGGATTACAAGGAGAATGTAGTGTTTATTCTAATATCATTATCTCTGGTGCGTTATCCTTTCGTCCCTCCATCCCTAAGAGGTCTTTTTATACTTGCCGAAGAGATCGACGGTTGTTCCCTCGAAGACACGCCCCATGACTGCCTATAACTGCTCCATGGAGCTTGCTGCAAGTCATGGTTACGTGGTGGTTGCCGTAGAGCATAGCTACATGGCAGTTAAGTAGCTTTGACCTGGTGTTGTAGAAACTGCTTCACCATCCTCATCTTTTTCAATGATTACCTTGTCAAGGACTTATGATTATTTCGAGAATAATCATAAGGATCAAGGAATGGTTATTGTGAATGGTGACTTATAATACATAATCTCTGTATTGTAGTACAAGCTTTCAATATCGTGATCGCGCACCTCCTACGATCATGCATTTATATCAGGTTTTGTCTCTGAGATAGTGTATGGTATAGGCAGATTTCTCTACGACCATAGCACTCGCGGATATAACATGAGACCATAGAACTAGTAATACTAAGTGTTGAGACTTATAGAGTCCTATAAGTAAAATTATGGGAATTAAATAACATTGATGGGGCATATCCAGAATATCCTTAGACTATTCTATTATCTCTTTCTTGGCCTTCTTCGACCATAGGAAGGTATGTTCGATCATGGAGTGTTGTGCACGACCATAGAAAGATATGGATGTCTCAACTCGGATAATATCCCTCGTCAAATTATAGGTTAAACATAGCCTCTACTAGAATTTCAAGGGCTTCAAGAGTCTGTGGATCTTATGCGTTGCGACGGGGCTAAGAGGCGCGTCTAGTATTGGTTATGAGGAAATAATGCCAAAGTCGATTATCCCTCCTCTTGGACAGAAGCATTGATAAGTTATGACACATTGGGGATTAGAATTGGTGAATTGAATATCCTAGAATTTATCTTGTTTATCCTTTGGTGGTATAAATTAATCTAACTCAATCATCCTCTCTTTATTCTATTTTCTTCTATATTCGTTTTTCTAAACCCACCTAGTAGATTGAGTTAAGTAATAGATCTCTCTTTTAGCCAAGTCCCCATGAGGTTGACAAACTCCTCAATACTCTTTGAAACTATAACGCGTCCGTGCACCAGTGGGTGTGCATTAAAGTGCATGATTACTGGCTATAAGCAAAACATATCTGCTACAATATCCAGAGGTTATTTTCTGCATTGCACGCAACATGCATCTACATTGCATAACTTACATACGAACCAAACTCATTTACTGTATGTTGTAAAAAAGAAATATCTTTACTACATGGAGTGCACTCTCAATCAGCTTCCGCAATAAGAGTATACTACAATAAAAAAAAAAAAAAACTTTACCACATCCACAGAAAGTACATTACCGCAACTGCAAAACTTGTCTATTGTAGTAAAATGGGGATTTACTATAGTAAAACTACTAATATTGAAAAGTGCTACTGCAAATTATTTAGATCTTCACTTCAAACGATATGAAAGTTCACGAGTTTTTTTTACTAATAACCCAGATTTAAAAAATAATTACAAAACTAACCCACAGTTGTAATAATTTACAGAAATGACCTGTCACGTCAGCTTGTCGAGCTCCCAGAGCTCGACAAGCTACAAGTCGCATGGGCCCCTCCTTGTCGTGGTCGGAAGGCACGACAAGGCCTTGTCGAACGCCTCGACCACGACTAGCTGCTGTAACTTGTCGCATGTGGAAAGCACGACAAGGAAAAGAATTTATTTGCAGGAACGGGGATTCGAACCCGGGCCGATGACACGGGAGCGAGCGTGCGAGCCAATTGGCCTAGCACTCTTAGATGCACTAAAAGCGCTAGCCTAATTAATATCCCTCTCTCACATGTCGTGGATCCAGAGCACGACAAGGAAAATGTTTTAATTGCAGGAGCCGGGATTCGAACCCAAGCCAGTTACGTTGCAAAACTCCCACTAGCTGGGCTAAGACGCTTATATGATATATACACACTGCACATTTTAATATTGTGCAGCTTGTCGAGTTTCCAGAACTCGACAAGCTGCTGGTCCCCCTGCTTTATTCTCTGGTTCTCTGGTCCCCTGCTCAACTCACTCACACACACTTATTCGCAGCAGCAGCAGCACACACATACACACACTTCATTTCATCTTTCCACCCTAGATCTAGCAAAATCCGTCCGATAAATTTATTCGGTGTAGAAGAGAAAGTTGTAGAGAATTGCGAGTTCTTCAAAAAGAGATAATTTTTTTCGAAATGCATTTAAGATTCTGTTAATTATGTTGCTAATGATGTGATTAGGGTTTATATTTATGTTTATGTATATACAAGAGTAGGTATTATGTTTTTAGGAATATGTTTAGGAAATATGTGCATCTGTATGTATGTTTGTAAAATAGATTTTTTTAAATGTATGTGTGTATGTTTGGAAATGTATGTGTATATGTTTGGAAAATAGGGTTTTATAAATGTATGTGTGTGTGTTTGAAAAATAGATTTTTGAAATATATGTGTGTATGTTTGGAAAAATACGGTTTTTAAATGTATGTTTGTATGTTTGAAAAATAGGTTTTTGAAATGTATGTGTGTATGTTTAGAAATATATGTGTGTATGTTTGGAAAAATATGGTTTTTAAATGTATGTTTGTATGTTTGAAAAATAGGTTTTTGAAATGTATGTGTGTATGTTTAGAAATATATGTGTGTATGTTTGGAAAAATAGGGTTTTTAAATATATGTTTGTATGTTTGTATGTTTGGAAAATAGGTTTTTGAAATGTATGTGTGTATGTTTAGAAATATATGTGTGTATGTTTGGAAAATATGTTTTTGAAATGTATGTGTGTATGTTTAGAAATATATGTGTGTATGTTTGGAAAATAGGGTTTTATAAATGTATGTGTGTATGTTTGAAAAATAGGTTTTTGAAATGTATGTGTGTATGTTTGGAAAATAGGGTTTTTAAATGTATATGTGTATGTTTGAAATGTATGTGTATATGTTTGGAAAATAGAGTTTTATAAATGTATGTGTGTATGTTTGGAAAATAGGGTTTTTAAATGTATGTGTATTTCGTTTTAGAAACTATGTGCACACAATAGGAAATATAAAATTAGGTTATTTTTAATTGTGCGCATGCATACTGTATGTCTAAAAATTAGGTTTTGGACATATATGTGTATGTATTTAAAAATTATGAAACTAGGTTTTTTTCAATTACATGCATGCATACATGCTCTATATTTAGAAATTTTGTTTTTGAAATGTATATGTGTATGGTTTTAGAAACTATGTGCTTGTGTGTATGTTTGTAGAAAATATAAAATTAGGTTATTTTTAATTATGCACATACATACTCTATGTGTAAGAATTAGGTTTTGTAAAATATATATGCGTATGTATTTAGAAATTATGAAACTATGTTATTTTCAATTACATGCATGCATGCATGCTCTATGTTTAGAAATTATGTTTTTCAAATGTATATGTGTATGGTTTTAGAAACTATGTGCATGTGTGTATGTTTGTAGAAAATATAAAATTAGGTTATTTTTAATTGTGCACATGCATACTCTATGTCTAAGAATTATGTTTTGTAAAATATATATGCGTATGTATTTAGAAATTATGAAACTAGGTTATTTTCAATTACATGCATGCATGCATGCCTATGTTTAGAAATTATGTTTTTCAAATGTATATGTGTATGTATGGTTTTAGGAACTATGTGCATGTGTGTAATGGTGTCATGTTATTTACGCGTGAGATGAATGTGTGTAGGGAATGGAGAGTCCGAAAAAATTTGCATATTTTATGGTGACGGCATAATTCGCGAGGGGCAAAGTGGGGTTGATATGAGCCGTTGCCAGTATGTGACGGGCGAGCTGAGCGTACATAACACCTCATTCCTAGAACTGAATTTGTGGATCCTGAATATATTCGGGAAGCGGCCTCGTGATGAAATGGCTCTAATTGAAGGGCTCATCGTTCATGAGGTAAATAATGAGCCATACTAGATGCTGCGGGAAATTAAAGGGGACAAATCTTGGAGTTCTTATATTCGAAGAGTGGAAGACCCCCATGGCGGACTGCTCGGCCAGTTCGCGATGTATGTGCAGTTCTGCAACGTACGAGCAGCCGAGTGTGCGGTGGAGGGTGAGCCAAGCGTCATGCCCGGTCCTGCGAGATTCAGGGCTAGCGAGTGGTCGGATGTATTCTGCCATACTCGCGTAGATGTGTGCGAGGTACTGGATTGCCTTCCATCAGTGTCCGACGAAGATGATTCGACGGACTCGGAGGCATCCGATGGCTCTGATGACGATACTCCTGGTCCCCTGCAGGAGTGGCTAGATCACTCAGCATACAGTCAAGCTGTGTTGCCAACGGATCAGGGTTCGAGGTGGTCTTTCCAGCACGGTGGCTTACAAGTAGAGCAGGAGTTTCAAAGCAAGGAAGATCTAAAGAATGCCGTGGCGAGCTGGTCCCTCGCAATTAACCGGCAATATAAGGTCGTCAAGTCAAACCCCAACCTTTTTGTCGCAGCCTGTGTAACAGCAGGCTGCCCATGGAAGATTCGTGTCATGCAGCCGAAGGACGACATCGGATTTGTGGTGACAAGGGTTACCGCACACACATGCCTGCTCACGGAGGCGCTGGACAGACACAGGAACCTGACGTCGGCGTACGTCGGTAATATCATCCAGCCGGCTGTGCGAGAGAACATTTCGATAATGCCGAGAGAAATAATGAA
The DNA here is from genome assembly GCA_019359835.1 of Pharus latifolius. Classification (NCBI taxonomy): domain Eukaryota; kingdom Viridiplantae; phylum Streptophyta; class Magnoliopsida; order Poales; family Poaceae; genus Pharus; species Pharus latifolius. The sequence goes on along the minus strand of CM033321.1, from coordinate 35,386,981 downwards.
GCAAGTTGCCGATAGGTGTGGGTACACTATACGGTATGCAAAGGTCTGGAGAGCAAAACAGAAGGCAATTGAGGGCATGTTCGGCACATTCGACCACGCCTACAACAATGTGATGCGGTTGCTGCGCAACATCGCTCAGACCAACCCAGGCACATTTTTAGATTTCTTCGATCAGCCAGCTACACGTCGAGATGGTAGCCCCATACAGAACACTCGGGTACTCCGTCGATTGTTCTGGTTGTACCGCCAGTGCATCGAGGCATTTGCTTATTGTCGTCCGGTCATATGCGTGGATGGTACGTTCCTGACCGGAAAGTACAAGGGCTGTCTTCTCATTGCTGTTGCTGCGGATGCTAACGACCAACTGCTTCCATTGGCATACGCGATCGTCGAGTCTGAAAACTCAGAAAGTTGGTTGTGGTTTCTGGTCAACGTGAAGCAGGCGGTTGTTGGTGATCGAGAGAAGGTGTGCATCATATCGGACCGCCACCGACGGCTGCTCCATGCCATTGAGGTAATGCGCGGGGCCCCAGATGCTCCGTACAAATGGGAGGATGTGCGCAGCCGTTGGTGCATGTGGCACATTGCAGCAAACCTTTTCACACACTTCCGCAGTAAACAGATCATGGATTTGTTCAAGCGTCTGTGCATGCCAAATCAACCGAGGAAGTTCCAGGCTGTGTTCGACAAATTGGAGGCGCTGACAGTGAAGTACTCCACGAGGAGGGCCAGCAATGCTGCCGATGATGCGAACGTGAGCAAATTCTCCCAATGGATTCAGGACAAGGACATCGAGAAATGGTCCTTGCTGCACGACGAAGATGGTGCAAGGTTTGGGATAATGACGACGAACCTTTCAGAGGTGTGCAATTATGTGTTGAAGGGAGTCCGGTGTTTGCCGGTAACTGCTGTAGTGGAGATGACATGGTACCGCACAGTCGAGTACTTCAACAACAGAAGTGTAGCCGCCAAAACGCTAGTCGACGATCCCATGAGAACCTTGCCAGATGTTGTGCAGTCCTACTTGACTGCTCGCGTGGACAAGGCCCAGCGGCACGAGGTGACAGTTATAAATAGACTGCACCGAATCATTCAAGTCCGCCTTCGGCAGAAGAACGTGAGTGGCCAACTGAGGCCTGGACGGGTGCACGAGGTCATTCTTGGGGATGTCACTGAGTGCTCATGTAACAAACCGAAGCTACTGCACAAGCCTTGCTCTCATGTCCTTGCTTCATGTGTGGCGCTCGGTGTGAGCCCTGCGCCTTACCTTTCGGAGTACTTCAGCCTTGACAACCTTTCAAACACGTGGAGTGGCGTGTGGAGAGTTTTTATGACGCTCGGTGACTACAGAGTTATCCCTGCTGGCGAGACTACCTGGATCCCAAATGTAAATCTAAAGAGAACGGGTCCAGGGCGACGGAAGATACGTCGAATACACAACGACATGGATGAGTCACAGGGGGGTAGCTCACGAGCTAGGAAATGCTCGATCTGTAGGCAGCCCGGACATAGCAGGAAGGATTGTTTGAATGCACCCGGACCATCGACCTAGCCTTGTAATAAACTTTGTAATAAACTTTGTAATACGCTTATCATTTGCATTGGATTCTTGTAATCCGTATGAAACCTTGTAATATGATTCATGTTATGTTACTTTCATGTCGTGTGCTATCCATGGGTATGATACTTTCAATAACGGTTCCCATTGTATGTTATGTTACTTTCAATAATGGTTCATGTTTTATGTTTTGACAGGCATGGCTGGCGGGGATAGAGATCTTCCAGAGCTATTGAGCAGTACATGTGATCGTGGACATCGCGGCCGCATCTTGTCCGAGGGCGGGGATTTGGAGCTGCTGGTAGTCCGTGCTCCCTTGGAGTACTGGCCTCTGCATGAGGGCTATATCCCCATCCTACGGGATGCAAGTTTATTGCCGTTCGCCCGTATGCTACAGATAGGTCAGCATCTCACACTGGACAGGTCGTTGATCACCGCATTGGTAGATCGATGGCGTCCGGAGACCCACACTTTCCACTTCCGCTGGGGGGAGATGACAGTCACGCTGGAGGATGTGAGCATGCTGCTTGGTTTATCTGGCAGTGGACATCCCATCGTCCCCCGGCCAGCACGCCTAGATTGGCGCACACAGATGCACCTCCGATACAACATCGCAATCCACGCTGACGAGATCCCGGCATCCAGGCGTGGTGTCCCCCACCGATTTCTGGCGTGCTACCGTGAGTGCCCCGATGATGCCCCCGCCGATGTAGTTCGGCAGCATCTCTTCGCCTACTTGATGATGACGCTGCAGTATATTTTGTTCCCTTCCACGCACAGTGACACTGTGTACACGTGGTTCATTCGTCTGGTCGAGAGTATCGTCGATGCCGACGCAGGGGCCATGCCGCGTTACAACTGGGCGATAGCAGTGTTGTGCGCGACGTACAGGGGGCTTTGCGAGGCATGTTGCAGAACCGCAGCTGGATCATTGCTTTCCGCATGCCCTGTACTGCTGCAGTTGTGGTCATGGGAGCACTTCCCCGTTGGTCGGCCAGCGGACTATGAGGATTGGGTGGATCGGCCGACCATGGGAGCCCGTTGGCTGGGAGGTCGGCTGAGGTGGTCATCGTCACAGATTCACCGCTGTTACTTGGCGTACCTGGGAGAGTTTGATCTCCTATCGGACGCGCGCGTCATATGGCGACCATGGACACCGGAGCACATCTCCCAGGTTGCACCGCATGGCATTTCCTCGCATTGCACCGCGGGCCAGGACTGCTGGCTTACACGCCAGCACATGGTGTTCTCACATGTGGTGGAGCCGTATTTTCCGGAGAGGGTGATGCGCCAATTCGGGCTACATCAGCAGATACCGCCCCCGGAAAGAAATCGACAACGCCATCTCCCACGGGAGATTCACGTGTATGCCTCGAACATTTTCTATATCTCATGTACGCACTCATATTTGTTTATTTCTTTGCTTTATGTGCATCGCGTCACCTTTTGCAGACAAACACGTAGAGGAAAACACTTCGACAACTGGCAGATCAAGAATTCCAAATGGGTCGACGAGTGGGAGGACCACGCAGCGACGGATGTTGTTGTGGAGGAGCGGCCGTATGACCCTGGGACGTCCCAGGCCTATCTTCAGTGGTACGTGCCGCGCACCCGCACGTGACTCGCTCGTGCGGCCCCCCCTCGCCGACAGAACTATCACATCAAGACAGTCTTCGACTCGGCCTTGATGTTCATTTCCCAGGCCGGATACATCGCTCGGTACGTTCGTCTTCGCTGGATACTTATGTTGGTCTCTTATCTTATCTATTTTTCCATAGTTCCCATATGAGTTTCGCATGTGCAGGGTGACTTAGCGTTGGCCATCGACAAGCAGGCGGCAAACCTGTCGTCTGGCTTGGAAGGAGGACGACGCTTCAAGACGATGGCGCGTGCTGCCCTACATTCCATCCGTGTAGCAGCACAACGAATCTTCTTCGACGTTACTTGTGGCCGAAAGACAGATGCATCGGTTCCGCACTGGAGAGGGGCCCGGCCACCTAGCCCGATGTCAGCCCGGCCTAGCCTGGGTGGTGCTCGACAGAGCACTTTGTCAGCACGGCGCAGTCATCGTGACACATCGTCGACCTGGGGAGGTGACATACCAAGGACGTCCGCCGGCCCGTCTCGGCTTCATCGTTCCTCGTTAATGCACAGTGCTCGACGCAGAGATCTGCATATTGGGGGCCCGTCGAGACATCGCACTCCAGGTTCAGATGACTCTGATGATGAGGATGACATCCATCGTCAAGACGAGGACGACATCCGTCGTCAAGACAGGGACGATGCGAGTAGGGCGTTGGCAGAGCGGCTTGCGGCTGACGAAGATTGGGGCCAGACTCATATTGAGCAGGCTGTCCAGGGACGGAGACACTTAGTCCCTGGGGGGTCTACTTGGGAGAGTTGTGGGGAGCCCGCCCACGACCACATGGATGTGGATGACGATCGTGAGTATTACGCTCAGCAGGGGGCCGAGCCCAGTTGGGTGGCACAACAGTGGGACAACGAGGACTGGGTCTCGAGCATGTTAGGGTTGCACGACCCTCATGCACATCAGTACTACCAACCGGATCAGTTGGTGCCTAGCGAGCTCGAAGATCACCCTCCACCGACACAGCCATCTCAGGGTCATGCAGGTACTGAGCGGCATGGTTCTTCTACCGCGGCTGGGCGGCGATCACATGTGCCACCTGATCCGTACTCACCATCGCCTTTTCAGAGAGATAGACATGGGCATGGGCATAAGAGGGGTCGTCCGAACCCATAGCGAACATGTACTAACACTTTTATTTTCCAGTGTGTTACATTCAAAATGAATCATGCAGTTCACTAGATTTCTTATATATTTTTATTATATGTATATGCATACATAGATATATATACATACTTACATATATTTCTATAGATATATATACATATACATATATATATGTGCGTATATATATATATCTATACAGTATGTATGTATTTATGTATGTACAATATGATGGGAAAAACTCCTAGCCCAGCTGGTGGGAACTCTCTTCTACCTCGTTGTCCACCTGGGTTCGAATCCCCACTGATCTTGATTTGGGTTCACAGGATAGATTTTGATATTTTAGGGTTTGAGATAGATTAGGGTTGAACTGATCTTGTTACTGCCAAACATAAAAGTCTTTAGAAGCCAGATTCAATTCCATCTCTAACTCTCAGATCTATCAATCCTATTCTGTTTTCGAAAACAGGATTCTAATTACCCTAAATACTCAGAACTCAGATTTAGCTAAATCTTGACCTAATCCAGATCAGATTATTCTTGGATTATGATCATGGGTATGTCAATACCTTAATCCAGAAAGTTGGCAGCCAAATCATATCATCTAAGCCTTTTTCACATATCAGTCCAAATTATATCGTAATTTAGTCCTTTATCTGATATCTAGAAACACTACCACAGAAACAGACATCCTGGACGGCACATCACAGACGGGTATGAACTGTTCAATGGAAAACCGTCTGTGAAGGCCTGGCGGGAGAATATGTTCAGATATCACAGACGGTTCTGACGTCAAAAACAACTGTGAGAGTAAACCAGACGGTTCTGAACACAAAACCGTCTGTGATAGTATACTTATCACAGACGGCTCTAACCTAAAAACTGACTGTGATATATACAATCGGTTCCCAGCTAAGAACCGTCTGTGATAGTCTAATTATCACAGACGGTTCTAACCTAAAACCCGACTGTGATATATACAGACGGTTCTGAGTTCTGAACCGTCTGTGATAATTAGACTATCACAGACAGTTCGGAACTCAGAACCGACTGTGATTTATACAGTCGGTTGTAAACCACGAAGCGTCTGTGATAGTGTAGTTATCACAGACGGTTCTGATGTATGAACCGACTGGAAAAGTACCGGCGCTTCGAATTCTCAACTGTGATCATTTCTGTCTCCGATCTTCGCGCGCGGCGCCTAGGAGAACACGAAGCATCGCTTTGGAAGTTCTATAAATTGACAATGGAAAAATTGTCATTTACTTTACAAGTTTTTATAGTTCTCAGACTGTTTGACTCCTTAGCTTCTCTGCGCCAATGGCATCCTCGATGGCATCGTCAGCCTCGCCCTCCCCGGTATGAACTCTCAATCTTTTGGACTTACCCCTGTATTGTTAATCCATGTTCAATACATTCTTGACCTGTTGATTTGCACAGGGAAGGGGAGCCGTGGAAGACACTGCCAAAGTCAAGGCCGAGCTGAGGGCCCTCCAGGAGGAGCACAAGCTCCTCACGGAGAAGCACACTCGGCTACGGCTTGACCTTGACGATCTCTTCCAGCGCATTCAGCGCATGAAGACGGATGGTGACAATGCTAGGGCGAGGACGAGGCGTCTTCGCAAGGAGAAGAAAGCCGCGGATATGACCATCGCTGGCTGCGGTTTGACAATGAAGGATACCATCGCGAAGCTGAGGGAGGTCGCAGGCCTTCTCGACGTTGAAGTAGTTGATCCTGAGAAGGACAACTTGTCGCTGGAGGAGTCCTGCGTCCTGGCTGCAAGTCAAACTGACTTTATTCTAGATGCAGCCAAGGCTAAGACCACTCCTTGACCTAGCATTCTGTATTTTTACTTTTTTTTTGTAAGTGATGAAACAAATTATTGAAAACTTTGTTCTTATGTCAACTTTCTAATTTTCCAGCACATTCTTGGACTGCATGCAATTAATCTTCCCTCTTTCTTTATCTTTCGTTGGCTTTTGTCGAACATTCGACCATACAAAGGTATGTACACTAGTGTGCGATCAAGGAACGACTATCGCGATCTTTGGTTTGTGATCGGAGCCCTTGAAATAATATAGAAACAATATAGAGGTCGCAGGTCCCATGCAAATAATATAAAAAGAATATAGAAGTTATATATCAACGTGCTTTGAAATATCACAAACGGCTCTGAGGTAAAAAACATCTGTGATAGTCACATTAGAGACGGTTTTTACGTAAGGCCCGACTGTGATGGTCCCAACAGTGTCCTCGAGTCGACTCGAATTCTTAACCTCTATCAATATCACAGACGGTTCTTAACTCCAAACCGTCTGTGATAGTAAACGGACATATTAAAGACGGTTCGGACATCAGAAACCGTCTGTAATATTAAAGCAGACGGTTTTGATCTCCCAACCGTCTGTGATAGTCCCAACAGTGCAATTCTCTACATGCAATTGTTGATAACCGCACAAAATAACTGAGCAGATGAAGAGACTTAATTATTTACTTCAAATTTAATTTGCATCGAATTATGTAATCTGACTCTTCAACTTCCTCGCCTCGAATTCTCGACCTCTATCAATATCACAGACGGTTTTTAACTCCAAACCGTCTGTGATAGTAAACAGACATATTAAAGATGTTCGGACATCAGAACCGTCTGTAATATTAAAGCAGACGGTTTTGATCTCCCAACCGTCTGTGATAGTCCCAACAGTGCAATTCTCTACATGCAATTGTTGATAACCGCACATAATAACTGAGCAGATGAAGAGATTTAATTATTTACTTCAAATTTATTTTGCATCGAATTATGTAATCTGACTCTTCAACTTCCTTTGCCGTGTTGCAGTTTATCTCCCGAGAAGTTGTATATCATGAATTTATTGGCCTTGAAAACCAGTACTAGTGCGCTTTTTAGAACTCGAGGCACCCACGCATATGAACCGTCACCTTCTGTTTCTATAAATAGCGAAGCTCCTAAATCCCTGTCTTTATTCCCTCCTCAACTCCCACCTTGATGGCGAGCCGAGATTCCAGTGAGGTTATTGAAATTGAGAGTGATGAGGAAGAGATAAGGAATGAACTCGATCAAGATCTTCAGAAAGTAAGTCCTCTCTGAAACTCTAATGCAGATCTTTCTTTTATGACTTGATTACCTCGAAACAAATGCATTTCGAAATCCACAGGTGGTTGAGGAAATGATTCCTCCAAAGAAGAGACTTAGAAATGATGAAAGATCGTACAGTGGAGCTGCAGCGAAGACTCTAGAGGGTGCTGAGGCCTGTGTTGCCACATTGCCCCTTGCAACCCCTCCAGTTGCATCGACTCCACCTTTGGAGATCCACAATAATCCTTCCAATATCCCCTCTCCAACACCTTTGTATCATCAGTTTTTCTGGGGTAAGGCTCACACTTCCACATCCAAATCCACTCCGAAGCTGGAGAAGCATATGTGCAGGAGGAGAAAGCTGCCTTGTGCAGAACTCTCCAAAAAAAAAAAGAGGCGCTGGAGAAGCATTCTGAGGGGATGTCTTTTGCCATTCTGCACTTGGCAGAGTGCATGCTTTGAGTTGCAGCTTCATCTCCACCTTGGTTGTATCAACTTTAATTTCTTGGATGATCCTACTGATGCCAAATCCACTCCTTTGGTGAGAGATGATGTTGATAGTCTTAGAGCCATTGGTAGTTCTCCTGGGGCGGCCAGTGTAGATCCTACTGATGCCAATACGTCCCTAGGAGAACTTTGTAAATTACTTTCGGAACAGGTCGACACTAATCAATTGGTCGCTTAATTAATAGTATCTCTTATGTATGGAAAGATTGTAAGAAATAAGAAATTTCTTTTCCTTATATATCTGGCTTTCGATTGATTATGTAACTGATAATCACCAAATGATGTTCTGTGTAAAAATGTTAACAAGAAAATACTGCTGCGATCAAGACGGTTTTTAACTCAAAACCGTCTCTGCTTGAAAGATTACAGACGGTTTTAATTTCAGACATATATATAAAACAAATATGAAAAACAAGATAAAACCAAACAGTCTGAACGTTCATTTTTGTAAATACTAACATTGAAATAAGATAGAACCAAATATGAAAAACATGTGGAACAACTGATGACCAGTAGTCGAATGCAAACAAAAAAACCGGGATATTAAAGACGGTTCGGACTTTAAAACCGTCTGTGTTATCACAGACGGTGCTGAGGTAAAAACCGACTGTGATAACAACATACACAGACGGTTCTGAGGTAAAAACCGACTGTGATAATAACGTAGACGGTCGGATGTGATAACACAGACGGTTCAGATGTGAGAACCGACTGTCATAATCAAATACACAGACGGTTCTGATGTAAAGCGGACGGTTTGGAGTTCATAAGCGTTTGTGATATTTCTTTTCTTCAATAATGCACCGATATTACCGACGGTATTATATAGAACCGTCTGTACTGAACCTGGTATAAAAGGTCTTTTGGCGGATGTTTTGAGCTAGTCGTACTCTCTTGCTCGACCTACACTGTCCAGTTCGAAGAGATTTGGGGCAAGGAAGAGCGAAATCTCGAAAGGCAGGGGAGCATTTGGGGGCAAAAATTTGAGGATCGAACCAAGGTTGGTTACTTGCTCCCAAGGCGTACACATTACTTGATTTCATCATCAATATCGATCTCCATTGATTTACTAATTAGCATGTGTATGAATTTGATTTATTGCAGATGGTCCGAGACTGGATGTATAATGACAACCGAGTGGGTGAGGAATACATGAAAGGTGTTTTTGATTTCGAAAAGGTTGCTGTGCAAGACATGGCGAAGAAGGGTTTACCATATATGTACTGTCCTTGTGTAGACTGCCAGAATATTAAGATGTTCACCAACTCATCTCAAATTGTCGCCCACTTGATCCGACGTGGTTTCAAAAAGGGGTACACGTGTTGGGTCCACCATGGAGAAGAGCCAACTGCAGAAACAACTGCCACTCAGGTTGAGGAACAGGACATGCCGGATCCAAACAACGACTTCGACGAGGATATGCCAGAGGATGACCATTTAGATGACATGTTGCGTGATGTCGAAGGAAATTACAGTGAAAGGGGGTTTGGCAAATTCAAGCGCTTGATTGAGGACTCAGAGAGGCCGTTGTTCCCTGGTTGCAAGTCGAAATACACAAAGTTGGCCTCTGTGCTTGAACTGTTAAAATTGAAGGCAAGCAACAGCTGGACCGACAAGAGTTTCACAGCACTGTTAGATCTTTTGCCAAAAAACACCTACCAAGCGAAAAAGCTGTTGTGTCCTTTGGGAATGGAAGTAGAAAGGATACACGCATGCCCTAATGATTGCATCCTTTACCGTAACGACTACAAAAATATGCATGTTTGTCCGGTGTGCGGCGCATCCCGCTATAAGCGTACTAAGGACCGAACAGACGATGGCGACTGCACGGAGATAAAGGAAGGACCTCCTGCTAAGGTGTTGTGGTATTTGCCAGTCATTCCCCGCTTGCAGCGTTTGTTTGCAAACCGTAAAGAGGCAAAATTACTGCGTTGGCACTCGGAAGACCGGAAGAAGGATGGAAAGTTGAGACACCCCGCTGATTCTTCGCAGTGGAGAAACATCGACAGGGAATTTGTTAACTTCGGAGCAGAATTGACGAATATAAGGTTCGGGTTGAGTACCGATGGAATTAATCCTTTTGGTAACATGAGCAGTCGGCATAGCACTTGGCCGGTTCTTTTGTGTATCTACAACCTTCCTCCTTGGTTGTGTATGAAGCGCAAGTACATCATGATGTCTCTACTTATCTCAGGACCAAAACAACCCGGAAACGATATTGATGTGTACCTAGCACCATTGATAGAGGATCTCCTAACAATGTGGAACGAAGGGGTGCAGGTATGGGACGCATACAAACGAGAGAACTTCATCCTACGTGCTATGATATTCTGCACCATCAACGATTTCCCAGCCCTTGGAAATTTGTCGGGCCGTACTACGAAAGGAGCCAAAGCCTGCCCCCACTGCGAAGATGACACTGAGAGCGTGTGGCTGAAGAATTGCAGGAAAACAGTGTACATGCGTCACCGTAGGTTTCTTCCGAAGAATGACGCGTACCGTAAGAGGAAGAGGGAATTTGACGGCCACAACGAAGATGGTTCAGCCCCGAAGCCTACGCGCGGGAAAGATGTTTACTCACGGGTGAAGGACATAGACGTTGTGTTTGGAAAGGGTGGTAAATTGAAACCCCGCACGAAGAACACTTGGAAGAAGAGATCGATATTTTGGGACTTACCGTATTGGGAGCATTTAGAGGTTCGTCATTGCATTGATGTCATGCATGTAGAGAAGAATGTTTGTGACAGTTTAATCGGCCTATTGCTGAACATTCCAGGGAAGACAAAGGATGGCATCAATGTGCGGCGTGACATGATCGAAATAAGAATCAGGCCCGAGCTAGCACCGAGAGAGGACGATAAAGGCCGTATATACCTCCCCCCCGCATGCTACACTTTGTGCAAGGCTGAGAGGACAGAACTCTGTAAGTGTCTCCATGGTGTTAAAGTTCCATCGGGTTACTCCGCAAATATGAAAAAGCTTGTGTCCATGGGCGATTTGAAATTGCTGGGTATGAAGTCTCATGATTGTCACGTGTTGATGACACAAATGCTTCCTGTTGCCATCCGGAGTATTCTGCCGCATAAGGTCAGAGAGACGATCACGAGGCTATGTTTTTTCTTCAATGCAATTTCTTCCAAGGTCATTGATCCCGATGGACTGGATTCTTTGCAGAGCGAGGTGGTTCGAACTCTCTGTCAACTTGAGATGTATTTTCCTCCATCGTTTTTTGATATCATGGTCCATCTCACCGTCCACCTTGTCAGAGAAATCAAGATATGTGGACCCGTGTTCCTACGTTATATGTATCCATTCGAGAGGTACATGGGTGTACTTAAGGCCTACGTGAGGAATCGGTCCCGGCCCGAGGGTAGCATTGCCGAAGGTTATGCAGCGGAAGAGGTTGTTGAGTTCTGCGTCGATTACATGGCCGAGGTAGAAGCAATAGGAGTTCCTGTGTCTCGTCACGAGGGGAGGCTTGATGGTGTTGGCACTATCGGACGGAGAGCCATCACTCCTGATTTCGATATGTACTCGAAAGCTCATTTTTGGGTCTTGCAACACATGACGGAGGTGTCTCCGTACATCGACGAGCACAAGGAGATGCTACGACAAGACAATCCTCGCCGATCCGAGGTTTGGATCACGGGACAACATAACAGTCGATTCAACGCGTGGATGAAGGTGCGAATCACCGGAGAGTCCGCAAGTGAGAACCTTAAATGGTTGGCAAAAGGGCCCACGTTTACTGTACAGACTTGGCAGGGATACGACATCAATGGGTACACATTTTACACGAAAGCTCAAGATCGAAAGAGCACTGTGCAAAATAGTGGAGTGAGCGTAGAAGCTTTCCATGAGGGGTTCACCAAGACAGGCCCAACAAGGGTAGTACGTGGATTGAACTCGTACTACGGGTTCATTGAAGAAATTTGGGAGCTCGATTACGTACTGTTCAAGATTCCCCTGTTTCGATGCCGATGGGTCCAAATCCCACAGGGTGTGAAGGTTGACAGTTACGGTTTCACTTCTGTGGACCTGGATCGCGTTGCTTATAAAGATGAGCCATTCATACTTGCAAATCAAGCCATTCAGGTCATTTATGTCACTGACCCGGCCAATAAGAAGTGGCCACATCGTCCTTCATGGCAAGAGAAGGATTGTTGGAGTTGAAAATGTCGTAGACGAGGAGGAATACAATCAATTTGATGAGATTCCTCCATTTGGAGATGGCGTACAGGTCGATACTGAAGACACCGACGAAACCAGTTACGTGCGTATGGATCACCAGGAAGGGTTATACTTTAAAGGTAATCAACTGTACGTCTTATCTCTCTGTTTCCATCGGCATAGCTTATATCTCCTGTAATTCTCGTATTTGCAAGGCCGCGGCAAGTGGAAAGTTGAGGATAACATGGCTGTGTACGTGCAAATTGTCGGTGAAAGTTCCCATTTGTAAATTTAACATACAATATTACGTGGAGAATGCTCAAGTTACAGAGCATTTGGACTACATTGTAACCAATTATCGGATATACGTACATAGTAACCAATTTACAGAGTATTTGGACTACATTTGAAATATCTGAGTGTTCATTTAAAACATGTTTTCGAGCATTCAGAGTTGAAAGCTACAGATCAGTTTCAATTTGTAAAACTAACGTTCAATAGAGAGATTATCAAGGACGGTTTTGACCTAGCACAGACGGTGCACAGTCGGTTCTAACCTCACAACCGTCTGTGATAATCTCTCACTATGTAGATTACCACAGACGGTCTTTATTTGAGAACCGACTGTGATAATATTATCACAGACGGTTATATATATAAAACCGTCTGTGATATTTTCAACAGTGTCCGACTCTTCGAGTTCTTAACGTGCACCGTCGGTTCTCAATTCCAAACCGTCTGTGATAATCTCAGGCACAGTCGGCTCTCAACTCAAAACCGTCTGTGATAATCTCTCTGGTGACTACGATTATTATAGACGGTTTCGATGTGAGAACCGACTGTGATATATACTATTATAGACGGTTCATATGTGAGAACCGACTGTGATAATACCGACGCGGTACATAGTTCAAGGCGGGCTTTATCCCGCTCATTCTACTTCGCCCTAGCTCTGTTTGCCCTAGCTCTCTCCGCCCTCGCACCGTCCGTCGCGATCACCTCCATCGCCTCCCACCTTCTCCTCTCCATCCGTCGCGATCACCTGCATCGCCTTTCCACCGTCAGGCGCGATCACCTCCATCGCCCTCCCGCCTCCGACGCGATCACCTCCATCGCCTCCCCACCGTTTCTGTCATTCTTGTATGGGTTTTGTTATAGAATTATTAGTTGCATATTTACTTAAACTGTTCTCTCTTTCACTTATGTTAGGAACTATGTCTGGTGACGAAATGCACCACTCGGGGACTCAGGGTGACCTCGTTGGCGATGAGACGCCTGGGCCGGAGGTCGCCTCGTCCGCCGTGACCCCGCAGAAGAAGGGAAAGGGGCGAGGCCGGACGACATGCGCGCGTCTGAACAAGGGGGAAAAGCAGCACATCCAGTTCGACGACAATGGTGTGCCGGAAGCTCCGCCCAAACTTGTCGGTCAGTACCGCTCACTATGCGGCAAAGTGGCAAGGGAGCGGGTGCCCATCACCACCTCCGACTGGGGTCAAGTGCCCCCAGAGTGCAAGGATGCGCTGTGGGAAGAAGTGCAGGCGGCGTTTCACATTCCGGAGGATCGCCACTTCACCGTCCGCCGGAGGACACTTATGTCAATAAACAAGGCGTGGAGGAACTTCAAGAGCGAACTTGTCAGGCACTATGTGAAGGAGTCGACGACCCCCTTCAATGACTACCCTTTCGTGACTCCCGAGGCATGGCAGCAGTTCGTAGAGATGAAGGGCAAGCCTGAGTTCCAGGAGCTTAGTGCGAAGGCCCAGGCTAACCAGGCCAAGAACACCCACCCACACAGACTAGGCACCGGTGGGTATGTGGGGAAGAAGGCGCTGTGGAGGAAGCAGGACGAGGAAGCTTCACAGTCTTCGGCCGGCAGTCCTTATGCGGGCATAACGGACCGTGCGCGCCCGCAATTGGTGCCGAGCTAGATCGACGATGGACTCCTCCGGAAGCGTCTCCGTGAATAACCCTGCGGACAGGGAAGTGATCGACCGACTGGTAAGATTGTCCGATCACGTACTATCCTCATAACACGCATGCAATGGGCTGTATTGCTAAGTTGTCCTGTTGCAGGTGACGCTGAGTGCGCAGGCGGCATCCGGAGAGTTCAACCCGAGGAGGGACAGGGATATCCTCACAGCGGCGCTAGGAAACAAGGAGCATCCAGGCCGCGTGCGCGGCCTCGGCGCCACTGTGCCTTGGAGGCATGGTTTCCCCGATGATGAGGAGGCGGCTAAGAGGAGAAAGAGATCCCACCAAGCCCGCGATGAACGGCTGAAGGAGGAGATGCGATCGGAGTTCGCTGTTCGGGACAAAGCACTCCTGCAGCAGTTGTCGGAGATGCGGTCCATGTACGAAGAGCTAAGAAAGGCGACCCAGGGCACCCCTGTTCTAGCAGCTGGCGTAGACCCAGCGGAAGTATCGACCCCCATTGGCCACCGTAGTAGCTGCGCGTCTGCGCCGGGGTCTTCGCAGACGGAGCTCTCTCCTCCAAAGTATCCGGTGGACTCTCTGCAGGTAATGACCGTTAATGCGCACTGTTTGTCTATGTTAATTCATTCGAAAGTGAGAAGCGGTGAAATTCAACATGTTAATGCGCACTGTTTGTAGGAACCCGCCTCCTACAAGCTTATGGTCCTGGCCGGTGTCTTCCCGATCGAGGCTGCCCGTGGGATGGCGCAACCATGCACGGCCGGGGCCACAATCCATGGTGCCCCTCTATGTGATGGTTTTGCACGTGTCCAAGTGGACAGTGTCTTTAACCATTGCAAGGGTTTTCCATTGGAGAAGCCGCCGAACGACGAGATTACCACTCTCGGGGATGCGGTGCACACGTTCGTGCAATGGCCCAAGAAAGACATCGTCCTGTATGAGGTAATTCCCCCACCAGTTTCATAATTTGTACTGTAATAATAGCCCTCAGAGTTAGTGTCCTAATACGTAGGTTCTTACATCGCAGACATCACAGACCGAGACGCGGCCTACTAGCCAGCATACCCCTTCGACGACTGAAGCTGACTCCGAGTAAGAGGCAACCATTCAAGAAGCTGGCTATGAGGGGAAAAGCAAAGAAGAGCCCGTCGAAGGAGAGCGAGAAGAGTGCGCCAGCTCTCATGCCGTTCTCTCTGGGGATGCCCATGGCCTCCGATACCGCAATTTCGAGCATGGGGTTAGCATGCCAGAGCCTGCATGCATGGTACATGAGGAGGACAAACCAGACCAGGACGCAGCGTCCGACGCACATCATGGTCAAGTACACCGTGGCAGAGTTCCATCACGACGTTGGGACCTACTCGGTGACCTTCGAAGACCTGCACAATTTGCTAAACAAAGATGCGCTCGACTTGTCAATCCTACGGTCTTGGGTGCTGTAAGTATCCTACTATCCGTGCATATACGGATATATGTCATTTATTAATTGGTTACTTCCGTGCAGCTGCATGGCCAACTATGCCAAATCCAAGGGCATACCTGTTGGTTTTTTGGACCCCCAGATGGTAGCCGAGGTGATGTTTAGGACTGACACAGACTTCGTTGTCGACTACATCAAAAGAGGGTTGCTTGCTCAGGTCGACAAGGAGTATATACTTGTACCCTACAACCAGAGGTGAGTGCTTTCATCAGTACTTCACCCGTAGATTAGTGTCTCCATGTGCACACCCCCAAATTTAGATTAAATTTTTAATTCTCTACGTGTAATATGTAGCTACCACTGGATCCTGCTGCTACTTATTCCGAAAAGCAACAAGGTGTTCTACCTTGACTCATTGCAGAGGAAAGGGTACTCGTATTCCGGCGCACGAGATGTATTCGGAAGGTGATGTGGACCTGTCTTGCATGCATCTAGATTTACTGTCCTCAAATTGTCAATTTCGGCTATCCTCAAACTGTCAATTTTGACTATCTACAGGGCTTTCACGAAGTACTTTGCCGAGGTAGGGACACAACACGAGCGGCGAGCCGATAAGTTTCAGTGGTTACAATTTTCGGTACAAATTTCAACTGAATCTGTTTTATTTTATAACTTGTCCCCACCTAACTCTCGGTCTGTAAATTGGCAGTGCCATCAGCAGCCGGACGACAATACATGTGGGTTCTACGTGATGCGCCACATGTATGACCTGATCATCACCCCTCACCGGCCCGATTTCCCCGAGGTATTACAACTGCTCCCCTTAATTTGTCTCGATTTGACAGAATTTACAACTTAATTCAGCTAATTTTTTATGTACCAACTCTTGCTGCAGGGGGTCGACTTCCCTTCAGAAAGCCTTGACCCTCGGCAGATTAGTAATGTCCGAGGGATGCTCGCTGAGTTTTTCCTTTCGGAGGTCATATCACCCAAGGGGAAGTTTAGGGACCCGCAAGGTTCGTATTAGTGCGGCCTTACATTTATTTGTACATCTAACACACTTTAATTGTCGATTACATTTATTTGTTCAATTGTACATATTTCTGAGTTCTGTGCTGTATATATGAAATGCTATACAGAGAGGGGTGCAAATATATTTGAGTACTGCATGTGCATATGAAACTGTATATATTTGAGTACTGTACAAATATAATTCTGAGTTCAATTGTACAAATATATATGCATGAGACTGTATATATTTGAGTACTATGCATGTATGAAATTCATGAACTGTATATATGAAAATGCAATTTGTACAGAGGACATCTGTGAATGTTATAATCTCAGACGGTTTGTAAGATCAAAACCGTCTGTGCATGCACAGACGGTTTTGATCTTACAAACCGTCTGAGATTATAACAGTCACAGATAATAACACATTCTCAGATGGTTTTGACCTCAGATCCGCCTGTGATATCAGACTATCACAGACGGTTCTGAGATAATAACACTATCACAGACAGGTTTCAATATTAACACCGTCGCTGATATCGCAGATTGGTTTAACCTCCAAGCCGTCGGTAATAATATGAGTATCACAGACGGTTGTGAGATCAAAGCCGTCTATGAATTATGACTATCACAGTCTGTTATAACATCAAAGCCGTCTGTGATACTCATACTAACACAGACGGTTCTGATGTCAAAGCCGTCTGTGTATCTCAAATATCACAGACGGTCGAGAACAGAACTGTCTGTGATAGTCACACTATCACAGACGGTTCTGATGTCAAAGCCGTCTGTGATAGTATGACTATCACAGACGGTTCTGATGTCAAAGCCGTCTGTATATACTAAAGTATCACAGATGGTTCTGATGTCAAAACCGTCTGTGTATACTCAAATATCACAGACGGCTCTGAGAACAGAACCGTCTGTGATAGTGTGACTATCACAGACGGTTCTTACCTTATAACTGTCTGTGAAATATGAGTATCACAGACGGTTCTGACCTTATCACAGACGGTTCTGACCTTATATCAGTCTGTGAATGGATATATCACAGACGGTTGAAAACATCAAAAACCGTCTGTGATAGTGCGTGATTATCACTGACTCGAATATCACTGACGGGTAAGAACCGTCTGTGATGTCTGTTTTGACCCGACTGTGATGATGAATTCTGTAGTAGTCAAACCCAAAAAGGCTAAAATCTTCAGATTAACTCCAAATTCAAAATTTTTTCAGCAAATCTTTTTCAAATGCTATTTGATACAATTTTCTCTTCTGTCCACATTACAAAATCACATTTTAAAGGCCATAATTCGAAATCGACAAAACTCAGATCTTATTTTACCCTAAAGTACCCTATTTCAGTTTATATCGAAAATCATCAAATCAAGTCATATTTTATCAAATCTCTTGTTAGATGAGTATAACGCATAAGTTTATACTCATTTGTGAAATCAGATTACAAATCAGTCCAGAATTCAATCATAAATTCTTGCAATCAAGTCCCTGGCTCGACCACCTCTACTGTACACGGGTCTCTTGTCGAGCTCTGGATCCACGACATATCAGGAAGGGATATTAATTAGGTTAACGCTTCTAGTGCAGCTAAGAGTGCTAGGCCAACTGGCTCGCGCGCTCGCTCGCTCCCGTGTCCTCGGCCCGGGTTCGAATCCCCGTTCCTGCAAATAATTTCTTTTCCCTTGTCGTGTTTTCCACATGCGACAAGTTCCCGCAGTTGGTCGTGGTCGAGGCACTCGACAAGGCCTTGTCATGGTCGAGGGACACGACAAGCCCCTAGTCGTGCCTTCTGACCATGACTAGTAGGTGCCCGTGCGACTTGTAGTTTGTCGAGTTCCGACGTGGCAGGTTATTTCTGTAAATTATTGCAACTGTGGGTTAGTTTCGTAATTATTTTTTAAATGTGGGTTATTAGTAAAAAAAACTCGAAAGTTCACTATTTTTCCTTTTTATATTTTATTTGGTACATAAGACATCTACCATAAATAACGTGCCAAGAATATTTTACTGTACATAAATAGTCATTTGTTGTAGACATAGTGGTGGTTTACTGCAAGAATCCATTATTATTTTTACTCAATGCATAAACCCAGAACCATAAAATCTACATTCTACCCCCTACCCTTATATCCTACTGCACATTAAGATTTAATATAATAAGAATATCCTTTTGATGCGTAACTACAACAAAATTTGATGGAACTTGAAATCACTTAAATAAACTTTCATAAAAACCCAGTTCCACCATAAAAAAAATCATCTCTGGCCATGATACCTCAAAACATGCCTCAGACACCATTTCATATGTAATGACTACCATGTGTAGATGATCCAACTAACATTAGGAAGAGGAGTGCTTCAATTGTAGTTTTGTCTATACTGTATCATATGCAAAACAATTCAACGGACGATGAGCACAATACTAACATATTAAAGTATATAAAAATAATGTAGAAAGAGACATAATATTGTTATACTTGAAATGAAAAGAATAGAAATGTAACGTCTAAAAAACAAAATATTGTCGTACTTGGCATAGAAAGAATAGAAAAGTAAGGTAAAAAAAAACGAGAATGATGTCGTTTCTAGAATACTTGGCATATTATAATTGGCATTGCAAGGAGCTTTGCGCCTAACGTAGGGTAGAGGCTTCACCATGTGAGCAGTGTTGCATACAACATCTTGTGAGACCAATATGCACTTTCCTAATTTAAGTTTTTTTATTACTGTCTATAGTTAACAATATACATCTTACAATTAAGAGAAATTAAATTTTTGAGTGAATTACAGTAAAACCATTTATATTTGGCACCAATATCAGAAACCCCAGTTTTTTAAAATGATTTAGTTTATCCCACATGTATTTTTTAAATGTTTCAATATACCAACTAACATTCCATCAATTTTAATGGTTTAGTCATGTTTGGCCCATATAGTATCTATGTGGCACACATGTAAAATTATTTTATTATTTTAATATATTTTTTGAATGTTTAAAATAGAGTTTAATTTTTTTTCAGATTTTTAGCATAAAATGATTTATCAATGTGAAATAAGCACCTTGTCAGCATCGTAGAGGTGCCACACGGATTTTTGGTAGCTCTGACGTAGTAACACTACTAAAATTAATGGATGGTTAACAAAATCCAAGGTAAACTTGACAAAGGATATACGATAAACTAAAATTTTTCTTAAAACCTGTGATTTACTGCACTGTGCCAAAATACATGGTTTTATGCAATTTCCTATATCTTTTTCTATGTATTATATAATTCTAAATGAACTATAATTTGCACATCTTTCTTAATTTTCAATTTTCTGTCTAACAAAATAGGTTGTTTGGACTTTGGAATAATTTACACATTAATTAAGTTTTTTATTACATTGACATAGTTAATTTGCAAGCTATTTGTATCAAATCTAAAAATATAAGAATTATTTTCCAAATTTCTCGTAGTTGGGAAGGAAGGAAAAAAAAAGAGATTTTGCCTTTTCAATTTTCTTTGCCTCCTATACCAAATTAAAATACAACTAGACATTGCTTCAGATACAACCACACTAAATTTCTAACCTTAGAATTATTATGTACCACATCTTTTTTTCATTTTCAGAAAAAAAGAAAAAGAACACATTTTCCCATGTATACCAAGCCATAACGCTTGCTTTCACTGTCCCCAACCTGACCGATTTATCTACATTTACACGAGCTCCAATACCCCAATACATAACAGTTCTCACGCGTTGTCTTTAACCCCCACCTTACAGAGATGCGCATACAAATTCGCACACCCATCGCTCTTTTTGTTTCCCTTAAAACATTTACCTATATATCTATCTATCTGTTTTTCTATAATTCCATTCTCTCTCTTCCTCCCTCTCCTCAAATTCTTTAATCACGACCTCATGGCCCACAATGCCACCAAAATGTCCAAGAAGCAATCTACCTTGCCACCATTGATAGGGTCAACAGCACGTGCCAGCCATGTCGGGTCCAACGCTAGTGATAGCGAAGCCATGGGCATCACCGCCGCCATGACGTCTGAGGAAAAGAAACTCGATGCTTGCCTTGTGGTGCTCTCCGGTGACATCCAAGGTGAGTCGATTGATCAGTCCACCATCAATGAGGCACCTCCAGAACCACTAGAGCAAAGGCAAGTGTACAAGTGCCCAAACTGCAACAGGTTATTCAAGTCATCCCGTTCACTAAGCATGCACAAGGTAAGCCACCGTAAGCAGCAAGCTGCAAATGACAATGGGTCATCATCATCAAGACGTCGTTGGAACGGAAGGCTGCACCCCTGTGAGTTCTGCATGAGAACTTTCCCAACTGCGCATGAACTCCGCAAGCATAAGAAGGAGCACCACACGGGTGGTGACGCTAACAACCGTAGACGTTTAGGCCCAGCGGGGATGGCGGCACTGGCATGGCACTTTGATCTAAATTTTCCGGCCCTGTAGGCCATGGAGTTTGGGGCAGCGGCAACGTTGCGACTCCATCAGGGAAAAGGATGCAAATGCTGGTTGATGGTCCATGGATTTGGTACATGTCAGGTTTTGTTTGATTCTCAATCTGGAATTGTTCTTTTTTTGGAAGTGTTATGTTATGGAGACTATTTATTTGGTAGTGTATTTGTATGTTTGCAGTCCATTGGATTATGCATCTAATGGCTGAGATCCTTGCAAAATTTAGTACGTGTTTATTTATTCAGACTTTCAATTGGTGATTATTTGTTTAGATTTGTTGTTTCTTTGGTTCTTACCAGCTATTCTAGTACTCTTGGTGAAATTCGGGATGTCATAACATGATTAAGTATTTAATGACAGATTCATATGGGGGAAAGAGGGGCACCCCAAAACTTTATGAGATTGCATTTGATTTTTTTTATTTTACCATTTTCGTTGTGCAAGATGATTGATCGAAGACGTCGAAGTTTCTTGTGGAAAGGAGAGGGGAATACTAGTGGGAGGACATTGTCTCGTACTGTAGTCCAAGGTTTGCATGCTTATCCAATATGGGATGTTGGGAGTGTTCGATCTTCAAACTCTACGTCGGGCATTGCGCATGAGATGGTTATGGACATTCTTCAGTAAATCTAGCACGACAGTGGGTCCATTTTTACAAGCGGAAGGATGTAGAAATCATTTCAATGTTTGAGGCTAATAAAATGGTCACAATTGGAGATGGAAAAAGGGGCTGTTTTGGTACTCTAATTGGCTTGGCAGAAAGTCCATCCAGGAAAGAAGCACCATCATTGATGCAATTCCTCATATGCCTCAAGTGAAGTGTGTCTGATGCCTTGAGAGACCATAAATGGGTGCAAGATATTTATGAGGAACTATCGACTCAAGCAACTAGAGTTTCCACAATTGTGGGATGACTTAGGCAAGATTCAATTGAATGTGGACATAGACGGCTCAGTCATATGGAATGCAACAAGTAGCCAACAATATATTGCAAGTTTAGCTTACCAATGTTTAATAATAGGGAAGATGTTTTTGGGTTGCTTCAGGGCAATTTGGAAATTCACGGAATTTTTTTACGAATAATCCAATAAAAAAAAAGAAAATAAAAAATTAACCCAAAACTTTTCAAAATTTCAAAACTGACCTGCAGTCACGCGGGCCAATTCACGACTGATCTTTTGTCGCTAACTCGACTAGAGACTGAAGACGTGACATGGCCTAATGCACCGCTGGCTCAGGTGCCGTGCCACATACACTTTCACTCGCTAGCCCGACTAGCGACTGAAACATAAAATAAGTAAATATTTTATAAGGTTGTGAGCGGGATTCGAACCTGGACCGGTGGGTGAGGTTTTGTGCCTCCAAACCAGCTGGGCTACACAACATTTCTGAAAATTTTTGTTATTGCACATATTAATACTTGACTTAATCATTGATTGCTTAAATACAAACAACACATATATTTTTAATAAAAAAAATTATACCTTGGAGACAATTTACTCCTTAATATTCTATTCTTTTTATTATACCTTGGAGACAATTTCAATGCAAACAAGCATATATTTTTAATAAAAAAAATTATACCTTGGAGACAAGATATATTTTTAGTAAAAAAATTATACCTTGGAGATAACATATATATTTTTATTAACGACAAATCAATTAGCGAAGTGCCGACAGATCAATTCATGAGGATCAGTATGCTGATGAGCTAGGGTTTCAGTTGCGACCCTCTCTGGCAACTGAAAGTTAGAGTTTCGATTTTCACAGAAGAGTACACAGGCTACAGTTTTGGTTTTCAGTACAAAGTCTTCATGCGGTAGATAAAATAGAAAGTTACACGCGTCTGTGACAGTTGCAAACCAATTGGAACGAGGCCCACAGCAGCAAAAGGTGATCAAATTGCGGTGCTCCACCTGATCCAAGTAAAGAGTGTCAATCTCGCCTAGAAGATTATTTATAGTGTTCCTCTCTACCTCATTCCAATCTGGGTCGAGCCACGACATGTAATTGCATCTATCCCTCTCCTCTTCGCGGTGACATAAATAGTTTCCACCAGCAGTGTCTAGGCCCAAGACGTACTTACTCGAACATCACCTCGACATCTACACATAAAGTCATCTGTGTTTGAGGCATCGTCAGTTTAGTTGAACTCCTTCACAATACACGTTGTTGGGTATATGTCTCCATGGCAAGAGCAATAACAAGGACGTCTGCAACAACACATGTGTTGAACATCGTGCATGTTGATCAACAACTTCACCATGAAGTCGAGCTGCTCACAAAGTCTCTTCTTTCTACAAAGAAGATAGAGTATCGTACGTGCAACCTTTGCGCTCCTCTCTGGGTTGAGCCAAAGCAAAAAAGTACATTTGCAAGCATCTTCCCTTGGACACTCGAAAAATCTCCTCCTGTAGTCACCCTGAATGGAGGATGTGGTAGTCTTCAGCAACAAACCGCAGTTGCAATGAAATGGCCCTGAACTTTGTCCTTCATCCTACGAACCAAAGCGAATAACCTAGAAAGTAACGGATAAATTGGCACTTCATTTATGCGAGCTGATTATGTACTTACCTTGGTGCGCCTTCTTCTGCGGCCACGGCTATTGTTGCCCGCCATGTTCGGATGGACGTGTGAGGGAAGTGTGAGTTGTGTTAAGAGCGCAATGGCTTAATTTATAGAAGTGCAATTCATGAAAAGTTCAATTGTTGGTTGGACATATCTGTAGGAAAGCAGATGTCTCCGTTGAAAAGATGAAAGGTACAAAAGCTAAAAAGTAGAAAAGACTAATTGTATAAAAGCTGAAAAGTAGAAATGCAGAAATGCAGTCGTACAAAGTAGAAGAGTAAAAAAGTATAAAAGATGTATCATATAAAAGCTGGAAAGCTAACAAAAGCGTATAGAAAACTGAAAAGTATGATAAAACCCTACATCAGACTACTGCCCCCTCCTCCTCTGTGGCCGGCCCGGATACTCTGATGGTGTGTAGCGAGAGGGGGGCTGATGATCTGTGGTGCGCCTTCTCTTCACTGGTGGTGTCTGCATAGTTGGCAGAGCCTGCGAAGGCTGTGTCGGCTGCGTAGGTGGTGGAGCATGGACAAGAAAGTCAGGTTGCGTAGGATGCTGTTGTGTCTGGCCGAGAGGCTGGTGCCACGCAGGAGTATTGAGCACTTCATCCGAAGAGCTGTTGGCAGGCACAAAATGCGGCTGTGAAGGTGGAGGGCGCGACGACAACGGGTGGTCCGCTGGTGGCACATGCGACAAAGGACAGGGTGCCTACGGTGATGGTGGGGGAATCACAGTCAAGTGAGGTGGCAGCAGCACTCTGAAATCAACTAGAGTGTGATTGACTTGCCGCTCGACCTCTGCATAATACGCGTACATATCGTCGCTGGGCACGGGCCCACTGTCACGGATCCTGACCATCATGTCATTTGCACCGACTGAGAAGGCGTCGAGGGTGTCGTGCTGCGTACACGAATTAATGCAATTATAGAATGACAATCCATGTGAAAGTAAGGTTGCAGAGATTAAAAAACTCACACAGGAGTGGATTCGCTTTGGAAGGCATCGGTCGAAGCCCTCGTCGATAGTGGTAGGATGGACGGGCTCATCAGGTGCAGCTGGTGGACCGCTTGCCAATCGGTACAATGTGCGAGGTCGGTACCACGACAAGTACGTAAAATGGATGTCGTGGCTATAAGGACTGTCCTCCGCGACCGTTCGTGTGTGGGCCCAATCCATCCACTCCTTCACATAGGGCTGCTATCGACGAACGGAATCGTCCCTTCCTTGATTTCCTGCAGACAAAACAAATTAGTGACATAAATCATTTATAAAGTCATTTGCGCAGTAATGCATATTGGACATGCACGTACTCGTGAACAAGGTGAGGAATATGTCGAGGAGGCAGCACCAGAACATGCCGGCGTAGGCCGAACTAGTGCATAACTCACTCAGGCGAGTAGCCCTCGACCATGTGTGAGAAAACCAGAAGAACCTGGGTACGCCAGTAAGTAGCATCCTACATGCAGAAAGACGAAAGGCCAACTGGTGCGACAGACTCCACATGCTACTGTGTCCACGGATCCTAGATGATGCTGTCGTCGAGGAGAAAATCGAAGCTCGTGGCGTACGAAGGATAGCAGAGGTGCGCCTGATCCGTGGATCACCTCAAACTCAGCCTATCACCAGCCTATCCCTCATATCACCGGCCAACGCGAACTTATCCCGCGGACCCAGTGGTCGGCCGACAGAGAAATGCTCGTACGACCACATCTGCAAGAGTATGGCCCACCCCGCAAAAAGAGAGATCACCTCGTCTCTGCTTGTGGCATCGTACAATTCCCTATAGGTGTGGTAGAGCACAACGGATCCGAAACTGAACTGCGACACGTGCCCCAGCTCGGAGTCGACAATACTCCTAGCGAGCTGAACGTACTGTCGCTTGCATATGTCTCCGTGGGTGCCAGGGAAGAGCAGCCACCCAAACAGGTACAACATGTACACCTCAAGGCAGCACCTGAAGACCTCCTTTGGAGCGGCCAAGGAGAGCGTAGCATCACGGAGAGCACACAGGTAACTCTAGGGAACTCCCATAGTCTATGCAAACCCCCCCACTGGCCCTACTCCCTTGAAGCGCTATAGGAAATCCAGGCACCATGCAACTCTGTCAGTGGCCGCGGGGACATATACGTCCCCGCAGATAGGTAGGCCAAGCAGCATGCTGACGTCCTGCAGCGTGATGGTGAGCTCGTTGAAACTGAAGTGGAATGTGTGTGTCTTGGGCCTCCAGCGGTCCACAAGCGCACTAACCAGGGCTCGATCGATGGAGAATCACTGAGCTCGATCTACCATGCGGGCGAACAGCAGCAATCTGACCTCGTGCAAATGAGGCGTGAATCGCTCATGTAGAGGCCACATCTCCCGCGGTGTCCTCATGCGTAGAGCTGGCAGAACAGTGCTCGGTAGAAGGCGCCGAGCACGGTGACGCTTCTAATGGTGCTGTGCAATCAGTTTGGGAAGCTGATGATCGTCTGTCATACCTGTAGTTATCACATATTGGTTGAAAAATTTAAATATTACAATTAATTAACATACATTCAGTATTACTTATGAAAATTCACAACAATGCATTACAATATTACAGTATTTAAGAAAATTCACAATAACTCATACAGAAAAATTGAATTGCTTCAGTTTCTCGAAGAGGTTGATGTGTTTGCCACCTGTGGGCATCGGTTTCTTGTGTGACCAGGCTGCCTACAAGCGGTGCATCTACATAGGTCATCTTCACGCTCCACTACATCCATATCGTTGTGTATCCTCTTGGCTCGACGTCGGCCGACATGGCTCACAAGGAGCCTCTTGTCTGGGATCCACGTGATGGCATCTTCTTCTGGCAATAGCTCTCGATAGTTTCCCTGGCCGCAAACCCGTGGAAGACACCCTCCCAAGTTTTACACAAGTACTACAGAGTATAATAAGTTGAGATATACTGTGCCGGATTAATTTCCAAAATGGAGCAGGCAGTGATAACATGTGAGCTAGAAATGTGCAGCAGCTGAGGCTTTTTGCATGTACATTCCACACCTGCATTTGTAATTCAGCATTCGTGGACCTAACATGCTCTCAATGTGCCATGGACATGTTTGTGCTTTAGCCGAACCTCGTAGTTTCCACTCAAACGGCTCAGCACTGAGACATCATATGTCAATGACTTTCTTGTCTGAAATTCAAGGTAATCATTAATCTTTTTGGGCCAGTGTATTAAAGGGTCCTGCACTAGTGCTAATGCCGCCGAACTCCTACTGCCGTAGTACGCTTGACGAGGATTATAACCTGAGCTAGTTCAAAATAATATACATTTGGTTTAAAGATAGAATCATATTTGACGTGTGCCTATAAGTCCGTCGCTATGGTCTCAGACGACCTGAAGGGCGCGGACACAAAGATGATTTATGATCGTAGCCCTTGCGCGATGATTAGGCCGTAGACAGTGCGTGGTCAGAAGACTGTAGACGGTGCGCGGTCAGAAGGTCGTTGACTATTTACGATCAGAATAACTCAAGAATGTCTAACCCTCTGAACAGGCATATCCCGAGGATCATGAGGATTTCTCCACGTATGAAGACAACTGCCAGGAGGTTAATATGTGCGGTTATCCCTTGATTGCACATGTTAAGCCTGCGTGGAAGTTAAGTGCAGTTAACAAAACTACATCCTAGCAACCGTCAAGGTTGTTTCGCGTTGGCGCCCTTTTGTTCCCTATAAAGAGGTGGTCAATGCATGATCTAAGGGACGGTTAAGCATACAAGCATTACTAGGAGTCAGACACTAACATAGGAGAGATCTTCGCTTGTGATCATAGGAGAGATCTTCGCTTGTGATCTTCGCTTCCTCCCTCTTGTAAACACCTTTTCTCATATAGTGAAATCATAACAAGATGTACGGCTATTACTCCCACCATCGAGGGCCCGAACCTGTATAAATTCTCTTGTGCCCATACAGATATTACTAATCCTACCTTCCTGGAGGAGCGCCCTGAAAGGCCTCACAACTCACAAATTTGCATAAGATTGACGGACCTCGAGTCCAAATCGTTGACAGCTGGTGCCCACCATGGGGCCTTTTCTCAAGGCGCTTTCCCTTCATCTAGAGGTTTGGTGAGCCATGTCTGGGGCATATAATTCCGAGAACGACTTCAATCTCGACGATTGTGCCCACATACAAATGCATTCGCCTAGCGATCCCGTTCCAATGGAAGAGACCGATTGCAAAGACATTCTAAAGGAACGTCAGGAGGACACGTCTTCCCCTACCCAGGTCATGTCCATCGACCAGGGGATAGAAGAGACAGGTCTGGAACTTGATGTCAGTTCCACCGTATGGAAAATCAAGTTTCGGTCACCATGCGTCCCCGTCGAGGACCAAGATGGCAGTGACCAAGAACTGAGTCCGGGGAGATTTGATCCAGACAACCTCCACTCTCTCTTTGATTTTGAGTCCGACTCAGAGCAAAAAGAGATGTTCTCTCCTTCTGCATCTTCGCTCCCCAGAGAATTCGCGGCCTTGTCGGAGGAAACACCTGATCAGCGGATTGCTAGGGAAGAACAGGAGCGCAGACAAAAGGAGGAACAAGAACGTAAACAGAAGGAGGATCAAGACCGTGAGCGACGAGATAACGAACTCCGCAGAACAGCCCTAGTGGCCTTGCAAAATGCGCAGTCTCGTTATGACACCACCCCTAGTTCCTCCCGTCCCCCACATGGTCGCAGGCGCAACCAGACGCCTTCTTTACCCCTGGAATATTCACCGGAAGATGAAGAAACGATTACATCTGGAGCACCAAAGAGAAGTACACATGGCCGACTTCAATCTATCATGGAGGTCATGTGTAATTTTCCTCCTACCCTCACAGACGCGACAAACTGGCTTTTGCTAGGATCCTGGCCGAGAAGCTGGATGAGGTTGCATCCGATGCGACCCCTACAGCTTCCTCCCGGTCTACGATACGTTCCCATGGAAAGGAGTATTCCTACTCTACTCATGATAGGCATAATCGATTACCATCTGGATCACTTCCGCATGACAAATCCAGATGCGTGGGAAGTTCTCGTGATCGGGATCGAATTCTTGTGCATTCTTGTCTGGGACCACGTGGCGCGTCCCCATCGCGTGAAATCACTCGTGGTTATGCTGGAAACCGCGGAACTCTCCACAGTCCCTATGTTGGCTGTAAAACTTTTTCGCCAGGCCTCCGTGCGGTTATCTGGCTGGATAAGTTCAAGCCAGGGGCTATTGAGAGTTTTGATGGGACCCAGAATCCGTCGGAGTTCCTTCAAATTTACATCACCACTATCCAAGCGGTGGGTAGTGATGATCGCGTCATGGCCAATTACTTGCCAACGGTCCTTGAGGGACCGACAAGGACCTAGCTATTCAATTAGCCTGAGGGTTCGATATATAACTGGGAAATGTTTTGTGACGCCATCCTCAACATTTTCCAGAATTGTTATCAGAAACCCGGGAAAGAAGATGATCTTCATCATCTACGACAAACCTCTACGGAAACTCTGCTCCAGTTTGTTAAAAGGTTTGTCGGGGTGAGAAATACCATCCCAAACATATCTGACAACTCCGTTATCAAGGTGTTTAAGCACGCCGTTCGTTATCAGAGGTTTACAGAAGATCTACTTATCCACCCTCCTCAGTCAGTAGCCGATCTCTTTGATATGGCCAACCGCTACTCTAATGCAGTCGAGGTCATTGAGTGGAATAGGATGGTGGATAAAGGGAATTTGTCACCCCAACCAGGTCTCAAGGATGTGAAAAAGAAGATACGGGCAAGACGTCAGAGTCTTCATCGGGTGGGAAATCAAAGAAGTCTAAAAAGAATCGAACTGGATAGTACCGGGAGATTGCAGTCGCAGAAAAGCCTTCACCAGTGAAAGGTAATAAGTTTTCATTTAAAAATAAAACTGCTTCTGGTGGCCACAACGCTGACCAGCTAGAAAAACCGACTAACTTGCAGGAAGGCAAGAAGTGGTGTCCAATCCACAACTCTCCGGGACACGACCTCAAGAACTGCCGGAGCTAGTTGAAGCAACTAGATAACTTCTACCCGGGAATTGGGCTGATGCCAACTTTGCCATCGAAAGAGCAGACTTGCAGGCTTAGAGACGCCGACAGGGACGAAGAAATGTCCTACCAGGTACCTCGTAATTATGTTAATGTCATTTTTGGAGGTTCCTCCTCTTTTGTTTCTAAATGTCAGTTTAAAGTATTTTATTGAGAGGTGAACCAAGCGGAAGCTCCCCTTGGCGAACCTCAATACCCCCCCGTTGGTCATATACTCCTTTGACATTTGATTGCTCTGATTGTCCCGTTGGGCTTACTCAACCATTGAGACTACCTCTGGTTATTACCCCAATTATCAGTAATGCGAGAGTCGAAAGGGTCCTGATCGACGGAGGTAGTTCCTTGGACATTTTATTGGTCAAGGCATTGGACGAGATGCAAATCCCTCGTTTGAAAATCAAACCCATAATTCATCCGTTTTATGGGATAATTCCTGGTCGCTCGATGATGCTGATGGGACTGGTGGTGCTCCCAGTCATGCTGGGTGAACCGGATAATTTTTGAACAGAATTGGTTACTTTTGATGTAATTGATTGTGATTTGGCTTATAACGTGATTTTTGGCAGGCGAACTCTCGCTAAATTTATGATGGCGACGCACTATACTTATCAGTACGGTAAGTTACCTGGCCCCAAAGGTGTTATCGCGGTCCGAGGCAACCGCAATGTGGCATTGACTTGCAATCGTTATCCCTGGAGTTGGTAGATCAACTTCCCCTTCAGAATGTCAAGATCACCACCACAGCTGCGGACACAATCAAGGTCGCCCCTCGGCCAGAGGAAAACCTGAAACTAGTTCTATTATGCCCAGATGATCCATCTAGAACTATTCGGATTGGATCAGGCCTGGATGACAAATAGGAACTTGAACTCATTACTTTCCTCTGAGCTAATGCAGATGTGTTTGTGTGGAAACCATCTGACATGCCCGGTGTCCCAAGGGAGGTAATTGAGCACAGGTTAGCAATTCGACCTAGACAACGACCAATAAAGTAGAAGCTCAGACGCTTTGCTGTGGATCGGCAAGAAGCTATCCGCGCAGAGTTAGATAAACTCCAAACGGCCGAATTTATTTGCGAAGTCGATCATCCAGAATGGCTTGCAAATTCAGTCATGGTCCGTAAGTCAAATGGTAAGTGGTGCATGTGCGTCGATTACACCAGCCTAAATAGTGCCTGCCCGAAGGATGACTTTCCCCTTCCCCGCATCGATCAGTTGTCGACTCTACTGCGAGTTGCGAACTGATGAGCTTCCTGGATGCTTGTTCAAGATATCATCAAATTAGCATGGCAAAAGAAGATGAAGAGAAGACTGCCTTCATCGCACCATTTGGCACCTACTGCTATGTCAGAATGCCATTTGGTCTCAAGAACGCCGGTTCCACGTACCTACGCTTGATGCAAAAGACCTTTCTTTCCCAGATGGGGCGCAATCTTGAAGCTTACATAGATGACTTGGTTGTAAAAAGTTTAAAAAGCTTGACTCATTTAGATGATCTTGCTGAAACCTTCTATAATTTAAACCGATTTGGAATAAAATTAAACCCAGAAAAGTGTTCTTTTGGGGTTTCATCTGGTAAACTTTTAGGCTTTCTCGTCTGTTCTAGAGGAATCGAGGTTAATACCAAAAAAACAGGGCCATCGAGCAAATGAGGTCTCCTTCGACCATGAGGGATGTCCAGTGCCTGATAGGTCGCATGGCCGCTTGAAGTCGATTTATATCGCGACTAGGTGAGAGGGGATTACCTTTTTTCAAAGCTCTTCGAAAACACCATGGTTTTACCTGGTCGGATGAAGCCGAGAAAGCGTTCCAGGAGGTTAAAGCATACTTATCCAGTCTGCTAGTGTTGGTTTCTCCGATCACAGGGGAACCACTAGTTCTTTACTTGGCGGCCACACCTCATGCGGTCAGTGCGGTTCTGATCACAGAAAGAGAAGGAGTGCAACAACCCATCTATTACGTAAGCGAGGTACTTCATGGTCCTAAGGAGTGTCACCCTTAGGTCCATAAGATACTTTACGAGCTACTGATAGCTTCCCGCAAGTTACGACATTACTTTCAGGCACATCAAATTACAGTGCCCTCGTCCTTTCCTTTGGGAGATATTATCCGAAACCCAGAGAAATCTGGTCGAATCGCGAAGTGGACTGTGGAACTTGGAGCATTTGACATCCATTTCACCCCTCACACGGCGGTCTAGTCTTAGATCCTTGCAGACTTTGTGGTCGAATGGACTAACCCTAACTCACCTAAGCAAGAATCTAAAGACTTATCATGCACTGACCACTGGACGATGTATTTTGACGGCTCTCGTAGTTTTCAACACTCAGGGGCTGGAGTGGTCTTAGTCACGCCTCAAGGCGACCAACTCAAGTATGTCATTCAATTACATTTTGATGCGACTAACAACACAGCAGAATATGAGGGTCTTATTGCAGGGCTTCGGGCAGCAAAATTCCTCGGAGTCCATCGATTAGTGGTGAGGGGAGACTTGCAGCTGGTCGTAAACTAGGTAAACAAGGAGTACAACACCTCCGATGAGACAATGGCTCATTACCAGGAGGAAGTGAGGAGATTGAAAAAACACTTCAGTCATTTTGAAGTCCAATACATACCGCGAAAGGACAATATTCTCGCAGACCAATTATCTAAAATTGGATCCTCACGTACATCTGCTCCGGCAGGAGTGTTCGTTGAACACTTAGAACATCCTTCAATCATGACTACAGTCGAAGATGACCCGGTAATAGTCTTTGTTACCAACCTTGAACATGAATAAGATTGGACCCATCCATTGAGGGTCTATCTCGAACATGGGACCTTGCCCAAGGATGAAACCGAAAGTGATCGGTTGATTCGAAAAGTGCTCCTACACAAACTTATAGAAGGGGTTTTGTATAGGAAGGGTACTCAAGGAGTATTCGTGCATTGTATTTCTCAAGAGGAAGGTAAGTCCCTGTTGAAAGAAATCCATGACAGTGTGTGTGGTGCGCACGCGTCATTTCGCACGCTGGTAGGGCAAGCTTTCCGACAGGGTTTTTACTGGCCGTCCACTGGAGGGAGGCATGCCACACCACAGGGCTCCCGAATTTCTTGGAAAGAATATGAGGTACTCACGAGTTTTTTAGTTTATGATTAATTAGTTAATGGAAAGAATAGCTAACATGTCTTCGCATATGCAATTATCTCAGTGCCATCAGCAGCTAGACTCGTGGGAATGTGGGCTTTATGTGCTACACCACATGTACGACCTAGTGCGGATAAACTTTGCCGAATTCCCCGAGGTAAGCATCTTAACTAACTCAAATTTGAAAATTAGGTGTCACGTTCAAAACTAGGAAGTTAATTGCTGAGTATTCACACATGCTTGCAAATCGCCATGTCCAAAGAAAAATATGACAATGCAAAGATTAGAGAGCTTCAACAAATCTGGGCACAATATGTTATGGACGAAGTTGCGCCCAACCAACAGCCATGACAAGCTTTTGGCTCACTTGTTGTAATTTTTCTCTTTTTCGTGTACTCTCTGTGCATAGATTGTTTATAGTCTTATTGGTTAATATTTGTATGAAATAACTGTGAATAAATGTTCATATTGGTTAGTATTTGTATTGGTTCGTATATATGTGAATAAATGTGAATAACAGTGTAATGTGTCAATTTGTTCAATGTATATGTTAATGTACCCTTTTTGCATCTGTACTGTATTGTGTATCCAGCCTTTTCTAATGGCTAAAAATAGCAAACAGAGTTTAAAACAACAACATTTTCTAACGGTAAATTACTAAACAACCGTGAGAATACTACATTTTTTTCTAACGGTATACTACTAATTAACCATTAGAAGAGTGTACATTTTTTTGACGGTAAACTACCAAACAACTGTGAGAATACTACTTTTTTTCCTAACGGTATTCTCTTAGATACTTGTTTAAAGAGTTTACGTTTTTCTCACAGTATACACAAAAATAACCGTTAGAAGAGTGCAAGTTTTTCTGATGATAAACTCACACATAACTGTGAGAATACTGTTCGTTTTTCTTACGGTATACTACTAATTAACCGTTAGAACAGTGCACGTTATTCTGACGGTAAACTTGTATGCAACCGTGAGAATACTATTTTTTTCTAATGGATAGTGCTAGTTAACAGTTAGACTAGAACGGTTTTTCTTACGGTTATCTACGAAAATGCCGTTATAATAGTCTACTTTTTCTAACGGTTATTTATCGTTATAAAATTTCTTGTCTTGTTCTATCGTGTCTATCTCTAACGGTACAAAAACCATTAGTAGAAGTGTGTTTTTTACCGTTAGAAGAAAGCTTTTCTGTACTAGTGTGAGAAATGAAGTACCAAAGGTCATGAGAAAAATGATTCACTACATAACAATCTTGGTGCTATGGAGAGTTTGCAAAGAGAGAAATGGTAGCATTCCTCAGTGGGAATTTCAAGCTATATAGGAATGGTGGCTTTGATCAAGGAGGAATCCCGATTATAGGGATATGCAAGTCTCAGAGTAGCAACATGAGTAGTTGCTTATGTTTTCAAGCTATGGAGTAATGTTATTAGACTAGAGTTTAGTAAGAGTTAAGGAGGGTGTTCTTGCGCTTAAATTAGTGGGTTGAGCAAGTTTTATAATTATTTGAGTGGGTTGCAATCATTTTATTTTTTTTTTAGGAAAACAGCAGGAAAGCTACCTATTGAAATAATTTAGAAATCAAAAGTTTAAGAACAAGAACAATAAGGAGAAAGAAAAAAGAATATACAAATGTACAAGATTATAGCAAAATTTCAATCCATCTTAAGATGTGTTGTCTTTTCACTTCAGAAGCTCTTTCATCCATTAACTTCAAGTTAGTGACAACTTTGAACCAAATTGAGGAATTTGGACTTCGCTGCTGGAATAGAAGTTTATTTCGAATTTTTCAAATGTTCCAGCAAGCATGTATGAGTACTTCTAGAAGGCATGGATGTGAGTTGCAATCTTTACCAGATCTCAACCGCTCATACAATGATTGTCAAATGTTCCAATAAACTCCAATTAAGCACCAACAAGTTTTAGCAAAATTCTAGTAAAAATAGAGGTGTTGTTGTGTTTCAAGTTTGTTTTGTTGGCAAAGCTCATAGGTTTATGAAGGTGATATTTGTCTACTTTGCATGATTTTTTCATTTATTTTCCCCCATGTTTGTGCATGTTTCAATCGTATATCTCGTCATATACATAGGTTACTCCAGATTTATCACCAAATTGACTAGATTACTTGCTTCACAATTTTTTATCGCAAGTTGATGCAATTCGGGTGGATTTGGCTAATGGAACGCTCCTCATCAACTAAACCTAATCGAGTTCCGGACATAAGTACACTTTTCTACAGATGCGTAGGAACTGACCGTGTTGAGATCAGAGTCTCCGGGGGCCTGGAAGCTCAAAACCATAGCAGCCTAGGGCCTTTCTGTAATTTCTAAATACTTCAAACATCCTTCTGCAAAGCTTCTAAGACACAAAACTAGAGCCCTAAATCGGTTGGACTTCATAGCAATTATCCATTAAGCCGAGCCCCATTTGCAATTGTTCCAACACTCAAATGATTCTAACCCTAACCTGAAGAGACTTTCTTGCAAATACCAAAAAGTCTGAGAAATAAATTGCAAAAATGCCAACTATGCCTATACCCTAGCCGCCGGCCACCATTTTCAAGGGAGCCTGGTTTTAGTTTTCTTATCTCTTCTTCCTCCCCCAAAATTTTCCACACCTCCCACCACCTCACTGTTAACGACTAGGCCATACGCCAACGGTGCAGCTTCTTCTTTGTCTCTCCCTATCATTTCCTCACCTCCGACCCTAACTGATGAGGACATCCCTAGCATTAGCGTTCGACCAGAAGAACATACAGGACCAATCACTCAAGCGAAAGCCAGACAATTAAATCAACATGTGACTTTGTTCCTTAAAGAATTAAATTATCATGAGAATATGCTGCTACCTAATAGCTCTTGTTTAACATTGATTAGAAATGAAGAGGGAGAGCATAACAGGACAGACATAGCCACGTACGAGCTAAATGACTTCACCAAATTTGGTCGTGCATCTACTGAGTGGAAAGATAATTTCCTAAGCTTTCCAACAAGCCCAAGATCACTCAATTCCATCAAGGATTGCAACCTCTACAACCAAAAGAACTCTGCTCGGCATGCAGTCTGCTGATCAAGTGACAATCCGACGTTCAAAAATAAACTTCGACCAAGTTTCATTCTCTGAACAGATGTGAAAGTTGATCATGTGAGTACTTGTTGGAAGAGAATTCAAAAGAGCTTTCCAACAAATCAAAAATCATTAAATTCTGACAACGTATGCAACCAGGAAACCTAAAAGAGTAACGACTGCACGTAACGAAAAAGTCCAGTCTGAATCTGAGAAGATTGAATCCAGACTTCTTTTATCTTTATAGTATATTAGGATTTTTATTCTATTTTGAATTAGATTCAGATTGAAATTCTAGTTTAAGCCTTCTATCTGTTGTAAATACCACCCTCTATAAAAGAGAGGCATGGTCATAGTTTTTAGAACAAGACATTGATATTGATATATATTTTCAGATTGAAATCTTAGTTTTAGTTGAGAGTTGAATCTCTTCATCCTTTGTTCTTGTGATTTTCTCCAAAATTGCTCGAATGATCTTCGTGATCAGCCTATCTGTACGCCAACTCTGTGCGTGGCCGTGTGGATAGGTACTTCAGAGTGTGGTTGGGCGAATTCATTGGTATGCAGGTTCTTGCTCTACAAGTGGTTGGCTATCTTGTTTTGTCAGGTCATACTAGTTATCTAGGTATCTTCAGATACTAGCTATCCAGGTTCTATGTCGTGAAGATCGGCTCACTCTCCGTGAACGCGTCCTTCACCGGCGTGTTCATATCACTAACAAGCTTCTTTGACCACAACTCCCTCGATCACCTCTTCGACGGCCATCTCGACTTCAACCTCAACTTCCTCTTCTCCAACAACTACTCCAGTGACCTCTTCTTCCAACACGGCCAAGGACTGCAACCTATACCACCAATTCGGCAACGATTTCCTCTCTCAATCTCTCATCTCTTACCCCCTAATCTATAGCCTTGTGATGCATATATTGATGACAGGACCAACTGATGAACAGGAAATTGCTGTGAACTGAACTCAAATTTTCGATGAATTTACTTAAGATTTCTGTGTCTTGATTTCCCCTATGAACTGATTGCTTGTTAGGTGTTCTATGAGTTGAATGAAATTGTTAGAAGTTTTGTTTCAGGACTATTTTACTGCTTGAAACTAGGTTAGACATTTGTTGAATTGTTCCTCTGTGTTTTTATGTCCAATTATGAAATGAAGTAGCATTGCTGTCTGGCGAGAACTGGAAGTTAATAATTGACTGCTCCATCACTGTAAAAATTGATTTGTGCTACATTTTTTTTCTAAGTTCAGTGTTAACCAAATTGCAATTCTCTTCAGTAGTGTTTTGAGCATCAAGAGTAATTTAGTCAACTGTCGACTACTGTTTCATTGTCTCAGAAGGCCTGAAGTTTGAGTTGACTTAAATTCTTGTTCATTCTTTGTTGATGCACCTTGGGTCTGATCTACTCTATATCTCTGTTGCCTTGCAACTGATATGTGAGTCTTGAACATTTTGGTGGTCTTATTTCTATGAATTTTGAGTTGAGCATAGTCTTCAAAAGAAGCAACATTCACTCGATACTGCATTTTAATTCACTGCAGCCTGAGATACGATTATAGAATTTTGTTTCTGTTAGTCGCATGTCAGTTGGTGAGGCACGTCGAGACGAACCTACTCCTTTCTCTCGCTATTCTAATTTTTTGATTTAACATTAGTTAGGCACATTTTTCTCTGACTTAGTCCCTTTGGAGAGAACGACATATTCGCCTACTACTACGACTCCATTCACTTGCGGAATCACGTTTTAGGTGGTATCAGAAGAGATGGTGAATTTTTTCCATCTCAAAAGGTCTTAGGTATTTAACCTCGTTTTTTCTCCTTGTAATAAACCCTTTTTCTCCTTAGTGCGGTCAATGAGATGTCTGGAGGCCATCTAAAAACCTTTCCACCTTCTTTTCTTTAGTGTTTACATCCTCTGGAGCAAACGTGCTAGTTGAGTAAATTGGTGGAGGTATTTCATGATAGTGTGGGTACCTTGACGAAGAATATGAAATTCTTTCCTCTTGGATGCCATAAATACTGGTAGGAACATGAGCTCGAAAAAATTCCCTTTTGAACTCCTCACAAGTCACCTAGGTGCCCTCTAGTTGGTTCTCTTTGTAGTTAATTGACCAGGCTGTTGCAGGCCTAGATAGCTGGTGGGAGGCATACAACACTTCATTTATCCCTTAGCATTTTACTATATCAAGTTTTCTTTCTACATCCCTCAGCAAAATTTCCACCATCATGGGTTCTGCAGAACTAGAAAAGGTAGGCAGTTTAGTTTTCTAGAAGTCATTTATCCTGGCTCCAATTGCAATGGTCTTGGTTGTCCAGCCTTCTAGAAATATTCGTACTAGCTGCTCAAAAAAATTGGTTCTCAGCTTCCTAAATCTCCCATCGTGATTACTCCATCCAAATCAAGATGTTTCCCATACATGAGTAGTCTCCTCGTGGAGGAGGTGGTGAAGGCATTGCACGTTCTCTAGGTTGATGTTGGGCAGATATTGAATTACGAATTCCCACCCCCAAGGCTTCAACTCCACTATTCTCATCTCCCCATTTAGAACTACCTTCTACTCAGCTGCACTGGCTCTGAGCAAGGCCTCTTAAGTCTACCATCTAGAGGGAGGACAAGAATTAAACAAAAGAAAGAAAATCTTAAAGAAAACTAAACTCCAAATTTTCATAAATACGACAATAGACTTTTTTAGACATACTTTTGAATGTAGATGATAAAGATACTAGTATGATTGATAAGATTCATAGAAAAATAGAGCTTAATATAATGACCATCTCCACAACACACAAATAATAAGCATCAGTCTACAACAAAATCAAAAATACGATACAAGGTAACTTGTCTCATTAAAATGCCGCAAGGGTAGGGGCAATTTCCAAACTACAACAACTATCAAACTAGAGTCTACAACCCACATTAATGAGGGTCAACTCAGGAGCTGTAAACCCCATGTGATTGTCTAATCTTAAGTGATGTGTTTTTGATAATGTTTTGAATTATTTATGATACATCTTCTAGTGTTCGTTTAGGTTGTCATTATGTGTGAACAGTGCTATGTGATGGGTTTCCTTGGTTTTGATGCATGTTGCAGGTATGTCAGAGTTATAGTATGCAGTAATTCCGAAAATTGTAAATCTGAAAATTGTAAAAAGGATTAATTGAGAGTTGGGCAAAATTGAGCTTCGGGCTCAACCTCCACCAGCTGTTAGTTTTGTCCGACATTGGTTGTAGAGACTACTCTAAGTGGAGGCTAGTTCTATATAAGGAGTGTTAGGAAGAGCACTCAACAATTTGGAGAGAGTTTTTTGGCTATTGTTATTTAGTCTTTTGAGAGTTTTGTTGAGGGTAGTATTCAAGAGTTTTTGTTTTGTTCTTGTATATTTTGAAAGAAATATAAATTTTCTTTGTACATTTGTTTTATTTTCTTCTTTCATGGTTGTTTAAATTTCTGCTCTTGCTTTTTTAAATTTCGCAATTGATTGTTTAAATACTCGCAATTTTAATTCTTGCAATTGATTGTTTAATATCTTAATGGATTGCTTAATTCTGCAATTAATTGTTTAAATATTCGCAAGCCTTTTGTTTTTATGCTTTGCTTTCCTTTTGTTTCTCCTTTTATTTTTGCTATTTAGAGATTTTTGATGTCAAGATTGAGGAGAGTTATACTTGAGATATTTGAGCACCCATAGCATTCATACTATCTCTTGTTTCTCTTGTTTGTTTTTCATTGAGGGCTTCAATCTGAAAAACCGATTCAGCCCCCCCCCCCCCCCCCCCGACGATTTGGACTCGGGGTCTCTTGTCGATCTTACATAGATTTGTGAGTTGTATGTGAGACCTTTCAATGTGACCTCAGGTAAGATAGGATAAGGAATGAAATAGGGACACGAAGATTTATACAGGTTCGGGCCCTCGATGGTGGGAGTAATAGCCCTACGACCTGTTGTGATTTCACTATTTATGAGAAAAGGATTTACAGGGAGAGGAGATTATCACAGGCGATAATCACCTTTTAGACTTCTGTCTAACTAACTATTTCTAAGTCTTCAAAGGTTGTTGGTTATTCTCTTGAGAGTTCACCCCCCTTTACGTTGTGGATCAACCATCCTTTTATACTGAAGGAAAGGATGCCAATGCAAAGTAGTTCTGGACGGTTGTCATAGTGCAGTTCGTATAACCGCACCCATCCTCTCTGCCAGTTGAGCACGTGCAATCATAGATAACAACACATGTTAACCCCCTGGCGGTTGTCTTCACATGTGGGAGTTATCTTGATCCTGAGGACATGTCTAGTAAAGGCTAAAACACCCCCAGGTTATCTTGATCGCGCATAGTCAGCGACCTTCTGACTGCGCATTGCTTGCAACCTTATGATCGCGCAAGCATTGCGACCATAAACTGGATCTTTGTTCGCATCCCCTTAATGTACAGGAAGCTGTCCATCTGCGACCATAGCGGCTGCTAAGACACACAGACACATATCACATTCGAACCTGACTTGAACCCGATATATGTTAAGTAAACTAGCTCGGGTGATAATCCTCGTCATCTAGCCCCCAAATTTGAAGAAATGAAAGACTTATTTACTTCAAATTTAGTTTGCATCGAATTATGTAACCTGATGCTTCAACTTCTTCAATTGGTATTGTTCCGCCATACGGTGGTTTATATTCCAAGAAAACTTATGGGCTTTTTTTGACAAGTAATTATGTATTTATTGACCCGCTTAACCAAGGTAAAAGCCGTAAGTGCGTTTTAGGAACTTGAGGCGTCCTCGAATGCGGACCATCACCTCCAGGCTCTATAAATAGCGAAGCCTTTCGATTCTAAAACTTACCAACTTTCCTTTGGCTAAGTCTTTAAGAACGTGTTTCCACTCTTAACTTTCGCTTTCCCTCATCTATTCTCATCTTAATGGCGAATTGAGACTCCAAGAAGATTGTTGAGACTGATGAGGAAGCAATAGAGACAGGAGTCAAGATTGATCAGGATCTTCAGAAGGTAGTTCTCTTCAGAAGACCTCTGATACAAATCTTTCCTTTATGGTTGGATTTGTTTCCAAAGCAATGTCTTTTGGAACTTACATGTGCTCGAGGAACTGATCCCTCATAAGAAGAGATCCAGAAATGACGAAGGATCCTCCAGTGGAGCTGCAACAAAAATGCTAAGGGGAGCTGATATCCGGGCTGCCACACTGCCCCTTCTTCTGCCCCTGCAACTCATCTAGTTGCATCTTCATCTCCACCTTTGGAGATCCACAACAATCCTTCCAATTTTTCCTCTTCCATGGAAAGTCTCGCACCCCTGCGACCAAGTTCTCCTCCTTCTTTGGATCATCAGCTTTTCGGGGAAAGTTTCACACCTCTGCGACCAGGTCCCCTTCAAAGCTTGGCTTTCTCCTCTGCTCCTCAAGTAATCATCTTCATCCTCTCTTTGGGTCATATGTTTTTAGAAACTAACCCATTCATGTACAGGAGGTGAAGGCCGTTGGAGCCCCCAGCGATCAGCTTGCTGAGATCCAGGCTCTTCTGAGGGAGAAATCTGACTTGGTCAGAACCCTAAGAGGAGAAAAAGAGGTGCTAGAGAAACATTTTGAGGAGATGTCCTCGGCCATTCTGCATCTGGTAGAATGTTATGATGGAGCTCGCGAAGAGGCGCGCAAGCTTCGGCTAGAAAGGAATCATGCTCGAGAGCAGCGAGACCTCTCGGACACAATAAGGAATAGGTGTATTCCCTTAATAAGGGATGAAGTCGATAGGCTTAGAGCCATCTCTAGTTCTCTTGGGGCAGCCAGTGTCGATGCTCTGGTCGCCTGTATCCCTTTTGTATGGAAAGATTGTAAGAAATAAATAATTTCTTTTCCTTACATGCTTGACTCCTTGAAATGATTATGTATAACCTATAATCACCAATTGGTGTTCTCTGTGTGAAAAAATGATAACAGGAAAGTACTTCCGTGATTAGAACATACACAGGTAACATATCTTCCTGTCCGAAACCAATTCCAGACTTCGGTCTCAAGATAGCGTTGAGGCTATAAAAGATCATTGAAGTCATAGAACAACCTTGAGACCATATTTAGCATTGAGGTCACAAACAATACTGAGATCACAGAATAGCATTGCGATCATATGTGGTATCGCGATCATAAATTTTTTTTTAAGATTGTGACAGTGCTGAAGATATGAAATTACTATAGAATCCCAAATTATTAATTTCCTCAAATAGTTTCTCATATAATTACTTGTACCATAGCCCCGAATGTGAAATAAAATGATCTTTATTAATTTTCAACAGATACATTTTATTTCATATTTAAGCAGGGAAAATGATTATTATAGCGGGTTCCAACTGAAGAGACACTCATTATGAGAAACTTATTAAAATAATAAACCTGGCGAGTAGTGGCCTCGGGCATATAAAAGGAAGGAGTGGCTTGCCTGACAAGCTTTAGAATCAAAACCCTCTTTTGCCTTTGCCAATTTCGCCACACAAAACCCTCTGTCGACGATTCGGACTCGGAGTCCTCAGCCGAACTTATGCAGAATTTGTAATTGTGAGACCTTTCAAGATGACCCTCCGGGAAGGTATACTGAACAATGGTGAACAGGAGCACAGAGAGTTTAGACAGGTTCGGGCCCTCGATAGTGGGAGTAATAGCCCTACGTCCTGTTGAGATTTCACTAAGTGTGGTAAAAGGTTTACAAATGGAGGGAAAAGTCCTCACAGGCGAGGATTTTCCCTGTAAAAGTGTACAAGGATAAGCCAAAGAAGGCTTACTAAAATGCTATATGAGGTGGGCCGTAGACTTGGCTAACTTAAATGATTTTGGATTTCTTGATCTTCCGATCTCTCGGTTGATGTTTCGGATCTTCCCCCTCGATTGATGCTCCATGCCATCCTTTTGTACTGCTTGAAAGGGTGCCATGTGGAGGAAACTGCATCAATCGGTTGCACGGACGGTTGGATGCGGTTTTTGGAACTGCTCTTAACCTCCACGCAGGTTAAAGATGTGTTATTCATGGATAACTGTGCGTGTTAACCTTCTGACGGTCGATTCTCCACGTGTAGGAATCTTCGGGATACTTAGAATATCCTGTTGTATGGGCAACCGAATAGATAGATCCCAAATATCCTGATCGGCAGATGTTCTGACCGCGGGATATTGGCTGAGCGCGCAATATCCCGAATGTGTAGTTCGCGTATAGCCTATGAACTTCTGACCGCGCAAGGCTTACGGTCTGATCGCACGAAACCCGCGACCTGATCGCGTAAAGCTTGCGACCTCATGGTGATGCCCCTTAGAATAGCTTGAGTTCGCATCACCAGATACATGTCTGGTTCGAACTTTTCTTGAACCAAAAGTTTATTAGAAGTGACCAGGGTGTCAATCCTCGTCAGCTAGCCCCCAAATTCGAAGAAAACGAAGAGACGTGTTTATTTCGAATTTAAAAACCGTACATTGGATTTTTAACCCGGCCCTTTAACTTCTCCACTTAGTGGCGCACTAAGTGAAAACGGTTGGTTTTTCAAGACGGGTTCTGACATTACGTGACGGGCAATGATGGCGCCGTAGAAATATTTTTATCTCGAGGTAAAATTGTAAATGTCTTAGCGAAACCCGAGGTGTCTGGGAGGCGAACCGTCGCCCTGGTGGCTATAAATACCAGACCCCTGGACATGTAAAGATCTACAATTTCCCTCTCACGCCTAAGTCTTTTTCTTGTTATCCTGCCTCCTTCCTTTTCACATACCCCTCCCAATGGCAGATCATGAAATCATCGAGATTGAGAGCGATGAAGGGGAAATTGTCGAACAAAGGCCTCAAACGATTGAAGTCCTGTCCCCCTTAAGGAAGAAACCCAAGGTTGACGAAGGATCTTCCAGTGGAACAAAGGTGAAGAACGTAGCGAGTTTCTTTCTTCCTTCAGTTCCTTTGACCCTCCCCGTTCATGCCTCTCGGCAAGTTAGGCCTTTATCCTTAGAGAAAGATCCCATCACATCCAATTCTCCCATCCTTTTGGGTGATCAACATCCTAGTCGGCAAGCGGTGACTATCCCTCGATCAGATGATTGCCATATTGGGTTGGCGAAGCAATCTTCTGATGGGAAGGTTGCTCTTCCATCATATGATGATCTTCCTCCCAAGATGGGTGTATCAACGGGTTATGCACCGGGACAGGTAACAATTCTTCTCCCTTTTTGCTGATAATTTTAGTTAGTATGACTAACTTTTGCAAAATGCAGGAGGTAGGAGGCTCCAGCGATCAGCCTTCTGCTGCTCCATCTCTTC
The DNA here is from genome assembly GCA_019359835.1 of Pharus latifolius. Taxonomy (NCBI): domain Eukaryota; kingdom Viridiplantae; phylum Streptophyta; class Magnoliopsida; order Poales; family Poaceae; genus Pharus; species Pharus latifolius. The sequence goes on along the minus strand of CM033321.1, from coordinate 35,342,909 downwards.
CTTCCGGACAGACCCTTCTGGAAGAGAAGAAAGCCCTGGAGAAGAAGACCGAGGAGATGGCCTCGAAGATTCTGCGTTTAGCAGAATGTCTTGATCGATCCCGAGAAGAGGCGCACCATTTCCGTCGAGAGAGGGACTTCGCTCAGCAACAGCGAGAACTCTCTGACTTGATTAGGGACAATAGTGCGTCTGTTGTTAGGGACGATATAGATAGACTTAGGGTAGTTGCTAGTTCCCTGGGGGTTGCCAGTGTAAATTCTACTGACAACAACATGTCCCTTGGGGAACTTTGTAAACTTCTTTTGGAACAGGTCGATGCTTTTATCGACCGTATCCCTTTTGTATGTAAAGAATGTAATAAATAAAGTTTCTTTTATTCATATGAACATTCTTCATACCTTCTGTGTGAAATTATGGCCAAAAGCTTAGTCCGCGACCATTCATACACAGGAAATTTCAGTTCTGCGATTAGAATCGCGCTTTAAAAGATCACCGTGACCTGCCCTGATGCCGCGATCAGACTTAAGGCCGCGGTTAGAACTGAATTGCGACTAGAGTCGAACGTTCGGTTAGACCATTACTTCGATCAGAAACGAAGTTAAATAACATGGTTTTAACCAAACCATAACCCAGTTAGAATATATCCGTACGTCAAAATTTGAGTTACATGATATTTTTCACAAAAACGTTCAAGTAAAAAGAAAGGTAAATAACCCTCAAAAAGCCTTAGCAGACTTCTCGAGTTTTAGCCCTTTCAGCTTCCGAAATAAAGAAGTCTTTTTATTTCAGATCCGATACCCAAAACGCTTTAAAGGGTTTATCACAGAATATCCATTATGGGAAATGAATAAAATATTTAAGAGGACGCTTGAGTGGAACGCTACTCACAGAGGCGTGACTCCTCGAGTCTATAAAAGTAGTAGGTAGCTTCTTGAGGAAGCTATTCAGCCGCGAAAAACCCTTAGAGTTCCCGCCGCACAAAACCCTCATCTTCTTGCCTTCATCTTCCACAAAATCATCGACTTTTTTGACCAATCTTCCTCAAAAAATGGCATCTTGGAGCAGATCCAACCACCATTCTGAGGAGACTCTGGTGGCGTTGGAGAAAGAGGAGATCCTTCCATCGCGGCTGCTGATCAATTGGCGGCCTGCGGAGAAGGACCAAGAAACTTCAATCGTCCGAGAGGGCGAGTTGGTAATCTTCGAGGAGTATCTGCGCTGCGGGTTCCGATTCCCTGAGAGTCGGTTCCTAAAGGACATCCTCGAACATTATGGGTGGGAACTGATCAACCTCCACCCAAATGCGATGCTGATCCTGGCGGTGTTTCAGCATCTTTGCGAGGCCTTCGTCGGAGTATATCCTAGCGTGGACCTCTTCCGAGGTTCTACTTCTCGGCATGGTCGAAGAGCACCAATGCCGCCGGATGCATCTACTTCCGGCTGAGGGACAAGAAGGAATATCCCTCCCCACCTCTGTGGGATTTGGTGCACGGGTGGCACCAGAGGTGGTTTTACTGCTCTCCGCCGTCCGAGAGTAGTTTATGGTTTGAGAACTCGCGGCCAGAGAAGTCAAGCGAGTTGGATGCTCCCCCGACGCTGGGCGTGGAGCACCTGAAGCACGCCGAGGTGATTCTTCACTTGGTGGGTCAAGGGTTGATAGCGAGGGATGTCATCCGAGACTTCGTGAAGAACCGAGTGAGCCCCCTGCGCGAAAGGGCTCATCCTGCTTGGGAAATTAAGTCCATGGCGGATGGAACCCTGGACTATAATGAAGGTATTCGACCTTTTCGCACTGTGCTTTGTCATTTCTGAAATTTATGTTTTCTGACTTGAATTTGGGGAACAGTTCTGCCCTCAGCCGAAATTGAGAGGCGAACTGATTCCCTCCTTAGGGCCTACAATGCTGATGTAGAGGGCCCTAAGGGATCACCTCGCCCGCAGAGCTTGATTCATGCCGGTGATGACCTCAGACAGGAGCGCCGGAAGGTAATTTCCTTGTTCGGCTTTGGTTCTGCAGGTCTTGTGTGTGTCCAGCGCTAATCCATTGTAATGGACTGTGAACCAGCTCCTAGGGAAGTTTGCTGATGCGACGTTCCCAAGCGAAAATGTCGGCTCTCTGGGGAAGCCGACGGCGAAGAATGTGAAGAAGGTCTCTCAGAGACCCAGGACAAAGAGTCCTGCCCCCAAAAAGACCAAGCTGAACCCTGGGGAGGGGTCTTCACGAAGCATTCCTCGTCCCACAAGAAAGACTGCGGTAAGATATCGCATTCCTTCTACTTTTTCAGGCGCGACATGGAATCACTTCTTCGTCGTACAGGGAGAGGGGAGCGAGGAGGAAGAGGACGATGATGTGCCTCTAGTCATCAAAAGGAAGAGGACCGGGGAGTCCCCCACTAGTGACGCCCCAAGCTGTCCCGTAGGGACCACAGCTACCGAAGAGGTGGCCGTGGCTGACCCTGCGACCACCAAAGATCTTGTGGTCGCGGGTGACCTTCCAATTCCTGAAGCCCCCGAGGTTTCAGGGTCAATTATCTCTGCTTCCCTGGTCGAAGGGATGACCAAGGTAAGGAATCTTTTCGACCGTTCCTTCTATGACTCTTTCTGCACATTTGACAAGTTAATGTACATACAGGGAGGAGAGCTTCCCCCTGGGACCACTGGGGGTTCCAGGGAGGAAAATCCTCCTCCTCTGCGGATAGAGGAGGAGGTGGATGAACAAAGGCCGGCTGTGACGGTCCCAGCAACTCTGGAATCGCCAAGGCCTTCGGATGCAGCCCCACTAGTTAGCCCGGTGGCTCAGGTAAAAACCTTTTTATGTGTTTTCATCTTTTTTCCTAGGAATGTGCTCGTAACAGAGCATTTCCAGGGCGGTGCTGCCTTGTTTACTATAAGGAAGGCGAGAACCGGAGACGGCTCTCCTTCGCAAGGGGAATTTTCCCAGAAGTCCCAGGAACGAATGGGATTTCAAATAAGGTAAGAACTCTTACTTGACAGTAATCTTAAATAAAAGCTGCCTGACCCATTCTTCCTGTTAGGCAAAAGAAGACAGCGCCTAACCCTTCAACCGCCACTAGGGAGGTTGAAATTAGGGCTGATGAGGGAGCCTCTAATGAAGAGCGCTCTGCTCCCGTGGTTCAGGAAGTCGTCCGGACCGCGGGAGGTGAAACAAGTACAGGGACCGGGTCACAACCAGTGGCCTCTGGGGGTGGTGTTCAGATGGCACTTCCCCCAACTATCCCTGTCGCAGGCACTTCCGGTGCGCTAGCAAGGATTCCTGCTAGCATGGATGATGCCGCTTTAAACAAGTTTATGAAGGTATGATCACCCCCGTTTCGGCGCTTGAACCGCCTTTAGAGTATATTTAACTCTCTTGCTTTGTATCACAGGGCTTGTCATGGGTGACGAGCCAGTCGCATGCTGTAATGGCTAGCATGGCGGCTTTTCAAAAAGATCGTGACGGCTTGCGCAAGTGAGGATCGTCACTCTTCTGTTAATATAAGTAGGCTTTATCTGTGACTGACTTGATTTTGCTGCAGAGAGGTTACATTCTTGAAGAAAGAGTTAGCCAAGATGAGGCTGAACTCAGTTACAGAGTTCAAGAAACTAAGGACTGAAATCAATAAACTTCAGTCTGAGAATGCTGGTAAGTCGATTCTCAACTTGAGAAGACTTAAAGCCATGCCTTGTTAATAACCTCTTTTCTCTGTACAGCGCAAGCAGGTCGCATTATACAGCTCGGCCAGGACAAGATGATTCTTGAGTCCTCGATCAACCACACCGACCGAGCGGTCAAAGAGTTGAGCCTATTGGTCTTCGAAAAGCTGAAGGCCGTGGCCAACCTTTTGAATACCAACGTGGTAGAGTTGAAAAAGGACGACCCAAGTGTCAGCGATTGGTCATCACTGCTCACAACTCAAGCAGAATCACTGCTTGAATATCTCCCTGGAGATATACGGCGACGTGAAGAGATAATCAGGACGAGAGTCCGATCAGCCGCTTCTGCCGTACTCAGCCGGGTTCGACTTCACCATGGCCCAGATGCGAATCTGAGCGCACTAGTGGGACCGGTTGAGGTCGAGAGTGAAGAACTGCTTGACGCCGTTATTGAAGAAGTCAAGCCCTTCGTTGACAAACTCTTGGCTGAGCTGAGGATCGAATGATCCTTATATTTTGTAACCAAACAATTGTAATTACAATGCCATGTATGTAAAACTATTTTTTTTTAAAAGAAAGTGCATATTCACATCATAAGTTTCATACTATAAGTATATCCCTCTAGCCCCCGCCTCTGTTTTATGAATACTGAAGCCTTAGTATTTTAAGCAGAGGGGAAAACATAAGTATGATGACCAGGGATATGTGCTTCAAGCCGATGGTCAAGATTAAAATAACATTTTAACCTTATTGCAAACTGGTAGCCACCCAGATGACCGAAGACTAGCCAGATAGTCCCGTGTGCGTTGAGAAATGGCTTATTTAGGAGTGACTTATCTGGAAGTGATCATGAGATCGACCAGCGAATCCGGTTGAAAAATGCTGTAATAACCTAACCGCCGGCGATCAGCCCCCAGGTCGAATTTGTATAATTTGGGCTTAAAGAAAAACACTCATTGTATGAAAACAAGACATGCTTTTTATGAAAAGATGCTAATTGAACAGGAAAAGGGTTGTGGTACTTACACGTAAAACTTGCGAAGTTGATCGATGTTCCAAGTATTGGATAAAATCCGACCATCCTCCATGGCTAACCGCGCAGATCCTGGCCGCGGCACTGAGACGACAGTGTATGGTCCTTCCCACTTTGGGGAGAATTTATTGCGGTTAGACTGGTCTTGAATTTTTCGTAAAACCAAGTCGCCCACGTTGAGATCACGTGGTCGCACCTTTTTACTATGATACTTGCGTAGAGCCTGCAAGTATACCGCGGACTTGATCAGGGCGCGATCACGCCGTTCTTCCAGGAGGATGAGATCTTGCGATCGCTGTTCGGATTGGTTGACCTGTTCGAATTGATTCGTGCGAACAGATCCAATACTAACTTCCATAGGCAACACAGCCTCGGCCCCATAGACCAAATGGAAGGGTGTCTCACCGGTGGCTCGACTAGAGGTAGTCCGTAGTGCCCATAGAACAGTATAAAGCTCGTCTGCCCAAGCCCCCGAGCGGGTCTTGAGGCGATCAAAAACACGTTTTTTGATGCCTTGCAATACTTGCCCATTGGCCCGTTCTACGGCACCATTGCTTTGTGGATGTGCCACAGAAGCAAAGCACACCTTGGTCCCAATCTGATCGCAGTAGTCTAGGAAGAGACCGCTAGCGAACTGAGAACCGTTGTCTGTGATGAGACGGTTTGGAACACCAAATCGTGCCACAATGTTCTTGTGAAAGAACTTTTGTGCGGCTGATGCAGTAATATTTCGTACTGGTTCGGCCTCAATCCACTTTGTGAACGTGTCAATGGCTACGAACAAAAACTTGTACCCATTGACCGCTTGTGGCATAGGACCGACGATGTCCATTCCCCAGATCGCGAAGGGCCATGCGAGAGGAATAGTTTGCAATGCATAAGCAGGTTGATGAACCTGTCTTGCATGAAACTGACACTGTGGACACATCTTGACCATAAGCTTGGCATCATCAAGTGCCGAAGGCCAGTAGAATCCCTGTCGAAAAACTTTTCCGACCAGTGTTCGGTATGACGCGTGTGCACCGCATACACCGTCATGTATTTCTTTCAAGAGGGATTTTCCTTCCTCCTGAGATATGCAGCGCATGAATACTCCTTGAGTACCCTTTCTGTACATAACCCCATCTATGAGTTTGTACAGACGCGCCTTTCGAATTAACCGATCGCTTTTGGTTTCATCCTCGGGTAGGGTCCCATGTTCAAGATAAACCCTCAATGGATGAGTCCAATCTTGTTCCTGACCGAGGTTGGCAACGAAGGCTATTGCCGGATCATCCTCGACCGAAGTCATGATCGAAGGATGGTCCAAGTGTTCAATGAACACTCCTGCCGGAGCGGATGAGCGTGAGGATCCAATTTTGGATAATTGGTCTGCGAGAATATTGTCCTTTCGCGGGATGTATTGGACTTCGAAGTGACTGAAGTGTTTTTCCAATCTCCTCACTTCCCCCAGGTAATGAGCCATTGTCTCATCGGAGGTGCTGTACTCCTTGTTTACCTGGTTTACGACTAGCTGTGAGTCCCCCCTCACCACTAATCGACGGACTCCGAGGAATTTTGCTGCCCGGAGCCCTGCAAGAAGACCTTCATACTCTGCTGCGTTGTTGGTTGCAACAAAGTGTAGTTGAATGACATACTTAAGCTGTTCGCCCTGGGGCGTAACTAAGACTATTCCAGCCCCTGAGTGTTGAAAACTACGGGAGCCGTCAAAGTACATTGTCCAATAATCGGGGCACTCCAGTTCCTTTGCCAACTGCACGGGTGGCTCAGGGTTGGTCCATTCGACCACAAAGTCGGCCAAAACCTGAGACTTAACCGCCGTGCGAGGGGTGAAATGGATCTCGAAGGCACCGAATTCGACCGCCCATTTGGTGATTCGACCAGATTTTTCTGGATTTCGGACAATATCCCCTAAAGGAAAAGAGGAGGGTACTGTGATCTTATGTGCTTGAAAGTAATGTCGTAGCTTACGGGAAGCCATCAGTAGCACATAAAGTATCTTCTGGACCTCAGGGTAGCGCTCCTTAGGACCATGAAGTACTTCGCTCACATAGTAGACGGGTCTGTGTACTCCTTCCCTTTCCGCGATCAGAACTGCGCTGACCGCGTGTGGGGTGGCCGCCAAATACAGAAGTAATGGTTCTTCCTTTTCAGGAGACACCAATACTGGCGGACTGGACAGATATGTTTTTACCTCCTGAAACGCTTTTTCGGCCTCATCGGACCACGTGAAGTTATGATGTTTCCGCAAGGCTTTAAAGAAAGGTAGTCCCCTTTCGCCTAATCGCGATATAAAGCGACTTAAAGCCGCCATGCGACCAGCCAGGCGTTGAACATCCTTCATGGTCGAGGGCGACCTCATTTGTTGAATAGCTCTGATTTTCTCAGGATTAACCTCAATGCCCCTGGAACACACAAGGAAACCAAGAAGCTTCCCTGAAGAAACCCCGAAAGAACATTTCTCCGGGTTCAATTTTATTCCAAAGTGATTCAAGTTACAGAAGGTTCAAGTTACAGAAGGTTTCAGCAAGATCGTCCAAATGAGACAATCTTTTGGTGCTCTTTACAACCAAGTCGTCTACATATGCTTCGAGATTACGCCCTATCTGGGAAAGAAAGGTCTTTTGCATCAAGCGCTGGTACGTGGAACCTGCATTCTTGAGACCGAACGGCATTCTGACGTAGCAGTATATGCCGAACGGGGTGATGAAGGCAGTTTTCTCTTCATCGTCTTCTGCCATGCTAATTTGATGATATCCTGTGTAGGCATCCAGAAAACTCATCAGTTCGCAACCCGCAGTGGAGTCAACCAACTGGTCGATGCGGGGAAGGGGAAAGTCATCCTTCGGACAGGCACTGTTGAGGCTAGTGTAGTCGACGCACATGCGCCACTTGCCATTTGACTTGCGGACCATGACCGGATTGGCGAGCCAGTTCGGGTGATTCACTTCGCGGATAAACTCGGCTTGTAAGAGTTTGTCTAACTCTTCTCGGATGGCTTCCTGTCGGTCGGTGGCAAAACTCCTGAGCTTTTGCTTTATTGGTCGTTGTCCAGGTCGAATTGCTAACCTGTGCTCAATTACTTCCCTTGGGACACCGGGCATGTCGGACGGTTTCCACGCAAACACGTCTGCGTTAGCCCGGAGGAAAGCAACGAGGTCGAGTTCCTATTTGTCATCCAGGGCTGACCCAACCCGAATTGTCTTGGATGGGTCATCTGGGTACAAAGGAACTTGTTTGAGTTTCTCATCTGGTCGAGGAGCAGCCCTGATTGCACCGGTGGCAACGGTGGCGACCTGAGCGTCCCGGAGGGGAAGTTGATCGACCATCTCCAAAGATAGCCGGTCGCACGTGAGCGCCACGTTGCGACTACCTCGGACCGAAATGACACCTTTGGGGCCAGGCAATTTCCCGCACTGATAAGCATAGTGCGTTGCCATCATGAACTTAGCAAGAGTCGGCCTGCCAAAGATTGCATTATAAGCTGAATCACAATCGATTACATCGAAAGTAACCAATTCTGTTCGGAAGTTATCTGGTTCTCCCAGAGTGACCGGGAGGACCACTTGTCCCAATGGCATCATGGAGGGGCCTGGGATTATCCCATAAAACGGATGGATTATGGGCTTGATCTTCGAACGAGGAATTTGCATCTCGTCGAGTGTCTTGACCAATAAAAGATCAAGGGAACTTCCCCCATCAATCAGGACCCTTTCGACTCTCGCGTTACTGATGATTGGGGTAATAACTAGAGGTAGCCTCAATGGTCGAGTTAGCCCCACAGGATAGTCAGCGCGATCGAACGTCAAAGGCATATCCGACCAACGGGGATATTGAGGTTCGCCAAGGGATGTCTCCGTTTGGTTAACCTCTCGGCAAAAGGTTTTAAACTGCCTTTTGGAAACGAAAGAGGAGGAACCTCCGAAAATGACATTAACATGATTTTGAGGTACCTGGTAAGCCATTTCTTCGTCTCCGTCGATGTCTCTAATCCCGCACGCCTGCTCTTTAGGTGGTAAGGTTGGCATTGGCCCAGCTCCTTGGTAGAAATCATCCAGCTGTTTCAACCAACTCCTGCAGTTTTTGAGGTCGTGGCCTGCGGAGTTGTGGAGTGGACACCACCTCTTGCCCTCCTGCGGATTAGTTGATTTTTCTGGCTGGTCGGAATCCCGGCCACCAGAAGCAGTTTTACTTTTAAAAGAAGACTTATTACCTTTGGTCGAAGGTGGTTTCTCCGCGACTGCGACCTCACGGTACTGTCCAGAGCGGTTGCTCTTCGACTTTTTTGACTTCCCACCCGGTGAAGACTCCGGCTTTTTGCTTGAATCTTCTTTCCTGGCGTCCTTGAAGCCTGGTTGGGGCGGTAGGTCCCCCTTGTCAACCATTCGGTTCCATTCGACTGCCTCGGCTGCATCGGAGTATCGATCAGCCATATCGAACAGATCGGCCACTGATCGAGGATGGTGGATAAGAAAGTCTTCAGTGAATCTCCGGTATCGAACGGCATGCTTAAATGCCCTGATTACGGAGCCATCAGATATGTTCGGGATGGTATTTCTTACCCCGACAAACCTCTTGACAAACTGCCGAAGTGTTTCGGTCGATGTTTGCCGCAGTCTATGCAGGTCATCCTCCTTACCCGGCTTTTGGTAACAATTTTGGAAATTGCTGAGGATGGCATCGCATAGCATTTCCCAATTGTAGATGGAACCCTCAGGCTGATTAAACAACCAGGTTCTAGCCGATCCCGCGAGGACTGTTGGCAGGTAGTTGGCTATGACCTTGTCATCGCCTCCTGCTGCTTGGATGGCAGTAATATAGATCTGAAGGAACTCGGATGGGTTCTGAGTTCCATCAAACCTCTCAATGGCCCCTGGTCGAAACTTATCGGGCCAAACGACTGCTCGTAGACCAGGCAAGAAAGCTTTGCAACCAACAGAAGGACCGTGAACCGTCCTGCGACTTTCGGTTGGGTTTCGAGCAAACTCACGTAATGGCGAGGTTACTCGTGGTCCCAAACGAGAGTGAACGGGAACTCGATCCCTACTACGAGAGTCCTGCATTCGCCGGTATTAGTCCTGTCGGGACGGTACAGGCGGCGGGTAACTCCGCCGGCCAGAACCAAAATGAGGACCATCTCGTTCACGGGAATGTGTCACTGAGCGGGAAGAGGCTGTTGGGGTCGCCTCGGATGCGACCTCGTCCAGTCTTTCCGCCAGGATCCTGAAAAAGGCCGGTCTCTGCGCATCCGTGACCGTAGGAGGAAAATTGCGCATGACTTCCGCGATAGATCGCAGTCGACCATGGGTACTTCTCCTAGGGGCACCAGGTGTTATTGTTTCTTCGTCCACTGGGAAATACTCCGGTGGTAAGGAAGGAGTCTGGTCACGTCTACGACCACGCGACCGTCGAGAAGAACTCGGGGCAGCATCGTAACGAGCCTGCGCATCTTGAAGAGCCTCTAGGGCAGTTCTGCGTAGTTCGTTGTTCTGTTGCTCGAGATCTTGCTCCTCCTTCTGTTTGCGATCTTGTTCTTCCCTGGCAGCCTGTTGATCGGGAGTTTCTTCCGACAACGCAGCAAACTGCCTAGGGAGAGAGGTCGCCGATGGGGAGAACATCTCGGTTTGTTCCGAGTCGGACTCGAAATCAAAGAGACGGTGGAGGTTATCAGGGTCGAACCTTCCTGGGCTAACTTCAGGGTCACCATCATATTTTCCCTCAGCGGGATCGTATGACGTGCTGGATTCATAACCTAGCACATTAAGAACCTCTGCGGGTCCTGACCTTGTGCCAGTTACCTCCTGGTCGATTAACATGACTTGGGGAGATGATTCAACCTGTGGAAGATTCTGGCCTTCGACCTCTTCCATCGGAACAGGATCGCTTGGAGAAGGCATTGGTATATGGGCATAATCCTCGAGATCGAAATCATTCTCGGAATCATATGCTCCAGCCATGTTTCGGCGAACCTCCGAATTTCAATTAGGACGCCTTGAGAAAGGCCCCACGGTGGGCGCCAGCTGTCGACGATTCAGACTCGGAGTCCTCAGCCGAACTTATGCAGAATTTGTAATTGTGAGACCTTTCAAGATGACCCTCCGGGAAGGTATGTTGAACAATGGTGAACAGGAGCACAGAGAGTTTAGACAGGTTCGGGCCCTCGATAGTGGGAGTAATAGCCCTACGTCCTGTTGAGATTTCACTAAGTGTGGTAAAAGGTTTACAAATGGAGGGAAAAGTCCTCACAGGCGAGGATTTTCCCTGTAAAAGTGTACAAGGATAAGCCAAAGAAGGCTTACTAAAATACTATATGAGGTGGGCCATAGACTTGGCTAACTTAAATGATTTTGGATTTCTTGATCTTCCGATCTCTCGGTTGATGTTTCGGATCTTCCCCCTCGATTGATGCTCCATGCCATCCTTTTGTACTGCTTGAAAGGGTGCCATGTGGAGGAAACTGCATCAATCGGTTGCACGGACGGTTGGATGCGGTTTTTGGAACTGCTCTTAACCTCCACGCAGGTTAAACATGTGTTATTCATGGATAACTGTACGTGTTAACCTTCTGACGGTCGATTCTCCACGTGTAGGAATCTTCGAGATACTTAGAATATCCTATTGTATGGGCAACCGAATAGATAGATCCCAAATATCCTGATCGGCAGATGTTCTGACCGCGGGATATTGGCTGACCGCGCAATATCCCGAATGTGTAGTTCGCGTATAGCCTACGAACTTCTGACCGCGCAAGGCTTACGGTCTGATCGCACGAAACCCGCGACCTGATCGCGTAAAGCTTGCGACCTCATGGTGATGCCCCTTAGAATAGCTTGAGTTCGCATCACCAGATACATGTCTGGTTCGAACTTGTCTTGAACCAAAAGTTTATTAGAAGTGACCCGGGTGTCAATCCTCGTCACCCTCCTTTCGCACCTTGCTCTCATTGCCTCCAGAAAGCCATCGCCTTTCCGCTGATCTCATGGCATCCTGGAGCCGATCAATCCATTACAACGAGGAGAGCCTGATGGCGCTCGAGAGAGAGGAGATCCTTCCCCCGCGGCTGCTAATCAACTGGTGGTTGGCGGAAAAGAACGAAGAAACCCTAGCCGTTCAAGAGAATGAGTTGGTGATTTTTGAAGATTTCTTATGTTGCGGGTTTCGATATCCTGAGAGCAAGTTCCTGTAAGAAGTTCAGGTGCACTATAGGTTGGAGTTGGTGAATCTGCATCCCAATGCCATTTTGATCTTGGCAATTTTCCAGCACCTATGCGAGGCTTTCGTTGAAGTACTACCCAGCATGGATCTCTTCCGATGATTCTACTTCTCAGCATGGTCCAAAAGTGCCAGTGCCGCAGGCTACATATACTTCCGTATAAGGGAGAAGAAAGAGTATCCCTTTCTTCCTTTGCGGGACTCGGTGCACGGGTGGCAGCAGAAATGGTTCTACTGCACCCCTCCGTCGGAGAGTAGTCTCTGGTTTGGGAACAATTGACCAGAGAAGGACAGCGAGATGGACACCACTCCTGCTTTAGATCAAGAATTGAAGAAACAGGTCCAAGCCATTCTTTACCTGGTCCAGCAAGCATTAATTGCGCGAGACATCATTCGCGACTTCATAAAGAACATGATGAGCCCCCTGTGGAAGAGGGAACATCTAGCCTGGGAGGTGGAATCCATGGCGGACAGTACCCTGGACTATAATATTCAGTTCATATCAAAAGTCATCCAAATGTCTCAAACTTTATCTCCTAGCTGTGCCAAATCATCTATTGAATTAAGTATACCAAAACAGCAGAATCAAAGTCAGATCAAACCTCCCAAATCTTCAGATTTACAATTCAGTCCAAATCAAGAAAATCAAATATTGCAAATCAGCCCTATTCGACCAGGACAGCAGCTGCTGTGCACGACCAGAGATTGCCGTGGTTCCTTGTGCCGTGTTTGCTCGCCGTCGGCCAAGTTTCGCCGCGCTTGTGACCGTGCATGCTTGTGCGCACGTGTCCGCGTCCCAACCATCGCCGTGGCAGCACCGACGACAGCATTTGCTCCTGTGCGCGACCAGCAACAAGCTTTTGTCAGCAACACCGCGCCACGTTGCTTACTTTGCCAGCCCTTGTCGCCACCGCTTGCTCCAGCACTGCTAAGTCCCAATGAATCGACATGGTGATCAGTTGCAGTCCTGTTGCCGTCGCAATCACCGTCCCTTACTGTGTCTTCACCGTTGTTGCATCTGCGCCCGGCAAATCAAATCATTGGCGCCAATTTACTGCTATTACTTCCTTGCAAGCTTCGCCCTCCGGCCTATTTAAGCCACCAGTACCCTGTGTTATCTTCTCATCACCAGGACTTAACCAATTTCCAAATTCCCTCGCTGCAGTCGTCTTCTCCGGCGAGTCCAGCAAGAGGCTTCACGGTGCCAGCTTATTCCACAGCACCTTCTGCCAAATTAACAGCATCAGTGAGTTCCCCTTATCTCTCTCATCGTGCTATATCACTTAATTGGATTTCCTTGCCTCCTATTGCCGGCGATCACCGGAAATCTCGATTGCCCTGTTCCGGCAATGCAGGCCAATTTACTTCGAATCAGCTTTCGATTCTGTGGAAGAAAATGATCAGTGAGACATTTCCAGCAAGCCTGTGCATCAATATCTCCAGATTGAGCTTCAATCGAAGTTTTCCCCAATTTTGAACTTCTCCAGAAACCGGCGATCGTCTCCAGGCTTCTCCGGCCATCCTTCGGCCAAATTGATCATGCAGGTAGCTTCCTCTTACCCATATATCACTTCCCAAGCTTGGAATTGAGTTCATTCGGCCTAAATCGAAAACCCCCAAATAGCAGTGTTCTTCTCCGGCACAGTTCACCGGAAAAGTTTTCCTGGCCGTTTCAACTCAAATCACTTTGTCCACTGTGTGTGCCTTAACCCCCTGAGTATTTTTGTCTTCTAGCCCGACACCTAAATCAGCCTAGATCAAAAGATATAGCCATGCCAAGATCTTGTCCAGAATTGCTCCAGTGCAACCAGTTCACCTCAGTTCATCACTGAAATTCATCACTTTCCAGCCATTTCTTGCCCTAGATTCTGTTGACTTAATTGTTCCTGTTATCCTTGCCTACCTCCCAGACAAAGTGGTGCATCATTTGGAGCTCTAGATCAAAAGTTATGCCAAGCCCTAGTTTCTGGCCATGTCAAGATCAATGCCAGACTATGTCAGTCAGTGGCATTAGCCATTTTCACTCCCTTCCAGATGTGCATTTTGGGCATAACTTTGTCTCTTAGATTCCTGAGGTTGTGATTTACATTTTCTCCTTCTATCACAACTTGATTTGAGCCCTTGAAATGTATGTTATGCTAAAACCTAGTTTTTGACACTATTCCAGTGCATGCCAGCCAATGGCATTGGCCTTGTTTACCCACTTCTGATTGTGCATTTTGAAAGCCACTTTGTCCACTGAATTTGTAGAGTTATGATCCACATTTTCTTCTACTGTCATAACTTGAGATAAGCTCTCTAGTTTTCCTTGAAGTTATGTCAGATTCTTGATCCGAATGTCAATCTGCTGACATTCACTGTTTTGATCAAACCAGCCACAAAACTGATGTTCTTATTGTAACCTTGAGATCCTAAGAGCATCTAACATCCATTCTTAGCCAATTCCTTGAAACCCTAGATCTTGACTCAGTTCAACTTGCAATCTCAATTATCTCCAGTATCGTTCAGTTATCCTTGTTAAGCATATCTGCATATAGATCCTAAATCATTTTAATATATAAGTGATATGTGTGTGTATTGTTTGTTTGTCGTCGAGCAGATTCAGAAGCTGACTTTGAAGATTTTGCTGTTGACCCGTCATCAACTGCTGTATCTTACGACGCGGAAGGCAAGTCATATCCTTGGTCATCTTGAACCTATATTTTAAATATTGCTAAAACATAACCTTGAATATAGGCAATATTGCATGTGAAAGATTGAGAATGGTTTATTTATGAATTGGCAGTACTAGACTGGTTATCTGTGAAATATGAAATAAACAAGTTTTGAGCCATGAACTATTATATGTATTTATATACTTATATTCATGAAATAAAAACCCTAGCCGTGACCAGAAAATGGTATGGATGGCGGAAGCACTGGAGGTGCTAGACTGCAAAGGATATGCAGGCACTGAAGGTGCAGGGTTGTGGATGGTCTGGTCACTGGCATATAAGGACTAGAACCTTGTGTTGTGCGTCTAGTGGCATGAACAACGTGCTAACCGCAAGCCTGGTATGGGACAGGCCTGAACAAGTACTTATGTGGATCGTACATGAAACCCCTGCATGAGTTGTGTTGTGATAATTGACTTGGAGGCTGACTCCCACTATGACTGAAGGTGATCTGATATTTGACCCAGTAATGGGAAAATGAGGTGGGGTGGAGGTTATGATACAGCCTACCACAACTGTGTTTCGCGGAGAGCCACAGGGTCAGGGGTGAATTGTGAGTGATACATAACAAAAGTTCTTGTTATTTCCACCTTGCCGCTCACAATATGAAGTGAGTCAGGGGTCCAATCATTTTGTTATGATAGGAAAGGCTTGAAAGTGGAATATCTTGTGGGTAAATTAGTACCTCTCTGCAGAGTTAAAAACGTATTCGAATACTCCGAGCTCCCGGGTTTATAGGAGTCTGCTGCGGTGGATTAAATCCACGGGGTGTGACACAAGTATTATTTTCTAAATAAAATATGTTTTAATCAAGATTACCCAAATGACATGTATTGTCATGATAAGGAGTGCTGCCGTGGGCTGTCGTGTGTCGACGTGTCGCGGTAGTGCTATAATCTAGTGAACATGAATGATGATGTTATATTATGAAAGGTGCTGCCATGAGATGAGGTATACAAGAAAAAGATAATTTTACAAATGTCCATAATTCTTGACTAGTCTAGGTTCATATCATCACTACTATATGTATCTACTCTTACCTATGACTTGCTGAGTACGTAAGTGCTCACTCTTGCAACCTACAAATCAGTAGATGGAGCGTTCAATGATCAAGATGAAGGCGTGGAGAACTTCTTGGATCCAGAAGAAGAAGAGTCAATCCCGTCATTGCCCTGATGTGTTGTTCTGCCGTCCACTTCTCATTGTGGGTGGGTCACCTATCTTCTACTGTGTAGATGTTATTTTGCTAAACCATGTATGCCACGAAGGCATTGTAAATCCTTTATGTAATACTAAGGCCAGTAGGCCACACTGCTTAAATATTCTGTAAGTTACTTTGTTGCAATGTGAATATACTCCTGTGCTTGACTTATCCTGGGAAGTCAAGGGTATGTGCATGCTATGCATATATGGGACTAGCTGCAGCGAGCTAGGTCTCTTCAGGAGTAGTCGTAGTCCCAGTTTCGGGGCGCGACAGTTTCCCTGGGCAAAAGGCGGTGCCCGGGGATCTTCATGCAGAGGTAGTTTTGGTGGGTGGCAGCCCCCAGGCGGTTGATCGTGGTCTTCCCCATGATCGCGTTGTAGGAGGGGAGGTCCACCACCTCGAATCGGACCATCTCGGTCCGATAGTTCTCCGGGGTGCCAAACATCATGGGGAGGTCCACCTTCCCCACGGGGTGGATCGCTTTCCCCGGGACGAATCCTTGCAAGGGGCTTGCCGCGGGTTGCAAGAGCTTCTCGTCCACCTGCATCTCCTTGAAAGCTTTCAGGTAGAGGACATCGGCGGAGCTCCTGCCATCCACGAGAATGCGGGCCAGGTGGCAGTTGTAGATGGTGGCGGAGACGATAAGCTCGTCGTCATGGGGGAAGTGGACCTCGCGCGCGTCTTCCGCTGTGAAGGTGAGGGGGACGTCCGACCACTTGGGTGGCAGGGACGCATGTAGCACCCCCCACTACTTTGACTTCGCGAGCGTACTCCTTACGCTGCGCTTGGAGTCCCGCCCGGAAGCGGACCCTCCCACTGTGACGTTAAGATGCCGCTAGGAAGTTTGGAAGAGGAGAGTTTCTGATGGCTCCCCCTCCTGCGTCTGTCCCTGCTGTCCATGCCGATCGAGGAACGCCGCGAAGTGCTGCAGCAGCTGGTGGCACTCTCGGGTAGCATGGGTACTGGACCCGTGGAAGGTGCACCACAGTCCTTCCCTGCTTCTCCCCGCGGCGCCTTCCCGGCCGCGGGACGACTGTCCTCCCCCACGACCGCTTGGCTTGGGGAAGGGGCAGTTGCCTCTCGAGGCGTCGTGCGAGCCACCTCCGCCCTCGAGGACAAAAGTGCCTCGAGGCCGTGGCTCGTTACGACCCCCCTGCCTGGGTCGTTTGAGGGGGTCCCTGGCCCCCCGGTCAACGGGGGCGGGAGCCCCCTGGTTTTTCTTCCAGAGGTCATCCTCCTCCGCCTGAGCATACTTTTCAAGTACGTTGAAGAGCTCGTCGGCGGAGGAGGGGCAGCTTCGGGAGAGCCTCCGGTGGAGCTCCCCCGGGAAGATCCCGCTCTTGCACGCCTAGATGACCGTAGAATCAGGGATGTGAGCCACTTTGCTCTTCACTTGAGCGAAGCGCTTGAAGAAACTGTGGATGGTCTCCCCCATCCTCTGCCGGACGGTGTACAGCTGCGAAGAATCCAGGGGACGCACGTACTTCCCCTGGAAGTTCGCGCAGAACTCACGCTTGAGCTATGCGAAGGACTTGCTGGAGCTGGCCTTCAAGTTGTAGAACCAGGATCGGGCAATCCCGGTGAGGTAGAGGGGGAAGAGGTTGCACTGTACCGTCTCGTCCCCCCAGCCGCCGAGATGGCGGTGGAGTATACCTGCACGAATTCATAGGGGTCGGCCTCACCATTGTAGTGCTCGATGTGCGGTGGGCGGTAAGGCCGCGGCCACCGAATGCACCGAAGTCTGCGGCAGAGTGACTGATTAGCCCCCTGCACTTCCCGGGGAGAATCCCGGTCGCTGTCCCCTTTGACGGGGGAGGCGCCTTCGTTGTCGGAGTCGGGGAGCGGCCCAAGAGGTCCGCCGGCGTGGCGGTAACGACGCTTTTCTTCCGGGCCGGGGCTGAGTTCCCGGACGTCTGGGCTATCCCTCAGAGAGGTTGGTTCTTCGGCGGGTCTCTTCCCCCGGCCGGTCCGGGAGCGAGGCTCTCCGTGTCCGCGACCTGGGGGAAGCTCTTCCCCGCACTTGGCCGTGCGCATTTGCTCGGCCTTCTCCCGGGAGAAACGGACCTGGTCCGCTGGGGGCACCCTCGGGGGCGACCCCGGGGGAGGAGGGAGCTCATGCACTGTAGCTACCGGCCGGAGGCTACTGGGGCCGACTGAGGGGAGCCCCTTGCGAAGACCCCCGGAACCGGAAAGGGGGAAGCCCCTGTATCATCCGGAACCGGGGAGGGGGCGCCCGCGGCGACGCTCGGAACCGGCAAGGGGGGAGACCCCGTATTATCCGGAACCGAAGAGGACGGAGCCCCCGCGGCGACGACTGGAACCGTAAAGGGGGAAGCCTCTGTATTATCCGGAACCGCCGAGAGGGGAGCCCCCGTGGTGACGTCCGGAACTGGGGCGCCGTTGCGGGGGGAGGTCCCCTGAGGCACGGGAGCTGCTCTGTCGACCACCCCCAGTGCAGTAAACGCGACACGTGGGGCGGGACTGGCTCCAAGCGCTGGGATAACCCCCGGCATGTAATGGGCCCCCGGCCCCGGGAATGGGCCCGTTACAGGATATCCCCCCGGTGCCACGAAGGGCCCAGGCACGAAGTAACCCCCCGGCACCGAGAAAGATCCCGGTGCCGGAAAGGTTCCGAACGTATGACCCACCGGGGGAGGGTACCCTCCGGAGGGGTCATACGGGGCGGCCAGACCTCCGGAGACCGGAGGCGCCACCGGGTGACCCATAAAGGAGGGCATAGACCCTGGGTATGGGTACTGCACGTATGTGGGGGCCGGAGGCCGCGCCAACATGCGGAGCAGCTCATCCATAGAGCGCTGGGCGCGGAGCTGGCTGATGAGACCATGTACATCATGGTTATGACCAAGACGACATCAACATGGTGGTCATCAAGATGTCATCGTCCGCCACCTTGGCCAGGACGCGAAAGCTGGCAGCACGTACGTCGTCTGGATTTTGTGCTGTCGCCGCCACAAGTTCGGCCTCCACCTTGGCCACCTCCCCAAACACAAGACGTGCTCAAGAAAGGCGCCTCTACACCTCTAAGGTCGCACAAGCCACGTCGCTCCAAGGCCAGCCCACAAGTGAGCTCAATTCATCCGCGAGTCCGGTTCGGCCATCTGCGCGTAGTCCAACTTCAAACGGACGTACAGGCCACATACGAAGTCCGTTTTCGACGTTCTTGGACTCTACAGACAAGAGAATGACGAGAGCTTTCCAACGGATCTAGTCCCATGTCCAAATTCCTTACAGATAAACAGAAATCGTCAAAACAATATTACAACCAGAATCTGATGTGCGCTGCGACGCTCCACTTTGGGCCCAAGGCCCATGTACCCCTAGGGTTTCCTCCTCCACCCCATGGCCGCCCCATACAGTATATATATGGCCGTCATGGCTGCCGTTTAGACTTGGGTTTTGCTTAGATCAATTCTGTCTTTGAACAGTGTCGCCGTTCATCGGTTTGTGAGACCCCAACTCGTGAGCTTCATCCTCAATTGCAAATTCAGTTGCATCTTTCTTGTTCTTTCTTGTGTTCTCGATTCACTGGCAGGGATTAGCCTTCGTGGCGAGGTCAACCGGGCAGCGCACGGTTGATAACCAGAGGACGCGTGGTACTGCGATTGCAGGGGTTTTGATCGTGCCGATCAAGAAGCCGGATCGTGTGTGTCTCGCGCCGCCTAATCGACTTATCCTCCACCTGACGGAAGTTCGGGCATCCCCGTTCCCATTAAGTGGTATCAGAGCCTCGGTTGCCCGTCAGATATACTTGTATCCCCTTTGTTCATTATTCATCTTTCACTTAGAGTCCAGAAAATTGCCCCACAAAAATATTTGAGTTCGTTGTCATATCCATCGTCCAAGCCACTTTGTGCCCTTTGCGATTTCGTTTTCAGTTTCGCGTTGTTGAATTTGTATCCATCGTCATCGTCTTGTTGCTGGTTTAGAGAAGTTCTTGATCTAGTTTGAGTCTTGCATCTTGACGTCGAGTCTAACGCCAACACGTCGTCGTCGCCGCCGCGTCCAAATCGGGTGTCAATCCGTCAAGTTCGGTATTTTGCTTTTATCTCCTTCGTCTGAACACCAAATTGGACAAATTCAGAGTCTAAATTGTTGCTCCGAAAATTCTCTACAACTTTGTCCATTGTGAGAAGTTCTAGAAACGCCGTTTTCAAGTCCAAAATCGCGTTGAAAGTGAATCTGTTTGATTTCGGATTTCCTACACAGACTGTAATTGCGGGGCCCATATCACCTAGATCCGTTATCCAAAATTGGCGTTCCATATATGCAAATTGATCAACACGAAACGATCTACAACTTTTCTGTTATACGTTTTAGCGTTTGAGGCCTCCAAAAATCCGAAAACAGAATAGGAAGTTTCTGCATAGTAGATCTGTTTTTCCAGCGAGAGAAAATTGAGTGTTTGTGTATATATCTTGTAATCTCTCATATGCGGCACTATTGATATTTAAAAAAAAAAGGTGAAAAAGGCAAGTGCAAAAAAAAGAAGCCGCACAAAGATAAAAAAAATAAATAAATAAAAAGCAAGGAAAAAAAAAATCAAAAGTGCTTGTATCCTTTGTATCGACAGTGTTACGTCATTCGTTTTGCTTGCTTGAACTAGGTCTGAGAACGAGTTTAGGCCAGCAACTTTGACAAGTACTTTGGATATTTATTCAGCTTTCACCTCAAGCAGGGCGTCCCGGGGAGCCGGGGAGACGTCGGGGGGAGGCTAGTCCCAGGTGAGGCTACCGCAGCCACCGGGACCGACTCGGAGGTCGAACCACCTAAATTAAGAGTGAAGGTGGGAGGTGGTACCTGGGTCGGGCCGCCTCCAGGCAGAAGCTCCGGGACAGTCATGTCCCGGACAGGTGGCGCCGGGTCACCGGGACCGGCGTCACCAGGAAGGGCGCGGGCCCTTGTTCTTGGGGGAGCCATGGCGTCTTGTCACGAGTCCCCACAGACAGCGCCAACTGTCGTGGTGTTACGAACACCCCGGCAGGTTTTATGGACGATCCTAGCGAAGAAAACACGACGCCGGCTGACTGGGTGACCGGTCCTCCCCCGGCGGACAAGCACAACAAATGACACGAGGGTTTATACAGCTTCGAGTCCCGGTGGGGACCCTAGTGCTGTCGGCGTGCTCCTGACCGGAGTCGGCTAGGGAAGCTCTCTCGGGGAGAGGCTTCCGGAGCACACCTGTGAGATTGGCTATTCTAGCAATAATGAGCAACTTGTTCTTAAAAGAGGGTGTACAAGGGTATTTATAGCCCCAAAAGAAGCAAAAAGACTAAACTACCCCGGGCGCTACCGTCGGATTGAGGGGTAGCAACGTCCTTCTCCCGGCTAGGTGCCTGGGATGCTTGACAAGTGGCCGCTGATTCCCCAGGCGCTTGTCACGCGACCCGGGCGTGACCGAGGCGCTTGTCACGCGACCCGCACGTGACCCGGGACCGGAGGCTTCTGTCTCTGGAAGGACGACGACGCCCGGGACAGGGACCAGGGGCGTTGTCCCCGGGCGAATGGCGGCGCCCGGGACAGGCACCGGGGGCAAGCACCGGGGGCCATGTCCCCGGGCGACCCGGGCGAAAGGCGGCGCCCAGGATAGGCACCGGGGGCCTTGTCCCCGGGCAAATGTGGCGCAACTTACCTGGACTTAGTCTCACGGAGATTTCCCCCAACAGTTTCTAAGTGAGATTTGAAGGTGAAAGAAAAGCATGACATAGTTAAGTTTTCATGCAACAAGCATTTGGCAGTAAGTGGCAAGTGAATATGGACCAATTGGAGTCCTTAATTTGCTGATCAGTTTGAGACTTCAGATTATTATAAGGCTTTGTTCTTCCATCACAAGCAATTTTGTTGTGCTAAAAAAATTACTTGTATTAGTCATCAAATGCATTGTTTCAGTTTGATTTTCTCCCCGGTCCCATTAACACAATTTGTAGTTGAATACTTGAAAAAAACCAATGATGTTGTATGGAAAAAATGTATGTACCTGATAGTCTTGAATACCATGTTTTGCTGAAGATAAACACAATACATTTTTTTTTCAACTTTAGGCAACAAACAATCGGGTATCAACATTGTCGTTAAACTTGGATACATCATACTTATCATCGATTGATAGATTAGAGTCCTTCTGGGCAATGATATTGCAAACTAGTTAGGTTGGGGTTTTTCTTTTCTTTTCTTTTTTTTTTTTTGAAAACTCCATAGGCTAGCAAGGAGCTTGTCCATTGGAGAAATTGCATAAGAGGCTTATTAGAAACACCAGCTTTATCAATCGATCGATATAACATTTAAGGTGAAGCATGCTTGGATCAGATCTTACCTCAAATATAAGCTACAAGATCCTTTTGTGAATGTACCAACCAAACATATCAGCTCATTTGTCCCTACACCAAAGCCAACAAATAAGATGGGACGGAAACACTCCATCAAATAAAATATCGTCATGATAGAATACTATAGAAACCCCCTTGATCATCCTACTAAGTTAAACCAACAACCGATCTTTAGGAATATACATGATTGCAAAAAGGTGAAATTTGGATGCTACCATATGGTAATTAACTCAACTTCATAACCATACATTCAACTATGTTGCTAAAAAAATCCATACATTCAACTAAACATCCAACACAAAAGCAAAACTGCAAAACTAAAATATGAAAAAAATACCAAATTCAATAGCTTCAAAGAACGATTAAGTTTGCTTCAAACATACACACAATACAGATCACAAGACGTACCCCAAAAAACTTCTAAAAATCTGGCTGCTCATGATAAAAGAACAAGCTTTTAGACCGATCAGGATTTCCTCCAAAGAGATCAAGAACCACTCAGATGCACAACCAGATTAGCCTTGATTCTTTCTTGAATTCAGTTAGATTTCACGAATCAGACCCAAGATTCATCTACCACAACAAGAACCCACCACACAACACCATACTTGATCAAATTAATCAGTGAAAGCAATAGCAACAAGCAAGGACCAAGAACTAAGACGCAATCTAAGAAAAACTTGGTAACATCGAAGCAAAAACATGAGATGGATCAATTCGGTTCCCTACAGAACATAGTAGCAATCAATTCGGTGCCCTACAGAACACATAGAATTCTTAAACCACTCCTAACTTTAGGTTTGATTACTTAGTTATTTTAGTTCAGTCATAACCAATAATTGTAACCTTAAACCAAATGGATAGTAATGGCATTGCTAAAAACAACATCTATTCCAACTATAGCTACACATTGAAACAGTCCAATCCCAGAGACTTGCAATGATATGATCCTTAATCCCTAGCATTTCTAGCCATTACATATTAATCATCGTATCGGTTAAGCCAGACTACTAAGTTAACACATAATAAAAAGGGTCCCTATAGCTTTAAAACTGGACCAAAAATGCTGACACAGGAGCCAACTTGTATTGTCCTATGGAAAATTCAGTGTTCATACCTCTAATTCTTTACTACACATAGTGAAATCCCAACAGGACGTACGGCTATTACTCCCACCATCGAGGGCCCGAACCAGTATAAACTTCTCTGTGCTCCAGTTCTCCATAATTCTACATACCTTCCCGGAGGGTCACCCTGAAAGGTCTCATTGTTTATAAATTCTGCATAAGTTCGGCTAAGGACCCCGAGTCCGAATTGTCGACAACGACCAATCCGTTTGGTCATAAGATGTACCTCACCCAAAAGCAAGGATTTCTGGTCGAAGGACCACACTATCGTGCCCTCTTGGTCGAAAGTGCACGTGCTTATTAAATGCTCTATGTGGTTGTCTCATTGAGGTGGTTCCCTATTTGTCATGGTATTACGAATACCCCGGCAGGTTTTGTGGGAGATCCTAGCGAAGAAAAGACGACGCGAGCTGACTGCGTGACTGGTCCTCTCCCATCGGACAAACACATCAAATGACACGAGGGTTTATACAGGTTCGGGCCTCAGTGGAGGCCCTAGTCCTGTCGGCGTGCTCCCAACCGGAGTTGGCTAGGCGAGCTCTCTTGGGGGAGAGATGGCTCCGGAGCACACCTGTTAGATTGTCTATTCCAAGTAATAATGAATTCCTCTCCCTTACATGGGGTGTTACAAGGGCTTATATAGCCCCAAAAGATGCAAAAAGACTAAACTACCCCGCTAGCCATCGTTAGATCGAGGGGCACTAGCGTCCTTCTTTCGGTCCAACGTCTCGGTGCTTGACAGGTGTCCATCAGATCCCGAGGCACTTCTCGCGTGACTCACGTGACCCGGGACTGGAGACCCCTGCCTTCCCGGGACAAGCCACCGGGGGGCCTTGTCCCCAGGCAAAAGGCGGCAACCAGGACAAGCCACCCGGGGTCTTGTCACCGAGCAAATGGCGGCGCCCAGGACAAGCCACTGGGGGGCCTTGTCCCCGGGCAAAAGGCGGCGCCCGGGACAAGCCACCGGGGGGCCTTGTCCCTGGGCAAATCGAACAGCCTCTTACCTGGACTTGATCTCGTGGAGATTTCCCCCAACAGCAGCCCCCCATGCCCTCTGAGGATGATGCTCGAGTCCCCGGAGGGGATGGTTCATGTTACTGGGAAAATCTCTGGGACAAGCCACCGGAGCCGTGACGTTTCGATTCCCTCGTCGCGCGTTTATTATTGCGCCTTTGTTCATTAAGGTCTTGTCTCAATGGGAGCGCGCCGTTCGGCCATAATGGCCAGTCGCAGTTCGAACCGGCGATGTCTCATTTTGCGCGCCTGTCCCTTCGTTTCCCACGTGCTGTTTGAATTAAACGGTGCGGATGCACCACAGAAGGCCATGTGGCACGCATCGGGGCCGCGTTTGGCCCCTATAAATAGGGCCTCGGGGGGCCCGGAGAAATCATTCCAAACTTGAAACCTTCAAACTCCCTTAGCGCCCTTAGCTCTTCCGGTAGCCCCCTCCCGGAAGCCCAGTCCCAGAAGTTCAGCCTCCGGAACCCCTAAGCCCCCCTTTTTCCTAGAGCCTAAGCCACCAGAAAAATTAGATGGGACCCAAGGGCCGTGCCAAGGCCGCGGAGGTGCCACCGGAGGAAGTCACCGCGGAGTTCCTCTGGGCCTCCAAGTTTACATCCGGGGACTTGGAGTCCCTGGTGGACCGGGGGGTGGTTGCAAACGGGGATGTTTGGATCCCCGCGAAGAAGGACGGAGCCCCCCTCCCTCGGCCTTGAGAAGTGGTGGTCTTCAAGGCCTTCCTCGAAGCCGGACTCCAACTCCCGGTGCACTCGTTGCTCCCGGACTTCCTTAAGGAGTACGGAGTGGCGCTGAACCACCTAACATCGAACGCGTTTATTCGGATAGGGCTGTTCATATGGCTGTTCGAGACAGCCACCGGATGGGAGCCGACGCTCCAGCTGTTTCGGTATTTCTACGAGCCGGCGGCGAGGAGCTCCCACCTGGAGAAGGGAGTACCGAAGTCGCCATTCGGTTCGGTGATGGTCCAGCTCCTGCCGTCCCAGGTAGCGGAGTACTCGGTGGCAGCCTCCCAGGACCACTGGGGGGTTTGGATGCGGAAGTGGTTCTACCTCCGGGTCTGGGACGACGAGGTGGCGTACTCACCGGAGCCTCCCTACTACAGCCGGTCGTCCGCCCCCAAGCCCCCGGTGTGGACCGAAGAGGAGCTGAGGCCCCTCAGCAAGGTGGTGGGCTCCCGGGGCGTCCGCTCCATGAGGGACACCGCCGAGGAGCTAATGCTGCTGAAGATTTGCCCCCTTGTGCACGGAAGGAGGGGAATCGGGATGTGTCTAGCCCAACGGCCCCCGCAGAAGCTGGTGACCCGACGTAAGCTCCCGGTTGCGTTGCTCGTTTCTTTCGCGTAGTTTTCTAACTCTTACCTTTTGCAGTCCGGCCGTACCCGGCTGTCCGAGAGAAGGCGGAAAACCTCCTCGGGAGGTACTACGCCGACGAGCACAAGCGCATCATGCGCGTCATGGGAGAAGGCCCTCCCCGAAACCTGGTGGCCGAGGCCTTCGGGCTAAGGCTACCGGCGAGAACGCCCCTCCCCACCCCCGGTTCCCACGAGAGGGGGAAGGAGGACACTGGGGGCTCTGAGCCAAAGTGGGCCAAAGCTCAGAAAGCCCCCGGTCCATCGACGACACCAGGCTCCATGCCCGTGAAAGCCCGGGACGCAGCCCCCGAGTCAGGGCGCGCGCGGTCACCTCCTCGGCGTGAAGGGACGCCGCCTCCCCCGGAGAATTCCGGGGGGGTGGAGGGGCATGAGCCCTCGTGACTCCCCAAGACCTCTGCAGAGGCCCGGAGAAAGGAACCAGCCGGAGACGGGGGGGCGTTCGACTCGGCGGATTACACCCCCTCGCCACCTTCGGCGATAGCCCTCCTGGCGGCCCCAGTGCTACTGGAGCCGGAGAGGCCAGAGGTCCGATTCGCGGAGGTCTCCCCTCCGCGTGTCGAGTTTCTGGTAGACGAGGGTGAGCCCCTCGGTCTACGAGGTTCCCCTGGTGACTGAGGTCCCGGGGGCCCCGCGGCCTGGAAAGGGAAAGGGGCTCCTGATCCCCCTCGGGGGGGACCCCTTCCGAAAGCTTGTCGGGCTCCTCTTCGGTGGCCACTGCCTCGGTGGCAAGGACGCCAGCCACTGCCACCCTGGTCCACATCACCCCGCATCTTTTGGAAGGGGGCCCGCCGTCGGTCGCGACGGGTCCGGCGCCGGGAGGGAGACCCCCATGCTGTCCGCGAGGGAAGTCGACCGGTACACGGAGAGCCTGTAGACCCGGAAGGTTCAGGACTACGTCTCGCAAGGGACACTCCATGAGCGCTTCGGGGAGCTTCAATCCCTCCAGATCCAAGTTCTTTCTCGAGCCGGTGGATTGTTTCCTTCGAGACTCCAACTTGAGATTTTCTCTAACACTTGCGCTTGTAGGGGGCGGCCATCACCTGGGGGATTGAAGCGCACTTCGGCCGGGTGCTGAAGGACGCGGAGGAGAAGGCCGCTGCCTATCTGGAGCAGCGGGACGATGCCCTCCGGAGCAAGCCCGAGTCCGATCCACGCCTCCGAGACTGCCAACAACTGGCTCTGGAGGGAGGCGAAGGCGAAGGAGGACGCCGTTCGGGAGCTCGAGAGCTCCATCTTCCGGGCGGTGATAGACGCGGGCCACTCCGTTCACTCAGCCCTCGAGGGGCTTGGAGTGAGCCTGGGCTCGGGGAGCAGCTCCCAGGCGGCCCCGGCGACGCTCACAGAGGCTGTGCGTTTTCTCAATGCACAAGTCTCCATGATCCCAGAGGCCGCTGATGCCCGGGCAAGACGCCGGGCGATCCCGGTGGTGGCCGCCGCGGCCGGGCTCGTGGAGCACCGGGGGGTGGGCGCCCGGGCGATCGGGGGTCGAATCCCCTGTAGCTTCCCAGAATTCTTCGAGCCATCGCGACAAGAAGTGGAGCAGCTCGCCGGCAGCTTCTACGACCAGATAATCTGGGTGCGATTCCCAGCGCTGGCGGCTCCGGGAGCGGATGCTGCGTCTCCAGCGGGAGCACCACGGGGGCAGTACGCCAAGGAACAAGTATGAGCCTCCCCCGGAGCCTTTAGATAGGGCCCTTTTTGTTTTTAGGCTTTTGCTTCTGGTATCTTTTTAGAGGAAGCCCCGGGCACTTGTACAAAAATATTTTTGATGCAATAGAAATTAGATTTTTTGCTAATTCTTGGAATGAAATGTAACAGGTTACCCGGAAGGTTACTCCCGGGCGAAGATCCTAGAAAAACTCTCCGGGGGTGAGGCCTTTGAGCCCCGGCGGGTGTCACCTGGGGGATGCCCAGTCCGCCTTTATTTTGTTAAGTCTCTTCTCCGGGGGATGCGACGGGGGTGTTTCCCGGGAGCCGATCCGGTTGCGATGGCATCCAGAGTGGCACCTGGACAACTTCGATAATCACCGTGCTGAACTATCCGCTCCATGACCAGGGTCCCGGAGGGTTCCCCTGCTTCGAATACTTCCACCGGCAGGCTACGAATATAGGCCCAAAGACCTGCTCCGGGAGGCCCAGCGTCGCATACGCGGCTTGCATCAGGACCTGGCTCGGGAGATATCGGAAGGTCTCCGGGATTATTAGACGTTGGAACTTTCCGAGTTACACCCCGGGTTGTATCATGTTTGATGTAATGATGCCCACCAGAGGGGGAAGATGTCCTCCGGTTGAATGGTTTTCAATAAAGCTAAGTTTGCTTATGCACTTTGATTTCTTTGATAAAGCTAAGTTTGCTCGTGTACTTTGCATTCTTAGATGGTTCAGAACGGGGTGATTCCCGGGTGCTCCTTATCCCCCTCCTCCACAGCAGGCCGGAGGGCAGCTCCGCGCGTTGTGAGGGTGACGAAGCCCCCGGGGTAAGGACCCTTCGCTTAAGAATTCTCCAAGTTTTCCCAAGGTTATAAAAATTTCAGGGAAAGATTTTTCGAAAGGCTCGGTGGGATCCTCCAGTCGCCGTAAGAATAGGGAGCCGGGGATGAGGCCTCCGAGGAGAGACGTCCAAGAAAATCCGTGAAATTCCCGGGGATAATTTTTCCGAGAGACAACCCTCCGGTCGCCGTGAAGACAGGGAGCTGAGAATGAGGTCTCCGAGAAAAATATCCGATAATTCCGATATTCCAAGAAATTCTCTCCAGGGTAAAAACCCTCCGGTCACCGTAAAAACGGGGAGCCGGGAACGAGATCTCCGGGAAAAAACATCCAAGAAAATCCAAGAAGGCGAAATTCCCAGGGATAATTTCCAGGAGACAACCCTCCGGTTGCCGTGAAAACGGAGAGCCAGGAATGAGATCTCCAAGAAAGAATATCCGAGAATTCTGTCTCACTAAGGAGATAACTGACTCCCGGAGGAGGATGTGCCCAATGACGGGTCTGAGTGTTTGGGTAGGGGACTGGTCTCCCAAATTGACTCATTACCGCAGTCCTTGAGGACCGGGTTGCCGCTTACACCCTTAGTCCATGAGGGGTGATCGTAAGCTGCCCTACGGGAGTGGGACTCCCGTTGTAGGGACTTGTTGGGTCGTAATAGCCCACTTCCTCACGGGGAGGGCATCCTCGTTGAGAGGGCATCCTCATGGGGAGGGCATCACCGTGAGAGACGGTAATGTAGAAACCTGTATTGAGCCAGAGCTGAAGAAAAAATCAGTTGTATTAATAATGAATTAAAGTACAACGCCTCCCCCCGCGAGATCGCGACAAGGGAGGGAACGATGGGTACAATGTCTCCTCCCCCTCCGGTGTAATCGCTTCGGGGGAGGGGACGGGCTCGTAGGTTAGACGTAGAACTTACGAAGTAAACACACGTTCCACGTGTGCTTCAGCTCCTGCTCTTTTAGGTTGGAGAGCTTGTAAGTCCCCGAGCCAGGACTGCCGAGATCTTGTAGGGGCCTTCCCACTTGGGGGAGAGCTTGCCCTGGGCTTGGGGGTCAGTGACGCGCTTCAGGACGAGGTCCCTGAGGCGAAAAGCCGTTTCGCGGACACGCTGGTTGTATGCGCGCGCCATTTCGCGCTCGTAGATGGTGTGGCGGAGGAGTGCTCGGTCGCGTTCCTCCTCCACGAGATTGACTTCCAGTCGTTGATTTGCCTCATTGGCTTGGTACATCGCGGTCGTGGCTCCGTCTAGGAGCTTGACCCGCAGTGACTGGAAGCCAATCTCCGGGGGCAGGACTGCCTCCGCCCCTTATACCAGGGAGAAAGGAGTACGTCCCGTCGCCTGGCTCAGAGTTGTGTGCATGGAACAGAGGATGCTGGGGAGCTCCTCTGCCCATGCGCCCCGCTTGGAGGCGGCTTGTTTGAGCCGTCGACGTAACCCTTTTAGGATCACGCCGTTGACCCTTTCAACGGCCCCGTTGCTCTGGGGATGAGCTACTAAGGCGAACTGGATGGTGAGCCCCAGGCCTTCGCAGAATTCCCGGAAATATACCAAGTCGAATTGCGTCCGATTATCGATAGTGATTTCTTGGGGGACGCCAAAATGACACATGATATTTCTCCAGAAAAACCGCTGTACTACCCGGGACGTGATGCTGGCCAAAGGATCAGCCTCTACCCACTTAGTAAAGTAGTCAACTGCGACCACCGCATACTTGTAGCTCCCGGGCGCTGGGGGGCAGGGCCCAGGAGGTCCATCCCCCAGCGTGCGAAGGGCCAAGTGATGGGGATAGTCTGCAGTGATACAGGGGGAGGTTCGAACCCTTGGCCATCTCTTGACAGGCCTCGTACGTGGAGACAAGGGCCTCCTGCGCATCACGAATCACCGTGGGCCAATAGAAACCCTGGCGAAGGGCCTTGGCCGCGATGGCACATGGGGCCAGATGAGACCCGCAGCTTCCCGCGTGAATGTCCTCGAGAAGCCGGAGCCCTTCCGGCTGTGGAAGGCAACGAAGCAGTGCGGAAGCCCCCTGCTTGTAGAGCTTCCCCTCCTAGAGGAGGTATGCCTGAGCTTTGGCCCGGAGGCGCTTAGCCTCGGTCTCGTTGGGAGGGTCCCCCTCCCCCTTAATGAAGGAGACAAGGGGGTCCATCCAAGACGAAGCCCGAGTGATTTCGGTGACTTCCGGGATGCAGGACTCGTCACCCCCGTCCGGGGAGGTCACCGAGGGCTTCGTAACAATCTCCAAGAAGGCCCCTGTGGGGAGTGGTTCCCGGGCACTAGCTGCCCCGGCTAGGGCATCAGCCCGATCGTTGTCCCTTCGCGGGATGTGCCGGGCCTCTAGGCCGTCGAAGTGCTTCTCCATCTTGATCACTTCCTGCAAGTAAAGGCTCAAGTTTGCGTCATGGCACAAGTAGGACCTGTCCAGGGGGCGTGCAAGGCGCAATCCGAGGAGCAAAGCCTCGTATTCGGCCACTTTTTTCGTGGCGGGGAACTCGAGCCACACCGCGTACTCAAGTTCCCTCACCTCGGGGCTCTGGAGGACTACTCCCGCACCAGCCCCGGTGAGACACAGGGAGCCATCGAACATGAGTGTCCAATGGTCACTGCGTTGGGGTTGCGCGGGGAGGTCTTCATCCCCTGGCCCAGAGGCAGGGGTCCATTCTGCCACGAAGTCAGCGAGGACCGGTGACTTGATGGCGGAGCGCCCCGTGAGTGAAAGGGAAAAGGGGGCGAGCTTGGCCCCCCACTTCCCAATCCGACCAGTGGCTTCTTTGTTTCGGAGCACCTCCCCCAAGGGGAGGGATGACAGGACGGTGGTGGGGTGCCCCAGGAAGTAATGACGAAGCTTCCAGGATATCATCAGGAGGGCATAGCAGATCTTCTCCATCTCCGTGTACCGAGTTTTGGCCCCTTGGAGGCTTCGCTCACATAGTACACGGGACGCTGTTGCCCGTCTTACTCCTTTACCAACACCGCGCTTATGGCGATCGGGGTTGCAGCGAGGTAAAGGAGTAAGGGCTCTTCTGGAGATGGGCTCACGAGCATTGGGGGGCTCGTGAGATATTTCTTCAAGTTGTCGAAGGCCTCCTTGGCCTCGGGGGTCCACTGGAATCCCTCGAGCCCCCGGAGGATTTCGAAGAATTGGAGGCCGCGTTCTCCCGACCGCGAGATGAAACGACTCAGCGCGGCTAAGCGGCCGGTGAGTCGTTGAACATCCTTGACCGAGTGCGGTGGGGCCATGTCCAAGAACGCCCGGATCTTCTCGGGGTTTGCCTCTATGCCCCGCTGGGACACAAGAAAGTCCAGGAGCTTCCCCCCGCGCACACCGAAGGCGCATTTCTCTGGGTTGAGCTTCAGCCCGTATGCACGGAGGTTGCGGAAGGTCTCCGCTAAATCACCGACATGAGCAGTCGCGCGGGGACTTTTGACGATCGCGTCATTGATGTAGACTTCGACGTTACGGCCGATTTGGTCTTTAAAGACCAGCGTCATGAGCCGCTGGAAGGTCGCTCCAGCGTTCTTCAACCCCAAGGGCATGTGGATGTAACAGAAGGTCCCGAGGGGAGTTATGAAACTCGTCTTTTCCTCGTCCCCTTCTGCCATCCGGACTTGGTGATAGCCCGTGTATGCGTCCAGGAAGCTCATCAACTCGCACCTCGTGGTCGAGTCGACCAGCTGGTCAATTCGCGGGAGCGGGAAGTTGTCTTTGGGGCAAGCGTGGTTGAGATTGGTGAAGTCCACGCACATGGGCCACTTGCTGTTCAACTTCTTCACGAGGACGGGGCTCACAAGCCACTCAGGGTGCAAGACCTCCTGAATGAACCCCGCCTCTCGGAGCCGGGCAATCTCTACCTTAATCGCCTCTTGGAGTTCGAGGGAGAATTTCCTCAGCTTCTGCTTGATCGGGGGGTGACCGGGGGTCACTGCGAGCTTGTTGTCGACGATTCAGACTCGCAGTCCTCAGCCGAACTTATGCAAAATTTGTATTAGTGAGACCTTTCAAGATGACCCTCCGGGAAGGTATGTAGAAAAATGGAGAATAGGAGCACAGGAGCACAAAGAGGTTTATACAGGTTCGGGCCCTCGATGGTGGGAGTAATAGCCCTACGTCCTGTTGGGATTTCACTATAGATGATAAAAGGTTACAAGATGGTAGAAAAACTCCTTCACAGGCGAAGGGTTTTTCCTATGTAAATGTACAGAATAAAGCCAGGAAGGCTTGTAAGAACTATCTAATCTAGGCCGTAGACTTGGCTGTTTGAGTGGTTGAGATGTGTTGTATCTCGCCTGCCTCTCTCTCCTTTTGTTTGATGCATCTTGCCACTCCTTTATACTGATCGAAAGGGTGCCATACCATAACTGCATCAAACAATTGTTCGAACGATTGAATGCGGTTTTTAGAAAACCGCTCTTATCCTCCACATAGGTTAAACACGTGTTATTCATGGATAACTGCATGTATTAACCTCCTAACGGTTGATTCTCCACGTGGGGGGAATCTTCGGAATACTTAGAATATTCCCGCTATAGGAATAGCCGGACAGATGAATTCCAAGCACCCTGGTCGAGAATGCTCTGACCGCAAGATATTGGCTGACCGAGCAATATCTCGATCATTTTGTTCACGTATAGCATATGAACTCCTGACCGCGCGAAGCCTGCAACCTGATCGCGCAAAGCCTGCGACCTTGGGCTGATGCTTCTCAGAATAACTTGAGTTCGCACTGCTAGACACGTGTCTGGTTCGAATCTACCCTGAACCAACAGTGCATTTATTTGAACTGACTCGGGTGTCAATCCTCATCAGCTAGCCCCCAAATTTAAAGAAAAACGAAGGGACGTGTTCACTTTAAATTTAAAGAAATGCATCGGATTATTAACCCGACTCTTCAAATCCTTCACTTAGTGGCGCACTAAGTAGGATGGTTGGTTCCCCGAGACGGGCTCTGGTTATTATGCGACAAGTAATGATGGCGCTGTTGAAATGTTTTTTAACCCGAGGTAAAATTGTAAATGCATTTAAGAACCCGAGGCATTTAGAACATGAACCGTCACCCTGATGGCTATAAATACCGGGTCTTTGAATCTGTAAAGCTTCACAATTTCTTCTCACGGCTAAGTTCTTTCTAAAAAAAACATCTTCATTCTTCTCTTCATACACTTCCCGATGGTAGATCAAAACATCATCGAGATTGAGAGTGATGACGAGGAAGTTCTCAAGGAGGAGCCTGAAATGTTTGAAGATCCATCTCCTTCAAAGAAGAAGTCCAAAGTTGACGAAGGATCCTCCAGCAAAGCAAAGGTAGAAGATGAGCCATCATCTTTTCTTCCTGCAGCTTTCTTCCCTAGAACTCCTTGCTTTTGTTTGGGTGATCGATTTTCTGGCCAGCAAGTGGTGACTATTCGGCCAGAAAATCCTCAACTTGTGTTGGGGAGGCCATCTTCTGGTGGGAAGCTTGCACTTTCGCCACCTGGTGTCCATCTTTCCAGGATGGATATATCAACGTGTCGCAAGCAGGGACAGGTAACAATCCACATCTTCTTTTTGCTGATAGTTTATGGTTAGTATAACTAACCCTTGCAAATGTAGGAGATTGGAGGCCCTAGTGGTTAGCCTTCTGCTGCTCCGCTTCTTCCCCTTAGACGGACTCTTCTGGAGGAGAAGAATGCCCTGGAGAAGAAGACCGAAGAGATGTCTTCAGCAATTCTGCATCTGGCAGATTGTTTTGAACGATCCCGTGAAGAGGCGCACCAGTTCTGTCGAGAGAGGGACCACGCCCAGCAACAGGGGGAACTCTCTGACTTAATTAGGAACAGTAGTGTACCTCTTGTTAGGGACGATGTAGATAGGCTTAGATTAGTTGCTAGTTCCCTGGGGGTTGTCAGTGTAGATCCTACTGACAACAACATGTCCCTAGGAGAACTCTGTAAACTTCTTTCGGATCAGGTCGACGCTCTG
This sequence comes from Pharus latifolius, assembly GCA_019359835.1. Lineage (NCBI taxonomy): Eukaryota > Viridiplantae > Streptophyta > Magnoliopsida > Poales > Poaceae > Pharus > Pharus latifolius. The sequence continues at coordinate 35,308,779 of CM033321.1, read as the reverse complement.
GTCGCCGGTATCCCTTTTGTATGTAAAGAATGCAAGAAATAAAATTTTCTTTCTTCATATAAATATTCTTTACATCCTCTGTGTGAATATATGGCCATGAGCAATGCCTTCGCGACCATTCATACACTGGGAAATTTCAGTTCTGCGATCAGAATCACACTTTTATAAAAGTACCGCGACCAGCTCTGATACCGCGATCAGAATTAAAACTGCGGTTAGAACTGAAACATACTGCGACCAGAATTGGGACTCGATCAGACCGTTACTTCGATTAGAATTGGAACTTAATCAAAAGTATGGTCTTGATCATACCACAACCTGGTCAAAATACATCCATACGTCCAAAAATTGAGTCGTATGATTTTTTTTTTATGAAAATGTCCAAAGCATATAAAGGGAAAACGTCCTCTAAAAAGTAATGAAAACTTTTCAGGCATTTTGCACTTCAGTTTCTAAAACAAAGAAGTCTTTTTGTTTCGGATCCGACGCCTAAACACTTTATCGGGTCCACCAGAGACAGTATCCATTATGGGAAATGAATGAATAAAATACTCAGTGGAATGTTTGAACAAAACGTTACTCACATTAATGTGCCTCCCCGGGTCTATAAAAGGAGCAGATGTCTTCTTGAAGAAGCCACTCAGCCAAAAACCCTCAAATCTCCACCGCACAAAACCCTCACTCCTCTTAGCCTTCGTCTTCCCCAAAAGTCACCGACTTTTCCTTCAACTCTCCACCGAACAATGGCGTCTTGGAGCCGATCCATCCACCATTCCGAGGAGAGTTTGATGTTGTTGGAGAAGGAGGAGATCCTTCCTCCGCGGCTGCTAATCAACTGGCGGCCTGCAGAAAAGGATCAAGAAACCCCGACCGTCCGAGAGGGCGAGTTGGTGGTTTTTGAGGAGTACTTGCGCTGCGGGTTCCGATTCCCTGAGAGTCGGTTCCTAAAAGACATCCTCGAGCACTAAGGGTTGGAGTTAATCAATCTCCACCCCAACGCGGTGTTGATATTGGCAGTATTTCAACACCTATGCGAGGCGTTCGTCGGAGTGTATCCTAGTGTGGATCTCTTCCGGCGATTTTACTTCTCGGCGTGGTCGAAGAGCGCCAACGCCGCCGGATGTATTTACTTCCGGCTGAGGGATAAGAAGGAGTATCCCTTTCCACCCTTGCGAGACTCAGTGCACGGGTGGCATCAGAAGTGGTTCTACTGCATCCCGCCGAAGGAGAGCGGGCTGTGGTTTGAAAACTCGCGGCCAGAGAAGCCAAGCGAGTTGGACACTCTCCCGGCGATGAACTCAGAGTTCATGAAGCACGCCGAGGTAATTCTTCACTTAGTCGAAGAAGGGTTGACGGCTCGTGACGTTATCCGAGACTTTGTGAAGAACCGGGTGAGCCCCCTGCGTGAAAGGGCTCATCCAGCTTGGGAGATCAAGTCCATGGCAGACGGTACCTTGGACTACAACGAAGGTATTCATTTCTGGCACCGAAAACCTTCTTATGTTATTTCTGGAATGCACCAGTTTTAATTTGTATTTGGGAACAGTTCTGCCCTCAGCTGAGATCGAGAGGCGGACTAACTGCCTCCTCCGGGCGTACAACGCCGAGGTAGAGGGTGCCAAGGGGTCGCCTCGCCCCCAAAGCTTAATTCACGCCGGCGACGACCTCAAACAGGAGCGCCGAAAGGTACATTTTCCACTTGGCCTCTGTTTTACAGGTCTTATGTCTGTCCAGCACTAATCCCATGAGAACAGCTTCTCGGGAGGTTTGCTGGGTGACGTTTCCCAGCGAGAACGTCGATTCCCTGGGGAAGCCGACGACAAAGAATGTGAAGAAGATTTCCTCGAGACCCAGGACGAGGAATCCCGCCCCCAAGAAAGTCAGGCTAAATCTTGAGGAAGGGTCTTCACGAAGCACTCCTCCTACCACCCGAAAAACTGCGGTAAGATATCACATCCCTCCGATCTTTCCAGGTGCGAACTGGAATTACTTCTTCGTCGTACAGGGAGAGGGGAGCGAGGAGGAGGAGGACGACGATGTCCCTCTAGTTCACCGGAGGAGGAAGATCGCGAGCTCTCCATCCGGTGACGCTCCAACCCATTCCGCAAGGACAACTCTACTGCAGAGGTAGCTGTAGCAGACCCTGCGACCACCGAAAGCCCTGTGGTCACGGATGATCCCCTGGCCCCTGAAGCTCCCGAGGCTTCAGAGCCAGTTGCCTCTACCTCCTTGGTCGAAGGGACGACCGTGGTAAGATTCTCTCACAGTCTTGTTTTCTTCAATTCCCCCTACGATTTGATGAGCTAATGCTTATGCAAGGAGAAGAGCTTCCCCCTGTGACTCCTGCGAGTCCCAGGGAGGAAAATCCTCCGCCTCCGCAGACTGGAGTGGAGGTGGTTGCACAAGATCCTGTGGCGGTTGCACACGAGGTGCCGGCCCCAGAAGTCCAGGAGCCATCGAGGCCTTCGGATGCGACCCCGCCAACGGGACCAATTTCTCAGGTAAAGATTCTTCTCATTCGTCTTCATCTTCCCCTAGAAATGTGCTAACCGAAGAACATACCCAGGGGGGAGATGCCTTGTTCTCCAAGAGGAGGATCAGGACGGACGGCAATTGTCCCCTTTCTCGAGGGGAGCCTCCCTTGAAATCTCAAAAGCTAATGGGATTTCAAATAAGGTAAGAATCTTTATCCTGATTGTATTTAAATGATGGTTATGAACTGTGATTGTTCGATTCTTCTTTCCTTTGTCAGGCGAAAAGAAACAATATCCAGCCCTTCAACCACTTCAGGGAGGGTTGAAGTCGCTGCTAGTGCCGGAGCCTCCAGTGAGGAGCGCTTCGTCCCCTCGGTCTAGGAAATCGTCCGGGCCGTGGGAGGAGAAACAGGCGCGGGGTCCCAGTCGCAACTAGCGGCGACTGGGAGCAGTGCCCAGCAGGCACTCCCATCTACTGCCTATGCTGTAGGCGCCTTCGGACCTTCAACGAGTATTCCCATTAGTCCGGAAGATGCCTCAATACAGGAATTTATGAAGGTATAATGAACCCCTCTCTGGGTGCCTGAATTGTACATAGAATACCCTTAACTCCCTTTTTTGCATCGCAGGAACTATCCCGGATGATGGCCCAATCGCGTGCTACCGTGGCAGGCATAGAGGCCATACAAAGGGAACGAGACAGCTTGCGCAAGTAAGGATCATCACTTTTAAACTTGTAAAGATACAAATTGGTTATGACCATTCCTTCTATTTTACTGCAGAAAGGTGGCATTACAGGAGAAAGACGCGGCCACAATGAAGCTCCATTCGATCTCAGTGGTTAGGAACCAAGAGATCGAAAATAACAGACTACGGTCACAACTTGTTGGTAAGTCGAATCCTGATTAGGAAGACTTGTCTTCGCAATATGCGAGTAACCTTTTCCCTTGTTGCAGCGCAAGCGGGTCAAATAAAGCAGCTCAGTGTGGATAATAAACTCCTTCGGGACACTATTCAATCCTCCGAAAAGGCAATCGGAAAACTGAGCCGTTCAGTCTTCAAAAAACTGAAGGCGATGGCTCATCTTCTGAAGGCTGATGTGGTCGAAACCACACGAGACAATCTCAGCCAAGATGACTGGTCTGTGCTAGTTATGGCCCAAGCAGAGTCACTTCTCGAGTATCTCCCTGAGGATACACAGCGACAAGAAGAGGTGATCAGAACCAGAGTTCGATCAGCCGCTTCCGCTGTACTCAGCTGGGTTCGTCTTCACCATGGCCCAGATGCAGATCTGAATCCATTGGTGGGACCGGTTGAGGTCGAGAGTGAAGAGCAACTAGAGGCTGTCATGGAGGAGATTAATCCCGTTGTAGATAAGCTCCTGACTGAGCTTGGGATCGAATGATCCCTATACCTGTACAAAAACAGTTGTATACAATGCAATGCACATGGAAATTCATTTCTTGAAAATGAATATATTTTTGTTGTCTTATGTCGTTTCATATTATAAACATATCCCCCTAGCCCCCGCCTATGATTGTAGATACTGAAGACTTAGTATTACAAACACAGGAGAAAAGTGAATATAACGACCAGGGGTGAGTGATCGAATCAACAATTATGATCACTATAACACCTAGCCTTGTTTGCAAACCAGCAGCCACTCAGATAACCAAGGACTTGCCAGAAGCCCCGTGTGCGTTGAGAAACGCTTATTTAGGAGTGACTTATCTGACAGTGGTTATGAGATCGGCCAGCGAATCCGACTAGGATGTTATAATGATCTAACCGCGGGCGACCAGCCCCCGAGCCGAATTCACAGTGGATGGGCATAAAGGGAAATATTCATCATATGAAAGCAAAATATTTTTTATTTTTATGAAAAAATGCTAATTTGAACAGGAAAAATGGGGTTGAGTACTTACACGTAAAATTTGCGAAGTTGATCGATGTTCTAAGTATTGGACAAAATTCGACCATCCTCCATGGCTAACCGCGCGGATCCTGGTCGCGGTACCGAGACCACAGTGTAAGGGCCTTCCCACTTCGGAGAGAATTTGTTGCGATTAGACTGATCTTGGATTTTTCGTAAGTCCCCACGTGAAGACTACGTGGTCGCACCCTTTTTCTGTGATACTTGCGCAAAGCTTGCAAGTATGCCACAAACTTGACCAAAGCGCGATCACGCCTTTCTTCTAGGAGGATGAGGTTTTGCGACCGTTATTTGGACTGATCAACCTGTTCGAACTGTTCTGTCCGAACAGACCCAATACTAACTTCCATAAGCAATACAACCTCGGCCCCATAGACCAGATGGAAGGGCGTCTCACCGGTGGCTCGACTAGAAGTAGTTCGTAGTGCCCATAGAACGGTATAAACCTCGTCTGCCCAAGCCCCCGAGCGACTCTTAAGGCGATCAAAAACACGTTTCTTAATGCCTTGTAGTATCTGCCCATTGGCCCGTTCTACAGCACCATTGCTTTGTGGATGTGCCACAGAAGCAAAGCACACTTTAGTTCCGATCTGATCGCAATAGTCTAGGAAAAGACCACTAGCGAACTGGGAACCATTGTCGGCGATAAGACGGTTTGGAACACCAAATCGAGCAACAATGTTCTTATGAAAGAACTTTTGTGCTGCTGATGCGGTAATATTTCGTACCGGTTTGGCCTCGATCCACTTTATAAACGTGTCAATGGCTACGAACAGAAACTTGTACCCGTTGACTGCTTGTGGCATAGGACCGACAATATCCATTCCCCAAACCGCGAAAGGCCATGCGAGGGGAATGGTTTGTAACGTATAGGCAGGTTGATGAACCTGTCTTGCGTGGAACTGACACTGAGGACACTTTTTGACCATGTGCTTGGCATCATCGAATGCCGAAGGCCAGTAGAATCCTTGTCGAAAAGCTTTTCCGACCAGTGTCCGATATGACGCATGTGCACCGCATACACCATCATGTATTTCTTTCAAGAGGGATTTTCCTTCCTCCTGAGATATGCAACGCATGAATACTCCCTGAGTACCCTTTCTGTACAAAACCCCATCTATGAGCTTGTACAAACGCGCTTTTCGAATTAACTGATCGCTTTCGGTTTTGTCCTCGGGTAGGGTCCCGTGTTCAAGATAGACGCTCAATGGATGAGTCCAATCCTGTTCCTGACCAAGGTTGGTAACGGAGGCTATTACCGGATCATCCTCGACCGAAGTCATGATCGAAGGACGATCCAAGTGTTCAATGAACACTCCTGCCGGAGCGGATGTACGTGAGGACCCAATTTTGGATAATTGGTCTGCAAGAATGTTGTCTTTTCGCGGGATATATTGGACTTCGAAATGACTGAAGTGTTTTTCCAATTTCCTCACTTCCCCCAGGTAATGAGCCATTGTCTCATCGGAGGTGCGGTACTCCTTGTTTACCTGGTTTACGACTAGCTGTGAGTCTCCCCTCACCACTAATCGACGGACTCCGAGGAATTTTGCTGCCCGGAGCCCTGCAATAAGACCTTCATACTCTGCCACGTTGTTGGTCGCAACAAAGTGTAGTTGGATGACATACTTAAGCTGTTCGCCCTGGGGCGTAACTAAGACCACTCCAGCCCCTGAGTGTTGAAAACTACGGGAGCCGTCAAAGTACATTGTCCAGTAATCGGGGCACTCGAATTCCTCCGGCACCTGCACGGGTGGCTCAGGGTTGGTCCATTCGACCACAAAGTCGGCCAAAACCTGGGACTTAACCGCCGTGCGGGGCGTGAAATGGATCTCGAAGGCACCGAGTTCGACCGCCCATTTGGCGATTCGACCAGATTTCTCTGGGTTTCGGACAATATCCCCCAAAGGAAAAGAGGAGGGTACTGTGATCTTGTGTGCTTGGAAGTAGTGTCGTAGCTTACGGGAAGCCATCAGTAGCGTGTAAAGTATCTTCTGGACCTCAGGGTAACGCTCCTTAGGACCATGAAGTACCTCGCTCACATAGTAGACGGGTCTGTGTATTCCTTCCCTATCCGCGATCAAAACGGCGCTGACCGCGTGCGGTGTGGCCGCCAGATAAAGGAGCAAAGGTTCTCCTTTGTCGGGAGACACCAATACTGGCGGACTGGATAGATATGTCTTCACCTCCTGGAACACTTTTTCGGCCTCATCCGACCATGTAAAATTGTGATGCTTCCGCAAGGCTTTGAAGAAAGGCAATCCCCTTTCGCCTAGTCGCGATATGAAATGACTTAAAGCCGCCGTGCGACCAGCCAAGCGTTGAACATCCTTCATGGTCGAGGGCAATCTCATTTGTTCAATGGCCCTGATTTTCTCAGGATTAACTTCAATGCCCCTGGAACACACAAGGAAACCAAGAAGTTTTCCTGAAGAAACCCCGAAAGAACATTTCTCCGGGTTTAATTTTATTCCAAAGCGATTCAAATTACAGAAGGTTTCAGCGAGATCGTCCAAATGAGACAATCTCTTGGTACTTTTTACAACCAAGTCGTCTACATATGCTTCGAGATTACGCCCTATTTGGGAAAGAAAGGTCTTTTGCATCAAGCGCTGGTACGTGGAACCTGCGTTCTTGAGACCGAACGGCATTCTGACGTAGCAGTATGTGCCGAATGGGGTGATGAAGGCAGTTTTCTCTTCATCGTCTTCTGCCATGCTAATTTGATGATATCCTGAGTAAGCGTCCAGAAAACTCATCAGTTCGCAACTCGCAGTTGAGTCGACCAGCTGGTCAATGCGGGGAAGGGGAAAGTCATCCTTCGGACAGGCAGTGTTGAGGCTAGTGTAGTCGACGCACATGCGCCACTTGCCATTTGACTTGCGGACCATGACTGGATTGGCGAGCCATTCCGGGTGATCAACTTCACGGATAAACCCGGCCTGTAGGAGTTTGTCCAACTCCTCTCGGATGGCTTCCTGTCGGTCAACAGCAAAACGCCTGAGCTTTTGCTTTACTGGTCGTTGTCCAGGTCGAATGGCTAACCTGTGCTCAATTACTTTCCTTGGGACACCGGGCATGTCGGACGGTTTCCACGCAAACACACCTGCGTTAGCCCGGAGGAAAGCAATAAGATCGAGTTCCTATTTGGCACCCAGAGCTGATCCGACCCGAACTGTCTTGGATGGATCATCTGGGTACAAAGGAACCAGTTTGAGTTTCTCATCTGGTCGAGGAGCAGCCTTGATCGCGTCGGTGGCAACGATGGCGACCTGGGCATCTCGAAGGGGAAGTTGATCGACCATCTCCAAAGATAGCCGGTCGCACGTGAGTGCCACGTTGCGACTGCCTCGAACCGAGATGACACCTTTGGGGCCAGGCAATTTTCCGCACTGGTAAGCATAGTGCGTTGCCATCATGAATTTAGCGAGAGTTGGCCTGCCAAAGATTGCATTATAAGCCGAATCACAATCGATTACGTCAAAAGTAACCAATTCTGTTCAGAAATTATCTGGTTCTCCCAGCGTGACCGGGAGGACCAGTTGTCCCAACGACATCATGGAGGGGCCTGGGATTATCCCATAAAACGGATGGATTATGGGCTTAATCTTCGAACGAGGAATTTGCATCTCGTCGAGTGCCTTGACCAGAAAAATGTCAAGGGAGCTTCCTCCGTCGATCAGGACCCTTTCAACTCTCGCGTTACTGATGATCGGGGTAATGACCAGAGGGAGCCTCAATGGTCGTGTTAACCCCGCCGGACAATCAGTGCGATCAAATGTCAAAGGTGTATCCGACCAACGGGGGTATTGAGGTTCACCAAGGGATGTCTCCGTTTGGTTAACCTCTCGACTTTTTTGACTTCCCACCTGATGAAGATTCCGGCTTCTTGCTTGAATCTTCTTTCCCGGTGTCCTTGAAGCCTGGTTGAGGTGGTAGGTCCCCCTTGTCGACCATCCGGTTCCATTCGACCGCTTCGGCTGCATCAGAATATCGATCGGCCATGTCAAACAGATCGGCCACTGATCGAGGAGGGTGGATAAGCAAGTCCTTAGTAAATCTCCGGTATCGAACGACATGTTTAAATGCCCTGATAATGGAGCCATCAGATATGTTCGGGATGGTATTCCTCACCCCGACAAACCTCTTGACAAACTGCCGGAGTGTTTCGGTTGAAGTTTGCCGTAGCCGATGAAGGTTGTCCTCTTTACCCGGCTTTTGGTAACAATTTTGGAAATTGCTGAGGATGGCATCGCATAGCATTTCCCAATTGTAGATGGAACCCTCGGGCTGATTAAACAGCCAGGTTCTAGCCGGTCCTGCGAGGACTGTAGGCAGGTAGTTGGCCATGACCTTGTCATCGCCCCTCGCCGCTTGGATGGCAGTGATATAGATTTGAAGGAACTCTGATGGGTTTTGAGTTCCGTCAAACCTCTCAATGGCCCCTGGTCGAAACTTATCGGGCCAAATGACTGCTCGTAGGCCAAGCGAAAATGCTTTACAACCAACGTAGGGACCGCGAATCGCCCTGTGACTCTCGGCTGGGTCTCGGGCGACCTCACTCAATGGCGAAGTTACTCTTGGTCCCAAGCGAGAGTGGACAGGAACTCGATCCCTACTACGAGAATCCTGCATTCGCCGGTATATGTCCTGTCGGGACGGTACGGCCAGCGGGTAACTTCGTCGGCCGGAACCAGAGTGAGGACAGTCTCGTTCGCGGGAACGTGTTACCGAGCGGGAAGAGGTCGTTGGGGTCTCCTCAGACGCGACCTCATCCAGTCTCTCCGCCAGGATCCTAAAAAAGGCCGATTTCTGCGCATCCGTGACCGTAGGAGGAAATTTACGCATGACTTCCGCGATAGATGGCAATCGACCATGGGTACTTCTCCTAGGGGCACCAGGTTTACTGTTTCTTCGTCCATCGGGAAACGCTCCGGTGGTAAAGAAGGGGTCTGGTCACGTCTGTGACCTCGTGACCGCCGAGAAGAACCCCAAGCAGCATCGTAACGAGCCTGCGCATCTTGAAGAGCCTCTAGGGAAGTTCGGTGTAGTTCGTTGTTTTGTTGCTCGAGATCTTCATCCTCCTTCTGTTTGCGATCCCGTTCTTCCCTAGCAGCCTGTTGATCAGGAGTTTCCTCCGACAAAGCAGCGAACTGTCTAGGGAGAGAAGTTGCCAATGGGGAAAACATCTCAGTTTGTTCCGAGTCGGACTCGAAATCAAAGAGACGGTGAAGGTTATCAGGGTCGAACCTTCCGGGGCTAATTTTCGGGTCGACATCATCCTTCCCCTTGGCGGGGTCGTATGACGGACCGGATTCATCGCATAGCACATTAAGAACCTCTGTGGGTTCTGACCTTGCGCTAGTTGCTCCCTGGTCAATAGACATGACCTGGAGAGACGATTCAACCTCTGGAAGATTCTGGCCTTCAACCTCCTCCATCGGGACAGGATCGCTTGGAGAAGGCATTGGGATATGAGCATAATCCTCGAGATCGAAATCGTTCTCGGAATCATATGCTCCAGCCATCTTTCAGTGAACCTCCGGATTAAAATTAGGACGCCTTGAGAAAGGCCCCAGGGTGGGCGCCAGCTGTCGACGATTCGGACTCGGAGTCCTCAGCCGAACTTATGCAAAATTTGTATTAGTGAGACCTTTCAAGATGACCCTCCGGGAAGGTATGTAGAAAAATAGAGAACAGGAGCACAGAGAGGTTTATACAGGTTCGGGCCCTCGATGGTGGGAGTAATAGCCCTACGTCCTGTTGGGATTTCACTATAGATGATAAAAGGTTACAAGATGGTAGAAAAACTCCTTCACAGGCGAAGGGTTTTTCCTATGTAAATGTACAGAATAAAGCCAAGAAGGCTTGTAAGAACTATCTAATCTAGGCCGTAGACTTGGCTGTTTGAGTGGTTGAGATGTGTTGTATCTCGCCTGCCTCTCTCTCCTTTTGTTTGATGCATCTTGCCACTCCTTTATACTGATCGAAAGGGTGCCATGCCATAACTGCATCAAACAGTTGTACGGACGGTTGAATGCGGTTTTTAGAAAACCGTTCTTATCCTCCACGTAGGTTAAACACGTGTTATTCATGGATAACTGCACGTATTAACCTCCTGACTGTTGATTCTCCACGTGGGGGGAATCTTCGGGATACTTGGAATATTCCCGCTATAGGAATAGCCGGACAGATGAATTCCAAGCACCCTGGTCGAGAATGCTCTGACCGCAAGATATTGGCTGACCGCGCAATGTCTCGGTCATTTTGTTCGCGTATAGCATATGAACTCCTGACCGCGCGAAGCCTGCGACCTGATCGCGCAAAGCCTACGACCTTGGGCTGATGCTTCTCAGAATAACTTGAGTTCGCATCGCTAGACACGTGTCTGGTTCGAATCTGTCCTGAACCAATAGTGCATTTATTTGAACTGACTCGGGTGTCAATCCTCGTCACTTGTGCTCGATGACATCCTGGGTGACACCTCGCATGTCGGAGGGCTTCTAGGTGAAAACATCGGAGTTTTCGCGCAGGAAAACCGCGAGTTTCTCCGCATGCTCCTCGTGGAGCTCCACCCCGATTCTGACGGTCTTGTCCCCGTCGTCCGGGGACAGCAGGATCTTCCAGAGGCCCCCTTCCGAATGCAGCTTGGGGAGGGGCCTCCCAGAAGGTATCACAGCGACGTCTGACTCTGGGGGAGTCGCCTCCCCGCCCCCCGGGTTTTTGATGATGTTGACGCTCCCGATCATTGCGGCGGCGCGCTCGTATAAAGTGCGGGCCACGTCTTGGTCTCCCCGGGCCGTGATCATGCCGTGAGGCCCAGGATCTTCACGCACGGGTAGTTCTGGTGGATCGCGGCTCCCAAGCGGTTGATTGTGGTCCTCCCCATGATTGCGTTGTAGGAAGAGGGGAGGTCTACCACATCAAACCAGACCATCTCAATCCGGTAGTTGTCCGGGGTGCCGAAGGTCATGGGGAGATCCACCTTCTCCACGGGGTGGATCGCCTTCCCCGGGACGAATCCCTGTAAAGGCCCTGCTGCGGGCTGCAAGAGCTTCTCGTCCACCTGCATCTCCCTAAACGCTTTTAGGTAGAGGACGTCGGCGGAGCTCCCGCCATCCACGAGGATGCGGGCCAGATGGCAGTTGTAGATGCTGGCAGAGACGATGAGCGCGTTGTCATGGGGGAAGCGAACCCCACGCGCGTCTTCCGCCGTGAAGGTGAGGGGGACGTCCGACCACTTGGGTGGCGGAGACGTATGCAGCACCCCCACCACCTTTACTTCGCGTGCGTACTCCTTGTGCTGACGTTTGGAATCCCGCCCGGAGGTAGACCATCCCGTGATGACGTTGACATGTCTCTGGGAGGTTTGGAAGGGGAGAGTCTCTGACGGCTCCTCTTCCCGCATTCGTCCCTTCTGTCCCCCCGCGGGAGCAGGAAGGGCTGGTAAGGCCGGCTGAGGGGGCAAGGAGGCCGGAGTCCCCCCCTGCCCATGCTGGTCGAGGAATGTGGTAAATTTTTGTAGTAGTTGATGGCATTCCCGGGTGGCATGGGTATTGGACCTGTGGAAGGTACACCACGGGCCTTCCCTGCTTCCTGCTGCGGGCCTTCCCAACCGCGGGACGACTGTCGTACCCCACGGCCTTTCGGCATGGGGAAGGGGCGATTGCCCTTCGAGGCATCGCGCGAGCCACCTCCGCCCTCGAGGACAAAGGTGTCCCGAGGCCGTGGCTCGCTACGACCCCCCTGCTTAGGGCGTTTGAGGGGGTCCCTAGCCCCCCGGTCAGCGGGGTCGTGAGCCCCCTGGTTCTTCTTCCAAAGGTCATCCTCCTCCGCCCGAGCGTACTTCTCAAGTACGTTGACGAGCTTGTCGGCGGAGGAGGGGCAGCTTCGGGAGAGCCTCTGGTGGAGCTCTCCTGGGAGGATCCCGCTCTTGCACGCCTCGATGACCGTGGAGTCGGGGACGTGAGCCACTTTGCTCTTGACTTGAGCAAAGCGCTTGAAAAAGCTGCGGATGGTCTCCCCCGTCCTCTGTCGGACGGTATACAGCTGCGAGGAGTCCAGGGGACACACGTAGTTCCCCTGGAAGTTCGTGCAGAACTCGCACTTGAAATGCGCGAAGGACTTGATGGAGCTGGCCTTCAAGTTATAGAACCATGAGTGGGCGATCCCAGTCAGGTAGAGGGGGAGGATGTTGCATCGCACCGTCTCGTCCCCCCCAGCCACCGAGATGGCTGTGGAATACACCTGCACAAATTCATAGGGATCGGCCTCATCATTGTTGTGCTCGATGTGCGGCGGGCGGTAAGGCCGCGGCCATCGAATGCACCGAAGTTTGCGGCACAGCGGCTGATTAGCCCCCTCTACTTCTCGAGGAGAATCCCGGTCACTGTCTCCTTTGACAGGGGACGCGCGCTCGTTGTCGGAGTTGGGAAGGGGCCCAAGAGGTCTGCCGACATGGCAGTAACGGCGCTTTTCTTCCAGGTTGGTGGAGCTGACCTCCAAGACGTCCGGGCGCTCCCCCAGAGAGGTTTGTTCTTCGGTGGGTCTCTTCCCCCAGCCGGAGTGGGAGCGAAGCTCTCCGCGTCCATGACCCGGGGGAAGTTCCTCCCCGGACATAGTTGTACGCATTCGCTCAACCTCCTCCCGGGTGAAGCGGACTTGATCCGACGGAGGAGCCCTTGGGGGCGGCCCCGGGGGAGGAGGGAGCTCATGCGCTGTAGCTACCGGCCCGGGCGCTACCGGGGCCGGTGAGGGGTAGACCCCTGTGGTCGCGTCCGGAACCGGAAAGGGGGAAACCCCTGTATTATCCGGAACCGAGGAGGGGGGAACCCCCGCGGCGACATCTGGAACCGGAAAGGGGGAACCCCTGTCTTATCCAGAACCGAAGAGGGGGGAACCCCCGGGGCGCTATTGCGGGAGGAGGCCCGTTGCGACACAGGAGCTGCTTTGTCAACCGCCCCCGGTTCGGTAAACGCGACCTGCGGGGCGGGACTGGCTCCCGGCACATGGGAAACCCTTGGCATGTAGTGGGCCCCCAGCCCCGGGAATGGGCTCGGAGTAGGGTGTTCCCCCGGAACCCCGAAGGCCCCAGGCGTGAGGTAACAACCCGGCATTGCGAAGGTTCCCGGCACCGGGAAGGCTCCGGACGGATGGCCCGCCGGGGGAGGATACTCCCCGGTGGGGTCGTACGGGGTGGCCGGGCCTCCAGGGACCGGAGGGGCCACCGGGTGACCCATAAACGGGGGCATAGCCCCCAGGAATGGGTACTGTGGGTATGTGGGGGCCGGTGGCCGTGCCAAGACGCGGAGCGGTCGTCCATAGAGCACTGGGCGCGGAGCTGGCCCTCCACTAAGGCCTCAAGCAGGGCATCCCGGGGAGCCGGGGAAGCCATCAGGGGGAGACTCGTCCCAACTGAGGCGACCACGGTCACCGGGATTGACCCGGAGGTTGAACTGCCGAAATTAACAAGGAAGGTGGGAGGCGGTACCTGGGTCTGGCCGCCTCCGGACGGAAGTGTCGGGACGATCGTGTCTCGGACGGGCGGCACCGGGTCACTGGGACAGACGTCACCGGGAAGGGCGCGAGCCCTTGTTCTTGGGGGAGCCATGGCGTCTCGTCACGAGTCCCCACGGTCGGCGCCAACTGTCGTGGTATTACGAATACCCCGGTCGGTGTGCTCCCAACCAGAGTTGGCTAGGGGAGCTCTCTCGGGGGAGAGATGGCTCTAGAGCACACCTGTTAGATTGTCTATTCCAAGTAATAATGAATTCCTCTCCCTTACATGAGGTGTTACAAGGTGTTATATAGCCCCAAAAGATGCAAAAGACTAAACTACCCCGCTAGCCATCGTTAGATCGAGGGGCACTAGCGTCCTTCTTCCGGTCCGACGTCCCAGATGCTTGACAAGTGTCCACCGGTTCTCGAGGCACTGCTTGCGTGACTCACGTGACCTGGGACCAGAGACCCCTGCCTTCCCGAGACAAGCCACCGGGGGGGCCTTGTCCCCGAGCAAAAGGTGGCCCTTTCAAGATCAATATTGTCAACCATTCGGACTTGAGGTCCTTAGTCGAACTTATGCAAAATTTGTGAGTTGTGAGGCCTTTCAGGGTGTCCCTCCGGGAAGGGATGATGAGCAATGTCAGTTGGGACACAGAGAGATTTGTACAGGTTCAGACCCTCGATGGTGGGAGTAATAGCCCTACGTCCTGTTGTGATTTCACTATGGATGGGGAAAAGGATTACAAAGTTGTAGAAAAGATCATCACAGGCGAGGATCTTTTTCGTGAGATTATGTAAAACACGACTAAACTAGCCTGCGAAAGCTTGTAGTTTTCTTGATCTATTCGATCGGTTGATGATCTTGGAGATCTCGGAGTTATCCCTCATTCTGTACATTTGTTCACCCTTTTATACTGGTCGAAGGGGCACCAATGCACAACAGCTTTGAACAGTTACTTGGGTGCAGTTTTGATAACCGCACTCAACTTCCACGCAGGCTTAACACGTGCAATCAAGGGATAACCGCACTAGTTAACCTCCTAGCAATTGTCTTCATACGTGGAAGAATCTTCGGGATCCTCGGGATATGCTTGTTGTAGAGCTTAAGCAACCCCGAGTCGTCCTGGTAGAAAGTAGTCAATGTCCTTCTGACCGCGCACTGTCTGCGACCTCCTGTCCGCGCATCACCTACGGGCTTCTGACCGCGCATTGTCCGCGGCCTCATGATCGCGCAAATCCCGCGACCATGTGTTCGCGCTCCTCAGGTCGTCTGAGATCATAGCAACGGACCTCTGGACACTCGCCTAGTTTGAATCTGTCTTAAACCAGATGTGCATTTACTCCAAACTAGGTCGGGTAACAATCCTCGTCAGCTAGCCACCAAATTTGAAGAGAACGAAAAGACATATGTACTTCAAATTTTAATCTTACATCGGATAAGTGACCTGACGCTTCAACTTCTCCACTTAGTTGCGCACTAAGTATGACGGTTTATTTCCCGAGATGGTCTCTAGGTTGTATTTGATAGGTAATGATAGCGCCGTGGAATTGTCTTTTTAACCAGAGATAAAACTATAAATGCGTTTTAAGAACTTGAGGCATTCGAAAACCAAACCATCACCCCTGAGGGCTATAAATACCGAAGCCTCTTAGCCCTAAAACTTCACCAGTCTTTTTCTTGGCTAAGTCCTTTCCAAAGCTATTTTTCCTTCTCTTCTGTTTCCACCTCAATGGCAAGCCAAGACATCATTGAGATTGAAAGTGATGGAGAGGAAGTGACACTCGAACTCGACCAGGACCTTCAAAAGGTAAGTCTTCTCTGAAACCCTTAGTTCAAGTTGCCATCTTATGTTCTGATAATTTCCAAAATGCTTTTTGGAAATTCCCAGATGACCGAAGACCTGGTTCCTCCAAGGAAGAAACCCAAGGTTGATGAGGGATCCTCCAGTTGTACCAAGGTTGAGGATGCATCATTGCTCTCTCTTCCTTTGGCCCCTATAATCCTCCCTGTCCATGCAACTCGGCAGGTCGAACCTTCATCTCCACCTCCAGAGGTCCATAATAATCCTTCAAAGACTTCTTCTCAACTTTCTTTGTTGCGATCAAGTGATCCCCAGCTTTTGTTGGGTGATCAATTTTCTGGTGGAAAGGTTTCACTCCCGCGACCAGATAATGCTAAGCCTTTGTTGGGTGAGCAATCTTGTCGTGGGAGTGTTGCACTTCCACGACCTGACAGTTCCCGATTTTTGTCGGGTGATCTACTTTCTGGGGGAAATACTTCATCCTCTCACTTGCGAGGATTGGTAATTATTTTCATCTCTTCTGCTGGTCGTTTTAACTTGTAAAACTAACACATGTATGTGCAGGAGACAAAAATTTCTGGAGTCCCCCAGCGATCAGCCTGCTGAGATCCAACCTCTTTCCCTCGAACAAACTCTCCAGAAGGAGAAAGAGGTTCTAGAGAAGAAGAACGAAGAAATGTCTTCGGCCATTCTACACTTGGCAGAATGTTTTGACAGATCCCATGAAGAGGCGCACCAATTCCGCTTGGAGAGGGACTATGCTCAGCAGCAGCGAGAACTCTCCGATACGATCAGGAATAGTAGTGCTTCTCTGATTCGGGACGATGTAGATAAGCTTAGAGTAGTTGCTAATTCTCTAGGGGCAGCCAGTGTTGATCCCACTGATGCTAATATGTCCCTAGGAGAACTTTGTAAACTTCTTCGGATCAGGTCGATGCTCTGGTCGCCTGTATCCTCTTTGTATGTAAGGAGTGTCAAAAATAAAAATTTCCTTTACCTTACACACTCTCTGTGTGAAAACATGATCACAAGAATGCCTTTGCGATCACCCATACACAGGTAAATACTAAGTCACAATCTTTGCGATCAATACCATTATTGCGACCAGAACAGAAACCGCGATCAGAACAGAAGTTGCGATCAGAACTGAAACCGCGATGAGAAAGTAATACCTTGATCGGATGACATCCGTACATTTTACAATTACCTATTTGCAGCGATCACAGAAATGCATTGCGATCAATATGCAAAATTCGCGTGTTTTTTATGTGCACCCTAACCCCTGAATTCGAAACAAAAATAATAAATATATTTTGTTCTAGATTTGCTGTAGGGGGTGCATAACGGGTCCCCAGAGGGAAGGCACCCGTTATGGGAAATTAATAAAGTATTCAACGAAGGGTTGCCTCGGCCATATAAAAGGAGAAGGTAGCTTCCTGAGGAAGCCACACAACTAGAAACCGTCCATTTGCCTTAGAGTTTCTCGCCGCACAAAACCCTCTTTTGCATTCCTCATCTTCATCTCCTCCAAAGTTACCACCTTTCCCCTCGATCTTTCACAAGAGATGGCATCCTGGAGCCGATATGTTCACCACACAGAAGATAGTCTTGTGGCGCTCGAGAAGGAAGAGATTCTTCCTCCGCGGCTGCTAATCAACTAGCGGCCAGCGGAGAAGGACCAAGAAACCCCAATCGTCCAAGAGGGCGAACTGGTGGTTTTTGAGGAGTACCTGCGTTGCGGGTTTCAATTCCCAAAGAGCCAGTTCTTGAAGGGAATCTTGGAGCATTATGGGTTGGAGTTGGTGAATCTCCACCCAAATGCTGTTCTCATCTTGGCGATCTTCCAGCATCTCTGCGAGGCTTTCATTGGAGTGCTTCGGAGCGTGGAGCTTTTCCAACACTTTTATTATTCGGCATGGTCAAAGAGCGCCAATGCCACCAGATGCATCTACTTCCGGATAAGGGAGAAGAAAGAGTATCCCTTCCCACCCCTCCAAGATTCTGTACAGGGGTGGTACTAGAAGTGGTTCTACTGCACCCCTCCATTGGAGAGCGGACTGTGGTTCAAGAACTCTCGACTGGAGAAGTCCAGTGAGTTGGACTCTCTTCCTGTCCTAAGCGCAGAGCAGAAGAAGCAGGCCCAAGTTATTCTTCACTTAGTCCAGCAAGGACTAACTGCGCGCGACATTATTCGTGACTTTGTGAAGAACCGGATAAGCCTCCTGCGTGAAAGGGCTCATCCGGCTTGGGAAATCCAGTCCATGGTAGATAGCACCTTGGACTATAATAACGGTATGTCTTCCTGTCAACAAAACCTACATTTTTACTGAAAAAATATCACTTTTATTAACATGGTTGACTTGTGAAGCAGCCCTGCCTTTGTCGGAAATTGAAAAACGGACAAATTATCTCCTCAAGGAGTAAAATGCCGCTGTAGAGGGAAACAAAGGATCGCCTCGCCCCCAGAGCCTAATCAATGCCGGTGATGATCTCAAACAGGAGTGCCGAAAGGTACGATCTTTCTTAACAAGTTCTATTGTAGACCATTCGCTTGTCCTGTTGTAACAAGCATCATTTGGAATGACATAGCTTCTGGGAAAGTTTACCGAGGCGACGCGTCCAAGCGAGGAGGTTGGTCTCTTGGGGACACCGTCTACGAAGAGGGTGAAGAGGACCTCTTCTAAGCGCGCGGCGAAAGAACCTGCTCCCAAGAAGTCCAAGAAGATTTTGGGAGAGGCCTCGTCGCTGAAGACACCCCTTACCGTGAAAAGGACTGCGGTAAGATATTCAGCGCCTTCTGTAACCCCGGGTGCGAGCAGGAATTATTTCTTCGTCGTACAGGGTGAAGGGAGTGAGGAAGAGGAGGATGACATCCCTCTGATTTGTCGCAAAAAGACGATCGCTTCTCCAACCAGCGAGGTCCTGTCTCTGACCGCAGGGATAGAGACAACTACGATGGGCCCCGCAACCACCGATAATCCTGTGGTTGCGGGTGAAACCTTAGTACCTGAAGCTCATGAAGGTTCAGGATTTGCAACACCTCCCCCTCTAATGGAAGAGGCGATTGTGGTAAGATTCCTCACAACCCTGAATGTTTTCGCTCGTTTGTGTACATCCATTTAAGTTATGTTGTGCTCACACAGGAAGAGGAAAACGATGTTCCCTTCATCCACCCCAAAATGGCTCCTGCCAGTCCTGGGGCGGTGAGTACTCAACTCCTGCTGACAGGAGTGGGAATAGCTGAACAGGATCCTGCGACCACAACCGATCTTGTGGTCGCGGACAAAGTTCCCGTGCCAGTGGTCCAAGAAGCCACAGGACCAAGGACTTCATCTGTACCGGTAGAAGAAGTCACCCCGGTAAGGATCATTACAACCTTGGTTTCCATCATTCCTCATGTGTATCCTTATAGATTTGTATGCACACAGGGAGAAAAGGACAAGGTCCTATTCAGGAAGAGGAAGACTAGGATAGATGGCGACTGTCCCCTTTTCCTCGGGGAACCCTCTTCGAAATCCCAGAAACTGGTGGGATTTCAAATATGGTAAGAATCTCTCCTGTTTGGACAGGGTCGTTTTACAGTGATTGACTGAAGAGATTCTAACCGATGGTCCTTCTATTTGTTTAGGCGCAGAGATACAGCGCCAAGCCCCCCCGTGACCTCTGCAAGTGTCGAAGCTTCCCCTGCTACCGAGGTCACGAGCGAGCAAATTTCCATCCCTTCGGCTAGGGAAGTTCTTTGGGCCGTTATAGATGGATTAGCTGCAGAAGTCCAATCGCAGTGATTGGAATCTGCGACCCCAGCAATGGAGGAGGCTCAGCAGGAAAACTCATCTTCTGCTCCTACTAGGGACAAGGCGAGTCTAGCGACTCAGCCTTCAGCTGAACCGGAGAGCAGCTCTTTCAGGGAATACGTTGAGGTATGGCGATCACCCCTTGTGATTTTCAAGTTCGCATTTGCATAGGAATTTCCAGGCTTTGAAACTGATCCCCTTCCATGTCATAGGAACTGACTCGTATGGCGACCAGGTCGATCGGTATAGCAAATAGCATCAAGGTCGCACAAGAGGAAACGAGTCACCTGCAGCGGTAAGGAAGATGTTTATTCATTTGCCTGAATGTAAGTCCTATCTTGACAATGGTTTCTTTTGTCACAGAGAAAACGCCTTTTTGATCAAAAGCCTCACTGATCGAGAAAACCAGGAGTTCAGAGCAGCTGCCAAGATCTCATTCCTGGAGACTGAACTCCAAAAACTGCGGTCATAGCTCTCCTGTAAGTATACTTCCGACCAGAGTGAATTAATTTGGTCATACGAACTTGTTTGTGATGATCTCTGATCGCAGCTCGAGACGACCAAATAAGCCAGCTCGACCAAGAGAAGAAAGACCTCAAAGCGACCATCGAGTTGCAAAACTCGTCTCTCTCAGCCTGCAATAGTGCTCAACGAGACATCTCCAAAAAATTGAAGATGGTGGCCGGTTTGCTGAGGGCTGATGTGGTCGAGACCGAAAGGGACGACCTCGGCCTTAGCAACTGGACCACACTGGTCACGACCCAAGCAGAGTCACTACTCAAGTATCTTCCTGAAGATACAACGCGGCAAAAAGAGGCGATCAAGATGAAAGTGCGGTCAGCAGCCTCTGCCATCCTCTGCCGACTTTGTCTTCACCATGGCCTAGATCTTGATTTGAATCCAGTGGTGGGAGAGGCAGAGGTCGAGAGTGAAGACCAGCTTGTGGTCATAGTGGAAGAGGTCAGACCTCTAATAGAAGATCTCTTGAAAGAGCTTGGCCCAATGTAATTCTTGTACCTGTACAAATATAATTTATACAATGCAGATGTATGCATTATTTTTTGAAAGAAAGCGCTTCTTTTTGTTTCATGTTGCGACCATACTCCCCTAGCCCCATCCTGTGACTATGTATACTGAGGACTTAGTATCATAAGCGCAGGAAAAATATGGGTGTAACGACGACTAGGAACATCTGACCAGACCGATAATCATGTTTGATACAACACCCGACCTTATTGCAAACCGGCAGCCACTCTGATGACCAAGGACATTCCAACAAGCCCCGTGTGCATTGAGAAATGGCTTATTGAGGGGTGTCTTGTCTGGAAGTGATCAAGAGATTGGCCAACGAATCCGATCAAGGTATTGTAGTGATACAACTATCGGCGACCAACCCCTGAGACAGACTCGTATCATATGGGCAAAAGGGATAATCAACACATGAAACAACTAAAAGTACTGATTTTATTAAATCATGCTAATTGAAAAGGAAAAGGGTTGAAGAACTTACACGTAGAACTTTCATAGCTGATCGATGTTCCATGTATTGGATAAGATCCGACCATCCTCCATCGCTAACCGAGATGATCCTGGTCACGGTACCGAGACAACAGTGTAGGGACCTTCCCATTGAGGGGAAAATTAATTGCGATTAGATTGGTTTTGTATTTTACACAAAACCAGATCACGTGAAGGCTACATGGTCGCACCCTTTTGTTATGATATTTGCGCAAAGCTTGCAAATACACCGCGGATTTGACCAGGGCTCGATCATGTTTTTCTTCTAGGAGGATTAGATCTTGTAATCGTTGCCAGTTCTGATCGACTTGCTCGAATCGATATGTTCGGACAGAACCAATACTAATTTCCATGGGTAACATAGCCTCAGCTCTGTATACCAAATGGAACGGTGTCTCACCGGTGGCTCGACTAGAAGTAGTACGTAGTGCCCATAGAACGGTATAGAGTTCATCTACCCAAGCCCCCGAGCATGTCTTAAGGCGATCAAAAGCACGCTTTTTGATGCCCTGCAATATTTGCCCGTTGGCACGTTCGACGGCGCCATTGCTCTGTGGATGATCTACAGAAGAAAAGTACACCTTGGTCCCCATGGTATCGCAATAGTCCAGAAAAAGACCGCTAGTGAACTGGGAACCATTATCTGTGATGAGATGATTTGGAACACCGAATAGCGTCAAAATGTTCTTATGAAAGAACTTTTGTGCAGCAACAGCAGTGATATTGCGTACTGGTTTAGCCTCAATCCACTTTGTAAACGTGTCAATGGGTACGAACAAGAACTTATATCCATTGACCGCTTGTGGCATAGGACCGACAATATCCAACCCCCAGACTGCGAATGGCCACGATAGAGGGAGCAGGTTGATGAACCAATCTCGCATGAAATTGACACTGAGGACATGTCTTGACCATGTTCTTGGCATCATCAAGTGCCGAAGGCCAGTAAAATCCTTGTAGGAAAGCTTTTCTGACCAGTGTACGAAATGAGGCGTGCGCACCGCATACACCGTCATGAATTTCTTTCAAGAGGGATTTTCCTTCCTCTTGGGACACATAGCGCATGAATACTCCTTGAGTACCTTTTCTATAAAAAACTCCATCTATAAATTTGTACAGACACGCTTTCCGAACTAACCGATCGCTCTCAGTTTCGTCCTCGGGCAAGGTCCCGTGTTCGAGATAGACCCTCAATGGATGGGTCCAATCTCGTTCCTGTCCGAGGTTGGTAATGCAAACTGTTACCGGATCATCCTCGACTGTAGTCATGATCGAGGGATGTTCCAAGTGTTCGATGAACACTCCTGCCGGAGCTGATGTGCGTGAGGATCCAATTTGGATAGTTGGTATGCGAGAATGTTGTCCTTTCGTGGGATGTATTGGACTTCGAAATGATTGAAGTGTTTTTCCAATCTCCTCATTTCCCCCAGGTAATGAGCCATTGTCTCATCGGAGGTGTTGTACTCCTTGTTTACCTGGTTTACGACCAATTGTGAGTCTCCCCTCACCACTAATCGACGGACTCCAAGGAATTTTGTTGCCCGGAGCCCTGCAATAAGACCTTCATACTCTGCTGCGTTGTTGGTCGCAACAAAGTGTAGCTGAATGACATACTTCAACTGTTCAACTTGAGGCGTGACTAAGACCACTCCAGCCCCCGAGTGTTGAAAACTACGAGAGCCGTCAAAATACATTGTCCAGTGATCAGGGCATTCCAAATCTTTGGACGCCTGCACGGGTGGCTCAGGATTAGTCCATTCGACCACGAAGTCGGCCAGGACTTGAGACTTGACCGCGGTGCGGGGCATGTAATAGATGTCGAACGCTCTGAGTTCGACTGCCCATTTGGCAATCCGACCAGATTTCTCTGGATTACGGACAATGTCCCCCAATGGAAAAGTTGAGGGCACTATGATCTTATGTGCTTGGAAGTAATGTCGCAGCTTACGGG
Source organism: Pharus latifolius (assembly GCA_019359835.1). Classification (NCBI taxonomy): domain Eukaryota; kingdom Viridiplantae; phylum Streptophyta; class Magnoliopsida; order Poales; family Poaceae; genus Pharus; species Pharus latifolius. The sequence continues at coordinate 35,285,806 of CM033321.1, read as the reverse complement.
AAGCCAGCAATAGTGCGTAAAGTATCTTCTTGACTTCAGGGTATCTCTCCTTAGGACCATGAAGTACTTCGCTTACGTAGTAGACGGATTTGTGCACACCTTCTCTGTCTGCGATCAAGACAACGCTGACCGGGGAAGGTGTGGCCGCCAAGTAAAGAAGCAATGGTTCCTCCTTATTGGGAGAAACCAACACTAGCGGACTGGACAAGTATGCTTTGACCTCCTGAAATGCTTTCTCGGCCTCATCGGACCAAGTAAAATTGTGGTGTTTGCGTAGAGCTTTGAAGAAAGGTAGTCCCTTCTCGCCTAGTCGCGATATGAACTGACTTAATGCCGCCATGCGACCTGCTAGGCGCTGAACAACTTTGATGGTCAAGGGAGACCTCATTTGTTCAATAGCCCTGCTCTTTTTAGGATTGACCTCGATTCCTCTGGAACAAACAAGAAAACCAAGAAGTTTTCCAGATGACACCCCAAAAGAACATTTCTCTGGGTTCAATTTTATTCCAAATCGATTCAAACTACATAAGGTTTCAGCAAGATCGTCTAAATGAGGTGAACTTTTCAAACTTTTTACAACCAGGTCATCTACATAAGCTTCTAGATTACGCCCCATCTGGGAAAGAAAGGTCTTTTGCATCAAGCGCTAGTACGTGGAACCAGTGTTCTTGAGACCAAACGGCATTCTGATGTAGCAGTAGGTGCCAAATGGTGTGATGAAGGCAGTCTTCTCTTCATCTTCTTCTGCCATGCTAATCTGATGATATCTTGAGTAAGCATCCAGAAAACTCATCAATTCGCAACCCGCAGTGGAATCGACCAGCTGGTCGATGCGTGGAAGGGGAAAGTCATCCTTCGGACAGACACTATTTAGGCTAGTGTAGTCGACGCACATGCGCCACTTGCCATTTGACTTGCGGACCATGACCGGATTTGCATGCCATTCCGGATGATCGACTTCGTGAATGAATCCAGCCTTTTGGAGCTTATCCAACTCCTCTCGGATGGCTTCCTATCGATCAACAGCAAAGCATCTGAGCTTCTGCTTTATTGGTCGCTATCCAGGTCGAATTGCTAACCTGTGCTCAATTACCTCCCTTGGGACTCCGGGCATGTCGGATGGTTTCCACGCAAACACATATGCATTAGCTCGGAGGAAAGTAATGAGCTCGAGTTCCTATTTGTCATCCAGGCCTGATCCGTCCCAAACCATCTTGGATGGATCATCTGGGCACAACAGAACCAACTTTAATGTTTCATCCTATGGAGGAGCGGCTTTGATCGTATCAGTGGACATTGTGGCAATCTGGGCTTCTCGGAGGGGAAGCTGATCTACCATCTCCAGGGATAACCAATCACATGTCAATGCCACGATGTGACTGCCTCGGACCAAAATAACGCCCTTGGGGCCAAACAACTTGCCGCACTGGTAGGCATAGTGCGTAGCCATCATGAACTTAGCAAGAGTTGGCCTGCCAAAGATTGCGTTATAAGCCAAATCACAATCAATTACATCAAAAGTAACTAATTCTGTTCAGAAGTTATCTGGTCACCCAGCGTAACCGGGAGCACCACCTGTCCCAATGGCATCATAGAGGGACCAGGAATTATCCCATAAAATGGATGGATTATGGGTTTGATTTTCGAACGAGGAATTTGCATCTCGTCGAGTGCCTTGACCAGTAGAATGTCCAAGGAACTGCCTCCATCGATCAGGACCATTTCAACTCTCGCATTGCTGATAATCGGGGTAATGATCAGAGGAAGCCTCAATGGTCGAGTAAGCCCCACAGGACAATCAGTGGCATCAAACGTCAAGGTTTTGTTCGACCAACGGGGGTATTGAGGTTCACCAAGGGGAGCCTCCGTTTGGTTCACCTCTCGATAAAATGCTTTAAATTGCTGTTTAGAAATGAAAGAGGAGGAACCTCCGAAAATAACATTAACATGATTACGAGGTACCTGGTAGGACATCTCTTCATCCCCGTTGGCGTCTCTTAGCCCGCAAATCTGTACTTTTGGTGGCAAGGTCGGCATAGGTCTGACCCCCTGGTAGAAGTCATCCAACTGCTTCAACCAACTCTGGCAGTTCTTGAGGTCGTGGCCTGCAGAGTTGTGGAGTGGATACCATCCTTTGCCTTCCTATGGGTTAGTCGACTTTTCTGGCTGGTCGGCACTGCGACCACCAGAAGTAGTTTTATTTTTGAATGAAGGTTTATTACCTTTGGTCGATGGAGGTTTCTCTGCGACCGCAACCTCTCGATACTGTCCAGATCGACTCCTTTTTGATTTCCTTGACTTCCCGCTTGATGAAGATTCCGGCTTCTTGTTCGAACCTTCTCCCTTCACGTCCTTGAGACCTGGTTGAGGCAGTAAGTTTCCTTTATCTACCATTCGATTCCACTCAATGGCCTCGGCTGTGTCAGAATATCGATCAGTCATATCAAAAAGATCAGCTAATGATCGAGGAGGGTGGATGAGTAAATCCTCCATGAATCTTCGGTATCGAATGGCGTGCTTAAATGCCCTGATAGCGGAATTATCAGATATGTTCGGGATGGTATTCCTCACGCCGACAAATCTCTTGACAAACTGACGAAGAGTTTCGATCGATGTTTGTCTTAGTCGATGGAGGTCGTCCTCTTTTCTCGGCTTCTGATAGCAATTCTGGAAATTGTTGAGGATAGGATCGCACAACATTTCCCAGTTATAGATTGAACCCTCAGGTTGATTGAACAACCAGGTTCTTGCTGGTCCTTCGAGGACTGTAGGCAGATAGTTGGCCATGACCCGGTCATCGCCACCTGCTGCCTGAATGGCAGTGATGTAGATTGGAAGGAACTCGGATGGATTCTGAGTTCCGTCAAATTTTCTATGGCCCCTGGTTTAAACTTGTCTGGTCAGACGACCGCACGAAGGCCGGGCGAGAAAGCCTTACAACCAACATAAGGACCATGGATGGATCTGCGACCCTCGACCTGCTCTCGGGCAACCTCACACGAAGGAGAGGTCATGCGTGGTCCCAGGCAAGAGTGGACAGGAATTCATTCCCGATCACGAGAATTCTCCGCCTGTCTGGCTTTGTCATGCCGAGAAGGTGCCAGTGGTGGACGATTCCGTCTACCAGAACTAGAGTTAGAGTATCCTCGGTCATGAGAACGTGTCGCAGACCAGGAGGAGGCTGTGGGGGTTGCTTTGGATGCGACCTCGTCCAACCTCTCCACCAGGATTCTGGCGAAAGCCGGTTTCTGCGCATCTGTGACTATAGGAGGAAAATTACGCAGGACCTCTGCGATGGATCGAAGTTGGCCAAGCGTGCTCCTCCTGGGCGCGCCAGGTGTCACCGTCTCCTCTTCCACTGATAAATGTTCCGGGGGTAAAGATGGTGTCTGGTCGCATCTACGACCATGTGGTCGACGGGAGGAACTCGGAGCAGCATCGTAACGAACTTGCGCATTTCGAAGAGTCTCTAGGGCTATTCTGCGAAGTTCGTTATCCTGTTGCTCGTGATCTTGATCCTCCTTTTTCTTGCATTCCTGTTCTTCCCTAGCAGCCCGCTGATCGGGAGTTTCCTCCGATAAGGCAGTAAATTGCCTAGGGATCGAGGTTGCCGATGGGAAAACATCTCTGTTTGTTCCGAGTCGGACTCGAAATCAAAGAGACGGTGGTATGACGATCAAACCTCCGCGGGCTAAATTCCTGGTCGACATCGCCTTTGCGCTCAGTAGGGTTGTGCGATGGACCGGATTCAACCTCTAACGTAGTAGAAACCACATTGGGCTTTGGTGCTGCATCGATCGTCTCCAGGTCGATAGACATGACCTGAGTGGTCGAATCGACCTCCGGGACGTCTTCGCCTCCGGTTTCCTCCATTGGAACAGGATGACTAGGTGAAGGCATCTGTATGTGGGCATAATCCTCGAGATCAAAGTCGTTCTCGGAATCATACGCCCCAGACATGGCTCCCCGAACCTCCAGATAGAAATAAAAATGCCTTGAGAAAGGCCCCACGGTGGGCGCCAGCTGTCGACAATTCGGACTCGGGGTCCTTAGTCGAACTTATGCAGAATTTGTGAGTTGTAAGGCCTTTCAGGATGTCCCTCCGGGAAGGGATGATGAGCAATGTCAGTTGGGACACAGAGAGATTTATACAGGTTCGGGCCCTCGATGGTGGGAGTAATAGCCCTACATCCTATTGTAATTTCACTATGTATGGGGCAAAAGATTACAGAGTTGTAGAAAAGATCATAACAGACGAGGATCTTTTCTGTGAGATTATGTAAAACACGACTAAACTAGCCTATGAAAGCTTGTAGTTTTCTTGGTCTATTCAATCTGTCGATGATCTTGGAGATCTCGGAGTTATCCCCCATTATGTACATTTGTTCATCCTTTTATAGTGGTCGAAGGGGCGCCAATGCACAACGGCTTTGAACGGTTACTTGGGTGCAGTTTTGATAACCGCACTCAACTTCCACGCAGGATTAACACGTGCAATCAAGGGATAACCGCACTAGTTAACCTCCTGGTAGTTGTCTTCATAGGTGGAAGAATCTTCAGGATCCTCGGGATATGCTTTTTGTAGAGCTTAAGCAACCCCGAGTCATCCTGGTCGAAAGTAGTCAATGTCCTTCTGACCGCGCACTGTCTGTGACCTCCTATCCGTGCATCGCCTACGGGCTTCTGACCGCGCACTGTCCGCGGCCTCATGATCACGCAAAGCGTGAGACCATGTGTCCGCGCTCCTCAGGTCGTCTGAGATCATAGCAACGGGCCTCTGGACACTCGCCTGGTTCGAATCTGTATTGAACCAGATGTGCATTTACTCCGAACTAGCTCGGGTAACAATCCTCGTCAAATATTATCTTAGATCTTAGGATGGGGGGAGGGACTGAATTTTTTTACTCAATTGGAAGAAGGGAGATTGACTGGACCGAGACGGATTCTAGTGATCTTACTTGTATTCGATATACACATAATACAACACAAACAAGACGTAGGGTTATTACTCATCCTTCGAGGACTTGAACCTGTATAAAAATCCCTTGTCTCTTTCTCTTTGCATGGCCATTCTGTGAATTCTCTCTACTATATTGCATAGAGACCTTGCGACCCAAATCAAATATTACTTCATTTTGTATGAAATTGGTAAGCGAGAAAAATAAAGAGATCCAAAAGAGGAATGACCAACCGCACTGGCTTGGATCTCGGAGGTACTCCGGGAAGGAGGCGTCTTGGGAAACATCCTCGGGGAATTGACGGTCATTGCCTCCCCTGAACTTCCAATCTCTAAAATATAGGACCCATGATGAAAGCGGTGGTGTATGACCAAATGAACCGTGTCGTCCATTGGTTCGGTAAAATTCCCAAACGTCGAGATCATCCAAAAAATGGAAAGAATGATGCCAAAGATGATCAATTATATACACGGGCATGCAATTGTAGTATCCGTCTAACAATGCTTCTTATAACAGATCTGGATAGAGAAGGAGGTAACCGATGGGGGATTCACTCCTCAAAGGGTGGATGACGTCCTTAGTTGTGCCCTCGGCAACAAAGAGCATCCTGGGCAAACGCGGACGATCGGTGCAATTGTGCCATGGAAGGATGCCTTTGAGGGAAGGGAGAAATCGAGGAAGAGGAGCTGGAGCTGGAAGGCAAGGGAAGAGGAGATTGCTGAGAATATTAGGGCAGATGTAGCCTTGCAATTCAAGGCCAAGTTCGTCAAGATGAACGAGAAATTTTTGAGGCTATCCTCCCTTGTGCAATCGAAGGGCGCTAACCTTACTGCTCATGTTGGGTCCTTGTTGGGCGGCCCTACTAGCTGCTCTTTGAAGGTCATCGCATCTCCAATGGATGCGCTCTAGGTATGGATTACTTAAACCAAATCATATTAATTCCTTACATATCATGGAAATGTTGTTATTGCTAACGTCTGTTATTTTGTTCCAAATTCAAAGGGTTCGGAATCGTGCAGTCTTGTTGTTAAAGTAGGCAAAGCCTCTATCGTGGTTGCGCACGGCTTCGTGTATCCATGGGGGATGTCCAGGTCCACTGCGCTACTCTAAAGAAGGGCTACATGAAAATGCAAGTCGACATGGTCGAACTGAACCATACTACATTCCCTGTGCCTATCCCAATAGAAGGCATCTAGCTTTTACAGGATGCCATAACTTCTTTTGTATAGTGGCCGAAGGACTACATTGTGCTCTAAGAAGTAAATCTGACACAATGAACCTCACATTATTAATTTCCAACAACTAAGTAACATCTTCGTATGTTGTACAAGGCTTCAAATATGGTCCTTGATGAACTTGGCCGCAGCACTAAGAAGGACACAATAGCCACTGAAGGCCTGCTATCCCCACCCCCAGTGAAGAAGAGGATCCCCATGACCCCACCCCCACAAAACACATATCGTCGCTTGCCAGCAAAAAAGGGGGCAAAGCAAAGGGAAAACAAGTGTTGAACTTCAAAAATGGGTATCCACTCGTGTCGTAGGGCAGTCTCCATAATATGAATGACGTGTGTTAATTGCTGCATGAGTGGTACCTCCACCAATCTAGGCGAAACTTGGGGTTTATTGTGCCAAACAAGGCAGCCCACTTCCATCATGAGGTTGGTGTAATTCATGTCAACCACGAGGATCTCTTCGACCTATTCCAGTTCAAGATGTTGGATATCTGCATCATCCGCACATCAATCCTTTGAGTTTACTTACTCTTTGTCTATCGTAGTTTATTGAACATTACTATAGTTCATCATTTACATGCAGTTGGATGTACAAAATGGTGTTATTCACTCGGTGCGATGTGGCGGGCATCATGGATCCAGAAAAAGTAGCCCACATGATACTCGACAGACAGTTAGACCACGCCATAACCTACATAAAGGCATTATTGGCGCAACAGGACCAAGAATACATTTTAGCACTATACCATCAGGAGTAAGTGTAGTCCTGCATACTTAATTTCTTAATGTATTTCGTGCCTAATGTTATGGTCCTAATGGTTGTATTCGCTAAATAATGTAGCTCCCAATGATTGCTTATCATCAATCTGTCCTGCAACAAATGAGTATTCTACCTCGATTTGTTGGCAAAAACTAAAAGGAAGATTATTTTCTCGTGGGGACTTGAAATGTAAGTATAACTAATAGTTGTAACCTTATATTTATAATGGTATTGTCGACGATTGGGACAATGTCACAAGTCGAACTTACAAAGATTTGTGTTATTTTAAAGGGGGACAGTATTTGTCAGTCACCAAAGAACATCACCGCAAACATTAAACCAAACACACTGTGTTTATACAAGTTCAGGCCCTCGTAGTCTGAGTAATAACCCTACTCCTGTTGGATTTTCACTATCAGAATGATAGATTACAAAGTGTATAGAGTTTAATAAGTTCTATATTGTCTAACTCCCTCCTCTTTTTTTTTTCTCTTCTACAAGTTCTAAGCACTTTTATACTCATCAAAAGGCATCGGTTGCTTCATCAGAGGGACACATGGTGTTGCATGCAGTTGTAAATAGTTGTTGTCCACCAGTTATGATGTGACGGTTATTGTGGTGGTATAAAATAAACCATCGGCAGATTTCACAGAAAGACTTGACACGCGAAGAGCGGCGCGAGCTGACCGAGTGACAGGTAACCTCCCGCCGGGCAACACAGCAATTGACACGGCGATTTCTATACAGTTTCGGGTCCCGATGGGGGCCCTAGTCCTGTCGGCACCTTCCGGATGCGAGTCCGCTGGGGAGGAGCTCTCCAAGGGAGCCTATTGTTTGAGTGTGTTGGAAATGAATTGGAGTCTCCTTACAAATGAGGTACAAGGGGGTATTTATAGGCTCCAAAACACGCAAAAGACCAAAAAGCCCTATCTATGGCCGTTGGATCGAGGGGCACTGGCGTCATTTCACCGGCCGAAGGGCTTGGATGCTTGACAAGTGTCCTCGCTGGTTCCCGAGGGACCAGGGGCCCGGAGGCCCAGGGACCCGCGGGGGACCTTCTCCACACGAAGGGCCGAGGCGCTCCGGAAGTCCCCTGGCACCCGGGACCCAGAGGGCCCAGGAAGCTCCGGGGCCCCCCGGGACCCGGGCCCCGAGGCCCGGGGATCCATCGGGACCTTCTCCGCATGAAGACCCGAGGTGCTCTGGAAGTACTCGGGGACCCGGTGGGAGCCTTCTCCGAACTAAGGCCCGAGGCGCTCCGGAAACCCCGCGGGACCCGGGGCCCGGAGGCCCAGCGACCCGCCGGGACCTTCTCCGCACGAAGGCCCAAGGCACTCCAGAGACCACGCAGGGGCCCCGCTGCAAGTCCCCCGGGACCCTGGGCCCAGAGGCCCAGGGACCCACCCGGGGACCTTCTCCGCAAGAAGGCCCGAGGCGCTCTGGAGACCCCACGAGACCCAGGGTCTGGAGGCCCAAGGACCCACCGACAATCTTCTCCGCATGAAGGACCGAGGCGCTCCGGATGTTCCCTGGGACCCAGGGCTCGGAGGGCCCGGGACCCGCCGAGACCTACTCCGCACGAAGGGCTGAGGGGCTCTGGAAGTTCCTTGGGACCCGTGGCCCAGAGGCCCCTGGACCCGCCGGGGACCATCTCTGCATGAAGGGCCGAGGCGCTCCGGAGGCCCCGCTGGACCTGGGCCCTGAGGCCCGGAACCCATCGGGACCTTGTCCTCACGAAGGCCCGAGGCGCTCCAGAAGTCCACCGGGATCCGGGGCCCGGAGGCCCCGCGAACGCCAAGGACCTTCTTCGCACGAAGGCCCAAGGCGCTCCGGAGACGCTGCGGGACACCGAGCCCAGAGGCCCAGGGACCTGCTGGGTCCCTCTCCGCACGAAGGCCCGAGGCGCTCCGAAAACGCCACAGGACCCGAGGCCCGGAGGGCCCGGGACCCACCGGGGACCATCTCCGCACGAAGGGCCGAGGGGCTTCGGAAGTTCCTTGGGACCCGGGGCTCGGAGGGCCCGGGACCCGCTGGGGACCTTCTACGCACAAGGCGCCGAGGGGCTCCGGAAGTTCTCCGGGACCCGCCGGGGACCATCTCCGCACGAAGGACCGAGGCGCTCCGGAGACCCCGCGGGACCCAGGGCCTGGAGGCCCAGGACCCGCCGGGGACCTTCTCCGCACAAAGGACCGAGGGCGCTCGGGAGCTCACTTCGAAGACTGCCCGAAGGTACAGGATTTGCCCCAACAGTTATGGACAACCACATGTTCATCCTTCTAAATAGTGAAGACAGACTCATATTTCCCTTGGAATAACGGAACATATTGGTCAAAGAGCGGTTATGGTCTATCAAATATGATAACATAACTGCATCACCCATAGACCATGGTAGGTAAAATAAGTCTCGACCAAACCTTTCTTGATTCGAAGACACTTCCAAGCTTAATATTTCTCTTAATTCACTATCATGGTAACGATAAAGAAACCCCTATTGATCTCCTCGAAAAGAAGTGTTAAGATAACTCTCTTATTGTTTGGTTGCGTACTGGCGGCAACCATGTATTGTGGATTACCATGTCTGAGTGACCATAATGACCACAGGTAGTGACCACAAACTCTGCGACCTTAGATATTGTGATCACAGAGGTCATAGCAACAAACATTGAGACAACGGATATTGCACTAACATAATGGCCACTCGTGATGGGCCTTTGTGTCTAGTCGACAAGATAGGACGGATTATGTCCAGAAGATCTTGGACTATCACATGATCTCACTCTGTGGTCGCGAGCGACCATGAAAAGGCACAAGAAAATAACTTGGGTAATAATCTCCGTCATCTTGCCCCCAAATATGAAACAAAAAAGTTATTTTAATTGAGGAGGCGTTTTGGGTTCTCAAAAAATAACCCTTCGTTTCGGATTCTAACAAACCCAAGGAAAGCTTTGGGTGCGTTTGTCAGACCCATCATGACAGGCATTAAATGAAAAGGATTTCTGTCATGATAAAAAGCTGTTTTTTACGGGATGTGACCCACAGTTGAGAACTCAATAAACCCTCCTTTGAAACTTCGCATTCTTAGCCTCCAAGCTTTTCTTCTTCAGGCTCTTTCATTTTTCCCCCAATTTCGACTCAATGGCTTCCTAGACCCATTCTCATCATCGCTTGATCGAGAACTTGCTGGCCTTGGAGAAGGAGGGATACCTCCCCTCAAGCTCATTGATCCCATGGCGCCCTGCTGGGGACGAAGAGGAAAGTCCTGTTGTTCAACTGGGTGAACTAGTGCTCTTTGAGGACTTTTTACGCTATGGGTTTCGCCTTCCAGAGAGCGATTTCTTCCAGAGCATCCTCGCATATTATGATCTGGAGTTGGTAAATCTCAACCCCAACTCATTCTGATCCTTGCTGTTTTCAAGCATTTGTGCGAGGTATATGTTGGGGTCTCGCCCAGCATATCTCTCTTCCGCTAGTACTACTTTTTGGCGTGGTCAAAGAGCTCAAATGCCTGTGGATGCATCTACTTTTGACTCCAGGAGAAGAAGGACTATCACATCTTCCCCTAGTGAGAGCCATCTTTAGTTTGAGAACCGTCGACCAGAAAGGAGCGGGAATAAAGATATTGCTCCTCCCTTGGACGACGAGCAGAAAAGGCAAGCCCATGTAATTCAATATCTGGTGAATGAGGGCTTGACTGCCCATGATGTGATCCGGGACTTCATAAAAAACCAAATCAACCCTCTGAGGAAGAGGGAATGTCGCGCCCCCGCCTTGGGGACAACGACTATTCTCGTGGAGATCCAGCTCGCTGGAGCTGATCCCATACATGCATACCATTGACTTCCCAGGATAAGTCAAGCACAGGAGTATATTTACATCACAATTGAGTAACTTAAAAAATATTTAAGCAGTGTGGCCTACTAGCCTTAATACAACATAAAGAGATTACAATGCCTTCGTGGCATACATGGTTTAGGAAAATAACAACTACATAGCGAAAAATAGGTGAACCCCCACAGCAAGAAGTTGACGGCAGAACAACACACATCAGGGCTCTGGTAGAACTGGCTCTCCTCCTTCTGGATCCACGAAGTTCTCCACGCCTTCATCTTGATCATGGAACGCTCCATCTATTGGATTGCAAGTTGCAAGGGTGAGTACTTACGTACTCAGCAAGTCATAGGTAAGAGCATTTACGTATAATAGTGATGATATGAACCTATACTAGTAAAAAAGTGTGGATGGTTGAAAAATAGTCTTTTTTTTTTATATCTCATCTCATGGCAGTACTTTTCATAGCATAGAATCGCTATTCATGATTCACTATTTATAGTACTACCGCGACACGTCGACATACGACAGCCCACGGCAACACCCCTTATCATGAAAACACATGTCATTTGGGTAATCTTGACTTATCAAATTTTATTTAGAAAACATACTTGTGCCACACCCCATGGATTTAATCCACTGCAGTAGACTCCTATAAACCCGGGAGCTCGGAGTATTCGAATACGTTTTTAACTCTGCAAAGAGGTACAAATTTACCCGCAAGCACTAGTACAGAAAAGCTTTCTTCTATCAGTAAAAAACACCCTTCTACTATCTGTTTTTGTACCATTAGAGATAGACACGATAGAACAAGACAGGTCATTTTCTATCAGTAAATAACCGATAGAAGAACTTCACTATTCTAACGGCATCTTAGGCGACAACCGGTAGAAAACCCATTGTAGTCTGACGTTTGTGAAAGAGTTTACCGATAGAACAAGTATAGTACTCTCTCGGTTGTGAATGAGTTTACCGGCAGGAAAGGTCACACTCTTCTCACGATTAATTACAAGTATACCGATAGAAAAAACCTTAGTACTCTCTCGGTTGGAAATGAGTTTACCGATAGAAAAAACGATTGTACTCTCTCGGTTGTGTATGAGTTTACCGGCAGGAAAAGTTAAACTCTTCTAACGGTGAATTACGTGTCTACCGATAGAATAAAGTATAGTACTCTCTCGGTTGTGAAAGAGATTACCGATAGAAAAAAAGATAGTACTCTCTCGGTTGTGTATGACTTCATCGGCAGGAAAGTCACACTCTTCTAACAGTTAATTACGAGTGTGCCGATAGAAAAAACCTTAGTACTCTCTCGGTTGGAAATGAGTTATCGATAGAAAAAATGTTTGTACTCTCTCGGTTGTGTATGAGTTTACCGGCAGGAAAAATGATAGCACTCTCTCAGTTTTGAATGAATTTACTGATAGAAATACAGTACAGATGCAATACAGTACATTCACATATACAATACATTCTTTACATTCACAATACAGTACATATGCAATACAGTATAGATTGGATACACAATACAGTACAGATGCAATGAAGGATAAATTCACATATACATTGAACAGATTGACACATTAGATAGTTATTCACATTTATTCACATATATATGGACAAATACAAATTGCAATCCAATAAGGACATTTATTCACATATATATAAGCAGTCTATGCACAGAGTACACGAAAAAGAGAAAATTGTCATGGCAGTTGGTTGGGCGCAACTTCCTCCATGACATATTGAGCCCATATTTGTCGAAGATCTCTAATCTTTGCATTTTCCTATTGGTCTTTCGACATGGCGATCTGCAAGCATGTATGAATACTGAGTAACTAACTTCCTAATTTTGAACGTGACACCCAATTTTCAAATTTGAGTTAGCTATCGATGCTTATCTGGGGCAATTGAGCAAAGTTTGTCCGCACTAGGTCGTACATGTAGTGCAGCACATAAAACAAGCATTCCCACGATTGCGGCTGCTGATGGCACTGAGATAATTGCATATGCGAAGACATGTTAGCTATTGTTTCCATAAACTAATTAAGCATAAACAAAAAGTCTCGTGAGTACCTCATATTCTTTCCAAGCTAGGGAGCCCTGCGGTGAGGCATGCCTCCCTCCAGCGGACACATATTTCTGAAAAGCCCTGCATTTCAGTTAGCATTGCCGATTAATATATTATCATTAGCTAGTGAGGTCAAAATTTAAATCAAACATATATGTTACTTACGCCTCCACATATTCGTTCAGTAATCTATCACGCATCGAATCGAGGTAGTACACCTCGTTGCTCCACGGACAGATCACGATGAGGATCCAGTGGCCCCTACATTGTACTAAAAGAGGACCGCTAGCTTAAAGTATATCTCAGGTGTAACATACAAGATTGAGTTAAATTAGTACGAAATGCACTAACCTTTGGTGGTATGGCACCAGAATGAACTCCCTGTCCTGCTGCACCATCAGCGCCTTGGATATGTACTGCTCAGCGTGCGCGGCGTCGTGCTCTAGCATCGTGAGGCTTATTTTCTCTGGGTCGAGGAAACCCACCTTGTCACACGCAACCTCCGATGCTAGCCTGTACATGCACCTGCATGCAAAGGATGACATTAGTATTGCAGAGAAAGTTACTACAATTCAAATGAACTACAACAATGCAGAGTTAGCAAACAGAGTTAGAAAACAGCAATACATAGTATCAGCGAACTCATAGGACTCTAGACCGTATGATGGACATATCGAGCTCCCGCCAGTTGTAGAGGTCGAACAGATCCTCGTGTGCCACGGATATACTCCCAGGCTCACGGTGGAACTGCCCAGGCCTGTAGGGAACAAAGAAGTTCAGATTGCGCCGAGCTCAGTGTAGGTACCACTCGTGGAGGTCTCTGGTTGATCGATCCAATTTGCGCACAGCTACCTCCGACACGAGTGGGAACCCGTTCCTGAACCTCTCCGGCTATCCCTTTCGCCCTTTGCCCTTGCCTTTTGCCTGGGACTGAGCGCGTACCTTCGAAGGCAAGGGCGAGGTGATGGCGGCTTTCTTCCGAGGTGAAGGCGTGGATGCGCTGGGTGGGGTCGAGGCCGTCTTTGATGTGTCCAGGTTATCACGAGATCGGGCCTCCTGCCCCGAGCTGGGGGTGCAGTCCCCTGGTAGCCCGCCGGCAGGCCACTTCAATTAATGAGCACATATGTTAGATTTTGCAAGTTGAGTGTACTGAGTAGGATGTAATCTAAAATGTGTAGGATTTACCTGTTGTACTAGAACACACTTCTTGGGCCACTATACGTAGGAGCTCACTGCCTCAGCGAGTGTCTGCATTTCCTCTATTGGGACTAGCAATGGAGAATCATTGTAGCCCGGCATGGCCATGTCCACCTGTACCTTTGCGAACCCCAACCGCAGAGGTACGCAGTAGATCCGGACATCTGGCCCAGACGGATATACGAAGCCGTATTCAACCACTTCCTGCATGTCGCCTAGGTGAGTCAGTAGGATGCAGCCCTCCAGCTTCTGCAAATTTGTAACAATTAAAACAGGTTAGCGAAACAACTCTAACAGAATGGGAGTGGCATCAACTTAAGTGCACAGATGAACGCTTGCAATACCTCAAGTAGATCCACTGGATCCGCGAGGACCTTCAAAGTGCAACTGCTTATCCGACCCCGCAGGATACTGTCGCCCTGGGGATCCGCATCTACACTCTTGGCCAGCAATGCTTCTCTCAACAGTGCAAACTCTTCCCTAAATTGTGCGACCTCAGACTGCACGTCAGCCCATATCTCCTCCCGTACCTCAGCCCGTATCTTATCGGAGAGCTCCGCTTCCTTTTCCTTCCAAGAGAGGGTCTTCTTCCTCGGTGGAGCCGGATCTGCGAAACCGGCCTTCCACGACACAATGGCTCCCACGGCCCGTGTCCGCCCGAGATGCTCCTTATTTCCTAGAGCCCGGGTGAGGATGTCGTTCTCCCTCTGCGGGGTAAACAATCATTCCATTGCCTCCTTCTCAAAAGAGATCTGTTACATTTAAAGGTACCTTGTGAGACAAATTGCCTTATATACACTTGTGCGCACACAGTTTATGAGGTTAGCCAACTTACCATTCGCCTCACAACGTTAGCGTCCCCAGGGTTTGCGAACTGCACAGACCCTGTGGACAACACGGACCCCCTCCCTCTCCACCATCGCTTGCACCTCTCATCCCGGATCTTGGAGAGCGGCAACTCAGAGGAGTCGATGACAGGATTTTGCTCGTCTTCCTTCTTCCACTGCTCCTCCTTCCCCGCATAGCCCCGGGATCCGAGTCGATGCGGGTGGTCGTTCCTCTTCTGGATCGCCTTATTCTTCTCGCTAAGGGCCTTGAACTCCTCAGTCCCCTTCTGCTTGGTGAATTCCTCCCATACCTCCTCCGATATGAAGGGGTACTTCCCGCAAGGAGATTTCCCCATAGCGAGGAAGTTACTGACGAGCCAGCTCTTAAAGGTTTTCCATGTTCCGTTCATGTCCTTCAAGCAGGCCGTCCTAGGTGTATCGTCAGGGATGTTCCACTTAGCCTGTTTTCAAACAATGCATACAATTAATCACGAGTTAGTGAAACTTTAGTATAAGCCAAGAGAACGTGATTACGAAAGAGTTCAGCGATTTCAGTTAATTTAACCTTCACTTCCACCCGCAACCTATCCCCCTCATCCGCCGTGACGTCCTTCCAACTCTGGACAGTGATCTTCACCCTTTCTTTTGCCAATAGCCCAACGTAGGCCGCGTACTTCCCAGCATTCTTTCCGATCAGCCTCCTAAATTGGTTGAACTCACAAGAAGATCCACGCGTTTGGCCAAACGGCCCAACGTCGTCGCGCCTCGCCCCACCATCTTGCGCTGGGATGAACCAACTGCATCTTCAGTTACGTTGGGGTTGGCCCTAATCGAACCACTAGTACCATCCGATGAAGACGACGACATGTCTTTCCCTACAAAATCATCAACAAACCATCAAAAATTTAATGGAAACACAAACCAAATCATTTTACAAAGCAAAAGGACCTATTTTAAATATTTTTTCTATCGGTAAACACAACAACTACCAATAGAAGATAATATTCTATATCTGAGCATTTTCATCTACACATTTTCATATAGGAAGCAGGCAACATATGGCAATTAATTCTTCTTGGAGTTCCATAACTCAGTTCAGGACTGGAGACTAATTAGGGCTGCAAAACGGATGTCCGAAGAAAATAATACTAAAAGACATGCAAAAATTAATTGCTGAACTGTTCAGAAATCTTGTCTATCGGTAAACACATGAGCTGCCAATAGACCATAACAATGTTTTCTATCGGCAAAGATTCGAGGTACCAATACAACATAGCAATCACTAGTACAGAAAAGCTTTCTTCTATCGGTAAAAAACACTCTTCTACTATCGGTTTTTGTACCGATAGAGATAGACACGATAGAACAAGACAGGTCATTTGCTATCAGTAAATAACCGATAGAAGAACTGCACTATTCTAACGGCATCTTAGGAGAAACCCAGTAGAAAATCCGTCGTAGTCTGACGTTTGTGAAAGGGTTTACCGATAGAAAAAATATAGTACTCTCTCGGTTGTGAATGAGTTTAGCGGCAGGAAAAGTACCACTCTTCTAACGGTTAATTACACGTTTACCGACAGAAAAAACGTTAGTACTCTCTCGGTTGGAAATGAGTTTACTGATAGAAAAAGCGATTGTACTCTCTCAGTTGTGAAAGAGATTATCGATAGAAAAAATCATAGTACTCTCTGGGTTGTGTATGAGTTCACCGGTAGGAAAAGTCGCACTCTTCTAACGGTTAATTACTAGTGTACCGATAGAAAAAACGAAAGTGATAGTACTCTCTCGGTGTGTATGAGTTCACCGGCAGGAAAAGTCACACTGTTCTAACGGTTAATTACGAGTGTACCGATAGAAAAAATGAAAGTGATAGTAGTCTCTCGTTTGTGTATGAGTTCACCGGCAAGAAAAGTCACACACTTCTAATGGTAATTACGAGTGTACCGTTAGAAAAAACGATAGTAGTCTCTCGGTTGTGTATGAGTTCACCGGCACGAAAAGTCACACTATTCTAACGGTAATTACGAGTGTACCGATAGAAAAAACTATAGTAGTCTATCGGTTGTGGATGAGTTTACCGATAGAAAAAGTGATAGTAGTCTCTCGGTTGTGAATGAATTTACCGATAGAACATTCACATATACAGTACATTCTTTACATTCACAATACAGTACATTCACATATACAGTACATATGCAATACAGTATTGATTGGATACACAATACAGTACAGATGGAAAGAGGGTAAATTCACAGAACAGATTGACACATTAGACAGTTATTCACATTTATTCACATATATATGGACAAATACAAATTGCACTCCAATGTGGACATTTATTCACGTATATATTTATTCACATGTATATAAACAGTCTATGCACAGAGTACACGAAAAAGAGAAAATTGTCATGGCGGACGGTTGGGCGCAACTTCCTCCATGACATATTGAGCTCAGATTTGTCGAAGATCTCAAATCTTTGCATTTTCGTATTGGTCTTTCGACATGGCGATCTGCAAGCATGTGTGAATACTGAGTAACTAACTTCCTAATTTTGAACGTGACACCCAATTTTCAAAATTGAGTTAGCTATCGATGCTTACCTGGGGGAATTGGGCAAAGTTTGTCTACACTAGGTCGTACATGTAGCGCAGCACATAAAACCCGCATTCCCACGATTGCGGCTGCTGATGGCACTGAGATAATTGCATATGCGAAGACATGTTAGCTACAGTTTCCATAAACTAATTAAGCGTAAACAAAAAGTCTCGTGAGTGCCTCATATTCTTTCCAAGCTAGTAGGGAGCCCTGCGGTGCGGCATGCCTCCCTCCAGCGGACACATATTTATCAAAAGCCCTGTATTTCAGTTAGTATTGCCTGTTAATGTATTATCATTAGCTAGTGAGGTCAAAATTTAAATCAAACATATAAGTTACTTACGTCTCCATATTCCCCTTGACCACATATTCGATCGATAATCTGCCACGCATCGAATCGAGGTAGTACACCTCGTTCCTCGGCGGACAGATCACGATGAGGATCCAGTGGCTCCTGCATTGTACGTAAAAGAGGACCGCTAGCTCAAAGTATATATCAGGTGTAACATACAAGATTGAGTTAAATTAGTACGAAATGCACTAACCTTTGGTGGTACGGCACCAGAATGAACTCCCTGTCCTGCTGCACCATCAGCGCCTTGGATATGTACTGCTCAACGTGCGCGGCGTCGTGCTCTAGCATCGTGAGGATTATTTTCTCTGGGTCAAGGAAACCCACCCTGTCACACGCAGCCTCCGATGCTAGCCTGTACATGCACCTGCATGCAAAGGACGACATTAGTATTGCACAGAAAGTTACTACATTTCAAATGAACTACAACAATGCAGAGTTAGCAAACAGAGTTAGAAAACAGCAATACATAGCATCAGCAAACTCACAGGACTCCAGTCCGTATGATGGACATATCGAGCTCCCGCCAGTTGTAGAGGTCGAACAGATCCTCGTGTGCCACGGATATACTACCGGGCTCACTGTGGAACTGCCCAGGCCTGTAGGGAACTAAGAAGTTCAGATTGCGCCGAGCTCGGTGTAGGTACCACTCGTGGAGGTCTCTGGTTGATCGATCCAATTTGTGCAAACCTGCCTCCGACACGAGTGGGAACCCGTTCCTGAACCTCTCCAGCTGTCCCTGTCGCCCTTTGCCCTTGCCTTTTGCCGGGGACTGAGCGCGTACCTTCGAAGGCAAGGGCGAGGTGATGGCAGCTTTCTTCCGAGGTGAAGGTGTGGATGCGCTGGGTAGGGTCGAGGCCGTCTTTGATGTGTCCAGGTTCGAACAAGATCGGGCCTCATGCCCAGAGCTAGGGGCGCAGTCCCCTGGTAGCCCGCCAGCAGGCCACTTCAATTAATGAGCACGTATGTTAGATTTTGCAAGTTGAGTGTACTGAGTAGAATGTAATCTAAAATGTGTAGGATTTACCGGTTGTATTAGAAGACACTTCTTGGGCCACTGTACGTAGGAGCCCACTGCCTCAGCAAGTGTCTGCAGTTCCTCTATTGGGACTGGCAATGGAGAATCGTTGTAGGCCAGCATGGCCATGTCCACCTATACCTTTGCGAACCCCAACTGCAGAGTGTCGACGATTCGGACTCGGGGTCCTCAGTCGAACTTATGCAAAATTTATAATAGTGAGATCTTTCAGGGTGACCCTCTGAGAAGGTATGTAGAATTATGGAGAATTGGAGCACAGAGAAATTTATACAGGTTCGGGCCCTCGATGGTGGGAGTAAAAGCCCTACGTCCTGTTGGGATTGCACTATGTGTAGTAAAAAGTAACAAAGTGATGGGAAAAGACCTTCACAGGAGAAGGTTTTCCCTGTACGAATGTACAAAATGAAGTCTAGAAGGCTTATGGAAACTATCTAGTCTAAGCCGTAGCCTTGGCTGTTTGAGTTGTATCTTGATCTCTTGATCAATCTCTCGATTGATCTCTCCCTTTGTTTGATACATCATGACGCCCTTTTATACTGTTTGAAAGGGCGCCAAGTCGTAACTGCACCAAACAGTTGCTTGGGTGCGGTTTGGAGAACCGCTCTTAACTCCCACGCAGGTTTAACACGTGTTATTTGTGGATAACTGCACATATTAACCTCCTGACGGTTGATCACCACGTGGAAGAATCTTCGGGATACTTGGGATATTCCTGTTATAAGAAAAGAATACTCCCACGTTCCCTGGTCGAAGGTGCTCTGACCGCGTGATGTTGGCTGACCGCGCAACATCTTCGACCTTCTGTCCGCGCACAGCACATGAACTTCTGACCGCGCACTAGCTGCGATCTGATCAAGCAAAGCCTGCGACCTCGGGCTGATGCTTCCCAGAAATGACTTGAGTTCGCACCGCCGGGCACATGTCTGGCTCGAATCTGTCCCGAACCAACAGTGCATTTATTTGAACTGACTCGGGTGTCAATCCTCGTCACAGAGGTACGCAGTAGACCCAGACATCCGGCCCAGACAGATATACGAAGCCGTGTCCAACCACTTCCTGCCCGGCGCCTAGGTGATTCTGTAGGATGCAGCCCTCCGTCTTCTGCAAATTTGTAACAATTAAAACAGGTTAGCGAAACAACTCTAACAGAATGGGAGTGGCATCAACTTAAGTGCATAGATGAAGGCTTGCAGTACGTGAAGTAGATCCACTGGATCTGCGAGGATCTTCGAAGCGCAACTGCTTATTCGACCACGCGGGGTACCGTCGCCCTGGGGATTCGCATCTGCACTGTTGGCCAGCAATGCTTCTCTCAACCGTGCAAACTCTTCCCTCATTTGTGTGACCTCAGACTGCACCTCAGACTGCACCTCAGCCCGTATCTCAGCCCGTATCTCCGCCCATACCTCAGCCCATATCTTATCGGAGAGCTCCGCTTCCTTTTCCTTCCAGGAGCGGGCCTTCTTCCTCGGTGGAGCCGGATCTGCGAAATCAGCCTTCCACGACACAATGGCTCCCACGGCCCGTGTCCGCCCGGGATGCTCCTTATTTCCTAGAGCCCGGGTGAGTATGTCGTTCTCCCTCTGCGGAGTAAACAATCCCTCCACTGCCTCCTTCTCAAAAGAGGTATGTTATATTTAAAGGTACCTTGTGAGACAAATTGCCTTATATACACTTGTGCGCATATAGTTTACGAGGTTAGCCAACTTACCATTCACCTCACAACGTCGGCGTCCCTAGGGGTTGCGAACTGCACAGACCCCGTGGACAACACAGACCCCCTCCCCCTCTACCATCGCTTGCACCTCTCATCACGGATCTCGGACAGCGCCAAATCAGGGGAGTCAATGACAGGATTTTGCTCGTCTTCCTTCTTCCACTGCTCCTCCTTCCCCGCATAGCCCCGGGATTCGAGCCAATGCGGGTGGTCGTTCCTCTTCTGGATCGCCTTATTCTTCTCGCTAAGGGCCTTGAACTCCTCGGTCCCCTTCTGCTTGGTGAATTCCTCCCATACCTCCTCCGATATGAAGGGGTACTTCTCGCAAGGAGATTTCCCCGCAGCGAGGAAGTTACTGACAAGCCAGCTCTTAAAGGTTTTCCATGTTCCGTTCATGTCCTTCAAGCAGGCCATCCTAGGTGTATCGTCGGGGATGTTCCACTTAGCCTGTTTTCAAAAAATGCATACAATTAATCACGAGTTAGTTAAACTTTAGTATAAGCCAAGAGAACGTGATTACTAAAGAGTTCAGTGATTTCAGTTGATTTAACCTTCACTTCCGCCCACAACCTATCCCTCTCGTCCGCCGTCATGTCCTTCCAGCTCTGGACGGTGATCTTCACCCTTTCTTCACCAACAGCCCAACGTAGGCCGCGTACTTCCCAGCATTCTTTCCAATCGGCCTCCCAAATTGGTTGAACTCACAAGAAAGATCCGTGCGTTTGGCCAAACGGCCCAACGTCGTCGCGCCTCGCCCCACCCTCTTGTGCTGGGATGAACCAGCTGCATCTTCAGTTACGTTGGGGTTGGCCCTAGTCGAACCACTAGTACCATCCGATGAAGACGACGACATGTCTTTCCCTACAAAACAATCAACAAACCATCAAAAATTTAATGGAAACACAAACCAAATCATTTAACAAAGCAAAAGGACCTATTTTAAATATTTTTTCTATCGGTAAACACAGAAGCTACCAATAGAAGATAAGTTCTATTTCTCAGCATTTTCGTCTACACATTTTCATATAGGAAGCAGGCAACATATGGTAATTAATTCTTCTTGGAGTTCGATAACTCAGCCCAGCACTGGAGACTAATTAGGGCTGCAAAAGGGATGTCCAAAGAAAATAATACTAAAAGAAAGACATGCAAAGATTACTTCCTGAATTGTTCAGAAATATTGTCTATCGGTAAACACATGAGCTGTCGGTAGACCATAACAATGTTTTCCATCAGCAAAGATACGAGATACCGATATAACATATTGTTCTGGAATATTGTTGATAAGTCGCCATTCACTGGCATCACATAGTCTTGGTTTAAGTCAACATTCTCCATGATTTTCTATACTAATATTCATGGGCCAGCATTATTATTTCACACATAAAAATGTTTTCTATCGGTAAACACATGCGTTGCCGATAGAACATAGCCATGTTTTCTATCAGTAAATACAGGAGATACCGATAGAATATGTGTAAGAACACCTCCAATGTATAATGTGCATTACATGGCAGTTCGATACAATTGATCACACATACAGCAGTACATATATGCTAAAATCTCAAAATAGGTTCATTACAGCACTGGAACATATTATATCAACCCTAATTTAAATCAACATTGCCTGTGAAATTGTTCATAATCCAACACAATAGGGAACCCTAGTGTAATTACAAAACTCGAAGAATTAGTATGTACAAAACACAAAGATCAAATAAGGAAGATGCTGGAAAAAGAACGACGAATTAGGGTATTTACGGCAATTAGTTGTGGTGATGGAGAGGCAGTGTAGAACACAGCGGCGGCCGGCGAAGGACGAAAATATGAACCGGTGGTAGTGGCAAACCAGTATCCAGCCGGCGATCATCGTGTGGGAGAGAGGAAGTGAGTGGTCACTGTGGAGGTTGTGGTTTTCTTCACTCTCGAAGAGACGCAGTGCTATAAGTTGGAACTGTTCGACTGGAGGGAAACTCAAGGGCCATGTACAAGTAATAAAGTAGTGGATGCCTTTTCTATCGGTACAACAAAATAATACCGATAGAACAAGTAAATTTTTCCCAGAACAATATTTGAAGTAGTGGATGCCTTTTTCTATCGGTATAAACAATAAAATCCCATGAGACCAATTTTCCCCAGAAATTTTTTTTAAGTGCCTGAGATTATAGTATTGGATGCCCTTTTTCTATCGGTAAAAACAACAAAATACTGTCAGAGTAATGAATTTATTCTAATGGTAGAACATAATAATACCGATAGAATAAGTAAATTCGTTAGTCTCACCTTCAAACAATCATATGTACACACAATGTAACATCAAACAGACCGTGCTTGAAAGCTACAGAATGATAAAGAAAGAGGGAAGATAGCCAGAAAATTGGAAAATTGACATAAAAACAAATTATTCATTCATTGTTGTTTTATCACTTATAAAAAAAATAAAAATCCAAAATGCTAGGTCAAGGGGTGGTCTTAGCCCTGGTTGCATGTAGAATAGAGTCAGTTTGACTTGCAGCAAGGACGCAGGACTCCTCTAGTGACAAGTTGTCCCTAGGATCAACTACTACCGCGTCAAGAAGGCCTGCGACCTCCCTCAGCTTCGCTATGGTATCCTTCATAGTCAAACCGCAGCCAGCGATGGTAATATCTACGGCTTGCTTCTCCTCGTGAAGACGCCTCGTCCTCGCCCTGGAATTGTCACCAGCCGTCTTCATGCGCTGAATGTGCTTGTCCGTAACGAGCTTGTGCTCCTCCTGGAGGGCCCTCAGCTCGGCCTTGACTTTGCCGGTGTCTTCCACGGCTCCCATTCCCTGTGCAAATCAACAGG
Source organism: Pharus latifolius (assembly GCA_019359835.1). Lineage (NCBI taxonomy): Eukaryota > Viridiplantae > Streptophyta > Magnoliopsida > Poales > Poaceae > Pharus > Pharus latifolius. Next base: position 35,262,398 of record CM033321.1, on the reverse strand, counting down.
CCAAGAATGTACTGAACATGGATTAACAATACAGGGGTAAACCCAGGAGATTTAGAGTTCTTACCGGGGAGGGCGTGGCTGACGATCCCATTGAGGTTGCTATTGTGAAAGAGAAGATAAGGAGTCGAAGAGTTTGAGAATTAGAAAAACAACAAAATACCGTGATGCATGGTGAGGTACTTATAGAATTTCCCAGGCGACGCATGGCGACACAGTTGAGAATTCAAAGTGCCAGAGTATTGTTCTATCAGTACAAACAACAAAAAACTGTCAGACATATTAATTTTTGCTATCGGTACAAAAAACAAAATACCATGAGACTAACGAATTTATTCTAACGGTAAAACATAATAATACCGATAGAATAAGTAAATTTTTCACAGCGAAGTGCCTGAGACACATTAAAGTAGTTTATGTCCTTTCCTATCGGTACAAATAACAAAATACCATTAGAAAAATTGATTTTTGGAGAGCTTAATTTGAAGAAGTAAGAGGCTGCAATGAGATTTTTGCAAGAAAATTTGAAGAGAAGAATTAAGTACTTACAGGATAAACATACTGTACATGTTAGAACTCATGCCGTGGAGTAAAATTGAGATATATTAATGCTGTGAACTAGCTTATCATTAAGTTCTAAAGAAAAATGTACTGCCTGATGTATTAATGATGAGTTCCTCACCTTGTTGCAGAACTTGTGGGCTGTTTGCTTGGCATTTATCCCTGAAATAGAAAATAATCATCAATGGTTCTCAACCCATAATCCTTCTTCATGATCATCTCGCAGATACGTTGTTTCGTCAATATCTTCAGTAGGGATAGATTGAATGTCCTCTAAAAATGGAGGTATTTCATCGAATTGGTTATACTCCTCTTCGTCGACAACGTCTTCGACCCCAACAATACGTCTCTTGCTGTGGAGGACAACATGCAAGTTTGGATTGGCCGGGTCAACAATGTAGAATACCTGTGTGCCTTGCTTTGCAAGTATGAATGGATCGTCTTGGTGTCCGACTCTATCAAGATCAACGAGAGTAAACCCATAACTGTCAACTTGAACACCTCGAGGGATTTCGACCCATTGGCATCGAAACAGGGGAATCTTAAGTAATCCGTAATCGAGCTCCCATATTTTGTCAATAGCACCGTAATATGAGTTCAGCGCCCTTACTGACCTGGCATCCTTGGAAATAGCAAACAGTGTCACTCCGCTACATTGCGTGCTACTCTTGGCGTCTTGAGCTCTTGTGTAAAATGAATACCCATCGATGTCTTGGGCCTCTAGCCAACCATGTCACAGTTTCACTTACGGAGCCCTCGGCAGCTCGCGTGACTCTTTCTTGGATCCACCCAGCAAATTTTCTGTTATGTTCTCTGGTGACCCAAATGTCTGACTACGAACGATTCTGTGACCGTAACATTACCTTGTGCTCATGTATGTATGGCTCGACCTCCGTCATGTATTGTAAGACCCAAAAATGTGATTTTGCGTACACATCACAAGCGGGGACGATAGCTTTGAATCCAATCGTTCCGATGCCCTGAAGCCTACCCTCGTCTCGGGACCTAGGAACGCCAATTGGGTCAACCCCAGCCATATAATCTGTGCAAAATTCAATCACCTCCTCGGCGGCATAACCTTCCATGATACTCCCCTCGGGTCGATGACGAGTCCTTACATATCCCTTCAATACACCCATAAATCTCTCAAATGGATACATGTAGTGCAGGCACACGGGTCCACAAAACTTAATTTCTCTGGTAAGGTGAACAATCAGATGGACCATAACATCAAAAAAGGATGGAGGGAAATGCATCTCGAGCTGACAAAGAGTTGTAACTACGTCGCGTTGCAAAGCGTCTAGTCCATCCGGATCAATTACCTACGAGGACACAGTTGCACCAAATATTCATATCAGAAAAATCTTCTAATTAAGCTCCACAAATGGAGGTAATGAACTTATACTACGAGTGCATGTACTTACCTTACAAGATATTGCGTTGAAGAAATAACATAGGTTTGTGATTGTCTCTCTGACTTTAACTGGGAGAATGCCTCTGATAGCAATGGGAGGCATTTGTGAAATCAACACATGACAGTCGTGGAACTTCGTGCCAACCAGTCTTAGGTCCTTCATGGACACAAGTTTTTTCAAGTTCGCAGAGTACCCACATGGAACTTTAACACCCTGCAGGCACTGACAGAGTTCTGTTTTTTCGCTCTTGGACAACGTATAGCAGGCCGGGGGGAGGTATGTATGCTTTCCATTGTCTAAAGGTGCAAGCTCAGTCCTTATCCCCATTTCCACCATGTCACGATGAGCTTTCACACCATCCTTTGTCTTTCCCGGAATGTTCAACAACAAACCAATCAAACTGTCACAGACATTTTTCTCTACATGCATGACGTCAATGCAATGTCGAACATGTAAGTGCTCCCAGTACGGTAGATCCCAAAGAATCGATCTCTTCTTCCAAACTTTTTTTCTCGAGGTTTAGAATACTTACCGAACTCAGCTTTGATGTCCTTCACGTGCGAGTAAATCTCCTTACCGGTCAGAAACACTGGAGCTGATCCCTTCTCAGGCTTCTCGTTAAATGATTTCTTCTTACGGTACGTGTGATGCACCGGAAGAAACCTGCGGTGACCCATGTACACTACTTTCAGGTAGTTTCGCAGCCACATGCTCTCAGTTTCATCTAGGCAAATAGGGCAAGCCTTGGCTCCTTTCGTACTATACCCCGACAAATTGCCGTAGGCCAGAAAATCATTTATGGTGCTAAATATCAGGGCCCGCAAGATGAAATTCTCTTTCTTGTATGCATCCCACACCTGCAACCCCTCGCTCCACAATTTCTGTAAGTCCTCAATTAAAGGCGCTAGAAACACGTCAATATCATTTCCGGGTTGACTGGGTCCTAAGATTAGTAACTCCATCATGATGTACTTGCGCTTCATGCATAACCAAGGAGGAAGATTGTAGATGCATAAAAGAACCGGCCAAGTGCTATGCCGACTGCTTATATTACCATGTGGGTTCATACCATCTGTACTCAGTCCGAACTTTATATTCCTAAGTTCACCGCCAACTCAGCAAATGTTCTGTTGATGTTTCTCCATTGAATAGAATCAGCTGGGTGTCTCAGTTTTCCGTCTTATTTCCAGGCTTCAGCATGCCAACGCAAGTGCTTCGCGACTTTTGGATTTGCAAACAGCCGCTTCAATCTAGGTATCAGAGGCAAGTACCACATAGTTTTCGCCGGAGGTCCTTTCTTTACCTCATGACGGTCACTGTCAATCCGGTCCCTACGCGTATACCTCGATGCACCGCATCTTGGACAAACATGCAAACTGGAGTACTTGTTACGGTACAACACACAATCATTTGGGCATGCATGTATTCTTTCGATTTCCATTCCCAACGGACACAACAGTTTTTTGGCTTGGTAAGTAGATCTTGGCAACTCATTTCCCTCTGGAAGCATGTCCGCTAGAAGATCTAATAGTGCCGTGAAACTCTGATCGCTCCAACCATTGCCCGCCTTCAAGTTATATAATCTCAGCACAGAAGACAGTTTTGTAAATGTTGCACATCCAGGGAACAAAGGCTTCTCAGAGTCAGCAATCAGTTTCTCAAATTCACAGAAGCCATTTTCATTGTAATCTTCCTCTACATCACGTAACATCTCATCTAGATTGTCATCATCATCATCTACGTGCACATCGGAATGAACATTATCAAAATTCGGATGATCATCGATATTATTGCAATCCACATCCGAGTCTTGTTGATTGGTAGTACTGGTGCTTGTTTCCTCAAGATCTTCGCCATGCCATATCCAACAGGTGTATCGCGCGTTAAAACCACGACGAATCAAATGACTCTTAATTTGATCAGAGTTGCTAAACCTCTTCAAGTTCATACAATCTGTACAAGGACAAAGTATATTTTTCTCTCCCTTCCTCTCCTTTTGTTGCTCAGCAAATTTAATAAACTCATTCACACCATCCAAATATTCAAGAGTAGTACGTTTTATTCCAAACATCCAATATTTCCTGTCAATCTACAGTTAACAAAATTTAACGAGTCAGCCATTCATGAAACTTGCCTGATTAAGTTATGTATATGCACATGTACAGCCTCTTACAACTGATGTGTTAAACCCTAGCCTGACGAAATTAACACTAATTAACCTAGCTAACTACACAATACAAGCTAGTTAGCTCCTAAAACATGAAGCATTTCCAGCTAGCTAGCTCCCAATCTTGGAGCTACAAACTTGGAACTACACAATACAGCTAGCTTGCAAGTAGAGAGGGAGGAAGATCTAGAGGGAGAGAGAGATAAGTGTCGACAATTAAGCATACCTTAAAGAGAGGGGTGCAATCAACTTCCTTCCAGCTTGCCCTGATCACCCAAGCAGTGTAGCTACGTGCGTGGAACTTTCATCACAAACAGAGGGACACAGAGTGCAACAGAACAAAAGAGCAGCTCAGCAATGGTCGAGTGGGGTTTTCCTTATAATGGACCTTTTTCTAATGGTAAATACATGAAATAACCGTTAGACTAAGTAAGGTAATTTGCCGCTCACATCTACTATCGGTAAAAACACACATATACCGTTAGAGAATGTACATTGCTGAGCAGGTACAGGTCTTGTTCTATCGGTAAATATGTGTATTGACCGTTAGATGATGCTTGACACAGCAAGTACATGAGTTTTTCTATCGGTAAATATGTGTATTGACCGTTAGATGATGCATGACACAGCAAATACATGTGTTTTTCTATCGGTAAATATGTGTATTTACCGTTAGATGATGCATGACTGAGCAAATATATGTGTTATTCTATCGGTAAATATGTGTATTTACCATTAGAGGAGGTACTGGTACCAAACTGGGTATTGCATGACACATATGACACCAGTTCTCACATCCAAAGAATCATATCTAAACACAATGTAACATCAAACCGATCTTACATCAAACAGATCTTAACTAGAAGATAAAGCAATATTTCAAGAAATGCTAATTTGTAGATTAACTAGGAGACACAAAAATACTTTTCTTAGGTACTTGGTACTTCATCTTGCCAAAGAAATTACACATGCCAGTTCACAAATTCAGGTACAAACATACACATGCCAGTTCACCAATACAAATTCAGGTACAAACATACACATGCCAGTTCACAAATTCAAGTGCATGTCTGAAACAGCAGTACAAATACACACCTACCTACAAATACAATTAAATACACAAATACTCCCTACACATTCAAGTTCATGTCCCAAATAGCAATACATGATACACAAATATACAACAATATACAAATACAACAATTCACACATTTGATGTATATTAGAAAAGCCACGTCAGAAATTAACAACAGATCACGACGAGGACCCAGTGGCCCATACATTTTACATAAAAGAGAACCTTTGCAGGTTGCGACAATGCAACTACCGACTACAAGTTAGACCTGATACATCACAAATCCATTCATCCAAAACAGCAAATGTCTGAACCACATTGGACTTAACCATAGGAGTTCAGTTCGAAGACGCCCGAGGAGCTGGAACTTCCGTCGAGTTACATTTGTATTGGTGATTTCCTCGGACTCAAACTCGATCAACTCAACTCAACTCCATTAACAAAAAGAACCTACCTTCCAAGACGTTGTTCTGTGTAGTGATGGTGTCCAATGGCTGTGCAAATGACAACAATTCTTCTTCTCCAAGCAGGTAAGCATCTGGCCACAAGCTGGTGCATGCAAAAAAATGTAAGATGCTTTCTATAGGTCCTGATTTGAGAAACACACCTGGTTTAAGGATCTTCTCGACCGAGCCAACCAAGATCTCGCCCTTCACGTCCTTCCAGCTCTCGACGGTGATCTTCACCGTTTCTTTCACCAACAAGCCAACGTAGGCAGCGTACTGCGATGAAGAACCGTGAAATACGTTGCCCCTCATGAGCATCATCCAAGGACCTGCACAGATCATAATCATATTGAAAAGAAGACACATCAAAATGAAGGATACAAAAATTACAGAATAATTGCCATAATCGGATTAGAATAATCTAACAATATTGCCAAAATTTTACGTACCTTGCTTGGGATGCCAAAATCTAGAGGGCATCGATGGAGGTGCGGAGGTGCAGCGGTCGCCGGTAGAGGTGCGCCGGCCGTCCATGGAGCTTACGGGTTAGGACTACGAGTGCCAGATGAACTGTGAGAATGAAAGAGACATACCCGGGTATTTATAGTAGTAGATAAGTTCTATCGGTACACAACCTCATACCGTTAGTAATTTGATATATCTTCTAACAGTATAAAAATAAATTACCGATAGAATAAAAATATTTGTAGAAGGCGAACGGTTCTATCGTACAATTCATATTGCCGATAGGAATTTTTGAGATATTCTGTCGGTATAAACATACTTCACCGATAAAATAAAACTATTTGTAGAAGGCGAACAGTTCTAAAATATTTTCGCTATATTCTAACGGTATAAACATACATTACCAATAGAATAAAACTATTTGAAGACGAACAGTTCTAAGCAATTTTTGATATATTCTAACGGTACAAGCATCCATTACCGATAGAATAAAATTATTTGTAGAAGGCGAACAGTTCTATCGGCACACTACATATTGCCGATAGGAATTTTTGTACATATTCTGTCGGTATACACATATAGTACCGATGGAATAAGACTAGTTGTAGAAGTCGACTAGTCCTATCGGTGCACAACATTCTCCCGTCAGTACTTATGCATCTCTTCTAACGGCAAATATGTTCATCACCGCTAGAGTAAATCATACTGCTTCTTCTAATGGTAAGTTTCTTACAAACCGATAGAAAAAATACACTAATTAGCCTTTTATGACCGCGAGGCACATTTTCTATCGGTTTTCTACTAAATCGCTAATAACCGATAGAAGATTGGGGTTAGTAGACTGCATTTCTGTACTAGTGAATGTTCCCTGTGTTATGGAATATTGTTGATAGGCCGCTATTCACTGGCATCACATAATCTTGGTTTAAGTCAACAGTCTCCATGATTTGCTATACTAATATTCATGGGCCAGCATTATTATTTCACACATAACAATGTTTTCTATCGGTAAACACATGAGCTGCCGATAGAACATAACAATTTTTCTATCGGCAAATACGTGAGATACCGATAGAACATAACAATGTTCTCTATATATGGAATTTTGTTGATAAGCCGCCATTCACTGTCATCACATAATCTTGGTTTAAGTCAACATTCTCCATGATTTGCTATACTAATATTCATGGGCCAGCATTATTATTTCACACATAACAATGTTTTCTATCGGTAAACACATGAGCTCCCGATAAAACATAACAATTTTTCTATCGGCAAACACGTGAGATACCAATATAATATAACAATGTTCTCTATATATGAAATTTTGTTGATAAGCCGCCATTCATTGTCATCACATAACATTCTCCATGATTTGCTATTCTAATATTCATGGGCCAGCATTATTATTTCACACGTAAATATGCACACAAGCACAGAAAGTAGGTCACAATCAAAGTTTTAATACTTGTTCAGAAATATTTCCTATCGGTAAACACATGAGATACTGATAGAACAGAACAATTTTTTCTATCGGCAAATACAGGAGATACCGATAGAATATGTGTATGAATACCTCCAACATATAATGTGCATTACATGGTAGTTGGATACAATTGATCACACATACAGCAGTATATATAAGTTAAAATCTCAAAATAGGTTCATTACAACACTGGAACATATTATGTCAACCCTAATTTAAATCAACATTGCCTGCGGAATGTACATAATCCAACACAATAGGGAACCCTAGTGTAATTGCAAAACTCGAAGAATTGGTACGTACAAAACACTAAGATCAAATAAGGAAGATGCTGGAAAAAGAACGACGAATTAGGATATTTACGGCGATCAATTGTGGTGACGGAGAGGCGGTGTAGAACGCAATGGCGGTCGGCGAAGGACGAAAATATATATCGGTGGTAGTGGCGAACCAGTATCCAGCCGGCGATTGTCGTGTGGGAGAGAGGGAGTGAGTGGTCACTACGGAGGTTGTGGTTTTCTTCGCTCTCGAAGAGACGCAGTGCTATAAGTTGGAACTGTTCGACTAGAGGGAAACTCAAGGGCCATGCACGTGTAATAAAGTAGTGGATGCCCTTTTCTATCGGTACAAACAACAAAATACCATGAGACCAATTTTTCCCAGAGTGATTTTTGAAGTGCCTGAGATTAAAGTAGTCGATTCCCTTTTGTTATCGGTACAGACAACAAAATACCGTCAGACTAATTAATTTACTCTAACGGTAGAACATAATAATACCGATAGAATAAGTAAATTTTTCACAGAGACATTTTTGAAGTGCATGAGACACATTAAGTAGTGGATGGCCTTTGCTATCGGTACAAACAATAAAATACCGTCAGACTAATGAATTTATTCTAACGATAGAACATAATAATACCATTAGAAAAAGTAAATTTTTCCCAGAGTAATTTTTGAAGTGCCTGAGACACATTAAAGTAGTGGATGCACTTTGCTATCGGTACAAACAACAAAATATCGTCAGACTCATGAATTTATTCTAACGGTAGAACATAATAATACCGATAGAATAAGTAAATTTTTCCCAAAGTAATTTTTGAAGTGGGCAAGGCATTGGAAAATGATGTTTCAGGGAATGGGATTTTTGGAGAGCTTAATTTTTGAAGAAGCAAGAGGCTGCAATGAGATTTTGGCAAGAAAATTTGAAGGGAATAATAAAGTACTTACAGGATAAAGGTACTGTACATGTGGATCAACTAGCTTATCATTAAGTTCTAAAGAAAAATGTACTGCCTGATGTATTAATGATAAGTTCCTCACCATGATGCAGAACTTGTGGGCTGTTTGCTTGGCATTTTTCCCTGAAATAGAAAATAATCATCAATGGTTCTCAACCCATAATCCTTCTTCGTGATCATCTCGCAGATACGTTGTTTCGTCGATACCTTCAGTAGGGATAGATTGAATGTCCTCTAAAAATGGAGGTATTTCGTCGAATTGGTTATACTCCTCTTCGTCGACAACGTCTTCGACCCCAACAATACGTCTCTTGCTGTGGAGGACAACATGCAAGTTTGGATTGGCCGGGTCAACGATGTACAATACCTGTGTGGCTTGCTTTGCAAGTATGAATGGATCGTCTTGGTGTCCGACTCTACCAAGATAGACGAGAGTAAACCCGTAACTGTCAACTTGAACACCTCGAGGGATTTCGACCCATTGGCATCGAAACAGGGGAATCTTAAGTAATCCGTAATCGAGCTCCCATATTTCGTCAATAGCACCGTAATATGAGTTCAGTGCCCTTACTGACCTGGCATCCTCGAAAATAGCAAACAGTGTCACTCCACTACATTGCGTGCTACTCTTGGCGTCTTGAGCTCTTGTGTAAAATGAATACCCATTAATGTCGTACCCCTGCCAAGTCCCTACAGTGAATCTTGGGCTAACCCGACCATTGAGGCTACCTCTGGTTATTACCCCAATCATCAGTAACGCGAGAGTTGAAAGGGTCCTGATTGACGGGGGAAGTTCCCTTGATCTTTTATTGGTCAAGGCACTCGACGAGATGCAAATTCCTCGTTCGAAGATTAAGCCCATAATCCATCCGTTTTATGGGATAATCCCAGGTCCCTCCATGATGCCATTGGGACAAGTGGTCCTCCCGGTCACTCTGGGAGAACCAGACAACTTCCGGACAGAATTGGTTACTTTCGATGTAATCGATTGTGACTCAGCTTATAATGCAATCTTTGGCAGGCCGACTCTTGCTAAGTTCATGATGGCAACGCACTATGCTTATCAGTGAAGGAAATTGCATGGCCCCAAAGGTGTCATCTCGATCCGAGGCAGTCGCAACGTGGCACTCACGTGCGACCGGTTATCTTTGGAGATGGTCGATCAACTTCCCCTCCGGGACACTCAGGTCGCCACCGTTACCGCCGATGCGATCAAGGCTGCTCCTCGACCAGATGAAAAACTCAAACAAGTTCCTTTATACCCAGATGACCCATCCAAGACAATTCGGGTTGGATCAGCCCTGGATGACAAATAGGAACTCGACCTCGTTGCTTTCCTCCGGGCTAACGCAGACGTGTTTGCGTGGAAACCGTCCGACATGCCCGGTGTCCCAAGGGAAGTAATTGAGCACAGGTTAGCAATTCGACCTGGACAACGACCAATAAAGCAAAAGCTCAGGCGTTTTGCCACTGACAGACAGGAAGCCATCCGAGAAGAGTTGGACAAACTCTTACAAGTCGGGTTTATCCGCGAAGTGGATCACCCGGAATGGCTCGCCAATCCGGTCATGGTCCGCAAGTCAAATGGCAAGTGGTGCATGTGTGTCGATTACACTAGCCTCAACGCTGCCTGTCCGAATGATGACTTTCCCCTTCCCCGCATCGACCAGTTGGTCGACTCCACTGCGGGTTGCGAACTGATGAGTTTTCTGGACGCTTACTCGAGATATCATCAAATTAGCATGGCAGAAGACGATGAAGAGAAAACTGCCTTCATCACCCCGTTCGGCACATACTGCTACGTCAGAATGCCGTTCGGTCTCAAGAACGCAGGTTCCACGTACCAGCGCTTGATGCAAAAGACCTTTCTTTCCCAGATAGGGCGTAATCTCGAAACATATGTAGACGATTTGGTTGTAAAAAGTACCAAGAGATTGTCTCATTTGGACGATCTCGCTGAAACCTTCTGTAATTTGAATCGCTTTGGAATAAAATTAAACCCGGAGAAATGCTCTTTCGGGGTTTCTTCAGGAAAACTCCTTGGTTTCCTTGTGTGTTCCAGGGGCATTGAAGTTAATCCTGAGAAAATCAGGGCTATTGAACAAATGAGGTCGCCCTCGACCATGAAGGATGTTCAACGCCTGGCTGGTCGCATGGCGGCTTTAAGTCGCTTCATATCGCGATTAGGCGAAAGGGGATTGCCTTTCTTCAAAGCCTTGCGGAAGCATCATAACTTTACATGGTCGGATGAGGCCGAAAAAGCATTCTAGGAGGTAAAAGCATATTTATCCAGTCCGCCAGTATTGGTGTCTCCCGACAAAGGAGAACCGTTGCTTCTTTACCTGGCGGCCACACCACACGCGGTCAGCGCCGTTCTGATCGCGGATAGGGAAGGAATACATAGACCCGTCTACTATGCGAGCGAAGTACTTCATGGTCCTAAGGAGCGCTACCCTGAGGTCCAGAAGATACTTTACGCACTACTGATGGCTTCCCGTAAGCTACGACATTACTTTCAAGCACACAAGATCACAGTACCCTCCTCTTTTCCTTTGGGGGATATTGTCCGAAATCCAGAGAAATCTGGTCGAATCGCCAAATGGGCGGTCGAACTCGGTGCCTTCGAGATCCATTTCACCCCCTGCACGGCGGTTAAGTCTCAGGTTTTGGCCGACTTTGTGGTCGAATGGACCAACCCTGAGCCACCCGTACAGTTGGCAGAGGAACTGGAGTGCCCCGATTATTGGACAATGTACTTTGACGGCTCCCGTAGTTTTCAACACTCGGGGGCTGGAGTGGTCTTAGTTACGCCCCAGGGCGAACAGCTTAAGTATGTCATTCAACTACACTTTGTTGCAACCAACAATGCAGTAGAGTATGAAGGTCTTCTTGCAGGGCTCCGGGCAGCAAAATTCCTCGGAGTCCGTCAATTAGTGGTGAGGGGAGACTCACAGCTGGTCGTAAACCAGGTAAACAAGGAGTACAGCACCTCCGATGAGACAATGGCTCATTACCTGGGGGAAGTGAGGAGATTGGAAAAACACTTCAGTCATTTCGAAGTCCAATACATCCCGCGAAAGGACAACATTCTCGCAGACCAATTATCCAAAATTGGGTCCTCACGCTCATCCGCTCCGGCAGGAGTGTTCATTGAACACTGGGGCCATCCTTCGATCATGACTTCGGTCGAGGATGATCCGGTAATAGCCTTCGTTACCAACCTCGGTCAGGAACAATATTGGGCTCATCCATTGCGGGTCTATCTTGAACATGGGACCCTACCCGAGGACGAAACCGAAAGTGATCGGTTAATTCGAAAAGCGCGTCTGTACAAACTCATAGATGGGATTTTGTACAGAAAGGGTACTCAAGGAGTATTCATGCGTTGTATATCTCAGGAGGAAGGAAAATCCCTCTTGAGAGAAATACATGACGGTGTATGCGGTGCGCATTCGTCATATCGGACACTGGTCGGAAAGGCTTTCCGACAAGGATTCTACTGGCCTTCGGCACTTGATGACGCCAAGCATATGGTCAAGACGTGTCCCCAGTGTCAGTTCCACGCAAGGCAAGTTCACCAACCTGCCTATACGTTGCAAACCATTCCTCTTGCATGGCCATTCGCGGTCTGGGGGATGGATATCATCGGTCCTATGCCACAAGCGGTCAATGGGTACAAGTTTCTGTTCGTAGCCATTGACACATTTACGAAGTGGATTGAGGCCGAACCAGTACGAAATATTACCGCATCAGCCGCACAAAAGTTCTTCCGTAAGAACATTGTGGCACGATTTGGTGTTCCAAACCGTCTCATCACAGACAATGGCTCTCAGTTCGCCAGCGGTCTTTTCCTGGACTACTGCGATCAGGTTGGGACCAAGGTGTGCTTTGCTTCTGTGGCCCATCCACAAAGCAATGGTGCCGTAGAACGGGCCAATGGGCAAATACTGCAAGGCATTAAAAAGCGCGTTTTTGATCGCCTTAAGACCCGCTCGGGGGCTTGGGCAGATGAGCTCTATACCATTCTATGGGCATTATGAACTACTTCTAGTCGCGCCACCGGTGAGACGCCCTTCCATTTGGTCTATGGGGCCGAGGCGGTATTGCCTATGGAAGTGAGTATTGGTTCTGTTCGGACAGATCAGTTCGAACAGATTAATCAGTCCGAACAACGGGCACAAGATCTCATCCTCTTAGAAGAACTGCGTGATCGCACCCTGGTTAAATCCGCCGCATACTTGCAAGCTTTACGCAGGTATCACAGTAAAAAGGTGCGACCACGTGATCTCAACGTGGGCGACTTGGTTTTACGAAAAATTCAAGACCAGTCTAATCGCAACAAATTCTCCCCAAAATGGGAAGGTCCTTATACTGTTGTCTCAGTGCCGCGGATAGGATCGGCGCAGTTAGCTATGGAGGATGGTTGGATTTTGTCCAATACTTGGGACATCGATCAACTTGGCAAGTTTTACGTGTAAGTATTCCAATCACTTTTTTCCTGTTCAATTAGCATCTTTTGCCAAAACAAAATATTGTTTTGCTTTCATACAATGAGTTTTTCTCTTTAAGCCCGTATCATATGCATTCGACCTGGGGGCTGACCGCCGATGGTCAGATCATTACAACAATCTAATCGGATTCACTGGTCGATCTCATGACCACTTACAGATAAGTCACTCCTAAATAAGCCGTTTCTCAACGCATACGGGGCTATCTGGTAAGTCCTTGGTCATCTGAGTGGCTACCAGTTCGCAATAAGATTAGACGTTACATTGATCCTGATCGTTGGTTTAAAACGCACACCCCTGGTCGTTACGCTTATGTTTTCTCCTCTGCTTATAACACTAAGGCTTTAGTATTCATAAGCAGAGGCGGGGGCTAGGGGGGATGTGCTTATAGTATGGAATTCATATTATAAAAATGCAAAATATGTACTTCCTGTCAAAAATGATTTTTTACATACATTGCATTATACACAATTGTCTAGATACAAAAATAAGGATCATTCGATCCCCAGCTCAGTCAGGAGCCTATCTACGAGGGGCTTGACCTCCTCTATGACTGCATCGAGCAGCTCTTCACTCTCGACCTCAACCGGACCTACCAATGCGCTCAGATCTGCATCTGGGCCGTGGTGAAGTCGAACCCGGCTGAGTACGGCTACTGCGGCTGATCGAACCCTGGTTCTAATCACCTCTTCGCGTCGCCGTGTATCTCCAGGGAGATACTCAAGCAGTGAATCCGCCTGGGCAGTAAGTAGCGATGTCCAGTCACTTATGCTGAGGTTGTCTTGCTTCGGTTCTACCACATCGGTCTTCAAAAGATCAGCCACGGCCTTCAGTTTTTCGAAGATCCGGAGGCTCAGCTCTTTGATTGCCCGATCGGTGTGGCGAATCGAGGATTCAAGAATCCCCTTGTCTCGACTGAGCTGCGTAATTCGACCTGCTTGCGCTGTACAAAGAGAGGAGATTATTTGCATATTATGGATTCAAGTCTTCTTAATCAGGAATCGGCTTACCAGCATTCTCTGATCGAAGTTTGTTGAGTTTAGTTTCTTGTTTCTTAAACATTGAGACTGAACTGGCCACCTCTTTTTTCAAAAATGTAACCTCTCTGCAGCAAAATCAAGGCAGTCACAACCAAAATGCACCCATACAAACCAAAGGGTAATGGTACTCACCTACGCAAGCTGTCGCGTTCTTTTTGAATGGCTTCTGTACTGGCCATCACAACATGCGAATGGCTTATTAGCCAGGATAATCCCTGTGGTGCCAAGGAAGAAGATCAAAGGTGTCCTAAGTACAATTCAGGCACGAGAGTGGAGGTTTATTATACCTTCATAAACTTTTGTAAGACAGCATCATTCATTCCAGCGGGGATCCCCGCTAGAGCCCCGGATGCGCTTACTATAGGGACAGTTGGTGGGAGTGCCGGCTGGGCGCTACCCCCAGTAGTCATCGGTTGTGACTGGGTCCCTGCATTTATTCCTTCCCCTGCGGTCTGGACGACTTCCTGGACCACAGGGGTGGAGCATTCTTCGTTGGAAGCTCCTGTACCAGCTACTGCTTCAACCCCTCCGGAGGCGGTTGAAGAGCTGGGTACCGTCTTTCTTTGCCTGACAAGAAAGGCAATTTGAGCAGTTTTTATTTAAGATTATTGCCAATTCAAGGTTCTTACCTTATTTGAAATCCCATTCGCTCATGAGATTTCTGGGAAGGTTCCCCTTGGGAAGAAGAACCATCATCGGTTCTTGCCTTCCTCATGGCAAACAAGGTAGCTCCCCCCTAGACGTGTTCAGCTATGAGCATATTTCTAAGGAAAAGATAGAGACAAAAAGCAAGGTCTTTACCTGGGCTACCGTACTGGCTGGTGGGGCTACATCCGAAGGCCTTGGCAACTCCTGGGTCGCTGGAGCCACCACAACCGGCCTTTGCTCAACTACCTCCCCCTCTGTCTGCAGAGGAGGAGGATTTTCCCCCCTGGGACTCGCAGTAGTCACAGGGAGAAGCTCTTCTCCCTGTATGAACATTGATTTGTCAAACATACAGAAGGAATCATAAAAAGAATGACAGAAAGGAATCCTTACCATGGTCGTCCTTTCGACCAGAGGAATAGAGACAACCGGTCCTGAAGTCTCGGGGGCTTCAGGAATTGGGTGGTCACCCGCGACCACAAGATTTTCGGTGGTCGCAGGATCTGCCACGACCACCTCTTCGGTAGTAGTGGTCTCTGTGGGGCAGCTTGGGGCATCGCCGGATGGGAGATCCGCGATCTTCCTCCTCCGAAGGATCAGAGGAGCGTCATCCTCTTCCTCCTCGCTCCCCTCTCCCTGTATGACGAAGAAGTGATCCCAATCTGCACCTGGTAAAACAGAAGGGATGCGATATCTTACCGCCGTCTTTCTTGCAGTAGGAGGAACACTCCGTGAAGACCCTTCCCCGGGATTTGGCCTGGCCTTCTTGGAGGCAGGACTCTTTGTCCTGGGTCTTTGGGAGACCTTCTTCACGTTCTTTACCATTGGCTTCCCAAGAGAGCCAACGTTCTCACTTGGGAAAATCGTCTCGGCAAACCTTCCTAGGAGTTGATTCACATTTTCGATGAAAATGTTTAACGCTGGACATGCATAAGATCTAAAAAATGGAGGCCAGATAGAGGATGTACCTTTCGGCGCTCCTGTTTAAGATCGTCGCCGGCGTGAATCAGGCTCTGTGGACGAGGCGATCCCTTAGGGCCCTCTACATCGGCATTGTAGGCCCTAAGGAGGGAGTTGGTCCGCCTTTCAATTTCGGATGAAGGCAGAACTGTTCCCAAATTCGAGTCAGAATTTGCACAATTCACGAATGGGAAAGATCAGCGCTAAAGAAATAAATACCTTTACTGTAGTCCAGGGTGCTATCCGCCATGGACTTAATCTCCCATGCCGGATGAGCCCTTTCACGCAAAGGACTCACCTGGTTCTTCACGAAGTCTCGAATAATGTCTCGAGCCGTCAATCCTTGATTGACCAAGTGAAGAATCACCTCGGCATGCTTCGAAAGCTCCGAGTTCATCGCCGGAGGAACATCTAACTCGCTCGACTTCTCCGGTCGCGAGTTTTCAAACCATAGACTGCTTTCGGATGGTGGAGAGCAGTAAAACCACCTTTGGTGCCACCCGTGCACAGAGTCTCGCAGGGGTGGGGAGGGATACTCCTTTTTGTCCCTCAGCCGGAAGTAGATACATCCGGCGGCGTTGGTGCTCTTCGACCACGCCGAAAAGTAGAATCGCCGGAAAAGATCCACGATGGGATATATTCCGACGAACGCTTCACAAAGATGCTGGAATACCGCAAGGATCAGCATTGCGTTGGGGTGGAGGTTGATCAGTTCCCACCCATAGTGCTCAAGGACATCCTTGAGGAACCGACTCTTAGGGAATCGGAACCTGCAGCGCAGGTACTCCTCAAAAACCACCAACTCGCCCTCTTGGACAGTTGGGGTTTCTTGGTCCTTCTCCGCAGGCCGCCAGTTAATGAGCAGCCGCGGAGGAAGGATCTCCTCCTTCTCTAACCCCACTAGGCTCTCCTCGGAATGGTGGATGGATCGGCTCCAGGACGCCATCTTTGGTGGAGAATCAAAGGGAAAGTTGGCGATTTTGGGAAGACGAAGGCTAAAGAAAATGAGGGTTTTGTGCGGCGGGAATAATGAGGGTTTTGGCTGTGTGGCTTCTTTGAAAAGACATCTGCTCTTTTTATAGACCCAAGGCGGCGCATTAATGAGTAAACGGCTCATTTCAAACGTTCCATTGAATGCTTTATTCATTTCCCATAATGGATACTGTCTCTGATGGACCCGATAAAGTTTTCAGACGTCGGATCTGAAACAAAAAGATTTCTTTGTTTTGGAAACTGAAAGTGCAAAAGGACTTAAAAATTTTCAGTACTTTTCAGAAGACGTTTTTCCTTTTTATACTTTGAACATTTTTTTCGAAAAAATCATGCAACCAATTTTTGACGTACTGAAATGTTTCTAATTGGGTTATGGTTTTATCGAAATTGTGTTTTAGGCTAAAACTTCGATTCTAATCGGAGTGACAGCCTGACCGAGTTCCAACTCTGGTCGCACTTTAGTTTTGACCGCGGCTCTGAAACTGATCGCGGAATCAGGGCAGGTCGCGGTGCTTTTTTCTTAAACTCGATTCTAATCGCAGAACTAAAGTTTCCTGTGTATGAATGGTCGCGAACATAAAGTTTATGGCTATATTTTGGCACAGAAGATGTGAAGAATATTCATGAGAAATAAGAAACTTTTATTTCTTACATTCTTTACATACAAAAGGGATACAGTCGATCAAAACATCGACTTGCTCCGAAAGAAGTTTACAAAGTTCTCCAAGGGACATGTTGTTGTCAGTAGGATTTACACTGGCAACCCCCAGGGAACTAGCAACTACCCTAAGTCTATCTACATCGTCCCTAACAACAGACGCACTATTGTCCCTAATCAAGTCAGAGAGTTCTCGCTGTTGCTGAGCGAAGTCCCTCTCTCGACGGAAATGGTGCGCCTCTTCTCGGGATCGATCAAGACATTTTGCTAGACGCAGAATCTTCGAGGCCATCTCCTCGGTCTTCTTCTCCAGGGCATTCTTCTCTTCCAGAAGAGTCTGTCCGGAAGGAAGAGATGGAGTAGCAGAAGGCTGATCGCTGGAGCCTCCTACCTCGTGCATTTTGCAAAAGTTAGTCACACTAACTGACGAGGATTGACACCCGGGTCACTTCTAATAAACTTTTGGTTCAAGACAAGTTCGAACCAGACATGTATCTGGTGATGCGAACTCGAGCTATTCTGAGGGGCATCACCATGAGGTCGCAAGCTTTACGCAATCAGGTCGCGGGTTTCGTGTGATCAGACCGACAGCCTTGTGCGGTCAGAAGTTCGTATGCTATACGCGGACTGGATATTCGGGATATTGCGCGGTCAGCCAATATCCCGCGGTCAGAACATCAGCCGATCAGGATACTTGGGATCTATCTATTCGGTTGCCCATACAACAGGATATTCTAAGTATCCCAAAGATTCCTACGCGTGGAGAATCAACCGTCAGAAGGTTAACACATACAGTTATCCATGAATAACACGTGTTTAACCTGTGTGGAGGTTAAGAGCAGTTCCAAAAACCGCATCCAACCGTCCGTGCAACCGATTGATGCAGTTTCCTTCACATGGCACCCTTTCAAACAGTACAAAAGGATGGCATGGAGCATCAATCAGGAGGCCCCCAAGACATTAAAGGAAGAACGAGACTAAAAAGAATAATCAAGATACAAGATATCTCGATCATTCAAACAGTCAAGTCTACGGCTTAGATTAAGCGACACTTACGAGTCTCCTATAGCTCCCCTTTATACACTCTTACAGGGAAAATCCTCGCCTGTGAGGACTTTTCCCTCCATTTGTAAATCTTTTACCACACTTAGTGAAATCTCAACAGGACGTAGGGCTATTACTCCCACCATTGAGGGCCCGAACCTGTCTAAACTCTCTGTGCTCTTGTTCACCATTGTTCAGCATACCTTCCCGGAGGGTCATCTTGAAAGGTCTCACAATTACAAATTCTGCATAAGTTCGGCTGAGGACTCCGAGTCCGAATCGTCGACAGCTGGCGCCCACCGTGGGGCCTTTCTCAAGGCGTCCTAGTTTTAATCTGGAGGTTCGCTGAAACATGGCTGGAGCATATGATTCCGAGAACGATTTTGATCTCGAGGATTATGCTCATATCCCAATGCCTTCTCCAAGTGATCCCATTCCGATGAAAGAGGTCGAAGGCCAGAATCTTCCACAGGGTGAATCATCTCCCCAAGTCATGTTAATCGACCGGGAGGTAACTGGCACAAGGTCAGAACCCGCAGAGGTTCTTAATGTGCTAGGTGATGAATCCGGCCCGTCATGCGATCCCGCTGAGGGAAAGTATGATGGTGACCCTGAAGTTAGCCCAGGAAGGTTCGACCCTGATAACCTCCACCGTCTCTTTGATTTCGAGTCCGACTCGGAACAAACCGAGATGTTCTCCCCATCGGCGACCTCTCTCCCTAGGCAGTTTGCTGCGTTGTCGGAAGAAACTCCCGATCAACAGGCTGCCAGGGAAGAACAAGATCGCAAATAGAAGGAGGAGCAAGATCTCGAGCAACAGAACAACGAACTACGCAGAACTACCCTAGAGGCTCTTCAAGATGCGCAGGCTCGTTACGATGTTGGCTCGAGTTCTTCTCGACGGTCGCGTGGTCGTAGACGCGACCAGACTCCTTCCTTACCACCGGAGCATTTTCCAGTGGACGAAGAAACAATAACACCTGGTGCCCCTAGGAGAAGTACCCATGGTCGACTGCGATCTATCGCGGAAGTCATGCGCAATTTTCCTCCTACAGTCACGGATGCGCAGAGACTGGCCTTTTACAGGATCCTGGCGGAAAGACTGGACGAGGTCGCATCCGAGGCGACCCCAACAGCCTCTTCCCGCTCAGTGACACATTCCCGTGATCGAGATGGTCCTCATTTTGGCTCTGGCCGGCGGAGTTACCCGCCTCCTGTACCGTCCCGACAGGACAAATACCGGCGAATGCAGGACTCTCGTAGTAGGGATCGAGTCCCCGTTCACTCTCGTTTGGGACCACGGGTAACCTCGCCATCACGTGAGTTTGCTCAAAACCCGACCGAAAGTCGCAGGACGGTTCACGGTCCTTACGTTGGTTGCAAAGCTTTCTCGCCTGGCCTACGAGCAGTCGTTTGGCCCGATAAGTTTCGACCAGGGGCCATTGAGAGGTTTGATGGAACTCAGAACCCATCCGAGTTCCTTCAGATCTATATTACTGCCATCCAAGTAGCAGGAGGCGATGACAAGGTCATGGCCAACTACCTGCCAACAGTCCTCGCAGGACCGGCTAGAACCTGGTTGTTTAATCAGCCTGAGGGTTCCATCTACAATTGGGAAATGCTATGCGATGCCATCCTCAGTAATTTCCAAAATTGTTACCAAAAGCCGGGTAAGGAGGACGACCTGCATAGACTGCGGCAAACTTTGACCGAAACACTTCGGCAGTTTGTCAAGAGGTTTGTCGGGGTAAGAAATACCATCCCGAACATATCTGATGGCTCCGTAATCAGGGCATTTAAGCATGCCGTTCGATACCGGAGATTCACTGAAGACTTGCTTATCCACCCTCCTCGATCAGTGGCCGATCTGTTCGATATGGCTGATCGATACTCCGATGCAGCCGAGGCAGTCGAATGGAACCGAATGGTTGACAAGGGGGACCTACCGCCCCAACCAGGCTTCCAGGATGCCAGGAAAGAAGATTCAAGCAAAAAGCCGGAGTCTTCACCGGGTGGGAAGTCAAAAAAGTCGAAGAGGAACCGCTCTGGACAGTACCGTGAGGTCGCGGTCGCGGAGAAACCACCTTCGACCAAAGGTAATAAGTCTTCTTTTAAAAGTAAAACTACTTCTGGTGGCCGGGATTCCGACCAGCCAGAAAAATCAACTAATCCGCAGGAGGGCAAAAGGTGGTGTCCACTCCACAATTCCGCAGGCCACGATCTCAAAAACTGCAGGAGTTGGTTGAAACAGCTGGATGATTTCTGCCAAGGAGCTGGGCCAATGCCAACCTTATCGCCTAAAGAGCAGGCGTGCTGGATTAGAGACGTCGACGGAGACGAAGAAATGGCTTACCAGGTACCTCAAAATCATGTTAATGTCATTTTCGGAGGTTCCTCCTCTTTCGTTTCCAAAAGGCAGTTTAAAACCTTTTGCCGAGAGGTTAACCAAACGGAGACATCCCTTGGTGAACCTCAATATCCCCGTTGGTCGGATATGCCTTTGACGTTCGATCGCACTGACTGTCCTGTGGGGCTAACTCGACCATTGAGGCTACCTCTGGTTATTACCCCAATCATCAGTAATGCGAGAGTCGAAAGGGTCCTGATTGATGGGGGAAGTTCCCTTGATCTTTTATTGGTCAAGACACTCGACGAGATGCAAATTCCTCGTTCGAAGATCAAGCCCATAATCCATCCGTTTTATGGGATAATCCCAGGCCCCTCCATGATGCCATTGGGACAAGTGGTCCTCCCGGTCACTCTGGGAGAACCAGATAACTTCCGAACAGAATTGGTTACTTTCGATGTAATCGATTGTGATTCAGCTTATAATGCAATCTTTGGCAGGCCGACTCTTGCTAAGTTCATGATGGCAACGCACTATGCTTATCAGTGCGGGAAATTGCCTGGCCCCAAAGGTGTCATTTCGGTCCGAGGTAGTCGCAACGTGGCGCTCACGTGCGACCGGCTATCTTTGGAGATGGTCGATCAACTTCCCCTCCGGGACGCTCAGGTCGCCACCGTTGCCACCGATGCGATCAGGGCTGCTCCTCGACCAGATGAGAAACTCAAACAAGTTCCTTTGTACCCAGATGACCCATCCAAGACAATTCGGGTTGGGTCAGCCCTGGATAACAAATAGGAACTCGACCTCGTTGCTTTCCTCCGGGCTAACGCAGACGTGTTTGCGTGGAAACCATCCGACATGCCTGGTGTCCCAAGGGAAGTAATTGAGCACAGGTTAGCAATTCGACCTGGACAACGACCAATAAAGCAAAAGCTCAGGCGTTTTGCCACCGACCGACAGGAAGCCATCCGAGAAGAGTTAGACAAACTCTTACAAGCCGGGTTTATCCGCGAAGTGAATCACCCGGACTGGCTCGCCAATCCGGTCATGGTCCGCAAGTCAAATGGCAAGTGGCGCATGTGCGTCGACTACACTAGCCTCAACAGTGCCTGTCCGAAGGATGACTTTCCCCTTCCCCGCATCGACCAGCTGGTTGACTCCACTGCGGGATGCGAACTGATGAGTTTTCTGGATGCCTACTCAGGATATCATCAAATTAGCATGGCAGAAGACGATGAAGAGAAAACTGCCTTCATCACCCCGTTCGGCACATACTGCTACGTCAGAATGCCGTTCGGTCTCAAGAACGCAGGTTCCACGTACCAGCGCTTGATGCAAAAGACCTTTCTTTCCCAGATAGGGCGTAATCTCGAAGCATATGTAGACGATTTGGTTGTAAAGAGCACCAAAAGATTGTCTCATTTGGACGATCTTGCTGAAACCTTCTGTAACTTGAATCGCTTTGGAATAAAATTGAACCCGGAGAAATGTTCTTTCGGGGTTTCTTCAGGAAAGCTTCTTGGTTTTCTTGTGTGTTCCAGGGGTATTGAGGTTAATCCTGAGAAAATCAGAGCTATTGAACAAATGAGGTCGCCCTCGACCATGAAGGATGTTCAACGCCTGGCTGGTCGCATGGCAGCTTTAAGTCGCTTCATATCGCGATTAGGCGAAAGGGGACTACCTTTCTTTAAAGCCTTGCGGAAACATCATAACTTCACGTGGTCCGACGAGGCCAAAAAAGCGTTTCAGGAGGTAAAAACATATCTGTCCAGTCCGCCAGTATTGGTGTCTCCTGAAAAGGAAGAACCATTACTTCTGTATTTGGCGGCCACCCCACACGCGGTCAGCGCAGTTCTGATCGCGGAAAGGGAAGGAGTACACAGACCCGTCTACTATGTGAGCGAAGTACTTCATGGTCCTAAGGAGCGCTACCCTGAGGTCCAGAAGATACTTTATGCTCTACTGATGGCTTCCCGTAAGCTACGACATTACTTTCAAGCACACAAGATCACAGTACCCTCCTCTTTTCCTTTAGGGGATATTGTCCGAAATCCAGAAAAATCTGGTCGAATCGCCAAATGGGCGGTCGAGTTCGGTGCCTTCGAGATCCACTTCACCCCTCGCACGGCGGTTAAGTCTCAGGTTTTGGCCGACTTTGTGGTCGAATGGACCAACCCTGAGCCACCCGTGCAGTTGGCAAAGGAACTGGAGTGCCCCGATTATTGGACAATGTACTTTGACGGCTCCCGTAGTTTTCGACACTCGGGGGCTGGAATAGTCTTAGTTACGCCCCAGGGCGAACAGCTTAAGTATGTCATCCAACTACACTTTGTTGCAACCAACAACGTAGCAGAGTATGAAGGTCTTCTTGCAGGGCTCCGGGCAGCAAAATTCCTCGGAGTCCGTCGATTAGTGGTGAGAGGGGACTCACAGCTGGTCGTAAACCAGGTAAACAAGGAGTACAGCACCTCCGATGAGACAATGGCTCATTACCTGGGGGAAGTGAGGAAATTGGAAAAACACTTCAGTCACTTCGAAGTCCAATACATCCCGCGAAAGGACAACATTCTCGCAGACCAATTATCCAAAATTGGATCCTCACGCTCATCCGCTCCGGCAGGAGTGTTCATTGAACACTTGGACCATCCTTCGATCATGACTTCGGTCGAGGATGATCCGGCAATAGCCTTCGTTGCCAACCTCGGTCAGGAACAAGATTGGACTCATCCATTGAGGGTCTATCTTGAACATGGGACCCTACCCGAGGACGAAACCAAAAGCGATCGGTTAATTCGAAAGGCGCGTCTGTACAAACTCATAGATGGGGTTATGTACAGAAAGGGTACTCAAGGAGTATTCATGCGCTGCATATCTCAGGAGGAAGGAAAATCCCTCCTGAAAGAAATACATGACGGTGTATGCGGTGCACACGCGTCATACCGAACACTGGTCGGAAAAGTTTTTCGACAGGGATTCTACTGGCCTTCGGCACTCGATGATGCCAAGCCTATGGTCAAGATGTGTCCACAGTGTCAGTTTCATGCAAGACAGGTTCATCAACCTGCTTATGCATTGCAAACTATTCCTCTCGCATGGCCCTTCGCGATCTGGGGAATGGACATCGTCGGTCCTATGCCACAAGCGGTCAATGGGTACAAATTTCTGTTCGTAGCCATTGACACGTTCACAAAGTGGATTGAGGCCGAACCAGTACGAAATATTACTGCATCAGCCGCACAAAAGTTCTTTCACAAGAACATTGTGGCACGATTTGGTGTTCCAAACCGTCTCATCACAGACAACGGTTCTCAGTTCGCTAGCGGTCTCTTCCTAGACTACTGCGATCAGATTGGAACCAAGGTGTGCTTTGCTTCTGTGGCACATCCACAAAGCAATGGTGCCGTAGAACGGGCCAATGGGCAAGTATTGCAAGGCATTAAAAAACGTGTTTTTGATCGCCTCAAGACCCGCTCGGGGGCTTGGGCAGACGAGCTTTATACTGTTCTATGGGCACTACGGACTACCTCTAGTCGAGCCACCGGTGAGACACCCTTCCATTTGGTCTATGGGGCCGAGGCTGTGTTGCCTATGGAAGTTAGTATTGGATCTGTTCGCACGAAACAATTCGAACAGGTCAACCAATCCAAACAGCGATCGCAAGATCTCATCCTCCTGGAAGAATGGCGTGATCGCGCCCTGATCAAGTCCGCGGTATACTTGCAGGCTCTACGCAAGTATCACAGTAAAAAGGTGTGACCACGTGATCTCAACGTGGGCGACATGGTTTTACGAAAAATTCAAGACCAGTCTAACCGCAATAAATTCTCCCCAAAGTGGGAAGGACCATACACTGTCGTCTCAGTGCCGCGGCCAGGATCTGCGCGGTTAGCCATGGAGGATGGTCGGATTTTGTCCAATACCTGGAACATCGATCAACTTCGCAAGTTTTACGTGTAAGTACCACACCCCCTTTTCCTGTTCAATTAGCATCTTTTCATAAAAAGCATGTCTCGTTTTCATACAATAAGTGTTTTCCTTTAAAGCCCAAATTATACAAATTCGACCTGGGGGCTGATCGCCGGCGGTTAGGTTATTACAGCATTTTTCAACCGGATTCGCTGGTCGATCTCATGATCACTTCCAGATAAGTCACTCCTAAATAAGCCGTTTCTCAACGCACACGGGACTATCTGGCTAGTCTTCGGTCATCTGGGTGGCTACCAGTTTGCAATAAGGTTAAAATGTTACTTTAATCTTGACCATCGGCTTGAAGCGCATATCCCTGGTCATCATACTTATGTTTTCCCCTCTGCTTAAAATACTAAGGCTCCAGTATTCACAAAACAGAGGCGGGGGCTAGAGGAATATACTTATAGTATGAAACTTATGATGTGAATATGCACTTTCTTTTGAAAAAATAGTTTTACATACATAGCATTGTAATTACAATTGCTTGGTTACAAAAATAAGGATCATTCGATCCCCAGCTCAGTCAGCAGTCTATCTACTAGGGGCTGGACTTCCTCTATGACTGCATCGAGCAGCTCTTCACTCTCGACCTCAACCGGACCCACCAATGCGTTCAGATCTGCATCTGGGCCATGGTGAAGTCGAACCCGGCTGAGTACGGCTGCTGCGGCTGATCGAACCCTGGTTCTGATCGCCTCTTCGCGTCGCCGTGTATCTCCAGGGAGATACTCAAGCAGTGAATCCGCCTGGGCAGCAAGCAGCGATGTCCAGTCACTTATGCTGAGGTTGTCTTGCCTCGGTTCTACCACATCGGTCTTCAAAAGATCAGCCACGGCCTTTAGTTTTTCGAAGATCCGGAGGCTCACTTCTTTGATTGCCCGATCGGTGTGGCGAATCGAGGGTTCAAGAATCTCCTTGTCTCGACTGAGCTGCGTAATTTGACCTGCTTGCGCTGTATAGAGAGAAGAGATTAGTTGCATATTATGGATTCAAGTCTTCCTAATCAGGAATCGGCTTACCAGCATTCTCTGATCGAAGTTTGTTGAGTTCAGTTTCTTGTTTCTTAAACATTGAAACTGAACCGGCCACCTCTTTCTTCAAAGATATAACCTCTCTGCAGCAAAGTCAAGGCAATCACAACCAAGATGCGCCCATGCTAACCAGAGGGTAATGGTACTCACCTGCGCAAGCTGTCGCGTTCTTTTTGAATGGCTTCTGTGCTGGCCATCACAACACGCGAATGGCTTATTAGCCAGGATAATCCCTGTGGTGCCAAAGAAGAAGATCAAAGGTGCCTAAGTACAATTCAGGCACGAAAGCAGAGTTTTATTATACCTTCATAAACTTTTGTAAAACAGCATCATTCAGTTCAGAGGGAATCCTCGCTAGAGCCTCCGACGCGCTCACTACAGGGACAGTAGGTGGGAGTGCCGGCTGGACGCCACCCCCAGAGGCCACTGGTGGTGACCTGGTCCCTGTACTTGTTTCACCTCCCGCGGTCCGGACGACTTCCTGAACCACGGGAGCAGAGCGCTCTTCATTAGAGGCTCCCTCATCAGCCCTAATTTCAACCTCCCCAGTGGCGGTTGAAGGGTTAGGCGCTGTCTTCTTTTGCCTAACAGGAAGAATGGGTCAGGCAGCTTTTATCTAAGATTACTGTCAAGTAAGAGTTCTTACCTTATTTGAAATCCCATTCGTTCCTGGGACTTCTGGGAAAATTCGCCTTGCGAAGGAGAGCTGTCTCCGGTTCTCGCCTTCCTTATTGTAAACAAGGCAGCACCTCCCTGGAAATGTTCTGTTACGAGCACATTCCTAGGAAAAAAGATAAAAACACATAGAAAGGTGTTTACCTGGGCCACCGGACTAACTGGTGGGGCTGCATCCGAAGGCCTTGGCGACTCCAGAGTTGCTGGGACCGTCACAGCTGGCCTTTGTTCATCTACCTCCTCCTCTGTCCGCAGAGGAGGAAGATTTTCCTCCCTGGAACCCCCAGTGGTCCCAGGGGGAAGCTCTCCTCCCTGTATGTACATTAACTTATCAAATGTGCAGAAAGAGTCATAGAAGGAATGGTCGAAAAGATTCCTTACCTTAGTCGTTCCTTCGACCAGGGAAGCAGAGACAATTGATCCTGAAACCTCGGGGGCTTCAGGAATTGGAAGGTCACCCGCGACCACAAGATCTTCGGTGGTCACAGGGTCAGCCACAGCCACCTCTTCGGTAGCTGTGGTCCCTACAGGACAGCTTGAGGCGTCACCAGCAGGGGATTCCCCGGTCCTCTTCCTTCTGATGACTAGAGGCACATCATCGTCCTCTTCCTCCTCGCTCCCCTCTCCCTGTACGACGAAGAAGTGATTCCATGTCGCGCCTGAAAAAGAAGAAGGAATGCGATACCTTACCGCAGTCTTTCTTGCGGGACGAGGAATGCTTCGTGAAGACCCCTCCCTAGGGTTCAGCTTGGTTTTCTTGGGGGCAGGACTCTTTGTCCTGGGTCTCTGAGAGACCTTCTTCACATTCTTCACCGTCGGCTTCCGCAGAGAGCCGACATTTTCGCTTGGGAACGTTGCATCAGCAAACTTCCCTAGGAGCTGGTTCACAGTCCATTAAAATGGATTAGCGCTAGACACACACAAGACCTGCAGAACCAAAGCCGGACAAGGAAATTACCTTTCGGCGCTCCTGTCTAAGGTCATCACCGGCATGAATCAAGCTCTGCGGGCGAGGTGATCCCTTAGGGCCCTCTACATCAGCATTGTAGGTCCTAAGGAGGGATTTAGTTCGCCTCTCAATTTCGGCTGAGGGCAGAACTGTTCCCAAATTCAAGTCAGAAAACATAAATTTCAGAAATGACAAAGCACAGTGCTAAAAGATTGAGTACCTTCATTGTAGTCCAGGGTTCCATCCGCCATGGACTTGATTTCCCAAGCAGGATGAGCCCTTTCGCGCAGAGGGCTCACTCGATTCTTCACGAAGTCTCGGATGACATCCCTCGCTGTCAACCCTTGACCCATCAAGTGAAGAATCACCTCGGCGTGCTTCAGGTGCTCCGCGCCCAGCGCCGGGGGAGCATCCAACTCGCTTGACTTCTCTGGCCGCGAGTTCTCGAACCATAAACTACTCTCGGACGGCGGAGAGCAGTAAAACCACCTCTGGTGCCACCCGTGCACCGAATCCCGCAGAGGTGGGGAGGGATATTCCTTCTTGTCCCTCAGCCGGAAGTAGATGCATCCGGCGGCATTGGTGCTCTTCGACCATGCCGAGAAGTAGAACCGTCGGAAGAGGTCTACGCTAGGATATACTCCGACGAAGGCCTCGCAAAGATGCTGAAACACCGCCAGGATCAGCATCGCATTTGGGTGGAGGTTGATCAGTTCCCACCCATAATGTTCAAGGATGTCCTCTAGGAACCGACTCTCAGGGAATCGGAACCCGCAGCGCAGATACTCCTCAAAGATCACCAACTCGCCCTCTCTGACGGTTGGGGTTTCTTGGTCCTTCTCCGCAGGCCGCCAGTTGATCAGCAGCCGCGATGGAAGGATCTCCTCTTTCTCCAACGCCACCAAAGTCTCCTCAGAATGGTGGTTGGATCTGCTCCAAGATGCCATTTTTTAGGAAGATCGGTCGAAAAAGTCGATGATTTTGTGGAAGATGAAGGCGAGAAGATGAGGGTTTTGTGCGGCGGGAACTCTAAGGGTTTTTCGCGGCTGAATGGCTTCCTCAAGAAGCTACCTACTGCTTTTATAGACTCGAGGAGTCACGCCTCTGTGAGTAGCTTTCCACTCAAGCATCCTCTTAAATATTTTATTCATTTCCCATAATGGATATTCTGTGATAAACCCTTTAAAGCGTTTCGGGTATCGGATCTGAAATAAAAAGACTTCTTTATTTCGGAAGCTGAAAGGGCTAAAACTCGAGAAGTCTGCTAAGGCTTTTCGAGGGTTATTTACCTTTCTTTTTACCTGAACATTTTTATGAAAAATATCATGTAACTCAAATTTTGACGTACGGATATATTCTAACTGGGTTATGGTTTGGTTAAAGCCATGTTTTTCAACTTCGTTTCTGGTCGAAATAATGGTCTAACCGAACGTTCAACTCTAGTCGCAATTCAGTTCTAACCGCGGCCTTAAGTCTGATCGTGGCATCAGGGGAGGTCATGGTGACCTTTTAAAGTTCAATTCTAATCGCGAAACTGAAATTTCCTGTGTATGACTGGTCGCAAACTAAGCTTTTGGCCATAATTTCACACAGAAGGAATGAAGAATGTTCATATGAATAAAAGAAACTTTATTTATTACATTCTTTACATACAAAAGGGATACGGTCGATAAAAGCATCGACCTGTTCCGAAAGAAGTTTACAAAGTTCCCCAAGGGACATGTTGTTGTCAGTAGGATCTACACTGACAACCCCCAGGGAACTAGCAACTACCCTAAGTCTATCTATATCGTCCCTAACAACAGACACACTATTGTCCCTAATCAAGTCAGAGAGTTCTCGCTGTTGCTGAGCGAAGTCCCTCTCTCGATGGAAATGGTGCGCCTCTTCTCGGGATCGATCAAGACATTCTGCTAAACGCAGAATCTTCGAGGCCATCTCCTCGGTCTTCTTCTCCAGGGCATTCTTCTCTTCCAGAAGGGTCAGTCCGGAAGGAAGAGATGGAGCAGCAGAAGGCTGATCGCTGGAGCCTCCTACCTCCTGCATTTTGCAAAAGTTAGTCATACTAACTAAAATTATCAACAAAAAGGGAGAAGAATTGTTACCTGTCCCGGTGCATAACCCGTTGATACACCCATCTTGGGGGGAAGATCATCATATGGTGGAAGAGCAACCTTCCCATAAGAAGATTGCTTCGCCAACCCAATATGGCAATCATCTGATCGAGGGATAGTCACCGCTTGCCGACCAGGATGTTGATCACCCAAAAGAATGGGAGAATTGGACGTGATGGGATCTTTCTCTAAGGATAAAAGCCTAATTTGCCGAGAGGCATGAACGGGGAGGGTCAAAGGAACTGAAGGAAGAAAGAAACTCGCTACGTTCTTCACCTTTGTTCCACTGGAAGATCCTTCGTCAACCTTGGGTTTCTTCCTTAAGGGAGACAGGACTTCATTCGTTTGAGACCCTTGTTCGACAACTTCCTCTTCATCACTCTCAATCTCGATGATATCGTGATCTGCCATTGGGAGGAGTATGTGAAAAGGAAGAAGGCAGGATAACAAGAAAAAGACTTAGGCGTGAGAGGGAAATTGTAGATCTTTACATGTCCAGGGGTCTGGTATTTATAGCCACCAGGGAGACGGTTCGCCTCCCAGACACCTCGGGTTTCGTTAAGACATTTACAATTTTACCTCGAGATAAAAACAATTATACGGCGTTATCATTACCCGTCACGTAATGTCAGAACCCGTCTTGAAAAACCAACCGTTTTCACTTAGTGCGCCACTAAGTGGAGAAGTTAAAGGACCGGGTTAAAAATCCAATGCACGGTTTTTTAAATTCGAAATAAACACGTCTCTTCGTTTTCTTCGAATTTGGGGGCTAGCTGACGAGGATTGACACCCGGGTCACTTCTAATAAACTTTTGGTTCAAGACAAGTTCGAACCAGACATGTATCAGGTGATGCGAACTCGAGCTATTCTGAGGGGCATCACCATGAGGTCGCAAGCTTTACGCGATCAGGTCGCGGGTTTCGTGCGATCAGACCGACAGCCTTGTGCGGTCAGAAGTTCGTATGCTATACGCGGACTGGATATTCGGGATATTGCGCGGTCAGCCAATATCCCGCGGTCAGAACATCTGCCGATCAGGATACTTGGGATCTATCTATTCGGTTGCCATACAACAGGATATTCTAAGTATCCCGAAGATTCCTACGCGTGGAGAATCAACCGTCAGAAGGTTAACACATACAGTTATCCATGAATAACACGTGTTTAACCTGTGTGGAGGTTAAGAGCAGTTCCAAAAACCGCATCCAACCGTCCGTGCAACCGATTGATGCAGTTTCCTTCACATGGCACCCTTTCAAACAGTACAAAAGGATGGCATGGAGCATCAATCAGGAGGCCCCCAAGACATTAAAGGAAGAACGAGACTAAAAAGAATAATCAAGATACAAGATATCTCGATCATTCAAACAGTCAAGTCTACGGCTTAGATTAAGCGACACTTACGAGTCTCCTATAGCTCCCCTTTATACACTCTTACAGGGAAAATCCTCGCCTGTGAGGACTTTTCCCTCCATTTGTAAATCTTTTACCACACTTAGTGAAATCTCAACAGGACGTAGGGCTATTACTCCCACCATCGAGGGCCCGAACCTGTCTAAACTCTCTGTGCTCTTGTTCACCATTGTTCAGCATACCTTCCCGGAGGGTCATCTTGAAAGGTCTCACAATTACAAATTCTTCATAAGTTCGGCTGAGGACTCCGAGTCCGAATCGTCGACACTAACTATAATTATCAGCAAAAGGGGAGAAGAATTGTTACCTGTCCCGGTGCATAACCCGTTAATACACCCATCTTGGGAGGAAGATCATCATATGGTGGAAGAGCAACCTTCCCATCAGAAGATTGCTTCGCCAACCCAATATGGCAATCATCTGATCGAGGGATAATCACCGCTTGCCGACCAGGATGTTGATCACCCAAAAGGATGGGAGAATTGAATGTGATGGGATCTTTCTCTAAGGGCAAAGGCCTAACTTACCGAGAGGCATGAACAGGGAGGGTCAAAGGAACTGAAGGAAGAAAGAAACTCGCTACATTCTTCACCTTTGTTCCACTGGAAGATCCTTCGTCAACCTTGGGTTTCTTCCTTAAGGGAGACAGGACTTCATTCGTTTGAGACCCTTGTTCGACAACTTCCTCTTCATCACTCTCAATCTCGATGATATCGTGATCTGCCATTGGGAGGAGTATGTGAAAAGGAAGAAGGCAGGATAACAAGAAAAGGGCTTAGGCGTGTAGGGAAATTGTGAAGTTTTACAAAATCCAGGAGCCTGGTATTTATAGTCGCCTGGGTGACGGTTTGCATTCCAGACGCCTCGGGTTTCGTTAAAGCATTTACAATTTTACCTCGAGATAAAAACAGTTATACGGCGCTATCATTGCCCGTCACATAATGTCAGAACCCGTCTTGGGAAACCAACCGTTTTCACTTAATGCGCCACTAAGTGGAAAGATTGAAGAGTCTGGTTAAAAATCCAATGCATGGTTTTAAAATTTGAAATAAACAAGTCTCTTCGTTTTCTTCGAATTTGGGGGCTAGCTGACGAGGATTGACACCCGGGTCACTTCTAATAAACTTTTGGTTCAAGACAGGTTCGAACCAGACATATGTGGCGATGTGAACTCAAGCCATTTTGAGGGGCATCACCATGAGGTCGCAAGCTTTGCCCGATCAAGTCGCGGATTTCGTGCGGTCAGGCCGACAGCCTTGTGCGGTTAGAAGTTCGTATGCTATACGCGAACTAGATGTCCGGGATGTTGTGCGGTCAGCCCACATTCCGCGGTCAGAACGCTCTCGACCAGGGTGCTTGGAGTTTATTCGGTTATCCTTATATCAGGATATTCCAAGCATCCCGAGAATTTCTCCACGTTGAAGACCAACCTTCAGAGGTTAATATATGCGGTTATTCATGATTAACACGTGATAATAACCTCCGTGGAAGTTAACAGCGGTTCTCCAGAAACCGCATCCAACCGTTTGATGCAGTTTTCTTCATTTGGCACCCTTTCAACCAGTATAAAAAGGGGGCAAAGTACATCAAACGGAGGATAAAAGACATTTGGAAGAACAAGACCCCTGACATAAGTGAGATACAAGATATCTCGACTACTCAAACAGCCAAGTCTACGGCTTAGATTAGACAATACTTACAAGTCTCCTATAGCTCTTTTTTGTATACTTATATAGGGAAAACTTTCGCCTGTGAAGGTTTCTCCCCGCTAATTTGTAAAGTTTTATCACATATAGTGAAATTCTAACAGGACGTAGGGCTTTTACTCCCACCATCGAGGGCCCGAACCTGTATAAATCTCTCTGTGCTCCTGTTCACCATTGTTCTACATACCTTCCCGGAGGGTCATCTTGAAAGGTCTCACAATTACAAATTTTGCATAAGTTCGGCTGAGGACCCCGAGTCCGAATCGTTGACAGTGCTCTAAGGTGGAACTGTTCGAGTGGAGGGAAACCCAAGGGCCGTGTACGAGTAATAAAGTAGTGGAGGAACTTTTCTATCGGTATAACAAAATGATACCGATAGAATTATGTAATTTTCTATCGGTATAACAAAATATTACTGATAGAACAAGTAAATTTCCCGGAAAAATATTTGAAGTAGTGGATGCCTTTTTCTATCGGTATAAACAATAAAATCCCGTGAGACCAATTTTCCCCAGAAAAATTTTTTAATTAAGTGCTTGAGATTATAGTATTGGGTGCTCTTTTTCTATCGATAAAAACAACAAAATACCGTCAGAGTAATGAAAAGGTACACACAATTTAACATCAAATAGACCGTGGTTGAAAGCTGCTGAATGATAAAGAAAGAGGGAAGATAACCAAAAAATTGGAAAATTGACATAAAAAGAAATTGTTCATTCATTGTTGTTTTATCACTTACAAAAAAAAATAAAACCCAAAATGCTAGGTCAAGGGGTGGTCTTAGCCCTGGCAGCATGTAGAATAGAGTCAGTTAGACTTGCAGCCAGGACGCAGGACTCCTCTAGCGACAAGTTGTCCCTAGGATCAACTACTACCGCGTCGAGAAGGCCTGCGACCTCCCTCAGCTTCGCTATGGTATCCTTCATAGTCAAACCGCAGCCAGCGATGGTCATATCCACGGCTTTCTTCTCCTCGTGAAGACGCCTCATCCTCGCCCTAGCATTGTCACCATCCGTCTTCATGCGCTTAATGCGCTGGAAGAGATCGTCAAGGTCAAGCCGTAGCTGAGTGTGCTTGTCTGTAAGGAGCTTGTGCTCCTCCTCGAGGGCCCTCAAGTCGGCCTTCACTTTGGCAGTGTCTTCCACGGCTCCCATTCCCTGTGCAAATCAACAGGTCAAGAATGAACTGAACATGGATTAACAATACAGGGGTAAACCGAGGAGATTTAGAGTTCTTACCGGAGAGGGCGTGGCTGACGATCCCATGGAGGTTGCCATTGTGAAAGAGAAGATGAGGAGTCGAACCGTTCGAGAATTAGAAAAACAACAAAACACCACGACGCATGGCGAGGTACTTATAGAGTTTCCAAGGCGACGCATGGCGACACGGTTGAGAATTCAAAGCGCCAGAGTATTCTTCTATCGGTAAAAACAGGAAAAAACCGTCATACAACAAATACCGTGAGACTAACGAATTTATTCTAACGGTAAAATAGAATAATACCGATAGAAAAAGTAAATTTTTCAAAAACTTTTGAAGTGCCTGAGAGAAGTGCCTGGGACACATGAAAGTAGCGGATGTGCTTTTCTATCGGTAGAAATAACAAAATACCGTCAGAAAAAAAGTGATTTTTGGAGAGCTTAATTTGAAGAAGCAAGAGACTGCGATGAGATTTTTGCAAGTGCTATTTGAAGGGAAGAATTAAGTATTTACAGGATAAAGGTACTGTACATGTTAGAACTCATGCTGTGGAGTAAAATTGAGATATATTAATGCTGTGAACTAGCTTATCATTAAGTTCTAAAGAAAAATGTACTGCCTGATGTATTAATGATAAGTTCCTCACCTTGCTGCAGAACTTGTGGGCTGTTTGCTTGGCATTTATCCCTGAAATAGAAATTAATCATCAATGGTTCTCAACCCATAATCCTTCTTCGTGGTCATCTCGCAGATACGTTGTTTCGACGATATCTTCAGTACTGATAGATTGAATGCCCTCTAAAAATGGAGGTATTTCATCGAACTGGTTATACTCCTCTTCGTCGACAACATCTTCGACCCCAACAATACGTCTCTTGCTGTGGAGGACAACATGCAAGTTTGGATTGGCCGGGTCAACGATGTAGAATACCTGTGTGGCTTGCTTTGCAAGTATGAATGGATCGTCTTGGTGTCCGACTCTACCAAGATAGACGAGAGTAAACCCGTAACTGTCAACTTGAACACCTCGAGGGATTTCGACCCATTGGCATCGAAACAGGGGAATCTTAAGTAATCCGTAATCGAGCTCCCATATTTCGTCAACAGCACCGTAATATGAGTTCAGCGCCCTTACTGACCTGGCATCCTCGAAAATAGCAAACAGTGTCACTCCGCTACATTGCGTGCTACTCTTGGCGTCTTGAGCTCTTGTGTAAAATGAATACCCATTAATGTCGTACCCCTGCCAAGTCCCTACAGTGAATCTTGGGCCTCTAGCCAACCATGTCACAGTTTCACTTACGGAGCCCTCGGCAGCTCGCGTGACTCTTTCTTGGATCCACTCAGCAAATTTCCTGTTATGTTCTCTGCTGACCCAAACGTCTGACTTCGAAGGATTCTGTGAACGTAACATTACCTTGTGCTCGTGTATGTATGGCTCGACCTCCGTCATGTGTTGTAAGACCCAAAAATGTGATTTTGCGTACACATCACGAGCGGGGACGATAGCTTTGAATCCAATCGTTCCGATTCCCTGAAGCCTACCCTCGTGTCGGGACCTAGGAACACCAATTGGGTCAACCCCGGCCATATAATCTGTGCAAAATTCAATCACCTCCTCGGCGGCATAACCTTCCATGATACTCCCCTCAGGTCGACGACGAGTCCTTACGTATCCCTTCAATACACCCATAAATCTCTCAAATGGATACATGTAGCGCAGGCACACGGGTCCACAAAACTTAATTTCTCTGATAAGGTGAACAATCAGATGGACCATAACATCAAAAAAGGATGGAGGGAAATACATCTCGAGCTGACAAAGAGTTGTAACCACATCGCGCTGCAAAGCGTCCAACCCATCCGGATCAATTACCTACGAGGACACAATTGCGCCAAATATTCATATCAGAAAAATCTTCTAATTAAGCTCCACAGATGGAGGTAATGAACTTATAGTACGAGTGCACCGACTTACCTTGCAAGATATTGCGTTGAAGAAATAACATAGGTTTGTGATTGTCTCTCTGACTTTAACTGGGAGAATGCCTCTGATAGCAATGGGAAGCATTTGTGACATCAGGACATGACAGTCGTGGGACTTCGTGCCAA
Source organism: Pharus latifolius (assembly GCA_019359835.1). Classification (NCBI taxonomy): domain Eukaryota; kingdom Viridiplantae; phylum Streptophyta; class Magnoliopsida; order Poales; family Poaceae; genus Pharus; species Pharus latifolius. Next base: position 35,226,183 of record CM033321.1, on the reverse strand, counting down.
CCAGTCTTAGGTCCTTCATGGACACAAGTTTTTTCAAGTTCGCGGAGTACCCACATGGAACTTTAACACCGTGCAGGCACCGACAGAGATCTATTTTTTCGCTCTTGGACAACGTATAGCAGGCCGGAGGGAGGTATGTACGCTTTCCATTCTCTAAAGGTGCAAGCTTAGTCCTTATCCCCATTTCCACCATGTCACGACGAGCTTTCACACCATCCTTTGTCTTTCCCGGAATGTTCAACAACAAACCAATCAAACTGTCACAGACATTTTTCTCTACATGCATGACGTCAATGCAATGTCGAACTTGTAAGTGCTCCCAGTACAGTAGATCCCAGAGAATCGATCTCTTCTTCGAAACATTTTTTTCTCGAGGTTTAGAATGCTTACCGAACTCAACTTTGATGTCGTTCACGCGCGAGTAAATCTCCTTACCGGTCAGAAACACTGGAGCTGATCCCTTCTCAGGCTTCCCGTTAAATGATTTCCTCTTCTTACGGTACGTGTGATGCACCGGAAGAAACCTGCGGTGACCCATGTACACTGTTTTCCGGCAGTTTCGCAGCCACATGCTCTCAGTTTCATCTAGGCAAATAGGGCAAGCCTTGGCTCCTTTCGTACTATACCCCGAGAAATTGCCGTAGGCCGGAAAATCATTTATGGTGCAAAATATCAGGGCCCGCAAGATGAAATTCTCTTTCTTGTATGCATCCCACACCTGCACACCCTCGCTCCACAATTTCTGTAAGTCCTCGATTAAAGGCGCTAGAAACACGTCAATATCATTTCCGGGTTGTCTGGGTCCTGAGATTAGTAACGCCATCATGATGTACTTGCGCTTCATGCATAACCAAGGAGGAAGATTGTAGATGCATAAAAGAACCAGCCAAGTGCTGTGCCGGCTGCTCATATTACCATGTGGGTTCATACTATCTGTACTCAGCCCGAACCTTACATTCCTAAGTTCGCCGCCAAACTCAGCAAATGTTCTGTTGATGTTGCTCCATTGTATAGAATCAGCTGGGTGTCTCAGTTTTCCGTCTTGTTTCCGGGCTTCAGCATGCCAACGCAAGTGCTTCGCGACTTTCGGATTTGCAAACAGCCGCTTCAATCTAGGTATCACAGGCAAGTACCACACAGTTTTTGCCGGGGCTCCTTTCTTTACCTCGTGACGTTCACTGTCAATCCGATCCCTACGCGTATACCTCGATGCGCCGCATCTTGGACAAACATGCAAACTGGAGTACTCGTTACGGTACAACACACAATCATTTGGGCATGCGTGTATTCTTTCGATTTCCATTTCCAACGAACACAACAGTTTTTTGGCTTGGTAAGTAGATCTTGGCAACTCATTTCCCTCTGGAAGCATGTCCGCTAGAAGATCTAATAGTGCCGTGAAACTCTTATCACTCCAACCGTTTCCTGTCTTCAAGTTATATAATCTCAGCACAGAAGACAGTTTTGTAAATGTTGCACATCCAGGGAACAGAGGCTTCTCAGAGTCAGCAATCAGTTTTTCAAATTCACAGAAGTCATTTTCGTTGTAATCTTCCTCTACATCACGTAACATCTCATCTAGATTGTCATCATCATCATCTACGTGCACATCGGAATGAACATTGCCAAAATTCGGTTGATCATCGATATTATTGCAATCCACATCCGAGTCGTGCTGATTGGTAGTAGTGGTGCTTGTTTCCTCAAGATCTTCGCCATGCCATATCCAACGGGTGTATCGCGCGTTAAAACCACGATGAATCAAATGACTCTTAATTTGATCAAAGTTGCTAAACCTCTTCAAGCTCATACAATCTGTACAAGGACAGAGCATATTTTTCTCTCCCCTCCTCTCCTTTTGTTGCTCAGCAAATTTAATAAACTCATTCACACCATCCAAATATTCAAGAGTAGTACGTTTTATTCCATACATCCAATATTTCCTGTCCATCTACAATTAACAAAATTTAACGAGTAAGCCATGCATGAAACCTGCCCGATTAAGTTATGTATATGTACATGTACAGTCTCTTACAACAGATACATGTGTTGAACCCTAGCCTGACGAAATTAACACTAATTAACCTAGCTAACTACACAATACAAGCTAGTTAGCTCCTAAAACATGACGCATTTCCAGCTACCAAGCTCCCAAGCTTAGAGCTACAAACTTGGAACTACACAATACAACTAGCTTGCAAGTAGAGAGGAAGGGAGATCTAGAGGGAGAGAGAGATAAGTGTCGACAATTAAGCGTACCTTAAAGAGAGGGGCGCAATCAACTTCCCTCCAGCCTGCGCTGATCACCCTAGCAGTGTAGCTGCGGGCGTGGAACTTTCGTCACAAACAGAGGGACACAGAATGCAACAGAACAATTTAAAGAGCAGCTAAGCAATGGTCGAGTGGGGTTTTAATTATAATGGATATTTTTCTAACGGTAAATACATGAAATAACCGTTAGACAAACTTAGGTAATTTGCCGCTCACATATTCTATCGGTAAAAACACACACATACCGTTAGAGAATGTACATTACCGAGCAAGTACAGGACTTCTTCTTTCGGTAAATATGTGTATGACCGTTAGATCATGCATGACACAGCACGTACATGGACTTCTTTCGGTAAATATGTGTATTGACCGTTAGATCATGCATGACACAGCACGTACATGTGTTTTTCTATCGGTAGATATGTGTACGAACCGTTAGATGATGCATGACACACGAGCAAGAGTTTTTCTATCGGTAAATATGTGTATTTACCGTTAGAATATGCATGACTGAGCAAATATATGTATTTTCCTATCGGTAAATATGTGTACTTACCGTTAGAGGAGGTACTGGTACCAAACTGGGACAAACATGCATATGCCATTTCTCACATTCAAGGAATCATATCAATGTAACATCAAACAGATCTTACATCAAACAGATCTTACATCAAACGGATCTTAACTAGAAGATAAAGCAATATATTTCAAGAAATGCTAATTTGTGGATTAACTAGGAGACACAAAAATACTTTTCTTAGGTACTTGGGACTTCATCTTGCCAAAGAAATTACACATGCCAGTTCACAAATTCAGGTACAAACATACACATGCTAGTTCACCAATACAAATTCAGGTACAAACATACACATGCCAGTTCACAAATTCAAGTGCATGTCTGAAACAGCAGTACAAATACACACCTACCTACCAATACAATTAAATACACAAATACTCCCTACATATTCAAGTTCATGTCCCAATTAGTAATACATGATACACAAATATACAACAATATACAAATAGAACAATTCACACATTCGATGTATATTACAAAAGCCACGTCTGAAATTAACAAGAGATCACGACGAGGACCCAGTGGCCCATACATTTTACATAAAAGAGAACCTTTGCAGGTTGCCACAATGCAACTACCGACTACAAGTTAGACCTGATACATCACAAATCCATTCATCCAAAACAGCAAATGTCTGAACCACATTGGACTTAACCATAGGAGTTCAGTTCGAAGACGCCCGAGGAGCTGGAACTGCCGTCGACATACATTTGTACGTATTGGTGATTTCCTTGGACTCAAACTCGATCAACTCAACTCAACTCAACTCAACTCCATTAACAAAAAGAACCTACCTTCCAAGATGTTGTTCTGTGTAGTGATGGCGTAGAATGGCTGTGCAAATAACAACAATTCTTCTTCTCCAAGCAGGTAAGCATCTGGCCACAAGCTGGTGCATGCAAAAAAATGTAAGATGCTTTCTATAGATCCTGATTTGAGAAACACGCCGGGCTTAAGGATCTTCTCGACCGAGCCAACCAAGATCTCGCCCTTCACGTCCTTCTAGCTCTTGACGGTGATCTTCACCGTTTCTTTCACCAACAAGCCAACGTAGGCAGCGTACTGCGATGAAGAACCGTGAAATACGTTGCCCCTCACGAGCATCATCCAAGGACCTGAATAGATCATAATCATATTGAAAAGAAGACACACCAAAATGAAGGATACAAAAAAGTAGAATTATTGCCATAATCGGATTAGAATAATCTAACAATATTGCAGAAATTTTACGTACCTTCCTTGGGATGCCGAAGTCTAGAGGGCGTCGATGGAGGTGCGGAGGTGCAGCGGTCCCCTGTAGAGGTGCGCCGGCCGTCCATGGAGCTTACGAGTTAGGACTACGAGCCCCAGATGAACTGTGAGAATGAAAGAGACATACCCGTGTATTTATACAACTATATATTTTCTATCGGTACAAAAACAGCATACCGTTAGTAATAAAAACATCTGTAGAAGGCGAATGGTTCTATTGGCACAATACATATTACCGATAAGAATTTTTGTACATACTCTATCGGTGTGTACGTACATTCCCGATAGAATATTACAAGTCGTAAAAGGCCAACAGTTGTAAGATATTTTTTCTATATTCTAACGGTATAAACATTCATTACCGATAGAATAAAACTATTTGAGATGAACAGTTCTAAGCAATTTTCTATATATTCTAACGGTACAAGAATCCATTACCGATAGAATAAAAATATTTGTAGAAGGCCAAAGGTTCTATCGGCGCACTACATATTGCCGATAGGAATTTGTAATATACTCTGTCGATATATTCATACAGTACCGATAGAATAAGTCTAGTTGTAGAAGTAGACCAGTCCTATCGGCGCACAACATTCTCCCGTCAGTACTTATGAATCTCTTCTAACGGCAAATTTGTTCATCACCGCTAGAGTAAATCATACTGCTTCTTCTATCGGGAAGTTTCTTACAAACCGATAGGAAAAATACACCCGATGATCTTTTATGACCTCGACGCACATTTCTATCGGTTTTCAACTAAATCGCTAATAACCGATAGAAAATAGGGGTTAGTAAACTGCATTTCTGTACTAGTGAGTTGTCCGAGTGAATTCAGTTGATGAGATAGATATGACCTTGTCTCTGATGGCAATGTCGAAGGACAAAGGTTCAAATTCACCTAACGACCAGCACTCAACAGAGGACTTTATCACTATCAATATCCAGGTGAAGCACGAAGTGGTCGCAGCAATATTCGATCACAAAAGTCAAAATAATTTGGCTTCCGCTAGACTAGTTCGATGACTTTGTTTGAAGACGAACACACACCCGCGACCGTATCCGCTAGAGGTTTACATCCGACGTGAAACAATAGATTATGAGTCAGTGTGTGTTAAAATTTGCGATCTCTACTCAATATATCGATGAGGTTCAATGTGACATTATTCCTATCAATATTTGTCAGGTGATCTTTGGGAGTCTATTCTTCTATGATCGAGATGCTCACTTCCATCGATGAGTGCAAGAATACGAGCTCACTAAGGATGAAGTTAAGTTCGTGATCAGTAGAGACGTCTACGTCAACACTTTGAACTTGATTACCGCAAATCAGGCCAAAAGAATCATCAATGCATGTAACAAATACGTGCTTGTTATGATTCGACTAGCTGGTCAAAGTGATAGTACTCGACCAGTGCTGTCGTTGGTGTGCTGAGAAGATTCTGGTCCTTTGTCCGGACTGCTGGAGAAATATAGTGATCTGTTCGAAAGTATACAGGGTCGTCCACTGAAACGTTCAGTTCAACACAAAATTCATCTCGTGTTCGATGCGACACTTCCCAATATGAGTATGTATCGCAACTCAGTATTTGAGAACGAAGAGATCAAAAGACAACTTGGAGAATTACTAAATGATGGTGTCATTCAACCAAGTAGTTCACCTTGCGGATCTCCGGTGGTGTTAGTACCAAAGAAAGATGGGACTTGGTGTATCTGCATAACTACCGAGCACTGAGCAAGATCACCATCAAGAACCGGTACCCCCTGCCTCGTATTGATGACCTATTAGACCAATTCAAGCATGCCGCTGTCTTCTCGAAGTTGGATCTTAAGTCAGGATAACATCAAGTCAACATTCGAGAGGAGGATACGTGGAAGACCGCGTTCAAAACGCGACAAGGTCTATTCGAATGGTTGGTCATGCTGTTTGGCCTCTGTAATGCCCTGGCTACTTTCATGCGACTCATGAATGACATATTGCGACAGTTCATCGACAACTTTGTGATCGTTTACCTTGACGACATACTAGTTTGTAGTCGTTCGTGGGACGTGCACCTAGTCCATGTGGAAAAGGTGTTCAAATAGCTTTGGCAACATCGACTTCGCCTCAACCATAAGAAATGCGAGTTCGGCCAGCAACCTCTACTGTACCTGGGATTCATCGTCGGCAACAGTACATTGCAAATTGACCTGGATAAGGTAAAAGTGATTCACGAGTGGCCTTGACCCCGAACAGTTATGAAAGTTCTTAGTTTTGTGGGAGCATGCCAATATCTTCGGAAGTTCATACAACACTTCTCAATTGTGGCTTCTCCATTGCATGCATTAACTAGGATTGACCAGAAGTTCGAGTGGATAGGGAAACATGAAAACACGTTTCTCTTGTTAAAGAAGAAGATCAGTGCAGCTCCTGTTTTAGCTTTACTGAATCTCCAGAAGCCATTCGAGCTAGAAACTGATGCCTCAAGTTATGCAATGGGCGCAGTGCTCATGCAAGAAGGTCGACCAGTAGTATATCACTCCGAGTTATTCCAGGGAGTTCAAAAGAACCATCCAACCTACAACAAGGAATTGTGTGCATTGCATTAGGCCGTAAAACATTGGTGGTGTTACCTTTTGGATAAAGAGACTATTGTCCACACCGACTATCAACCTTTGCAATATTTGCAAACTCAATTGAAGCTACAGCAAGCTCGACATATGAAGTGAATGTCGTATCTGCAGTAGTTTAATCTGGTAATTAAGTACAAGAAGGGAGTACACAATAAAAGCTGACATGTTGTCACGACCACCAGTTACAACCCTCTGCTTATCAGCGTTTATGCAGATCGAGCCCTCATGTCATGATGACTATGCCACAATGTACAATGAAGATCTTGATTTTCGATCAGCACTGGCTGATCTCGTAACAGGGAAACCTACAAAGTTTGTTCAGTGAGAAGGACTCTTGTACAAGGGTAATTTACTTTGTATACCTCGTGGAGCACCTTAGATTCAATGGCTGCGAGAAGCGCATACATGGAAGGTTGCTAGTCACTTTGGGGTTACGAAGACTTTGGAAAATCTTCATTGACATGTGTTCTGGCTGCGAATGCAACAGGATGTGGGAAGTTTTGTTCGAGGTTGTGGTCTTTGCAGCTTCTTGAAACCGGCAAACCGAAACTTGGGTTTGTACACTCCTTTGCCACTTCCATCACGACCGTGGGAAAGCATATCCAAGGATTTCTTAGGAGGATTGCCTAAGACCCAACGTGGCAACGACTATCTCTTTGTGGTCGTTGATCGGTTCTCCAAAATGATAATTGTCATACCATGTCGAAAGACTATCATGGGAGAAAAAGCGGCTCGAGTATTCTTTCAGCACGTTTGGACACATTTTAGACTACCGACTTTTATTGTGTCTGATCGTGATACCCAGTTGCTTAGTCACTTTTGGCGATCTCTTTGGATGATGTGGATACAAAGCTGAAAAGTAGTACTTCTTTTCATCCTCAAACTGATGGTCAAATCGAGGTGGTAAATCGAACAGTCGTTTATCTCTTGAGGGGCTTTAACTCTAAGCATCCGAAGACCTGGGATGAAAGCATACCATACCTGCAGTTTGCTTTTAATCGAGCAGTGCATGGTTCGACTGGAAAGTCACCTTTTGAGATCTATTTGGGATTTCTACCGCAAAGTCCATTCGACATGGATTTGTGATCCCTACCTCAGCGCAGAACAGCAAGGAAGCATCTGATCAGGATCAAGCACAAAAGTTCTTGGAAGGTATTCAACGGCACCATGATGGGTTGAACAGAACTTGTTGAAAGCTCAACTCAAGTACAAAACGCGACATGATCAGCACCGAGTTGATGCTCAATTTCATGAAGGTGATACTGTCTAACTACATCTTAGTATGGAGAGACTTAAAGGTGAAGGTAAAAAGCTTAAACCAATCTGTTATGCTCCTTTCTGAGTTTTGCAGAAAATTGGTAATAATGCTTGTCAGCTCGAGTTACCTCCATACATAGATATTTACTCGATTGTCAATGTTGAGCACCTCAAACTCTTTGAACCTTCAATGATTGATGATGAGCCTAATACCATAGTAACATCTGTTGAAGACCTGGTCTATCAACGAGAAGAACCTCTACCTGACGACGTGACCTTGGAGAAGAAGTTGACGACCACCCGCAGTGGTACACGAGAGTCTTTTCGAATCGGATGGAAAGATCAACGAGCACGTGCGGCAAAGTGGTACACCCAAGAAGATGGTCAATCTCAATTTCCACATCTCCAGTTTTGATCAAGTGGTCGCCAAGGGTGGTTGGCTCCTTCTCTACAGCGGAGTCATGATCCGGGAGGACCTTTGGGTTCCTTCAAGTCGAAAACATCTCCAAGTCAAGTTCAGAACGGCTTCGCAACCTCCGAAACGATCCGCGACCTTGGGAAGGATTCGATCTCTAGTCGGTTTGTATTCTGATCCGATATAAACATAACTGAGTCTTATCTATTTAGGTTTAGTTAGTACCCGAGTCTAATACGTTTAGGTTATTAAGTTTGATACATATTCATACAATTCGACTATAAATACTTTGTAATAGATCGAGTTTAGCATCTATCTAGCAGTTATCTACTTTTGTATAGATCAGATCGAATAGTTCATCGACGTAGGCGAGTGCATCCAAACGTTCGACGTGTACAAGATCCCTCTTTCCAATAAAGAGCTGTGCTATCTTTTGAACTTTGTTTTCGATCAACTTGGATTTTGGTAATTCCGAGTAAGATCCTGTTATCCCGCATATTAGCATCTGATCGAGTATAGTCGAAGCATGTCTATACTTCAATCAGAGCGAATTAGCACCTAGTTGAGACTAGATCAAAACCTGGTCTAGGCTTGAATCAGATCACTCGAGGGCAGCGACGTTAGTCATTGCCGCTGGTGGCTCTACGGTGGTTGTGATTGAGGGTTGTTTCATGTGCTCGACGAACACTGCTGCCGGGGCAGATGCACGTGAGGAATCAATTTTTGACAATTTGACTGTGAGAATATTGTCTTTTCGTGGAACGAATTGGACTTTGAAACATTGGTGTTCCTTGTTCACCTGATTTACGACTAGCTATGAATCACCCTTCACTACTAATCAATGGACTCCAATGGATTTAGCTACTCGAAACCCAACTAAAAGACCTTCATACTTTGCTACGTTATTTGGAGTAACAAAGTGTAGTTGTATGATATACTAGAGATGGTCGCCCCGGTGCGTAATTAAGACCGCTCCAGCCCCTGATTTTTTGAAACTCTGAGAGCCATCGAAATACAATGTCCAGTGGTCGATACACTCTGAATCCGCACATTCTTGTGTAAGTGGTTCTGGATTAGTCCATTTGACCACAAAATCAGTAAGAATCAGGGACTTGATTACTACCTGGGCCGTGAAATGGAGATCTCCAAGTTCTACTGCCCATTTTGCAACCCGACCCGTTACTTCCTGTTTACGGAGGATGACCCCTAAGGGAAAGGACAAGGGCACAATAATCTTGTGCGCTTGAAAGTAATGTCACAGTTTCCTTGAAGCTATTAAGAGAGCATAAAGTAACTATTGGACCTCGGAGTACCTCTCCTTTGGTCCATTTAACACTTTGCTTACATAATAAACTGGTCATTGCACTCCTTCCTTCTCTGCGACCAGAACAGCGCTGACCGCGTGGGGGTAGCTGCCAAATAGATGAGTGAGGACTCTCCCAAAGTCGGGGAAACCAGTACTGGAGCACTGGCTAAATATGTTTTCACTTCTTGAAAGGCTTTATCAGCTTCATCCAACCACCGGAAACTGTTGTGCTTACAGAGGACCTTAAAGGAAGGCAATACACGTTTGCCCAACCTAGAAATGAAACAACTTAAAGCCGCCATTCAACCAGATAGGCTTTGTACCTCCTTCATGGTCGAAGGAGGTCACATTTGTTCTATGGCCCAAATTTTTTTGGGATTAACCTCAATGCCCCGTGAACAAACAAGGAAACCTAAAATTTTACCAGAAGAAACTCCAAATGAGCACTTTTTCAGCATTCAACTTTATCCCATTCTTATTCAAGTTACAAAAAGTTTCAACCAAATCATCTTCATAAGCTTCTAAGTCACACCTAATTGAGATTGAAAGGTCTTGTGCATCAAGCGCTGGTATGTAGAACCAGTGTTCTTGAGCCCAACTGGCATCCTTACATAGTAGTACGTGCCAAATGGTGTGATGAAGGTAGTCTTCTCCTCATCTTCTTCTACCATGCTAATTTGATGGTACCCTAAGTAAGCATCCAGGAAGCTCATCAGTTTGCAACCCACTGATGAGTCAACCAACTGGTCGATACGGGGAAAAGGAAAATCATCTTTCAGGCAGGCAGCATTGAGATTGGTGTAATCGATGCACATGCGCCACTTATAGTTAAATTTCAAGACCATGACCGGGTTTGCGAGCCATTCAGAATGGTCAATTTCACGAATAAAGCCAGCCTCTTGGAGTTTATCCAACTCCAAATGAATGGCTTCTCTCCGATCAGAGGTAAAACATCTGAGCTTTTGCTTTATTAGTCACTGTCCAGGCTGAATAGCTAGCCTGTGCTCGATCACTTCCCTTGGGACTCCATACATGTCAGATGGTTTCCACACAAACACATTTGCATTAGCTTGCAGGAAATCGGTGAGCGCAAGTTCCTATTTGTTCTCTAGTTCTGACCTGATCCTCACAGTTCTGGTCAGGTCATCTAGGAATAGGGAAACTTGTTTAAGATTTTCGTCTGGTCGCGGGGTTACCTTGACCACATATATCTTATTAGCTTTGGTTGCAGCACTGATATCCCTGAGGGGCAACTGATCGACCAATTCCAGTCAGATGCGATTGCAAGTGAGAGTTGTATTATGGCTACCCCTAACTGTGATAGCACCTTTGTGGTCTTGGCACTTTGATGCACTGATAAGCATAATGCGTTGCTGCCATAAACTTGGCAAGCGAGGGCCTACCAAGAATTGCACTGTATGCTGAATCAAAATCAGTTACATCGAAAGTAATCAATTCTGTTCAAAAATTTTCTAGCTCTCTAAGCATTTCTGGTAGTACAATCTGGCCAATAGGAGTTATTGAAGGACCAGGAATGATCCCAAGAAATAGGTGGACCATAGATTTAATTCTTGAACGAGAGATTTGCATGAAATCAAGTGCTTTTACAAAGAAAAAGTCAAGAGAACTACCTCCATCGACTAGAACTCTGCCCACTTTTGCATTGTTGATCGTAGGAGATATTACTAGAGGGAGTCACCGTGGTCGCAACAACCCCCTAAGGCAATCTTCCCAGTTAAAGGTCAGGGACAGCTCCTACCAGTGGGGATATTGAGGCTCTCTTGGGGATCTTCAATATTATTAAACTTTCAGCAAACAGATTTGCAATGGCGCTTGAAAATATAGGACGAAGAACCACCAAAAATAACATTAATATGATTATTTGGTACCTAATATGACATGTCCTCATCTCCATCAGCGTCCTTCTTCACACTAGGTTGCCTTCTTTCTTGTATAATCGGCGTAGGTGCATTACCTTGGTAGAATTTTTCCATGCGCTTTAACCATGTTAGGCAATTCTTGAGGTCATGTCCCAGGACCTCATGCAGCGGACACCACCTCTTGCTTCCATGCGGGTTAGCCTATTTTTCTGCGTGGTTGTTGTCGAGTCCACTAGAACGAGGTTTGTTATTCTTGTATAAAACTTTGTTACCTTTATCCTATGGTTTCTTTTCAATGTTCACGACCTCTCGGAGGCAGTTTGTTCCATCCTTCTTCGTCTTTTTGATCTTCCTGCCCGTAGATGATCCAGACTTCCTGTTAGTGTTCTCTTTCTTTTCAAAGTCTAGACCAGGCTGGGGTGGTAAATCGCCCTTGTCGACCATTTTATTCCATTCCACCGCCTCAGCTACGTCAGAGTAGCGATCAACCATGTCAAAGAGTTTTGATACTGATCTTGGTGGGTGGATGCTGACGTCCTCCGTAAATCTTCGATATCAAACGCCATGTTTGAAGGCTTTGATTACTGAACTATCAAAAATGTTAGGGATAGTGTTTCTTACTTCCATGAACCTCTTCACAAACTACTAGAGGATTTTACTCGAAGTCTGGCGTAAGCGATGAAGATCATCCTCCTTGCCAGTTTTTTCATAGCAATTCTGGAAATTGCTGTGGATAGCATCACATATTATTTTCTAGTTGTAGATCGATCCCTCTGGCTGGTTGCAAAGCCAGGTTCGTGCCAGACCCTCAAGGACCATTGGCTACTAATTGGCCATCACCCTTTCATTTCCACCTGCTGCTTGGATGGCAATGCATAGATCTGGAGGAATTCGGATGGGTTTTGTGTCCCATCGAACCACTCAATCGTGCCTGGCTTAAACTTATTAGGCCAGACCACTACTTGTAGTCTTGGTGAAAAAGCCTTGCAGCCAAATATGTAATCTACGACTGTCGATCATCGTGACTATCTCCATGGTCACGGGAAGAGTTGGCATGAGGAACCTCATGGTGTGGTCCCAAGCGTGAGCGTATCAGTTCTTAGTCGCACTCGCGGGAACGATCAGCCCTCCGGATTTTGTCGTGACCATGACAAGTTGGTGTGACTCAAGCATGGTTGCGTCGTTCCAGGCAATGGTAAGTGCTATCTCCTTCCCGGGAATTGGTTACTAATCGCGATGAGGCGATTGGAGTTTCATCTGACACTACTCCATCGAGATTTTCTACAAGGACTCGTGCGAATGTTACCCCGTCATCATTTGTGAAACCAGTGGGGGGTTTCGGAGTGTTCCTGTGCATTTCTTCTGGGAGGAGCCAGAGAAGTTTTAGCCATTATCGCTTCAGCCATTGGGGAACGTTCCGGATCTGTGATTGGTCATGCCTACGTCCACCAGGATGCCATTGGCGGGACGTTCCAGGGCCGAGGTTTGCGGTGTTATGGTGAAGTTGTGCGAGGCACAGAGTTTCTTCTGTGGTTTTGCGAACCTCTTCTTCTCACCGCACGCAAGCTTCATCTTCTTTCCATTTGCAATCCTCTTCTTCCCTAGCAAGATGTTGCACCGAGTCTCCTCGAAAAGACCAGTGACTTCCCATGGAGCCAAAACTACAGACAGGGAGAACATCTCCTCCTTTTGAGTCATACTCAAAGTCAAGGAGGGAATGAAAATTGTATGGAACAGATTCTTCCAGACCCAACGAATAGTAATCGCTGAGATCACCTATATCTGACGCGGAAGCATCGGGATCCTCAGCACCTGTGTTGTTCAAGGAAATGGGTTGTAGCTCATACTCTCCTTCGAATGTGGCAAGACTTACAGAGGGCAAGTGAACTACTCTTTCAGATTCTCGGTTGATAGACGTGACCGGAGCCGGAGAAGAGTTCTCCCTAGAATAGGGCTCGAGGGCAGCATCGATCTCTTCCATGGGAACAGTGTCTTCATCCATGATATCGGCGTAATCGGCAAGATCAAAGTCGTTCTTCGAGTCGTATGCACAGGTCATAGGATCCATAAATATGACAAGCCTTGGTGAAGAAAATACACTGTCTTTCCTCCCCACGATCGGCACCAGTTGTTGACGATTGGGACAATGTCACAAGCCGAACTTACAAAGATTTGTTTTATTTTAAAGGGGGATAGTATCTGTTAATCACCAAAGAACATCACCATAAATATGAAACCAGACACACTGTGTTTATACAGGTTCAGACTCTCGTAGTCTAGTAATAGCCCTACTCCTGTTGGATTTTCACTATCAGAATGATGGATTACAAAGTGTGTAGAGTTTAACAATTTATGTATTGTTTAACTCCCTCCTCTTTTTTTTCTCTTCTACAAGTTCTAAACCCTTTTTATACTCGTGAAAAGGCGTTGGTTACTTCATCAGAGGGATGCTTGGCGGTTGCCAGTGGTTGCAAGTGGTTGTAAACGGTTGTTGTCCGCCAGTTATGATGTGACGGTTATGGATAACCACACGTTCATCCTTCTAAACAGTAAAGAGAGACTCATATTACCCTGGGAATAACGGAACGTATTGATCAAAGAGCGGTTATGGTCTATCAAACATGATAGCATAACTGCATCACCCTTAGACCGTGGTCTATAAAATAAGTCTCGACCAAATCTTTCTTTCTTGATTCGAAGGCACTTCCAAGCGTAATATCTGTCTTAATTCACTATCATGGTAGGGATAAAAAAACCACTATTGATCTCCTCGTAAAGAATTTTAAAGATAACTCTCTTATTGTTTGGTCGTATATTGGCTGCGACCATGGATTAAGGATTACCATATCTCAATGACCATAGTGACCGCGGGTAGTGACCACGAACTCTGCGACCTTAGATATTGCGATCACAGAGGTCGCAGCCACAAACATTGAGACCACGGATACTGCACTAGCGAAATGGTCATCCGTGATGGGCCTACGTATCTAGTCGACAAGATGGGCCGGATTATGTCCAGAAGATCTTGGACTATCACATGATCTCTCTCTGTGGTCGCGAGCGACCATGAAAAGGCACAAGAAAATAACTTGGGTAATAATTTCTGTCACGTATATCATAACCGGCAATGCTGCATGTAACTTAGGGCTTTCAAAGAGTATGTGCGAAAATGTGGGAGACATGATGCCAACAAGGGCGATAAGGTCACTTTCGCACCATACCCGGTAATTAGCTCATCAATATATTTATTTTTTATAAGTTCTTACAAGACTAAGGGTTTGGGCCAATGTCTTGAAAAATACTATTGTCTCAGTGCCATCAACAGCCGGATTCTTGGGAATGCGGCTTTTACTTGATGGTGTTCATGTACGAACTGATCAGCTCAGGTTTTGCCCAATTCCCCTATGTATGTGTTGTTCCTAACTCGTACTTGAGCATTTCATCTTAACTTCCAAACTAACTGCTTACTAATTCTTGATATATTCATATATATGCATGTAGAAAATCATGACTACTGAAAAATATGATACACAAGTCGTTAAGAAAATAAGGTCAATTTGGGCAACATATGTGATGAATGAGGTGGCCATCAACCAAAAATAAAATTTTGTAATTTTAGATTGATCTGTACAATATTCCATTCAATATATGATTTAGACTTATGATGTATAGCTTGAATGAATTCTGTTGTAAATATTTGTACTGAGCAGATCAATATAGTATGTTTTTAGTTAACTGTATAAGTGCTTTTATTCTATACAGTACTAATTAGATGTTAACTATTTCTATCGGTTGCCGATAAAGAACTGATAGAGATTAACCTTCTGTATCGATTACTATCGAGGAACGGATAGAAAAGTTTGTAATCTTATATCGGTAATCATTAACCAATAGAAAAGGTATATTTCTTCAATTGGTTCCCAAGTACAAACTGACATAAAATCATAAGATCTTCTTTCAGATTAGTCGTACACAACCGATACAAAACTTTAACAACTTCTATCAATTCTATGTGAGAAAACTGATAGAAAAAGTTACTATCTTCTATAGGTGCTATGTAAGCAACCGATAGAAATGTTTAATTTGTTCTATAAGATCCTACATAACAATCGAAAGAAAATTGGAATATCTTCTATCGGTTGTTTTTCTGGAACCAATAAAAAAGGTTGATAACTTCTATCTGTTTCTTCATACTAACTGATATAAGAGTAGTATATCTTCTATCGGTTTTTCTGTGAAAACCGATAGAAAAAGTGCGTATCTTCTATCGGCTATGAATCGTTGTAAGAGTCATCTGTTTTTACTATCGTATTCATTTCTAATGATACGATTAATCATTACTGAATTGCATTTTGAATTGATAGTAAATATTATTTTTATTGTAATGGTCCATATCATATATTCACCTAATGCTCTAGTAGATCGGACATTTTAGTGTTGGTACGATCATATTCCCTTCTATTTTTTTATAATTTAAAAAGGCGCCGCCTTGGTGCATTACATCCACTACTGCTAAGTTTCTGAAATGTTAGTGGCATGGCATGCACCTAAAAGAACAAAAGAAAAAGTTGTTGTATACAGTTTAGCTGCAGTATGAACATATACTACGCTATTAGACAAATTTGCCGTCGCATTCCATTGCAGATTGGTGCGTTAACAAAAGTTTTTAAATGGAGGCCCAAAGAGTGTAGTGGTAGATGTGTCACGCCTTTCTGCAAGTACGGTCGCACGAATGCGATTTCCAAGCTGTTTCATATATAACTAGTATTTCTCAAGTGTTGTTCTATTGCCGTATCGTGCTGAGTACATGTCATATCGTATAATGTCAAAATATCAAATAAATAAACCCAAATCTAACCTAAAATGTTAATGGAGTCGCCCTATTTTTATAGCCTAAACCACATAAATCATTTCGTCATGTTATGTCGTGTAATTATGTTATGTTAAATTTTAGTAACTCTACTGAATTTATAAGTCATAGATTGTTCAATTCAACATGTTTTCAATTATTTTTTAGAAGAAATTAGTAACTCTAATTATTTTATATGTCATAAATTATACAAATCACAATGACAGTTTATAATCCTGTCAACACCTCGATGAATAAACTCAAACCTATATAACTATGGTATGTAACAGTATCATGTTAAATTTTGATCAGCTCTAGTATTTCTTAACATCAAAACTCAAGAACACAATTTTGCAAAGTTTACAGGATTGGGCTAAGGGAAAAGAGAACATGCACAGTGCTTTTCTTTGGTCAAAGCACCACATTTTGATTCTATTTGACAAACCAAATCTTCAGCATATAGTATAATTAACCACTTATAGTTGAGATCTTTAAGTGATTGTCTTATATGACCAACTTTGCAAAAGTGCTCTTATTTTCATCTTGCAACTCATGCATGCATCCACACTGTTCATAAGTCATAATCTAGTTCGGAGGAATAGCAATTTTCATGAACTCTAGTGTCTTCTTTTCGAGAATAATTTTACAGGTTGTATCATTTGTTCTATACATAACACACATCTACTCCAACACACACCCACCCCACCCCATCCCACCCCACTCATACACATACTAATACACAATCCAACTAAGAACAAATATGAAAAGAGAGGGAACTAGAAATTGAACCTCTAATCTCAATTTGCATGGATACACACTGTAGACATACATGTGAGTGCTCCATCAACTCTAGTTTACTCCACTTCATCCATATTAATGTCAAAGAGAAATTTGCTAAACAGAAATTGGTGTCAATTGACAATTGATCTTTTGTTTTGAACTCACTGATTTGCAGGAACTGAATTCTCTGATCAATTTGACCTATTGTTTTGAACTTGCTGATTGCTTGTGGTATAAAATCTTGGAAAAATAGCATGGCTCTTTCCTATCCACTTGGCATGACCAAAGTTTTAAATCTTGGTGTTGACTTGAATAAATATAGCAGTTATTAGGGCTATCATAGAATATATCCTATATCATACTAAAAACAACTTTATCTCATCTTAAGCCATCTTCACTGGCTACTAGCCATTGAATCGAGTCCCCAACAACCGTAAAACCTATAGCTAGCTACAAGATGGATAAGAAAAATGGGCTTTTGAGGATAATAATATATTCATATAAGCTACAACTAGCAGGTTAGTTTGTCATATTTTTTTTCTTCGAAAAGATAAATATGTATACTACCAAGGCCTAACACTCCATATCCTTTTAACGGAAGTACAAAATTACAAAATTATATCCATCCTGGTTAGTGATGGATCTAAAAATTTAGAGGTGGTATAGACATCATGCATAGAAAGTGACAATTCTCTAGATACAATTACTTTATTTATTATTTATTATTTATCTATGAGATATTTCAAAAGAAAATGGACATATGTAAATTGTGATTCTCCCTTCTTCTAATTTATCATGGAAAATTCTTAAAAAATAGCTCTAGTTACAAAAAAGAAGTGGACATTCATCTTTTAATTTATCACGTATAGGATTTAAACTCATAACTATAGTGTCATTTCAATTCCAGAAGAGATTGTATTGATCAACTAGATCAATATAGTTTGCTCTATTGTTTAGTTGAAAGGTGGTTTCTCGATCGTCATTTTAAGGGTACAATTGAACTTGGTGCACTCATATGAATCCGCCTCCTAGTCATGATCCAACAACCAAAGCCAAGGTCTCATGTTAAAGACAACCTCCATAAAAAATTTTCCTTGCATTCATATGACATAGAAAGTGATGGTAAGACTAAAAAATGGCACCATCCCAATCAGCAAACTGAAGGAGTTGTGGTTGCAATAATTGATGGAACACTCTATGCATGATTCCATGACCAAGTTGCACCCTTCAAAGAAATCTATCAATATATTGCTGTCCCCAGCAATCCATCCTTACACATCATCATCCGAGCGGTGCCCATTCTCCTCCTCTCACCATAAAGTTGAGATAGAGTTCAGTTGCTGCATCAAAAGAAAAGTGGCATCCAAAGTCCTCAAGAAACCATGCCTGATATATATTCTTAGCCAGGGAGATTTTTGGTTTGGAAGCTTTCTTCTTTTCTCTCTTTTTCTTTGTGAAAAAGGACTGCTTTAGCCCCTCAACCTTATAATAAGATCTGCTCTCGATGGAACAAATTTCTTTTAATAGGGTCTTTTTTTAACAAATATTTTAGTGGAGCTTCTCTTTTATATTAAAAAGAGTTTTGTGGATAATTATGTAAAATTACAATACGTAAAGGTCCTTTTTGCATAATTTCAATGGGTCTTGTGCCCATCGCAGGACCCTAAGTGCCACACCACTGTATCCTCTTTCACCCTCAATGTTTTATAGTACTATTTTGTCCTCTTTATTTTTGAAGCAAGCATTATTTTGATTTTTTTATTAAAAAAAATTAGATGTTTATTAAATATCTCAGTCAGTAACATATAAAACCCACCTATATTAATGGTCACATATTTCAATAACTTTAAAAACTTGATTTGAACCTAGAACCAATATTGAGGACTAAAATAGTAAATGAAAATCTCAAGTTTTCCGACAGGGGATTAAAATGCTGTCCATGAAATTAAAGTTTAGATTTGAAACTGATTAGACCTTAAAACTGAAGGACCAAACTGATGCTTTCTTATTTTTTCCCCAATTCTTTGTTTTGCATACTTGCATAAGTAAAATGTTGATCACGACACTGAAACAAAATCACAATGATTCCATTCCATCGTTTGCGACTTGCGAGTGAGCTGCAATAATGTCATTTGTCACGCCATTTGTTGAAGTGTTTGTGGGAGGTGGTACGTACCACTTGAAGGAACTTTTGTAGATAAAGTTCAATTTGGTGTTGTAAGATTTGTATATTAGAGTTTTGGTATAGTAGCTAGATCATGGTGGATTGAAAAATAGCATTAGCTTTTGTTTAGCTCCTAAACAATTTTAGGGACTAATTTTGTTACAAATATCTTTTATCTTAATTGCATTAAGTTTGAAAAGTATAGATGTTCTAGTTAGATTGTATTATATTTTCTTTTTATAAGTTGAGGTTGAGATTAAGGTCCATATAAATCGATGAAAAATAGGTTTTTGGGAGAACAACCAAATATAAGTTAGAAAAATCAGTGGAAACTAAAAGCAAAAGAAGTATAAAGAGGACAAGAGGTTAAAGAATTTCTTAAATAGCAAAGTTAAGAGGTCCAAAAAATATAAGAGTTAGTTGAGAACATGAATCTTTTATAATTTTTTAAAGTTATGCTTAAAAATTTGTGGTTTTCTTTATTAGTCTTTTCTTTGTGTAATTATTATTACTTCATCATTATTATAGTTTTCTGTAATAGATCTCTTGATTCTTGTTCTTATTATTGTGTGCACTACACCGTATCTCAAAAGGTGATTTCAGAGTAGAGAAATCCTAACAAATTTGAAACCATACTAAAATTTAGGAAGAGACAAATTGTTTTATACCATTAGAAAGTTTTAAAACTTTATATATACAAATAAATGTCTCAACAGTATATTAACCCATCTTGTCAGAATTAGAAACCACAAATTCAAAATTTTTTACAGCTATGGAGCCAATTTTTTTTCCATATATGAAGTTTTCTAACCGTAGTTTGGAACAAAGAAAAAGACGGGATAAGGGCCCATGTAGTATATTATATAGCGAACAATATTCCACTACTCTATCAACTGAATTCAATATGATGCAAATTTAGACAAGAACTTCGCATCCGAGCAATATTTTTTCTATTTAATCCGTTTCTGACCCCAAATCTTAATATCGGGTCCAAATCCAATTCCAATAAAAAATATATCTTGAAATGATTCATAAATGAATTTGGCATTTTTGCAAAAAAATTGGTTGTGTGAATTTATGAAATGTCTAATTTCTACTCAAATCCCTGAATGGACAATACAAAATCTATAAAATTTACTTGAATTATTGGCTTTTATAGAGAAGTAGCAAACTTAGAAATTTGTAGAAATATCATGTAAATATCAAAATCCAATTTGTATCTTTGTTTAGTAATTATTTGATCCGATCTAATAAAATACAAATATAAATATAATATGATCATTATCTATTCTGTAATCGGACAGTTCGGACCAATGACACCCCTAATCAAATGACTGGTTTGAGAGGCAGCCATAAAGAAAGCACGCAACATAATTACCCCTGCAGGTACAAGATTTACTTCTGTCGTCATTGAGTTGTCTCCAACATAGTTGCCTATTTAGTCTAACAAAGTATCAACTTCATGGATTATAGACTTAAATTTAAGCTATATCAAACATGAGTCTTAAAGTAGCTTTAAGTTCAAGGTATATTTCATAAAATTAATGGATGTTTTGCCAAATTTTATCTTAAACTTATGGATTTAACAACCAAAATTGTGGTTAAATATCCAATTTTTTTAAAAACTTATTTCATAATTTTAAAGACTGTTTGGCCTAGCTATGGCCTCTCAAAGAAACCAATTTTGAGAATTTACAGTGAAGAAATCCTAAAGGTTGACTTTTTATATACAATCCAAGAAGGTGTTGATAAGAAATTTGGTTTATGTGTTTATAAGGGAGTGTTTAAGAGTGGATGAGATTGAGAAGTCACAAAAACCATTTTATCTAAACTTCAACTTCTCTTTAGTGGGAAGTTAGAACTTTTGAGAAAAAAACATATGAAAAGCTACCTGTTTTGCATCCATTTTAGTTTCTTTTGATCAAAACCTGAAACTGGAGCTGAGTCAACTAAATCTTAAGTATTTTTAAACTAAAAACCCTAATAAATTAAAACTAGTGAAAAAAATTTAGTGAGTTTATAAATTGAAACTCTAATAAATCAGGTTATTAAAAAAACTTAATATTGACTGAACACAATCTTTTTAAATCATGCGCCCTCGATAAATTTAAATCGGTAGAAGTAGGTTGATTGGACTTATAATAAATCATCAACAAATCAGTTTATTATAAAATTTAAACTCGCCAAAAAAAAATCTACCGAAAATCTAGTGCAGGATTGCAAAAAATAGCGATGTTTAGAACGGTAAGGTTTGCCGTCAACGTGAAGATGAGTTACTGAAACTGTAAGGTGATCTTGTTTTTAATGAATCAGATTAGACAAAGATACATCCAGATAGGGATTGTTTTTTCTTTTGAGATCATCCAAGCAAGGATTTTGGAGAGGCATAATGCCACAACATTCGAGTTGAATGACAAGATAGGGGGAAATTGGAAAAGTTTATTCTAAACCAACTGTTCTGCACAAGAAAAAGTAAAAAGGATATGTGCAAAAGGGTGGCACATAATGTGGCTAGGATTAGTGGGTAGTGCTAGGCACAAGGCAGTCACTGCTTGGTGCAAGGGAGGTCTAGTTTTGGGGGAGTGAGTGTAACTGTTCTTTGGTTTTGACCATTCTACATGTAGGATAAAATTAGTTTTTTAGTGGTTGATATTCAGGACAACAAGACATAGAATGAAAAAAATGCAGATTTCGAAAATATTCCATATCAAAGCCGTATGGAAAATTTTGCTTCGTGACACCATCCCGCATGCACTAATCATGAACAAGTAATGATGATTAGCAATAGTTGGTGTGCTTAGTGGAGATTGATATTAATCAGTATCAGTTAGTAATAGTTAGTGCAGATTAGTGGCAATTGTAAGTAGTGATTATCAACAATTTAGTTATAATTAGTAGTGATTAAGTGTGGTTAGTTATAATTAATGATAATAATAGTGATAAGTGATTATTTATATATTGAAAAATTAATTTTTGTATAGCTATTACATTATCCTCAAGTTAACCAAATATCACGTGGACTCATCCTAAATATCTACATGTAAGCAACCAAAATGACAACTTGCGTGATACCATTTATAATGACACTATTCCAGGATATATTTACATCTAGAATAGTGGTGTAATTAGATTCAGATGTAATTGGATAATTTGTATATCAAATCTAAAAAATTGGATTTGGATGTATTTTCGAATATCCGATTATATAATCAGATTCAGATCTGCTATGGTATATTAGTTTCGAAGTCGGAGTCGGATTCAAATTCGGATAATATCCGCATGCGCTTAGTAATTTAGTAGTACTTTATTTTGCATTTCTATGATAGTAGCAATTCTAAATTATACTTTATATTGTAATTATATATTTGGGAAAGTGATTAATTTCTATCATATTACTCTTGAATTTAGTTAAACAATATTGTAAAAATAAAATTATATTAAAAACTCAAAATAGTAGTATAATCCATATAACATTCGAATTTGATCCGAATAGAGTAAAAATCTGATTCAAATTCATATTTGATAACTATTCAATTCATATTCGAATCCAAGTACGTCCAAATTCGTATTCAAATTCGATTAAAAATAATAGGATTTAGATTTGATATAACCACTATCTGATTTGAGTCCACTCTAATTACACTCCTAATCTAGAATCCCCAACCAACCAATGAGGTTAGTGCTATGATTTTTAACATTATTTTGAATTTCTTATAAATATTGTTTATTTTTATTAATTTCTAATTATATTTTTTATTTCTAATAAGTACTGGGCTAGTACTAACAATCAAAAGTTGAAAGCTAGAAAATTCACAAATGACGCAAACTTTCAATTGCATATAATTTGGCCAAAGCTAATAACAAAACATTTCACGAGAAAACCATTTTCCTATTTACTGTGGTAAGATTTACTTATTAAACACCAATTTAGCAAAAAAGAATAGATGCTATTTAAAATAGATAGACAACTAGAATTAGCGTGAGCGGATCCAGACACATCTACAAACGCAACCATAGTGCTAGCATAAAAATTTGGAAAAACTAACATTTATACCTCCACAACGTCTAATTTGCAAAAATACCCACTATTATGGATCCCTAGGATTATATGTAACTATGTAAAGGTGAATTAGGTTTAGAGCAAGATTAAATAGTTTAACTGATATATTTTTAATAAAAACATAGCCTTTATTAGAATTTAAGGACTTCAAATGTCCGTGAACCCGACGAACTACTGTAAGACCAGGGGATCATGGGCCATGCTAAGAGTTAGTATCATTCATGAGAAATCACTCCACCATAATTAGTAGATCTATACATAATTAGGGTTTTCATCTAGATTCTTGAGACATAGGAATGCCAAAAACTTTATCCAAAAGTTAGGTTATCTAGTTTGGATGGTTGTAATAAGGCAAGGCTATGAGTTAGTATCATTCCTAATTTTTTTTTGCATCAAAATTCTTAGTGATACGTTAAATCTACGTTAAATTAAGAACTATACCAGCTTCTCGTGGCCGAGTTCGACGCTACTATTGTGAAAGGTACAACCGATGCATATGTGTTTTCTTATTATTGCGTTAAATATTACGACAATAGTATTCACCGTAGATCTTTTATTGACACTTATTTTCATCACAACTCTCTCTTTTACATTTTATTTTTGAGTGCAATCAAATTATTGCCATCAAGTTAGCAAGAGTAATACTCTAGTTTCATCAAATTGCTGATTTTGAAAATAACAATTTCGTCCGAACGCTGATTTCTGTCCAAAATGGTTTATTAAAGGATATTGACTTGGAAATATTCCTATCCAATTTTTTATGGGAGGTTAAACTTTGTGATGTCATACAACTTTTATCTACCCACACAAGTTACCATGTCATTTAGACTATAATTCATTAGCAAAAAATGATGGAAAGAATATATTTCAATCTTTTTTATAAATTGATGCAGCTCAAAAATAAGAAAGGAGAAACATGTGAGGACAGCCGTTACAAATAGAAGAAAATGTGATGTGAATTACTCAAATAAATTCAATAGAGCACACATAAAAACACCAACAAAACATAAGATGTTATATTCCGTTATTTATAAGAAAAAAGAAAGATAATACTTTACCAAAAGATAGTAGATAGTCCCCAAGGGCTAGAAGAAAGAAACAACAACTATCATACTTTTGTGCTGTGTACAGTGTACTACTTTTCCTTATTTCAATAAATTTCAACAGACTTCTAGGGCCAAACTCTAAAAAGTATTGGAGCGCACAATTTATTTTATTGACACACTTAGCCATGAACCTCCATACATGGACTGGTACATGTATCTGTCCCAGTTATTAGGGTCCATCCATAGATGGATAACTCTGCAGGTTTTTTTTAATTATCTGTTTTTCTACCTAAAATTTTTGTTTCTCTAGTGGTAACTGATGGGGATTGTTACCCGAGTTAAATCACTCATGTCTTTTCAAGGTGGCGCATATCGTTCCATGGTCGTAGAAAACCACAAAAAGAGATTTGAAGTTTTGAACTACCTGTCACTAATTTTTCATGGTCATAGAAGACCAAGAAAAGAGATAATGGGATAATCCAAGAATATTCTGGACATAACCCATCAAAGATGTTTAACTCCGATAATTTTAATAACTATGGAATTCTATACTCTCGACGTTTATTGTCGCAGAATCCATTGTCTCATATTATACCTGTAAGTATTATGGTCGCGGAGACATTTGCCCACGATCATACCATGTTGCAGAGACAAAACGAGATACCAACACATGGTTACAGTCTATACATGACCATAGTATTGAACACTTACACTATGATCTAAGGATCATATAACTAAGTCACCATTCACAATAACCGTCTCTTGTTTCTTATGATTATTCCTAAAATAATCATAAACCCCTAATAAGATAACTGTCGAAGAAGATAAAAATGGATGTACAGTTTTTCTAACCGCATGTTGTAAAATTGACAAACAGTAACCAACCACAACCTACAGCAATCACTATGCAGCAGTTATAGACGATCGCGAGGCATCTCTCCAATGAGGCAACTGACATTCCTTCATCAAGTATAAAAGAACCTTTTGGGGAAGGGTTCAGGGGAGAAAGAACAAGACAACATATTCTTTTTGTAATCCTTTACATTCATAGTGAAAAATCAACATGAGTAGGGTTATTACTCAAGATTTGAGAGCCCGAATCTGTATAAATCTTCATGTCATTAGATTCGTACTTACAGTGATTTTCCTGATGATTGTCTGGGTTGTCTCCCTACTAAACAAACTAAATTCGTGTAAGTTTGAGTAGGAACTCTAGTTCCAATCATCAATAGTTGGCGTTGATCGTGGGAAACTTTGAAGACATTTTCTAATTCACCAAGGTTTATTGTATTAATAGATCATTGTCCTTGTTTACATGATTCTGAGAACGATTTTGATCTCGAGAATTATATTGATGTCATGGATGAGGACAACGTCCCCATTAATGATGACGATGCTACCTTCGAGACTTGTCCCGAGGAAGAATCATCTCCGGTTTCAATCACGTATGTTGACAAGGAACCCGAAAAAGCAATTCACTTGCCTTCTGTAAGTTTCGCCACATCTGAGGGTAAGTACGTGCCACAATACATTGCCCCAGACAATACGGGAGGTGAAGATCTTGAATTCAGTCTAGAGAATTTTGCTCCGAACAATTTAAACTCTCTCTTTGATTTTGAGTCTGACTCAGATAAAGAAGAGATGCTTTCACCATCTGTAACTTCTGTTCCTCAGGAAGTCGCTGCACTTTCTGAGGAAACCCCTGAGCAACACATTGCCAGGGAAGAAGAAGAACGCAAGCGAAAAGAGGACGAAGCACACGAGCAGCGAGAAGCTAAAATTCGCAATGTTGCAGAGGAAGCTGTGCATCTTGCACAATCTCGCCACGATACTGCTACCAGCGACTTTGGTCCAGGAACTTCTCGCCGGCGACATTTTGATGGTTGTAGGTGTGATCAAACGCCACTTTCGGCTCTGGAGTACTCCCCGATGGCTAAAGCAACAATGGCAAAAACTTCTCTGGCACCCAGAAGGAGTATACAAGATCGTATCCATGTGATTGCAGAGGTACTTCGCAATCCTTCTACTGGCTTTGCGAATGATGATGGGGTAACGTTCACAAGGGTGCTTGCGGAAAACCTCGATGGAGTTGCGTCAAATGTTACTCCAACAGCATCATCATGTTCAACAACTTACTCCTAAGAGAGAGATAGTTCTCATCAAAGCCAGAGATGATATAATCATGTACACACTACATCAGCCCGACATGACAAAGCCCGATGAACTGGTACTTCTCACGATCGTAATCGTGAACCAGTGCACTCGCGCTTGGAGCCACATCGCGAGTTTCCTCAGGCTAACTCTTTCCGCGACCACAATAATAGTCGCGACGATCAACAACCAAGTGTTTCATACGTAGGTTGTAAGCTTTCTCGCCATGGCTATGAAACGTGGTCTGGTCTGATAAGTTCAAGCCTGGCATGATTGAGAGATTCGATGGTACTCAAAATATATCTAAATTTCTCCAGATTTATGTCATTGCCATTCAAGTGGCAGGAGAAAATGAACGGGTTATGGCAAACTATTTGCCAACAGTCCTTCAGGGTCAGGTACGAATTTGATTGTTTAATCAACCACAAGGATCAATTTACAATTGGGAAATGTTGTGCAACACAATCCTCAACAATTTCTAGAACTGTTATGAGAAACCCGGTAAAGAAGATGATCTTCATCGTCTACGCCAAATTTTGACTGAGACTGTTCGGCAGTTCGTTAAGAGATTTGTGGGAGTGTGAAATATCATTTCCAATATCTTCGACACCTCGGTTAGTAGGGCCTTTAAACATGGTGTTCGATACTGAAGGTTACAGAGGATTTAACTATCACTAGTACAGAAATGCAGTCTACTAACCCCCATCTTCTAACGGTTTTTAGAGATTTTGAAGAAAACCGTTAGAAAAGGTGCCTCGCGGATATAAAAGGCATAAGGGAGGTATTTTTAGTATCGGTTTGTAAGAAACTTATCGTTAGAAGAAGCAGAATGATTTACTCTAGCGGTGATGAACATATTTACCGTTAGAAGAGATGCATAAATATTGACGGGAGGATGTTGTGTACCGTTAGAACTGATCAACTTCTACAAATAGTTTTATTCTATCGGTACAGTAATACCTCATTCAAAAATCAAACCAGTGGTTCACCCATTTTTTGGGATAATTCCTGGTCCTTCGATGATGACCATCGGACAAATTGTGTTGCCAATGACACTCGGAGGACTAGAAAACTTTCAAACAGAGTTAATTACTTTTGATGTATTTGATTTTGATTCAGCTTATAATGCGATCTTTGGTAGGCTCTCGCTCGCCAAGTTTATGGCGGCAACACACTATGCTTATCAATGCGTCAAGGTACTTGGACCAAAAGGCGTGATCATAGTCAAAGGCAGTCAAAATAGGCTATTTCTCATGATCTCATCTAGTTAAGACATCTCCTTATAAGCTGTTTATTAACGCTTAAGAGACTTCCTAGCATGTTTCTGATCATTCGAATAGCTGTCAGTTAGTAAAAAGCTTGTGCATTTATATTAAAATGTTTATTCTGACGATCTTATGATCGCATGTATTTAAGGCATTTCTTTTTAAGCCATTTTTTAAACACATAAGAGACTTACTTATATGTTTTAGATCATTCAAGCCATAGTTTATCTTAAATTCTATGACCATCATACCATGCCTTCAGTATGAATGGTCACATGAGGGGGCTAGGGAAATATAACTACAGCATTAAGTCAGAAAACTAAGTACTTAACGTATTTCAATCATTGAATTTTCTGCTAACCATATATATTTCCAAGGTACAAAAGACCCCAATAAACCAGGTAAATGTTTTCATCTGCATTGATAATTCCACTGTTGCAAAATACAATGAAAAATATACATTAAGAAAGATCAAGTTCTCGGAGCAGACTTTCTATTAAAGGCCTCACTTCATCCATAATTGCACTCAACTGATCTTTGCTGTCAAAAGTAGCATTTTCCCCCACAGGATTCAAATTTAGACTTGGATCGTGGTGATGCCTAAGTTTGCAAATGATAGCAGAGACTATAGCTCCAACATTAGAATTTAGTGCCTCTTTCTACCTCCGCGCAATTTCAGGAATGTTGGCAACTAGTGAGTCAGTTTGAGCTGCAACCAATTTGCAGGACTTACTAAGGCTTAAATTATCCTTCTTATGATCAATAATATCTACCTTTAGTAAGTCTGTGGCCATCCTTAATTTCTTGAAGGTATCTAGCTTGATACTGCTACAATTCTTGAAAGTTGCTTCTCTTTTCGTTGCGAGCAAGCTTAGCAGTATCCTTGGCCTTCTCACTGGCTGCCTTATGACACTCAACAACAGTATAGAGCGTATCAAGATCGACTCCTCTTTGATCTTTCTCTTCAGCCAGTTTTTTGATCTGCTCTTCTTGTACTGAAAAGAAGAAGAAATGACTTCAAATTGAATTCATAAAGTTTATAAAGGTAGTGCAAACTTCTGCCAAAAGTAAAATTTTTTCGTCACTCATCTTCTGGGCTTCAGCCATTTCTCTTTTTAGAGAAATTTTCTCCCTGCAACAATGAAAATTATTACAGTCTCTAAAAGACTAAGATTAAAAGCAAGATACTTACTGCTTTAAATGGCTATTTTCGGTTTACGGGACCTTCAATTTCTCCACTAGCAACCAGAAGTGGTCGCTACATGAGCCGTATTCTACACAAAAAACAAAAATTACTGGGAATGAGATTCCTAAGGAAATAAAATGAAACTTTAAGATAAAGATTTTTTACCTCTAAGAATTCATTAAGGAACCTCTCAGATAGGTCCTCATATTCAGTCTCTTGACTAGAAGCCAAGCTGTGAGGCGCCTACTAGGGATTCAAATCCTGAGCAGAGCGTTGGATTTGGGTAGTTTGAATTGCCATTTCTTCTGTTCTCTCCTCTCCTTGTTCTCCCAAATAGGAGGGAGGCACAGTTTCTTCAACTAGAGGGGGAGTAGAGGTACATGCATGTTCATCCATCCCAACATGGTCAAAGTCGCAATTGTGACCTCAGCTTTTCCATCATTGATGGGTTCATTTGATTGAATATCTTCAACCACCTCGTCAATGATGGTCTCAGGTGCTCTTCAGCGGCCCGTGAAGCCACGACTTCAACAGTTGTAGCAATTTCATCTGCAGCCACTATCTTTGTTGCTACTTCTGTGGACTCCACCATCCCGGCTTCAGATAATTTAACTAGTGGAGTAGGCAGTACAGCAGACGAAGAAGCCCTGTACTCATAGGCATGATAAATTATTCCTAACTAAATATCATAACTTAGTTAGAGAAGAGGCAAATAGTTACTTGATACTGAGTCCCAACAAATTTTGAGAACTCAAAGCCATGCCATGAGCTGGGATGGTGGACAATTCCTCTAGAGCAAAATCATCAGAGGAAGTTCTTGTCCTCATCCTCAACTGAAACAAGGAGGCATCTTCCTCCTCCTGCACATCGCTTCCCTCTGTTTGCACAACCTTAAGTTGATTCATAGTCATATAAGGTAAAGTTTGAGAAGCTAAAAACATTATCACGACAACCCTCTTAGTTGCAACGTGGGGGTCAGTTGAAGATGCAGCCGCGACCTGCCTTTGTTGGCCCGTTCTCACCTTGGTCGCGAGAATTTATGTGGCTGCAGCAGTTGATGTCGTTGCAGCAACCCCGTTGTGGCAGTGGTCGCAGTAGCCGCTACTAAGGTCGTGGGAGGGGAGATAGAATTTATTTGCAAGGCTGTCGCCCTGGCCAAATTCTTGGTCATAGAGGGAGCCTTCTTTGGCTTCTTTGATGAAGAACCACCAGAAGGTTCTACATCGTCGCCGGTAAGCCTTTTTTGGGCAGTTTGGCATGTGAACAACTATACAAATCCAAAATAAATTCCTTTGGTAAATTATCCTTTCAAATCAAATATGCATAGGCTTTTCAAAAGAGTAATACCTTTTGACGCACCTAGCCGAACTCGTTGGTCTTGCCAACCAGGCTCTACGGCCTCGGCGCATTGATATCACCTTCCTCAACTGGATTATAAGATTTCAGAAGAAAATTTGTTCTTATTTCAACATCAGAAATAGACTGGACTGTTAAAACCAAGAAACAATCAGAATAAGACAACAAAAACTCAATTCTAAAGGAAAAACAGATTGAGAAAGAATTTACCAATCTGACTAATCCTAGGATTGGGACAATTACGCTGGTGCTAGTCCCTGGTAGCATCTTCCATGACCCTAACCTCCCAGGCGGGATGATCCCTCTTCCTAAGAGGGCTGATCCAGTTCTTCACGAAGTCCTGGATCAGATTGCGAGTAGTCAAGCCCTTATTAATCAGGTATTTAATTACCAGGGCTTGTCTTTTCTGCTCATCATCAAGAGAAGGAGCAACATCCTTTTCCCTGCTCTTCTCTGGTCGCGGATCAGCAAACCAGAGATGGCTCTCCTTAGGGGCCAAACAATAGAACCATTGCTGATACCACTTATGAACAGAATCACAAAGTGGAAAATACAGGAAATCCTTCTTCTCCCGCAGCTTGAAGTAGACACACTCAGGAGCAGCGGTGCCCTTCAAGCTCACCAAGAAATAGTATTGGTGGAAAAGAGTAACACTGGGCAAAACCCCAATGTACACCTCACACAGATGCTGAAAAACCACAAGAATCAAAATAGAATTGGCATTCAAGTTTACTAATTCCAAGTCATAGTGAGTGAGGATTTCTTGGAAAAAGTCACTCTCCTGAAGACAAAATCCATAATGCAGGAAATCCTCGAAGATCACCAATTTGCACTTTTGCATCACATGGCTCTCTTCATTCTCCCCTGCAGGACATCTTGGGATCAGCGACCTTGAGGGGAGATAACCTTTTTTCTCCAAGGCCAATAGATTTTCTTCTGTTCGGTGGCTAGAGTGCATCCAGCAAGCCATTGATTTGGGTTTGAGAGAAAAAGAAGGTTAAAGATTAAGAACTCAAAAGAAATAAGAAAAAACTTAGGGGCTCAAAGAAAGCTTTGGAAATTCTAAGAGTGGTTTTTGTGACTTAAACAACTTAAAACGTAAGGTTTTAAGGTAGCATCTCTCGGGTTTCCAGTCATTGTATTTGTCGATGATTCAGACTCGGGGTCCTTAGTCGAATTTATGCAAAATTTGTGAGTTGTGAGGCCTTTCAGGGTATCCCTCCAGGAAGGGATGATGAGCAATGTCAGTTGGGACACAGAGAGATTTATATAGGTTCGGGCCCTCGATGGTGGGAGTAATAGCCTTACGTCCTGTTGTGATTTCACTATGTATGGGGAAAAAAGGTTACAGAGTTGTAGAAAAGATCATCACAGGCGAGGATCTTTTCCGTGTAATTGTTTAAAACATGTTGTGGTATTGCGAATACCCCGGCAGGTTTTGTGAACGATCCTAGCGAAGAAAACGCGAGGCGGGCTGACCGGGTGACCGGTCCTCCCCTGTCGGACAAACATAAGAATTGACACGAGGATTTATACAGGTTCGGGTCCCGGTGGGGGCCCTAGTCCTGTCGGCGTGCTCCCGACCGGAGTCGGCTCGGGAGGCTCTCTCAGGGGAGAGGCTTCCGGAGCACACCTGTGAGTTTTGGCTATTCCAATAATGAATCACTTGTCCTTACAACGGAGGGTACAAGGGCTATTTATAGCCCCAAAAAGAAGCAAAAAGACCTAACTACCCCGGACGCTACCATCGGATGGAGGGGTAGCAACGTCCTTCTCCAAGTCAAGCGCCTTGGATGCTTGACAGGTGGTCGCTGATTCCCGAGGCGCTCCTCGCGTGACCTGCACGTGATCAAGAACCCAAGACTTTACCTTTAGAAGGGCGATGACGCACGGGACATGCACCGGAGGCTAGGTCCCTGGGCCAAAGGCGGCTCCCGGGACTGGCACCGGAGGCCGGGTCCCAGGACCCAAAAGGCGGCGCCCGGGGTCGGCACCGGAGGCCACGTCCCGGGCAAGTGGCGGCGCCCAGGACCTGCGCCGGAGGCCAGGTCCCGGGAGCCAAAAGGCGGCGCCCGGGGCAGGCACCGGAGGCCATGTCCCCGGGAAAATGGCGGCACCCGAGACCGGCGCCGGAGGCCCGGTCCCGGGAGCCAAAAGGCGGCGCCCGGGGCAGGCACCGGAGGCCACGTTCCCGGGCAAATGGCGGCGCCCGAGACCGGCGCCGGAGGCCCGCGTCCCTAGGCAAATGGCGGCGCCCGGGACCGGCGCTGGAGGTCAAGTCCTGGGAGCCAAAAGGCGGCGCCCAGGGCAGGCACCGGAGGCCACGTCCCCGGGCAAATGGCGGCGCCCGGGGCAGGCGCCGGAGGCCACGTCCCAGGGCGAATGTGACGCAACTTACCTGTAGTTAGTCCCCCAGAGATTTCCCCCAACAAAACACCACTAAACTAGCCTACGAAAGCTTGTAGTTTTCTTGATCTGTTTGATCGGTTGATGATCTTGGAGATCCTCCTATTCTGTACATTTGCTCACCCTTTTATATTGGTCGAAGGGGCGCCAATGCACAACTGCTTTGAACAGTTGCTTGGGTGCAGTTTCGATAACCGCACTTAACTTCCACACAGGCTTAACACGTGCAATCAAGGGATAACCGCACTAGTAAACCTCCTGGCAGTTTTCTTCATACGTGGAAGAATCTTCGGGATCCTTGGGATATGCTTGTTGTTGAGCTTGAGCAACCCCGAGTCGTTCTGGTCGAGAGTAGTCAATGTCCTTCTGACCGCGCACTGTCTGCGACCTCCTATCCACGCATCGCCTACGGGCTTCTGACCGTGCACTGTCTGCGGCCTCATGATCGCGAAAAGCCCGCGACCATGTGTCCGTGCTTCTCAGGTCGTCTGGGATCATAGCAACGGACCTCTGGACACTTGTCTAGTTCAAATCTGTCTCGAACCAGATGTGCATTTACTCCGAACTAGCTCGGGTAACAATCCTCGTTAGTATTCACACCAAAAGATTTCTTTTCAACAAAAGGTTTTACATTTGATGAGGATTATCACCCGAGCTAGTTCAAAATAATACACGTCTAGTTTAAGATAGAATCAGATTAGACGTGTTCCTATAAGTCCGTTGCTTTGGTATCAGACAGCCTGAAGGGCGCGGACACAAAGATGATTTATGATCGTAGCTCTTGTGCGATCATGAGACTGCAAACAGTGCGCGGTCAGAAGACTGTAGACAGTGCGAGGTCAGAGGGTCATTGACTATTTGCAACCAGAATAACTCGAGAAGGTCTAACCCTTTGAACAGGCATATCCCGAGGATCACGAGGATCTTTCCACGTATGGAGATAACTGCCAGGAGGTTAACATGTACGGTTATCCCTTGATTGCACATGTTAAGCCTGCGTGGCAGTTAAGTGCGGTTAACAAAACTGCATCCGAGTAACTGTCCGAGGCCGTTTCGCGTTGGCGCCCCTTTGATCGATATAAAAAGGTGGTCAATACACGTTCTAAGGACGGTTGAGTGTACAAGCATTACCAGGAGTCCAAGTAACCTGAAGACTTAGACATAGTTAGATAGACACTAACATAGACACTATTACTCCCACCTTCGAGGGCCCGAACCTGTATAAATTCTCTTGTGCCCTTACAGATATTACTCATCCTACCTTCCTGGAGGAGCGCCCTGAAAGGTCCTGCAACTCACAAAGTTGCATAAGATCGACTGAGGACCCCAAGTCCAAATCGTCAATAGCTGGGGCCCATTGTGGGGCCTTTTCTCAAGGTACTTTTCCTTCATCCAGAGGTTTGGTCAGCCATGTCTGGGGCATATAATTCCGAGAACGACTTCAATCTCGACGATTATGCCCATATACAAATGCCTTCGCCTAGCAATCCCGTTCCAATGGAAAAGATAGATTGCGAAGACATTCTGAAGGAACATCAGGAGGACACTTCTTCCCCTACCCGGGTCATGTCCATCGACCAGGGGATGGAAGAGATAGGTCCGGAACTTGATGTTAGTTCCACCGTATGCAAAATCAAGTCTTGGTCACCATGCGTCCCCGTCGGGGACCAGGATGGCAGTGACTAGGAAATCAGTCCAGGGAGGTTTGATCCTGACAACCTCCACTCTCTCTTTGATTTCGAGTCCGACTCGGAGCAAACAGAGATGTTCACTCCTTCTGCAGCTTCGCTCACCAGAGAATTTGCTGCCTTGTCGGAGGAAAACCTCGATCATCGGATTGCTAGGGAAGAACAGGAGCGCAGACAAAAGGAGGAACAAGAACGCAAACAGAAGGAGGATCAAGACTGTGAGCAATGAGATAACGAACTCCGCAGAACAACCCTAGAGGCCCTACAAAATGAGCAGTCTCATTATGACGCCGCCCCTAGTTCCTCCCATTACCCACATGGTCGCAGGCGCGACCAGACGCCTTATTTACCCCCGGAATATTTACCGACGGATGAAGAAATGATTACACCTGGCACACCAAAGAGAAGTACGCATGGCCGACTTCGATCTATCGCGAAGGTCTTGCGTAATTTTCCTCCTAACCTCACAAACGTGGACAAACCGGCTTTTGCTAGGATCCTGGCGGAGAAGCTGGATGAGGTCGCATCTAATGCAACCCCTACAGCTTCCTCCCGGTCTACGATACATTCCCATGAAAAGGAGTATTCCCACTCTAGTCATGGTAGACGTAATCGATTACCATTCGGATCACTTCGGCATGACAAATCCAGACGCGTGGGAAGTTCTCGTGATCGGGATCAAATTCCCGTGCATTCTCGTCTAGGACCACGTGGTGCGTCTCACCGCGTGAAATCACTCGTGGTTATGCTGGAAACCGCAAAACTCTCCACAGTCCCTATGTGGACTGTAAAGCTTTTTCGCCAGGCCTCTGTGCGGTCGTCTGGCCGGATAAGTTCAAGCCGGGGGCTATTGAGAGGTTTGATGGAACTCAGAATCCGTCGGAGTTCCTTCAAATTTACATCACCGCTATCCAAGCTGCTAGTGGGGATGATCGCGTCATGGCCAATTACTTGCTGACGGTCCTTGAGGGACCGGCAAGGACCTGGCTATTCAATCAGCCTGAAGGTTCGATATATAACTGAGAAATATTGTACGATGCTATCCTCAACAATGTCTAGAATTGTTATTAGAAATCCGGGAAAGAAGACGATCTTCATTGTCTATGACAAACCTCTTCGACAGTTTGTCAAAAAGTTTGTCGGGGTGAGAAATACCATCCCAAACATATCTGATAACTCCGTTATTAGGGCGTTTAAGCACGCTGTTCGGTATCAGATGTTCACGAAAGATTTACTTATCCACCCTCCTCAGTCAGTGGCCGATCTCTTTTATATGGCTGACCGTTACTCTGACGCGTCCGAGGCTGTTGAGTGGAATAGGATGGTGGATAAAGGGAATTACCACCCCAACCAGGTCTCAAGGACGTGAAAAAGGAGGATGCAGGCAAAAAGCCAGAGTCTTCATCGGGCGAGAAATCAAAGAAGTCTAAAAAGAATCGCACTGGACAGTACCGGGAGGTCGCAGTCATGGAAAAGCCTCCACCGGCGAAAGGTAATAAGTTTTCATTTAAAAATAAAACTGCCTCTAGTGGCCGCAATGCCGACCAGCCAGAGAAACGGACTAACCCGCAGGAAGGCAAGAAGTGGTGTCCGATCCACAACTCTCTGGGACACGACCTCAAGAACTGTCGGAGCTAGTTGAAGCAACTAAATGACTTCTACCAGGGAATTGGGCCGATGCCAACTTTGCCATCGAAAGAGCAGACTTGCGGGCTTAGAGACGCGGGCGGGGACGAAGAAATGTCCTACAAGGTACCTCGTAATTATGTTAATGTCATTTTTGGAGGTTCCTCCTTTTTTGTTTCTAAACGTTAGTTTAAAGCATTTTATCAAGAGGTGAACCAAGTGGAAGCTCCCCTTGGCGAACCTCAATACCCCCGTTGGTCAGATACTCCTTTGACATTTGATCGCTCTAATTGTCCCGTTGGGCTTACTCGACCATTGAGACCACCTTTGGTCATTACCCCAATCATCAGTAACGCGAGAATCGAAAGGGTCCTGATCGACGGAGGCAGTTTCTTAGACATGTTATTGGTCAAGGCATTGGACGAGATGCAAATCTCTCGTTCGAAAATCAAACCCATAATTCATCCATTTTATGGGATAATTCCTGGTCCCTCGATGATGCCAATGGGATAGGTGATGCTCCCAGTGACACTGGGTGAACCGGATAATTTCTGAACAAAGTTAGTTACTTTCGACGTAATTGATTGTGATTCGGCTTATAACGCGATTTTTGGCAGGCCAACTCTCGCTAAATTTATGATGGCGACGCACTATGCTTATCAGTGCGGTAAGTTACCTGGCCCCAAAGTGGTTATCTCGGTCCGAGGCAACCGCAATGCGGCATTGACTTGCGATCAGTTATCCCTGGAGCTTGTAGATCAACTTCCCCTTCGGGATGTCAAGATCACCACCACAACTGCGGATACGATCAAGGTTGCCCCTCGACTAGAGGAAAAGCTAAAACTGGTTCCGTTATGCCCAGATGATCCATCTAGAACAATTTGGATTGGATCAGGCCTGGATGACAAATAGGAACTCGAACTCATTACTTTCCTCCGAGCTAACGCAGATGTGTTTGCGTGGAAACCATCAGACATGCTCGATGTCCCAAGGGAGGTAATTGAGCACAGGTTAGCAATTCGACCTGGACAGCGACTAATAAAGCAGAAGCTCAGACGCTTTGCTGTTGATCGACAAGAAGCTATCCGCGTGGAGTTAGACAAACTCCAAACGGCCAGATTTATTTGAGAGGTCGATCATCCGGAATGGCTTGCAAATCCGGTCATGGTCCCTAAGTCAAATGGTAAGTGGTGCATGTGTGTCGATTATACCAGCCTAAACAGTGCCTGCCCGAAGGATGACTTCCCCTTCCCTGCATCGACCAGCTAGTCGATTCTATTGCGGGTTCCAAACTGATGAGTTTCCTTGATACTTACTCAGGATATCATCAAATTAGCATGGCAAAAGAAGATATAGAGAAGACTGCCTTCATCACACCATTTGGCACCTACTGCTATGTCAGAATGCCATTTGGTCTCAAGAACACCGGTTCCACATACTAGCGGTTGATACAAAAGGCCTTTCTTTCCCAGATGGGCCGTAATCTTGAAGCTTACATAGATGACTTGGTTGTAAAAAGCTTGACTCATTTAGATGATCTTGCTGAAACCTTCTGTAATTTAAACTGATTTGGAATAAAATTAAACCCAGAAAGTGTTCTTTCGGGATTTCATCTGGTAAACTTTTAGGCTTTCTCGTTTGTTCTAGAGGAATCGAGGTTAATCCCAAAAAGATCAGGGCCATCGAGCAAATGAGGTCTCCTTCAACCATGAAGGATGTCTAGTGCCTGGCAGGTCGCATGGCGGCTTTAAGTCGATTTATATCACGACTAGGCGAGAGGGGATCACCTTTTTTCAAAGATCTTCAAAAACACCATGGTTTTACCTGGTCGGATGAAGCCGAGAAAGCATTCCAGGAGGTTAAAGTGTACTTATCCAGTCCGCCAGTGTTGGTTTCTCCGATCACAGGGGAACCACTACTTCTTTACTTGGCGGCCACACCTCATGCGGTCAGCGTGGTTCTGATCGCAGAAAGAGGAGTGCAACAGCCCGTCTATTATGTAAGTGAGGTACTTCATGGTCCTAAGGAGCGTTATTCTGAGGTCCAGAAGATACTTTACACATTACTGATGGCTTCCCGCAAGCTACTACATTACTTTCAGGCACATAAAATTACAGTGCCCTCGTCCTTCCCTTTGGGAGATATTATCCGAAACACGAAAAACTCTGGTCGAATCGCGAAGTGGACTGTGGAACTGGGAGCATTTGACATCCGTTTCACCCCTCGCACCCTGACCCACCAATGCAAGAATCTAAAGACTTATCCTGCACCGACCACTGGACAATGTATTTTGACGGCTCTCGTAGTTTTCAACACTCGGGGGCTGGAGTGGTCTTAGTCACGCCTCAAGGCGACCAACTCAAGTATGTCATTCAATTATATTTTGTTGTGACTAACAACACAGCAGAATATGAAGGTCTTATTGCAGGGCTTCGGGTAGCAAAATTCCTAGGAGTCCGTCGATTAGTGGTGAGGGGAGACTCATAGTTGGTCGTAAACTAGGTAAACAAGGAGTACAGCACCTCTGATGAGATTGAAAAAACACTTCAGTCATTTCGAAGTCCAATACATCCAACGAAAGGACAATATTCTCGCAAACCAATTATCTAAAATTGGATCCTCACGTACATCTGCTCTGGTAGGAGTGTTCGTCGAACACTTAGAACATCCTTCGATCATGACTACAGTCGAAGATGACCCGGTGACAGTCTTCGTTACCAACCTTGGACATGAAGGAGATTGGACCCATCCATTGAGGGTCTATCTTGAACATGGGACCTTGCCCAAAGATGAAACCGAAAGTGATCAGTTGATTCGAAAAGCGCGCCTATACAAACTCATAGAGGGGGTTTTGTATAGGAAGAGTACTCAAGGAGTATTCATACGTTGTATTTCTCAAGAGGAAGGTAAGTCCCTCTTGAAAGAAATCCATGACGGTGTGTGTGGTGCACACACGTCATTTCGCACACTGGTCGGGAAAACTTTCCGATAGGTTTTTACTGGCCTTCGGCACTCGATGATGCAAAATACCTGGTCAGGACATGCCCCCAGTGTCAATTTAATGCAAGACAGGTTCATCAGCCCGCATATGCCTTGCAAACTATCCCTTTAACGTGCCCTTTGCGGTCTGGGGAATAGATATTGTAGGACCTATGCCACAGGCGGTTAATGGTTACAAGTTCTTATTCATAGATATTGACATGTTTACAAAGTGGATCGAGGCTGAACCAGTCCGCAATATCACCACTATTGCAGCACAGAATTTCTTTCATAAGAACATCGTCACTCGATTTGGTGTTCCAAGTCGTCTCATCACTGACAACGGTTCCCAGTTCGTTTGCGGTCTCTTCCTGGACTATTGTGATAATATTGGAACCAAGGTGTGCTTTGCTTCTGTAGCTCATCCACACAGCAATGGTGCCGTCGAACGTGCCAATGGGTAGATACTATAAGGCATCAAGAAACATGTTTTTGATCGCCTTAAGGCGCGTACAAAGGCTTGGGTAGATGAACTCTACTCTGTTCTGTGGGCGCTACGTACTACCTGTAGTCGAGCCACTGGTGGGACACCTTTCCAATTAGTATATGGCACCGAGGCTGTGTTACCTACGGAAATTCGTATTGGCACTATCCGAATAGATCAATTCGACCAGATTGATCAGATCAAACAACGTACTCAGGATATAACCCTCCTCAAAGAAAAACGTGATCGAGCGTTAATAAGGTCAGCAATATATTTGCAAGCTTTGCGAAAATATCACAGCAAGAGGGTGTGGCCACGTAGTCTTCACGTGGGTGATCTGGTTTTACGAAAAATACAAAACCAGTCTAACCACAATAAGTTCTCTCCTCAATGGGAAGGCCCTTACGTTGCTGTTTCTATACCGCGACCAGGATCGGCTCGATTAGCAATGGAGGATGGCAGAATCTTGTCCAATACTTGGAACATCGATCAACTACGCAAGTTTTACGTGTAAGTTCTCCAATCTTTTTTCCTGTTCAATTAGCGTGGTTTAGCAAAAATCATGAGTCCTTTCATTTGGCTCATGTTATGTTCGTTTCTTTGCCATACCTATAACGAGCCTTGCTCAGGGGCTAATCGCCGATGACCATCTTGCTACAATATCCTGATCGGATTCGCTAGCCGATCTCATGGTCGCATTCAGATAAGACATCCCTCAATAAGCCATTTCTCAATGCACACGGGACTTATTAGCATGTTCCTGATCATTCGAGTGCCTGCCAGTTCATAATAGGGCCAGGTGTTGTATTAAGGTCAGTATCGGTATGATCAAATGATCATATCTAAGTTAAAGCTTTTCTTAGATATTCATAACGCCCATATTTTTCCCTGAGATTACAATACTAGGTCTTCAGTACTTATGATCTCAGGAGGGGGCTAAGGGAATATGGTCATAACATGAAATGAAGAGAAGTACTTTCTTTTTTCAAAATTTAAGGCATGTATTTGCATCGTATAACTTCATGTTTGCAGGTACAAAAATTGTTACATTAACAATTAAGATAAGCCAAGTTCTTTCAAGAGGTTTTCGATCAAGGGCCAGACCTCTTCCATTATGGCCTCAAGCTGATCTTCATTCTCAATTTCTACAGTTCCGACCACT
Source organism: Pharus latifolius (assembly GCA_019359835.1). NCBI lineage: Eukaryota > Viridiplantae > Streptophyta > Magnoliopsida > Poales > Poaceae > Pharus > Pharus latifolius. The sequence continues at coordinate 35,185,414 of CM033321.1, read as the reverse complement.
GGTTTCAAATCAAGATCAGGGCCGTGGTGAAAACGGAGTCTACAGAGAATGGCGGAGGCTATAGATTGCGCTTTTGTCCTCATCGCCTCTTCCTGTCGCCTCTTATCTTCAGGAAGATATTCGAGAAGTGATTTAGCCTGAGTCGCAACCAAAGTGGCTAACTCGCCAAAGCCAGGATTGATCTTTTGAGATTTGACCACATCAGCTTTGAGCAGAGTTGCCACCGTCTTCAGCTTTTCGAAGACGGAAGATTGAACATTGTTGCCAGATGAAATTTTTGCTCTCAAACTTTCGTTCTCTGTGCAGACAATATCAATCTTTGAGCTTTGGAGCTCAATGGTCGCCTGAAGGTCATTCTTTTCTCTTGAAGAAGGTTTATTTGATCCTCTTGTGCTGCATGAACACGGAAGATGATTCTTACAGCAGTTCATGTAACAAAATAATGTATTCTGGTAGGAAGTAGACTTACAAGAGAGCTTTAACTGCGCTTTGCGAAGTTCCCTCTCTAGAGAAGAACATCTCGCGGCTATAGCTTCTTCTTGATTCTCCCGATCAGCCATGCTCTTGTTCAAAAAGACATTTTCTCTATAACAAGAAAGACGATCAGCTACGCTTAAATACGGATTCAAGTTAACACGAATAAAGAGCACCACACTTACTGTTGCAGCTGGCTGATCTCCCGTTGTGCAACCTCAATATGCTTTGCTATAGCTATCGACCTGGTCGCCACCTGGGTCAAGTCCTGAAACATGATAAGCAATTGCTCTTAAAACTTGGATATCCCTAAATTTCTGCGAACTCAAAAATAATAAAAAGAGTTTTTGCGTACCTCTATGTAATCGCTGAATGAGCTGCTCTCAACATCAGCGTGAGGTCGAGCCTCAAGACTTGCTGCGTCCACGGCAGGGGCAGTAGGTGATCTTTCCTGTTGATCCCCCTCTATGGCCGGGACTGCGGTTTCCATCCCTTGGGATTGGATCTCCGTTGCCATTCCCTCCACGATGGCTTGAAGAACTTCTTCAACCATGGGAGAAGGACTTGGCTCTCCCGCAACCTTTGCTGTAGGTGTTGTGCCAAGGCTTGTCGAGGTCACCAGAGTACTGGGCGCAGCATCCCTGTGCCTAAAAACAAACAAACATATTGTAGGGTAAAATGCCTCATGTTGACCATCTCTAGATGGCGATAGGAGAGATTCTTACTTTATTCAAAACCCCACCCATGGTTTGGGTTTCGATGATGAGCTCCCGGGAGAAAGAAGTCCACTAGGTGCTCCTGGGAAAGAATCACTTTCTGTCCTCATTTTCCTTTTCTTAATTAGGACAATGTCCTCTTCTCCCTGTATGAACACAATCTTATGAGTATTTGCAGAAAAACGACAACATGCAAGACTGTGAGGATTCTTACCATAGTCACTCCCTCGATCAGTAAAGGAGGAGTTATTAGTCCTAGGGCTTCACAAGCCTCAGACATTGGGGTTTCGCCTGTAAGCACAGGATTGTCAGTGGTCGCAGGGCCCGTTGTAGCCGTCCCTGTCCTTGCAGTCAGGGACAAGACTTCGTCGGTTTGCAGGGAGGCTGATCTCTCTGGGATACTTGTTCCCAAAAGGTTAGTTGCTTTCCTCTTGCGATGAACTAGAGGAATGACGTCTTCCTCATCCTCGCTCCCTTCACCCTGTACGATGAAGAAGTAATTTGCACTTGCACTTGGGGTTAGAGGGGGTACGGAAAATCTCACCGCAGTCTTTTTTGTGGTTATGGTTTTCTTTCGTGGAGAAGCCCCTCCCAAGATCTTCTTAGGTTTTTCAGGAGCAGTCTCCTTCATTTTACGCTTTGAAGGGGTCCTCTTCGCCTTCTTCGTAGCTGGTCTCCCCAAAAGACCAGCATCCTCGCTTGGACGCATCGCCCCAGCAAATTTTCCCAGAAGTTGTATTATTTAAAATGCTTTTGGTAACACAAGACAAGTGGATGATTTACAACAGAGCTTGTTGGGAAATATCATACCTTTCGGCGCTCTTATTTAAGATCATCGCCAGCATTAATTAAGCTCTGGGGACGAGGCAACCCTTTAGCTCCCTCCGCCGTGGCATTATATGCCCGTAGGAGGAAGTTTGTCCTTTTTTCGATTTTGGACAAAGATAGCGCTTTGTCACAAACAAGAATGTTACTTGTACGATATCTTTCATCAGTAAAAATGCGTATTTTGTTGACTAGAGGCCATACCAGTGTTATAATCCAGGGTGCTGTCCGCCATGGACTCCACCTCCCAAGCCGGATGGGCCCTCTCGCACAGGGGGATCATCCTATTCTTCACAAAGTCGCGGATAATATCACGCGTGGTCAAGCCCTGCTAGACTAAGTGAAGAATGGCTTGAGCTTGTTTCTTCAGCTTTGCGCTCAAAGAAGGAATGGAGTCTAACTCACAGTCTTTCTCCGGTCGGGTGTTCACGAACCACAGTCCGCTCTCCGACGGAGGAGTGCAGTAGAACCATTTATGGTGCCACCCATACACAGAATCCCGTAGAGGTGGGAATGGGTACTCTTTCTTCTCCCTTACGCGGAAGTAGATGCACCCAGCGGCATTGGCACTCTTTGACCATGCCGAGAAGTGGAAGCGTCAGAAAAGCTCCACGCTTGGAAGCACTCCGACGAAAGCTTCACATAGATGTTGAAAAATCGCCAGGATGAGAACCGCATTTGGGTGGAGATTCACTAACTCCAACCCGTAGTGGTCCAAGATTCCCCGCAGGAACTCGCTCTCTGGGAATCAGAACCCGCAGTGCAAGTACTCCTCGAAGATCACCAATTCGCCCTCTTGAACGATTGGGGTTTCTTGATCTTTCTTCGCTGTCCGCCAACTAATCAGCAACCATGGGGGGAGAATCTCTTCTTTCTCTAGTGCCACCAGACTCTCCTCTGTGTGGTGGACAGATCGGCTCCAGGATGCCATTACTATAGAGGATTGAGGAAAAAGGTGATGGCTTTGGAGACGATGAAGACGAGGTGTGCAAAAGAGGGTTTTGTGCGGCAAGAATGTCTAAGGCAACGAAGGATTTTTGGCTATGAGGCTTCCCCAGTAAGCAACTTCTCCCTTTTATATGCCTGAGACAACCCTTTGCCGGATATTTTATTAATTTCTCATAATGGGTGCCTTTCCTCTTGGAACCCGTTATCCATACCCAGTAATGAATCCGAAATAGAATGTATCATTTTATTTCACATTCGGGGGCTATGGTACAATAAAAATATGAAAAATACTTAAAGTTTATTAAGGAAATAATCCCTTATGACTTTGGAATAAACTTATGACCTGTATATTGATCACAATGCAAATTTGTGATCGCTGCGGATATATGTGATCATAACAGCTATGATCGCTGTATGGTCAAGATGCTGTTCTGTGATCGTTACTCTAGTTCTGATCGCGGTCGACTACGATCTCAATGCTATTCTGAGACCAAAGAACTGTCCTGAGCTGTTTTCGGACAGAAACCCACCTGTGTATTTTTGGTCGCAGAGGCACTCTTCTGTAACCATTTCTTCTCACAGAATATAAAGAACCTTAATTCGGATTATAAGTTTTACATAATCCTCTTAAGAGATCAAGTATATAAGAAAAAGAAATTCTTTATTTCTAGCAATCTTTGCATACAAAAGGTACACAGGCGACCAAAGCGTCGACCTAGTCTGATAGCAGTTTACAAAGTTCTCCCAGGGACATGTTAACATCAGTGGGATCAACACTGGCTGCCCCCAGAGAACTGGCTATGGCTCTAAGCCTATCTACATCATCCCGAAGCAAAGAAGCGTTGTTATTCCTTATCATATCGGAGAGTTCTCGCTGCTGCTGAGCATAGTCCGTCTCCAAGCGGAATTGGCACACCTCTTCATGGGAGTTATCGTAACATTTTGCCAGATGCAGAATGGCCGAAGACATCTCATGGGTCTTCTTCTCCAGAGCCTCTTTTTCTTTTTGGAGAGTTCCCTCAAGGGATACACTCTCACCAAAAATAGCCTGGACTTTAGTAGGTTGGTCGCTGGGGGCTCCAGTAGAGAGAATGAAGATAATTACCAATTCTCGCAGTAAAGTTGGACGGGAGGATGAGGTACTTTCCCTGGGAAGTAGATCACCCGACAAAAGTCGAGGACCATCTGGTCGCGGGAGTGCAATCTTCCCACCAGAAAATTGATCACCCAACAAAAGCTGAGGATGGTCTGATCGCAGAGGAAAGAGACTTTCCCCAGAAACAGATGGAAGCTTTGAAGGATTATTATGGATCTCCAAAGGTGGAGATGAAGGTTCAACCTGCTAAGTTGCATGGACAGGAAGAACTACATGGGACAAGGAAACAGAACGCAATGATGCGTCCCCAACGTTTGCACCCGTGAATGAACCTCCATTGGAGGATCCTTCATCAACCTTCAACTTCTTCTTTGGAGGGATTAGTTCCTGAGTCACCTATAAGTTCCCAAAATGCATTATGGAAACGATCAGAATATAAAACGATGACCTGAACCCGAGTTCCAGAAAAGACTTACCTTCTGGAAGTCATGGTCGAGTTCGGGTATCACTTCTTCCTCATCACTCTCAATCTCGATAATGTTCTTGGGGTCTTGGTCTGCCATCGAGACAAGAATAGAGGATTAGAGGGATCAACCGGAGAGGAGAAGTAGCTCTAAAAAGACTTAGTCGTGATGAAAAACTCATGAGTTCAAATAACCTAAAAAGCTCTTCTATTTATAGAGCCAGAAGGCATCGGTTCATTCCCACGCATGTCTCATGTTCTTAAAACACACTTACGGTTGCCATCACGATGGGTCAATTAAGTCATTATTACATGACAAGAAAAACTCAGGGTTTTTCTCAGGATATGAACCGTCACACGGCGGAATAGTTTCAGTTGAAGTTGAAACATCGGGTTCATAATTTGATGCAAGATAAAAATTTTAAGTAAATATGTCTTTTCATTTTCTTCAAATTTGGGGGCTAGCTGACAAGGATTATCACCCGAGCTAGTTGACAAGGATACACGTCTGGTTTCAGACAGAATCAGATTAGACGTGTGCCTATAAGTCCGTCGTTTTGGTCTCAGACGGCCTGAAGGGCGAGGACACAAAGATGATTTATGATCGGAGCCCTTGCTCGATCATGAGACTGCAGACAGTGCGCGGTCAGATGGTCATTGACTATTTGCGACCAGAATAACTCGAGAAGGTCTAACCCTTTGAACAGGCATATTCCGAGGATCACGAGGATCTTTCCACATATGAAGACAACTGCCAGGAGGTTAACATGTGTGATTATCTCTTGATTGCACGTGTTAAGCCTGCATGGAAGTTAAGTGCGGTTAACAAAACTGCATCCTAGTAACCGTCTGAGGCCGTTTCGTGTTGGCGCCCTTTTGATCGATATAAAAAGGTGGTCAATGCACGTTCTAAGGACGGTTAATCGTACAAGCATTACTAGGAGTCCAAGTAACCTGAAGACGTAGACATAGTTAGATAGACACTAACATAGGAGAGATTTTCGCCTATGATCATCTCTTCCTCCCCCTTGTAAACACTTTTCTCACATAGTGAAATCATAACAGGACATAGGGCTATTACTCTCACCTTCGAGGGCCCGAACCTGTATAAATTCTCTTGTCCCCGTACAGATATTACTCATCCTACCTTCCTAGAGGAGCGCCCTAAAAGGTCCTGCAACTCACAAATTTGCATAAGATCGACTGAGGACCCCAAGCCCAAATCGTCGACAACATTTAATGCCTGTCACAACAAAATCCGACACGCACACCCAAAGTTTTTCTTGGGTTATGCAGGAATTTAAAACGAAAAGTTGCCTTTTCAGTACTTGAAACACCTTTTCGAAGAAAAGAAACATTTTCATTTCAAATGCGGGGGCTAGCTGACAAAGATTATTACCCGAGTTAAAATGCCCATGCCTTTCCATGGCCACACATACCACTGCATGGTCGGACATACCGCTCCATGGTCGCACATGTCTTTCTATGGTCGTAGAAAACCACAAACTATCTGGCATTACCTTTCCATGGTCGCAGAGACCAAGGAAAGAGATAATAGGATGATCCAAGGATATTACCCATCAAGGATGTTTAATTCCCATAATTTTAATAGCTACGGAACTCTATAGTCTCAATGCATATTGTCATAGAGTCCATGGTCTCATATTATTACCTGCAAGTATTATGGTTGCAGAAACATTTACCTGCGATCATCACATGTCGCAGAGACAAAACTAGATACCAATATATGGTTGCGGACAATACGCGACCATACTATTGGAGACTTATACAATGATCTGGAAATCATTTGATTAAGTTACTATCTACAATAACTATTCCTTGATCCTTATAATTGTTCCCAAAATAATCATAAGTCCCTCTCCACTGACAAGATAACCGTCAAGAAGATAAGGATAAAATGTGCAGTTTCTATAACCGCATGTTATGAACTGGAAAAACCGCAACCGACAATAACCTGTGGCAACCGCTATGCAGCAGTTGTTGACAATCGCCAAGCATCTCTTCGATGAAGCAACTGACGTCCTTTTTGTCAAGTATAAAAGGACCTTTAGGGAGAGAAGAAACAAGAGGAAGAGGGCAATTGAGAACTAGATAATAAATTCCCTTTGTAATTCATTATACTCATTGTGAAAAACCAACAGGAGTAGGATTATTACTCAAACTTTGAGGGCCCGAACCTGTATAAATTTCTGTGTCATTAGATCCATACATATAGTGATTTCTTTGGTGATTGTCTGGATTGTCTCCCTACTAATCAAACTAAATTCGTGTAAGTTCGACTAGGAACTCTGGTTACAATCATCGGTAGGTGTTTGGCCTTGCTTAGCCTTATCAAATAAGCTATTTTTTTAGGTTTATGACTTTATAGCTTATTTGATATGCCTTATAAGTTGTTTGCCAAATATTCACCTTTATGGCTAATAAGGACGATGGGCAAGGATGAGTTTGAGGAGTGCATGCAATAAGCCTAAATAAGTTAGGTGACGCAATTGTGGTTTATCATGCCAAATAAGCTCAAACCACAATTACGTCGCAACTTGTTTGGCCATGGATTGACCTTATTTAGCCTAATAAGTTTTAAATAAGTTTGATCAAATATCCCTTAATTTGATTTGTCTAGATCTTTTATTTACATTATGAGTTGCACCGAAAAAAAAACCACAAGGACATAATAGTCAATCATGCAAAACCTTTGGTTCCAAATTCGTTGCTCCTCTAGATGAACACTGATTCTAAAGCAATATAAAAAGTTAATGGACTAATCTGTTTCGATCCATTATTTTTTTTTCAAAGTTGTAGAAATATTCTACAGTATGCACTTATATTCATGTTATGAGAGAAAATATCCATTAGGATATTTTTTTTTGCAAAACCTTTAGTACCAAAATTTGTTAGGTTGTCACATTTTTTTATTTTGAATTGCCATGTTTGTTGAGTTGTTGCATTTTATTATTTTAGGAGGTCGCTTCTTATTTTAAGTTGTCAGTAAAAATTATAAAAATACAAATTTCATACTAACCTATATTTCCCTCTAGATATGTATCTAACAAATATAAATGTCAACTGCGAAAACTTTTTAGGGTGGACAACTCTATGCATTAACAATACACTAATGGAACATAGGTAGCATATCCACATAATGTCATTAACAACAATACACTAATGCCACATATCCAAATCAAATATTAACCATATCATTAATTATACAGTAATACAATTTGAAAAACTTACATAATATTGTAGATATCTTTATGCTCTTCAATTTTTCCTTCTTGCAAACTCTCAAATTTTGAACTTATATAACTCAAAATTATCTCAAAACTCTCCTTCACTGTCTTCTCTTCTCTTTAATGTCTGCTAATTGTTTTGCTACTTGTTCTTTGCTTCTTTGCCAGGAGTATGTATAGAGGAAGGAACCAGAGATTTCAAGGTCGGGTTTCATGGGAGAAAACAGCAGCCTGTCAAAGATTCTTAAAAGCACTGTGCTTGTACAGTAGTGTTTTTATTTTATTCAAAACCGAACAAACTTATCTGTGCCGCACAGGTCAAAGGCTACCGCTACCATCACATCGATCAAATCAATCATTTATGTCATCGCAGTGTGTGTGTGTGCACACGCGTGCGCCTCACTTTTAGTGTGTCGTTGAAGCTGTGTGTGTGTCTGCTATACTCTAGTTGTCCAACAGAGGCCCTTGCTTCTCCTGCCACATAGCCATTGTGCGACAGGTCCTTACCGCCCAACCAAGTGCCACGTGATGCGACGCGGGCGGTCCGATCTTTCAATGAGAACAAGAACTATCGATTTGTGAAGACGACTCTCACGATCCGGCTACCAACCGTACACGACTGATACGCCCTGACAATCGCTGAACCAACTTCGGATTGTTATCGACCGAACTAGAAGCACGATCGACCTGATAACGAAGATCTATTCTTGCAAGCAATCGAAGAACAAGAAAGAACAAGATAAACAAGCAATCTGAAATTACAAATATAGATTGAATCACGAAAAAGAGTTGGGGTTCCGAATATAGATATTGATATTGATCTAGCCGACCAAGAAGAATATCTCAATAGCTTCACGAAGGAAAGACTATGACTAAACAAAACCCGTGGAACCCTAATGGTTCAATATGATTATATAGAGGAGGTAAAAGAGATCGGTGGCCAGGTAAGGAAACCTGAAACCGACATGGACTCTTTCCCTACTCGGACTTGAACTCAATACACGGGACTTGACTCAACCAAAAAGGTGACACAGCACCGACTCAGTCCAATCAGAATCTGGTCGAAACTTGTTTTGTCAATTTCCAGCGATCTAGAAGGAATTTGGACGTGGGGCTAGATCCATTGGAAAGATCTCGTCGTGGGCTTCTCTGTGGACTATAAGAATGTCCCAATCGGACTTCGTATGAAGTAGTTATGGTCATTTGAAGGCAGACTACTCCTAGATGGTCGAACCGGACTCCAACTCGAATCCATCCCGGACTCCAACTCGACTTAGGCTCCTTGCTGGTCCTCTCCATGATTCCTAAGCACAATATTATCACTATTAGATAGTAAACCATTTTCAAAACCATATATATATAAACTTAGGAATGAGTTCACCTGGCAATGCAACAATCGGGCTTTGCTGCGTGTTATGGGTCCTTGTGTAACAAGCGGAGGATTATGGTTAGTGTGTGTATCCGAAGAAGTGATGTCCTCATCATCCTCCCCTTCTTGCATTTGAGTCGTCCTCGACTTAAGCTCATCCTCCTCACCCAGATATGGCTTCAAATATGCAATGTTAAAAGTGGGACTAACCCCGAAATCTGCAGGCAAGTCAAGGTTGTATGCATTATTGTTAATCCTCTCTAACACTCGAAAAGGTCGATCAGCTCTAGGTAGCAACTTTGATTTTCTTAAGTATGGAAACCTTTCTTTGCGCAAGTGGAACCAGACAAGATCGCCTGGTTCAAAAATTATTTTCTTTTCTACCCTGATTAGCAGCAATCTTGTACTTTTCATTCATACGTTCTATATTCTCCTTAGTTATTTCATGCAGTTTAAGAATCAATTCAGCACGTCGTTTAGCATCAATGTTTACCCTTTCCGAAGATGGTAAAGGTAATAAATCAATAGGAGCGCGAGGAACAAACCCATATACTACTTGAAAGGGACACATCTTTGTGGTTGAATACAGCGATCGGTTGTAAGCAAACTCCACGTGAGGCAAGCATTCTTCCCACATCTTCAAGTTCTTCTTCAAAACAGCCCGCAACATAGTGGATAATGTGCGGTTGACAACTTCGGTTTGGCCATCGGTTTATGGATGACATGTAGTAGAAAACAGCAACTTGGTCCCCAATTTCATCCATAGAGATCTCCAAAAATGACTTAAGAACTTCGCGTCATGATCGGAAACAATCGTATTTGGCACTCCATGTAGTCGAACGATTTCCCTGAAAAACAAATCAGCAACATTTGTAGCATCATCGCTCTTTTGACAAGGTATAAAATGTGCCATTTTAGAAAATCTATCCACGACAACAAAGATACTATCCCTCCCCTTCTTTGTTCGAGGCAGTCCTAAAACAAAGTCCATAGAAATGTCCTCCCAAGGTGTGCTAGGAACAGGTAGAGGTATATATAAACCATGTGGATTAAGTCGTGACTTAGCTTTTTGACATGTAGTGCAGCATGCAACGTAGCGCTCGACGTCGCGCCTCATCTTCGGCCAATAGAAGTGAAAGGCCAAAATGTCTTCCATCTTCTTAACACCAAAGTGTCCCATTAGACCTCCTCCATGCGCCTCCTGTAATAACAAAAGACGAACAGAGCTAGCAGGAATGCATAGCTTGTTAGCTCGATAAACAAAGCCATCAGTTATCACAAATTTATTCCAGCTTCTTCCTTCTTTACAATTCAGCAACACATGTTTAAAATCAGCATCATGCGCATATTGCTGTTTGATGGTTTCTAATCCGAAAATCTTGAAGTCAAGTTGAGATAACATAGTGTGACGTCTAGACAATGCATCAGCAATAACATTCTCCTTCCCTTTCTTGTGTTTAATAACATAAGGAAAAGATTCAATGAATTCTACCCATTTTGCATGTCTACGATTCAATTTGCTTTGGCTTCTAATATGCTTCAAAGATTCATGATCAGAATGGATAACAAACTCTTTCGGCCAAAGGTAATGTTGCCATGTCTCCAAAGTCCGAACTAAAGCATATAATTCTTTATCGTAAGTTGAATAATTCAGACTAGGTCTACTTAACTTTTCACTGAAATAAGCAACAGGTTTACCTTCTTGAATTAACACACCTCCAAGTCCAAGTCCACTGGCATCACAGTTAAGTTCAAAAGTTTTACCAAAATCAGGAAGTTGGAGCAGTGGTGCGTTCGTAAGCTTCTCTTTCAAAATGTTGAATGATTGTTCTTGTGCATGACCCCACACAAATGGAACGCCTTTCTTCGTGAGCTCATGCAATGGTGCAGCGATGGTACTAAAATCCTTGACAAAGCGTCTATAGAACCCAGCAAGTCCAAGAAAGCTTCGCACTTGGGTGACCGTTGTTGGAATTGGCCAACTTTGAATAGCTTCGATCTTGGCTTCATCAACTTCAATGCCCTATGAAGTAACAACATAACCAAGAAACGAAACTCGATCGGTGCAAAAGGCACACTTCTCAAGGTTACCGAACAAATGTGCATCACGTAAAACCTTAAAAACAGCATGCAAATGTTCAAGATGTTCATCCAAGAATTTGCTATAGATCAAAATATCATCAAAGTATACCACCACAAATTTGTTGATGAAAGGACGTAAAAACTCATTCATTAATCTCATGAAAGTGCTTGGTGCATTAGTTAAACCGAAAGGCATCACTAACCACTCATATAATCCGAATTTAGTTTTAAACGCTGTTTTCCATTCATCTCCTAATTTCATGCGAATTTGGTGATATCCACTACGCAAATCAATTTTAGAGAACACAACAGAGCCACTCAATTCATCAAGCATGTCATCTAACCTAGGAATAGGATGATGATATCGAATTGTTATGTTATTAATAGCTCTACAATCAACACACATACGCCATGAGCCATCTTTCTTTGGAACCAAAAGAACAGGAACAGCACATGGACTAAGGCTTTCACGTACGTACCCTTTGTCAAGTAAGTCTTGTACTTGACGCTGAACCTCTTCAGTCTCTTGTGGATTGGTTCGATACGGCGCACGGTTGGGCAACGAGGCTCCTGGAATCAGATCGATTTGATGCTCAATCCCTCGAATTGGAGGCAGCCCCGGTGGTACATCCTTCGGAAATACATCAACAAACTCCTGCAAAATGTTAGCAACAGCAGGAGGCAAAGAAGAAGGCATGTCCTCAAGTGAAAACAAAACTTCTTTGCAAACTAAAGCATAGCAATCAGATGCATTAGGGTCTATCTCAGTTATTTCAGATTTGGTAGCAAGCAAAACAGAACCTTTCAACTTAATTTCAGCATGGGTAGAACTAGGTTCGTTCTTTTTTGGTTGAGCAAGTGGTTAAGCTACGATCTGATTTTAACCTTTGTTATTCTCCTTTTCTCTATTAGCTCTCTCCAATTTATCCTTTAAAATTGCTTCAGGAGACATGGGTAGCAAAGTGATCTTTTTTTGTTTAAACATGAGAGTATATTGATTAGTTCTACCATGATGCAAAACATCTCTATCATATTGCCACGGTCTAGCTAATAATAAGGAACATGCTTGCATAGGTACGACATCGCAATCAGCATAATCATGATAGGACCCAATAGAAAAGTGTACTCTCACAATGCGAGTTACCTTCAGCTTACCACAGTTGTTGAACCATTGAATGTAGTAAGGGCGAGGGTGCTGATTCGTGGTCAAGCCAAGCTTCTCGACCATGTCCGTGCTCGCTAAGTTGTTGCAACTTCCTCCATCGATGATCGTACGGCATGATCGGTCCTTGACAACGAAATTTGTTTGGAACAAGTTGTGACGTTGATTCTGTTCAACACGCTCCATTTGTGCACTAAGCACACACTTCACAATGATGCTCAAATAACGATCATTAATTTCAGCACCATATTGTTCATGTTCAGCTTGTTGCCCTTCACCTACATGGTCAGTTGCAAGCATAGTATATTCCTCTTCAATATCACTAGCTGAAGTGTACTCACCATCATCCTTTATGAGTAGGGTTCGCTGGCTAGGACAGTCACGCATGATATGACCGAATCCCTTACAACGGTGGCATTGTGTTTCTCGTGCTCTTCCAGTAGAAGCAACCGATGATGAATTTTGCGCGGGAGCTTGGACTGTACTCTTACTCATCTCGGTCACTCGTGAGGGTATTGTGGAAGCACTAGGATGTCGGTTGTTACTGGAGAAACTCGGTGCAGGTGTTCGGCTCGATGTGTTGTATGGAGCTTTCGGTTGGGCACCTCCGAAACTCCCTCTCAGCCTCAATTTCCGTCCCTGTACTTCTCTCTCTGCCTTACAAGCAAGATGAAACAGACGAGTGATAGAGTTGTATTCTTTATAGTCAAGAATGTCTTGAATGTCTCGATTTAAACCTCCCAAAAATCTAGCCATTTTGCTTCATCGGTTTCTTCTAAACCACAACATAACATACCAGTTTGCAGCTCTTGATAATAATCCTCTACAGAATTACTACCTTGGTTCAGACGTTGCAATTTATTCAGCAAATCACGAGCATAATATGAAGGCACAAATCTATGTCTCATGACTCTCTTCAAAGCATTCCAAGTTCTAGGTATGTTCTGGTTATTGCGACAATATTCACTCCACCAAACAGATGCAAATTTAGTAAACTCGCTAGTAGCAGCCCTAACTTTCTTATCTTCAGAAACGTCAAAACAAGCAAATTTTTGTTCTGTAGTTAATTCCCAAGTGAGATAGGCATCAGGGTCATACTTTCCAGTGAATGAAGGTATGGTCAATTTAAGCTTACCGAAGGAGTCATCATGACCACGTACCTCGCATGGTGGAATTCTTCTCATACCGTTGCAATTGAAACGAAGACGCCGATGGTCACGATCATTGTTGATATTGAATCCTCTGTCAGACTCCGTATCAGCAGCATATTGATTTCCTTCGGCATTGAAATCATCGTCGACCTCATCAGCCCATGCTTGGCGTCGATGCACATCATTGGCAGCCGGGGCAACCGGTGCTTCTTTCTTCTCCAATTGCTCCACTCGAGTGGTGAGTGCAGCAAGCGCTTCATTATTGCGGTCTAGAATCCCTTTGATACGCTCAGTGTGTGTATTCAGCAAGCGGTTGAAGTGTTGTACGATGCCCTTCGTATGAGGTGTAAGTGGGCCGTCGTTCTCCTCGCTTTGATTACCCGAGCCTGACATGGTTAGTAGCAAACAAGGAACAAAATCACAGTGATATATCCCTATCAACTACTAGGTGAAGGTGGCTCAAACTTTCTCACAGTCAAGCTTCTTATCAAGTTCCTACCGATTCTTACCAAGCAGCAGGTGGTGATCGGTTGCTAGTGACAGTCTCAAACGCTCCAAAGATTGGTTAAAGCGATTGCAAGCGATCGATACCTGTACGGCGGTAGAAAGTGTAGCTTGGACAGGCTCAAGTATGTAGCAAAGGTTAGCAATGATCACTTCAGAGAATGCAAAGTTGAAAAGTTGCTCAAAGTACTAGTCACTAGTATGCTGGCCTAAGCTAAAACCAAACTAGAGACGCGAACGAGGGCACAAAGGTAAAAAGCTCAGTTTTTTTTTTGACGTCAGCAACAGCAAGTGAGCAAAGTTCACGAATGGCTGTGGGGAGGCTGTGGCGACGATATGGCACAATGGTCGAAAAAGTGAAAAATTGCAGGGGTAAATCGGTAATTAAAAGTATATATATATCTCTCTCTCTCAACACGTCGGTCACAATTGCAAAATTTGATCCTTCTCGGATTTTTTTTTATTCTGATTCTTTTCTTTTTTTATATATAATTTTTTTTCCGAGTCAACAACAACCTTCTGTTTTTTTTTTTTGAAACCGACAAGAAAACGGTGACCGGTTTTCCGAGACTGATACGAGATACCAATCCGAAACCACCGGGAGTCGGATTCCCCTTTCTTAACTGGCACACACAGATGCAAGGTAAATGGATGCAGCAGTAAGCAGGTGTGGTAGCGGCCTGAGCAGAGGTGTGATCTCAACTTGAAACTCTAAAGGTTATGCGCTAAGACCAGCAACTCGACATGACAATGCAGCAAAGATTCAACCAAGCAAAAACCAAAAAGATATTGCAGGCACAAATTGGTTTGGACAAAGATGATCTGTTGGGGGAAATCTCCACGCGGTCAGGTCCAGGTAAGTTCATGATTGCCCGGGGACAGTGGCCTCCGGTGCCTGCCCCGGGCGCCGCCTTTTAGGCCCCCGGGACCGTGCCTCCGGGGCATGTTCCGGGCGTCGCCATTTGGCCCCCGGGACCGTGCCTCCCGGGCATGTCCCGGGCGCCGCCGTTTGGCCCCCGGGACCGTGCCCCCCGGGCATGTCCCGGGCGCCGCCATTTGGCCCGGGGACAGTGGCCGACGGTGCCTGCCCCGGGCGCCGCCATTTGGCCCCCGGGACCGTGCCCCCGGGCACGACCCGGGCGCTGCCATTTGGCCCCCGGGACCGTGCCCCCCGGGCTTGTCCCGGGCGCCGCCATTTTCCCGGGGACAGTGGCCTCCGGTGCCTGCCCTGGGCGCCGCCTTTTTTGGCCCCCGGGACCATGCCCCCCGGGCTTGTCCCGGGCGCCGCCATTTGCCCGGGGACAGTGGCCTCCGGTGCCTGCCCCGGGCGCCACCTTTTAGGCCCCCGGGACCGTGCCTCCGGGGCACGTTCCGGGCGTCGCCATTTGGCCCCCGGGACCGTGCCTCCCGGGCATGTCCCGGGCGCCGCCGTTTGGCCCCCGGGACCGTGCCCCCCGGGCATGTCCCGGGCGCCGCCATTTGGCCCGGGGACAGTGGCCTCCGGTGCCTGCCCCGGGCGCCGCCATTTGGCCCGGGGACAGTGGCCTCCGGTGCCTGCCCCGGGCGCCGCCATTTGGCCCGGGGACAGTGGCCTCCGGTGCCTGCCCCGGGCGCCGCCTTTTTTGGCCCCCGGGACCGTGCCCCCCGGGATTGTCCCGGGCGCCGCCATTTGCCCGGGGACAGTGGCCTCCGGTGCCTGCCCCGGGCGCCGCCTTTTAGGCCCCCAGGACCGTGCCTCCGGGGCACGTTCCGGGCGTCGCCATTTGGCCCCCGGGACCATGCCTCCCGGGCATGTCCCGGGCGCCGCCGTTTGGCCCCCGGGACCGTGCCCCCCGGGCATGTCCCGGGCGCCGCCATTTGGCCCGGGGACAGTGGCCTCCGGTGCCTGCCCCGGGCGCCGCCATTTGGCCCCGGGACCGTGGCCCGACGGTGCATGTCCCCGGGCGCCGCCATTTGCCCCGGGGACCGTGTCCCCCGGGCATGTACCCGGGCGCCGCCCTTTTGGGTCCCCGGGACCCTGCTCTCCGGAAGGGGTCCCGGACGTCATCGCCCTCCTAAAAGGTAAAACCCCTGTTTGTTTATCACGTGCAGGTCACGCGAGGGACGCCTCGGGAATCAGCGACCACCTGTCAAGCATCCAAGACGTTTGACCGGGAGGAGGACGGTCCTACCCTTCAATCCGACGGTGGCTTCCGGGGTAGTTTAGGTTTTTTGCTTCTTTTTGGGGCTATAAATAGCCCTTGTACCCCTCTGTTGTAAAGGATCAGTTCATTATTATTTGGAATAGCTAATCTCACAGACGTGCTCCGGAAGCCTCTCCCCCGGAGAGAGCCTCCCCAGCTGACTCCGGTCGGGAGCGCGTCGACAGGACTAGGGCCCCCACCGGGACCCGAACCTGTATAAATCCACGTGTCAATTCTTGTGTTTGTCCGGCGGGGGAGGACCGGTCACCCGGTCAACCCGCGCTGCGTGATCTCCGCTAGGATCGTCTTCAAAACCTGCCGGGGTATTCTTAATACCACGACATGATCTAACCTTAATTTTTTTTTGTGGACTTTTTGGTATAAGACAGTGGGGGTGCTACAAGCGTCCGTGCCGCCCAAGTGGTCGGACGTCCCCCTTACCTTTACGGCGGAAGACGCGCGAGGGGTTCGCTTCCCCCACGACGACGCGCTCATTGTCTCCGCGACAATCTACAACTGCCACTTGGCCCGCATCCTCGTGGACGGCGGAAGCTCCGCCGACGTCCTGTTCCTCAAAACCTTCAAGGAAATGCAAGTGGATGAGAAGCTCCTGCAACCAGCGGCAGGGCCTCTGCAAGGGTTTGTCCCGGGGAAGGCGATCCACCCCGTGGGCAAGGTAGATCTCCCGATCACCTTCGGCACCCCGGAGAACTACCGGACCGAGCTAGTCCGCTTCGACGTAGTGGACCTCCCCTCCTCCTACAATGTGATTATGGGAAGACGAGTTTCATAACTCCCCTCGGAACCTTTTGCTACCGCCATATGCCCTTCTGGCTAAAGAATGCGGGAGCCACATTCCAGCGCCTGATGACGCTGGTCTTCAAAGATCAAGTCGGCCGCAACGTCGAAGTCTACGTAGACGACGCGGTCGTCAAGAGTCCCCGTGCAGCCTCCCACATCGACGACCTCGCAGAGACCTTCCGCAACCTCCGCGCGTTCGGGCTCAAGCTCAACCCGGAGAAGTGCGCCTTCGGGGTGCGCGGGGGAAAGCTCCTAGGTTTCCTCGTGTCCCAGCGGGGCATTGAGGCAAACCCCGAGAAGATCTGGGCCTTCCTAGACATGCCCCCGCCGCCTCCGTCAAAGATGTCCAGCGGCTCTCCAGCCGCTTGGCCGCGTTCAGTCGCTTCGTCTCCCGTTCGGGGGAGCGGGGCCTCCAGTTCTTCAAGATCCTCCGAGGGCTCGAGGGGTTCCGCTGGACCCCCGAGGCCCAGGAAGCCTTCAACGACCTCAAGAAGTACTTCTCGAGCCCTCCAATGCTCGTGAGCCCGTCTCCGGAAGAGCCCTTGCTCCTCTACCTCGCCGCGACCCCCGTCGCTGTCAGCGCGGTTTTGGTGAAGGAGCAGGAGGGGCAGCAACGTCCCGTATACTACGTCAGTGAAGCCCTCCAAGGGGCCAAGACTCGGTACACGGAGATGGAGAAGATTTGCTACGCTCTCCTCATGGCGTCCCGGAAGCTCCGGCACTACTTCCTGGGGCACCCCATCACCGTTCCGTCGTCCCTCCCCCTGGGGGAGGTACTGCGGAATAAAGAAGCCACCGGCCGGATTGGGAAGTGGGGGGCTGAGCTAGCCCCCTTCTCCCTGTCCCTTACCGGCCGCTCCGCAATCAAGTCGCAGGTCCTCGCCGACTTCGTCGCAGAATGGACTCCCGCCTCTGGGTCCGGGGACGAAGATCTCCCTGTGCCGCCCCGACGCAGTGACCATTGGACCCTGCTGTTCGATGGGTCGCTGTGTCTCGCCGGGGCTGGCGTGGGGGTAGTCCTCCGGAGCCCCGAGGGAAGGGAGCTCGAGTACGCCGCACGGCTCGAGTTCCCCGCAACCAACAACGTCGCCGAATACGAGGCTCTGCTCCTCGGGATGCGCCTCGCGCGCTCCCTGGGCATCCGGCGCCTCCTAGTGAAGGGAGACTCTCAGCTTGTTGTCTGCCAAATGGACAAGTCTTACCTGTGCCATGACGCAAATCTAAGTCTTTACTT
This sequence comes from Pharus latifolius, assembly GCA_019359835.1. Taxonomy (NCBI): domain Eukaryota; kingdom Viridiplantae; phylum Streptophyta; class Magnoliopsida; order Poales; family Poaceae; genus Pharus; species Pharus latifolius. Next base: position 35,167,158 of record CM033321.1, on the reverse strand, counting down.
GCAGGAAGTACGGAAGATGGAGAGGCACTTCGACGGCCTTGAGGCCCGACATATCCCGAGGAGGGAGAATGACCGGGCCGACGCCTTGGCACGGGCGGCAAGCGCCCGGGAAATGCTCCCCAGGGGGGCCTTCTTGGAAATCATCAAGAAGCCCTCGGTGGCCTCCCCGGATGCAGGCCCCGAGCCTCCGATCCCGGAGGTCGCCGAGATTGTCCAGCCTTCATCTTGGATGGACCCCCTCATCTCCTTCATCAAGGGAGAGGGGGACCCTCCCCACGAGACCGAAGCTAAGCGCCTCCGGGCCAAAGCCCGGGCATATCTCTTGCTGGAGGGAAGGCTCTACAAGCGGGGGGCTTCAGCCCTCCTGCGCTGCCACCCCCGGTCGGAGGGACTTCAACTCTTGGAAGACATTCACGCGGGGAGCTGTGGTTCTCACCTAGCCCCGCGTGCCATCGCCGCCAAGGCCCTCCGGCAGGGCTTCTACTGGCCTACGGTCATGCGTGACGCGCGAGACCTTGTCTCCGCGTGCGAAGCATGCCAGAAGATGGCCAAGGGCTCGAATCTCCCCCCGGTGGCGCTGCAGACTATCCCCATCACTTGGCCCTTCGTGCGCTGGGGGATGGACCTCTTAGGGCCCTTCCCCCCAGCGCCCGGAGGATACAAGTATGCGGTAGTCGCGGTCGACTACTTCACAAAGTGGGTTCAGGCGGAGCCCTTGGCTAGCATCACCTCCCAGGCCGTTCAGCGGTTTTTCTGGAAAAACGTCGTTTGTCGTTTTGGTGTCCCCCGGGAAATCACCGTGGACAATGGGACCCAATTCGACTCGGCTTATTTCCGGGAATTCTGCGAAGGCCTGGGGATCGTCATCCACTTCGCCTCAGTGGCCCATCCTCAAAGCAACGGGGCCGTCGAGAGGGTCAATGGCGTAATCCTACAGGGGTTACGCCGGAGACTCGAACAAACCGCTTCCAAGCAGGGCGCGTGGGCAGAGGAGCTCCCTAGCATCCTCTGCTCAATGCGCACGACCCCATCCCGGGCCACAGGGCGTGCTCCCTTCTCCCTAGTCTACGGGGCGGAGGCAGTCCTCCCCCCGGAGATCGGCTTCCGGTCGCTGCGGGTCGAGCTCCTGAACGGAGCCACGACCGCAGCCTACCGGGCCAACAAAGACAACCGGCGGCTGGAAATCGACCTCGTGGAGGAGGAACGCGACCGAGCGCTCCTCCGCCACGCCATCTACGAGCGTGAAATGTCGCGCGCATACAACCAGCGCGTGCGCGAAAGAGCTTTTCGCCTTGGGGACCTTGTCCTCAAGCGCGTCACGGACCCCCAAGCCCAGGGAAAACTCTCCCCCAAGTGGGAGGGCCCCTACAGGATCTCCGCTGTCCTAGGCTCGGGGGCCTACAAGCTCTCCAACCTTCAAGAGCAGGAGCTGAAGCACACCTGGAACTTGCGTTTATTTCGCAAGTTCTACGTCTAGCCTTACGGGCCTGTCCCCTCCCCCGGAGCGATCACGCCGGTGGGGGAGGAGGGACACTGTAGCTTCCCTTCCCCCCTTTTTCGCAGTTTCGCAGGGGGGAGCTTTGTATATTTTATTAATAAATGTATAGCCTTTGTTCTTCAACTCGTTGCAGGTTTTTCTCATTACCGCCCCTAGCGGCGATGCCCTCCCCGCGAGGAAGCCCTCTCCGCGAGGATGCCCTCCCCGCGAGGATGCCCTCTCCGCGAGGATGCCCTCCCCGCGAGGATGCCCTCTCCGCGAGGATGCCCTCCCCGCGAGGAAGTGGGCCAGCCCCAACAAGTCCCTACAACGGAGCCTGCACTCCCGTAGGGCGGCTTACGATCAGCCCTCGTGGACTGAGGGTGTAAGCGGCAACCCGGTCCCCAGCGGCCGCGGTAATGAGTCACTTTGGGAGACTAGTCCCCTGCCCAAACACTCAAGACCCGTCTTCGGGCACTTCCTCCTCCGGGAGTAGACGCTCTCCTCAGTGGGACGTCTAATGACTTTCTGGATTTTCTTCCTCCTCCGGGAGTCGACGTTATTCCCGGCTCCCCGTTCTCACGGCGACCGGAAGATCAGCCCCTTGCGGCTTGATTGGATCTTTCCTCCTCCGGGAGTCGACGTTATTCCCGGCTCCCCGTTCTCACGGCGACCGGACAATTGCTTTACGAAGATATGGGTTTCTCAGATATATTTTCCCCCGGAAACATTATTCCCGGTTCCCCGTTCTCACGGTGACCGGACGAAGTCTCCCGGGAAGCTCCCCTCCGGAGGTCTTATTGGCTTTTCATGAGCCCCTTCCGCGCCTTGTCCTCGGTTCCCCGCTCTCCCGGCGGCCGGATGAATCTCTCCCGGTGCCCCCGGGCACCCCGGAAGGTCCCTCCCTCGGAAATCCTGTTTTTACAATTTTCTAACTTAGAAAATATTTCTACAGGTTATGCTCCCCCCAGGGACCCTGTTACCCCCACAGCACGCGGAGGCCTCCTCCCGCCCGCTGTGGGCGGGGGGGGATAGGGGGCCCCCGGGTCACCCACGAAGAAACTTAGCTCATCCTTGTTAAGATGAGTCGTCCAGACCATCCAAGAAGAAGAAAATAAAGAGGCAATAAAAAGAAACAATGCGCTTTATTGATCAACAAACCCGGAGGACATCTTCCCCCTCCGGTGGGTTTCGGAAATGATACAACCCGGGTCCTAACCCGGGGGATTTTCTACGAGCCTAAGGCCCCTACGCCTAAAGCTCCCGGAGGCACTCCCTCAGCTCCCGGGCCAGGTCCCGGTACAGCGCCCAGACGCGACGCTGAGAATCCCGAAGCACGTCTTCGGGCCAAAACTCGTACCCAGCCGGCGGAAGTATCCGGAGAGGAGGTATCATCTGGGCCTTCGGGCGCGGGGGAGTTAATTCAGCACGGCTGTTGTCAAAATTATCCAAGTGCCACTCCGGGCGCCACCTCAACCGGACAGGCTCCCGGGCAGTACCCCCGTCGCGCTCCCCGGAGACGAGGCTCAACAAAATCAAAGCCGCTTGGGCGTCCCCCGGAGAGCCTCTCCCGGACCGTTGCCCGGGAGTAACCCCCCGGGAACCCTGGTAACATTTCATTGCAAAGACTTAGAAAAATTTCAAATATATTTCATTGCAAAATGTTTTTGTACAAGTACCCTGGGGCTTCTCCTAAGAAGCTACCGGAATCAAAATGTCTAACAAAATAAAAAGTCCTAGCTAAAGACCCGGGGGAGGCTCATACTTTAGCATTGGGGTCCTCCCCCCGGGGAGCTTCCTCCGTGGCCGGGGCAGGGGCATCCGCGGCCGGAGGCGCCGGTGTCGGGAACCTCGTCCGGATGATCCGGTCGTAGAACCCCTCCACCAGCAGCTCCACCTCCCGGCGCGTCGGCTCGAAGGCCTCCGGGAAGCTTCGGGGGATGCGCCCCCCGATCGCCCGGGCGCCGACCCCACGGTAGTCAACGAGCCCCGCGGCGGCCGCGATGACGGGGATCGCCCGACCCCGTGCTCGGACGTCCGCAGCCTCCGCGAGGGTCGCCGGGGGTACCTCGGGGCCGCTCCCGGAGCCCAGGCTAACGCCGAGGCTTTCCAAGGTTGACCGGACGGAGCGTCCCGCGTCTGACAGCGCCCGGACACTGGAGCTCTCGAGCTCCCGGAGCGTCTTCTCCCGCACCTTGGCCTCCTCTCGGAGACGGATGTAGGCGCCCTCCGAAAGGTGCACCTGCGCCCGGGCCCGGGACAGCTCATCAAGAGCTTCGTCCCGCTCCCGGAGGGCCGCCTCCCGCTGCTCCACGCAGGCCGCGGCTCGGCTCTCCGCCTCCTTGAGCAGCCGGGTGACCCGCTGCTCAAGGCCCCAGGTAACGGTCGCTACCTACAAAATACAGAGTTAGAAAATTCTCAAGTGCAGGAAAAAAGCCAAGGTGTTGAGAGCTCGGGTTACCTGGGCTCCGAGGGACTCGAGCCCCTCAAAACGCTCGTGGAGCGTTCCTCCTGCTACGAAGGCCTGCACCTTCCGGTTGTGCAGGCCCTCCGCGTAGCGGGCCACCTCCCCCGCGGGAAGTAGGGAGGTATCTTGCCCGGCCCTCCTGTCGCGGCCGGGAGAGGGCCCCCGGACCTCGGAATCCGGGAGCACGGCCGGCGTCGCCGGCGTCTTTGTCGACGAAGTTTCCTCCGAAGACGAAGACGAAGATCGGGCGGGGTTCTCCGCCCGGGGGGGGATCATCGGGCCTTTCCCCGCCCCAGGCCGGAGGGCCCTCGGAGCCTCCTGCTCCAGGGGGACCTCGATGACTGAGGGGCTTCCCCCCTCCTCATCGACCGGCCAGAGGCACGGAGGCGCCGCCTCCGAAAACCTCACCTCTAGCCTCTCCGGCGCCAATGCCGCCGGGAGAGGCGAGAGAAGTGTCACTCGAACTGGCGACGGGGCGTAGTCCGCGGAATCAGACCCCGCCCCGCCGGTAACAACCTCCTTCCCCCGGGCCTCGACGGGGGCCTCCGGGGGCGGAGGCGTCGCCTCTGCCCGGGGCGCCGCCCGGGCATGTTCGGCTCCGGGAGCCGCATCCCGGGCCCTCACCGGCGTCGTCGCCGGCGTCGTCGTCGGGGCGGGGGTCTTTTGGACCCGGGGCCTTTTGGGCTCCGAGCCCCCAGCCGCATCCTTCCCCCGCTTATGAGAGCCGGGGGTGGGAAGGGGCTTCCTCTCCGGAAGCCTGAGCCCGTAGGCCTCGGCCACCAGGTTCCGGGGAGGCCCCTCCCCCACGAGGCGCACGATGCGCTCGTGTTCGTCGGCGAAGTACCTCCCCAGGAGGTGCTCCGCCTTGTCCCTCGCCGCCGGGTACGGGCGCACTGCAAGAGGTAAAAAGTTAGTCAATTTCTCATAAAAAACTGCAAATACAAAAATGCAGGGGACTTACGCCGCGTCACCGGCTTGACCGGAGGCCGCTGCTCTGGGCCCATGCCGATCCCCCTTCCCCCGCGTGAGAAGGGGGAAAGCCGCAGGAGCGCGAGCTCCTCCGCGGCGTCCCGCATCGAGCGGGCCTTCTTCGCCAGCACCACCTTCCCGAGGAGCTCGAACTCCTCGTCCGTCCACACCGGCGGCTTCGGTGCGGATGACCGGCTGTAGGTGGGAGGCTCCGGGGCGTAGACCACCGCCTCATCCCGAACCCGGAGGTAGAACCACCTCCGGAGCCAGTCCCCCCAGTGGTCCCTGGAGGCCGCCGCCGGGTAGTCCGCCACCCGGGAGGGCAGCATCTGGACCATCACCGAGCCGAAGGGGGACTTCGGTCCTCCCTTCACCAGGTGGGAGCTCCGCGCCGCCGGCTCGTAGAAGTACCGGAAGGCGCGGAGGGTGGGCTCCCGCCCGGTCGCTGTCTCGTAGAGCCATATAAAAAGGCCATACGGACGAGCGCGTTCGGGGTGAGGTGGTTGAGAGCCACCCCGTACTCTTTGAGAAACTCCCGGAGCATCGGATGCACTGGGAGCCAGGAGCCCCGCCTCGAGGAAGGCCTCGAAGGCCACGACCTCTCCGGGCCTGGGGCGGGGGGCTCCAGTCCTTCTTTAGGGGGACCCGGATGTCCCCCTCTTCAACGACGCCCTTCTTGACCAGGGACTCCGCGTCCGAGGCCGAGAACTCGGAGGCCCAGAGGAAATCCACGGGGATTTCCTCCGGGGGCACCTCCGTGGTCTTCGCTCGACCTTTGGGCGCCATTAGGTCAGTTTCTTTTTTGGGTGGCTAAGTTTTCAGGTGGCTAAGTCAACAAATCCCGGACGCTCGCTACCGGAAAAGGCTACCGGAGAAGCTAACCGGAAGAGCGCTACCGGGAGAGCTGAAGCTGGAGTTGAAGATTTGGAATGAGCTTCCGGGGCCCCCTAAGGCCCTATTTATAGAGGCTGGCCGTGATCTAGATGCACACCACGTGGCCCCCTCGGGGCAATCTGTACCACTGATTCAAACCGTGCGCGGGAAACGAAGGGACAGGCGCGTAAATCGAGACGCCGTTTCGAACCCCGCGTGCATTTATTGCGAGAACGGCGCGGCCATAAAGCGCCCGGCACGGAAACCGAAGCGTCGCCGGGGCTCCAGTGATTTTCGTCCGGAGTTTTTCGTCCGGAGATTTTCCCGGTACCGTAACCATTCCCTCCGGGGGCTCAAGCTTCGTCCCCGGAGGGCATGGGGGGCTGCTGTTGGGGGAATCTCCACGCGGTCAGGTCCAGGTAAGTTCATGATTGCCCGGGGACAGTGGCCTCCGGTGCCTGCCCCGGGCGCCGCCTTTTAGGCCCCCGGGACCGTCCCTCCGGGGCATGTTCCGGGCGTCGCCATTTGGCCCCCAGGACCGTGCCTCCCGGGCATGTCCCGGGCGCCGCCGTTTGCCCCCGGGACCGTGCCCCCCGGGCATGTCCCGGGCGGGCGCCGCCTTTTTTGGCCCCCGGGACCGTGCCCCCCGGGCTTGTCCCGGGCGCCGCCATTTGCCCGGGGACAGTGGCCTCCGGTGCCTGCCCCGGGCGCCGCCTTTTAGGCCCCCGGGACCGTGCCTCCGGGGCACGTTCCAGGCGTCGCCATTTGGCCCCCGGGACCGTGCCTCCAGGGCATGTCCCGGGCGCCGCCGTTTGGCCCCCGGGACCGTGCCCCCCGGGCATGTCCCGGGCGCCGCCATTTGGCCCGGGGACAGTGGCCTCCGGTGCCTGCCCCGGGCGCCGCCATTTGGCCCGGGGACAGTGGCCTCCGGTGCCTGCCCCGGGCGCCGCCTTTTTTGGCCCCCGGGACCGTGCCCCCCGGGCTTGTCCCGGGCGCCGCCATTTGCCCGGGGACAGTGGCCTCCGGTGCCTGCCCCGGGCGCCGCCTTTTAGGCCCCCGGGACCGTGCCTCCGGGGCACGTTCCGGGCGTCGCCATTTGGCCCCCGGGACCGTGCCTCCCGGGCATGTCCCGGGCGCCGCCGTTTGGCCCCCGGGACCGTGCCCCCCGGGCATGTCCCGGGCGCCGCCATTTGGCCCGGGGACAGTGGCCTCCGGTGCCTGCCCCGGGCGCCGCCATTTGGCCCGGGGACAGTGGCCGACGGTGCCTGCCCCGGGCGCCGCCATTTGGCCCCCGGGACCGTGCCCCCCGGGCATGTCCCGGGCGCCGCCATTTGCCCGGGGACCGTGTCCCCCGGGCATGACCCGGGCGCCGCCCTTTTGGGTCCCCGGGACCCTGCTCTCCGGAAGGGGTCCCGGACGTCATCGCCCTCCTAAAAGGTAAAACCCCTGTTTGTTTATCACGTGCAGGTCACGCGAGGGACGCCTCGGGAATCAGCGACCACCTGTCAAGCATCCAAGACGTTTGACCGGGAGGAGGACGGTCCTACCCTTCAATCCGACGGTGGCTTCCGGGGTAGTTTAGGTTTTTTGCTTCTTTTTGGGGTTATAAATAGCCCTTGTACCCCTCTGTTGTAAAGGATCAGTTCATTATTATTTGGAATAGCTAATCTCACAGACGTGCTCCGGAAGCCTCTCCCCCGGAGAGAGCCTCCCCAGCCGACTCCAGTCGGGAGCGCGTCGACAGGACTAGGGCCCCCACCGGGACCCGAGCCTGTATAAATCCACGTGTCAATTCTTGTGTTTGTCCGGCGGGGGAGGACCGGTCACCCGGTCAACCCGCGCTGCGTGATCTCCGCTAGGATCGTCTTCAAAACCTGCCGGGGTATTCTTAATACCACGACATGATCTAACCTTAATTTTTTTTTGTGGACTTTTCGGTATAAGACAGCACTCAAGAAAAAAGAAAATAGGATATTCTCACCGATCAACCATGCTCTGATACCAAATGATGCGACGCGGGCGGTCCGATGTTTCGATGAGAACAAGAACTATCGATTTGTGAAGACGACTCTCATGAGCCGGCTACCAACCGTACACGACTGATACGCCCTGGCAATCACTGAACCAACTTCGGATTGTTATCGACTGAACTAGAAGCACGATGGACCTGATCACGAAGATCTATTCCTGCAAGCAATCAAAGAACAAGAAAGAACAAGATAAACAAGCAATCTGAAATTGCAAATATAGATTGAATCATGAAAAAGAGTTGGGGTTCCGAATACAGATATTGATATTGATCTAGCCGACCAAGAAGAATATCTCAATAGCTTCACGAAGGAAAGACTATGACTAAACAAAACTCGTGGAACCCTAATGGTTCAGTATGATTATATAGAGGAGGTAAAAGAGATCGGTGGCCAGGTAAGGAAACCTGAAACCGACATGGACTCTTTCCCTACTCGGACTTGAACTCAATACACGGAACTTGACCCAACCAAAAAGGTGACGCAGCACCGACTCGGTCCAATCAAAATCTGGTCGAAAATTGTTTTGTCAATTTCCAGTGATCCAGAACGAATTTGGACGTGGGGCTAGATCCATTGGAAATATCTCATTGTGGGCTTCTCCATGGACTATAAGAATGTCCCAATCGGACTTCGTATGAGGTAGTTATGGTCATTTGAAGGCAGACTACTCCTAGATGGCCGAACCGGACTCCAACTCGAATCCATCCCGGACTCCAACTCGACTTGGGCTCCTTGCTGGTCCTTGTCTCCTTGCTGGTCCTCTCCATATTCCTAAGCACAATATTATCACTATTGGATAGTAAACCATTCTCAAAACCATATATATATATATAAACTTAGGAACGAGTTCACCTGGCAATGCAACAATCGGGCTTTGCTGCGCGTTATGGGTCCTTGTGTAACAAGCGGAGGATTATGGTTAGTGTGTGTATCCGAAGAAGTGATGTCCTCATCACCACGTGTCGGCTCCTAGATCAACCGCACTTGTAAAATAGGTTGTTTTTGTAATTTTTTGAACTGTGAGTTACATTGATCCGTTTGAGACCTAGTCTTGGTTTTCACACTAGACTCACTCAGATTCTAATATGCGGAATTACGGGATCTTACTCGGAATTACTAAAACCCAAAGGATGATCGAAAACACAGCTCAAAGTAATTGCACAACTCTTTATTTCAAAGAGAGTTTTACCCGTCGAACGTTAGACACACTTGCCTATGTCGAAGGAACTATAAGCTGGATATATGATCTAAGGCTGTAATAATATTCGATGATCTAAACTAGACCTATGATAATTATCATATTTGTGCATAATTTCTATATGTTTAAACCCCCGATCATGCACATATTAGTCATATACCTTGGCATTTACATAGATTATTCCAGATTTGCTGCCAAATCGACCAGATTATTTGTTTTACAATTTTTATCACAGGTCAGCGCGAAACGGATGGATTTCTGGCTAGCGGTATCGCCTCATCAACTTATTCTGACCTTCGGTCGATTCTGGATGGAAGTGCGCGTTCCCGCGGTCGCGTAGGAACTGACCGCACCGAAATCCGAGTCTCTGGGGGCCCGGAATCTCAAATTCCAGCAGCTAGGACCTTCTTGCAATTTCATAAAATCCCAAACACCCTTTTGCAAGATGGCTTACACTCAGAAATTCCAAAACCCTAAGTGGGAGGATCTCTTTGTAATTTTATAAAATCCTTAGGGTCCTTCTGCAAAATGGCCTTCTTCTCCAAAAGCCAGCCCCCGCCATTGATTCACTTGAGCCCGGTTTTTGTTTTTCTTACCTTCTTTTCTTTCTCCCCCAAATCCTCCTCCACACCTCCGTCCACCTCGCCGCCGGTGGCCGGGCCGTACGCCGGCGGCGCACCACCTTCTTTACCTCCCTCATCTTCCCTTCTATATAGGAAAGCCTCTTTTATTTCCTCCTCCCTGTTCTAGATCTGCTCCTCATCCAAGCACCTCCACCACCACATCTTCCAAAAGTCCCCAAATCCTTCTTCCTGAGCCGCCACCCTGCACAGCACCTCCACGGCGCCATCCTTCACCGATCTGCGCCTCTCGGCCACCACACCGCACGTCGGCGGTGCTCCACCACTCCATGACGCCCCGTCTCACCGGGATCTGCCGCGACACCCAAGTCCGGCGCCGCCCACAAGCCCGTG